>JARHVA010001331.1:2192500-3527500 GCA_037957365.1 Torreya grandis
TATATATATATATATATATATATATATATATATATATATATTGGTAGATTTAAGAAGTAGATAGACAAAAGATAACAAAATTACTGATTAAATTAAATTTTAGAAATCCTCAAGAATTAATGGATTCCAGCTTTAATTTTTCTCTTACATAAATCTATATTGGTTAAACGATAGACAAAATTAATGATATCTTCATAAACATACCAATTTTAAAATAAAATAATATTAATATTGTTTAATTTATATTTAATAACAATGAATAAGTGTTCCTCATTAATGGATTAGACATATTGAAAAAAGCTAGCAAGTGGGTTGGGAAGATTAATTAGAATCCACCTTCTGTAGGCAAATTCAAACTTAACTTTGATGGGGTTGCCAGAGGGAACCCTAACACGTCAGGGGCTTGTTGTGTCATCAGGTATTATGCTGGGTCACACATTAGAGCAACATTTAAGAAACTAGTAGATGGTTCAAATAATGAAGCAGAGCCTCAAGCTCTGGGTCTAGGGCTCGAGCTTGCCTATCAGTGCGGGATTGATCTAATTATTATAGAAGGGGACTCCATGGTAATCACTCAAGTATTATGGAACGAGAAAGTAGGATATTGGAATTTGGAAAATACCTAGGGTAGGGCCTCAGAATGTCTTACCACATTCTCAGAATGGGAGGCTATTCATTGCTTTCATGATGCTAATCAAGTGGTAGATGAATTAGCTAATAAAGACATTGATCAAACTGTAACTTTAATTATCGATAATCATTAGGAACGGTCACCCTTTAATGGCAAGTGTGTGATCGACTGGCTTAATCTATTGTAATGAATTTCAAGAGGTGTCGATATGAGAGATGTTCCTTTCTAGTATGATGTCAGGGAATTCATTGTGATGTGTTACTGGCATGACTATTTGAGTCTGATAGGGACCCATTGTGAATTTTTCCAACCTCTACAAAAAGGTAGTGGTTGGTTTATTAACATGAATCAAATGGTTCAAATGGATTTGAGTGAGCCTGATCCAAAAATTGAAAGCTTTGGTTAAAAGATAATTCAAGAAACAGAACAAAATAATTCAAATAATGCTATCTTTGAGAAGAGATGTTTTATTGATCAAATTTGCAGACCCAAATATATGCTTATCTTTGAGAAGAGATGTCTACTTTCCATTTCAGGTTACATCTTCATTTATACATGTTTTGAAGGTGTGGGGGGGATGTGGAAGGTCACCAATCTTGAGGGAGATGAATTAGTTTGACTTCCAGGATTTACAACAATATAGAATTCGAGGAATTACTATTTTTAGAAACTTACTATTTTTAGACTACACTACTAAAATTAAAATTTGGGACACTTCCATTGAGTTTTAGGGGGTCAAACTCCATTAATCAAAGCTCCGTGCTATCTCACGATGTTTCCCTCATTATTAGCTTTCCAACGGTTCAAACAGTGAGTCAATTAGAGCTACGGTGCAAAAGTTATGGCTCCCAGAAGTTTCGTCATCAATTGGGGTGGACCCATCACCCAAATTGTCATCTGAATTGCTGCTCGGATCATTCCTCCCTCCTTGAGAAGCAATGGTCCCCATTGCATTAAGATTTGTCACCAAGTGTGGTATTTGTGCTTCAATTTTATTCTTGATGCATACTTGGAAGGGACTGTGATTTATAGAACTGTGCATGGCCCGATTGTTCACCATTTCCTTCTGACCATCATTCTATGGATGGAAGGCCATGAAATTCTTCAGCTTGGTATCTATTTTCTTCTATTATTGTGTTGTTTGTGTAGTCAAGGCTGTAACATCAACCCTTTTGGATTCTTGTGGCTTGACCACCATGAGAACACATTTCTTGACACTAATCAGAGAGACAGATGTAGAAGGTGGTACCTCTAGTACCCTGTAGTGCCGTGTTCCAAGAGTGAGAGTGATCCTTCAAGTTCTTGATTCATAGATGCCATGCCAATCATACATGAATGGTTGACCAAAGAGTACATCACAAACATCTAGATTCACCACATCACATAAGACCTCATCTTGGAAAGGTTTTATTGCATATGAGAGAAGACATTGGTGGGTGACACGAAGGTTTCTCCCTAGACTCAACCATCCAATACTGTATGGATTTGGGTGAGGCTTCATGGATAGATTTAGGCTTTTCACAACATTAGCAGAGATTAAATTCTTTTGACTTCCACTATTAAGAATGAAATGCAGAGGCTTACCTTTCACCCATAACTTAGAGTGAAACAACCTTTCCTTGTCATCTAGCCTCTCCTCATGGGTCTGTGATGAAGCAACAATGGCTTCAGGCTCAACATCTATAATCTCTTCTTCAACCTCTTCAACTGCAGGGTCTGTATGAAGTAGAGCAGTAGATGTCGAGGATTATAACTCAGAAAGCAGGGACTTGATGGCTTGACATTCTTTTTTGGAGTGAGTTCTAGATTTGTGATAATCACACCATTTCCCAGCCTTTCCTTCTTTTTGATTCCAATTTTGGCCTCGTGTTTGACCTTCTTAGTCACTTCTCGATTTTGAAGGCTGACTCTTCATATTCATTCTTCCATGCTTCTGCTCAATCTTCACTGTGAACTTGTACGCCTCACCAAGGGTTTCCAAATTGAAGAGTTCCATTTCTCCCCGTATGTACCATTTTAGTCCACCATGATATTTGAGAACCTTGTGTTTCTCACTTTCTTGGATGCCCAATCTTGCAGATAGAGAATGAAAAATATCAGTGTAATCTTGAACAAATTGTTCCTTACCTTGGCGAAGTTGTTACCACTCTATATACAGATCGTCATATGCTCCAATGGGGTAGTATTCTTCCTTCACATCTTCTATGAAGTCATCCCAAGTTGGTACTGTCTCAAGGCCAATATCATCTGCACTGAATCTCTTTTTGTACACTTCCCACTAGTTTTTGACATGCAATGATGCTTTCAGAAGAGCAAAAGTAATCTTCTCTTTATCGGTGAATTTATTTATAGAAAAATAAGATGACAATTGATCCAACCAATTTTCTACTGCATCAGCATTGATTTTGCCTTCAAATTTAGGAATATCAAAATTCACTTGAACCTTGAAGGGTGTTGGGGCACTGAAAGGATGTGCGGGTGCAGATGAGGACCCAAAATTTCCCATCAAGATTTGTTGGAGAATTTGAGTGAATTGTTGTAGCATCTGTGCTTGCTATTGTTGGAGGGCTTCATTCACCATTTTCTTGAAAAGATCGGATGTCTCGGTGTTGTCTGCCATTTGAAGTCATTTGGAGCGAATAGGTGGATAGTCTGCTGGTTCGATTTTCCACCCAAGCTTCTTGTAATCTGACCTCGTTCTTGGGATCATACACTCTAAAGACAAACCACTCTGATATCACTAATCCAAAACTTGAAAGCTTTGGTTGAAATATAATTCAAGAAACAAGAAAAAAACAATTCAAATAATGCTATCTCTGAGAAGAGATGTTTTATTGATCAAATTTGCAGACCCAAATATATGCTTATCTCTGAGAAGAGATGTCTACTTTCCATTTCGGGTTACATCTTCATTTATACATGTTTTGAAGGTGTGGGGAGGATGTGGAAGGTCACCAATCTCGAGGGAGATGAATTGATTTGACTTCCACGATTTACAACAATACTGAATTCGAGGAATTACTATTTTTAGAAACTTACTATTTTTAGACTGCACTACTAAAATTAAAATTTGGGACACTTCCATTGGGTTTTAGGGGGTCAAGCTTCATTGAGTAGATCTCCATGCCATCTCAAGATGTTTATCTCATTATTAGCTTTCCAACGGTTTAAACGGTGAGTCAATTGGAGCTACAGTGCAAAAGTTATGGCTCCCGGAAGTTTCATCATCAATTGGGGTGGACCCATCACCCGAATTGTTGCCTGGATCAGAGCCTTCATTGTGTGTTTTCACAGTTAAGAGGGAGATGGCCTTTGAGGTTTGCATCTTTGATGCCAAGCTAAAACACATCTTTTTTATACAGACTGGCAATATAATGCGGGCAATTAAGGAGGTAGTGGTATTTATCTTTCTGGAAACTTCAGACTAGATGAAGGTAAATTCCTTAGTTGCTTCAACTTTTGTGGGAAATTTCCTTCTGTCATCTAAGGATAAAATTCCAAGTGTGGAGGTCTCTCAAATATTGATTTGGGAAGGATTTAGGGTGGGTCTAGATGCTATTGTGGTGAATTTGAGCTGGAGGGGTAGGGTTTGAGGGCCTTTCTAGGTTTGACCTTTTCTGGATTGATTCCTTTCAAAACTTTTTATGATTTCATTATGATAATCTTCTCACTCATATTGAAGAGTTACAAAATCGTTTGCAAAACTCAGGGCCCTCTGGGTATAAGGTGCCATTATTAGACATTGGATCATTGCGCTTGCTTCCAATGTCTATGGTGGCCGCCTTCCAGGGTCGATTTTCCCCTGGTCTATTGTTGGCTATGAAAACGCTGTTGTGACTTTATGGCATGGCAACTCCAATGCTATCACTAGCTCCGACTCTCAAGGGCGAGGGCCCTATTCCCTAGTGTAGAGTGGTCTCAACTCATATGCAAGATAGATTGGCATGTATGCAAGTTGCCTCAAGCCTTGGAGGGTAGTTAATTGTAGACCAAGTTGGTAGGGTGAAATGTAGGCATAAAGTCTCCCAAGTGAAGGGTTTGGAGGTGGATAGTTAAATCAATGTAGCATTGGTGACGGTTGGTGTTGAGGACACGGTTCAGATCGGTGGTGGTAGGGTGGCCACTGTTGGGATAATTTTGTAGTTTATGGGTGGTAATCCGGCAGTTTTGGTGCTGGTAACATGGTCTTGGTGGTCTCTTTATTGTTTTTGATGTTTTGTTTGACTGTTGGTCTGGTGGGGTATCCTCTTTTAGTCCTTGTGGTTGCCTTTGGTTTCTCTATTGTGACAGTACTTGTAATTTGAGGTTTTTTTGATTACTAAGATAGGTAAGGGGCCCTATAATCCTTTATCGAGCCAAAAAAAAAAAAAAAAAAAAAGAATAAATATTAATAAAAAATAATTTGTAATTACTTTATCATAAATCTTTTGAAAATATGTTTCATAATTATTTTATAATAAATCAATTCAAAATCTGTTTTTTAAATTTTTATTTTATGACAAATAATAACATTATAAATTTATTAGTTAACTTTTTTCATAAAAACATTTAAGCATCATATAATATACCATTAACAACAAGTACCAGGGTATTAAAAACTTTACCTGAACACCATTGAAACGAAAGCAGGATGCAGGTTTGTGTCAGCTTACATCAAAGCAGGGATATGAAGTGAGGGTCACAAACAACAAAACTATTCCCTATTAATAAAAAGGTTGCTCAGCTTCTACCGAGGTTCTTTCTGATCGTATCGACCTCCGTAATATTAATCTGGAATGACTTGGCCAAAACATGGCTGGGAATGGGCGGATTAGAGGCGAAAGTAACCAAAGGAATTACAGTGTTACCGGGAGCTTGACTGTTAAGAGCTGCTATCACAGAGGCAGGCGCGTCTCCCGTGTTGTGAATAAAGTGAATGATGCCCTTGGGAAACACGAACACATCCCCTGTTTTGATATCTGCAGAGAAAAGCTTGTTGGTGGTGTCCACGAAGCCAACGGTGAGAGTGCCTTCCAAGACGAAGATTATTTCAGAAGCCCTTGGGTGAGTATGAGGAGGAAGCACTGCTCCCACGGTCAGATCTACACGAGCCATTATTATTCCCAACGTGTTTATGCCAGGGAGGAACTGCGTAGTTGTGGCAGACAAACTTGCTCCGAATGGATTGCCTGATGTATTTCCTGGGCTGTTGAGGATGGATGTGGTAAAGTGCTTTGCAGAGACCTCATTGGGATTAAGGCAAGGCAACCCATTCACAAAAATGGCGGAGGAGGTAGTATCAGCTACGCAAAAATCCTGCAATGCATCTGGGTCTGCACTTATTGTGGGCAGTAACGGCAGTAAAAAGAAGGGAGCCAAAAAGTATGCCATTGTAAATGTAAGGAGCAAAGAGAAAGTTGTGACAGCAACGTAAGGCTGGCAAAAGTTTTAACTGCCCAGATTTCCTGTGTTAATGGCCCGTGTAATTTATAAATGTGGTAGTCGTAATCGGCGGTGGGCAAAATTGTCTGTTGTATTTTAAAACAGATATTAGGTGAGTATCACGGGCGGAAGGTATATCCTCAACTGAGGGAGCTTTGGATCTTTCGAGACGCTCGTCATACCTACTTATCTGATTATTAGAAAATTAGGTAAATTGGGTTTCAATACCATGTGTAATACCTACTTATACATTGAGATTGAGATTGAGATTGAGATTGAGATTGAGATTGCAGGTGGAAGGCACTCTGGATGCAATATTAGAATACATAATTATTATAATTATGTAATTTTAATATATATATTTTCAAATTTATCTGGTTCACTTTTATTTTATTGTTATAAGATAAAAAATATGTAAATTTTCAAATATCTTAAGAAATTTAAGGATTGAAGGAATAAGAATTAATATTAGAGTGTACGGCTGTAACTATAAATGAGGATTTAAAATTTGTGTTTTACAGGGTGAATCCGGATAAGGCTCTAGGGCCGGATGAAATACCAATAGTTTTTCTCAAAATTTTCTGGGACATAATTGGGGATGATGTGGTCACAACAGTGAATGAATTCATGGAAATCGAGTAGTTGTTTAAAGAATTAAATCATATTTTCTTAGTACTTATCCTTAATAAGGCGCTATTAATTTTTCAGATTTATGTTTTATTACCATGTGCAATTCTTTTTATAAGATTATTGATCTGAGGATGCAAATAAGCATAGAAAAAATTATCCAATCTCAGCAGGGAGGTTTTGTACTAGGTAGACAAATTCAAGATGGAGTGATTGTGGTTCATGAAGCCATCCACTCAATGAAAAAATGTCAAAGGGTAGCTATGGTCCTTAAATTGGATATGGCCAAGGCTTATGATAGATTGGATTGGAGTTTTCTAAATAGAGTCATGGCGTAATTTAGTTTTAGTAATAAATTTAAGAAAATTATTAGAGCTTGTATAACCACTTGCATGTTTTCTATGTTAGTCAATGGGATGGCCGATGGGTTATTCAAGAGTGCTAAAGGAGTGAGACTGGGATACTCTCTGTCCCTATTCTTGTTCATCATTATCACAGAATCATTGAGCAGATACATATCTAGGGCTTTGGCTATCATTCAATTGAAAAGTTTTAAATTGGCTAAGTTTGTAGATCTGGTGACACATCAACAATTTGTGAATGACACTATTTTATTAGTCGAAGCTTGTATGCAGGAAGCAAGAACTATTAAAAAAGATTTTGGTGATGTATGAAAAGGCTTCTAACCATAAAATTAATTTTGATAAGAGTTTTGCCTACTTCTTGACAAGCTACAATAGCTACTATTCTAGGATGCCAAATTAAAGAACTCCCTTCCTCTTACCTGGGAATGCCTCTCTTCAATAACCAGCTTTAGGGGGCAACCTGAAATCTTTTGATAGAGAGATTCCAAAAGAATCTCATAGATTGGAAAGGTAAGCTTCTTTCTTAGGTTGGCAAGGTAGTTTTAATTAAGAGTGTTTTACAAAATCTATTGGTGTACATCCTTTCACTATTCAATTTGCCTAAAGGAGTGGAGGACAAACTAATTAAGAATCAAAGAGATTTTCTTTGGGTTAGGATGGAAGAAAAAAAAAATTTTCATCTTATGGCATGGAGTAAAGTTTGTGCTAAAAAAGGTATGATGGACTTGGTATAAGAAATCTGTAGTTGATCAATAAAACCCTCATTTATAAATTTGTCTGGAGATTCATCACAATGAACTCAGTGTGGGGTAAAATTTTATCTTTTAAATACCTTGAAGGGAGAGATCCGATCTCCATTTTATTTGGGGAATAATTTGTGAGGCGATCACATATCTGGAACTTCTTTACTTTCAATAAGGAGTTGATAAATGTAGGTTATAAATGAAAAATATGAAATGGAAGCAGAGTCAACTTTTGGAAAGACAAGTGGAGCTCTGATACACTACTATATCAGAGTGATATAGGTTTAAATCTATAGAATAACATGAGGCATAAATATGGTGACAAGGTGGCAGACCATTAGCAAGCGCTGAAGGGAGTTAAAAGTTAGAAAACTCTGAGCTTGGATTACTTAAATCAAGAAGACACTTTGAAGATAACAGAACTAAATAATTTGTTACCAAATGTTCACATCCCAAGGGTGATTAGAGAATACCAACTAGTCTGGATGGACTCATTCGAAGGCCAGTACAAAGTAAAATCAGGATATGATTTGCTTGCTCAAGACCCATATATTAATGTAAGCTAAAAAAATGTTTGATATAAATGGCTTACTCCAAAAACAAGTCTTTTCTTATGGGTGGCGATTCAAAATAGAATCCTAACAATTGATAATCTTAGGAAAAGTGGTTGTATTATTATCAATAGATGTGTGTTGTGTGAAGAGGAGAACGAATCAGTATTTAATTTTTTGGTCAATGGCTCATTCAAAAATTTGGAGTTATTTCATTGAAAAATTCAATATCTTATGGGTGCAAGTAGGTTCCTTAATGAAAGTTTGGTAGTCTTGGAGATGTCCATTCGAAAATGTCCATCTTAAGAAGCTTTGGAACTTGACTTTGCTTCATATAATTTGAGGGATCTAAGGATAACAAAATAATAGAATTTTTAGGGGGAAGAGATGCAACAAAAAAGTAACCTTAGAAAGAATTTTTAATCTCATTAAATAAAATTATAGGTCTGTTTATATTAAAAAAGTAAAAACCTTCTGTATTTTGAATAAATCCCAACTCTTAATTGGAAAATAGATCCCTCTAAGTTAGGGAAACTAGATCCTAAGGATGAAATTAGGAAAATAACAAAGTGAAAACCTCCTCCTGAGGGTTGGATGAAGCTCAATTTTGATAGAACTTTGAAAGGAAACCTAGGGCTAGTAGAGGGAGGTGGAATTATCAGAGGCCATAAGGGTAATTTGATTGTTTCTTATGTGGGAGACATGAGGGTGAGCTCAAATTATTAGGTGGAAGCTCTGACAACATTGTGGGAGATCAAATTGCCTAAGCAACTGAATGTTAAAAATTTATTGGTAGAGGGAGACTCTATGAACATTGTGAATTATTTGTCTAGGAAAAATGTCATTCACTGGTCTATCAAAATGTTATAGATGAAGCTATAGTCATTTTGAAATATTTTCATCAGGGGATCATTCATCATACCTATAGGGAAGGGAATGGTATAGTTGAGTGGTTCGCTAATAAGGGAGTTAAAAATGTGGGTTATATTACTTGGATAAGGCATGAGGATCTCCCTAGGGAGTTGTTACTTAAGGTTAAAAATAAAGGAAATAAGAATGTTGTTAATCCTAGGCATATGGGTGAATCCTCTAATTCTTAGAGGTGTCTTTTGTGGTTTAAAGATGAGTCAAAGACTCATTTACTTTAATGTAAATTTTAGAGGTTTGAAGGAGAAGCTTCTAGATGCTCCAACACAACTCTTAGATGGCCAAAATAGATCATCCAGTTGTAGTCCCTTTTGTTACATTTGGGTGAATTTCGACAACAAGGATAGTTGGAGTGGATGTGAGGGAAATAAGATGGGATTGTCGAATAGAATTAAACCAAAATTACAGTTAGAAGTTGAGAAAAATGAAATATTTTGGGCAGCTCTGCAAATTTGTGGCTTTACAGGTTTTATGGAGAAGATTGAAGGTTTGGATAGGCATTTCTTAGTCTTGTTTACGAAGGCATGGGAGGGCAGAACAATGACAATCAATGGAGTAACTCTAGAAATTACCGAGGAACTCATTTCCCTTGTGTTAGACTAGCGATTGAGGAAACATAGAGCTATTATACATGGATGGATTTCAAATTAGATAAAGAGACATTTTTAGAGGAAGGAGAGCAACTAGAGTATTTGCACAATGATTTTGATAGGGAATCCTTACCCAGGCCATTTGCAAATGTAACCTTCCATTTAGTGCAACACATCACCTTGGAAGGTAGGTACAATGTAGTTAGATGGTCCTTGTTTAGAATGTTAAATTACTTCAGGCATGGTGTGCCCTTTAGTATTCCTTTTTTTATTTTGAAATTTATGGATGTGTCAATTTTTAAATTTAAACATGAAAATTATTCCACTCCTAGACATGAGGGAGTGATTTACCTAATTTTCAAGTATTTTAAAGGCATGATTCAAATCATGCCAAAAATACCACAGACCCAAAAGGAAAACCTTGAGGAAGGGCCTACTAATATGAGAAAAAAAAAAGTGTGGATAAAGTATCTTGGGAGTCTGAGTAGGGTCTCTGGAAATAATAAGAACCTTTTGGAAAATGTTAGTGTGAAGGAGGATGAAAAGAACAACAAATAATAAGATAATATAAATAAAAGGCTTTAAAGTGCATCGAAGCGTACATGTCCCAATTAAGGGAGCTAGGGGAAACATGGGACCAGGTTCTTTAAGTTTTACAAAACAATGGGGGAGTGGAGACTTGTATTGATGTTGAAAAAGATAGTGAGGACCTAGGGGAGAATCAGAAGCAAGTGGTGTAGGGAAGAAAATTTGATCAGAATCTGATTGAATCAAAGAAGGAGAATGGGATTAGGGAGCCTAGGTATACTCACCTAGAGAAAGGAGAGACTTCTCTTAATCAGAAGGATCAAAATGTGGCTTTCAACATTTTGATTACCTCACTCAAAGGCAAGGAGAGCTCAAAAAAATTGTGGAAGAGATCGGCCTCCAAAAATATATCATGCAGTGGCTTATGCATGAGACCATAGAGCTAAAGGGTAAGATTAATGTTCTTCAACAAAAAATATAAGGATGACTCAAATCTTATCAGCTAGGGAGGAAGACAATCAAATCCAAAGTCTAAATTTTAAGGTGGAGCTAGTAGAATAAGTAAATGAGAATCTTTGTAATAATATTAATTTTTTATTAAATTATAGAAAATCATCAATGTATGAGGGAATACATAACATTGAAAACCTGTGAGATCATCTCAGTGAGATTTTTGAGCCTAGTGACACAGGCAAAGGGAAGGGCAAGAAGGGGCAAAGCAGTGGATCTCAGTATGGTGTGGATCATGAAAATTTGTTTCTGCATATTGATATGAACCCCAAAAAGATGAAATCTTGCTAGAAGGATATTTTTGGTAGCTTAGATTTAGACTAGTTCTTTAGTTGTTTTATGGTGGTTTTTGGGCTATTTTTTAGCTATTTTTGGACCTAGATGGTCCTGTTTTATTGGTTGATCTTGGTTAGACTGTTGATATTTTTGTTTTTTTTACTTCTCATAGGGTTTGGAGACCCTAGTTCAAAAAAATAACCAAAAAATAACCTAAATAAAAAATATATTAGAGTGTACAAATATGATACAATTAATTATTATAATCACAATGTAACAACTACACTCAATAAATGAAAGAACAAGAATCAATGTTAGAATGTATAGATGTGAATGATTAATTATTATAGTTATCGATAAAGGAAATAACAAGAACCAATGTTAGAATGTATATATCTGAACGACCAATTATTATAGTTATCAATAAAGGAAAGAACAAGAATTAATATTAGAATGTATAGATGTAATATGATCAATTGTTGTAGTCACAATTCAACAACTACACTCAAAAGGATTATGTTTAACTTTAATTATATTTAATTATATTACATGGGTCATTGAATAAAGGGGTAGCTAGTATTAAACATGCACCATATGATAAATAGGAAAATTGTATTAGTACCCTACTATTTAAAGATATATTAAGAGGGAACTTTTATTTCTAACAATTATTTATCTATTTTAATTATTTTTGTGAGTTCCATCTAATAAAATATTTAAAATAATGAGAAAAAAAGAAAAAAATAATCATATTTCAAGAATGACAAGTCATAAACTGACACTCTTTAAAATCTAAATGAGTATGATACAAAGCATAATAATAACATCAATACTAAAGTTCACACTTTTTATAAAATAAATTGATGTCCTACTTTACATTATGATAAAAAATATATTTACTTGTATCTTAAAATAGTAATTTATTATTCTAAAGGAAACTAAAAGTTATCACTATTATTATCTTATTGTAATTATATGTAGTAGAATAATTTTATTATAAGATATTTATTATTGTAGACACTAAATCTAAATTTATATAGCACTTTAGTCTTATATACGTGGCAAGTACTTCTTATCTCTATACCCTTCAGTTCCTAGACCTTCTTGATACCTAAATACTTGCATCTACTATATCTTGTACCTATTACTTATCTCTTAATTAAACCATGTGTTATTTTGATGACCAGGCCTTCTATGTTGCTCAGAATTCTATAAACCTACTTATTATCATCTTCTATAAGTTTTGGACCTATACATATTTTCTAGCTTCCCAAACACTTGCATCCCAGCCAGACGCCTACGTCTACGATAGTGTCATGTGCCAAAATAAGTATCCAACACCCTAAAGACATCAACTTTACAACTATAATGTGTTCTTATGGTTTGCCCAAGTTATTTAATGTGATATGTTTCTTGAATGGATTGACATATATGCATAATCAATCCTTATTTAATCTTTACCTAGAATAGACCTAACAACTCACAAAACAACTTACCAAAAGTATTTAATCAAGAATTCAAGTGAGTAAATATTTCCTATTCTTTCATATTTTAATATTAGGTATAGGGACAACCCATCTATAGATATGAAGTGTTGAAAGAACATTCCATGAGATATATTTTCCATGTTATTGAGTAGGTCACTCTTTGTACTTACTTATCACACATTACATCCTTATGCATACACAAAATAACATATAGGGTAGAACTACACAATTTTAAGTCCTTGTTCAAAGTATTGGCTATGTAGGTATCACCCATTGATAGAGGGGTCCTTGTGGTAGCTTAACATCATGTGCACACTAAACTATTTTTTCATAGTCACTCTAAAGGTGAGGAAGCTAGGGTTTTATCATTTTATGAAGAGTGACAACTTATGCATGAGATCTAAACATACTAACAAAAATATGATAGAAAACCCATAAGGTTCTAGGTGGTTGTATCCAGATCTAGTCAATATTCCATACTAAAAACCTGCATCCAACACAAAAACCAACATCAATGTAACTATTTGGATCCGACGTAAGTATTCATGGCCATAGAGTGCAATATTATTGAATTTGACACTGTTCTAAAATCTTGATCCAATCTACTTCTAGCCTGTTTCATCCCAAATTTGCATGTGCACAATAAACTAGTTAAGTACTCTTATTTTTCACTTATTTTAATGTCAATCAATAATTGTATTTACCATTTTTAGCATATCTCTACATTTAAATTGAGAATATTGTCTATCCAAGTTTGTAATTAATTGGCTTGCTATATATATTTATGACCCTTGTGTTTAATCATTTGTATATTTTTAACTCTAATACTACATCCTATAATTAGATCCAAATACTACTTTGCATATTATAGAATGTGTGGGCATCATAAAAATTATTGTTTCTTATTAAAGCAAAAAATATAATGTCACAAAGATAGTGGTGATCCTATAATTGATAAATCATCAAATATTAAAACCACTCACATTATGAGTGCCTCTCCTAAAGCACAAGTGCCAAAACAAGAAATATGGGTATGTCACACATATATCTAGGGACTAGTATGTCACACATATATCTAGGGACCAGTATGATATGATTATGCTAGTTTTTTATGATTCCATGCTTTCCTATTTTCACTTCCTTGATTGCGATCCTTGCTTTCTATTTTCATGCATTGTATTACTTGTTCGATCATTTTAATATGCTCCATTGATTTTGGCCCCCGTGCCTATGTTTGCCTATTATAAAATTTTCATATGTCATAGTTTGTTGTATATAGACATGTTTTAACATGTCTTTCTATACCTTTTGGACATTTGACTAAGTCATGTCCCTTCGATTGTGTGGCATTTGAATATGTGCTTTATTTGAGGTCATCTTGGACCATTATATTTTGATTTGCTTTTGAGTTCTCTTGTGTGCATGCTTGATTTTTTGTTGAGCTTGTATTATTACTATCTAGATGTTATCATGATTCACATCATTAATCTTAAGATTTGATGTGATTGCATACTATGTACCTTATTGTTATATCTATCTAAACATATTAATTTTATATTCTACATGATATATACATAGATTATACATTTATCTTATCCTTTTGAGCTAAGGTAACTACAAATTTATACTTTCCCTCACCTCAATAGGGGGACTATCAGTGGAGGCATGGCTTTCACACCTTCACAGAGTCAAATTTTAGTGGGGGCATGCAAAAATGTATGACATCCATACTTGTTCAGTATTCAATATTTTCATATTACAGTGGGGACATGTTATGAAAACATGTTCTCCACACTTATACTAGTTCTCAATTTTAGATTTCAGTGGGGGCATGTCATGGGAAAATGTGTTCCACACTTAAAAAAATTAAAATTGATCAAATTGCATTACTATTTGATTCAGATACACATTTATGGCAACATTCTATACATTGGTACCATTGTTATACCTAATTTTTAGTTTGAGACATATATGAGGTTCATATGCAATGTAAAAGAGAACCTTAAATGGAAAAATCAAATCATATTTCATATTTCAAATACTTCTATGGATTTTAGCACACACTAATATGGATCTTTACAAACTATTATTAAACGAATCTACTATGGTAGTTGGTTCACTTTTGGAAAGGTTGAGGTGATTACATCACTTAATATTACAAAGTTTATAGGATAGAGTGACTAAATCATCCACTCTAACTAGATTTATGATTTGATTTGACTTGGATCACTCACACTAGCCAAGTTATAAGTATGATTGGGTTGCATAGTTGAGCTAATCTCAAATGTCAGGTAGTAACTCTCATTTTTTCCAAAGTTGAGGGTAAGTTGTCTTCCAATATATATATATATATATATATATAGCACTTAAAGGTTTTTAAATTGTCTAAATCTCATCTCCAATATTTCATATTGAAGCATCTCTTCAAATCAAAATGCCAAAAGGCAAGATTGTTACATCGATACATAAGTGTACTCCTAACTTTTATCTCTTTAATTTCAAACATTTAAATTCTTTAAATTCTAGATTAAATGTACTGATTATATATTATAACATGTTCTTGGTTGCAATTCATTCACCAATAATACACTCAATTATGACTCACATAAAGATAAGGTGTGTGATACACACTCAGGTATGCATTCCTTTTTCTTTAAATTATTAATTTCATTACTAGATTAAAGAAGTGAAAAATGTAAACACTAAATTTAAATTTATATAGCATCTTAATCCTGTATACTTGGCAAGTAATTCTCATGGCTATACCCTTCAGTTTCAATCTTTCCAATATCAAAAGGCTCACATCTATTATCTCTTGTGCCTATTACTTATATATTAGTTTGACCATATGTTATTATTATGACCATGCCTTCTATATCGATCAAAATGTTATAAACCTACTTATTATCATTTTATGCAAGTTTTAGACTTGTACATATTATTTAGCTTTTAGGACACTTGCATCCCAACCAAAATCCTACATCAATGCTAGTGTCATGTGCCATATATGTCCAGTGCCCTAAAGTCATCAAATTTTCAATTGTAACATATTTTTATGATCGACCTAAGTTCTTTAATGTGATATATTTTTTGAAAGGATTGGTATATATGCATGATCAATCCTCATTCATTTATCACCTATCATAGGCCTATAAACTCACAAAGCAACTTACAAAAAGCATTCAAGTGAGAAAATCTTCCTTATTATTTCCTATTTCAATATTAGGAATACATAAATCCCATCTATAGGTCTAAAGTATAGAAGGAGCATTACATGGGCCATATTTTTCCATGTTACAATCTAGGTCATTCTATGTACTTGTTTATTTCGTGTTGCATCCTTATACATAGACAAAATAAAACGTAGGGGAGAAATACATGAGTATGAGGCCCTCTTCAAAGTTTTGGCTATGAAGACAATATACATTGACAGAGGGGTCCTTGGGGTAGCTCAACACCATGTGCCTACTAACCCATTTTTCCATAGTCACTCTAAGGACAAGGAAGCTAGGGTTTTATCATTTGATGAAGAGCTAAAAACTATGCATGAGATATGAACATACAATAGAAAAGGTGACATAAAACCTAAAAAGTTTCAGGTAGTTACATCTAGATCTAGTCAATATTCTATACTATACACCTATGTCTAACTTAGACACCATTGTCGATGCAACTATCCAAATATGACACAAACACCTGAGCCATAGAGTGAAAGATTCCAAAATCTGATGATTGTTCTAGAATCCTAATCCATTCCACTTCCAACTTATTTCAGTGCATATATGCATGTGTATAGTAAACCAACTAATTACTCTTATTTTTCATTTATTTTAGTATCAATCATTAGTTATACTTACTATTTTTAGTATATCTCAACATTTATATTCAAAATATTGTTTATCTAAGTTTGTAATTAATTAACTTGATATAGATTTGTCTTTCACCCTTATGCTTATTCATTTCTATATTTTTAACCTTTACTATATTGACCCATCTCAATTTAAATTTAAATAATTATATATTATAATTATAGATATAAATCTATAATATATAATATTTTAAAAAGAATAAATTATATTCTATAATTTATATAATATTATATATTAGTGTAAATACAATTATATTATGATGTGCTTGATTTCATTATGCTTATGTATTTTTATATATATTATATCTATGACGAATTAGTGATTTTTTCAATTATGGATAGTGAAATATAAATAGGGGGTGCAAGAGAAAGAATAACATAGACATGATAGTAAACTAAAAACACACCAATAATGGCTAATTTTAACCAAAAAATGATAAGTATGAAAAAAAACTAAAATCATGTAATTTTAAACAACTAGAACAATTTTAAGTGTTTGGTCTTGTTGGTTACCAATTGCAGACCTATTTTGTTTTGGCCTTGCACACTTGAAAAAAATGAAAAATGTGGATGATAAACCCATTAATATGTCATTATAGCCAGGGAAAGGTTTAGCACATGGATGAACCAGATGTAGACAATGCTTGGGAGGCACTGATAGAGGGTATGGTCAGCTCCTTGCTACTTCTAGCTCCACCTAAAGCAAGGTGAGAGGACCTGATGGGTATCTTTCTCACATGGAGTGATACTTCAATTTAATATCCATGGGGATTATTGGGATAAAACACAAATCTAACTAGGGCATAACCAAAGTTTCACACTCTACTCGGGAAGGGTTATCACACATAATGCATAAATGCACTAAGTTAAACACAACTTACTAAAGACAGATGGATATATAACTGCAACCTTCATTCTAAATAATTTTCAGCACCATGGGGTCAAATGAAAAATTATAATGTTGGGATTCAAATAAAAAATTATAGACACTTTTTAAATATGCAATTTTTATGCATTTGTAGACAAATAACACTCATAATATGCAACAACTATATTACTTGCAAGGTGAAACAAGGTAGGATAGGTTTGATAGTTATTAAAAAAAGAGTGTGGTATGCTAGTGGTTTTTAAATAATAGGGATTATTTCAACATTCATGACATCATTCCTTTGCAAAAATACAAAAAACTCAGATGTAAGCTATGGAAAATCCTAGGAGTGGTTTGCATTTATTGGTGCTAATGAAATGCAAACACCCAAATGATTCTTGAAACCATAGAACATACACTGTAACTAGAATTTCATATACTTTTTCCTATTAAATTCATAAACCCAAGGTGTCCTTAAGAAGTATTCAACAAAATATTTCCAAACATAATGCTGAAAGGGGTTTATAACCCAGATCTAAGCCAAAGATGACAACTGGTAATGAGCATAAAACCAGATATCCAATCAACAACATTTGTAAAACACATCATTGTATTTTATCAACAAGAAAGAGTAAAAATCACAAGTATTTTCATTAACTTTGTGAATAAAATTTATATACATCAATTTTCTAGAATGCTAGCATGGGGACAAGCATGGTGAGTTTGCTCCTTGTTGGATAGGGGAGACATATTACTATACACTCAGATCTTGCTAATGGTTGTACAATTGAGACCACCTTATCAAGAGAGACAAAATGCACACACAAAAATGGATCCCAATTTTTTTGAAAGAGCCTAAGACTTAGAGAGAAAAACAAAGACCAAAAACAACCTTGAAAAAGAGGACAAGACCTCTTTTTATACAATTTTCTCACCACCTTTTCAATTCAAGAAATGGATTGCAATTTGCAATATTAAAAAATTACAAACAACTTCAAATTTCTGCTAAGATGCTCCTAGATGGATTATGCCCTTTATCACGCCTGGAATCTTCATGCCTTTGAAAGGAAAATCATTGTTGTAACTACCTCTACATGAAATGATGAAGATTTGCAATAAACCTTTTGATTTCTTGGCTGAAAATTTATTTCACATGAGTTTGAAGGAGAATATTCACATTTTAAGCCAAAAAAACCTTTGTCTTCTTGTGCAACTACCTGGACATGCGTTTGACCACTCATTTACAAATATAGAATCTTTTAGACAACTTCTCTTCCTCTTATGCACGCCAAAGAACAACCCTTGCCTTGTGATGATTACTTTGAGAACACTCCAGATCCATTTCCATTTGAAAAAATATAATTGGAATGTCATACCTTAATTTTTCAGATCTGAAATATTTCTCACACGGAGTGTTTGAACAAACAAACAATGGAAAATGCAAAACTTAGGTTATTTTTACCTTTTTGCTTTTTTGGCTCCAACTTACTTTTTTCACATTTTGAATTTTAAGGTTGCCTCTAATTTTTTTAATGCATAAATAGATTAATTTTCATGTTTTAGCCTTTTGGAGAAATATGGGTCTCATTTGCAAATTTTCACTTTTCTTTATTTTGGGGAAATCCAAGTCCTATTTGCATTTTTTTTTGTATTGAGAAAATCCAAAACTCAACAACACTTTTGTAATTTTCAAATTACAAAATTGGAATTCACAGTTGTATTTCCCCTCAAAAGTTCTCTCAAGGAAATGGGAACTCCAACTAAAATCTGAAATTTGCAAATTCACAAATTGTAATTCATAGTTGCAGTTCCCCTGAAAACTTTCCATAGAGAAATGGGAACTCTAACTGTAATTTATAATTTGAAAAAATAAAAATTGCAATTCACAGTTGTAGTTCTCGTGAATTTTTTTTGTAGGGAAATGGGAACTCCTACTACAATTTATAATTTGCAAATTTGCAACTTGCAATTTGCAGTTGCAATTCCCTTTAAAATTTCTCACAGGGAAATGGGAATTCCAATTGCAATTTGTAATTTGTAAAATTTCAAAATTACAAGTGGCCTTGAAAGTTCCCATAGACAAATGGGAAGTCCAACTATAATTTACAATTTTCAAAATTCCAAAATTACAATTGGCCTTGAAAGTTCCCATAGGGAAATGGGAACTCCAACTGCAATTTACAATTTGCAAAATTGCAACTGGGCTTGAAAGTTCCCTTTTGCATTAGGACCTCATGTTGACCAGCATTGACTCATGGGTTTGGGAGATCCAAGTGCAAATTATAATTTGCACATTTTCAAAATTGCAAAATTGCATTCCTCCTCAAAATCTTCTTGAAGCTCCTTTTGAGTTGACTTTTTTCACTTGCTAGCTTTGACCGATGGGATTAGGGATATTTGACCACAATTTACAACTTGAATTTTGAAGACTTGCATTTTTCAAGTTGATTCTCCAACACAAACCTCCTAGGGACTTTTGGAGCCTCATCTACAACTTTTGAAACTTGCCATTTTTTGACTTTCACTTAACTTCATTCTAACCTGGTTTAGCAAATGACAATAATATAGAAGATTTTTTTAGAAGCCAAGATTTTTTCCATCCATTATTTGATTCTATTGAACCATCCATATCACTGATATGAGAAAGTAATGTGGGAGGACTAAAACACATTTTTCCATAATCATTCAATATAATTAAAAAAACCCATAAATTTAGGATCAATTATTGATACAATAGCACAATCTTCATACACACAACATATATTAATGCCAATAGATCCATTACTGGCCTTACAAACACCAAATATATTCCTCCTCCAAATTTGACATCTTGGGTCAACATTATTTTTTCCACATGTGGAAGACAATGTAGTTGATTTGTAACCAAGACTTGGGTTTTCACCCTTAACTCATCCTTGAGGCATATATCAAAAACCTAGCATCCAACATGGGCATCAAGTGTACTCAGAAGGTCATCAAATAGATAAACTTCTGCACCAAAACACTCAACTCTAGAAATAAAATCTTTTTTCTTTGACATTGTGTGTAGACATATTATCAAATAGTTCCCCTATAGAATCCATGATTCTACACTTGGCATACATACCAAGAAGGGCACTGGCCACTAAAATATCATAACCAAATCCACTTTTCATCACATAGATCTAAATGTCCTTACCTTTTTATAGAGATCCTAATTAAGTGCTTGCTTGCAGGATACTCAAAATGGCTACTTGATTGAGATCAACACTTTCCTTCTGAATTTGATGAAAGAATGCCAAGGCTTCACTGGCATGGCCATTTTGAGCATAACCTACAACCATTGTAGTCCATGAGACCACATTTATTTTGGAAATTTTATCAAACACTCAATGTGTAATGTCAATTTTCCTGGTCTCAAAGCTGCTAAGTTAACACATATAGGCAGAAGGCTTAAAATTATAACCTAATTAGGTTTCACATACACCTGTTGCATTTGATGAAATAGTAGCAGAGCCTCCTCAGGATACCCATTCTATGTGTACCCTGCAATCATGGCACTCTAGGAAATGACATCTATCTTACACAAATTACCAAATAATTGGTGTGCAACCTCTATACTCCCAAAATTCGCATACATAACCACAAGAGCAATGCCCACAACTACATTAGAGTCCATCCCATTTTGAATAATATAATCATGTACTATCTTGCCTTGTTGTAGAGTTGCTAAACATTTTTTCAACATATGTCAATGGTTTTGAACATTAGATCCTATTTTGGAATCCACGGGTTTTGGAGCCTTAGCTACATATTGAAATTTAAAATTACCAATCTGATTTTGGTGTGACATCTCCACCAAAAACATCCTCTAGGCCTTTTTTATTTTTTGCTAGAATTCAGAGACTCATAAGCAAATTGCAATTTGGAAAATTGCTAGACTACATTGCAGTTCCCTTTTTCCACCGTGTCCTATGCCTTTTGTGGGATCTAGAAGTTTAGAAAAAAATATCAGTTTGTCTCTTTGATGTTTTCTTCCCACATGTGTTTCTCCCATAGACTTTAACATACCAATTTGAAAATTAGTTGCAGGTCAAAGTTGTAGTCAATGCTTAAAGTTCCATCGGTATTTTAAACAACATTTGTACTTTTATTAATTTGCATTTTGAATCTAAAACCCTTCCCTCTTACCATGCATCCCCATCCACAAAACAATATGAAACATTGTTTTATTTTGTTTGTCCTACCACATGGCAGGGGTATTTTATGGTTTGGCTTCTAATATCTACATGGTCTTTGCTATCTTTACTTGCATTTGACCATTGTGCCTCCACATGGGTAGGTCATATTGCATTATTTTCTAAAATAATTTCACAAATTATTGGTGTAGATTCAAGCACCAACACTAGCTCTTGCCCAAAAATGTACGACCCTTGTGAGTGTGAAAAAACCCCCAAAAAATAAGACCATGTGCCAATTCTTTAGGCCACAGAGTGAACACTTTAGTAACTTGTAGTAAACACTCATGTAAGCTCAAAAAAATAAGGGCAGATCAACAAAAATAGAACAGGAGGATATAAAAATAAACACATGATAAAAAATGATGAAAGGAACTATACAAACAAGGGCCCAAAGTAGAGAAGTAGCAAAATAATGAAACAATAAAACTATACACTATATAATACTGGAAATAGTCATGGACTAAATCTAGGAAGTGTTTTAAATGTTTGCCATGAATTGATGGCTCCAATATCTTGTCATGCCTTAATTTCTCTAACTTTTCTAGTAGATTGGGGGCCAAGATGAAGTAAATAAATATGTGCATATGCTTGAAGGTATTGCTGCTAGGCTATGATAAGATGACATGTTAAAACAACTCCTTTCTGCATGTCTTCAAATCTATATAACACCAAGCCAAACAATCTTGGTGCCTCTTTAGCAGATGTAAATAAACTTATTTTTTGACTGTAATTAGGTGAGTACCAAGTAAGAGTGCTCTATATTCAGTAAAGTCATTCATGCACTCAAAGTACAGATTGAAATAAAAATAAAAACATTCATCATTAGGGGCATAAAAGATAACCCCAACTTCATCTAATGACATTCTCCAAATTTCACCTTCACTGTTAAACCCAACATCAAGAACAATTGGTTGTTCAACAACATCCATATTCCCAACTAAGTTACCCAATTCCACATCCATGTATAACACTTCATTTAGAGAAAAATTTGGATCTTCAATTACATCATGATTAGGTAGCTCATATGCTTGGTCATATTAACATCACAAGAAAATTTGGGAGTTGGGATACATACCTTCTTGACTGCACTCCAAAACTAACCAATAGTATTAACACATAGCAATTCCTTTGAGGCAGACAACTTACTTCAGGAGACTTGACAATTAACCATCAAAATCTCATCATCATCAGACATAGATTCAAGATCATCCACATCTTCATTAATTGATTCAGTGGTATCACATGGAGGATGTGGAAGGAATCACTTATCACACTAATAAATGTCAAATTCACAATTCACAACATTTACATTGGTGTTTAATGGACCAGGCACTTCTTTCCCAATTACTCTATTTTCATTTCTATCATCATGTGCAGGCCTCTTCCCTCTGTCATTATCACTAATGTGGAAAGTAGGCCTCCCTTGTGCTTGTTCAGATTCAAATCTCTCTCCCAAATTTTAGACCCATGAGGTAGCCCCTTCTCAGCCCTAACTAGCTTATATGACATTTCTTTGATAGCAGAGGCCAAAGTCTTAACAGTCTCCTCAAGGTTGGATGTCTTTGTGAACTACATTTTTTTTGGATTAACTAACTTTACATTAACCACTTTTTCATGGGATTTTCCACAACCTTTATGCTATTTTCAATTTAGATGGCCATGTTAAATTCCAACCTCAGGTTTATAGGAGCCTTGTCCCTCAAGTAGTACATAACCTTCTTGTCAAAGGCATCACAATATTTAATTAAGTAGGCTATATCACTTATCCTAATGTTATTGGGTAGTCGCATCATGGTCTTATTGAACCATGTATTAATGTCATGCATACACTTATTTAGGTTCTTTTTGATGTTTTTAAACTCAACAACCTAGGATCAATCCTATCACCATACTGAATTTTGAAAACATTTTTCATCTCTTGCCACAAATCAATGCATCCACAAGGAGGGAGTTGAATCATTCATGAGAATCTTCTTCCATCGTGTGAACAAAAAAGTTAATGCAAACATCCTCATGCTCAACCTCATAATATTCAATAATAATGTGAAAAACCCTCAAATACTGATCACCAGTCATTGCATTGTTCCCTTGAAACTTAGGAAGGTAGTTCCTTACTTCATTTAGGACTTTATTGGGACAACTTTCCATTTCATCAAAGTTGATAGGTCTAAATCTAGGAATTTGGAATACAAGATGTTCATTCTCATCTTAATCCCTATGCCTCATGATTGGTTTAATGGTGGATTCAGGAACAAATGGCAAAGGGCTATGAGGGGGTGAGTGAGGTGGACTTGGGGGATTATACTTATGAGGGGATTTATTTAGTTTAGAAGGATCTAGATAATAAATGGGACTATATAGCTCTGAATCACTAGGAGAGATATGACAATCTTCAATAATATGAAATTCATCAAAAAATTTAAGATTATCATAATCTTGAAAACCTAAACACTCTTTTGCAATTGGAATTTGCTCTTGAATTGACCTACAAACTTGTCTCCTTCTCTGATGAATGCTTAAGGGTGACACAAGTTGTTTTGACGAGTCATCTTTGAAGGATGGCCTCAGTAATTCTAGATTTTCAAGCAAAATAACACTCAAAGATGAAGATATTCGAAGTGGGCATTGATCTTTCTTTGAAACCAAATGATGTTTTGGAGTCACCACTAAAATCAAACTTCTAGAATATAACAGTTTAAAAATATGTAGTGATACATATTGAAATCATATCTTGCTGAAATTAGTGATGATGTATAAAAACAAAGTCAATGAAAATTTTAGACTCATTTTCAACAAGGGGAAACCCATTCAAAACATGACAAATTCATATCTCTTTGTAATAAATTCAACAAATGTCAAATTATCAAATCTCTCAATTCCTAGCACGCCCCCAGATGAGTGTTGAACTTGATGATGGCCAAGATATAAGTACACTTAAATAACCTTAAATTTCAAAAACATGAGATAATAAGAATAAAATTTATCTAAAAATGTAGCTGAGATTACTTAAATCAAATATTGGCAGAGAAAAATTTCAAACCTAAATTTATAATCAGCTCTTTGCAAGACTCCCCAGTAATACGGGTGACAAAGATTATCCTCGGTAATGGCATTAGTAGAGTGTTGTGACGTTGATAGAACAAAGATAATCAAATGAGCACAACGATAGGCATAGAAATTGATAACATGAATTAATTACAGCTCTCTACAAGAGTCCTCAAAAACACAAATAACCAAGATTTGAATTTTAATCCCTAGAAATGGTGCCAATGGAGTGTTGGTTCCCAATTGTACACCTATTTTGATCAACATTGCACACTTGATAAAAATGGAAAACACTGATGATAAACCCATTTATATGTCATTATAACTGAGGAAAGGTTTATCACATAAATGGACTAGATGCAAACAATGATTAGGAGGCACTGATAAAAAGGTATGGTCAGCTCTATGCTACTTTTGGCTCTACCTGAACCAAGGTGAGAGGACTTGAAGGGTAGTTTGATCATATGAAGTGATACTATAATTAAATCTCCATGGAGATTATTGGGGTGAAATGTAAATCTAACCAAGGCATAACCAAAGTTGTACACTCCACCTGGGAAGGGTTGTCACACGGAATGCACAAATGCACTAAGTCAAACACAAGCTATTGAAGATAGATGGGTGTATGACTGCAACCTTTATTCTAAAGAAATTTTCAACACCAAGGGGTCAAATGGAAGATTGTAATTCAATGCTTCAAAGTACAAAATACATACACTTTTTAAGTATGCAATTTTTATGCATCTATAGGAAAATAACACTCATAATATGCAACAATTGTATTACTTGTAGGGTGAAATAGGGTAGGATAGGTTTGATAGTTATTAAAAAAGAGTGTGGTGTGCTAGTGGTTTTCAAAAAATAGAGATTATTTCAACATTCATGACATCATTCCTTTGTAAAAATGCAAAAAACTTAGATGCAAGCTATGAGAAATACTAGGAGTGGTTTTCATTTATTAGTGCCAATGAAATGCAAACACCCAAATGATTTTTGAAAACCTAGAACATACATTGCAACTAGAATTTCATATAATTTTTTCTATTAAATTAATAAACCCAGGGTGATCTTAAGAGGTATTCAACAACATATTTCCAAACACAATGCAGAAAGGGGTTTATAACCCATATATAAGCCCAAGATGACAACCAATAATGAGCATAAAACTAGATATCCAATCAACATCATTTGTAAAACACATCATTGCATTTCATCAATAGGAAAGAGTAAAAATCACAAGTATTTTCATTAACTTTGTAAATAAACCTTACATACATCAATTTCTAAGAATGCTGGCATGGGGACAAGCATGGTGAGTTTTCTCCTTGTTAGATAGGGGAGACATATTACAATGCTCTTAGAGCTTGCTAATGGCTATATAACTGCAACCACTTTAGCAAGAGAGATAAAATGCACACACAATAATGGATCCCATTTTTTTAAAAAGTGCCTAAGACTTAAAGAGGAAAACAAAGACCAATAACAACCTTGAAAAAGACGACAAGCCCTCTTTTTATATAATTTTCTCACCACTTTTTCAATCTGGGAATGTGGGTTACAATTTAAAATATTGTAAAATTGCAAACAACTCTCAAGTTTCCTCCAAGATGATCCCATATGGAATATGCCCTTTATCATGCCTAGAATCTTCATGCCTTTGCAAGGAAAATCATTATTGTAACTACTTCTACATGAAATGATGAAGATTTGAAACAAACCCTTTGATTTCTTGGCTAGAAATACATTTCACATGAGCTTGAAGGAGAATAATAGCTTTGGAATGAAACAAACCCTTTGTCTTCTTGTGGAACTACGTGGACATGTCTTTGACCACTCATTTGTAAATCTAGAATCTTTTTGACAACTGCCCTTCCTCTTATGCATGCCAAATAACAACCCCTACTTTGTGATAATTGTATTGAGAACACTCTAGATCCATGGCCATTTGAAAATATATCATTGAAATGGCCCACCTTAATCTTGCAGACCTAAAATATTTCTCCCATAGAGTGTTTGAACAAACAAAATAATGGAAAATGCAAAACTTAGGTTATTTTGACCTTTTTGATTTTTTGGCTTCAACTTGATTTTTTCACATTTTGACATTTTAGGGTTGCCTCCAAAAATTTTAATGCATAAATGCATTACTTTTCACTTTTTATCCTTTTGAGAAAATTTGGGTCCCATTTGCAAATTTGTACTTTTCTTTGTTTTGGGGAAATCTAGGTCCCATTATTAATTTTCTTTGTATTGAGAAAACCTAGAACTCAACAACACTTTTGCAATTTGAAAATTGTAAAATTGTAATTCACAATCTTAGTTCCCCTCAAAAGTTCCTTTAGGTAAATGGGAACTGCAACTACAATTTACAATTTACAAATTATAATTCACAGTTGCAGTTTATCTAAAAAGTTCCTACAGGGAAATGAGAACTCCAACTGTAATATGTAATTTACAAATTATAATTCACAGTTACAGTTCCCTTGAAGTGTTCATGGAGGGAAATGGTAACTCCAAATTCAATTTTCAATTTACAAATTTGTAACTTCAAATTTGTATTTGCAATTACCCTCAAAAGTTTTCACAGGGAAATGAGAACTCCAACTACCATTTACAATTTTTAAAATTGTAATTGGCCTTGAAAGTTCCCATAGGAAAATGGGAACTCCAATGACAATTTGCAATTTGCAAAATTACAAAATTTCAATTGGCCTTAAAAGTTCCCATAGGGAAATGATAACTCCAATTACAATTTGCAATTTGCAAAATTTCAAAATTACAACTAGCCTTGAAAGTTCCCTTTTGCACTAGGACCTCATGTTGACTAGCGTTGACTACTGGGTTTGGGAGATCCAAGTGCAATTTTTAATTTCCACATTTGCAAAATTGCGTTCCTCCTAAAAATCTCCTTGAAGCTCCTCTTGAGTTGAATTTTTTCCACTTTGTTAGCCTTGACTGGTGGGATTGGGGAGAGTTGACCACAATTTGCAACTTGCATTTTAAAGACCTTCATTTTTCACGTTGCTTCTCCCACACAAATCTCCTAGGGGCTTTTGGATCCTCATCTACAACTTTTGAAACTTGCAATTTTTTGACTTTCACCTAACTTCATTATAACCTAATTTAACAAATGACAATACTGTAGAAGTTTTTTTCAAATAAAGCTTTTTCCATTCGTTATTTGATTCTCCTGAACCATCCATATCACTACGATGATCAAGTGATGTGGGAGGAATAAAACATGCTTTCCCAAAATCATTCAACACAATTTGAAAAACCCATAAATTTAGGATCAAATGTTGATACAATAGAACAACCTTCATATACACAACATATATTAATGCCAATAGATCCATCATGAGCCCTACAAACACCATCTAGATTCTTCCTCCAAATTCCACGTCTTGGTCAACATTATTTTTTCCACATGAGGAATAAAATGCAGTTGATTTGTAACCAAGATTCATGTTTTCCCCCTTAACTCATCCTTGAGGCATATATCAAAAACCTAGCGTCCAACATGGGTATCAAGTGTAATCAGAGGGTCATCAAATAGATAAACTTTTGCAACAAAACACTCATCACTAAAAATAAAAACTCTTTGCTTTAACATCACGTGTAGACACATTGTCAAATATGTACATTAAATCATAGCCAAATATATGCAATATTTATAATAAAGAAGAAATAATAATTGCAAAAATAAAAAAATACTTCTTTGAATTATTGGAATCATTCTCCTTCTCCTTCTCCTTCTTCTTGAAAATAAAGATCAATTACAATGTATTAATAGAATTGCATGTGAACATGCTTTTCTAATTATAAATAAAATATTTTAAATTTATCTAAATAATAATTTGCATGTAATATCAACTAAAACTAACTCTATCCTTTCTAAGGCTTTATTTTTTCTATAAAAATATTATCTGAAAATTAACTAATTGTCTAAATTTAGCTCCACAAAAATTGTTCATGCAAACTAAATTTACACTAATAGTCTAAAAATATAACTGAGTGAACTGTACTTCAACATCACTTTTAACATACTCCCCCTTGATGCTGAGAGGGCTCACAATTTGATCTCTAAGTTTCAAAAAATGATCCTTTGCAACTACCTTAGTGAAGATGTTTGCTAACCGTTCTTTAGTGTTGATGTATCTCAATTATACTACCTTCTTTTACACTAAATATCAGATAAAATGATGTTTTAAATCAAAATGTTTTGTCCTACTATGATGGAATAGATTCTTGTCCAATTTAATAACACTAATGTTATCACAAAAAATAACTGTGGGCTGAAGTTGAATTTCTCCAATTTTTTCAAGAAGTTTTCTAAGCCATAATGCTTGTGTACCTGCTGAAGTGACTACAACATATTCTACTTCTATAGAAGAAAGGGAAAATATACTTTGCTTTTTTGAGATCCAAGTAATCAAACCAAAATCAAAATAAAAAAAAT
This sequence comes from Torreya grandis, assembly GCA_037957365.1. Classification (NCBI taxonomy): domain Eukaryota; kingdom Viridiplantae; phylum Streptophyta; class Pinopsida; order Cupressales; family Taxaceae; genus Torreya; species Torreya grandis. Next base: position 2,221,617 of record JARHVA010001331.1, read on the forward strand.
TCCCAGATGTTGACTTTCGGTCATCCAAACTACCTCCCCAACCAGAATCACTAAAACCAACAAGATTGAACCTTTTAGAAGTGTAGTAATGAATACCAAAATCTAGAGTGCCTTTCACATACCTCAAAATTCTCTTGGTTACCTTCATATGTATTTCTGATGGCTCTACCATGTACCTTGAAATAAGTGAAATTGAATAAGCAATATCAGGTCTTGTATGAGTTAGAAACATTAAGCTTCCAACAATACTTCTATAGGCTGTCTCATCAACTCTTTCAGCTCCATCATCTCTTCTTGTTTGTAGTAAAGGGTAGGTTCACTCTTACTTATTTGAAAGCCATTATCTTGAAGATATCCATCAATCCTAGCATACCATGCTCTTGGTGCTTGTTTGAGGCCATACAAAGCCTTCTTTAACTTGTAGACATGATTTTCTTTTCCTTGCACTTCAAAACCATGTGGCTGTTCCACATATACTTCTTCTTCTAAGTACCCCTTCAAGAAGGCAATTTTCACATCCATATGATGGATGGTCCAATTATTTTGAGCTACTAATGAAATCAACATTCTAATGGTCTATTGTCTTGCTACTGGTGCAAATGTCTCTTCATAATCAATTCCATATTTCTATGTGAAGCCTTTAGCATCTAATCTCACCTTATGCCTTTCAACACTTCCATCACTATTAAACTTAGTCTTGTAGACCCATTTGGTGCGAATATTCTTCTTGTCATGTGGAAGCTTTGTAAGCTCCCAAGTGTCATTCCTGTGAATAGAATCCATCTCTTCTTGCATTGCTTGCATCCAAACTTCATTAGTATATGCATCTTCAAAACATGATGGTTCAAAATCAGCCTTGGTAAGTAAAGCAAAATTCAATGCCTCACCTCTTGGATTTTTTTCATGTGCTTGATTTGAACTCCTTTGATAAATGTGACTCAATCTTCTTACCTTCCTTGTAGAACTAGGAATTGAATCTAGACTTACACTTGGAATTAAAAAACTAGATGAGGGGTTACTTGGTGGATTTGTAACACTTGGAATGAAAGTATTAGTGGGCTGCCCATAATCAATATCATCCATAATAACTTCATTTAAAATAGATTTTGAATTCTCCATATGGCCTTTTTTATGACCATAAACTCCCCCTTCATCAAAAATTGCATCTCTTGACACAATACACCTATTAGTGAGAGGATTATATAACCTGTAAGCCTTACTTTCCTCACTATATCCAACAAAAATACATGACTCACTTTTGGGATCTAACTTTTGGCTCTTTTGATCAGGGACATGAACATGGGCTAAGCAACCTAAAACTTTGAAACAATGAACATAGGCTTCATACGGAGTCATCTTGTCAAGTGCACTAGTGGGACTCTAATTGAGAATATATACTATTGTAGCAACTGCATCTCCCCAAAAAGAATTGCTTAATCCTTTTATTTGTAGCATGCTTCGTGCCATCTCCACCACTGTACGATTCTTCCTTTCAGCTACACTATTTTGTTGAGGTGTGTATGTAGTGGTGAGTTTTCTTCTGATGCCATGCATATCACAATAACCTTGAAAGGCTTTTGAACAAAATTCTCCTCCACGATCAATCCTTAAGAATTTTATATTTCACCCTTTGTCATTTTCTACAAGGTCTCTAAACCTCTTGAATGTCTTAAGAGATTCACCTTTGGTCTTCAAAAAATAAACCCAACATTGTCGTGAGTAATCATCAATAAAAGTAATGAAATATGATGACTTATCCAAACTCTTTGTCTGCATAGGACCACAAATGTCTGAATGAACTAACTAGAGTGGATAATGAGCCCTCCATGCATTGCCTTTTGGAAATTTCTCTCTTGCATGTTTTCCTTTAGCACATCCTTCACAAACTTCCTTGTGCTCTTCAACCTTAGGCAAACCAGAAACTAATGCTTTTGATGTTAGAATTTTAAAACTATGAAAATTTAAATTCCCATACTTGAGATGCCAAAACCAACTTGTATCCTCATATGCCATATTGACAAGGTTCCTGTTATGTTCACCGAACTTCAATGGGAACATTCTATTCTTTGTCATAGGCACAACTGTTACCACCCTATTTCCTTGATTCTTATCATAAATTATACATTTTTTATTTTCAAATACAACTTTTTAATTCTTCTCACATAATTATCCAACTCTCAACAAATTATGCTTTAACTTTGGAGTGTAATAAATGTCTTTAACACTCTTCATACCTTTTTTTGTATGGACTTCCATAGCTCCTTTTGCAGAAACCTCCAATGATTTGTCATCACTAAGCTTGATATTGGATTTAAAACTTTCATCCATTATAGAAAAAGTTTTTTCATTCCCTGACATGTGGTTAGAACATCCCGAATCTAAATACCAAACATCTTTAGAAACATTTTCAGCTTTGTCATAAGATAAAAATAAATTATCTGGAGGATTCTCATCACCTTCTTGGGCATAATGAATGCTTTTATCATTATTACCTTCTTTTAATCTACACTCATAATTAAAGTGGCCATACCTATTACAATGATAACACTGGATATTTATTTTATCAAATTGTCCTCTACCTCTTCCTCTGAAACCACCTCTTCCTCAAAAACCACCTCTACCTCTATTTCCTCTTGAGTGATTCTGATTTTGACCTCTACCTTGGCCTTGATTACTGTTGATGCTAATATTGGCATCTTCATTCTTTGTGATTTGTAATTTGGAGGAAAAAGCTTTCTCATCACTTTCCCCAAATGAATCTCTCAATCTTTCTTCATGAGACATCAAAGATCCAACTAGATGATCAAATTGAAGGGTAGACAAATTCTTGCTTTCTTCTATGATTATGGAAACATGGTTCCACCTTGGTGTGAGAGTCCTCAACACCTTTTTGATCACAACCTCATTGTTTACAATTTCACCAAGTGTAGCCATCTTATTGACCACATCTTTTACTTTGACACAATAGGTACCACACTTTCAGCGTCTTACATCTTCAAATTCCTGAATTCTCTCTTCAATGTCTGTAACTTGACAACTTTGACTTGATAACTACCTTGGTAAGCTTCTTTTAGATTCTTCCAAGCATCCTCTACTATCTTTGCTCCTGTAATTCATAGAAATAGGCTCTTATCTAGAGTTATTTGAATATGAAATAAGGCTTGAGCATTCTTGTTCTTAGCCTCCTTCTTAGTTGTTTTATCATTCGTTGTGAGGGCATTCCAATCAGCTGGCTCTGCATAACCCGATTCAACAATCTCCCACAAATATTTTTTTATCAAAAAAATTATCATTTGGTACACTAATAATCATACTCATTTCCATCAAATTCTAGAATGGGCAAGGAGTTAGAATTTGACATGATAAAAATTTGGAAAAATTCCAACTACCAAACCTTTAACCCAAAAGAAAAATACTAGCTCTAATACCAGATGTATAATTTTAAATAAAATTAAATCATAGCCAAATATATGCAATATTCATAATACAGAAGAAATAAGAATTGCAAAAATAAAAAATACTTCTTCTTCAAATTATTAGAATCATTCTCCTTCTTGTTCTCCTTCTTGAAAATAAAGATCAATTACAATGTATTAATAGAATTGCATGTGAACAGCTTTTCTAATTATTAACTAAAATATTTTAAATTTATCTAAATAATAATTTGCATGTAATATCAACTAAAACTAACTCTAGCCTTTCTAAGGCTTTATTTTTTCTATAAAAATATTAACTAAAAATTAACTAACTATCTAAATTTAGCTCCACAAAAATTGTTCATGCAAACTAAATTTACACTAATAGTCTAAAAATAGAACTGAGTGAACTGCACTTCAGCATCACTTTTCAACAAAATAGCTCCCATGCAAAATGTATGCTTCCACACTTGGCATACATATCAAAAAGGGCACTGGCCACTGAAATATTAAAATCAAATCCACTTTTCATCACATTGACCTAAATGTCCTTACCTTGTTGTAGAGCTCGTAATTCAGTGATTGCTTGCAGGATCCTCAAAATGGATACTCGATTGAGTTCAACACTTTCCTTCTGCATTTGATAAAATAAATACAAGGCTTCACTGGCATGCCCATTTTGAGTATAACCTACAACAATTGCAGTCCACGAGACCATATTCCAATGATATGTTTACTTGCATTTGACCATTGTACCTCCACGTGGGCAGGTCACATTGCATTATTTCCTCAGAAAATTGCATAAATTCTTGGTGTAGATTCGAGTACCAACAAATCTTAAAATATATTTTGAGAGATTCCAAACAAATTATAGTAGTCTTGTAATTGTTTAAGATTTATAAAAATGAGAACTATTATTCTAACACTTATTAAAACACTCAAAGGGAAAATTTTCTAAGAATTTAAAAAATATATTTCTTAATTTAATTTTTTTCATGAATAAGACTTAAAAAAACACATCTTTAGTTTTAAGATTCTTAGATGATAGAGAAATTTTTAATATTTTTGTAAAAGTTGAGAGTTTGTGAAAATTATTCGAAGCTTTAGATAACTAAATCATAAAATGTATATATTATCATACTACTATCAAATTTATTCCTTCGTAAAAATGAATATATAAATAAAATAAAAAAGTATATCATCTTGATTTGTTTATGCTTTGAATGTGTTAGTTAGATTTAACTATTTATAGAGTTGACAATTTTGAAATGAAAAACATTTAAGAGCATAAATAATAATGATATTAATGTCCACTAAATATCATAAAGAACACTAAAAATGATACTAGGTTCAATAATATTCAAGAATTTTCCAGATAAAACAAGTAGAGAGATTGTTTTTCACCAAACTTTAATTAAATCTTGAGAGTTGGTTATTTGATTTTAGGTTAATGCCCTTCCAAAAAAATTTGCTATTGAGAAAAGAAAACTACCAATCAATTATGATATATTTCTAAATGGAGTTCAGTTGGAGTGAAAGATATTTTCAAAGTGCAAGTTTCTAACTATAGATAAATAATCTTATAAAAAAAAAATTATACTACAAACAATGCATTTGTCAAAACATGTGATTGATTAAACCTAGAAAAAAACTAAGTGGGATGAATTGATAATTAAAAATTTATTAATCACTTTGATAAACAAAATGAAAGTGACCCAAGATTATAAAGTTACATTTCTAATACCATGTCAATGTTAAATTTAATTCTATTCAATATAACTTAATTGTGTTTCTCACATAAACTTTCACATTGCACATCCATGCATAACTACATGGGAATTCATCTTTACATGAAAGCCTATCTCCTTTAAAAAGGATGATGCAAGATATAAATACCACTTTCTAAAGAAAAATGTGGAGTAGGGAAACAATGACATGTTGTCTATGAGAATGGGTACAAATCATTGAACTCATTGAAACTTGAGTGGACATTGACATGAAAGTTTTTGGGAGCTTTATCCAAAATTTTAGCTAAAAAATAGTAAGAAACATTCTAAGAAGGAAAAGATGCTACAAGTGAGAAAGAAATTTCTCAAGCACATCCATGACAAAAGGTAGAAAAATAATAAGCCCACCCATATAATGAAGAATTCATGTAGAGGGAGTAACCCTTAGAGGATCACCCATCACCATTGTAAAGAGGTGAACATGGTAAGAGATCAATCCTTAGAAGGTTAATTGTAAAACTTATATTTTCATTTGCATTTTATTGAAGATATATCCAAGGTGGAAACCATCAGAAGTTTAGCTGCGAAGAGGTGAACATGGTAAGAGATCAATCCTTAGAAGATTAGTTTAAAAACTTAGATTTTCATTTTCATTTAACTGAGGAGATATCCAAGGTGGAAACAATTAAGAGGGAATAACTCATAGAGGATTCCTTATCACCATAAAAAATGGGCAATGGTAAACCTTTATTATTGGTTTCATGGATAAATTATTTACATATCTAAGATGTTATTTAACATACACATGTAAGCACCTCCAAATTTGTTAATATGTTCCATTATTTGAAAGTAATATAACCTCACTTGTATGATAAAGTATGAAGGAATTTCAATCATTTATAGTGGATCATAAAACAACCATGTAATAATTTTGAGAAGCACATGTATGAGTATCCCATTGCATTAAAGAGGTCATATCATTTTCAACATTCTTATGTTCATCTTGATTTGTGAGTTACAATGTTTCCCTTACCAAGTTTTTGTAGCATATGACAAGATGGGTAGAAGAGGCACTCTATGTTGAGAGAAATATCCAAGCACATGTAGAAGGTAAAGGTATCACAAAGGTAATAACTTTTTAGTTTTATTTTCATCTCCATGAAAATTAATAATTATATCATGTGTAACATGTCTAGTTGTTTATAAATGTTGTAACATGCATTTGAGAACTCACATGATGTTAGCAGAGGTTCCTAAAAAACCTATTAGAACATGCTAATATATGGATAACTATGCGATAAGTGACATAAGTATACAAAAAACTAAAATTAAAATTAAAATTATCAATTTTTTAACCATAACATATATAAAGACACATAAAACATAGACTCATTAGTTACAATTTTTTTGATAGAATCTTCATGACTAACAAATTTAGAAAATAGAGCATTAATTGCACACAAGATAACTATAAATACATATAAGGGAAACCATTTTATAACCATATATAAATCTATATCAAATTAGAACCACTTCATAATATAATTGAGAACTATATAAAGAGTTTTACAAAGTGTCATCACTCCATATTCTAACCTTTCACTACATCCAAAGGAAAGACTTCACATTCTGTAGACTATTGCTATGCTTTCGAAGAGCCAAATACATAAAAAATACAAAATTAGCACGAGTCACACATGTGTCCATCAATTACACTATTATTTTTATAGCCTTATTTTACTCCCAACACTTTCACAAATTTAAATAGTTATCTTATTCAGAGATAAAGTCACAGAAAAGGTGCCTTGAGCTGAAGTTGAAAACTTTGACTATGCTGAGGAATTGAACTAGAAACAAAAGTTATGGTTTCATTTACTAGTTTTCACCCCTTGCACACTAATTATCTACCCTTTCAATTTTTTTAACTAGATATAGTACTAGTCTACTCCCCTTGTGGGTTTTCAATTGACTGGCTTAACTAGGTGGCTACCCTTTACTAGTTTTCAACCAACCTGGCCCTGCTCTTAATACTTAAGGAAATCATATTAGAGTGATTTTTTTTTCAAAATTACAAAATTTGAAGTGTGTGAAATACCTATTAAGAAGGCAGTGGCATGATTTGTTTTTATTATGCAAGAGGTTTTTGTGATGTTGATTCTCCTTGAGATGTGGAAGAAGAAATCGGTGTTGTAAAATCTAGTGGAGGAGGTGGTTACTATTGATATATTGCTGGTTGAGAAATTACAACTATATTCCTCTGATGGAACACCTATTACAGTTGTTGAAGAGGAATAAATCATATCTCTTCAATAAATTATGTGATGGAGCTATCCAAATGTGATAAATTCTATTTGGACATTTTCTAGTTAGTGAGAACCTCTTACACCATAGTGAGCAATGTGCATAATGGGACTTGGAACACCATTATATTATGAATATCTTCATATTCTATGATGATGATGAGTGACATAGTGTTTGATAATTTGATTTGGATATCCTAGGAGAGTTTCCCCAACTGATCCACATGCCTCTATATTTGAATATTAGTAAATGTGTTGCATAGAATCTCATTTTTCCATGTCTATAGCTTTTTCATGACACTATCGCATGATTCAAGCATCTAATCAAGTGCATTATCCAGTGTTATAAAGGTATCTAAATGATCTTCCATCATAACTTTGGCTTTATCGATCTTATTGAACTATGGTTTGGACTTGGACAATGAGTTAGTGAGTTACTACTTCCAATTAAGCATGCCTTATGCAATCTTCTTGGATTGGACTATAGATGTATCTAATACTTGCTCATATTCTTCCAAGAGCTCCAAATTTTTGTTATCTCCACTTTGATGTTCTTCCCCTAACTATGAAGTGATTGTAACTTTTGCACATCAAGTCAGTCTTTTATTCGCTACTACAAGAGGGATGTGAACTACTTTTCTTCTAACATGACTTGGTCACCTAGAACTTGGGTGACCAATGTAGGTAAAGAGTTATGAATGAGATAACACACATTGGTGAACCAAAGGTGTAGATCTATCTATAAGACTTATTACTCTAATTATGAAATCTTTTGCATAATTAATTTTTAAAATGGAGTTACACCTTTGACTTTCTTAGCAAGTAGAAGTTGGGAAACATCCAAAGATGCTTCATGTGTTATTGTAGTCAAATTCACCAAGGAAGTCACAACTATCATAAGTGCCTTCTTAATCTTCACCACAGGAAGAGAAAATTTTATGCAACAGGTGGATAATGTAGGGACATCCCATAGCCATTGCGTATCTATTTGAGGCCTGAGTTGAGATTCCTACTCCTACACACCTCCTTAAGTAAATTCTAAGCTTGAGATGTGGGCAATGGTTGATGGGTCTCAATTATTTCCACCATCTCAGTGGTCTCTACCACTTATTTTATTTCAAATTCTAGGGACATAGTGTGCTCTGCTATTGCCTTGGATTTTGATTATATATCATCCTTAGCTTTAGCTTCTACCTTAGCCTTGGCTGTGGCTTTTATGTAAACTTTGGCTCTAGTAGCTTACTCTTCAACCTTAGATTTCAATGCTACCTCATCTTTAGCTTTGGATTCAGTCATAGCCTTAAATTTGGCTTCCTACTCCTCAACATACCTTTTAGCTTCCTCTCTTAGGTGCATAATGCTTCTTTAGCCTTTTAATTTTCTTGAGCCTTTACGATTGCTTTTGCTTCATCTTTCTATTGTTGCACTACCTATGCTTCTTAATTTTAATTTTATTTCAGTTTCATCACTACTAATTATTCTTGTTTCTTATTCACCTTTGCTTATTCATCTCTTTTCTTTTTTGCCTCAACTTCCTCAGTTATTTTCTTATCCTCCTCTTCAGCTTACTACCTTTGCTGCTCTTCTTCCTAAACAACCTTACATTTTCCCTCTTCCTTATTTTCCTCTTCTCCACCTTTTGTGTCTTCTTCTTAGCCTCTTTTTGTGACTTTGATTACTATTCTTACTCCCTAGTAGTTTATTCTTAAGTTACGACATCTATTTGCTTGGCTTATAGCTCTAGCTATGGTAAGCTAGTCTCTTTAGGCTCCTCCATAGGAGTTGGTGAATCAATCACTATAACTAATTGTGAATTTTATAAATAGGATGAATTAAAAACAATAATTCTTTGTGTGATAGCATTATTATTAAAATATGGAGGGGGAGTGAATCTTCTTTTTCCTCTTCACAATTTAGATTGTCTCTTGAGTTTGCTGTAGGGGTCCCTATGCTTATTACATTTTAACCTCCTCCACTATATCTAGAAAGGACACCATCATGTATTTTATTGTTGGAGAATGTCTAGGTGTATAATGGGTCATTGGATTGCACATTAGGGATAGAGGTGGACTTTCTTGTACTAGAATGTTTGTTTACTACACAATAAAAGATCCTACATTTGGGTCTGTCTAAAAAATATCTTCTTAAAACCATTGGAATAGTGTTTCTTACCCAACATTATATAATATGATTGATGAAGGAGGTTGAGTAATAGCGATCCACAAATATGGCCTCACCTAGTTCTATACTTGGCAGGTGTGCACTACCTTCCAAAAGAAGAACTATTTTTATCTTCTTGTTCATAAATGTCATTTTTAATGTCTATGAGTATTGATTGTATAACATCTTTCTCCTCAACACCTAACTATATAAGGTCACACTCAAAATCTATCTTTGTAACATGATTTTTTTTAATCCATGAATTTGTATGGCATGTCTTCTTCTTTGGTGGTGGTGGTGAGGCTTTTTGTGTTGGTGCCTTTCTCTTTCCCTTATTTTCTTATGGTGCAACCACTTCTATCTATGGTGGTGCTTATAGTTGAGATTATTCTTGTCTAGGCATATATTATTACACAACTAGAGGTATAACTCACATAGGTTGTACTAACTTGGTAGCTAGATATTTTTACCATAAAACTTCTACTTAGGCATCCAACATGGTGATGAAAAAAGGAAGTGGAATTGCCGTTGCTTTGGGTAATTCATAAACTTTGATCTAAATCCCATTATGTATATTTATGACTAATGCATGCTTCCCTAGGTAATACATAACATCCTTGGGTACTTTGAGGTGCAATATGGTCATGGCTTGGATCTCAATCCACCATGCATTAAACTTACCCAACTACTCATAGTACTTCCCTATCTTGGTCCAAGCAATGTTGGCAAATGTTGTTGAAAGATAAAAGTCTTCATCCAAATTAACTTGGCCATATGGTGACTTATACTACGTAAAACATAGGACCAAAAATTGATATTTAAATTCTTTCTATTCTTTGGTGAGAAATTTCTTAATGTTCATAATAAATTCTGAGGTCAAAAATTCTAACCAATTGAAATCCTCATACATTCATATAATTTGATATGTAATGCCAATAACACATTTGGTTGCTTTATTGACACTTTTGGTGGTCTACCAAAAGCGTTAGGTGATACAATCAAAGATTATGCACAATGAATTATCTTCCACTAAGTTAATAAGAATCCCCCTTCCTACCATTTTATATTTCTCCTTTGTGTCTGAGTGGATGGGTGGGGCCTTAATTTTTTAAAGCATAAGAGCTTTGCCCCAAGATGTAAGTCCTAGTACTCTTGCCATGGTCATTAGTTCGATGAATATTGTAACATCCTATTAGAGATGAATATCATTCTCATTATATCTACTAAGTAATGTAATTATTACCTCATCAAATTACCCAAAAGTAGACATCTTGATAATTTTCTCTACATCAGAACCTTGTAGAGGGTGTTGAAGTGTTATAGATCTTACTTGTCTTTCTTTTAGTTGATATATGCTGAAGAGAGTGACTTATATAGCATCAATGCAGTCAAAATTAACTATATCAAGGTATTTGCTTTGCTTGAGTGTTAGGCCAATCTTAATTTCTTCCTTTTGTGCATCTATGAGTGGGATTAACAGTCGTGCATGATCCATGTTTACTGGTGTAGATAGAATTAAATAAGTTATTTGGTTGTATTGGTACTGATAATAAATATGTGCATAATTGGTTAAATTAGATGCAAATCATAGAGATCCCTTATTCATAGTAGTGTGTAATGTTATTGTGTTCATTTTACCCCTTGTTATATAGCTTTTGGTGCCCAAATCCATGTGGAAAAATAATTTAAATATGCTGAATTGGTTGCATATGATTTTACTTAGAGAATTAATATCATTTGGTTGTTGGTGATGTGACAGTTACCATTATAAATCTAAAACATTGATCCATCTGATGTCATGTATTAATGTGATGCACCATCTTCTCACCTATCCATTTTTCTTTGTTTCACATCTTATCATTCAGATATACAATATACTTTGGGAAAGACATAATATTTCAAGTACATCATCATTAATAGTATTGAATGAACATTGACCATCTTTTCTCCATACTTAGATTATTAGTGCCTCATTACCAAACTTAATCAATGATCTCTATTTCCCTGTTATAAGCTATCTTTCCTTTAGACTAAAATTGTTCCCAAATCACACTCTGTGACTTTGACTTAACAACTGTAGTTCTAATGTTCTATGATATAGAAATTGCAGTATACAAACACTCACAAACCTACAATCAAAATAAGAAAATAGAACATTAAAAAAAAATTCTAAATTACATAGTGCTACATAGCACCCTCTCTCATTTTCTACGATAAATGATAGAGATTGTTAACTGTTAACCATAAGGCTTAAGCCTATGACCTTTTATATGTCCTGGAAGAATGGTTCCTTGAAGATATTTTAAGATAATTATTCCCTGATGTGAAACATCATGAATGATATAAATTCCATTCCATCTAATGTGTAGCTTGTCTGCAAATGCTTTAAATTTGTTATCATATAGTAATACTGCTTGTTTTGGATATAATTATTTAGATCATAGGTTGCAATCATGCCACGCTTTATGAGTTAGCTTGTTAAATTCCTACATCTATTATGATCTTTGCTTATTTTCTTACATTTTGATTAAATACATCAACCACATATGTATAGAATCTCGATCCTTGAGTCACATTATCATAGTAATGCATAGACTGGGAACTATATATTCCATGGGAATTACTGCCTCAAGTCCACATACCGACTCAAATGGGGTAAATCCTGTCACACATTTGTAGTTTAATATGTATACCCATTTAATCATAGGAAATATATCCTCCTAATCATATTATTAAACATTGCATATTTTTGTTAACATATTCCCAAAAACTTTATTTAAATCCTCAGCTTGTCTTTTACTTATGGATGATACATAATACTTTTATGGTGAGATATCATAAATTCTTCTATGAGAGTATTTATTGTATTGTTTAAGAAGTGTGTTCATTTATCCCTGACCAATTTGATTGGACATTCAAACCTTGTAATGATGTTTTCATATAAAAACTTATTTACAGCCTTGATACTGCAACTTGGTGTCATAACAACTTCCACTCATTTTTTAAAGTAATATACTACAATGATGATATACCTTTCATGACTATGCTTACTTGGTGGATTGATAGGCCCCAAAAAATCTATATCCCACTTTTCAAAATATCATTCTACTAGCATTGGTTTCAAAGGCATCTCATCCTCTAATTAGGCTTGCCCATCCTTTAACATATATTGTAGTGTTTGGTGACCTGATGTTCATCTTGGAATAGAGTAGGCCACTATATACCACGTTGAAGGATCTTCCTTGTAGTGGACTCACCTATGAAATGCCCTTTATCAATTCTTTGATGTGCCTCTTCAATAATTTGAGGTTATTCATGCTCTAAATCCACTTTTCATAGCACCTCATCTTTTTCCATCTTATATAAAAATCAATTTATGACAACATAGGGAATAAATCATATAATAAGTTGCTTTCTGTCTCACTCAACATAGTGTGATGGAAATATTACTTGTTATATAAATTTGGATATATCATCCATGTTCTCAGGGATCATAGAGATTCTTAAGAGATGTGTGTCTAGTGATTCATCTTGCAATTCTTCTGGTTCTTCTCCATTTCATATCCTACTCAAGTGTTTAAGTCCTAAATTATCTCATCTAGGTTTAGCATTGATCCTAAACTAAAATACTTGGAATAACATTAACCATCTAGATATCCTTCCACCTAACATAGGTTTGTTAACTAAGTATCACAAGGCTTGATGATCAATAAAGAACTCAAAGGCTATTGTGAGAAGATAATTCCTGAACATCACTAGTGCAAACACCATTGTTAGCACTTTTCATTTTATCGTAGTATAATTTTTCTCTATAGCTAATAGTTTTTTGCTTGAAAAATGGATAGGATGGTCTATTCCACCATCTCTTGGATACACTAACACAATTCCCACTATAATACTTGAAGCATCTACCTGAACTTGAAATGGCTTATTCTAGTTAGGAACGACCAATATGGGAGTTGTAAATAACCTTTGCTTTAGCTTAAAACATGTTGATTGACACTCTTGTGTCCATTCAAACCTCGTATCCTTACATAAATTTTTTTCTAAGGCCATAGAGACAGCTGCATAGCCTTTGATAAAATTTATGTCATACCCCATATGACTTAAAAATACCTGTACTTCCATAGAAAATTTCAAAGGTGGTATACCTACTTTGATTGTAATTTTGGCTTGATCAACCAAAATTCTCTCACTACAAACTACTTGGCCTAATAGAGCATCAAATGGTTTGAAAAATAAGCATACTTTTAAAATTTAATGCAATTTGTAAAGCTTTGCAACATTCTAACATTAGCCAAAATTTGGACAACAAATCTTTGAACAAATAAAATATAACTCAATCATATAAATAAACTTCTAGAAAATCATGAATAAAGTCTTTGACAGCAGCTACCACAGCTCTAGAAAATATAGCTAGAGCATTATTTAGGCCAAATGGTATTAAGTTGTGTGCAAAAGAACCCCATTCAATTGTAAATGTTGTCTTGACCTGATCTTGCTTTGGGATGGGATTTTGATGATAGCCACTGAATCCATCCATGAAGTAACATACTTCATGACTTGAATATAATTCTATAACCTCATTAGTGAAAGGTATAGGAAATGGGTTATTGATTCAAGCATGATTCAATACACAATAATCTCCATATAACTTGATCTCTCCTGACTTTTTAGGATACAAAACCATGAGACTAACTTAATCCACCTTTTTGACTAGATAAATGATACCTACTTACTGCATGCAATCCAGTTTAGCCTTCACCTTTAACTTCATGTTTATATTCAATATACTTAATGCGATCATTTATCAACTTGGGTTGCAAAATTAATAGTTGGGAAGTTACTCTCCAAGAGAGAGGAATAAGGTACAATCTCATAGGATGATAAATTGGTATCCCATTTGAGAAGATAGAAGGTGGATCCTTATATTTTTAGCCTAGAGATTTTGTGGAACCAAAATACTTCAAATTTGAGGTATATGATCATAAATTTATACAATTCAATCAATTTACTATCAACTATTAAACATGGGTTAGAAGTATTTACAACATGCTAAGTACTAGAAAAGAGCTAGTTTTTATTGTAAAAGCTTAAAAAACATATGTTTGGCATAAAAAGTACCTTTAGATTACACATTTTAGTTCCTCTCTAAAATTTATGCAAGTTTAAAATAAATGACATGTGATTTTGAGTTCGTATGTAGTTCAAGTTATGGCTTCTAGAAGTTAGAGAAATTTTCATGATTCTTAAACCACTCATTTAAGCAGGTGATGGTTTTATAACCACTCCAATGGTTTTGTAATGTTATGTAGTAGTTTCAAACTATCATGACAGTATTGAAATATCATGTGATAGTTTTGAAACCACTCTAGCAGTTTGACAATTGCCTTAGCATTTTTTTCTTGACATAAAGCAATAATTTTGTATGTGGGTAACACACATGAAGTTTAATAGACTAATAAGTGTTTGGGATTCAATTTATAACTCTTTGGTTTCTTTTTTGATCTTAAGAAATGTTATTTTTACATTTATGAGCCCATAGCCCTAGGTTCAAAGTAAGGCTTTCATTAATTCATAGATTGTGTGTCTAAGTGGATTCACTTAGTGTTGAGTGGATTCAAGAGAGTTGATCATAGATGTGCAATTGATAGTAGAGAAAGCATAGTGAGTTAATGGGAGCTCCATGAAGTTCATAGAAGGAGATTAAGTGAAAATTACCTCCGAGTTGAATACTAAACAATTGAACTATCTGAGTTTAATAGTCTCTTTTGATGAAGAAGTAAAACATCCATTGAAGAGTGTACCAATAATTAAGAAAGTATGATGATTTTGATGTTGGTGTCCTTATAAACCCAAGAATTTAGAATCTTGGAAAAACTACAAAATATGGTGGAGATGAGGAAGCATGGCTTCACTCTTTCTGGGGTTTTCTCATATTGAGTTTCTCCAGGTTAATGTCTTGTGTTATCTCTCTTCTTTTGATTTGTTTATTTCATTTAATTTCATGTTTCCATTATTGCAATCAGTGTATTATCTCAAAAAAATTAAGAGAGTTCAAGACTCATATATCAAAAGCATATTAATTTTTCTTAAAGGTTAAATAATTTCACATTTGGTTTGCACTTTTATTCAATTACATTGAATTGTAGTCCAATATAGCAGAGTAGTATGGGTAAAGTGTGAATTAATGTATGCAATGAATGTAGCATGTGGGTATTGCATGTGAAGGGTTGTATATTATTTTGTATATTGTAGATGACAGTTATATAAATTGTAATATATATTTAAATAACAATTTTAAAAATTGATCTATAATATAAAACTTAAGAACAATATTTATTGTGAAAGATTCATGTTGGTGAAGTTTAGTATAGAATATCTACCTAATTTAAAAATCAATAATTAATATAAAATATTTAATAAATATAATGAGAGCTATATTTTTCTTCTTCTTAACGTTAATTCACATGGTTTATTTTTCGTTTGGGTTGTGGGTATGTACATTATTGGCAATGTAGATTTCAATTAGTAGATAAGTGTCCCTGGAAGCCCATACTTTATGCTTGGTGTACTTATTATTATTATTATTATTATTATTGGATTGAGTGAGAAGTTGGATAAATTATTTCTAGATTTTTTTGGGTAAACTTCTTGCAAGGCTAAATAATTCATAGAGTGGCTTGGGAATACTACTACCTCTCACATGAAGTTGGAGAGATGGGTCTCATTGACATAGTTTGACAAGGAATTGCTTTATGCACCAAATGGATTATATGGGCCATTGAGGGCCTATGAGCTTGGAAGGTGTTATTAAGACACTGTATCTCCTTAGGGTTGCCCAAGGGAAAGAAAGCTTGGAAAGGGCTCGATTTCCCTAATTTACTCTTCATCCAATCTCCCATCCAGATCACGGGTTCCTTTATGGCCAAAAGCATCTAGAAGGCTTGGAAAAATATTAAACATTGGCTTCTTTGGAATGGTTTCAATTTTCGTAATGGGCTCTCCATCAATTCCCACTCTCTATGGTGGCCTCCCATTTTTTATTTCAATGAAGTGCCCTTGGCAGAAGTCCCTTGGATCAATGCCCTCAAGCTTTTTTTGAAGAGGAATTCATTCCATCCAGGATATCTTTTGCAAGTATTCTTGCTCTTGGCTATCGTGGGAAGAGGTGAAAGTTAAATTTTGGTTAGCCAATATGGACCAGGAATCTTACCAGGAGATTATCAATGTTGTCCCTGTGGATATGCTCCATAAAATCTCAGTCCATTCCACTTGGCCTTCGAGGAAGGACTAAAATTGGTATCTTGAGACCCCTTTCCACAATTACATTCCTTGATTAGGCTATGCTTGGCTCACCCCCCATTTTTCCATGGTAGACAAGCTCAACGCCCGTTGGGGGCTGCACTCATTTGTTAAAATGTGGAGCATACACTTCAACACTGTTTGGGGCGCTTGTGTAGAGCCCAAGTTAGCCCACTTTACTTGGTGTATACTGCACCAAGGCTTGCCTATTGGCCGATGACTTGTTTAACTGGGAGTTCACTAGCTTACTTACCCCTTCTGTGACCACTTAGAGATGTTCCCTCATCTCTTCTGGTATTATTCTAAAACTCAAAGGGTCTGGACTTAGATCCATGATCTTTTCAAGGCTTTTTAGCCCAAATTTTTTATTTATTAGCATATCTTCTTTGGAGAAAAACCTGCTATGCCCTTCATTTATGTGCAAGTCGAGCATACTTTCAGAGTGGAGATTCTCTTCTGGATTTGGAAAGAAAAAAATAATTATGTGTTTAATCATGCTTCTATTGATTGTAATGTTTCTGCTTTGCACAAATCTACTTTCATCTCCAATATTATTTTGCAGATTCAATCCAAGCTACTAAAGTGGCTATGGAGCTTGGATATCTTCAAGGTCTCTTCTCTCATTGGGGAGATGCTCCTTGCACTATGGCTCAAGTTTCACCTTCTCCACCCAGGGATCCCAGATTGGATGATAGAGTGCCTTGACCATCTCATGGTGTGCATCGTCGTAGTCGTTCTAAGCACCACTCTCACAATGGTACCTTGTACCAATGCATTTCCCTCTTGGGCAATAGTGAGGGTGGCAGCGATCGCCTCCTTCCTCTATTGGGTAGGATGGCTGGGATGCTCATCCTCCTCCTCTGCACCTGGATGCTTGGGGGTGCCACTTGGACGCTGTGCAGATGTGATGGATAAGTTCCCTAGGCTCTCTTTGGTTGTCTTGCCCACTTGGACATGAGCTAATGATGATACTGACACTACCCAAGTCACTAGCTGGGACGCTATTCCAAATGACAATGATTTGTCAAGCTTGGGCTAAGATCTGGATGATATGGATCCATCGCCTACGGGCATTGCTCTTGCTACCTAAAAGTTATTTTTTATGGCTTTGTGTTAGTTGCTTGTTTCTAAGCTCTGCCTAGTTGTTACTTGATACTTTGATTTTGTTCCTAAGCTCTGTCTAGTGTGTCGTGGTGTGCTCTCATACCACCTTTTTTTTTATAAATGATTTGTATGTTTCTTTTTAACTAATATATAGATATATTTCATTAAAAAAAAATATTTTAAAAAATTTGGATGTAAGCTTTTATATGATTTTTATTATTACAAATATATATAAATTATTTTATATGAATTAAAAGTATTGTCAACATATCTTTAAAATGTTATATCTGTTATGTATTTTTAATAGTGATATAAAATATATTGACTATAATTTTAATTACTGTAATTTTTCTTTTTAAATATATAAAATTTTACATTAATCAAAATTATCGTCCACATATCTTATATATAATTTTAGATCAATCAAAATTATTGTCCATACCTTTAAAATGTTATACTTTGACATATGTTTTCAGCTCCACAATATATCGATCAAGTTAAAAGAATAATAAATAGAATAGAAGTATGATGTAAGAGCATCCTATTATATGTTTTCAACTCTGCAATATGTCCATCAACAGTGAAAGTTCTCTTAGGGAATGACACATAAAATTGAGGTGTGGTGTAGAAGCGTCTAGTAGCACTGGCCACAAGCTATATCGTTAAGCCCCTTACAAAGCCACTGAGCTAGACAGTGTCAATCACCACCAGGGGGTAGCATGTTAAGCTGGTTTGGAGATGGTGTGAAAGATAAAATGAGTAAGCAGCTTTGGCTATGAAAGATAATCTGAGCTGCCGATATGGCATACCCTTAAACTCGCCCAAAGGATTCCAGCTCAATGGAATAATATCGGTTAGCTTCCTTAGCAAGAATCTCGGTGCAAACACAAGGAAAGAATTAACTGCTATGAAAATTAACAAGTGCAGCGGCATATGCGATTTAATAGATGGAAAATATTGAAGGCAACTTGGGCTGACATATCTCCTTTATGCTATACTAACAGTTTTGTGCTTCGGATGTATTGGAGGTCATTCCTCCATGAAGGTAGAAGTCAGCTAAGCATGAAAAACACAGAAGAAACCTCTAGAAGCCAAAATGGAAATATATTCAGCTTCAGGAGAAGATAATGAAGTTAGCATGCGCATAGAAGAAAAGTAGATCAACTCGAAGAAGTTATAAATGTTGGAAAATGGATATATTAGCTAAGAGAAAAGCTAAAGGGATATTCAACTAAAAGGATAGACGAAGAAGCTTAAAGGATCAGCAAAATGAGAGGTTATCGCCCAACTGGTGAAGAGTAGTAAGCTCACTAAAAAATATACCAGATGAGAGCATCAACTTGAAGAATGCACTATAAATATAGTTCTAGCTGCCGAGGGGAAGAAAATAACAAGTTGGAGAGCTTTTAATTGCAGAGTTAGGCACGTAGTAAGGGAAGAGACTGTTAAAGAGTTACTGGTTGCAAGAGATGATCCAGTTGCAAAGTAGATTATTGACCTGGGAGCTTTTGCATATGTTCCATTATTTTTGCGCCATATATTTTTATTAGTTTTATAAACTTTGTGTCCTTTTCGTGATTCTAATCTATCTTTGCCTTTCATTGGAACATGTAGTCACATTGATACAGTAACATTATTCTATTTTTAGAATATGCATCACATTAAGAAGATAGCCTACTAACAAATCTTTTCAGTATAGAAAATTGTATAATATAGAGAATATTTTCATTCCCTGAAGAATTACATCTATGTGTGTTTAGCTTAAACCTTCATTTTTCCACTCTGATATCCACAACAATTTTAGTGAAACAATATTCATTAAATCACAATAAAAACTTTATAATGCTGCAACCAATCTCCATGAGACATTGAATTTGATGGTTCTCTCATTTCATCTGATCATCGAAATTTACTTTTTTTGCACTAGGATATTCATGTTCCATCTTTAAAAATATTTCGTCCTGAACATAAACATGTTTTCTAAAATCACAAGGTATATTGAATATTGTTGGTCACTACATCTTGGGCATGGGTGTTCTCTCTTTGTAGTCAAACTCGAAAAACTAATAGGCCTTGATAATCATGGATTGTCCAATTCAGAATTTTGAATCTATTAATTTTTGTGAGTGAGGTGAGAATATTTTGCATGTGTAGGTTTTATGTTGACACTAATATATATTTTTTCTTTTATAAAGAGGTTTATGGTGGAAAATGTCTATGGATGGGTAGCTCTATTTTCATAGTGGAAAGCGTGGGTTTGTAAAGGTGAGAGCCATAATTTAGAAATGATTTTTATAGTTGTGAATTGTTTTGATGGCCATTGGTGATGTAGTATTGTTTTGGTTATTTAAGATGAGAGTAGTGATTGAAAATGGGTTTCAGATATGTTTTTCATGTTGTTATGTGTTTAAAACATTGTGTGGTTTTGATAACTAGATGTTCATAGACCAGAGTTTAGGCATGTAATCATTATCAGGGCATTTTTAATTTATTTATAACAGTTATGGAAAAAATAATTGTGTATAGTTGTCTCTGTTGTTGTGGCAGAATGAAAAAGATATTAATTTTATTTTGATTATTTTCACAATGAAAATTCATTTTGATTTTTCAATGCGATAGTGAAACATTGGTTTGTTTAATAGATCTGTTTACATGGACAATGGATTGGGCATGAAACCATTGTGAGGTGGGTTAAACTGGAATTAGTTTCTTTGCATGAATGTGGTAAGAATATTTTAAGCGCAAGTTTTATTGTTGACATTGATACATTTTTTTTGCATTAGGGTTTGTGGTGAAAAAAACATCTATGAAGAGTTTTCTCTATCATTTTGAAGGAAATGCTAGATTATTTCTGATTATAATTTGATGTGTTAGCCATTTTTAATACAATATTTTTTATTCTTTAAGATGAGAGTGGAAATTGATAAGGGGCTTATATTATTTTTATATGTTGTTGTGGGTTTTAAGTGTCATATATTTTTGATAGGTCAATGTACATAATAGACAAGAGTTTAGGCATGTAGTAATTGTTGGGCATATTTTTTAAAAGGTTTGTAGTGTAATATATTTGTGTATAGTTATTTTAGTGGTTGTGGTGGAAAGACTTGGTTCATAAGGGTAAGAGCCACAAAAATCAAATTATTTTTTGATTATTTAAGATGATAGTGGAGATAAAAATGGTTTTAGATAAGTTATTTCGCTGGCTGGTGAGTGGTGACCATGTGACAAATAAAGAATGTTGACAAGTGAATAAATTGAATTAATGACATTTTTTCCCCATAATAAAACATTTAGTTTGATTATTTAGTGGGACAAAAAAGGATTAATGTTTTGGATGATTCCACATATATAAACTGGAGATTGGTCATGCAACCATTACGACGTGAGTTAAACTCAAACTAGTTTCTCTGTGTAAATACAACGAGATCATTTTTTATGTCTAAGTATTATTGTTGATACTGATACAATTTTTTATAAGGTTTGTGCTAGAAAATATTGGTGGTTAGTTGTTTGTATCCTTGTGGTAGAAAGTGTCAGTTTGTAGTAGTGACAATCATGAACCTCAAAACAAAGCGTCAAAACAAATCTGGTTATGAATTGGTTTGTTTGTTTTTGGTAATGTAGTATTTTTGAGTATATAGTCATTATTAGGTCACTTTTAAAATAAGGTTTGAATATTTAAAGACCCCATCACATTATTAGGTAATGTGATTATGCCATGTGGATGTACCAAACCCCATTCACAAAGGCATATGCCACATAATAAGTTGTATGTAGTTTAGCTTGACTTGGCGGCCATGTAGACAAAATTGTCCCACTATTATTTTGTCTCAAAAATAATGATGATGGCTCAAAATCTTGAAATTAGTGTGTTTGGTTGATAAATCCCTAGGTGGTTCGTGATGTGGACATGTGTCGACCATCCTGCTGTTAGGCTACTGGAGCCCATATTATGAAGATTAAGTGAATAGATAATCCATGAAACCATGGACCTATTGATTTATTTGGTCATGATTTAGTGGATTTGAGATGCATTGAACCATTGGATTTAGTTGGCCACTAGGCATTAGCACTTAAGCAATATGGGATTCTATGGATGTTTAAGTGGTCATAAACATATGATTGATTTATACTAATGTGATAATTAGGTGGTCACTTGATAAATTAGATACTTATGGAGTTTATGGAAGTTTGAAGACATTGTGGACTCTGTTATTAGAGTAAATTTATCAAATTTGACTGTAGTAATTTGTTTATGAAATATAAATTAAGATTGATAATTAAAGGGGAGTTTTATAGAATGAGATTTATGTTAATATTATCTAGGACCACAACCTAAATTAAGGTTTCACATATAATGTCCAATAAGGACATGTTTTAAGACGTTCTATAAGTTTTCATATATTTTGAACTAAATGGTGGGGTTTATTTTAACTTTAGATCAATTTGAGAAAAGTTTTCATTGAGGTCCCTAACTATTAACGAAAGATCATAAACCAACATATGTTTAGTGAATCAAACCACAAATGAGTTATCCATATTCACCTAATATAATTAATTTTGGATGAATTTGTATGTTCATTTTGCATTAATGGGAGATATGTTAGGGTGTATGCTTTTGTTTAACTATGAATTATACACAATAAAAACTAAATTTAATAAAAGAAATTTGTGTGGTTAATTTTGGGAGTAGACTCAAAAGGTGTTACACAAAGAAAAAGAAAGAATGCAAAGGGGAAGAAACCCACTGCAAACTAAGTTAAGAGGACCACTCAAATTACTTAAAAATGAAGTAAACTAAGAAATTTCTCATGTCACATGTAATTGGAAATAAGAAATAGTGAATAGTATATTTAATGAGACTAAATAAGTCATTTGGAAATGTAAAATATTATCTCAAATTTGATTATATGTTTGTAACATAAAATCCATTCTTTAAGATTAACAATACAAAATGTATAAAATATAAAAGTTTTTATATAAACTAAAAATAATTAAAAATTGATTTATTTCTCCATCCATAAATATCAGAACATCTTATATAAATAAAGAAAATTCAACATTCAAACAACTTACACTCTAATCACATTCTATTAATAATCTTTGGTAAAAAATGTATCACACTTAAATTATGACAAACCATTCCATAGGGATGAGAGAAAAGAAAACCCTCTTACAAGGAATTGCATGTCTTTTGTATTTTTAATTATAGTTATTGTCTTTCAAATTTTTATAAGTTAGTAGTTTTGAAGGGATAATTATAGTTTTAATTCATTTTAAATTTTGATTAATTTTTTTATTATTTATCAATTAAAATTCATTTATCTTTTATATATTACAATATTTAAAACTTCTAATAATTAAATTGAATATTATTAACCATAAATATTAAAAAGATTATTTAACAATTTTTTGATTAGTGAAAATTGTTGGGATGTTATTAACATGCAAATTGATGATGTCATGAAGAATAATATTGGTAGTTACTGTCCATGATTAGTGCAAGAATATCTCAACAGAATCCTCTTACAATTGTTATTATTAATTAAGAGTTTAATATCACTACAAATTGCATGCTACTGTTGTTATTTATTAGGAGTTTAATATCATTACAAATTACATGCTATGGTTATTATTACAGTGATAAGTTTTATCATAGATAAGAGCGTTCCTATTTTTTTTGAAGTCGTTTACAAAGGAAGCAATGATGAGAGTTATATTTTAAAGTATCACAAATTTGCATGTAGACAGAGGCTATGACGGTGATACCATGGATCTTTGATCTTGTGGTGTAATTCTTTTTGTTTTGCTGACTGGTTGGTTGCCATTTAATGACAGGAATCTTGTTATACTTTAACAAAAGGTAATTGAATATGACAATTTTGGTGATTTAGCATATTAGTAAATTCGATAAACATAATATCTAATATTTTTGTGTTCGTGAAGAGAATAAATATACAAGAAAATATTGTAAATGAGTGGTCTAAGGAAAATTTTAAAAGTTTTGTGTCCTTGTAGTTGGGTAGTTTCTAGCACATCTTTGGACACAATTGATATACTACTTTGGAAACTTGTAGGTGCATCTTATAGGAGGGTTAGATGATACGTGTGAAAGACTTTTTACCAAAATTGTCAAAATTGAAAATTCTGTGACAAACAACACTATAAGAAACCTTTCCTAATGTACTTCAAATTTTTAGTATGGCAGTTGTGGTTGAAATGATTACTGATACAATTGGTTTTGTATGCAACATAATAATGATAGTGATTTGATTACACACTAGTAAAACATGAATCTAGAATTGGATGGATATTTCTAGCCTCTGTGTTTAAGAATATTCGAAGCCTTTCATCATAATTTCCATTTTCAAAGATTTTGCATTTTTATTATAATACATCAGTAGTGCCTAAAGGGCTTCCTTGCCCAGTTATTAGAGTTTCTGTGGATAGTTCTTTTCTTCCATCCTCCAATTTTTTTAAGCATAAAACATTGTATATTCAAGCTTTTTCTAATGATTTTGAGAGACAAAATTTCTTCTATTCAGCATAAAATATTTGGTAACGATATTAGCTCCATTTTCATCATGCCATTTTAAATTAGACTACTTTCCTATTAAGGTATTTCCTTTTATGTCAATATTGGGGCTTAGTTTCAATTACAATACCCTTTCACATGCTCCACCACTTCTCATAATTTTTTCCCATGGCCTTTATCTATCTTTTTTCCCTTAATCTTCTTCTACATTTTTTTCTTCTTTTCCTTCGCTTCATTCCTTGTTTCCCTATTTACACTTGTTTTGACATTTTCTAGTGTATATTGTTAAGGTATTTAACCAATGCCAAAAAGATTTTAGCTTTATATCTGCGTTAGTGATTATGTACCATTACCAAAAGCATTTAGAAATTTATGCAAACTAATGATATGTATATTCATTGGTGCATAAGAAAATTATAGAAAGTATTGAGACACATCTCAATATGCAGAAAATCTAAAATGGTAATAGCCACTCACTCACATTCTATATACAATATTTTAAATATTTATCTACTTACATGCTTAGTCAATGAGTAATGCAGTCTGTTCTTTTATTTTTATAATTTGTTAAACATCTTAGGTAAAGGCTGCACAACTTGTAATTTTTAAGTATGTTATACTGCACATCTCCATTTCAGGGTTCATTGGACAATGTTTAGTATTTTATTTACTCATTACAATGTTTTGAACACTGAATACAGGGTAGGACAAGAGGAGTGTTAGAATCAAGAGAGCATATAAAAAAATAAACTCAAACAAATAAATAAGAACTAAACCCAATTGCTACAACAATCTCTTGAAGGATAAGATTTTATTGATCTTCAATTTTCCTTGCTTACAATGCTGCGCCCAAGCGTTATTAAATAGATTTGAATCCAAACAATAATTAGAAAAACAAACTCAAGACTAATTTTAGTCTTTACATGCAAACTAACTCTCTAACAAATTCTCTAACAGTTTAACTAATTGTTTGTTAACTAACTGAATGTAAACTAACTGAATGCTCAACTGTCAGTTTACTAACTGATTGCTTAACTGTCAATTTACTAACTGATTGCTTAACTTCAGCTAACTGCTTGCATGCATGAGGAGTGGAGAAATTAACTTCAATTTATCTTGAGTTTCTAACACTCCCCCTTAATTTCTACCACTTACAATTTTAGCATTTACTATGCCTAAATTTTGTCTCAAATAATCAAAGGTCTCTTTTGCTAATGCCTTTGTAAATATATCTGCCAATTGATCTTCAGATCTACAAAAGTCCAGATAGATTTCTCCATTGTTCACTAATTCTTTGATAAAGTGAAATCTTGTATCAATGTGTTTGATCCTCTTGTGAAACACATGATTTTTCGATAAAGCAATTGCTGATTTGTTATCACAGAAGATTGGTGTTGACTCCTTCTGCGCTTGTAATAAATATTTCAATATTATTCTCATCCAAGTTGCTTGACATGCTGCTGATGTGGCTGTAACATACTCTGCTTCAACTGATGAAAGTGTCACTATAGGCTACTTTTTGGATGCCCATGTGAACACACCTATTCCTAAAAGAAAGGCATATCTAGAAGTACTCTTCCTATCATCAACACTACCTGCAAAATCACTATCTGTAAAACCAATCAAACTAAAATCTTTAGTTGTGGAATATAAAATTCTATATTCTGTAGTTCCTGCCACATATCTTAATATCCTTTTTCCAACTTGCCAATGTGAGTCTTTCAGTGACTCCATGAATCTTGAGATTAAACTAGCCCCATAACTGATATCTAGTCTAGTAGCTGTAAGATACATCAAACTACCAACTAGCCATTTGAATGTTGTAGAATCAACATTAGACCCTTGGTCTTCTTTGCTAAGTTTAGTCCCTGTAGCAATTGGTGTAGGTGCTGGTTTACAATTCAGCATCTTAAATCTCCTTAACACATCTTTTTCATATTTAGTTTGACAGATAAATATTCTTTTCTCTGATTTTACAACTTCTATTCTCAAAAAATACTTCATTAATCCCAAATATGTCATTTCAAATTCTTTCTTCATTGCTGATTTAAAAGTGTCTACAGACAAATTTTCA
The DNA here is from genome assembly GCA_037957365.1 of Torreya grandis. Lineage (NCBI taxonomy): Eukaryota > Viridiplantae > Streptophyta > Pinopsida > Cupressales > Taxaceae > Torreya > Torreya grandis. The sequence continues at coordinate 2,248,238 of JARHVA010001331.1, forward strand.
GTAAAAATCAAATCATCAACATATAAACACACAATCAAAATTTGACCTTCTTTGTTGATTTTTGTGTACAAAGTAGGCTCACTATCACTTCTGCTGAATCCATTGTTTATCATATAAGAATCAATCCTACTATACCATGCTCTTGGTGCTTGCTTAAGACCATAAAGAGCCTTCTTCAATCTGTAAACTTTTTCTTCATGTCTTTGTACTTCATAACCTGTGGGCTGTTTCACATATACTTCTTCATCTAGAAAACCATTCAAGAAAGTTGATTTTACATCCATTTGATATACATACCAATTATTTTGAGCAGCTATTGATAATACCATTCTAACAGTATCCAATCTAGCAACTGGTGCAAATGTTTTATTATAATCAACTCCATGTTCTTGTGCAAAACCTTTTGCTACTAACCTTGCCTTATGCTTTTCAACATTTCCATCTACATCAAATTTAGTCTTATAAACTCATTTGACTCTAATACAATCCTTACCTTCAGGTAAAATAGTTAGATCCCATGTTTAATTTCTTTCAATAGCATTCAATTCTTCATCCATTACTTTTAGCCAATGTTCCTCATTAACTACGTCTTCATAATACATAGGGTCATGAGTGAAAAGAGCAAAATTTTAAACCAAATCTAATTTCTTTTCTTCTTGATTATAAATCTCATTCAAATTTCTCATCTTCTTACCTTTAAATCTTGCTCTTAAAGTAGCAAGAGTTGGATCTGATTCTTCACTTACTTGTGAATTTGGAGTAGGGTGACATGTATGACTAGATGATTCACCTTGTTCAAACCTCCTAGGTGTTCTTATTGGAGTGCTTGTTCCTGCTTGTGGAGAGGATTGTCCACCTTGAAAATTTTATTCTTCAGAAACTTCTTCATCCTGTGGAATTGGTGCTCCAACTGTGATGATGCTACCATCCCATGCTTTTGCTTCTTTAAATTCAACATCTCTACTTATAATCACTTGCTTTGAAATAGGGTTATACAGCTTATATGCCTTTGATTCTTCACTAAAGCCAATAAAAATATATTTCTCACCTCTATCATCAAGTTTCTTTCTCAATTTAGATGGTATAAGAGAATATGCAATACAACCAAAAATTCTGAAATGAAATACACTATATTTCTTACCACTCCATGCTTCTTGTGGAATTCAATCTCTGACACTCTTTGTTGGGCTTCTGTTTAGAATATACATTGCACATGCTACTGCTTCTGCCCAATATTCATTTGACAAGTGTTTGGCTTTCAACATGCTTCTTACCATCTCCATGATTGTTCTATTCTTTCTTTTTGCTACACCATTCTGCTATGGTGTGTACCTTGTAGTCAATTGCCTTTTGATTCCATGATATCTGCAAAAAACTTGAAATTGATTAGACATATATTCACCTCTTCTATCTGATCTAAGTACCTTGATATAACAACCACTCTGCTTTTCAACCATTGCCTTGAATTCTTTAAACTTTCCAAAGGCTTCAGATTTATTTTTGAGAAAGTATATCCATGTCTTTCTGCTAAAGTCATCAATGAAGGTTAGAAAATAAGTACTACCTCCAAGTGATGTAGTTTGCATTGGTCTACATAAATCACTATGGACTAACTCCAATATTACCTTAGCTCTATATGAGGCTCCTATTGGAAAGCTCTCTCTATGCTGTTTTGCTAGAATACAACTGTCACATGAACTTCTTGGCTATTCTATTGGTGGTAAATCCTTCACCATATTTTTCTTCTATAACAAATTTAAACCTCCAAAATGCAAATGTCCATACCTTAAGTGCCATAACCATGATTGGTCTAGCTGCATGGATTTGAAGTGGGCTTCCTCTTCTCCTTGGATGCACTGAATATGAAGAGGGAACATCTGATTCTTGGTCATCTCCACTTTTCCTATTAACCTGTCACTTGGACACTTGTCCAATATTGTGCAAACATTATCTATAAATGATATTCTGTAACCTTTCTGTACTAGCTAACCAACACTCAAAAGATTATGCTTTAGTCTATGTACAAAATAAACATTAGGTATAAACCTTCTTTCACCATTCTTGGCCAAAACATTTATGACACCTTTACCCATGACATATACTGTGATATCATTTCCTAATTTCACTTCTGATTTTATAAAATCATAAAGACTAGCAAAAAATTCTTTATTCCCTGTCATATGATTACTGCATCCACGGTCTAAAAACCAAATATCTATAGCTTTTTCTTGAGTAACATTACAAGTAAGAAATAAGCTTCTAGGATTAGAACTAGATTCACCTAGATTAGAACTAGATTCACCTATGTAATTAGCATTTTGCTTGTACACATATCCTTGTTTACTTCTGTAGTCACTTGCATAATGACCATATTTCTTGCAGTAATAACATTGAACATTAGATTTATCAAACCTCTGTGAACCTTGCTGGAAGTGATTGTTGCCACGTCCTCTACTACTGTAGTTTTGATTACTATTTTCACCTTCATCTGGATTGTTCCTTCCATATCTGCCTCTGCCTCTTCCTCTGAAGTTTGACTTGGCTCTTCCTCTTCCTCTACCAAAAGATACCTGTGACTTGAAGGCATTCTCAAGAGAAGTGTTATTCCTATTCATTCTAGATTCATGTGTTAACAAAGAACCCATTAATTCATCTACAAATAACTGTTCCAAATCCTTGGTTTCCTCAATAGCTACAACTATTGCATCAAATTTACTGGGTAAACATCTGAGTATCTTTTTTATAATCTTCTGATCTGTGATAGTTTCTCCATTAGATCTAATTTGATTCACTATATTCAACACTTGACCCACAAACTAGTCTATAGATTCTGATTCATTCATTTGCAAATTTTCAAAAGTTCTCTTAAGAGATTGCAATTTGGCAATTTTTACCTTTGTATTACCTCTATAGGTAGTTTCCAAGATTTTCGATGCCTCTCTGGATCTTGTTTCTGCTGCAACTCTAGAAAAAATAGATTCATCCAATTCCTGTTGGATGAGAAATAAAACTTTTGCATCTTTTTTTTGTTCTCTTTAAGCTCATCTTTTTGTGCTCGATTTAATGCCAGATGGGCTGCCTCGTCCTTTGGTTCTACAAAACCACTCTCTACTAGATCCCAAACATCTTGTGAGCAAAATAAAGTTCTCATCTTAATTGCCCAGAAATCATAATTCTTACCATTGAAAAGAGGGATTTGAGGCTGTAAAATATTGTTGTTCACTGCCATTTCTCACGCTGGAATGGCTTTCTAGTTGTTGTTTCTAAAATACAGTCACCGACGTCGGTTATACTGTTGCCATCGGTCAGATAATACTGCCGATGTCGGTTTACTCTGTCGATGTCAGTCTCAGAGTCGGCTGATGTCGGCCTCTGCACTGTCGATGTCGGTCTCTGCGCTCTTGCTGGCTGCAACTGTTGTGTGCTTTTGCTGACTGCGCACTTTTTTTCTCCAATCTACACTTCTCCTTGTTTGCTACGCTCTTCCTTGGCTTCTTTTCTAACAAGGCTCTGATACCAATTTGTTAGAATCAAGAGAGCATACAAAAAACAAGAACTCAAACAAATAAATAAGAACTAAACCCAATTGCTACAGCAATCTCTTGAAGGATAAGATTTTATTGATCTTCAATTTTCCTTGCTTACAATGCTGCGTCCAAGTGTCTTTAAATAGATTTGAATCCAAACAATAATTAGAAAAACAAACTCAAGACTAATTTTAGTCTTTACATGCAAACTAACTCTCTAACAAATTCTCTAACAGTTTAACTAACTGTTTGTTAACTAACTGAATGTAAACTAACTGAATGCTCAACTGTCAGTTTACTAACCGATTGCTTAACTGTCAGTTTACTAACTGATTGCTTAACTGCAGCTAACTGCTTGCATGCATGAGGAGTGGAGAAATTAACTTCAATTTATCTTGAGTTTCTAACAAGGAGAAGTGATCCTGGTGTTCGCTATTTTCATATTATAATTATTTTGTGATCTAAAAGTCTTTATATAATTGTATTCAAAAACAATAATACACATGCTTCTCCATCAATAATTTTTAAATTTTTTGTACATTGAAATATTTAAAATTTTATAATAATTAATTTATATTTTATTTAACAAAAAATAAAAATAAAAATATTTAATTAAATTTTTATTGGTGGAAATTAATAGTTGCATATGTACATGTACAGTTCACAAATTTGCATGTGCATTAAAAGCAATTTTTTTTAAGTTTTATGTATATGCTGGTTCTCTCAACATTTTTTTTCTCCACATAGTCAATAGAGTCTAGCCCGATAGTAGTTTGAGTTCAGATCACTTTTCATCCCTAAGTTCATCAAGTTTTGCTTTTTCAATCATGCAATTACTGCCATTCAGGGTTTCTTTTTTGCATTGGAAACATTTGACTTAAATTGAATTAAATTGTTTCATTTTCTTTTTAGACAAGTCATTTACTAAAAGCGGGAGCTACTTCCTCCAGGAATACACAGTTTCCAGTGCCTATAAAACATTTTGTGTTTTTGATAGCAGAGGTTTGTCACAGAGTGTTGCTGAGGATTTTCCAGTCCTTAAGAAATGGATGGTAAATGGCATCCATCATGGAGAAATGGTTGTAAGGTTAGCTTTATTATTTGTAGTGTATTTTCTCTATGTTTTTGAGCCATTGTTGTTAGTATATTCAATATTACTCCTGAATTTATTGAGAGTAGGTCATCTGATGACGGATGCCGCGAGGATGTCAATGAAGCACAAGGCACGTGAAGGGCATTACAAGCTCAATAAAATAAGGTAAGTCAACTTTGTGATATTAGTTGTGAGTGCAGTTTCCATCACTCAAATTATGGACAGTGGAGATATACGAGCTTCTGATACACTGGTGAAACTTTTCAGCTATCCATATATTTCATTCAAAGGTCTAAATCTTCCTAAATTATTTTGTATTTTCCTTACCTAATTGGCAATGAGTATCAATAGTCCTTCGTCTATTTGTTCACATTATTGCAAATTAATTAATCATTTTGCTATGGCTGTATTGTCTATGAATCCAGAATTTGAATAGTATACTACAATTTACTTAGCAGATACAATGGTGTCAATTTTGTTTCTCTCAGCTTTCATCTTGTTTTGACTTTCCAACATCAAGCAACCGAAAAAATTCATGGGTAGAGAAAAGTTGGAAAAAAGACCACATACAATCAATACAGGGGCTCCAGTGTAATAAAAAGTTGGTTTATTCCCTCCTTTTAAACAATTATGGTCCAAAAATTGCTCTGCATCAAAACATATACATTATACTCACCAACCTCATCTCTTGATCATTCATGTCAATGCCCCAACCTTCCCACCTTGAAATTAAGCCTTTGTATAAAGTATGTTGCTGGATATAACATTAAAGTTTCAAACCACAATAGTTTCAATTATAGTATATATCTAAAAATAGTAGTGAGGCCACAACATACATTGTAAAACCTTACTCTCATACGTGTGATGCTTACCTTATATGCAGTCCTGCCTGATGCCCCAACCTCCTGATCATGGAACTGAGCTTTCTAAAGACAATATTAAGCCACTTTTATTGTATGGAAATTGGCATTTTAATCTAAATAGACCATCTATTTGCAATGAATCTTGTGCATGTCACATATGGGACCATGATCTCACCGTCCCTATCTTGTATTCACTTTCATCCAAAAGTCCCAACTTCTTAGCCATGGTACTGATTATCTGATTAGTGGTTATGGTCTATGCCTACTATCAAACCTTGTCCACATCCTCAAAAACCATTTTGAATTACCTATTTTGTTCATCTATCAACACTTTAAAATCTATTGAGATTTTGATCTCATTAGATCATCTAATTGCAATGATCCATGCGGATGTCACATACGGGGCCTCGAACTTGCAGCCCCTATCTTGACATCAGTCTCACTAATGAGAAAATGCCTGTACTACCAAGTCATCCATATAAGTATGCATTATAAGAGTATTTTTGAATTAATTTACAATCGATTTTAGAACTTATCAGATTAAAAGCTTGACAAAATAAGTATATTTAATTATTGTCTTTGAGATGAAAAGTAACCTTTTAAATTCACTCTACAACAGAAATAAGCATCTTGAACAAAGAAGTTTTCCCAGATTTTATATATTGAGGTCTTCTATTTCAATTATTTTGATATCTATTTCTGTTGAATTAACGATTTCAATTTCCATTTAAGAGTGTTATTGAAAAAATTATAGTAATGGGTCTCTGCTTGCCATTTTATCTCTAGAGGATGCTTATGTGGTGAGGTTCCTTTGCAGGTTCAAGTCATGAGGGCTTCAATTTTGATGATGAAAATCAACCTTTGAATGTTGAGAGATGAGATGATTCCTAGTCCAAACCTCTAACTTTTTGGCTTAATGGAGGTAACCTCAACTCTATCCCAAATTTATTAAATTTGGCCCTTTTTTATAAAATTATATTTAAAAAAAATCTCAATTATTAAATGAATAAAAAGATAATAAACGGTTTTTATAGTACCTTGTATGTTTGTAATTATGATAAGAAAATATTGACTTCTACATCAGTCTCACCAATGAGAAAACGCCTGTACTTCCAAGTCATCCATATAAATACGATCCCTTTTTTATAAAAATATATTTAAAATTTTTTTTTTAGTAGATGAATAAAAATATAATTAACGATTTTTATAGTACCTTGTATGTTTGTAATTATAAATATGCATTACAAAGGTATTTTTGAATGAATTTAAAAACCATTTTAGAACTTATCAAACCAAAAGCCCGACTGATCCAGGCACCAATTTAGGCGACAATTCGGGTGACAGTTCCACCCCAATTGATGATGGAACTTTCGGGAGCCATAACTTTTGCACCATAGCTCCAATTGACTCGCCGTTTAAACTGTTGGAAAGCTAAGAATGAGAAGAATGTCGTGAAGTGGCATGGAGCTCTGATTGATGAAGTTTGCCCCCGAAAACCCAATGGAAGTGCCTCAAATTTCAATTTTAGTAGTGCAATCTAAAAATAGTAATTCCTCAAATTTTGTATTGTTTTAAATATTGGAAGTTGAACCATTAATCTCCCTTGAGATTGGTGACCTTCCACATCCTCCCCATGCTTTCAAATTGTGTATAAATGAAGTGGTAACCCGAAATGTGAGGACAAACATCTCTTCCTAGAGATAAACATATATTTGTATTGCGATCTTGAGTAATACTACATCTCTTCTCAGAGAATTCATTGTTAATATGTTATTTCTATGCTATTGAGATATTTATCAACCAAAACTTCTGAGTTTTGGATCAGTGGTATTAGAGCGGTTTGTCTTGAGAGTGTATGATCCCAAGGACGAGGTCAGGCTACAAGAAGCTTGGGTGGGAAACAATAGACCTTCCAAATTTTCCACTTGTTCACTCCAAACGACTTCAAATGGTGGATGACACTGAGACATCTGATCCTTTCAAGGAAATGGTGAATGAAGCCCTCCAACGGCAACAAGCGCAGATGCTACAACAATTTGCCAAAATTCTTCAAACACTTCCGATGGGAAATCATGGCTCTGCGGCTCCACTTCCTAGCTCCTCATCCAGGGAATGTCCTTTCAGTGCCCCAACACCCTTCAAGGTCTAGGTAAATTTTGATATTCCTACATTTGAAGGTAAAATCAATGCTGATGTAGTAGAAAATTGGTTGGATCAACTGTCTTCCTACTTCTCTGTAAATAAGTTCACCGATGGAGAAAAGATTACTTTTGCTCTTTTGAAATCAACATTGCCTGTGAAAAATTGGTGGGAAGTGTACAAAAAGAGGTTCAGTACAGATGACATTGGCCTTGAGGTGGAACCTACCTGGGATGATTTTGTGGAAGCGGTGAAAGAAGAATACTATCCCATCGGAGCATATGATGATCTGTACATATAGTGGCAACAACTTCGCCAAGGTAAGGACCAATCTATTCAAGATTACACAGACACTTTTCATTCTTTGTCTGCAAGATTGGGCATTCAAGATAGTGAGAAACATAAGACTCAAATATCGTGGTGGACTACAATGGTACATACGAGGGGAAATGGAACTCTTCAATTTGGAAACCCTCGGTGAGGCATACAAATTCGCAGTGAAGATTGAATAGAAGCATGGCAGAAAGAATACGAAGAGTCAACCCTCAAAATGGAAAAGTGACAAGGAAGGTCAAACATGAGGCCAAAATTGGAAGCAAAAGGAGTTTCAAGATAAGAAATCCCAGAAAGGGAAGGCTGGAAAATGGTGATTACCACAAAATTGGAGCTCACTCCAAAGAAGAATGTTGAGCCATCAAGTCATTGCTTTCTGAGTCACAATACTTGACATTTACTACTCTGCCTCATACACAACCCACAGTCGAAGAGGATGAAGAAGAAATTTTAGATGCCAAGCCTGACACCATTGTCGCTTCAACACAGACCCATGAGGAAAGACCAGATGACAAGGAAAGATTTTTCCACTCCAAATTATGGGTAAAAGGTAAGCCTCTGCATTTCATTCTTGATAGTGGGAGTCAAAAGAATTTAATCTCTGCTAAAGTTGTGAAAAGTCTAAATCTATCCATGAAGCCTCATCTAAAGCCCTATAGTATTGGATGGTTGAGCCGAGGGAGAGACCTCCGTGTCACCCATCAGTGTCTTCTTTCATATGCTATAAAACCATTCCAAGATGAAGTCTTGTGTGATGTGGTCAATTTAGATGTTTGTGATGTACTCCTTGGTCAGCCATTCATGTATGAGCGACATGGCATCTATGAATCACAAACTTGAAGGATCACCCTCACTCTTGGAACATGGTGCTATAGGGTACCAGAGGTACCACCTCCCACATCTGTCTCGCTAATCAGTGCTAAGTAATGCAAGAGATTGGTGGAGAAAACAAAGCAATTTGTTCTCATGGTGGTCAAGCCACAAAAATCTAAGAAGACCAATGTTGCAGTCCTGACTACACAATCAACACAACAACAGAAGCAGATAGGATGAATCATAAGAGAATATGATGACTTATTCAAGTCACCCACAGGAGTTCCACTGCATTGCCAAGTAAAAAATTCTATCTATTTGATCCCAGGATCACCTTTGACTAACAGTCATGTGTATCGCATATCAGTTTTGGAGAATGATGAGATAAAAAGACAGATTCAAGAATTGATCCAAAAGGGGCACATCAGGCCAAGCTCTTCACCTTATGGTAGCCCAATTGTCTTGGCACCAAAGAAAGATGGAACATGGAGGCTTTGCATTGACTACTGAGCCCTGAATAAAATCTCTGTGAAGAATCACTATCCTCTCCCCAGGATTGATGACCTATTGGACCAGCTCCGTGGTGCGAAGTTCTTCACCAAAATTGATCTCAAATCTGGTTATCACCAAATTCCCATCGATCCCACTAATGTCTAGAAGAATGCATTCAAATCTAAGGAGGGGCTCTTTGAAAGGTTGGTTATGCATTTTGGCTTAACTAACACACTAACAACCTTCATGAGGATGATGGATGACATCCTACAACCCTTCACCAACTCATTTGTGGTTGTCTACTTAGATGACATACTCATCTATAGTAGAAAATGGGAAGAACATTTGCAACATGTTTGTAAGGTGCTTCAAACTCTTCAGGAGCACAAGTTGTATGTAAATCTTGACAAATGCACATTCGAGGTGACAACAATTCAGTACCTCGGGTATGTTGTGAATGAGGAAGGGGTCCATGTTGATCTAGAAAAGATTTGGGTTATTTGAGAATGGCCCACACCAAGGACCCTCACAGATCTTCACAGCTTTTTGGGTCTTGCAAGTTTCTACCACATGTTTGTTCTTGGATTTTCACATGTTGCTTGGTCACTAACCCAAGTGACTAAGGGAGGAGCTAAAGTTACATTTTAGTGGGGTGAAATACAACAAAGGGCATTTGAAAATTTGAATAATAGACTCTGTTTAGCCCCTGTTCTTGCCTTGCCAGATTTGCATCAACCTTTTGAGTTGATGATAGATGCATCTGAATATGCCATGGGAGCTGTCATCATGCAACATGGCCATCCTGTTGCATATCACAATGAAACTTTCACTGATACAGTTAGGAAATATCCAACATATGATAAGGAGCTCTATGCCATTGTGCAAGCCTACAAACAATGGAAACACTACATCTTGGGGAAAGAAATGATCATCCACACTGACCACAGACCATTAGAATTCATCCAGATGCAAAACAAACTCTAAAATGAGAGGCATCAAAAGTGGGCCACATATCTTCAGCAATTCCACCTGATAATCAAACACAAAAAGGGGAGCTCAAATACAGCTGCAGATTGTCTGAGCCACCCACCAATTACTGCATTCACAATAGTTCTGGACCTGTGCAGACATGAGACTGCCACTTGGGGTGCTCTATATGAAGCAGATCCTACCTTTGTTGATACATATCAAGCACTTAAAAAAGGTAAACATGTTTTTGATTTCTATTTGCAAGATAATGTCCTCTGTCATATGGGGCACATCTGTGTTCCAGTTGTAGAGCAACAAAAGATGATATGGGAAGCACACTTTAGTAGGACAGTTGGACACTTTGGTATTGAAAAGACATTGGCAGTTCTTCAAAAACACTTCTACTGGCCCCATATGCGAAAGGATGTCGAAAGATATCTCAAATCTTGCACCCCATGTGCGATAGCCAAGCCAACAAATAAGAAGCAAGGATTGTACATGCCATTGCCAGAACCAACCAGGCCTTGGGAATCCGTCTCAATGGATTTTCTCTCTGGTTTTCCCACTTCAAAACATGGTAAGGACTGTATTTTTGTGGTAGTTGATCTTTTTTCAAAAATGGCTATCATGATTGCTTGTAAGACAAATATATCTGTTAAGGAAACTGCACAACTATATTTTAGTCATGTATGGCTACATTTTGGTCTTCCCAAGTCCATTTTCTCAGATCGAGATAACAGGTTCCTGAGCATCTTCTGGTCCACTCTATGGAAGATGATGGATACTAAGTTGTTGAAGTCCATAGCCTTCCATCCATAGACTGATGGTCAAACAGAGGTGGTAAACTGCTTGATTGTTCACATGATTCGGATGTATCACTTCAAACATCCACGCACATGGGATGAGGGACTTCTTTTCATACAACATGGAGACAATCGAGTGTTGCACAGCTCGACCAAGCACAATCCATTCTAGGTATGTTTTGGGTTCCAACCCATGGCACCAATTGATATAGCTGTTCCATTTTCCACCATGGAATACACACCTCATGGAAGATCTGATGCAACAAAAGCAACAAAATTTATTGAACAAATGCAACACATCTAGAAACAAGTTCATGACATCCTGGAGAAGATGAATCAAAAGTATAAGCAACACCATGACAAACATAAGATTACACACCATTTTGCTGTGGGTGACAAGGTTTGGTTGCAGCTTTAGAAGGAACGACTTGTAGGCCCACACAAAAAGATTCAGCCTCTGCGATATGGTCCCTACACCATCACTAGAAGAGTTGGAGAAAATGCTTTTGAGTTGAACCTACCAGCCTACCTTGGTCTGCATCCAATATTCAATGTGGAGCTTCTCAAACCATATCACCCACCTCTATTTGATACTTCAGTTGTAGCAAAACAACTAGACATTGATGAGCTTGATCCATAGAGTTTTTCTCCAGTAGAAGAGGATCAAATTGTAGATACCTGGATGAAGACAAAAAGAGGACACTCTATTCCACTTTATCGAATGGTCAAAAGGGGCCAGCTTAGCCATCAAGGTGAGTGGCTCACAGAGAATCAAATCAAGAAACAACTACCACACCTAATGGGTAGCATTGACACAATAGGGACCACTGCTTTTCAAGGAGGGAGGAATGATCTAGGCACCAATTTAGGCGACAATTCAGGTGATAGTTCCATCCCAATTGATGACGAAACTTCCGAGAGCCATAACTTTTGCACCATAGCTCTAATTGACTCATCGTTTGAACCGTTGGAAAGCTAAGAATGAAGAGAACATCGTGAAATGGAATGGAGCTCCACTCAATGAATTTTGACCCCTGAAAACCCAATGGAAGTGCCTCAAATTTCAATTTTAATAGTGCAGTCTAAAAATAGTAAGTTTCTAAAAATAGTAATTCCTCAAATTTTGTATTGTTTTAAATATTGGAAGTCAAACCACTTAATCTCCCTCGATATTGGTGACCTTCCACATCCTCTCCATGCTTTCAAATTGTGTATAAATGAAGAGGTAACCCAAAATGTGAGGACATACATCTCTTCCTAGAGATAAGCATATATTTGTATTGCGATCTTGAGTAATACTACATATCTTCTTAGAGAATTCATTGTTACTGTGTTATTTCTATGCTATTGAGATATTTATCAACCAAAACTTCTGAGTTTTGGATCACCAACAAATTTAGTACACTTTAATTATTATCTTTGAGATGAAAAGCAACCTTCTAAATTCACCCTACAATAGAAGTAAGCACCTTAAACACAAAAATTTTCACTAATTTTATTTGTCAAGGTCTTCTAATTCAATTATTTTGATATTTATTTTCGTTGAATTAATGATTTCAATTTCGATTTAAGGTTGTTGTTGAAAAGATTATAGTAATGGGTCTTTGCAAAATAGTTGCATATAAGCATCATCTCAGAAATTCTAATGCAAAATTTAGTTGATGTTCTAGATCCTTTTGGCACCAAAGTGAATATGGAGCACCAGAATAAATTTTATTTTTCAAAACACACATAGACTGAGATTCAAAAAGTGGTGCAATAGTTGAAAACCCCATAGAGTGCAAATATGTAATTTGTTTCTATCACCTTGAAAATGTGGATGGTATCCACATTTTAAAGGAAGTTTTATGTTCCAAATCAGATTCAAATAGGGAATAGATCAATAGCAATGAGAACGATCATTTTTATTCCTCTTATGAAGATTCAATGTTCAATTTTTAAAATTAGTTCCTTGGTTCTTAGATACTGGAAACCAAATAAATTTGTAAATACCTTCTCTCTTTCATTTAAGGTTTATCAGGGATGACAAATATCAAAATGTTGAAAATATTAGTCGGAGCTGTCAATAAAATGCATATATGTATCTGCTTTCCATGACACCTTTTCTATTTGTTCATTATATATTGAAGTTTGTAACTTTCAATTATAAATATGTGATGGAAATTGGCTAGACTTACAATGTTCTTATGCCATTTTTAACTATGGGAATCAAATAAAGATTGTTTGTGTTTTCATTGCTCCAAACTTTGAAATTTTGAAGTGTCTTGCATCAATTGAGTAACATGTTATACCAACTTAAATGTTTAACTTTCAAAAATATAAATATTTCAATGTAAAATCATACCAAATTCATTGTTGATGATTACAATTCATGTATATTTTATAATAATTGGATTTCAAAATTATTTTAACCTCAAACAGAGATTTGATGCATGACAACTTTGTTTGCATAACTATCTATAAATAAATTCAACATATAAACACCACTTAAATTAACCTTATCTTACTTTTCATATTTTATGCATTCAATAATTTTTTTAAAAATAAAAAAAATAAAAAAATATTACATAATTTTTATGATTTTTAAATAAATAAAATAAAATAATTAATTTGAAATTATTACCCAGTCATAAAATAATTATAAAATAAATAATTTAACATTATTACAAAGTCACTTTTTTCATGGCTTAAACACACAAAACAATAGGTTCATTGTGACACTCTTGAGACACATATGCACCATTGATTAACATTATATAGTGGAATGACATGACTCATTCCATGACATTTCAAATATCATAACTTCTTTAAAAATTGTGTCGTATTAGAATAGTGAGATAATCTATGACACATGGCACATTCAAGATGATAAATAACATAATCAACGGTCCCACTATTTCTTCTCCATTCGTTGATGGATTTTATGAAGTTAGAATATTTAGTTTTCATCTTGCGATGCATTTTATTTTTGACCGATAGAGTATATATTATTATTTTATTTTTTTTGGATTGAAAAGTGTTTATATATTAATTAAATAAGATATGGTACAATGCTAATAATATTTAAAAAAAAGGTGGAAAAGTCACACCTTATGAATAAAATTATATCGAGGGTAAAGACACTTCGAGACAAGTTTAAATAGTGATAAAAAAATAACTACATACACAAAAAAAACATCACATCAATAGTTTGAAAACAAAGTAGAGAAAGCAAGGAACAAATAACAATAAAGAGAACAATTAAACAACTACAACAAACATAGATTTATATATCTTTGATCAAAATAATGACTAAATAATAGTTTGGTGTTTTGGCATGGTTTATATTTAGAAAGTTAATTTATATGAGATTTAATCGTACAATGAACAAATGATATATTTAATGTCAAGTAAATGATATATTATATGTTAAGTAAGTAAAAAAATTTCATTTAAGAGAGGTTATAATAAATTAATTTGTAAATATATTATCAAATATTTTGGTTTGGTGTTTTGGTGTGGACTTATATTTACAAGTTAAGTGATCTATGATCAAATCTCACAATAGACAAGTGACATGTTATATGCCAAGCAATCTAATTAATTAATTTGAGATCAAATCCCACAATGGAAAAGTGGCATGTTCTATGCCAAGCAAACTAAAAAATATCCATTTAAGAGAGGCTACAATAAAACAATAATTTGTAAATGCCTTGTTAAACATCGTGATTTTTGTGTTTTGGTGTAGACTTACATTTACAATTTAAATGATTCGATATCAAATCTCACAATGAGAAAATGGCATGTTCTATACCAAGCAACCTACAAACCTTTGCTTGATGAGAGGCTACAATAAATCAATAATTTTTAAGTGTCTTGCCAAATACACTGGTTTAGTGTTTTGGTGTGGACTTATATTTATAAGTTAATTGACTCATGATCAAATCCCATAAAGGAAAAATGACATGTTGTCTGTCAAGCAAACTAAAAACTATGTATGAGAGAGGCTACAATAAATCAACTATTTATAAGTGCCTTTGCAAACACCTTAGTTTAGTGTTTTAATGTAGACTTACATTTACAAGTTAGTTGATCTAATGTTAACTCGTATAATGAACAAATGGTATGTTCTAGCCAAACAAAATAAAAACCTCCACTTGAAAAAGGCTACAATAAATCAATTATTTGTAAGTTCCTTGCAGTCTGAGATCATTTGAAAATGTTTTCAATAATGAAAGGAACACCCATATGTTTTAATGCCACGAGTTGAAAATTTGAAAATATCTAACTACAGGGTAATATATGGTTTTCTAGAAAATAGCAATTAGATGTGTTATAAAAAAAAAAATTATATATATATAAAAATGATATGGTACATTTCTTGTCAAATAGCATAAAACACAACTTTAGTAAAGAGGGAAAAAAAAAACAATGGTTTGGACATTCCGAGAGCATAGGGTCGTATTGAGGAAAAAATAATTATTTTTAGTGTTTTTGGTGTTCCAAATTTAATAATGATATTAATATTGGAATAAAATGAGTATAACATAATGTTGCAATGAAAACACAAAGCACAAATGGTAATATGGAGCACAAAACACAAGATAAAGTATACCGATAATAAATTAATATAAATTAACATTCAATACATGCTAAGTTACCTTAATCAATTACACCAATGGAACATAAGCCTTCCCATTTATTTATCTTATATTTATAATATTTTATCAAACTATATTATTTTTTTGGAAATACGTACGCATAATATAATTATAGGTATTATGTCATATATTTCAATAATTACAATAATGGTTATAAAATGTAATTGTAAGTTGATGTATTGATATATTGTACACTTAAATAAGTTAAATGGTATAAAATTTAAAATTACAAATTCAAATCTTACATATGATAAAATATGTATACTTTATATTTAAAACATATCAAAATAGATCACATCTTAAAACACTTAAATTATAGATTTATTTGAGGGTGAGAAAAATAGATTAGTTATTAAGTATACGTAACACTGTAAATTCTTATTTTCCCTACAAAAAATGTGGTTTTCCTTATATACCGATTAGATCTCTGAAAAAATAAATCTAGGGTTCTGAAACTTCTCAAATATACTAGAGAAGTGATGATGATCAACTAATGACAAGATAATACAAACATATGTTAACTTTCAAAAGCAAATCATTTTAAAGAATAGATTTTTCTAATAACACATTTTTAATTATATTGATAGGTGTTATTTTAATGATATTTGAGGGAGTTAATTTTATCTAATAGCGTGAGTGTGTTTATATATATATATAACAATTCAAAAATATATAAATAAAAACCAAATCAAATAAAAAAATATAAAATAAATAAAAGAGTAGAAGACAACAATAGAAAGATGTAACCGTATTTGAAGATTTTGATAAGTTTTTTTGGTAAAACAAAACTAATGGAAATGATTTTTGGTTATGAATTGATTTGTTGGCCACTGGGGATGTAGTATTATTTTGGTTCTTTAAGATGAGAGTAATTATTGAAAATAAGTTTTAGATAAGTTTTTTCACGTTGTTGTGGGTTTGAAACATTGTGTAGTTTTGATAGATGGACGATCATAGACTAGAATTTAGGCATGTAATCATTGTCAGGTCATTTTAAATTTATTTATAACATTTATGGTAGAAATATTAGTGTATAGTTGTCTTTGTTGTTTTGGCAGAATGAAAAAGACATTAGTCTTCTTTTGATTTTTTTGCAATGAGAATTCATTTTAATTTTTTAGTACGATAGTGAAACACTGGTTTGTTTAATAGATCTATCACATGGACCATGGATCAGGCATAAAACCATTTCAAGGTGGATCAAACTTGAGTAGTTTCTCTGTATGAATGTGGTAAGAATATTTTTAGCGCAAGTTTTATTGTTGACATTGATACAATTTTTTTGCATTAGGGTTTGTGATAAAAAATATATATGTATAGTTTTTTCTATCATTTTGGGGGAATGCTAGATTATTTTTTATTATAATTTGATGTGTTGGCCATTTTTAATACGATGTTTTTTATTATTTAAGATGAGATTAGAAATTGAAAAGGGGCTTAGATTGTTTTTACTTGTTGTTGTGGGTTTTAAGTGTTATGTAATTTTGATAGGTCTATCACGAGTTGAGGCATATATTCATTGTCACGACATATTTTTTTAAAAGGTTTTTAGTGTAATATATTTGTGTATAGGGATCTTAGTGGTTGTGGTAGAAAGACTTGGTTCATAAGAGTAAGAGCCACACAAATCAAAATATTTTTTGATTATTTAAGATGGTAGCGAAGATAAAAAATGGTTTTAGATATATTATTTCGCTGGTTGGTGAGTGGTGACCACATGGCAAATAAATAAGGTTGAAAAGTGAATAAATTTAATTAATGTCATTTTTTTTGGCATAACAAAACATTTAGTTTGATTATTTAGTGGGACAATAAAGGCTATTTTTTTTGGATGATTCCACATGCATAAACTAGAGATTGGACATGTAACCATTATGACATGGGTTAAACTCAAATTAGTTTCTCTGTGTAAATATAGTGAAACCATTTTTTATGTCTAAATATTATTGTTGATATTGATACAATTTTTTGATAAGATTGGTGTTGGTAAAAATATTTGTGGTTGGTTGTTTGTATCCTTGTGGCATAAGGTGTCAATTTTTAATAGTAATGATCGTAAACCTCAAAACAACTCTTGTTATGATTTGGTTTGTTTGTTGTTGGTAATGTAGTATTTTTGAGTATATAGTCATTATTAAGTCATTTTAAAAATAAGGTTTAAATATTTAAAGACCTCATCACATTGTTAGGTAATGTGATTATGTCATGTGGATGTACCAGACTCCATTCCTAAAGGCATAGACCACACAAGAAGTTGTACGCAGTTTAGCTTGACTTGGCGGCCACATTGACAAAGTTGTCCCACTATCCTTTTGTCTCAAAAATAATGATGATGGTTCAAAATCTTGAACTTAGTGTTTGGTTGATAAATTTTTAGGTGGTCTGTGATGTGTATATGTGTCAACCATCCCAATGTCAGGCTAGTGAAGCCCATATTATGAATGTTAAGTGAATAGATACCCTATGAAACCATGGACCTATTGATTTATAGGTCTTGATTTAGTGGATTTGAGATGCGTTGAGCCATTGGATTTAGTTGGACACTAGGCATTAGCACTTAAACAATATGGGATTCTATGGATGTTTAAGTGGCCATAAACATATGAATGATTTATACTAATGTGATAATTAGGTGGTCACTTTATAAATTAGAGACTTGTGGAGTTCATGGAAGTTGGAAGAAATTGTGGACTCTAGTATTGGAGTAAATTTATCGACTTTAACTATAGTAAGTTGTTTATATGAAATATAAATCAAAACTAATAATTAAAAGGAGAGTTTTATAAAATGAGATTTATGTTAATATTATTTGGGACCACAACCTTATTTAAGGTTTCACATATGATGTCCAATAAAAACATGTTTTAATATTTATAATTTTTCATATATTTTAAACTAAATGATGGAGTTCATTTTAAATTTAGATTAATTTAAGAAAAGTTTTCATTGAGTTGAGGTCCCTAAGTTAACATACATTTAGTGAATCAAACCATGAATAAGTTATCCATATTCACCCAATATAATTAATTACGGATGAATTTGTATGTTCATTTTGTATTAACTAATATGTTAGGGTGCATGCTAATGTTTAGCTATGAATTGTGTATAATCAAAATTAATTTAATAAAAAAATTGCATGGTTAATTTTGGGAGTAGACTTATATTTTGAAAAAAAAGCGAAAAAGAATACAAAGGAGTAGAAAGAATACAAATGAGGAGAAACTCGTTGCAAACTAAATTAAAAGGACCACTCAAATTACTTTAAAAAAAAAAAAAAAAAACTAAAATATCTTTATTTATTTTACATATAATTAGAAATAATGAATATTATATTTAAAAAGAATAAAAAAATTATTTAAAAGCTTAAAATCTTCTCTAAAATTTAATTGTATATTTATAACATAAAATCTACTTTTTAAAATTAACAATATAAAATATAAAAACTTCCTATACAATTTAAAAATAATTGAAAAATAATTTATTTTTCTATCCATAAATATCAAAACATGTTATATAAATAATTTTTTTTCAACACCTACTCAAAAAGTATTTTTCCTCACACATTCAAATCACATTTCATAAGGATGAGAGAAAAGGAAATATGTTCATAATCTTTTTAAAAAAATGCATCACTCTTAAAATTGTGACAGGCCATTCTATAGGGATGAGAAAAGGAAACCCTCATAGAGTGAATTGCATGTCTTTTGTACTTTTAATTATAAGTTACTCTCTTTTGTACTTTTAATTATTTGTTACTTTTATAATTATGTATAAATTAATTCGACTTATAAATACTACTTGACTTTAACTTTAGCTTACTTTTCATATGTTAAAATATTACACAACTTTTATGATAATATATAAATAAAATAAAATAATTAATTTGAAATTATTATAAAGTCACAAAGTAATTATAAAATAAATAATGTAACATTATTACAATGTCACTTTTATCATGACTTAGACCCACAAAACACTTTGTTCATTGTGACACTTTTAAGACACATATGGTGACACTACTTGACTTTAACTTTCGCTTACTTTTCATCATCTTAAAATATTACACAACTTTTATGATAATATATAAATAAAATAAAATAATTAATTTAAAATTATTATAAAGTCACAAAGTAATTATAAAATAAATAATGTAACATTATTACAATGTCACTTTTATCATGACTTAGACCCACAAAACGCTTTGTTAATTGTGACACTTTTAAGACACATATGCACCATTGATTGACATTATATAGTGGAATGACATGACATTTCAAATATCATAACTTCTTTAAAAATTGTGTCGTATTAGAATAGTGAGATATTCTATGAAACATGGCACATTCAAGATGATAAATAGCATAATCAGCGGTCCTACCATTTCTTCTCCATAGGCTGATGGATTCATATTTAGTTTTCATCCTCCGATGCACTTGATCTTTGACCACTCGTTCACATTTGATATAAAGGTATGCATAATATTTCTTCGATCAGAATGATGGTTTAGTGTTTTGGCATGGATTTATATGAGATTTTATTGTAAATAGGTAAATGAAATGTTATAAATGATATGTTGTATGTTAAATAAGTTAAATATTTTGATTTGAAAAAGGTTATAATAAATTAATTTTTTTAAAATGTATTATCAAATATTTTAATTTGGTGTTTTGGTATGGATTTATATTTATAAATTAAATAATATATGATTAAATAATATGTGATTAAATCTCACAATAAGCAAGTGATATGAATTTTATTAAATAATTTGTAAATGTTTTGTGAAGCATCTTGGGTTTTGTGATATATTTTTATTTGATGAGAGGTTATAATAATAAATTAATAATTGATGTTTTAGTGTGGATTTATATTTATAAATTAATTGATTTGAGATCAAATTCCATAAAGAGAAAATAATATATTTTATATCAAGTAAATAAAAAAAAATTGTATAAAAAAGACGACAATAAATTCCACAATAGTTAAATGACATATTCTAAACAAACTAACTAAAAACTTAAATTTAAAAGAGGCTACAATAAATCAAATATTTGTAAATTCCTTACGATCCAAAATCATTTAAAAACGTTTTCGAAAATGAAAGGAACACCATATGTTTTAATGCCATGAGTTGAAATTTTGAAATACTCTAACTTCATGTTGGCATATGCTTTCCTAGAAAAGAGCAATTATAGGTGTTATGAAAAAAACTTCATTAAAAAAAGGATGATATAATACATTCCTTATCAAGTAGGATACAACAATACGATTTTAATAAAAAAGGTAAAAGCAACAAAACAATGGTTTGGACATTTTGAGAGTATCAAAGGTTGTATTGAGGAAAAAATAGTTGTTTTCAGGGTTATCGGGGTTTTAAATTTGATGATGGTATTAACATTGGCATAAAATGAGTATAAAATATTATTGTGACGAAAACACAAATCACAAATGAAATACATGTCTATTATTATATATATTAGATCATATATTTTAACAATTACAATAATTATCGTAAAATATAATTGTAAATTGATGTATTGATATATTGTACATTCAAATAGGTCTAATAATAAAAGATTTGAAATCACAAATTCAAATCTTACATGTGATAAAATATGTATACTTTATATTTAAAACACATCAAAATAGATCACATCTTAAAACATTCAAAATATAGATTTTTTTTGGGGTGAGAAAAATAAATTAGTTGTTAAATATACATAGCATTATAATTTTTTAACAATCTTGTTCCCCTTATATGTCTATTGGATCCTTTAAAAAAGTCGAAATAAGGTTTTGAAACCTTTCAAATATACTAAAAAAGTGAAGATGATCAAGTAATGATAAGACATTACAAACATATGTTAACTTTCCAAAGTAAATAATTGTTGAATAATAATTTTTCTAATAATATATTCTTATTGATAGATATTCTTTCAATAACATTTAAAGGAGTTAATTTTATGTAATAATGTGAGAATGTTAATATTTAATTAAAAAATTAAAAAATCTATTATATTTATATATATATAATCAAATTGAAAAAAAATACAAAATAAATAATAGAAAGTAGAGGACAACAATAGAAAGAAGTAAGGTATTTGAAGCAAAGCTAAAAAAGAATTAAAGGCATGCATCTCCTTTAATTTTGAACTTATTTTATTTGGAAATTTATGTGAGAAAATTCTCCCTTTTTTTTTAATATTTTTGTTTTAATTTAATATTTATATTTCTAATTTGTAACTCTTAATTTTTCATTTAGTTTTTAAAAATTAATTTTTATTGAAGAATAAATTTTAAGGCTAAGTTTGTGGGGATGCTTTTATCTGAAATGTATATAAAACAAAATTAATAATAGATCTTAGAAATGATAAAATTTTGATAATTTTTTTTTAATAATTAGTTTTCCAAATGAGCCAATGATCCCTTCTTAATTAGCCAAACTTTTTACATAAATTTTTATATCAAATGTATATAAAATAAAATTGTTAATAATTGTTATTTTTTTATTTTTTATTATTAAATTATACCCTTTATTAAACCTGCAGCGTACATATATTTGCATTTTTGAATTCTATTTTGTTAAATTTAATCTGTTCATATTAAAATTATTGGATAAGTTTTTATATGAAATATATATAAAATATTTTTTTAAAATAATTTTATAATATTTTTTTCTAGGATGCCACCATAAAATATATTCTGCTAAATTCACTCGGTTATGTTTTGTAAATAGTAATTCTTTCATAAATATTTTATAAATTAATTTTTCCAGAGAATAAATTTTCCAATAAAAACGAGACTAGTTTTTAGAAATGTTTTTTAACATGAAAACTGTAGTTTTTCCAAATTATATTTTTTTCAGGGGAACACATTTGTTTAAGATGCCCATTTTATTCTGTTAAATTAATCCCAGACATGCACGTCAAATCTGCATTCAATACAGAGGAAACGCTAAGGTAAAATGGCAGGTTGAATTTATCTACGTAAAAGTGAAATTATCTGCATGAATATAATTAGCAGTTGTTTCCATGGTGTAGGAAAAGTTGGAGGTTAGTTAAAAGTACTTTAAATAAAATATTTTGTAACAATAAATTATTTTAATTTGTGTTTTTTTTTTATTTTAAAAATTTGCAAGACAATCGAATTAGTACACTATAAATATTATATGTATTGCAGTGTAAGTGGCATCACTAATAGTTGTATGTAGTTCTTAAAATGAGTTTTCTAACAAGATAAATGGCATGCCAAATGAATTCTTAGATCAAAATATATTGGCAGAGTAGTATAGTAGCAATACATTTCAAACATGTCAAGGACATAAAGGGAGAAGATCCGTACGAGCAAACAAAAAGGTAGATCCATATAAAATTTACCCTAGTATGATAATGTCATTAATTGTTACAAACAATCGTCAAGTGCTAGTACAATTCTTATAGGTACCAACACTGAGCCACCAAGCTACATAGAAAACAAAGAATCGGTCTGGATATAGCATTTATGAATATACATAAATTTTATGCATCAGAAGGCATAGAACATAACAACGACAAATCTATGGACTATCTGTGAATCCTAAATTTTTGAAGTGAAACCATAAGCATATTTACAAAGACAAGCACCACTAAAACATGGGCATCTAATAGGAAATAATTAAAAGCATGTAGGCAAGTATAAAATTGATGTTATTTAGTGCATAATGTATATGAGCACCTTGCCATGACAAAAATCCCACGAACCATCCTTGATCCTTCTCATATGTACCCTTGAACAAATTCAAAATCAGACACTCCGATAAAAGTATAATCTGTATGATGAGCAACATGCCCTTGCAATTAATGTCTTCCCTGTACCAGGGGGTCTATACAACAACACACCCTTGAACAGTATCAAGGGAAAAGAACATCAAAACAATTATGAGACCAAAAACTAGAATGGTAACTATGAAATATGCCCCAAGAAATCCAAAACAAAATTACAGAACTTACAAGCTCCATCTTATTGATGCAAAACTAATGCCTTTAGCATGAAGATATAATAATGAGAAATGCAAAGCATACCTTTGGTTGTGCGATTCCAAGACTTTCAAATAGTTATGGATGCTTAATGGGAAGTTCAATAACCTATATGTCAATTTAAATGTCAAATAGCAATAACATAGAAAATAACATCTTCTAAACACGATTGAAATAAAAACATGGTTAGTCCTTCAACACTAACCTACCAACATCTGAAAATTCCAATGAATTAAGCAGGAGAAAGCAACCAAAGCTCTCCTGAGAGGGCCATATCTCAATGAGTCAAAGGTTAAACTAAAAAAATGAATTGCTATCACACTACTTGTTCTCCCTTTTAGCTAGATCCAAACATTACGATATCCAGCTCAAAGCCTTAGCAAATCCCTAAATCGTAGCTCTAAAAAATAGAGCAAAAGCCTCCCCCCCAGCCTTTTCTTGGTGAATTTATAACAAGTAAAAAGTTTTGAAAACAGTCTTAAGCAAAGAGAAAATTTCCAGCAGATCAATATATTGGTGAATGCCTTCAACATGACTAGCCCTCGTGGTATCTCGGGTAATTTTGAGAGCATTCAACAACCACCTTAAAGCAGCATCAACACCATGTCTAGGAATTTTGACTAAAATTGTGTCCAAGACAAATTACCCATAGGGTGAGATACAAAGCTATCAAAATTCCTTCCATTGGTGGGATTCAAACAGACTCTTTGTTGCCTAGATGTGGCTGAAGAAGGGTTGCGAGAAAATAGAGGACATTCATATTCTAGCCCCTTCTAAGACAAAACAAAGCAAACCTATCATAGGGAACTTCATTAAGTTTCTTTTCTTCCAGAGCAAGAAAAATAGTAGCCCATGCTCCCAGTAGTTGGAGCTTGAGAGAATTAGATTGTTAAATGCATGTGAATGAGCTCTTGAGAAGCCAAAAACATCTGTTAACAAGTTGACTAAATTTTTGGATAAGACGTTAGGCAATGGGCATGCGTGGAAATTTTATTTATGGAAAACTCTCAAAAATTGTATGCTCAGATACATAAATGATATGAGTACTTTTTAACAAGCTTACTGGTAGGATTCTTGAAGTCAGTTGCATATAAACAAGACCATTTAACGTTGTAGAATTGCATCCTACTTGTTTGAAATAGTTTGGGCTCACTACCAGGGCAATTACAAAAAGACTTTAGGATCCTTGGTCACCATCAACTGATACCCACCTAGCAGCTTCTTTCCTTCACTGCATATCGTGCATCATGTGACTCCACCTCAAAGTCCCTCTTCATACTTCATACACGGTGGACCGCACAAGCACCATGCTCTCCAACACCTTCAAATTCAGTCCTTTGTTTGCCTCTTCCTCTCTTCAAATCCTTCTAGGTCATAAACCCTTTTATTTTGAATAAGCCATCCATCCTCATTTCACACAAACAAATATGCATGCAGTGACGTGTGTTGTGCGAGAAGGTCAATAGATGTTTATGTTGGGCATTAACCAATTTCTATGAAAACTATGTAGCATCTTACAAACCGTGTTTCAAATGTTTGTAACAACATATGCGTCAGTGGTGGATTGGGGGAAACATCATATGCTCTATTTTTGTCTCTTGTGAGACGAATCCTGGTCTTTGCCCCTTCGTAATAAGCCTCCAACTTAATTAATTTAATCATTTTTATTACATAGACTAATATATAATTTAGTCATTAGAACTGTCTTGATCCACCACAATTATTTTAATAATTTTTATTACACAAAATAATATATAATATAATATTGGGTAAACATCATAGGCGAGGTCTTCCTACCCATCACAATAAAAATATCCAAAAATACATTAACCTCCTCAATAAAATAAATTTAATCCATATATTTTAGTGAGATTAAAGTGGATAAATTTTAAGGTTTATTTTATATATTTTTATGAGATTACATATTTCTGTATATAGGTTTAAATTTTAATATAAAATTATTATATGTTTTTTTATAATTTTCTTAATATGAATTTATTATAAGATGATTATAATTATATGATTAAGCAAATATTATTTTAAAATATATGTAGGGACTATGGATCAACCAAAAGTGTATTTTGAAAATGAACAACAAAAAAATGAATATCAAGAACAAAAATGAGAACAACAAAGAGAATATATTCGAGAATACTAAAGATAAAAATAACAAGTACCAATGACAGATAAGGAGAATAAATAAAAATGAATATGAAAAATAATGATGTAAAAAATATAGAGCTGATTTTCCAGTCAAAGAATTAGATGCACAAATAAAAGAACATGCAGATTATAAGATAGCATATCATACACAAACATCTTAGCAAGACCACATTATATGGCGAAGTGTATTACAAAGATCAATGAATGTAGATCAAATGACTGATTCGAAAAGAGAACAACTACGATAATGCAATCGAAATGCAATACAAATAAATCATCTCACAAATTCTAATGTTGATGTCGATCATGATGAGAAAACTATAAATGGAGAACTAGGCCATATGATGGACTTTATTGAAATCCCTATCAAGTTTGTTGGTGAAAATGAAAGTGGCACAGAGCGAGTACCGACAACCCTAGTGGAAAAATAATATATAATATAATTATTTAATCATTTTTTGATCTGGGCAACACTTTGGGCAACCACTCGGGTGGCAGAAATGATCCGGGCAACCATTTGGGTGACAATTAATTCCTCAAATCTTGTATTGTTTTCATTCTTGGAAGTCACATTGTCGGTGACAGTTATTTCCTCGAGCCATTATGTCCTCGATCGCTGTACTATTTTAATTCTGTTATTTCTCTTGAGCCACTCATTCTTAAAAGGTCACCATTAATTCCTCGAGCCACTCAATCTCCTGATGTTTTCAAAATATGTATAAATGCATTATAACCCGAAAAGGGAAGGCAGACATCTCTTCCCAGAGATAAGCCTATATTTGTATTGCGATCTGTAAGTAATACGATGTCTCTTCTCAGAGAATTCATTGTTATTTTGTTGTTTTTATGCTATTGCAATCTTCGTCAACTAGAACTTATAAGTTTTGGATCAGTGGTATTAGAGCGGTTTGTCTTGAGAGTGTATGTTCCCGAGGACGAGGTCAAGATACAGGAAACTTGGGTGGGAAGCAACAGAGCTACCAAACGCTTGACTTGTGCACCCCAAATGACCTCAAATGGCGGATGACACCGAGACATCCAATGCTTTCAAGGAAATGGTGAATGAAGCCCTCCAGTGGTAACAAGCGTAGATGCTCCAACAATTTGCTGAAATTCTTCAAACACTTTCGATGGGAAATTTTGGCTCCGTGGCTACACATCTGGGCTGCTCATCGAGGGAGCTTCTTTTCAGTTCCCCAACACCCTTCAAGGTTTAGGTAAATTTTGATGTTCCCACATTTGAAGGCAAAATCAATGCTAATGCAGTGGAAAATTGGTTGGATCAACTGTCATCTTACTTCTCTGTAAATAAGTTCATCGATGGAGAAAAGGTCACTTTTGCTCTTTTGAAATCATCATTGCCCATGAAAAACTGGTGGGAAGTGTACAAAAGAGGTTCAATACGGATATCATTGGCCTTGGAGTGGAACCCACCTGGGATGATTTTACGGAAGCAGTAAAATAAGAATACTATCCCATCGGTGTGTATGATGATCTATACATATAGTGGCAACAACTTTGCCAAGGCAAGGACCAATCTGTGCAAGATTACACAGACACTTTTCATTCTTTGTTTGCAAGACTAGGCATTCAAGAAAGTGAGAAAAATAAAACTCTCAAATATCGTGGTGGACTACAATGGTACATCCAGGGGGAAATGGAACTCTTCAATTTGGAAACCCTTGGTGAGGCATATAAATTTGTAGTGAAGATTGAATAGAATCATGGGAGAAAGAATACGAAGAGTCAACCTTCAAAATGGAAAAGTGACAAGGAAGGTCAAACACGAGGCCAAAATTAGAAGCAAAAGGAGTTTCAGCATAAGAAATCCCAAAAGGGGAAGGCTGGAAAATGGTGTGATTACCACAAAACTAGAACTCACTCCAAAGTAGAATGTTGAGCCATCAAGTCACTGCTCTCTAAATCACAATACTCGACATCTACTACTCTGCCTCATACACAACCTATAGTCAAAGAGGATGAAGAAAAAATTATAGATGCTAAGCCCAACACCATCGTCGCTTCATCACAGACCCGTGAGGAAAGACCAGATGACAAAGAAAGATTGTTTCACTCCAAATTATGGGTAAAAGTAAGCCTCTGCATTTCATTCTTGATAGCAGAGTCAAAAGAATTTAATCTCAGCTAAAGTTGTGAAAAGTCTAGGTCTATCCATGAAGCCTCATCCAAAGCCATATAGTATTGGGTGGTTGAGCCCAGGTAAAGACCTTCGTGTCACCCATCAGTGTCTTCTTTCATATGCTATAAAAGCATTCCAAGATGAAGTCTTGTGTGATGAGGTCAATCTAGATGTTTGTGATGTCCTCCTTGGTCAACCGTTCACGTATGAGCGACATCGCATCTATGAATCTCAAATCTGAAGGATCACCCTCACTCTTGGAACACGGTGCTATAGGGTACCAGAGGTACCACCTCCCACATCTGTTTCCCTAATCAGTGCTAAGCAATGTAAGAGATTGGTGGAGAAGACAAAGCAATTTGTTCTCATGATGGTCAAACCATAGAGATCCAAGGAGGCTGATGTTGCGGTCCTAACTACACAATCAACACAACAACAAAAGTAGATAGGATGAATCACAGGTGAATATAATGACTTATTCAAGTCACCCACTGTTAGGTTGTGGAGCTAAAAGCTTCAACTATGCAGACATGGAGGAGGTTGCTGAGTTCCAGAGATACCAGCGTCGGCAGTGTAACCGACGTCAGTCATCTATAGTGCAGAAGGGCAACCGGCATCGGTAGGAGGTCAGCCGACGTCGGTCACCTCCAGGCAGATAGGGATCGATGTTGGTCACTTGTGCGATTCCAAAACTATTCATTGCATAAATAGTTAGTTCGTTGAACTGAGTGTTTGCATGTAAAGGCTATTTCGAGTCTTGAGCTGCGTGTCTAAATTAAGAGTCTAAGTTATTGTTTAGTGTGGGATCTATTTATAGACCCATTGGCATGTATTGTAAAGTGTGCTAGTGAAGAGAACAAAGTGTGTGTTCCTTCTAGTTCCACAGAAGAGCAATAGAGGAAGGCAAGGAAGATCCTTCCATTGTAAGATCATTTGAGTTGCAGGTTGTTGCAAGCTTATAGGAGATTTACATGTGTAAGTAAGGTCTGTTGAGTTGCAAGTTGTTGCAAGCTTATGGGAGATCTACTTGAAGTACTTTGAGTACTTGTGTACTGGCAGGGTTATTACTGACTGGTTGGAGGTGAACACCAATTTTGTGTTTGAGTTGTGTGTTGGGACCGTTTTTGGTAGGAGAGTGAACTCTTGAGAAGAATTATTGTACACTTGGTGTGGGAAGCCTAAAAGGTGTGGAAGAGTGTGGCGTCTCTTCATTGTATTCTTTTCTGGATGAGTATTAATACATATTGTGTTGTCTCTCATATTCTGTGTCATTTGTGAATTCTAGTAACTTATTGCTTCTGGTTAATTTTGCATGTTTAATTGCTAATAAAAGGTAATCATATTGTGCTCTTATTGACGAGCAAGATCCTAACAAGTGGAATCAGAGCTTTTTGTTGTTCTTGATTCCCCATCAACTGGTATCAGAGCTTTTGGTTGGGTTTACTAACAGGTGTTTTAGATCTGGTTAGTGTGTGTTGATTACAGGTTACTCACAGGGGTTTCTGTTTGAGTGGGAGTATAGCAATGGCAGAAGAAAGTAAGCTACGAATGGAGAAGTTTAATGGCAAGAACTATCAATTATAGAGGATGCAGATTGAAGATTATCTGTATCAAAAAGATTTGTACTTACCATTGGGTGGGGTTGCATGTAAGCCCTTAGATATGAAGGTTGAAGAATGGGAGGTTCTTGATCGGAAGGCTTTGGGATCTATAAGATTGAGCCTTGCATCGTCTGTGATTTCCAACTTATCACAGGCTAAGACAATGGTAGAGTTGATGGAATCTTTGGCAAATTTATATGAAAAACCCTCAGCTTCGAATAAGGTATTTCTTATGAAGCAATTATTTAATTTGGAAATGTTGGAAGGTGGATCTGTACATAGTCATCTTAGTGATTTCCATGGTTTGGTAAACCAGTTAAGTTCAGTCAATATTGTTTTTGATGATGAAATTAAGGCTTTCTTAATCTTATGCTCATTACCTGAAAGTTGAGAGAGTTTGGTAATGGTAGTTAGTAATACTGCGTCTGCTTCAAAAATCTTAAAAGTGGATGATGTTGTGAGTGTAATCTTGAATGAAGAAATTCGCAGGAAAAGCACAGGTGAATCATTAGGAAATGCTTTGAGTGTGGAAAACAAGGGAAGGCAAAGAAAGAAGATTGAGCATGGGAGATCAAGGTCCCAGATAGGCAGGAGATCCAAGTCCAGGTATGGAAAAATAACCTACTAGAAATGTGGAAAGCAAGGGCACTTAAAGAGAGATTACAGGTCGGATGAAGATCAGCATGAAGGACATGAAGAAGCAAAAGTTGTAGGTATTGTTGCACAAGATGCTCTGGTATGTTCTTTGGATAAAGTAGAATCTTGGGTTTTAGATTCTGGTGCCTCTTTTCATGCATCCCCAAACAGGGCATTTTTTAATGAGTATGTCCAGGGAGACTTTGGAGAAATTTGTTTAGGGGATGGTAAGCCTTGTCAAATGGTTGGCAAAGGGAAAGTGAAGCTGAAATTGCAGACGAGCAACACATGGGTGTTGAAGGAGGTCATGCATATCCCAGTCCTGAAGCAGAATTTGATTTCTGTTGAAAAGTTGGGTGATGAGGGTTGCACAGTAACTCTCACAGCAGACTCTTGGAAGGTTACCAAGGGTGCACTTGTTGTAGCAAGAGGTAAGAAATTAGGTACGCTTTATCTATCTACTTGTATTACTAATTTTCCTTCTGGTTTATCTACTTCAGTTGTAGATTCAAAGATGTGGCTTAATAGGCTTGGTCACATGAATAAGAAGGGGATGCATGTTCTTGAGTCAAAGGGTATGCTTTCGGATTTGAAGAGCATGGATCGAGATTGCTGTATGCAGAGGAAGAAAGTGATGTTTCTTGAGAAATCTGATGTTCATGACAAGAACAAAAAAGCCTTGGTTTTCAAGGAGAAGGTGACGGACAGAGATCAGCGTAAGGGGCTGAGGAATTTTGAGCAGAGCAGGGTTGATTTGGACAAGGGTTTGATCTAAAAGGAGCTCGTGGGTATAAGTCATCGCTCACAAGTAAAACACAGAGACCGATGTCGGTTAGAAAATTGGTGTTGGCATCCAGACAAGGACCGACGTCGGCTATGTGCAGCCTGATGTCAGTGACTCAAGACAGATAAACACCGGTGTTGGTTAGGGGGAATCGATGTCAGTGATGAGGCAGTCGCATGGAACCAACGTCGGTCGGGTGCAGACTAAGATGTGACCGACATCGGTCACTGAGATGGATTTTGGGCAGACAGCAAGCTGTCAAGGAGTCTCAAGCACCCATATGGAGGACTTAAAGGGTATGTAAGCCTCAAATTTGTCATTTCCCTTCTTTACACTACTTATTGCTCACTGATGGTAAAGAACCAGGAAGTTATTAAAGAAGCAGAGTAGGTAGATCCAAGAAACAGTGGGAGCTTGGCATGGATGAAGGATGTGATTCCTTGGAGAAGAACCAAATAGGAGTTTTTTGGTGGAGTTGCCAGCTGGAAGAAAGCACTGAGAGATGAATGGATGTTCAGGATAAAGAAGAGCGGGAATGGACATGTGAGACGAAAGGCCAGGGTATATGGTCTTGAGTAAGCTGTAGGACAATGGAGGTTTGACCATTGTGTTTCTCTTTACCAGGTTGGATAATATTAGCTACATTATCCTGTTACTGTATTGTGTGCTTGTTGCAGGGTTACACATACAGGGAGTTGCTGAACTAAAGGTAAAGCTAGTTCAGAGGTGTGTCATGAGGAATCTGGGAGCAGCAAGATTCTTTGGCATGAGTGTGTTCTAGAGACATGGAAGGTCATAGGTTGATTTTGTCTCCAGATGATTGTGTGATATTGGTTAGCACGCCGATGGTTGGATAGTTCATAGAACAGGGTCCTGATTCACATAATGAGGTTAAGTGCATGGTATGTACTAGACCTGAGTTTTCCCAAGCAGTGGGAGCTATCACAAGTTTGGAGCCAATTCAAGAAAGAAGCACTGGAGGGTAGTTCAGTGGATTCTTAGAGGGACCAACAGCAGGTGCACATACTATGCAGGGTCAAGTTATTTTCTACATGGGTTTGTAGATGCGGATGTGGCAGGTGATTTGGATGACAGGAGGTACACCACAAGATTTGTGGTGGTTGGTCTTCAAGAGTGATCTTGAAGAGGGATACAAAGCGAAGGGAACAAACTAGATGATGTACAGGTACAGGTATAGTTGCAGCTGTTTATCTCCAAGTGGGAGATTGTTAGGTTGTGGAGCTAAAAGCTTCAACTATGCAGACATGGAGGAGGTTGCTGAGTTCTAGAGATACTGGAATTGACAGTGTAACCGACGTCGGTCATCTACAGTGCAAAAGGGCAATTGGCATCGATAGGAGGTCGGCTGACATTGGTCACCTCCAGGCAGACAGGGACCGACGCCGGTTGCCTGTGCGGTTCTAGAACTGTTCATTGCATGAACAGTTAGTTCGTTGAACTGAGTGTTTGCATGTAAAAGCTATTTTGAGTCTTAAGCTACGTGTCTAAATTAAGATTCTAAGTTATTGTTTAGTGTGGGATCTATTTATAGACCCATTGGCATGTATTGTAAAGTGTGCTAGTGAAGAGAACAAAGTGTGTGTTCCTTCTAGTTCCACATAAGAGCAATAAAGGAAGGCAAGGAAGATCCTTCCATTGTAAGATCATTTGAGTTGCAGGTTGTTGCAAGCTCATAGGAGATCTACATGTGTAAGTAAGGTCTGTTGAGTTGCAGGTTGTTGCAAGCTTATGGGAGATCTACTTGAATTACTTTGAGTACTTGTGTACTGGCAGGGTTATTACTGACTGGTTGGAGGTGAACACCAATTCTGTGTTTGAGTTGTGTGTTGGGACTATTTTTGGTAGGAGAGTGAACTCTTGATAAGAATTACTATACACTTGGTGTGGGAAGCCTTAAAGGTGTGGAAGAGTGTGGCGTCTCTTCATTGTATTCTTTTCTGGATGAGTATTAATACATATTGTGTTGTCTCTCATATTCTGTGTCATTTGTGAATTCTAGTTACTTATTGCTTCTAGTTAATTCCGCATGTTTAATTGCTAATACAAGGTAATCATATTGTGCTCTTATTGAGGAGCAAGATCCTAACAAGTGGAATCAGAGCTGTTTGTTGTTCTTGATTCCCCATCACCCACAAGAGTTCCACTGCATTGCCAGGTAAAACATTCTTTTAATTTAATCCTAGGATCACCTTTGCCTAACAGTCCTATGTATCGCAGATTAGTTTTGGAGAATGATGAGATAAAAAGATAGATTCAAGAATTGATCCAAAGGGGTCACATCAGGCCAAGATCTTCACCTTGTGGTAGCCCAATCGTCTTGCCACCAAAGAAAGATGGAACATAGAGGCTTTGCATTAACTACCGAGCCTTGAATAAAATCTCTTTGAGGAATCGTTACCCTCTCCCCATAATTGATGACCTACTGGACCAGCTCCGTGGTGCGAATTTCTTCACTAAAATTGATCTCAAATTTGGTTATCACCAAATTCCCATCGATCCCACTGATGTTTGGAAAACTGCATTCAAATCTAAGGAGGGGCTCTTTGAATGGTTGGTTATGCCTTTTGGCCTAACTAACGCACCGCAACCTTCATGAGGATGATGGATGACATCCTACGACCCTTCACCAACTCATTCGTGGTTGTCTACTTAGATGACATTCTCATCTATAGCAAAACATAGGAAGAAAATTTGCAACATGTCCGTACGGTGCTTCAAACTCTTTGGGAGCACAAGTTGTATGCAAATCTTGACAAATGCACATTCAGAATGACAACAATTCAGTACCTTGGGTACGTTGTGAATGAGGAAGGGTTCCACATCGATCTAGAAAAGATTTGGGTTATTTGAGAATGGCCCACACCAAGGACCCTCACAGAGCTTCATAGCTTTTTGGGCCTTGCAAATTTCGAGCGCAGGTTTGTTCTTGGATTTTCACATGTTGCTTGGTCACTAGCCCAAGTGACTAAAGGAGAAGCTAAAGCTACATTTCAATGGGGTGAAATACAATAAAGGGCATTTGATAATTTAAAGAACAGACTCTGCTCAACCCCTGTTCTTGCCTTGCCAGATTTGCATCAACTGTTTGAGTTGATGACAAATGCATCTGAATATGCCATGGGAGCTGTCATCATGCAACATGGCCATCCTATTGCATACCACAGTGAAAATTTCACTGATACAGTCAAGAAATATCCAACATATGATAAGTATCTCTACTCCATTGTACAAGCCTATAAACACTAGAAACACTACATCCTGGGGAAAGAGACGGTCATCCACACTGACCATAGACCATTGGAATTCATCCAGACACAAAGCAAACTTTGAAATGAGAGGCACTAAAAGTGGGCCACGTATCTTCAACAATTCCACTTGATAATCAAACACAAAAAGGGGAGCTCAAATACAGCTATAGATTGCTTAAGCTGCCCACCAATTACTGCACTCACAACAGTGCTTGACTTGTGCGGACATGAGACTGCCACTTGGGGTGCTTTGTATGAAGCAGATCCTACCTTTGCTGACACATATCAAGTGCTCCAAAAAGGTGAACATGTTTTTGAATTCTATTTGCAAGATAATGTCCTCTGCCATATGGGGCACATCTATGTTCCTATTGCAGAGCAACAAAAGATGATATGGGAAGCACACTTCAGTAGGACAACTGGCCACTTTGGTATCAAAAAAACATTGGCAGTTCTTCAAAAACACTTCTACTAGCCCCATATGTGAAAATATGTGGAAATATATCTCAAATCTTGCACCCCATGTGCAATCACCAATCCAACAAATAAGAAGCATGGATTTTACACGCCATTTCCAGAACCAACCAGGCCTTGGGAATCCATCTCAATGGATTTTCTCTCAAGTTTGCCCACTTCCAAACATGGCAAGGACTGTATTTTTGTGGTAGTTGATCATTTTTCAAAAATGGCTATCATGCTTGCTTGTAATAAAAATATGTCTGTTGAGGAAACTACTCAACTATATTTTAGTCATGTATGGCTCCATTTTGGTCTCCCCAAGTCCATTATCTCAGATCGAGATAACAGGTTCCTGAGCATCTTCTGGTCCACTCTATGGAAGATGATGGATACTAAGCTGATGAAGTCCACAGCCTTCCATCCACAGACTGATGGTCAGATCGAGGTGGTAAATTGCTTGATTGTTCACATGATTCAGATGTATCACTCTAAACATCCACGCACATGGGATGTGGGACTTTCGTTCATCCAACACGAATACAATTGGGCGTTGCACAGCTTGACCAAGCATAGTCTATTCCAAGTATGTTTTGGGTTCCAACCCATGGCACCAATTGATATAGCTATTCCATTCTCCACCATGGAATACACACCTCATGGAAGCTCTGAGGCAACAAAAGCGACCAAGTTTATTGAACACATGCAGCATATCTAGCAACAAGTTCATGACATCCTGGAGAAGATGAATCAGAAGTATAAGCTACGCCATGACAAACATAGGATTGCACACCCTTTTGTTGTGGGTGACAAGGTTTGGTTATGGCTTCAGAAGGAATAGCTTTGAGGCCCACATAGAAAGATTCAGCCTCTGTGATATGGTTCATACACCATCACCAAAAAATTTGCAAAAAATGCTTTTGAGTTGAACCTACCAGCCTACCTTGGCCTGCATCCAATATTCAATGTGGAGTTCCTCAAACCATATCACCCACCTCTATTGGACACTTCAGTTGTGGCAGAACAACTAAACATTGATGAGCTTGACCCACAGAGTTTTTCTCTAGTAGAAGAGGATCAGATTATGGATACTTGGATGAAGACAACAAGAGGACGCTCTATTCCACTGTATCAAGTCGTCAGAAGAGGCCAACTTAGCCACCAAGGTGAGTAGCTCAACACGAATCAAATCAAGACACAACTACCCCACCTGACGGGGAATATTGACACAATGGGGACGATTTATTTTCAAGGAGGGAAGAATGATCTGGGCAACACTTTGGGCGACCACTCGGGTGGTAGAAATGATCTAGGAAACCATTTGGATGACCATTCGGGTGACAGTTAATTCCTCAAATCTTGTATTGTTTTCATTCTTGGAAGTCACATTGTTAGTGACAGTTATTTCCTCAAGCCATTATGTCCTCGAGCATTGTATTATTTTAATTCTATTATTTCTCTCGAGCCACTCATTCTTAAAAGGTCACTATTAATTCCTTGAGCCACTCAATCTCCCTATGTTTTCAAAATATGTATAAATGCATTGTAACCTGAAAAGGGAAGGCAGACATCTCTTCCCAAAGATAAGCCTATATTTGTATTGTGATTTTTAAGTAATACGATGTCTCTTCTCAGAGAATTCATTGTTATTGTGTTGTTTCTATGCTATTGCAATCTTCGTCAACCAAAACTTCTGAGTTTTGGATCATTTTTATTACACACACTAATATATAATCTAGTCATTATAATTGTTTTGATCCACCACAATTATTTTAATAATTTTTATTACACAAAATAATATATAATATAAAATAGGGTAAATGTCATAGGTGAGGTCTTCCTATCCATCACAAAAACTATCTAAAAATGCATCAGCCTCCTCAATAAAATAAATTCAATCCATGTATTTTAGTGAAATTAAAGTGGATAAATTTTAAGGTTTATTTTATATATTTTTATGAGACTACATATTTTTGTGTATAGGTTTAAATTTTAATATAAAATTATTATATGGTTTTTATAATTTACTTAATATAAATTTATTATAAGATGATTATAATTATACGATTAACCAAATATTATTTTAAAATATATGCAGGGAATATGGGTTGACCAAAAGTGTATTTTATAAATAAGCAACAAAAAAATGAGTATGAAGAACAAAAATGAGAACAACAAAGAGAATATACTCGAGAATACTAAAGACAAAAATAAAAAGTACCAATGATAGATAAGGAGAGAATAAATAAAAAAGAATATGAAAAATAACAGTCTAAAAAATATAGAGCTGATTTGCTAGTCAAAGAATTAGACGCACAAATGACATAACATGCAGATCATATGATAGCATATCATACACAAAAATCTTAGCAAGGCCACATTATATGATGAATGGTATTACAAAGATCAATGCATGTAGATCAAAGGATTGATTTGGAAAGATAACAACTACGACAATGTAATCAAAATGCAACATAAAGAAATCATCTCACAAATTCTAATGCTGATGTCAATCATGATGAGGAAACTACAATGGATAGAGAACTAGGCCATATGATGGAATTTATTGAAATACCTATCAAGTTTGTTGGTGAAAATGAAAGTGGCACAGAGTGATTACTAGAAACCCCAGTGGAAAAATTGATAGATGCACTGGAATTCAATTTTGTAAACATCTATGAGGATATTCTAGGGCATATGCAGAATTTAGTAGAACCAACCACTAACAAAAGAAGTAATAATAATAATAATAATAATAATAATAATAATAATAATAATAATAATAATAATAAATTGAACAATAGTGAATCACCACAAGAGACAAGGCCAAGTGAAAATAAAGGGTCCAAAATAAATCAAAAAAAAAAAAAATTAATTTGAATGGAAATAGACAACATAAAAAACCTAATTCAAATGAAAATGTTGAGATTGATTTCAAGATTATACAATTGTTGTTTCGATGTGAGTTAGACTAACTTGCTTCACCACATATGTGCTATATTTGTCAAGAGTGTTACCCTGGAATGAACATTCATTGAGCTCTTGAAGGCTCTATTTGTAGTAGACATAACAAGAACAAGGTGTCCTCCAGTTTTTTGAAGCTAATAACATGGATTATGGGCCCCAATCACTTGAACTAACAAGATTGATCTAAGTGGAAGAGATGTTGATCACCCTTATGAATCCAATTATTCAAGTAACCCATGCAATAGGAAGGCAATACAAATACAAAGGGCATATTATTTGTTTTCCACAAGAAGTCAAGGACATTTCAAACAAATTACCACATCATATTTTAGATATTTTAATTATCATAGTATGAAGACAGAAACAATGTGGAACTACTTACAACTTTATTGTGAATAAATATTGAGTATATAATGCACTTAAAAATAAAATTAAACATGATAAGTTATATAGAGATGTGAAGATTGATGAAAAAACACTAAAATATCTCCCACCAAATAAAGTCTACTAATGTCTTTGAAAAATTGATCTCTTTCCACATGGAATTTAGTACAAATTTCAATGAATATATTTTTTCAGGTCTAGTATTTTGGACATACGAAATAAATATTATAGATCACATGTCATTAATGGCCACCAAACCACCCAATGCCCCAAGAGAGATGAAAGTGATTAGAGCTTGGGTAAACAATTCAAACATAGATCCTGGTGAACTAATATCTTGGCCATAAATTGGTACAACTTAGGTATCTTATTTGTAATGTGAAATCAAGCACAAAATTCATCAGTAGTATTTGTTAAGAAAAACCTTCAATAATTACCCATTATAATTGATGAATTATATGAACACATGGATGATATATTTGAATCTCATCTTGCTGATCACTTGATGTGATATTTAACTACACTAAGAGGCACATGTTCCTATTGGACAAAGTGTCATGCAGAGTTATTTGACCTATTGCATCAAATTGGAACACCAACCATATTATTTACATTAAGTGTAGAAGATATGTATTGTCTAGTCCTCCATGTACCGATGTCAAGAAATCCACTTACAGATCCATGTGAAGCACAAAGATGACAATGACAAAACATAATTGACCACCCACATATAGTTGCTTATTATATGCACATTCAAAATATAGTGTCCTAGAAATAGATACTACAAAAGTTTATGAAGGTAAACTATTTATAGTGTAGATATGGATGGCAACATAGAGGGTCTTCACATGTGCATGGGTTTTTATGGTTGGATGGAGGGCCAAATATGGAAAACTTAGATTGGAAAAATGAAGATCAAGTTAAATTTTCCCAAAAATATTTTGATGGAATTATACATGTGTGGAATTATCAAGGAGATGCACATCAAATAAACATACAAGTAAGAAATTATAAATTAATTTACTTATATTATATAAAAAATAAATATTAGATATTTATATATTAATTGAATTTCATGTGTGACATAAGGAATGCACAATTTTATCTCGCATCCATAATAAGACTAAAGAATTGGTTAATTCCATTGAATGCCATACCATGTGTAAATATGTGGCTTACATCAACATAATAAGAGAAAATTATATGCATTGAATCACCCTATTGCTCAAAGCATTGCAACTAGAGGACAAAACAATAATGTTAAGGGATTGGATGATGAGTAGTTGGAAGTTGAGTTAATGATTGCTATTGGTGCAAGGGTGATGTGTACTACAAAATTATGGATCGAAGTAGGTCATGTTAGTGACTCACTTAGATAATTTTGAAGCATTGTATATAAACCAAGGATGGCACCCCCTGAACCACCTACATATATAAGGGCTCAATTTGATAGCTATACAGGGATTCTTTTTATATTCAAATCCAACCACAATTCCAATCACCCCTATAGAAAGGGATTGCACGTGTCAGTTGATTTTGAAATTGGCATGGGGATTGATAATCCTTAAATCATAGGGCTTAACATTTGACAAAGCTACAATTGATATAGGACTTATAGAAAGACAAGGTTTGACATTTGTTACTATATCATGCATCAAGTCACTAAATAGATTAAGGATCGCACCTCCTTTCACATATGACTGGTTCGAGAGATTGAAGAATGGAAAAGGCACAGAGAAAAGAAAAGAGGAAGAACGAAGACTTCAATTGTTATAGGACAACATGTAAAAAGATTGAATATCATAAACTTGGTTGTTATAAAACTTATACATCATATATGTATTATTATTTATTTCCCATTATAATATCAAATGTATAGAGTTTGAATATCATAAAATTATGTTATATTTCATGTGTGTGTGTGTGTGTGTGTGTTTCTCTCAATTTCCCATTTTAATATCAAATGTATATAGTTTTAACATTAAAAACTTATTGTTATACCATTTATATATATCAAATTTTATGTTGCACTCTATTTCCCATTTTAATATTGCATTAGATAATTATATTAAATGTGTCTTTATGAACAATAAATATTTATCTTTCCTTTATGTGGTGGAAAGTGCTATTATCATACATATGTTATATAAATATATGTAAAATACACTGATAGATATCATTATTGAGGCACCTATATCATATTGAATTATGATATTAGTAGAATATGTGTCTCAAGAATGATATCTATCAGTGTATTTCGCATAGATTTATCTAAGATATTTATGTTAGTATATATAATAATATTGTGTGTGTGTGTGTGTGTGTGTGTGTGTGTGTGTGTGTGTGTGTGTGTGTGTTTTAAAATATTGTATTCTTAACTTCTTCCATCTACCATATTAGCTCTGAAGATCTTCTAGAGCAACTGATTGAACACACTAAATAAAATTTAATGCATGGCAGTTTGAATTTTGAATTTTGGAACCATTTGGAATGAGAGGGAGAGTATGGGTTAGGTGAAGATGTAGTTAGAATTAGTAGAAGCCAAAATAGATAAGACAAAATACAAGTAGCATAAAAGGAATGCAATAGTAGTTTGAAGAAAAACAAAGAGGAAAATAAGACATAACAACAGTCTAAAATGAAACATGGGAAACAAAATTGAAGGTTAATAACAAAAAAAAGAATGTTTTTGTGAAAACACTCAGAGTATAGAATATTCAACATAATAAAGGGAGAAGAAAAAGTATTTATAACAACATACATAACAGAGTATAATTCAGACTATGAGTAAGATTATCATAACATAGAAAAAGTTTTGAATTTTTGTAGTGTGTGTTTGAAACCATTGTAGTTGTATTGAATTAATATTTGTAATCAATTTATATTAGTTTTAAATCGATATATTAGCATATAATCTTGCGTGCATTCAATTTAACTCCACTTCCCACATATTTAGTATTTTAATCCTATTTTTTGTTTAGGTTGTCATATTTGTTAGCTCTTAAATTTGTCAGGATCCAACCTCTATAAGAGCTTAAGTTTAATCTCTCTCACATGTTTTATATTGCCACCAATTTTGTCTTTTTTTTCCAACAACTAGTATCAAAGACTTATGTCTTTAGGGTTTGTTGAACATGGAAACCAATAACAATAGTTCAGGGAATCAACCTCAAATGTTTGAAGGAAAAATATATGATGTATGGTGCATCAAGATGAGGATAATGTTTTGCTCACAAGAGCTACGGGAGCTCGTATAAGGTATATATAAGTTGTATACTTGAAAACAAATTAATGCCCTCACTCAAGCACAAATAAATATGTTTAAAGAGAATAGAAAGAAGGATGCCAAGGCTATAAACTACATTCAAATGACATTGGTTGATTTTGTTTTCCAAAGGATACTAATAATTTTTTACTAGAAAAAACCTTGTGACATTTTACAAAATTCCTTCTAAAGTAGTGATAAGGTGAAGCTAGTCAAGTTACAGTTGTTGAGATGGGACTTTGATACCCTATAGATGAGATAAAATGTGTCAATCAATAACTTATTTAAAATGACAATGAGCATAATAAATCAAATAAAGACAAATATAGATTCTCTTGAAGATCATAGAATCATTGAGAAGGTGTTGAGGAGCCTTATAATCAGATTTGAACATTTAGTGGTTTCAATTAAAGAGTCTAAAGATTTGAAATAAATGACAATTTATGATTTTATGGGTACCTTGAAAACACTTGAATAAAGGTTGAATAGGTCAACCACCTCTTCTCATGAATAAGCCTTCAAGAAAAATGTGAATGTGAGAGGTAGGGAGAGAGGAAAAAATTATAGAGGTAGGGGAATAACTTGAAGTAGTAAGAAGGTGGAAGACACAATCATCAAGAATCACATGGAAGAGGAAGAGGAAGACACTTTAAGAGGTGGTTATACACAAAGGTATGTTAAGTATAATGTACAATGTTATTATTATAATAAGTATGGACACTATGCTAGTAAGTGTAGAAATAAAGAGTATGATTTGAATAGGAAAAATTCAAATTTATCCAACGCAAAAGAGGTTGAATGTGATAGGAGTGAGAAAGGTGGAAAATTATTCATAACATGTAATATAGTCAAGAAAATTAGTAGAGAAATATAGTATCTTGATAGTGGTTGTAGAAACCACATGAGTGAGAACAAAGAGATATTCAATAGCATTGATGAATCAATCAAATCATAAGTGAATATGGGAAAGAATAATAAGGTCTCATTCATAGGAAAATAAACATCTCTATCTACACCAAGCAAGGTGACAATAGACAAATTCAAGATGTATATTATGTGTCAGGGTTAAAGGGAAACCTAATCAACATTAGGTAGCTTATACAAAATGGCTATAAGGTGATATTCAAAGATTGAGAGT
Source organism: Torreya grandis (assembly GCA_037957365.1). Lineage (NCBI taxonomy): Eukaryota > Viridiplantae > Streptophyta > Pinopsida > Cupressales > Taxaceae > Torreya > Torreya grandis. Next base: position 2,290,725 of record JARHVA010001331.1, read on the forward strand.
GCATCTTTTATGATATAAGTGGATAAAATAGGAAAATTACAATAGTCAAGATGACAATTAATATAATGTTTCCCTTGAATATGCAAAGTGAGTTAGAAACAATGCTCAAAACAATGGTTGTGTTTGAGTCTACCCTTTGGAATATAAGGTATGGTCATTTAAATTTTGATGGGATGAACCTTCTTCATAAGAAGTAAATGGTGAGAGGGCTGCCCCTAATATAACAAGCAAATAAAGTGTGTGAGGGTTGCATAGTGGGGAAACAACATGAATAAGAGTGCCTTTCTCGTGGGTAAGTCTTGGAGAGCAAGAGCTCCACTTGAGCTAATGCATTTAGACCTATGTGGTACTATGAAGACTCCCTCTTTATCCAAAAATGTGGATTTCATGACATTAATAGATGAATTCAATCAAAATACATGGGTTTATTTTTTAAACTACAAATCACAAGTATTTGAAAAATTCAAGTAGTTCAAGGCCATGGTTGAGAACCAAATTGGCCATTACATAAAGATTTTGAGAACCAAAAGAGGGAAATACATATTGATTTAGTTTATAAATCTTTTCAAACATAATGGCATTGAGAAGTAATTTATAGTGAGGTATACACCATAACAAAGTGGTGTAGCTAAGAGGAAGAATCAAACTATCCAAGACATGGCAAGAAACATTCTAAAAGATAAAAGTCTGTCCAATGAGTTTTGGGCTGAGGATGTAGCAAAAAAAAAAAATTTCTTAATATATGCCCCACTAAGAGTGTTAGGTATATGATCCCTCAATAAGAATGGAATATCTGGAAGCCCAGTGTTGAACATCTTGGAATTTTTAGATGTGTGGCATATGCACATGTGCCCAAGCAACAAAGATCAAAATGGGATGACAAAGGAAATATATGTATTTTCATTGGGTATAGTGACCAATCAAAATCCTACCAGTTATACAATCCAATCACAAAAGAGTTAATAATCAATTGGGATGTTCAATTTATTGAATATACAACATGGGAAGATATACAAGAAGAACAAAAAATGTAAATAAGGTCTTGTGGAACCTTTCTTGAAACTAAAGTAGTAAGTAGTACAACCACTCATGTACTAAGTTGAAGTTCTATTTCATAAAACATTTATTCATCTAGTGGTAGCAACCAACAACAAAGTCAAAGAGTAACTCAAGAGACAACATCATCATCCTCTAACTCAATTTAGCACTTTGGAAGATTAATAAGTTTGCAAGACATATATTAATAGTCAAGGTATGAAGAAAATGAAGATGAAATAATGAATTTTGATGTCTTTTTATTAGCTTATCCTATCTATTTTTAGGATGGAATAAAGGAAACAAGTGGTATGAACTAATGGATGAAGAAATACATGCCATTGAAAAAAATCAAACAGGGGAGATAGTAAACCTTTTAGTAGGAAAATATATGATTGGAGTAAAGAGGGTTTACAAAACCAAAACAACTCTTGAAGGTAAGATTGGGAGACATAATTCAAGGCTAGCTATCAAAGGATATAAATAAATTCCTAGACATTACTAAAATGATACATTTTATCCTATATCAAGGTTAGAAATGGTGAGAACAATCATAACTATAACTTCTCAACACAAATGGAAGGTGCACTAAATGGATGCCAAATTAGCCTTCTTGAATATAGTGTTAGAAGAGGAGGTTTATGTGGGATAACCACCTTGTTATGATATTCTTAAGCATAAGAACAAGGTATGTAAGATGAATAAATCATTATAGGGGCTCAAATAAGTACTAAGGGCATGGTACAACTGAATAGATTCTTACTTGTTGATCAATGGATTTATAAAAAGTGGTAGTGAGCCCACTCTCTATATCAAGGTGAATAGTGAAAGTGTTCTAATTATTATTTTTATATGTAAATGACTTAATATTTACTAAAAAATGCAAATTAGTCCATAAAAGAGTTTAAATCAATGATGAAGAGAGAGTTTAAAATAACTGATTTAGGTTTATTGAATTTTTTTCTTGTCATAGAAGTTAAGCACATGAATGAAGGCATATTTACATGAGAATCCAAGTATGAAAAATAGATTTAAGAGAGGTTTAGGATGTTGAAAGATAAACTAGTATCAACACCAACTGAAACAAGTTTGAAATTTCATAAGGAAGATTGTGCAAAAGTTTAGTGGGAAGCTTAATGTATTTGACTACAACTAGACCACATATCATGTATGTAGTCAAACTAATATCTAGATTCATAGAGACACCAAAAGAGATACATAGGCAAGAAGGCAAAAGGATTATGAGGTATGCTAATGGAACAAGAGGATATTGAGTTTTGTATGTAACATCAAATAAATTTAAATTATTAGGATACACAACTAGTGATTGGGTTGGTAGTCTTGATGATATAAAGAGCACATCTAGATATGTGTTTCATATTAGGTCACAAGCCATTTCTTGAGATTCAAAGAAGCAATCAATAGTTTCACTTTCCACAACGAAAGTCAAGTATATAACATCTAATTCAACATCATGTTAGGCCATAGGATTATAATAACCCTATCATATTTGCATGAGGATAAACAAGGATATTCAACTATATTTTGTGATAATAAATCCTCCATTGCATTTTCAAATAATCCCATTTTTCATGGTAGAATACAACATACTGTAATCATGTATCATTTTATTAGAGAATTAGTTAAAAAATGTGAGATATAACTTAAATTTTTCAATTCTAAGTATAAGGTTGTTAACATATTTAATAATAATTTGTAAAAATATAGTTTTGGGTGTTTAATAAAGAGATTAAGGGTATAGATGTAATAAAAATATCTCTATAAGGTCAAAATTTGACTCAGAAGATCCAAAATCTGACTCTAGAAATCCCTAGGCTAGCTCTGGATATCCCTAAGATGGCTCCAAATATCTCTAATCCAAATCTAGAGATCTATAGGTTGGCTTTGAAGACGCATAGGCTAGCTCTAGATATCACCAATGTAGCTCCATAGATGCACAGTCTGGCTCCAGAGATTGTTAGGAGCTAGCCACCTAAGTTAAAAGGAAGCCTCAAATAAGTTTTATGAGTTGAAAAAGGTTCAAAAGAATATGTAATGAAGGTTAAGAATAATATGGAGTGTCAAAATATTATATTTTTACCTTATTCTACCTAACTTGTCAACTTTGAATATTTGCTATAACATTTAGTTGAACACACCAAACAAAATTTAATGCACAATAGTTTGAATTTTTAATTTTTGAAACCATTTGGAATGAGATGGAAATCATGGAGTAGGTGTAGATATATTTATCAGTAGTAAAATATAAAATAGACATAATGTAATGCAAAGGGAAGAAAGGGAACACAATGACAATCTATATAAAAATGGATAAGAGAAGAAGACAGAACAATAGTCTAGAAAGAAACATGGGCATTAAAATAGAAGGTTCAGAACAACAAGAATAATGTTTGTGCGATAGCACTTAGAGTAAAGAATATTAACCATAATAGAAGACAAAGTATTTACATTAGCGTACATAAAAAAGTAGAAGTCATAATATGAATAAACTTACAACAACATAGAAATTGTTTTGATGTTTTTGTACTATGTATCTAAAATTGTTGTAGCTATAGTGAATTAATATTTTTAATGCATTATTGTATTATTTTTTAATAAATATATTATCTTATATTTTTGTATAATCAGTTTAACTTTGGCTCCCCTGTATGAATGTTTTAAGCTTGTTGTCTTGTGTTTGGGCTGTCATATTTGTTTGATCCAAAATTTGTCAGGAGCCAGCCTTTATGAGAGCTAAAGCTTAATCTATCTCACCTATTTTATATTGATGCCTATTTTGTGATTTTTTTGCCAAAAATATATAACTCATGCATTTGAATTCTATTAGAGAGAACACATGCATTTGAATCAAGATATTTCACCATCTTTATTATAATAAGAGCTAAGGTTATGGTCATCTTTCCAAAATCTTTACAATTAAATGACAATGATAATACCTTACATGGACACTTAATTCCAAGTAAAAATTTAGTTTTTTGGGATGCCACCACTATATATGGTGCTATTGTGTTAAAAAATATTATTGAATATGAGTTTGTAACCTTCTACACCTGAAAGAATCATGGTGCGAAGGAATCAGAGTTGGAAGGAGTTAGTGAGGTAAACTTGTTCAAATGCTTTCACCTTTATGAGTAATCCATTAATTCATGGTATATTAAATAATAAAAAGTTTATATAATAAGTTATAGACAATTTCATCACTAAAATTTGTCTCAAATAACCTTATTTTACAATAGTATTGAATTTTCAAGTTGTTTTGGTATTGTTTTCTAGACCTGATTCCTATTGTGTGTTTCTATTGGCTATCAAATCTAGATTTGATAAATAATCTGGTGGATAACATATGAGATATAAAAATTTTGACATGTTATACATGGAATAAATTTAGTTAAATAATTGTAGCATAAAATAATATTAGGAAATGGAGAAAAATTGTATATAAAGAGAAAAAAGTTTGAGTAGATAATTCTACTAAATTGTTATGGGAGGTATGTATGACTATCTATGAAATGAGATGTAAAGTAGTATATTTTCATGAATTTGACACTTTTTGTGTTGAATTTGATTTTATATATTTATTTATTATTTATTAGATTGTTAATAGAAAATTTGTTCGATGCGAATTACACCATGCATAACCACATTAAATTTTGCAAGACAAAATCACTCCAATTTAGTGATTTTTCCTTTAGTGATACACATTGAATTAATGTTTGCAATTAAATGTGAAATTACGTTTTCCTCTTATGTAAAATTTTTTCATCTAATTTTCCTGATGAAATTTTTGTTTCAAGTGAAAAAGAAGATTTTACCAAAGTATTGACCATATTGATATCCATAAAAAATGAGGTCTAACAAAAAAATATGACAAAAATTTTGATACAAGGATTCCCTCATTTTTTCATAATAAATCCCTCATAATTTTGAATTTCAAATTTATAATGAAAATCCCAATTCAAATCCTATTAAAATTGTGTCACTTTGTATCGATGGGTGTGATTGTATGTCCATGGGTTAATAAAAGTTTCATTTGCACTGTTAATGGATACAAATCTAATAATTTTAATGTATTTTTTAATGAAAAGTTAGTGATTGAAATATTCATTATGAATCAAATATTTAAGACATTCACATTCCATAATATTGTCATAGGCAATGAATATGTTGGAAAAAGTGGAATGCTTAGTTTGTCATTGTATTTAGTGAACCCATGTCATTTGGTTTCAAGTTGAATACATTACAAAGAAAGAGTTTATTTTTTTTATGTTATTATTTCTCAAACTCTTTGAATAATTAACACAAATTCATTATGTTGTGCATGTGTGATAACATGGATGGGAAAAATAAATGAAGAGGGTGGGTAATGTGTGTGAATTTAATCATTGTGAAAGTGTGTAAATTTCTTGAAGGATTATAGATAGATTGGATTGTATATCTTATCATATTCAAGAATATGTTTCCATTAAATTTGTCTCTAATTATTATTAAGGTTTTTTCTAATAATAGATATAAAGGAAAATCAAGACATTCCTTAGAGTTGTAATTTATAATGAGATCTAAGAGATTCAAATATTTCTCATATTATTCAACCAGTTGAACTTAACTCTAAATATTCTTTAACTAAGAAAGAATAATTAACGAGGCCTAATGAAGATAACATTTTATTTTAAATTAAGTCAAAACTATTCTATATCACTTTCATTACATTAATACACCTTGAAAACTATCTATTCCTAACATATTATTATTTTTACTAATAATGTTCAAAATATCAATGAATTTCTTCTTCACATGATTTATAAACAACCTAAATACAATACTTTGCAAAGAAAAATGTTTTTGAGAAAAAAATTCACCTCTAATTCAAAGTACATTAGCCAGCCACTTTTTAAATTCATGGAATTTTTTCCTTCCAAAAATTTGTAATTAACCAATTTAAAATTGGGAAAAGTCAACAACTCTTATGAAAATAAACTTGATGCACTTCCTAATGTAAAATTTAGTGACAAATGTCACATTAATAAAATCTCCTCCCAATCTCAGCCAAGTCAACGAATGCAAAAAGCTATCACATCAATTTGGTTGACTCAAATTGATTGGAAAATTTTTAATGTCAACCAACAAAAAATAATTAGCAAAAACTGGCTAGATTTATATATAAATCTTGATTCAACACTATGAAAATATACTAGTGATGGGTTGATATCTCTAAGAAGACAAGTGAGCAATTACCCTTGAGAAGTAATGCGACTTATTTACCTAATTATATTAAAAATAGACATTATAAATTTTTAAAAACTGATCTAATGATAATAATATATTTTTTTACATATTAAAAAAATATTATAATCTCTTTGAAGTGATGAGAAAGTACAAGACTCTTTGTCTTCTTCCAATTAGTTTACTATTTTTAAAATTCAAATGACATCTCTTTTAAAGCTAATTTTAGTAGGAAATGAGCATTCTAATAATAGAATACAATGTTTTCAACTTGGAATGTGAATATTTATGTGACAAGAACTCCCATAAGAATTTAAAAGGTTTTTCATGACCCAAAACTCACCAAAAAAATAACAAATTTTATTATTTTAATAACTTTATGTATTTTGAAAATATAAGGTCTTTCTATGTACAATATGGACACTAAACGTTAGCTAAGTAACTTACATTGAGTTTGAAGGCATGGTTATATGGAGCCTAAATTTATTTGCTTCATGGGATTTCCAACTCATCTTACAATTTGCAATTCTCATTAACAGTCCATGATACATAATCCCAACAAGGCGACGTACTAGTGATATACTTTTTTTATTCTTGTATTATAACCCAAATATTTTCCCTAACTACCATCTAGATGAGTTTATGTGTATTCATAAGAAATTATGATTAATCAGAAGTGTGCACTCTTAAAAAATTATTTTTTTGCCCATATTTTTTTGGGTTTTGTTCACATTTCTTTCTAGGCCTATATTTTAGTTTGTGTTTTTATGAATATTAAAAAAAAAAGATAAATATATTATTGTAAAACTACCTCTTTCAATTATTACCAATTCTAGATTGTTTTTTTATTACAATTAGGTATTCTTTTGTTGTTTTATTTGATTAATTCCAATTAAACATAGGTTTTTTTAAGGAATGGCATCTATCTAGAAGTTTTAGATTTTAATGTAATATTTTTATATTTAAAATTATGAAATATAAGTATGGTAGGATAATTATTAGAAAAAATAAAGGATTTCCTTACTAATACATTTAATTTTGGTGAATTTGATAATTTTATATACATTTAGAGGAAATTTTGGTGGATTATTTTTCAAAAATAGTTTCATTGAAAAATTTAAAGTTTTAAGAGTTAATAGAAGATTATCCAATTAAAAAAAAACACCTAAAAAATCATGATTATACATAGTTTAAATAAAATGAGAAGATGTATTGCATTTTGATGTAAAACTGCATTTCCTAATAATTAGGGAATATTGATTTTACTTATTGTCTTACACATGATGCACATTATTCATAATTTTTAGATACATGTTTTAGAATTACATCTCACTTCTAAAAATGTGGTATACATTTTCCTCATTTATCTAGACTCTATTCATGATGTTGTACAACATTCACTTCTGTCGAAGGGGAACTCACACTTTTACTATTACAAGATGTACCCATAACAAGCCACATATTCCTACCACAATATTTATTTAAGATATTTTTGAGCCTTTATTTTTTCAATACTCAAATTATTATTTATCCTTGACTTTTTATCATTAAAAGTTATAATTAGAAATGTATGCATGATTTAACATAGTTTAGAGGCATGTTGTCTCATTAGGACATCCTAACATTTTTAAAAAATTTGGTAAATGTTTGTAAATGTATCAGGGAAACTTTTAGTGGCCTATATTAAAAAAATCTTGGAGGTCTCTATGCAAATCAGTTTCAAAATGATGAAAAATCAAATTCAAAGGCATATAGTAGTGTAGGCAAATATGAGGTAGAATTTGGCAAATGTAATTTGAGTAGAAATAACATACTAGGACTATGTAGGCATCTAACTACATAATGCATCCACCCGAATGCTTGATGTGATCCCCTAACTATATCATGCAATTAGGTAACTACATCATGCAGTTGAGTGATGGCATGATGTAGGCAGATGACTACATGATGTAATCAGGGGATGGCATGATGCAGTCAGGTGATGGCATGATGTAGTTGAATAAATACATCATGAAGTTAGGTGAATACATGATGAATTTGAGCATTTTTATGATGTATTTGGGAAAGTGCATGATGCATTTAGGAAATTACATCATGTTGCCACCCAACAACATCATGTAGTTGGGCGACAACATGATGGCAGTCATTTGTGGATCCAAGTGATGGAACATAGAGAATCAAGGTTTTATGCATAATTTTTTTCCAAAACCTAAATATTATTGCATATTTGGATTCTTCTTGAAAATTTATGTAATTTCAAAAAAAAAATCATAATTTGAGTCTGTATGCAAAAGTTATGGCATCTACAAGCTAGCAATTTGGCATCAGACTTGCAATCAAATGATTACATGATGTAGATGGATGAATGCATGATTAAAACACATGTTTGTATCATATAGACATATGTCTACATCATGAAATCATTTGTCTATAAGTTTGATGCTGAATCACTAGCTTTTGGAGGCCATAACTGTTACGTACGAACTCAGATTACAATGATTTTTTTTGAAATTACATAACTTTTTGAGAGGAATCCAAATATGCATTTATATTTAGGTTTTGATATTATTTAATGCCTTAATACTCAAAATAATCCATAAATCAATACTATAGACAAATGATAACTTATTGCAATGGTCCAACAACTTATTGCAGTCATGTACCACCTTCTTGCTATTGCCTGACCAGATGATGCAGTCACCCACTTGCTAGTTACATAAAGTTTAAAATGTTATATATACTAGCGAATGCCCCTAAAATGACTTTCTTGGTGATGATGATATAAATTTATATGAGGAAATTTATTTTAAAAATTATGTGATTCAACCCTTAAATTTAAATTATACCATAAAATTTAGGTGATCCTGTGCTATCAGCTACCCCATAAAATTGTCAAATGCTGATTTTGAAAAATGGAATATTCTTGAATTAATGAAGAATTGTCACTAAAAAAATCCCTAAAATGTATGCATAATTATTATAATAACTTATGTGTGTAGATGTTCTTGTATGTTTTATAGTGCATTAGAGTTTGTAGCAGGAGATTCATGGGGGAAACATTGTATCCAAACTCTACCTATTTTTCTTTGATATCGATACGCATACACATCAAAGTGAAACATAATATAGACACCTAAAACTACCTATATGGGTATTTAATAGTTATCAAATTGTATTATTCTAGAGTATTTGTGTTTTAGATGATCATTGGTCTAGATTAAACTTTATTTACACATTTACATTTATTTATATCATGTCATCCCCTATTTTTCTCTCTTTGTCCTTCTTTCTCTTCCATCTGTATTATCTTTTATTATTGGTGGTGTGGTCTCAGAAACTTACAGTGTACATTTCTAGGGTCCATAAACATACAATGTACATTTTTAGGGGTGTGTGGTCCTTTTGCCTATTAAGGTCCCTCATGGCTAGTGGTTTGGTCTTGATTAAGTTTTTTCTCCATTTGATGTTGAACTGAATGCCAATAGGGTCCTAGTTTGAATTAAAGTGGTTTATTAGGGACATTAAGACATTTATTTTAACAAAGCTAATCATATAAAGAAGAAGCACAATAATCTAAAGGAAATATTAAAGATAACATATAGATTTTTTTTGCATATTTTAAGAGGAACTAAGAATTTAGAGAGAATTCATTGCAACATTTAAATTCATGGTAGTGACATAATGCATCACACTAGAATACTTGTTTGAATCATCCTTGTAGTATCTTGGTATGTTATCTTTGATATTGTATGCCATTAAGGTGCTTGATAAGTAGTTGTTGCCTAGTAACCTTACTTACCTTGAGAATATATCCTAAAGAAAATTTTCATTATCCTTTGAAGCTTAAGTAGTCTTACTATGTCTAAAACAAGAATATAAATATTCCAATGATTAATGAGAATTTAATAATAATGAGTGATATTTGTTTAGCCCCAAAATTTATAAACACGGTCATATAAAAATATTGCCTATAATTTTATAGAAACATGGTTTTGGGTGCCCATAAACCACGTGGATTGCATGGTTATAGGGAAACTCTTAGGATAAGAAGTGTTTTTAGGGTTCTCAATGTCTTGCTAGAAAAATATTTATTTATTTTTAAAGATCACATCTATTTAAATAAATGTAAATCATAAACCATTTCATAGTACAAATTTTACATAACTTTGTAATATTAATTAACTTTGATTAGACTATTTTGTATTTTGTTTTAGAGATAGTTACAATTTTATGGATAGATGTATTGCATATTGAACCTAGATAATTATTTTTCTACAAAAACATGATGTAACATAATAATCACATGGATGATGACCTAAATTAGTAGCTATAGAAGCCATTTCTAACATAAACATCAGAATTTTATGTTACAATGTAAAAAAAACTTTTCTATAAATCCATTTTTGATGTAAAATACATTACCTAATATTAAAAAAGAGAGTGGAATGGCATCACACTCAAAAATATTTTATTGATCACTACGATTAAGATAACAATGTAATCTAACCTAAAAAAAGAAAAAAAAATATTGTTTTAAAAAATGTTCTAATGAATACCAATGCACAAGATCACTAAGCCATGGGAGCAATAAACGAATATGACATAAGTGGTGGATCATTTATTTTATCATCCCAACCATCACTATCAGGAAGATCCATCATATTATGTACCATCTAAAACCCATCATTATTTTATTTCCATTTCCATCTTGATCTTGTCTTAAACAAGGAGATATCTAAGGCCAACCAACGGAACTCCCTTGGTGGTGAGTCATTCATCTGATAGTTTTTAGAACATAGACCCACCACCACCATGAATGTTTTGAGTTGAAGAAGGACATAAAAAATGTGAAAGGATACTTTATCTCATGCTTAGTGGATGGTTCCTACCATGGCCCTATGAGGGTGACCATTGGTAGGGAAAATCTAGAGGAAAATGGTTGACTATAGATGGAACACTTTCCAAATGCTCAAACTATTGTTCAAATTTTAACCATACCTTCTTAGCTTGCTCTTGAATATGAATCATAAAAATAAAGATCAATTACACTTTATGATTAATGTAAAAATAACCGCCAAGAGATAATTGTTTATTTATTTAATCATTCCTTTCTGTCTATAAATGAAAAAAATTAAAATATGTCATATTTTATACAAGTATTGTGCATGCAACATGGTCAAATGTCATAAGAGGACAATTTTATCTTAAAATAATCTATAGAAAATCATTGTAAGAGGGTATGAATCCACTTCTAGGTTGATTGAGCATGCTTGAAAAAATAAAAGAGATGCTTGATAGACTCTAGGTGTTGGTAAAAATGGCATATAAGATTAGTCATGCCTAAATGAATAACCCTTCTACCAAACCCAGGTAAAAAAATACACCATAAAAAATGTATCTACAAGGATTAAATGATAGCATAAATGTCTATATATCTTATATAGAGGAGAGGGGGAGGGGGGGGGGGGGGGCGGGGGGGTGGGTGCAAGGGACAGTGGGAAGGGAAAAGTGAAAGGGGGAGGCCAAAAAACTTATGTATGTTGGGGGGTCATTAGAGAAAAACTCATATATTAGATAGGGGGCACCGACTATCCTCTATCTAGATATATGGACTGATAGGCAATGAGTGATCTTTCCAAACTATGCCAAACCTTGGTTACACATTGTTACAAATTAATTAACATTATAACAAACTTTGGGAAATACCTCATAAATGAGATATGGAGAGAGTAATTAATAACGAAGCCAAGATTTATATTGATGAAAACTAGTCTCAATGGACCTGTTCCAATGAATCCACCACCCTATGAGTGATTGCAATCTAATTCCTTTGGGATGTTCATTTGAGATATCTCTCTAGATCTTAGTGAGTGATAAAAATCACTATTATTAGGTTAAAATCTGTCATGAAGGATAGGCCAAGGGAGTGGGACCATTTTCAAGTTATAGATAAAATATGTTAGACCTAAGGACCATGGTAAATAGACACTATATGAAAACTAGAGACCTTAAACTCATTTTTGAAGGTAGTAAGATTTTTCAACGAGTCTCTTGGGATATATTTTGATGTTTGAGATAAGTATGAGGCCATGGATCAAATTTTGAATTTCCAAGCTTAAATATTAGTATAGAATAAATATTACGATTGTATTAAGTCAATAATTAAGTAAAATTTTGAAGTCCAAAATAATATGTTCAATGTTTATTATTTTAATAATTATATTCCATAAAATTTTAGTATTTCAATTGGTCTAAACAAATAATTATAATTTAATTTTTAAAATTATCATATTAATATTTATTAAGATAAAAATATAGAGTGATTAAAATGGTTGTGACAGTTAACGAGGGTGATAAATTTTCAAAAAATAATTCATTTTAATTTAAAAATATAAAATAATGTATAATAAATTATACACACAATTATTAAATTTGAAAAAACTTAAAAAATAAAGGTTGCGTAGCGGTTAGTCCCTTAATTTGTATTGAACATATTTTATGATTGAATTTTCATATAATTTTTTAATGTAATATTAGCACATCAATGAGTGATACCCAAGGATTAATTATGATTAGTTAGAGTGAAAATATTATTGGCTGGGGTGAAAAATATACTATCTTTGCGTTGCAAGGACTAACAAGATGTTTGTAAGCTTTTGTAGTTTGTCAAAAATTTCAAAACTAAATTTGAATATAACTTACATCTAGTCTAAAACTCAAAAAATGCATCAATTTTATTTTAAAATAGGGTAGAATAAATTATACATATATTGGACTATATGTGGCAATAATAATTATATTTGAAAGTGATATGGCTAATCAATATAACATAGAGAAGGTACATTAAAAGGTATTGGACACTTATTGGGTGATGGGTATGTAGGCCTCTACATATGACTATTCTAGAATAAATTTGTATTAGTTATAAGTAAATTTTATAAATATTTAACATTAATAAAAAAAAGAATCCTATGGTAGATAATTAAGAAAATATATAGTGGTTAGAATATAATTATTAAAATAATATAAGTTGTATAATGAATACCATTTTTATAGGACATATGTCATATTTAAGTATTTTTAAGAATTTAAAATGGAAAATAAACTTGAAAAATAAAATTATATGTATTAAATATTTTTTCTCACCAATAAACATAATCAAGTTCGATTAATATAATTTTTTTAAAATTTAGATAAGTGTCTTGTGTAATCATTTTAATATATTAAAAATGAAAAAAAAAAGTTATATATCAAATTAATACTCTTGCCACCCATAAATATTGGAATGATAAATTTTAGCTCAAAAAATAAAAAATAATAATGTTATATGTCAAGTCAACACTTTAAAAATGAGTTTTTAATTATTTCATTGATATAAATAGAATATTCTATGAGAACATATAAAGGAATATTATTTAATATTTGTATATTAAACATTAGAATTGGTAAGGTATTATGTCTTGTCAAAGTTTTTCATTAGGTAGATTAGAAAAATTATTTGTTCAAGTAATTCTTACAGTATTCTAAAAGCAGTGATGTGTGTGTGTGTGTGTGTGTGTGTGTGTGTGTGTGTGTGTGTGTGTGTGTGTATGTGTGTACACACACACACACATACATATACACATATACATATATACATATACAGATACATATATATACATATACATATACATATATATACATATACATATACATATACATATACATATACATATGTACATATACATGTATACATATACATACATATACATATATATACATATACATATATACATATGTGTATATGTATATGTGTATATATATACACACACACATATACACATATACATATATACATATACATATACACATATACATATACATACACACACACACACACACACACACACACACACACACACACACACACACACACACACACACACACACACACACACACACATGCATATGCATATATATACATATATATATGCATATGCATATATACATATATATGCATATGCATATACATATACATATACATATGCATATGCATATGCATATACATATACATATCCATATACATATACATATACATATACATATACATATACATATACATATAAATACACACACACACACACACACACACACACACACACACACACACACATATACATATGTGTATACGTATATGTGTATATGTGTATATATATCACTCATCGGGTGGTGGATTCATTGGAAGAGGTCCATTGAGACCATTTTTCATCAATATAAATCTTGGATTGGTTATTAATTACTCTCTCCATATCTCATTTATGAGGTATTTCCCAAAGTTTTTTATAATGTTAATTAATTTGTAACAATGTGTAACCAAGGTTTGGCATAGTTTGGAAAGATCACTCATTGTCTATCAGTCCATATATCTAGATAGAGGATAGTCAGTGCCCCCTATCTAATATATGAGTTGTTCTCTAATGACCCCCCAACATACATAGGTTTTTTGGCCCCCCCCTTTCACTTTTCCCTTCCCACTGCCCCTTGCACCCCCCTGCACACCCCCACCCCCACCCCGCCCCACCTGCCCCCCTCGCCCGCCTATATATATGGGGAGCCCTTTATATTTAAAATCAACTCAACACGACTCAACACTATATGCTTTCCACCCGCCCCCAACCTCCCTTCCCCCCCTCACTATATATATGGGGAGCCCTTTATATTTAAAATCAACTCAACACAACTCAACTCTATAATTAATCCTTGTAGATACATTTTTTATGATTGAATTTGCATACAATTTTTTAATGTAATATTAGCACATCAATGAGTGATACCCAAGGATTAATTATGATTAGTTAGAGTGAAAATATTATTGGCTGGGGTGAAAAATATACTATCTTTGCGTTGGAAGGACTAACAAGATGTTTATAAGCTTTTGTAGTTTGTCAAATTTTTCAAAACTAAATTTGAATATAACTTACATCTAGTCTAAAAACCAAAAAATGCATCAATTTTATTTTAAAATAGGGTAGAATAAATTATACATATATTGGACTAAATGTGGCAATAATAATTATATTTGAAAGTGATATGGCTAATCAATATAACATAGAGAAGGTACATTAAAAGGTATTGGACACTTATTGGGTGATGGGTATGTAGGCCTCTACATATGACTATTCTAGAATAAATTTGTATTAGTTATAAGTAAATTTTATAAATATTTAACATTAATAAAAAAAAAAGAATCTTATGGTAGCTAATTAAGAAAATATATAGTGGTTAGAATATAATTATTAAAATAATATAAGTTGTATAATGAATACCATTTTTATAGGACATATGTCATATTTAAGTATTTAAAAGGGAAAATAAACTTAAAAAATAAAATTATATATATTAAATATTTTCTCTCACCAATAAACATAATCAAGTTCGATTAATATAACTTTTTTTAATTTAGATAAGTGTCTTGTGTAATCATTTTAACATATTAAAAATGAAAAAAAAATGTTATATATCAAATTAATACTCTTTCCACCCATAAATATTGGAATGATAAATTTTAACTCAAAAAATAAAAAATAATAATGTTATATGTCAAATCAATACTTTTAAAATGAGTTTTTAATTATTTCATTGATATAAATAGAATATTCTATGAGAACATATAAAGGAATATTATTTAATATTTGTATATTAAACATTATAATTGGTAAGGTATTATGTCTTGTCAAAGTTTTTCATTAGCTAAATTAGAAAAATTATTTGTTCAAGTAATTATTACAGTACTCTAAAAGTAGTGATATATATATATATATATATATATATATATATATATATATATATATATATATATATATATATATATATAATGGAACACACCCACTATTTAATTCAAAAATGTGTCACTTATTTAACTTTTTTTGGTCTAACACAAGCTATTTATTTTCAAGGTTAATACATTTATGCAAACAATTATTATGAAAATCAAAGAATTCATATTCACAAGTGATTTATTTAAAACAAAACATGAAACATATGTAACCCTTTTGAAATAATGCTTCAAATTATTTCAATGCGAGTCCATCGTCAGGGATATCTAGAAGCCAATATTGGGATGAGGACATAAATTTCAAGCTATAGGATATAAAATATGAGTTCAAGAAGAAACTTGTATGAGGTTGGCTTTTTCTAACAAAAATAAACCCTGCCATGGATAAAAAAATACAATCAAGAGGGACGATCCTCTAATATGGTCTTAATTAGTTTATACCCAGCCTCCATGAGTCACTCAACTTCAACCCCTCATCTCTATTTAATGTGATATTTATTTTCTCAATCTCCAAAGCTTCTCTCATTCTTCTTTTATTGTAGTTCTTTATATTAGTGATTAATTTAGTATCCTCAATGAAAACATGATGAACAATTATTTGAGAATGCTCTGCTAAAGATAATTTAGCTAAGTGGACATAAGATATGTCAGTAACATGTTCTTTTAGGTGAACTTGCATCAACTGACATGTTTTCCTAATATAGACCTTTTTTCATGAGCAAGAAATTTCATATACACCCTGTTGTTCTTTAGGATCCAATGTGTCTTTAGCAGAATTGATGAAACCCCTAATTGTATTTAAAGGAGCAAAAGCTATTGTGATGTTTATTCTTCTTAAAATATTTGTGATACAGTCCATTGTTCCCTTAATGTATGGGAGAGTAATTTTTGGAACATTAATTTCTTGCTTTTGCTATCTATGTTGTAATTTCCATATAGCTTTCTTGATCCATGCATCATGGTATCCATTTTATTTGAAAGCACATGTAAGGAAATTCAAATCCTTCTCTAGGTTGTCTACATCTAAGATTCTAATTGCTATGGTTGCAAGAGATTAGATAATATTGTCTTTTTGAGTTGGAAGATGATGTGATTCTGCATGCAAGTATCTGAGAATATGGGTTTTCTTGCTGTACACTTGATACCCAATTTACGATTCCCTTTCTTGATTAGTCAAACAACAAGAAAGGGCAGATTACCATCCTTCTTTACTTCTATGGTGAAATTTATGTGTTGTGAAAAGCTATTTATGTGTGCCGAAATTCGTCAAGCATCTCTTTTCCATGATGCCACTTAGAAAAAATATCATCCACGTATATTTTTCATTCCTTCATAATGAGTGAGAGAGTTAATGACCCTTAAAAATACTCCATATAAATGTTTATTACTATAAATAATATAAAAAAACCCATAAAAACACCATGAATTTGTTCATATATTCTTCCTTTATATATGAAATAAATTGATTTGAAACATGACCAAGTTTTTTGTTTTGTTTTTTTGTTGGGGACACTCTGATGTTTCTTATGACATCAATAGCATCATCAATTGGAATATTGGTGTATAATGATACAACTAACAAAAATGTCTTCTTATTTAACCTCTTGATTGTTAGCCAAATCGACATAGGAAGAAGAGTTTTTGACAAAAGATGATGTGTTTCCCGCCTAGGGGAGAAGCTTCTTTGTCAAAAACTTTTGTAAAAAATAAGTCGGTGAGCCTATTGTGTTTACAATTAGTCTTATGGAGTCCAATCCTTGTGAAACTTGGGTAAACCATATATGCGGAGTATGATTGCATTCTAAGGTATCACATGATTTTTGATGGTGTCATATACCCATTTTTTGTTGCTTAGGATTCGATGTGTTTTAAAAAGAAAACGGCGTAAGTTAATAACCGAGGATGATGATATCATAACGTGTATCAACCTACAAATCCGCAGGTAAACTAAAAACGATGAGATTGCTCACAGAGAATCATCCACAAAATCCCAACAAAAATCTCCCCCCAAAAAATAAGAAAATTGGGACGGTTATCATATCTTTCACCATACCATCGAAAACATTGAATACCAATCCCTAAATGGGTTTGTGAATCCCTACATATCCACCCACACAAACCTAGGAAGCTTCATTTTCTTCCAACGCTCTCTGCTAAGTCAGAAGTTACAGCCCACAAATTACAATGGCGTATCATCTGGCTCCCTTCCTTTTCATGCTCTTACTTCCAATGATGAGTGCAGACCCAGATGCAGTGCAGGATTTCTGCGTAGCTGACACTAGCTCCTCCGCCATTTCTATGAATGGGTTTCCTTGCCTTAATCCCAATGAGGTTTCTGCAAAGCACTTTACCACATCCATTCTCAACAGCCCAGGAAATACATCAGACAATCCATTTGGAGCGAGTTTCACTCCAACAACAGCACAATTCCTCCCTGGCATAAACACGATGGGAGTACTAATGGCTCGTATAGATATTGCGGCGGGAGGAGTGGTTCCTCCTCATATTCAGCCAAGAGCCACTGAAATAATCTTCGTCTTGCAAGGGACTGTCAGCGTTGGCTTCTTGGACACCACCAACAAGCTTTTCTCTGCAGAGATCAAAACAGGGGATGTATTTGTGATCCCCAAGGCCACCATACACTTTATTCAGAACACGGGGAAGACGCTTGCCTCTGTAATAGCTGCTCTTAACAGTCAAGGTCCCGGTATCTCTATGATTCCTTTGGCTACTTTCGCCTCCGATCCGCCCATTCCCAACGAAATTTTGGCTAAGACATTCGTGATTAATGCTACGGAGGTGGATGAAATCAGAAAGAGCCTTGGTGGTGAATGAGCAGCCCATTTGTCATTAGAGGGAATGAGCAGAACTATTTCTTTAAAATAAGTTCTAAATTATTATAATATTACTAAATTTAATTGAAGTTGTGGTGTGATAGCCTGATAAAGATAAATTAATATAACATTTAAGATGTAGATTGTCTCATTTTATTAAAAAAATTTATGAGTCATATATATATATATAATTAATTAAAAAAAATTAATGATTTTTTTTTGTTGTTGGAGTTATTAATTTTTATTATACATGTCAGTTTTCATATTATTGATTTATTCAATATTGAAATATATTTTGTGATAAAAAATATTTTTTTATGTTGATGGGATACCCAAGTTCAAATCTTGGTAGAAGTCTTGGTATGGGTTATGACAATGATTTGATTTTCATTCATGAATGTTTTTATTAATAAAATCTTAAATGTGTCAGTTGTAAATTTGAATTTTGATGTAGTAGATAATATGGGTGAAATATGTGAATTTTTTTTTGAGATTAGTGTTTTTTATATTATAATAATAAAAAATATTTTTTTAATCAATTGTATAATAAATTATCTCACTACTAAATCTATTTTTAAAGAAAAAATATTAAAATCAATTTAATAATTAAAATTATTGAATAAATATATATAAATATGGACTGATTTTATTTTATGACGTCTTTAAAGGTGAAAGAAGACAAATATTTAGTCTAATCTCACATCATAATGCTTAACTCTTCATATAAATATTAAAGAATTTATATCTTAATTAATAAATTTAAACAACCATCATCTTCATTAATTGAATTACAGCTTTTTTAATTCAACAACTCATTTAAATATATTCTTAATTTTTGTTTAATAACTTTCAACATATTTTTCCCTTAAATTTTCTTCTTAAACTTTCTTCTTATCTATCTCCATGTAAGAGAGAATCACCCTTAAAATCCAATCCTTGCAACTGTTCTTAAAAATAATTAAAGATTAGTTTTGTTTTCCTCTTAACTTTCTAAGTAACAGATCATCGTAAATCATTTTCCCTGATACAATAGCACTCAATCATTGTTTATATGCTTCGTTCTTGTAATGAAAGATCATTTTGAATATTATGGATTTATGATTCATTTTCCTTTCTAGCATTAAGATTCTATTTTCTTGTATCAAACATAGGTTTTTGTTCATTCAAATTAAAACGCATTGAAAAGTAATCAATAGGGGAGAATATAAGAAATTATGCCATATGTCAACAACTTTTGTCATATATCTAACAAAAATTGGAAATCAAGGGGAACAATAGCGCTTACACCCTTATGTGAGAGAGCGTCATAATATTTCAATACATGTTGATACATTATTATAATTTTTGTAAAATATTAATTATATAAAATATTTTAAAAAAAATTTAAAATATTTACAAAAAATATTATAATAATATTTTAATCCTTTTGATTATAATATAATAGTTAAAATAGATGCATTGATATACTGATAATCTACATTCAAATCTCACCAACAATTAAACAAGTCATAACAAAAGATATATTTTAATAAATTGGTATAGTAAAACATGTCATGTCAACGACTTAAATACTATATTATTGATATATTATTTTTCTAAATTGAAAGTTTTACACAAACTACTTATAGATTATACAACTTTAACCACTTTTTAAATAATCTTTCACATAATTAAAATAGTTAAGTAATGCCATTTGTGTTAATAAATATACCAATCCCACTTTTTTTTATTAAGTGGGATGCTTCCTATAAAACTTGTTAGTTCGTACTTTAAATTCTTTAAATTGATAATCATTATAGTGATTAAGGTTGGGTAACCATCTAAATTTATTAAAACAATAAATAAGTATAATTCAATTTTAAAAGCTTAGTTGTATACTATTTTCAGATTTGAAGAGTTCTAAACAAATGAAATATTAAGTAAATAGAGAAAATTATCAATTACAATCTTTGAGCATAATAAAATAAAAAAACTATGACAAATATATTTTAGATTATCACATATTTACAATTCATTATCATAAAATAATTATTATAATATTTTAAGATTTAATATTTAATATAAAACAATTTATTCATATATGAGATAATGTTATAAATCATTTCATTAATAACAATAGATTAAGACATTTCATATATATATTTATTTTACATGTCCTTTTTATATTTAAAAAAATAAAAAACAACTTTCTTAAAAATTTCAAACTTCAAACATCTAGAAATATTTGAAAGTACATGAAACTTCAAACTTAAGAGAAAAAAAAAAAAAAAAAAAAAAAATTATTGACAAGTTTTTGAGTTTTTATATTACCCCTCCCTACTTATGCTGATCCACCAATATCTACTCTATACTATTAATTAAGTAAATCTTTTCATCTGTAAAGTGTAATAATAAATTGAAATTATTTTACTACAATACTATCTACTCTATACTATTAATTAAGTAAACCTTTTCATCTGTAATGTGTAACAATAAATTGAAATTATTTTGGCCCATTTCAATTACTACAATAAGTATTAATGTGCTAGGATATTTTCTTGTTAATGAAGCCCCCTTGGTTTCACAAAGAAATCAAAATGTACGTAAACAAAGATAAATGCCAACAAAGATGGAAATCGGTCACGATAATCTTCACTACATGGAGGACCTTGCAAAAGGTAATAATAAGGAACACAAATGAGAAACACCTTTTGGGAGATGAATCTACGAGATTAGTCAATGTAGATAAATCATGTAACACAGATTTTTGAATCTTCATATCTAACAAAAACGTTAACAACACAAAATCATAGAAGTCAACATCTATCACAAATTTATATTTTATGGAGTAAGATGGAAATTGTAGGTGAAATGGAATTATTTAAATAGATCAAGCCAAGTCTCAATAATAAAATGTGAAGATTAAGATTAGATCCCAAAAAAAATATATATCACAATAATAATAAGTAAATTCATATTAATAATTGATAACATAGAAAAGTAATTAATAAATAAGATTTAATTATTGTGAAGAGGAAACTTTCACAATTATGTAATAAGAACATAATTTGTAATATAGTTTTTAAGTATTAAACATTATTTTTTATATATATTTTATTTACATTATTATTATTTTATAGTTTAATTCTAGTAATAATATGAGAACATATAAAAATGTGATAAGATAAATTAAAAGGCTATGTAGGCTCCAAATTGGCCACACCTCCTTAGACACATTATAAATTAAGGTCATAACATGCCCTCCACTTCAAAATAAAATTTACCTCAAATTTGAAGAAACATGGATGTTTTTGTAGGAATTATTCATCCTCCCATTTTTAATCCTTGCTTTTCAAATTCTTCTACTTGATCAAATTGCTCCTTAATAGCCCTTATTTACAATAGTTTAGAGCATGTCTAAACGATCTCCTTGGGTTCTAGAATGATTCTACCTTCCTCATCTCGCTGAAGTAACTCATTATAGCTATATATTCTCTATCCAATAACATTATTCAAACAAGAGGCATGAAATATTTGACTTATTTGTGTAGACTGAGGTAGTTATAGTTTATATGCGGCACTATCAATTTTATGTAATATTTGATAAGGGCCCTAATATTTAGGAGAAAGTTTGTTATCATTTTTTGTTACTTCAAAGACATTTTATTGTATGGTTCTAGGTGAACACAAAGACCTGATAGCCCATTTAAAAAATCATTTGACTATGATTTTGATTCACTTGTTGTTTCACTCTATTATGTGATATTTCCAAATTCTCTCTTAGATTAATTATTATCTCTATTTGGTTTTTAATATTTTCTTCACTAATTTGAACCCTTGGCTAAACCCTCAAGGATTAGGTGATGGATGGGGGATCATACCCATGAAGTGTCACAAATGGAGGCATTTTGGATAAGGTATGGAAGTAAGTTTGTACCACCACTTTGCTAGTGGTATAAAATGAACCCATCTTTCATGTTTATTTGATGCAAAACAAAAGAGATAACTCTCTAGACATTTTTTATCCACCATTATTTTTGTATTATATTAAGGATGCTATGATGATATATGAGCCAATTGAGTACTATTGTCAATCAGACTCATACCCTTGTGAAGGTAGTTTTAGGCCTTCACAGTCTACTGAAATATGGAAACAATCCTACGTTGTGGGTGGCCTAATCAACAGATTGAATCTCTAGATTCTAACGGCTAGCTCCCTTTGATGTATCAATTAAGATCTCTACTCTATGCTACAAACTGTTGGGAAAAAGGTAAGAAAGAAAATTGAAAGAAAATCCTATCTAATGATGGTGATACACCTATATTTTGGTTCATCCACTCAATTTGGGTTTCTAAAAACATTGATTAGACAAGAAAAAGATTAAAATTTAAACTCCAATAGACTCTATGCATTAATATTTCATGAAAAGGTTTTTATCTTATGATCAAAGCTTGAGCGAAAGATAGAATAGACCTAATTCAAGGCACTAACCAACCACTTATATCCACCATGAACTTAGCCAAAAGATGTCAAACACATAACATGACCTGCATAATCTGATCAACTATACTACTAGGTAAGAATCAAGACTTGAAAAGGAATAAAATTCTATTGTATATACAAATCATTGACATAAATACACTATACCAACACCATAAAATATGAAAGTGGTCCTTTTATTTATCTAAAAAAGGTTACATAACTCAAATTTTAGCAGAGTTTGGTCTTGTCAAAAGAGGGATCCTTAAAATGGCTAAAAAAGCCAACTTATATAGAAAAAAATACAAAAACCAAGAGATTTGTGCTAAAAATAGAAGAGGAGATCAACTCCCACATCACCCCAAGTCCAACTTCAGCTATGCCAAGATAACCAAGCCTTCAAATAATATATTTTGTCTTATGCCTTGCATGAAAAGCTCTAGGGCATTGAAAATGATGGTGAGCCCATTTCATAATCCTTATTTAGAATAAAGATTAAATTCTTCAAATATGCATGGATATTTGGTAATTCAATTCTCTTCATGCATGATGCTACACCAATCTTCAAAGAGAAAAATCCACTTGAAGTTGAGTTGGAAGTGTTTGAAAAGGATTTGATTGACAAGATAGACAAGAGTGCATGCATGAAATTCTATGTTAAGCTCTCCTTGAACAACCATCCAACATTAAACCCTTCAAGCCCTTCATGAATTCGAGTCTCCCTTTTAGAGCTGAGAGATTCATGCTTGAAAGCAGCTGCATGTCTTTTCCAAGACTAAATAATTTGATTATTGCATTAAGAACTTGGTGTGTTCCTTACTGCAGTCTAATATTTCTTGAGCCACTTTGCATGTTCTGAATGTGAGCTATTTATTGCATCATCAGAGTCAAAAGGGGAAGTCCTCATTGTATTATGTTGATTGGCTATTGAAATCCCATTAGTTGAATGTGCTTATGCCACTTGTCCTTGACTAGTTGGTCCTTCAAATTTGCACTGGGTAACTTTATATTTCCTTTACCCTTCTCTATTTTGGCCAATTACTGTGGGCTTTTTGTTTGGTTTCTTTGTAAAGTCCTCTCAGATTTTCTTTCTTTTGACCTTTTCTTCAGAGAAAATGTTTGTGGCTTCACTCTTAGATTTTTCTTTCTTTCAGGGAATTTGCCTGAAAGAATTATTTCTTTCTTTCCTTCGAACTTTCCCTTCAGACAATTTGTCTGAAGCTTTTCTCTTTATGCACTTTTCCTTCAGATAATTTGTCTAAAAGAATTCATGTAAATTCCTCTTCAACTTTAGGAAAATTCCCTTTGGGATTTTTTGACAAGGACCTTTTCTTGTAGAGTTTTTGTCTCTTTCACCTTGAACAATACCTTCGAACAAAAAGTTCGAAGGAAATTAGGTCTTCGAGTTTTTTTTGCAATGGAAAATTCCTTCAGACTTTTAGAAAATCCCATTTTATTCAAATTTATTGAAGATAACCCTTTTGGGAAAATTAGAAAGACCGATTCCTAAAACTTAGACAAAAGGCATGGTTATGCAAGTTTTGAATGATAAGGGTTGCAATTTTACTTGTGGGGTCAAAATTGTCAACAAGTACCCAAATATAAGAATAAATTAGTCCAAAAATTAATTATGAAGATAGTCTCAACCACTTACTATGGTCTTAATGGTACCATATAGCTTTTAAAATTTATCTAGAAAATCAATTACTTCTGTATAAGCTGAAAATGTCTATGATGAGGAAAAAAAATGGGCATATTTTGGGAGCTAGTCCAAAATTATCGTGATCACCTTTTTACCTTCAAACCTAGAAAACCTTGTTACGACATCCATAGAAATTTCCTCCCACCTTTGGCTAGGAACATATAATGGTTTTAAAAGACCAGGGGTTTTAGTTATCTCATTCTTGTTTTTATTAAAACCATGTATCCAACCAAAAATTTATAGATATACCCCTTTATTCCTTCCTAAAAATAATATTACTAGATTCTATGGTAAATTTTTAAAAATTCGCAATGCCCCCTAAAAGAGATGCATGTATCTTTGTAAGGATATTTTCCTTGAGAGAATAATTATTTCATAGGTCATTCTATTTTCAACTCAAATTTGTTTAAGACACTAAAATATTGCTAGATGCTTTGAATCAAAACTTGTGTATTAATGTCAATATCCCATTTTGATCTTGACTCATCCACCCAATCTATATGCTATAAGTACATTATAGATTATGACTTCATGGAGTTATCCCTCTTAGATAATGCATATTCTAGTTCATTATCATTTCCTTATTTTATATGACTTCAAATTCATATCCCAACATTTTGGTCATGCAATTTTTTTGTTCTTTGAATAAAAACTTTTGTTCTAAGAAATTGTTTAGACTATCATGACCAGTCTTCACATTAAAGTATCTACCCATCGAATAAGGTCTCCATTTTTTGAATACATAAATAATATCCATCATCTCCTTATATATATAGGCTTTACAAAATTATTACACTTGAGTTGATGAATCTCAAATGTAATGGATTGTACTTCCTAAATGAGTACCAACCGTATTCCAAATACTGATGTATCACATTTAAAAATAGAGGTCTTTGAAAAAAATGGGGTATCCAAAACCATAGTGACCAAGGTGAACTCATTTAATTTCAAATGCCTTGGTGGTGAATTCGTTCTAGTTGAAGTTGTCCTTATTCAACAAGGTTTTGAGTGGTGCTCTTATACTATGATAATTTTTCACAAACCTACGATAATAAACTTTCATCCCTTAAAAGCCTTATAAGTTATTTTTGATTTTTGGAGATTTACATTTTATCCCAACCTTGATCATGTGAGGGTGTACTTTCATGCTTTCATGTGAAAGAATGTAACTTAAGTATTCCAACTCTCATACTCCAAAAACACATTAGAAAGGCTTTGCATAAATACCTTATTGTTCCATAATTATTAGTAATGATTCACATGTTGAAAGTGTTCTTCTCATGTCTAATTTTAAATTACTATTTCATCAAAAAACACTACACCAAATTTCCATAAAAAATACATAAAGATAGTGTTCACCAAACTTTGGAATATAGATGGTTCATTTGTGAGATGAAATGAAATAACCAAAAAATCATAATGGCCTTCATGATTTGAAAAATGTGTCTTATGTATATCATTATCTTGATTTTAACTTGATGGGAATCTAAAAAAAGATCCATTTTCATAAATTAGACAACACCATGTAACTCATATAATAAATCATCAATTACCAAGATAAAGAACATATCTTTGATGATGTAATGTTGTGTTCTATGTAATCTGGGCACATCCTCTAGGAATCATAATTCTTATGCATCATTATCTTGATGGATGAATATAAACTTTGGATATGTCTTATAATATTATCCTTCACCATCTCTTGTACCTTATTTAATATCTCTCTTTTAGAAATATGGGTACTCATATGGTCTGATGTTTGGGTTGGATACATGGTATCAATTGAATCCCATGATCATATTTCCTTTTTGGTGGTATTCCTTTTGAAATTTATGTAAAAAAAAATGATTGGTCATCAACAATATTTTGTAGATTTGGATATGTAGACATATTTTTTATTTATACTTGTAAGAATAGAACTATGCTACAAACCTTTCTACCCCATTTTTGAGAATATTATGTATCCAATGATAACTAACTAGCTATGGAGACATTACATGAAATCCACAAAGTTCAAATATCCTACCTTTAGAATGAAAATGCATGAATAACTCCTAGATATTCATGTCTATAATTCACAATATTATGAGCCATTGGAATCCCAAAAATATTTCAGTCCCACTAAGAGAAATAATAAACATAACTAAGTATAGCTTGTAATCTCCCATGGAAAATTTTATACTATTGAATTTCCCTGAACAACTAACCATGCCACCATTAAAAATATTTACCTAAAATTATAGAGTCAAGTAAATAAAACTATTCAAGCCTAACACCAACTTAATGTTGTTAAAGTTATGTGTACTCCTTAAGTAAATCAACATCTTCAATTTTTTTAATTCAATAAACCCACAACCTTAAGGGTTTATGGATTGGTAATACCTAAAATTGCAAAGAATGGAAGTTTTTTGGATATCTTCTTATTCATCCTCTAGCACGTACTCACCCTCACATGTTACTTCATCATCGTCTACATGTTCACTGGCCATTTTAATATAAAAAATTTATACTAAATTTTTTTTATGTACTTTTATAGATTATATTTTTTACCATAGTTGAAACATAACCCTATTTTTTTTCTCTTCAATTTATTGAAGATTTAATGTACTAAGTTAAGGGAGAGATTGTGTTGGAATAATGTGCTCTCTTCTATTATTGAATGCCCATTATTCAATGTGATCTATTTCCAGTTACCTATGTACAAAGACCATGGAATCGAATACTAAACTTAGATTAAATATAAGAAAATTGAGTTGGATGTTATCCTTGAGCCCACCCAAGATCGTCTCATTCAAGTTATCCTTTGTGATTTCATTAATACGTAAATACATGTTATAGAAGTGTTTAATATAATCCTTCACATTGCCCATTTATCTTAGTTTTGCTAGCTCATTGAAGTTGTTTTCTATTATACCATTACAATAGTACATTTGAAGCTCATTAGTAAACACTTATTAGGTAAAAATAAGGCCTTTTATTTTTATCTCATAACCATCTATACGAAATGAACTTATCAAATTCCAAATACAAATATTTTATGGCCACATTCTATGCACATGGATATGATATAAGTTAAATACATTTTCCATTTGATTAATCCAAGTGATTGAATCCTTACCATAAAATGTATGCACTTCCAATTTTCGAACATGTTCCTCAAACCTATATTTGAGCATGGATTTTTCTAAGTAAGTGAATCTGAGTGGACCGATGGAGAATTATTGGATGGTGGCGTTGATGGTAAATAAGCCAACATAGTTTTTTAATGTTGTAGTGATGTTGTTAACATATCCCTTAATTACAACCATGTCACCTTCGAGTACATCTAGATATTTTTTTAAACATGATTTGCACATCCATTTGGAGTTAGGTAACCAACTTAGAAACCTTTTTATCAAAATTTTCAAATTCCATGTCTTCTTTGGTAGGCAATTTGCATAGAGTGGATTTATCTTTTCTGTGGCCTTGATCATTTGGACTTGTCATGCATGAAGTCTAGAGTGTAGGTTTTTAGAATTTAAGATTGATGCTTATATCTCATATCACACCTAATTGGGGAATTTTGATATCAAATTTTAACAAATAACCTCTTAAAAATGCAAAATAATGGCAAAAGTTTCTCAATGTACATATCTAATATATGTACAAGATTGTTATTCCACTTTTGTTCAAATTAGGGTCTTATTTGAACTTATCTTTGTGATTTTATTATTATCCTTCTTCTGTATGTTGTGGTATTCAATTTTTATATTTTATGTTTGCAAGTTTATTTTATTTATTTTTGCTTCATTATCTAGTATTTATTCATTTGGGAAGTATTTAATGCTTAAACTATAACACCAAATATTCCCTAGGTATATTCAAATTCCTATCGTATCTTTTCCTTGTCATTTTTTGGAACTTATTCCCTTTCTAGGGTAATTTCGATATTGAGATCCATGTATGTTAGTTTCTTATTTTTATTTTCTCAGATTACATGCCAATAGGCCTTAAATTAAAAATTGAGAATTCTATTTATTAAAATAATCTAGTATCATTTCAATAAGAAGTATAAAATAATTTCCAATCTCTAATCATAAATATTGTATAGTCTAGGAGCACTCAACAATATTTTATCACTTCTCAAGGACTTGCAAGAAATATCTAATTTGCATATTTTACCAAAACTGGGATAGGTGAATGTGCATGTAGTTGCATCTCCACCTACAAAGAGGATGTTGAATCCCTCATTTGAATTATCCATTCAAACTATAGTAGATATGCATGGGGTCTAATTACATCATGCATGGTATATAGATTTAACTTCTTTTGGGTTTCTCGATCTAATTATTTATTCCCCTTGTATGTTTTTAAATCTTGACCCAACTATTTCTTCGCCTTCTATTGATGTAGTAGATAATATGAGTGACATATGTGGAAGTTTTGTTAAATTTTTGTTAAGATTCATTTTTTAACAATATAATAATAAAAATATTTTTTTAATTAATTGTATAATAAATTATCTCACTACTAAATCTATTTTTAAGAAAAAAACATTAAAATCAATTTAATGATTAAAATTATATGAAAATATGGACTGATTTTATTTTATGACATTCTTTAAAAGTGAAAGAAGACAAATATTTAGTTTAATCTCACATCATGATGCTTAACTCTTCATGTGAGTATCTAAAAAATTTATATCTTGATTAATAAATTTAAACAACCATCATATTCATTAATTGAATTACCACTTTTTCTATTCAAAAACTCATTTAAAATATATTCTCAATTTTATTTAATAACTTTCAACATATTTTTCCCTTAAAATTTCTTCTTATTCTATTCTATCTCCATGTAAAAGATAATCACCCTTAAAATTTAATCCTTGCAATCGTTCTAAAAAAGAATTAAAGATTAGTTTTGTTTCCCTCTTAACTTTCTAAGTAACATATCACCATAAATCATGTTCCCTAATACAATATCACTCAATCATTGTTTATTTGCTTCGTTCTTGTAACAAAAGATCATTTCGAATAATATGGATTTTTGATTCATTTTCCTTTTTAGCATTAAGATTCTATTTTCTTTTATCAAACATAGGTTTTTTTTCATTCAAATTAAAATGCATGGAAAAGTAATCAATAGGGGAGGATATAATAAATTATGCCATATGTCAACAACTTTCATCATAAAGCTAACAAAAATTTGGAATCAAGGGGAACAATAGTACTTACAGCCTTATGTGCGAGAGCGTCATAATATTTTGACATGTGTTGATATATTATTATAATTTTCATAACATATTAATCATATACAACATTTGAAAAAAAATTAAAAACATTTACAAGAAATATTATAATGATATTGTAGTCTCTTTGATTATAATATAATGGTTAAAATAGATGCACTGATATAGTGATAATCTAGATTCAAATCTCATTAGCAATGAAGTGACTCATAACAAGAGACATATTTTTATAGATTGATATAATAAAACATGTCATGTCAACCACTTAGTATATTATTAATATAATGTTTTTCTAAATTGAAAGTTTTACACAAACTACTTATAGATTATACAACTTTAACCACTTTTTAAATAGTCCTTCACATAATTAAAATAGTTAAGTATTACCATTTGTGTTAATAAATATACTAATCCCACTTTTTTTATTAAGTGGGATGCTTTCTATGAAACTTGATGTTTCCTACTTTAAATGACTAATTCGTATAATTTGGACTCAAACCCACTAAAGTGGAGTGGAGAAAATTTTCTCCAATTTTTTTTCTTGTTTTCCAAATAAAATGGAATGTTTCAAACCATTTGGGCCATAAATCATTTTGAATGAATTGGACTATTTTGAATAATGTGGACTTATACCCTGTAAAGTGGAGTCGAGAAAATTTTATCTAAAAAATAAATTTCATATATTCTAAATAAATTGGAGTGTTTAAAACCATTTGGAAATAGATCATTTCGAATAAATTAGTCCATTTTAAATAAAATGGACTTATACCCACTAAAGTGGAGTGAAAAGAATTTTCTCCAAAAATAAATTTGTATTATTTGAAATAAATTGGACTATTTCAAAGCATTTGGGCATAGATCATTTTGAGTAAATAGGGCTATTTTGAATAATTTAGACTTATACCTATAGAATGGTCAATGATTCAGAAGAAGATTTTCTTCAAAAATAAATAAATTTGTTTTTTCCAAATAAATCAGATTGCTTTAAACCATATGACCATAGATCATTTTGATTAAATTAGGTCATAGATAATAAATAATTTGAAATTATACCCACTAAAGCGTAGTGGAGAATATTTTCTCCATAAATTTCATGTAGCTTTTTTATATTCCAAAAAAAATTAATTATTTGAAACCATTTCAAAGCATATCATTTAGAATAGATTGGACTATTTCAAACTCATGACACCTTTTTGGGCCTTCATACTAATCATTGATCCTTTGAAGTAGCTTCCATAGTTAGGACACATGGCACCGTTTAATTGGCCAAATTATGGTTGAAAACATATTAAGCTTGAATCTAGTTCATCTACATAATAAAATATCTCAATGACAATAATTTCTTTGTTGTTCATTAGGAAAATCCTCTGAATGAGTAAGTGCCAATATACTAATTTAATAATTTAAGGGAATCTCCAACCATAAATCAAATTGCACTAATAACTAGAGCAAAGTAATTCTAAATTATAATCGATTATTTTGAAATTAACTCAAAACTATTTTTGAAATAATTTAGAATTAATTTGTATGAAATTGATCATATTATTGTTTATTACTAGAATCATAATTTATAATTAGTAAATACACTTGGAAGAATCATGTGAAGTTACATCTCTCTAAACATTGGTTCACAACTACTGGCATGAATTTTTTGCTTTCTCCCAAGAATGTGATGATTGACGTCATTTTGATTCTCCAATCCTTTTCATCTTTCCAACTTTTATTTCCAGTATATCTACTTGATGTAACATAACTCATTTTCAATTTTTGATTTGTAATACAATTTTGACAATTACAATTAATGAACAATGTGTTGGCAATTAAAAAATCAATTCCGAAGGTCCCTTTAAAAATAACTTCATCTAATTTTTTTATATTTATATTGAAGGACGTAGAATATTTTTCCCCCAAATAAACATGAAATTTGAACTTCTGTAACCCATGACTTGAATGAGTATCCTCAAATGATTATCCTCTATCATTGACCAAATGCCAACGTGAGAAAAATACTGTAGTGCTACCTTCAAATTTTTATTGGAATGATCTTGAATGCAGTATGACTTATTTTCAATTTTATAATCTTCTTTTTTTCTTGTATCATTCATTTGCATATCTTTTGTTTTATGCAGAACAAATAATAAGTCATCCAACCCCAAAATCAATAGTTTTTTAGATGTCTATTTTAGCTCCTCCTTCAAAATGTCTGCAATTTGTTAAAAAAAATGAATCATTTATTAATAACAATATTATATTATAAGAGATATAACATGATTTTTAAAAAAAAAATGTTTTACATGTTACTAGATTGGTCCTTGATACGATTTTGATTCACATTTCTTATTGTAACATAAAAACATAATGCATTTCATTTGAATCATTTTTTTTTTGTTTGCATTTATTTAAATCTTATAAAGATTCATATAAACACATATAAAAATAAGTACATGCTCTGGCACTTTGTAAATATAATACTCATTATACATGGATGTACCATTTCTATTGCCAGTTTTGTAACACACAGGCATATAAAAGTTCATATTAAATCTTTATAACTTGACCATGAATGTATCATAATCTAAATTAGTTTGATTTAACCATAACTCATTTCTCATAGACGTTGATAGAAATTTAACATTGATCAACCAACATCTATTAATATTTTTACAGTAATGAAAGTATTAACTGTAACTCTAATGCATACTAAAACATATTTATATGTTTACACAACCCATCATAGAAAATAAAATAGGATTTACTCTTCTAAGCCATAGTTCATTATCACTAATTTCAAATCAGAATATAATACACCTTAATAGTTGAACCCCTTTCACATAATTCCAATAAGACACATCAAATTAAAAATTGTTTGAATCAATAGCAATATAATTGTTTCTAGCATGTCAATATACTTTATTGTTTTTTAAT
Source organism: Torreya grandis (assembly GCA_037957365.1). Lineage (NCBI taxonomy): Eukaryota > Viridiplantae > Streptophyta > Pinopsida > Cupressales > Taxaceae > Torreya > Torreya grandis. The sequence goes on from JARHVA010001331.1 coordinate 2,323,965, forward strand.
TGATAAATAACACTGTCATGGATACTCTGCATCAAAATTTATTGTATTGAAGACATAGTATAGGACATATTGTGTTATTTTAAACTAGATAAAATAAACATGTAAACAACATTATAATGGGTAAATTAAAATTGTAAACAACATTTTAATGGGGAAATACAACCACATTCAGTCTACACAACAATAAAATGAACCATACTTCCAAATCCCAAGCTGATGCAAGTTTATATTTTATTATCTTCTACAATCTCATGTCCATAAAAAAAATTCAATTGTAATGTGTTTAAATAAATAAACTTAATTAATATATTCTAGACTTGTATGAAATTGTATAATTACACATTTATTGAAAGGGGTTTTCACCTTTTTTTTGATTTTTTGGTTTTTTATTCCCTGCAAATTATTATATAATGTAGTAACTAAAAAATCTCATTATAAATTGATTTGATATTTGTATTTTAAAAATAAGTCTTGTGGTAAAGTTTTACCTCGTGTTTTTTTTGTGGAGGCACCAACCTGCAGAGTTGTGTCATGGGTTGTTATATTGTAGACACAAACTGTTAGAGTTGTGTTGTATACTATTTTAATTGAGATAGAAATAGATGAATAAATATTCTGTCAGTATTATGAATCGTTGATAAATAAAACATTATATAATTGAAAAAATATGCATGATATTAATATGTTACCTTCTTCATCTTGTGATGCGTCATGTTCATTGATATGATTTTTCATTATTATTGTTTTCTCACTTCTATGAAATGATGTTGGTGCTACATAATGAAATATTGATAAGCTATTAAGTTTGAATATTAAAGTGCATACACTGAAATATTTTTAAGATGTTATATTTAGAAAATGAAGCATGATTATAAAAAAATTAAGAAAGTTATGCACCTGGTACTGATCGAAGTAGTTGTTCTTGTATTGATTTCTCTAAATTTGTCAAACAAATTTGAAATTGAATATTAAAAATAATTTGTTTTTTAGTTTATATAATTTAAGATAAATTTCCTTTCAATTTTGTACAAACACACACCAATCCTGCTCCTGTAAATACCCCTTGGACATCACATGCATCGAGATCATTGAAAGTAAAGTGTCTCCTAAAAGATGGTATCTAGATCATTTGCGAATGTCCTTCCTATTTTTTGTGATCCAATCATTTGAAATGTTGGTACATCTTTGTACATGTCAAAACCGTCCTTTAATCTACTTTGTTAAAAATGGAGGTAGAAACCTGGCAGTTGAAAATGAGCTAGATCTTGAAACAAAATTGATACCTATAATATGTATCTAATCGAATCCATAACTATCTAGACCCCATAGTATGACACCTATATCTTGCGTGTAATGAAAATCACCAACACATAGATTCTTTAGAGAGTTCTAAATGGTAGGATAATGGTCTATGTTGTGGATGATGAATACATTGAAGGCACCGATAATAATTTTTTCAATCAATGCCTAAAGAAATAGGCAAATATGTTCTTCCTTAAAAACTTCAGTGAGATTCAGAAGATCAATAATGAATGTTTCACTAAAATCTTTTAAAATGGATAGCCAAAGACAAAGGGGGCTGTAATGGTAGCTGAATCTTTCTGTATCTATCCCGACAAGCTGACCTCCATCATTATGTAGATACATTTTTAATATTCTTAATGAATCTTGAGATAATTCTTCCTAGCCTTTTTTATTTTTTGAAATAGTTTCATTTAGGATACACAAATCATCAAACCTTTTTGAAAAAAAATTATAATGCTTCTTTACCTCTTTAGGTGTGATTGTTTGGTCTGGTGGCAGTGTCATATCATGGTTGCTGAAATAATCTATAATTTTTTATAATATGTTACTTTCTAGCTTCACCTTTTTTCACCAATTATCTATGATATTGTACCCAATGGTTTTTAAGAAGGAAATAGACCATTTTTCTAATAAATCTGCTAGTTCTATTTTTTATTTATTTAAAAGCCCTTATATATTTCTAAGTACTATTGTACCAATCAGATTTAAATATTGCTTTTCTGAACTAGGTAAAGTACCACTTTCAAACAAATCAAATGCCTTATCAAAACAATCCCAAACTAGTTGTTTCATGAAAAAAGACATTTTCTCTCTTGTAATTGTTGTGTTGAATAGTTCATTTATGTGAACAAGTGTTTATCTTGTTCATGTATTTATTCTATCTTTTTCTTCCCTATTTCAAGATTCTTCCAACCTCTCAGTTTGATAAGTTCACATGTAGATCAAACTCTTTCTAAAAATGAATCCTTATAAATTGTTTTGTTGGCTTCATTATATTGATTACATATTTTGTAGACAATATGGAATAGAGTAAAAGTTTTTAAAAATCTTTCCCTTCTAAAAGAACATTTATTTCTCAATGATTGTGTATTGTAGTCCTCCTCTAAAAGAATTCTCTGTTATGGTGTAATTATGTGTTAGCCATCTACAATTTTGAAATTTTCATTTTTTTCTCCATCATATTTCTAGGACTTTCTTTGATTCAATAAAATAGTCACGGTTGTTTGGATCAAAAGGAATTAACAAATCATCCTTCATTGGAACCTCATTGTTTTGTACAAATGAATGAATTATATCATTTGCCCCTCTTTTATTGAGATTTCTTATTTTGGTATTTACATCCCCCAATTCATAGAGTCATATAGGAATGTTCAAGGTGTAATTTCTAGAGGAAATATACCATGTAGAGAATTCACTATGTGTCTCATCAGAATTTTGTGTCAATAAAAGTTTTTCAATCTTTTGTTCGATCTTAGTTTTCTCCAATAGTGTGAGTATTTGTATGGCCTCTTTCAATTCTGCATACAAATATGTTTCTCTTGTCTTATTTTCTTCAATGTTGATTCTCTCACATCTGTAGGGTATCTTAAATACATGTTTGCATGGTGGAAAGTAGAAGAGGTTTTTACCCCTTGTTCATATTTTCTTTCAACATGTTTTGTATTCTATTGACCAAATTATCTTTGTCTATCAACCCAAACATTTGAAATTTGTCATAGCTATTCAAATGAAACCCAAATGTTTCACAAAAAGGAGAAATATTAATTTTTGTCAACTCTATTTTACTGGGTGTAAATTTAGTGAAAGTAGTTTTAGCTCGATGGATAATTCCCTCTTCTTTGTTGCATACTTCCAATTGAAATTAAAGGGCATATTCAAGTTCATCCTTATCATAGGCCAGGATTATTCCAATCAAAGAAGATTCTTTTCTCAATGTAGTGCTAAACAAGTATATATATAGATGCATGTTTGGTGGACTAAACAATTCAAAATACCAATCAGTAAGAGGAATTTTGTTGCCATCATAAAATAGAAGATGTTTATATGGATTTAATTTTAGTTTTGGTATTTTATATAGTACTCTATCCAAATTTTCTTAGAGTGAGGCCTTCTTCTGCCTTTTATCCAAATTCTCTTTGAGTGAGGCCACCTTATACCTTTTAAGTGTGGTAATTCTATTTTCACTCGAAAACATTGTGCAAAGCAATTGAAATTATTTAAATATTGATCTTTTGTAAAATGCAAATTGCATATTTCATCGGTTCATGTTATTTTTTTGTGTTCAAGCAGTGATTAAATGTATCAAAAAATGTTTATTCTAAACTATAATACATAATACATATTCAATATTCATAATATATACATTAACTCACACTTTAACTAATAAGATATAACCAAATCAAAAATAAATTATGTGCAGCAATGAATATAATCTAATGGGCAAAGGATTCCACAAATGTTTTTTTTCAAAGGAGAGAGATGAGGGGAAGTATGTTTCTATTATGTGTCAAAACTCCCATCAATAGGTACATTCAAGGTATCTCCTAGGAGACATGTTTCAATCATTCACAAGAGTACATTGTTCCCAAATGATCATTCATGCTTATTTTTGGTTGTATATTACCAAGTGACATTTTCCTATTTGGAGATCATTCATGCCTATTTTGGTTCTGGTGTCCCCAAAATTTGACACTTCAAGATTGTGGGGAACCCCCTTTTTTTAATTTTTTTTTGCATTTTGGTCTTGTGTGTGTCAGTTATATTGCTTGAAGCTAGTCTCTTGAATAAAGAACTTGAGTTCGATTAGTGTTGTTTTTAATTTGTTGTTTACTTTCCTTAATTACTTCTAAATTACTCTAGATAACTAAAGGCATTTTCTTATAAACATTACTCAAATCCTTTTACTCATCCACTTCAACACTTAAAGCAAGCTAAAAGTAACTTAGTTCATTTGCAGTGCAAACTAGGTTATATAAGTTACTTTACTTCCTTGAAAATAGGTTAAGTTGTCCTGAGAACCCAATTCACTCCTCATAGACCAATTCAATTTTTTCAAATTACTTTACTTACCAAAATAAATAAGTTAAGTAGTCCTGAAAACCCAACTAACACTCCCTAGTTCTAATCGAGTTTCTCGAGTTACTTTACTTGAAAAACAAAAAGGAGTTAAGTTATCCAAAAAAATCAACTAACATTATATAGGCCAAATCAGGATTGTGAAAGTGCTTTACTTATTTAAATTCATAAGTGAATCAGTTCCAATTCATGAACCTGAATTACTCATGAACCTAAACCAAATTGGGATTCCAAAAGCGCTTTACTTCATTACTTAAGATAAGTAAAGTAATTCAAAGAGACCGATTAAAAAGGGAAGTAAGGGCTAACATGGATTTTCCATGCTTGAAATAAGTAGTTAGAATTTATATAAATCCAAGAAATTCCACCTCATTTCTAAGTCATTCAAACAAGTAATAGCCCCTATAAACCCCGAGCTATGGATTTTTATTCTCTAGAGAAATTTGAAGGGATTTTATTCTTGACCCATTTGCAGTTGAGGTAATTAAGTTATTACTAAACCAATTTCAATTGATTTTTTACTTCTTTCAAGTTGTTTTATCTCCATTTTCTTTTTCTCATGCCACCATAGTTTTTTGACTACCAGTGTTGTTTTGCTTTGTTTTCTCTTTAAAATTCTTGGTAAAAGTTGTTTTAATTAAAAAATTGAAAAATCAAAATCTCTTGTCACATTTTATTCATGTTGAAAACTTGAAAATCAAAAATCTTCATGCAAGCCATAGTTTTCCAATTTCCCTACCTAATTAGGTTTACCAGTCCCTCTTTCTTACTTTGGGTTTTCGACACCTAGTAACTTGCCTTGAAAAACCTAATTCATAAAGGCCCTAATCCTTTGGTTTTCCCATCCCTTCTTACTTCAGATCGCTTATCCTAAGTAACCAATGTAGGAAACCCTTAACTACATTAAAATCTTACTCAATCAGGTTTCCCTTTCCCTAGTACTTCTTTGAGTTTCTTAACATTCATAACTTCAAGTTTTTACTAGAAAAGATCTTCCTACCAAAAACTTGACTCCAAAAAGACTTCTTTAGGTTCCTAAAATCTTTTTACTTCAATATTTTGAATTGAAGTAACTCGCTTAAGTAATATCAAAGTCTTGACCTCAAGAAAACTTGTGAACCATCATCTAAGACCCACTTGGGTTTCCTTTGCCTCAGTACTTCTTCATATTTATTAAACTTACTTCAGGATTTTGAACCGAAGTAATTTGTTGTTAAAAACCCGAAGTCTTTAGCTCTCAAAAGCCATAACTTCTAAAAAACTTAAAGGATCATGCTCTTATAAGACCTATTCTGGGTTTTTAAGCCCTATTACTTAAAGTTAAGATATTTAGTATTTCAAAAATTTCTAATTACTTAGAACTTGAAACTTATTTAGAAATATTTCAAAGAATAAAGAGTTAATTACTTTCAAATTTTATAAATTAGTTAGAGTAGTTAGTGAGTGTTTGAAAAACACTTGTCAATGTCATTAAATTTTTTCAAAATCTAATGTCTGGATCAAAGAGTTTAGAAAGGTTAGAAAAAGTAGTGGAATTGGAAGTATAAGGCAAGATCATTAAGGAGGCCCCATAGTTACAACTTGAGGAGATTTGAAAACCAAGCAAGAAGGGTAAAGCAAAATTAAAGAAGGTCGTATTCCAAAAACAAAAATGAAGTATGAATATGAATGATACCCCATTGAGTCACGTGTTGTTTCTAAACTCATCGAAATATGCGACAAAGACATGGGGCACGTATCTGTGACCGAGCTTTTGGAAAGATCAAGGGCCCCTACAAAGACTCTATTCTTACACTCCATGACCAATAGTGGGATTCTTCAAGCTGTAGCTTTCCCAAGTTTAGCTTAGTTTTTTAAGTTTGTGTTAGCACGTGCTAATTACTATGACTGTTTGACCTAAGTGGTAAGAGATGATGCTAGAAATGTGGTTGTGAGGTTGGATGTTCAATACCCTAACTAATATTTAAATATCCCAACCTCACAAAAAGTGATTGATATTTCAATGGAGATGGATAAGATGCAGTGGGAAATCAAAACAATAGATTGCATTAAGATTATGAATACATATTACTTGAATAAAACAAAATAACCTTCAAGGTTCCCTAAGCACATTGTCAGATTAGATTTTGTTTAGGAAGTGGTTGACGTCATTTAGATTTTGTGTAGAATCAATGGAAAAAAGAATGTCAAATACTTTTCACCCTGGATATATGCCTATATTAGAACTATTGACGTGAGTCAAAGTTCTACTAAGATTGACTGGGCAATAATGATTAGTGATAACATGGATCAACAGTTGTAGAATGTATTACAAACCTTCAATTTCAAAATGACTTCATATCTTGTATATAAAACAACCTCCAGTAGAGCCTTCTCAAGGTTAAATACTAATGGTACACTTTCAATAGTACCAATATATGAATATTATCCTCAGTTGGTCATTGAAGAATACTACAAGAATAAATGATAGTTTCTTCTATGAGCTTATTTGTAAGTTTGTGACATCTTTAAAGCATAGAAGATTATCAGACAAGGCATGGGATGTAGTCTCTCTATATGGATGCATTTCCATTCAATTTCTTGATTTCTCATATCTCAAAGGAGGAGGTTTTTCAAGAACCCGTATTAAGCTGCCAAGGTATCCAAGTGACAAGTGGATCCTTATGGAATTTGTTAGGCAATTGGTTGAGTTGCATGATTTGTAGTCTAAGGCTCACAAAGTAGCCATTAATTTTCTTATTGTAATTGGCCATTATCATTGTCCCACTATTTATAAGGCAAGAAATGTGCAAAAAGAGATGTATCATCATTACACTTAGACACATTTTGATGCTAGGGCAAATTTTGATTGCAGAGGTGTGTCACAAAATATAGTTTCCCTCAAATATATGCATATCCTAGCACTAGAATATTTTTGGATTGATTGTAGGGATGAGTTTGATGTAAGAAGAAGGGATAAAAACATGATGACCATTGAATAAATCCATACATTTGACTTGGCTACCATTATTGAGGACATGGAAGATGATGTATTATTACTATTGATGCTTTCCATACAGTAGGAGGTGACAATCATGACAAAAAAAATTAGATAGGACTTCAAATGTTTTGGTGATGACTTCTAATTGGCTACCTGATAATGGTTATTTAATGAAGGAGTTGATAAATGAGACTACTAGAGTGAGACAAAAGAGGAAATAGATAATACAGGGAGAAAGTAGTCAGGTTCCTATAAAGAAGTTAAAGCTAAAGAAAAAAGTTGATGATACCTTCTCAGTGGTAAAAGATAAAGAGCCAGCATAACCAACTATTTCTACATTACCATTGGTTTCTACTACTCCTATTTCTTCTCCCATTCCTCCTATTACCACCTCCACTCATTCCACTTCTACTACACCTACTTCACTACCACCACCTCCTTTGGTCGATGCACCTACAGTTGAAAAATAACTTGAACAAGTAACTTCATAGGAAATAATTTCTTAAGAGACTTCTCAAGAAAAGCTAGCAGTTAAAATTGAGAAGGAGGTTTGTGGGTGAATGAAAAAAAGATAAATAAGAAGAAATAGAGGCTGTGAAAAGAATAATAACTAAGGAAGTAGCACCTAAAAATCAATTTTTTAAATCTACAGAGGAAGGTCAAGGAGAGATGGTAACTCAAGAAGTTCCTTCTCAAGAACTAACAATTCAAGATAATCACCAACAACAGGTAATAGTTCATTCTAGCACTTCCAGGTCAACTAATTTATCATCTTGGTTGGCTACACAAACTACTCTTGGATCAAAGGGAGTGATTAATCTTGAGGAGATATACTTAAAATTATTGAAAAAGTCTAGATAAAAGAGGCAAGAAACCAAAATCAGCTAAAGTAACTTCAAAGTTATTAATTGAATCTTCAGGCCAAAAATTTGAGTTAGCAGTTCCTCCTCAAGGAATGAACAAACAAGAAGTCACTAAGAGTGACTTAAATTTTATAATAATACCCCTTGAAGAAGTAAGAAATGATAATTTGAACTAAGATGCTTAAACTTTGATTGATTCTTTTTTTAAGAAGTTGGATGAAGAAAACGCTGCCAAGGCAAAGCTAAAGGAACAAAATGCATAGTTATGTTAAATAATTGCTATAGTAGCCAAATATTTTCCCCAAAAATAAATTACCTTAGGAGAACCAATTGAGCCACAAGTAATGCTGAGGTAGAGGAAACAAGGGATAAGGCAAGGGATATAGATAAATGGATAGATAAAATGAAGCAAAAAGCCTAGGAACTCTTCCCAAGCATCCCAAATGTTCATCAAGAAATTTTGGATAAAATAGTTGAAATAAAGCAACAAGAACTGAGTTGGAAAATGTGAATGGTATTTCCAAACTCCAATAGATAATTTTGGAAGTAATAGTGAATTCAAGTGAGAAAATCTTGGTTGAAGAACAAACAGCTCCTTCTACAAAGAAGGTGAAATAAGAAGATTATCTCTTATCTTTCTGTTTGAGCATATTACTATACATGGAAGAGGAGATGAATAAATTAGAAGAATATTTATGTAGTACAAAATTTTATCTTCAATATTTCCTTTTTGGTGTCACTAGTATCTGATCCAGTGATAATGTTCCAAGAAGTTCAGAGTAGTTAAATGAACAATTTAAGTAGTGGATAGATAAAGCTATAACTCCTTTCACAACCAAGCCAGTTAAAGGTTTGAAGAAATATGGGGAGGAACTAAAAAGACTTGGACCAAGGATTGAGAGAGTTAAAGCTTAATGTAGGAGGATAAAGAGAGAAATGATGAGATTAGAGATAGAAATACATTTCATTGCAAAAATAGATAATGTAGCAATCCAATTAATGATATCTTAGCACATAAAGTACAGAGAAAAATACAAGCCGTATTCATGAAGAAAACTTAGTAAAGCCTGAATCTTGAGCAATTCTTCTTCTTCTTCTTCTTCTTCTTCTTCTTCTTCTTCTTCTTATCTTCTTTCTTCATATGCACTCTCCGAAGAATCTTGTTTGTAGTAATCATTATGTAAAATTAATATCATTTTATGATTTACTTGTTAAAGTAAAATTACTTTTGTAAATTTTAATAACTTAAGTAATTTAGCTAAAATGTCATTACTCATATTTATTTTATAAAAGTAAGTTACTTTATCTAACTTTGTGCAGCATGCAAAGTGTTTGTAATCAATCCAAATAAGGAGTTAAAAAAGTGTTACATGTCATTGATCATTGCATGCCATGGTGGAGAGATTTGAAGAAGTTGTCATTCAACCGTTCCTAATTTTAATGTAACACATGTGAATTAAAGAAGTCAATTCCTATTAGAATTAAGTATTTTGAAATTGTATAAATAGATGAGCAGGCCTGCATGCTAGATGGGGGGTATTTTTATTTTGGAAATTGTATAAATGGTTTAAGAAATCCAAGACTTTGATTTTTAGATAATCAGATTATTTTATACAATTTTTTCCAAGAAAGAATAAGAAAGGGAATTATTTCTGGATAACTTTGCATCTATGAGCTTAATGAAGATAAATTGGTAATCTTTGAGTAATCTTTAAAGATAAATTGAGTTACCTTCAAAAGCTTTTATAATATTGGGTGATATTTCAAAATATTTTGTAATACCTTTAAGGCATCTCTTAGGATATAATTTTCAAACATGCACAAGAATGGATTTCCCCTTCAAGGTATCATGTAGGAGATACCTCTCAAATAGGCACAAGACTAGATTTCTCCTTCAAGGAACACATGGAATTTTTCTTTACATGGAAAACACTATTGGGTGATATTTTGAAGGCCTTTTTAATAATTTGAAGGTATCTCCTAAGAGATACCTTTCAAACATGCAAAATAGTGGATTTTCCCTTCAAGGTATCACGTAGGAGATACATTTGAAATAGGCACAAGAGTGGATTTATCCTGCAAGGAACAAGTAGAATTTCCTTTACATAGAAAGTTTTAGTGCCCAAAATTGCATTAGAATAATTGGACCCTATCTAGTAAAGTTGTTTGAGTCTAGCCTAAATTGAGTATTGAATTTTGTGTCATGTATCATTTATCCATCCTTAAGGGCTCCTTTGGTGGGTTTGATTCATTTTTAAATTGGTTAAGTCCCTTATATCCTTTTATTCATGGGAAAAAAGCTTATTTGTTAGATTGTTCAAGCCTTCTATGGTGTACACAGGTGCATTCAAGCTCCCACAAAAACATATGGTTGCTACTTCAATCTAAGATAAAAATATTTTTGGGTCCCCAGATAGAAAGTCCATGTTACACCTTCAAATTATCTTAGTGACTAATGTGGGGAATTGTCTGATGAACTGAGCAAGAGACACGTGGTGGTCTTGGGGGAGTCTTTACATAAGTATCTTATGAAAGTGGATTTATATTTCAAGGAACAAGTGGAATTTCCTTTATAAAAACATATAGTCATGTAGAGGGAATAAGAAGGTGCCCACCTGATTAATGATCAAAATATTTTCAAGATTTGATGGCTGTCACTCTTTTAATCTGACAAAGTGCATAAATTTCATGATCCTGGGAGGCCCTGAAAGAATGCCAAGTGGCATTCTCACATTTAATAGTAGAAACTTGACAAACATAAAAAAGGCATTCATACTCATGTCATTTGATGTTTATGAGAACATCTTTGATGGTAGTGAGACTATCAAATTTAAGTTAACCTAACTTTCTAGCCTAGACAAAAGGGAGACCTGAAAGCTTGATGCGTGACGTAATAATGAAGCTTAAATACTTACAGTGGCCAATGAGATTAAAGGACTAGGATTGCAATCAACATCTCACACTAAAGTCATAGATCTTAATCCAATGGTGTGAAACAAAATAAGAATTCAAAGGCCAATGGTTGGTTGATCCTCTGACAAATACGAGAATTTTTGCAAGAAGATAGATGAATGAAGGCCATATAAGATACACATGGGCAATAGATGATATAACTTGGAAATGCAAAGGTATAAAGGTGAGTCTCAATCATATCTTGAGGCATGAGTGAGCTTAAATCCCAGCTAGCTTCATCATTAAATCCCTAGAAGCTTAAAACTTTTATAAAAAGGGAAACTATAAGCAGTTGAACTACAATTGAAGTTTTCTAATTTATTCTAGGTGCAAAGAAAAACATTATTAGGTGATTTTTTGAAGGCCCTAATAATACCTTCAACGTATCTCCCAAGAGATACCTTTCAATCACAAGAGTGGATTTACACTTCAAGGTATCTCATAAGAGATACCTTTCAAGCATAAGAGAGGAGATTGAAAGAGTGAACACATAACTATTGTTCAGGAAAATAAGGTTTTCAAATTATAACACTAAAATTTTATAAAAAAATACAATAAATATAATTCTAAGTACTCTACCTATATATACTTAAATCAAATTTTAATAAAAGATATTACAATTTTTAAGAATGTGTGTCAAGCTCTGGGAGGCCCTAGGTTGGCCTAGACAGTAGTGACCCCTACTATAAAGCCCAGTACAAAAGTAAAATAGGTCAAAGGAGTCAAATGGGTGTATAAGACAAAAATGGGTAGACTCAACTAGTTGTAGTTCAATATGGGTACACTCCATGTTTGGTTTAAATTCTATGGAAAATAATCACATAATAATTACTTTGCACCTTTTTTGATCATCTTCATCATCTGGTGAAATCTAATCAATTGCGTAAATTTAACCAATAACCCATGTAGTTCAAATATCCTTCCTTATAAATTAATGAGCATGAATAGTTACTCAAAACTCATCCTGATTGTGCACAAAGTTGTGAGCCATTACAATCTAAAAAAAATGTTAGCCCCATCCAAGATAATAGAAAACTTAAGATAATATAAAACAATGGCTGAAATAATGAAATGATGGAGATTACTATGGTTTTTTAGTGCTTATTTATATTGGTTATTATTTATTTATTACTTATTTTGTGTGTAAAATGAATAGGGATGAATGTCAGGATGATTCAAGCTAACATTTTTTTAATAATTATAATCAAATAATATTAATAACTAATATATTTAATAGTTTCAAATATAAAAAATTATTGTTAATCATCCAGACCACCCAAAAGGATAAATTTATAACCTGACAAGGACCTATTGATGTCTAAATGCTCTTTCCACTTGGAATATGGTGAGACTAAGGACCATATAATTTAAGTAGAGTAATTATAACATTTATTAGTAATTAAATATATGTGTTTAATGGATGAGATTAAATTAGATATGGTGAGATTTGCCTGACATGATTTATATGTTCATAAAAACTAATACTTTAGGAAGGTTAATATATTTTATGTTCCCAATGGATGTCAAAATCCTATTTGAGTAGCCTCATTGGTGAAAAAAATCTCTAGTAGTCACATCATAAGAAATAAATCCTTATTTAAGTAATCTCTGAACCTATGAAATTAATGTGAGATTAAAATGGTACTAATTGAGAAATTAATCTTGTGCTTAGGTCAATGTCAAGTTCATGTTAAATTAATGTGATAGAGATTAAAATGGTGAGATTCGAATGATTCATATTATGCCAAGGTGTCGATGATGGTACATTTTATAATTTAATAAAGGCTTCATTCTTGATTAGAATGTCATCATGTAGGAGTGACCTATTTTTTTACATATAAATACATTGTACTCTATTTAATATGTTTTGACATTAGTTTTATTATGAAATTGTAAAGGCCAAAGCATCAAATAAAATGGCAATCAAGTTTTAACTAAGTTTGGCTTATTCATGGATCGATATCAAAATACACGTGAAAATCACCCTACCATAATGGTAGGGTGATTTTGGATGAAATGAACCTTCCACAAGATTAATGGTGATTTTATTCTTTTGGGGGATTGTATTTTATATTCAGTAATTACCCTTTCAGTAAGTATATTTTTCACATATAAAAGAGTTTTAATTTTAAGGAAATTTTAACAGGCATGACATCATTATGGAGTTGGAGCTTCTGCTATTGTAAAATTGGATGCTAAAAATTTTGATGATGAAAATAGGATTTTGAAGCCTAGCATGGAAATTTTGAAGCCCAACATAGAAAATTTGAATCCCAACATGGAAAATTTGAAGCTCGACATGGGAAATTTGAAACATGGAAAATGGAAGTTCTGCTATTGTGAGTCTTGCAAATCGCTGTAGTTGTACAAGTTTGCTAAATTAAAATTGGATGCTAAAAATTTTGATGATGAAAATTGGAATTTTAATCTGAACATGGAAAATTTGAAGCCTGACATGGAAAATTTCAAGTATGGAAAATTAAAATTCTACTATTATGAGTCTTTTAAATAACTATAGTTGTACAAGTTTATGCATTGTAAACAATATGTAATAATATTTTAGGTGAATTTAATATATGAAAATTTTATGTTTTATTATTATAACTCTACCCTCCACTATTTCATCTCTTCTTGCATGTTTATTCTAAGCATTTCTAGCATTGTTGTTTGGTATGGATTATCCCCATAGTCTCAATATTTTGCTTTACTTAGTCTTGTTAGTTGTTTCCCTCCTAGGCCTGCACATTCTATTTTTTATACCATAGAGAGAAATTAGACTTGAGAATTGGTTGACCTTCCAAAAGGAAAAGAGTTCAAAGGAGTCAAGTGGGTGTATAAGACAAAAAATGGGTAGACTACACCAGTTGTAAATCAATATGATTAGACTCCTTGTTTGGTTTAAATTTTATGGGAAATAGTCATACAATAATTACTTTGCACATTTTTTTTATCATCTTAATCATCTAGTGAAAACTAACCAATTGTGTAGACTTAGCTAATAAACCATGCATTTCAAATTTCATTTCTTCTAAATAAATGAACATGAATAGTTACTCAAAATTCATCATAAAGTGTTGAGCCATTACAATCTAAAAAAAATGTTATCCCCATTCACGATAATAAAAAACATAAGATAATATAATAGATAGTCTCCCATAGCTTTATACTATGGCATTTACTAGAACAATTGACTATACTCCCACCTATAATTAGGATTTGATATTCCGGAGATCGGTAAATGAAATAGTTAATTTGAGTAGCCAACTTACTATTGATGAATTTGTGTGTACTCCTAGAGTAAATAAATATATTTAACTTATATTTATTGAGGAAACTGACCACCTTAATGTTTGGAGAAGTACTAATACCTAAAAGTGCATGACAAGAAATAGTAGGTTGGGGATATTTAGATTCATCCTCAGGTCCTTCTAGGTTGTTGATGTGTGTTTGTGTCAAGGATGTAATGCAAATAATAGAATACATTTTTTAGATTATAGGGACAATAGGAATATGGTAGTGACACCTTAGGGCTTCACTCAATTTTGTTGGAGAGATTATGTGCTTACAACTTACCACCTTTTAGTCTGTAAATAGACCTTGTTGTAGGGACAACAGAAATATGGTAGTGACACAATCTACCTAAATTTGTTATGATGAAAACTTCTTTGTATTTGCTAATATAAGCACAAACTCTTAAACAAATAAATGGATATACAAAATGAGCATTAATATAAAGTGATTCATGTTTAAAAATTTCAAAAAGAGGGATTAAGGTAGGGAAGAAAAGAAAGTTCCCTTACAACAACAAAGACAAACAGATCTCCTTTGATTTATGTTAGCAACCCAAATAACACCCAGCTCAAATTAGACTACTCAGATCTAATTCATATCTCAACTAACATTGGAATGATCTAAAGCTATGGGATGCTTGTATCTTTACTAGACCTCTATTTGTGAGGCTACCTACTTTGAATACGTGAATTTAGAATCAATCACTAAACCTTTTAGATGTTAGGATGAAAATATTAAGGAAGAAATTAAAATTATTCTTCATACATAATAAGATCCTATGAACTTTGAAAATATGCAAGACCTTATTGCTTCAATGTCTTGAATGTCAACATATTTTTTGAGTCCTTTAAGCAGTTGTAGGTAAAGATTTCATGGAATTGAATATTCAACTGAGTTTGGCTCCTTGAGGTCTCCTTCAAAGTCCACAACTTAATGCATTCCTTTTTAACTGTTATCTTCCTCACATGTTCACCATTATTTCATTATGAAAATAAACCTATCCTATATAGATCACTATGCATGATGTGATGTTCTTTGTATGGAATATGGCGAAGTATAAAGATGCTTTGGGAGTTTTGGCAATACAAAAAGTACCCATGAGTTTATATATCTATGATGATCTCTTAAAAATATCCTTACCCTACTTCTGGATCTATTTGATCCAAGCTTTTTATAGCAGCTTCCTCAGCAGATGTAGAGACAAGTATAGGACATTGAGAGGGGCTAGGTTGTCTACTAGCTTCCCCTTTATTGAAGCTCAGAGGTAGGCTTTGTCCACTTGGATTAACCTATAGTATAGGTTTTCATGGCTTTTTCCTAATGAGAGGAACATTTTATTCTTCCTCCTCCAGTTTTGCTTCCTCATAGTTGGCATTAAACATGCTCCCATGAGTTGGTGGGAGTTGGGGATTCACATTATCCTCTTTCTTATTCTCTTTATCAATCCTCATTTCTATCTCGATATTCTTCCTTGTCACATTTCTAAGGACTACCTCATCATTCATTGCATCCATGTAAATCAATTCCTACACCTCTTCTTGGTGCTTATATTCCATAGCCACATCCTTTTTGAATTTAAAGAAGTACCTTGTAATGACATTATTAGGGTCCCATGCCCTAAAATTATCCTTAGGTAATACGTATGAGTTTCTATGCCTTATAGCTATTACAATGTCCTACCACTTGATAGCTTGAAATAAAATTTCAATCATGTGCATGTTCAAGGTATCTCCTAGGAAATATATTGAAAGAAAATTCCAATAGTGTGCATCAATGTTCTTTCCAAATAAATAGTTATCATGGTTATGTTAAATCCATTACAATGACATTTAAAATCAACATGGAAGTTATTCCAAGGAACTTCAAGGTATTTCCTTGGAGATACCTTGAAATAGAATTCTAATCATGTGCATGCTCAAGTTATCTCCTAGGAGATATCTCGAAAGAAAATTCCAACAATGTGCATCAGGGTTATGAACCTAATAGAAATTTATCATGGTTATATGAAATACTTTGAAAGGAAATTTAAAATTAGCATGGAAAGTATTACAAGGCCCTTCGATGTATCTTTTAGGAGATACCTTGAAATAAAATTCCAATCGTGTGCATGTTTAAGGTATCTCCTAGGAGATATCTTGAAAGAAAATTCCAATAGTGTGCATTTGTGTCCTTGTCAAATAAAAATTATTCATGGTTATATCTAATCCTTTGAAAGGACATTTTCATTAAACATGGAAGGTATTATAATTCCCTTATAGGTATCTCCTAAGAGGTACCTTGAAATAAAATTCCAATCATTTGCATGTTCAAGGTATCTCCTAAGAGATATCTCGAAAGAAAATTCCAATAGTGTACATCAGTGTTCTTGCCAAATAAAACTTTGTCATGTGTAAATATAATCCCTTATAAGGACATTTGAAATCAACATGGAAGGTATTACAAGGTACTTTGAGGTATATCCTAGGAGATACCTTGAAATAAAATTTCAATCATGTGCATGTTCAAGGTATCTCCTAGGAGATATCTTGAAAGAAAATTCCAATAGTGTGCATCAATGTTCTTGCCAAATAAAAAGTTATCATGGTTATATATAATACCTTGAAAAGACCTTTACAATCAACATGGAATGTATTCCAAGGCCCTTAGAGGTATCTCATAGGAGATACCTTGAAATAAAATTCCAATCATGTGCATGTTCAAGGTATCGCCTAGGAGATATCTCGAAATAAATTTCCAATAATGTGCAATAGTGTTCTTACCAAATAATTAATAATTTTAGTATTTATGCAAAACTAACAAAAATATTATAATAAAAAATGAGAAGCAAAAATTAAAAGCAGATTATAATTGCATAGAACACCACTCTCTCTTCATAGTTTGATAGGACAACAAAGTACATAAGGCAAATTACACAGGATACCCAATTCAACATCTTAGGGGAGGCATTTGTTAAAGCAAAAAATGTTTCAAAAACTAGCTCCTAAACTCTTTTGGTCTTTGGGGCCCATTGTGTTGACACATGACAAATTCATGCTAAAAGAGTCCTTTTGATAGTCACTTTCCCTTGGAAGAGCACCGAAGTGACAAGTGGCATCATCTACTTTATTTGAGTCTTGAAGCTTTTCTCCTCTTTAATAAAAGATACTCCTTCGAGGTTTAGCGCTTACCATTAGATTTACCATTTTGATCCACACCATCAATTTTTTGCTGACCCTTTGACTCCAAAAAGAATAATTGTTTATCTACATGGTATCTCTGTACTTAATGGAGGATCTTTGATATTTGATTCTCTTTGAAAGAGCACTAAAGTGACAAGTGGTAGCATCCATTGTCATTAGAGTCTTAAATCCTTTTTGAGGCTTTAACAAAAAGATTCATTTGAGCCCACAAATTACAAAGACCCAAAATGTTATATAGCTACCTATACTCTCTGTGTGTGTGTGTGTGTGTGTGTGTGTGTGTGTGTGTGTGTGTGTGTGTGTGTGTGTGTGTGTGTCCCAAGTATACAATAAAATGTAGAATTTTAATTCTATAGTTCATGGAAACTAACCAGGCACTCCATGCCTACATGGAAGAACTTCTATAAAATTATCGAATCAAAATTGTTTCCATTGTAGCTCGCTCAAAGCTTCTGCAATATAGCCCAAAAATTGATCCACTTTGCCTCTAATAGATATTTTCACTTTTCTATATCTTGGAAAGCTTTGTCTATCTCTATCATATCCTTGTGGAAGAACACTTGGAGGTTATACACCACTGAATGCAACTAAAATTCTAATTTTTCAATTGGAATCAAAACAGTCTCTACCTTTGTGACTATTGAAGAATCAATGAGGGACTTGAAAACCATTTGATCGTTTCATTTTTTAACTAGTATATTTTTAATTTGGTCTTCCATCATCACCTTGCTATCATCTAGGAAAGGAGAAGGGAGTCCCAAATGGACCAATTATTCAGTGTGCCCTTTGATCTCCTTTACCCCTTCCTTTAAAAGGTTAAGTAGATTCTTGCATTTAGATGTAGCTTAGAATCTCACTTACTTTCCTACTACTGCATGCCTGTTTATGAGTTTGGATGCTTTTAGAATTTCATCAAATGTATCATATCACTTCTAAATTAGTAACTCTAATTCAGGTACCTTAGAAGCAATTGAAAGTAGGATATTATCCACAAAGGAGTCTAATTTTACACATAGAGTCTAAACCTTGGATATAAATTTTAATGCAGGAATCAAGTGGGTCACGTCTACTAATATTATCTTCTAAAAAAAGATATAGAGTTCCTTGACCATGGCCACAACTCTAGCTAACCGAGGTCACTGGGCAAATTCCCTTTCAATTTTACCACTTCTTCCTCGAATTCCTTAAAGTTTTCTTGCCAGTTACCCTTTTCTACCTCAGCAACATTTAGCTTGTACTGTAGCTAAGTGACTTCCTTTTCTTTGTCATTAACCCTCTTCTTAAGGAGACTCTTTTATTATTCCAATGAGCTAATTGAGGCTTTAGCTGCATTGAGATCCTACAGTAAGGACTTCACTTTATCTTTTGAAGTCTTCATGACTTACTTAGACACCACCTCCTTAAGATCCTTATTGATCTGGGCCATCTCCTTGTCCTTGGCCTTGATCTCTAAATAAATGTGACTCATAGTTTTTTGTGCCTCTAGCAATCCTGATTATGCCTTTAGTATCTTGTTGGAGACTGTAAGATAGTCTATGGTAACTATAGATGCAGTTTCATTCATGAGGTCCACTTTGTCCTGGGGTCTGAACTAACTCAGATCAATGGCTATTTCACTCATTATGTAGTCTTAGGCTACATTTGCTCTAATGGATTGTTGACAATTGGTACCATGTGAATTACAGTGGGGGTATGTTATTCATGGTCATACAATGACCTCGTTTATTGTGTTTCCATTACTCTACCCTCTTTTTTCCTTTATTTCTCCCTTCTTGCCTCTCTTGCCCTCTTGGTCATGTTCGAATGGCTGCTGAAGTCCATGGGAGAGGTCATTAAACCACTAGCAAAAGGAGACCCATGGGGTAAACCATAACACACAGTGATTGACTGCTAGGGTTGGTCTTGTGAAGAAGATGGGATTTTAAAGACCCTCGGGGAAAAGGTTGTTAAATTTAATGGTTGGGAAGTGAATGGGAATGGGGAACTTGATGGCATTAGTGTTTGACTTAGCATAGCTAAGAAAGCAAAGAATGTTAAGGCATGTGAAGGAGGTAGAATTAATGTTTGAGTATAAAATTAGGGAGGAGTCATGTACAAGGTGGTAGCTACCTCTTTTTCCTTGTCCCCTTCTTGAGACTCTACCTTATATTTCTTCCTTTGAGGGCTCTCTATAGGATCTTCTATTTCTATTTGGGCTATCACAAGTTATGATGAGTGTATCACTTCTTGTGTGGATAATGTCACCTAAGAAGAATCTAATGGGGGCTCAGATGTAGGGGTTTTAGATGTAGAGTGGACCACCCTTTATTTTTCCAACTCACTAATAGATGGTGGAAATTTTTAAGTTGTATATACTGTTGTAGATGTCTTTGCCTCTTTTATCTCTTTCTATGGCTCTAGAAGGTTACTTGTATTCAAGATAGAAGCAGGACTAGCATGAGCATGAGCCTCCCCATAATTTCTCCCATTCCTTATTTGTGGCTACATCTTTAAAATTCTTAGTAAATTAATAAATTTATTGCCTATACTTCCAATAGGCAACTATTTTATCTTGATCCCAACCCTCCCTAATGAAGTCTTGTCTCAAACCTTTTGTCATAACTCTTGTTGTGTCATAATTATGAAGGGGATAATAAAATGACTCCCATGGTGGAAGTGGGATATCATGTAGCTCAACATATACATTTAGCGTATCTTTTTTGTGTGACCTTCTATCTTCAAAGAATTTCCTACTCTCATGCTTGAAGGAAGTAGGGACTTACTCTTGGTGAGACAAGAAGTCATGAAACCATCTGGATCATATTTCCATGAATCTTGAATGAGAACCAAGACATATGTAGCCAATTTCTTTATCAAAATAAACTATGCTTGCCTCTTGACCACTTTAATACCACCCCTAGTTAATGGGATGACATGGAAGGGCCTCTTCTTCCTCCTTGCTCCAAAGTTAGACTCTATAGCCATTAATTGTTGAGCCACTTCTAGACCCAAAATTATATTGGTCAAAACTTTGGGGAGTATAAAATACTCTTCCCCAAAGCCATGGACCCTAATAAAAGAATGATGAGCTCTAAAGAAAAAATCATAGGGGTATTGGGCATTAGATAAGATGATCCTAACAAAACCATTCATTCTATTGTTTATGCCCTCAAGATCCAACTCCCTTGATAGTGGTGTTATAAAACACTCAACAAACTCATAAACATTTGATGACTCTGATAACACATGAGTCCATATAGATACAGGGATAACCTTCTAAGGGTCTGTTGCCTTCAGATCCCATAGGGTCAAACTTATATGTTGTTGGGAAATTGGGTATTCTAATATAAAATGAGGTGGAATAGATATGAAGAATACCTGAAAGTGGGATGAACCCTAAACTTTGCAAGCTGCTGGCACAAGGAGTAGGTAATATGCTCTGAAAAGTAAAACTTGTATACTTGTGTCTTAGAAATAGTCATCATTCAAAAAAGAGCCACTATTTGCCAATCATGCACCATTTTATCACTATCTTCTCCACACATGAAGGCAATCATTGAACATGCATATTATGACTTTTGAGTCAACATGCCCAAATGAAAAGGTAAGGGCTAAAGTCTAGTATTATCCTCTACCAAATGTAATTCTTTATTTAAGAAAAGCTAATTTTGGTGAAATTGAGACTAGACAGGTCTTAGTTGAGCCATATCATAAAAATTGTCTGAATGATCATGTTGTGAACCCAACATGTCACTGATAGCTTACAGGTTGATCACTACTCTGATCAGTCCCTTCTGAATCATTACATTATCATAATTAAAGTTTTTGGCACATAAGTCCACCAATTTTAGGTATGGGTAAACTATTGACACCATGTATTGGGATAACCCTAAGGTCCAAACCCTCATACCAAAATTTTTAGACATGATTTGATTTAGCATTCTTGCATGTGCTGCCTCCCTCAGGGTCTTAGTCTTTATGGTCATAACAGGGTCAAAAATCTCATCTGCATAATCAAGAATGAGGGAATAATCTCTGTAAATACCTTTAATTGCTTCCCTAGTTCTTGGGTAGGTAACTTTGGACTGTGTGGGAGTTGAGGCATAAGACTTTGATGATGTTGTTGTAGTGGCCATTTGCTTCTAAGAAACTTAGATGTAAGGATACTCTTTGCTGCTGCTTAAATCAAAACTTTGCTCGTTCGAACTCAAAAAATAGATTATAGTTATGTTCTTTGCTCTTAAGAAAATTTTGTACTTAAAGGTGAGGAAAATGAGACTCAAAATCTCTTTGAAAACTATTGCCTCCATGAAATGCAAATTAATGACTCTCCTTGATGAAATAGTCACATCTCATTAAAAGGCTCTTAATTCAATACTCCAAGGCATCAATCATCAAATCTTCAAGATCCTTAACTCAAAATTTGGATCTGAGTAAGAGGTTTGAATCATGAAATTTGGATTAAGGATCAGTCATCCCACTTCTTTACGAGTGGACTTGCAAAAGGTGAAGTGTGGAGGATAAATGATGAGCATTTCATATAGCTCATCATAGTTATACAAAATGTCTCTATAATTTTGCATTTGGCTATATATTATACTGGTTTATATGTAATTTATTGTTGATTCTTTACATTGTTATTGCGTCTTACTTGGATGAATAGCATAGTTTTGAGTACAATAATACATCCCACGGATGGGTTAATTTTGAGTAGAGGAACACATCTTAAGGATGGGGTAATTTGGAGTACAAATAAACATCCCAATGATGGGCAATTTTGAGAAGGCAACACACAATTTTTACAACTTTTTTAGGTACAATTTTGAGGATTTAGCAAACGAGCTCCGACGATTGAATGCTTAGAGGACACTCCAAAGATGCTATGGAATTACTATGAATATGCTCTATGTTTGCTTTGAATACATACACAATATGCTTTGAATAAGTCTAAGAATGCTCTGAAGATATGTATAGGGTGATCGAAAGACCTATATTGGATGCTTTGAAGATATCTGGATGTGCTTCGAAGACTATAAGAATTATGTGTAATACATGTTGCTGAGAGAAATTAGGAGCATTTTACTACAAAACTTTTGTTTAAAAACAAATAAAAAAATGATTAAATGCAAATGATAGATAGAAACCAAAAAACAAAGGAGTAGACATATGTTTCTTCTCACCCCTAAAAAACTACTCCCTAAATAATAGCTGCTCCTATATAATAGGTGCAGATATTTTATAAGCAATTTTAAAATAAATAATGATGCATGAGACACTTGTAACAAAGAATATCAATGCACGAGAGAAAACTTTGCCACCCCAAATAATAATGCTAGGTGTTATTCAATCATTAATTCATTAAATTTTATGAGGGAAAAGTTTGCCACCCCAAAAAATGACTTTTCAACTCAGTCTAAAATGGAAAAAATTCAACTAAAATAATAATCAAGCCAAAAAATGACTTTTCAACTTAGTCTAAAATAGAAATAATTCACAGTATCTGAACAGAGCCAACAGATGAATGATGTGATGGGATAGAGATGGTGGAACCATTGAAACCCTCTCGCATCATGACACTTTTTTACTATGCATATTTACTTATAGTTAATAAAAAAATGTCTACTTTCCCCTCACAATCACCATTTAGGTCCCTATTGAATACAAGTAAGTGCTAAACAATCCTAATCACCAATATTTCATTATCTCGTCCATTTCATAACAAAACCTCAGGACTATCAGAATCTCACTGATCATAACTTAAAGTAGTAAACAATGAATAAAAGGTTCATGTGAAGCCAAACAAATCACACATTTTAGATACATTAAAACAATACATTACATATTAGATTAAATACCTGAAAAGAAGCATCTGCATAAATGATAGTGAAAATGGGGTCAAAGCTTCCACTACTAATGCCACACCTACAGAAATGACAGTGAAAAATGGGGTAAACACTTCCACCACTAGCGCCACAGTTAACCTAATAGTCAATGAATGTTTTTCAGCCTTCAAAAGGGAGAGAGAAAAACTGAGAGAAAATAATAGAAAGAGAAAAAGATAAACTTAACCCTAATTTCAAAGTGCATGGAAAAATTAGTTTAAAAAATTATTTTAATATTATTATTTAAAAATATTAAACATATTAAATATTTAAACAATTATTAAAGATTATTAAACATATTAGACATTTAAACATGATTAAATTGTGTCATAGGGATTTGACTCCTTAATTTTTAGCCCCAACATAATACCTTTGAGATAATTATTAAATTTACCAATTCATATTCCTATGAGAGTGAGTCACTTTTCTTAAATTAACAAAGTATTAATATTTAGAGACGAATTCGACCCCAAAATGGTAATTAAAATAAATGACACAAAATCATACCTAGTAACTCAAAACCTAGACTTGGGAAAGAATTTTGTGAGGTTATCTAAATTATGGTTATGTGAAGGCATAAATAGCCTACACCATACCAATATATAAACATTATTAACTTTTTATTCATGACAACAAGGTACCATGTCATATCTAATTGCAAAGTCATGGTTAAACATTTTGGCCAACAACACATTGAGTACTTCAACTTTGAAGCCCAATATTGGGGTCAAAACTAAGGGAGTTGTAATTTAGACATAGAGATTATGCTAATGATTTATAAATTATAGGCTCTTACATAATAAGTGGAGTTTCATCCACATTTTTTGAAGATGTAACATAAGAAAATTGTCTAATAACCTAGATTTGACTCCTTAATTTTTGCCCCCTGCAAGAATTATACCTTTGAGATAATTTAATTCAACAATTCAAATACCTCTGAGGGCAAGTCTCCTTTATTGAACTTACAAACTAGTAATATTTGGAGATGCATTCAACCCCATAATGTTAATTACAATAAGTGACACAAAATTATACCTAGTAACTCAAAGGCCTCTTGGGAAAGGATTTTGTGTGCTTATCTATTTAATTATAAAATAGTAATAGACTCATCGTAAAAAATTACACTTGATGGGTCTTTTACCAAGGGTTTTTGGATCACATCTAGGGGATCATCGAAATTATAAAATATTCAATAATCTGCTACATGAACATATTAACGCCATTATAACAAAATAAATTTATCCATTGAAATCACTAAGATAAAACCTGATCACCCACAATTGTGATCCTAATGCAACAAATATAGATGCCCCCTAATCGAAACCAATGGAATTTCAATTTTGACATAGTCTAGATTGTGTTTATTATTTAGAAATAATAGGCCCTTATAGAATAAGTGGAGTTTCATCCAGATTTTTTGAAGATGTAACATAAGCAAATTGACTCCTTAATTTTTAGTTGCCTCCCCTGCACACCCACCCTTACCCCTAAATTATACCTTTGAGATAATTTAATTCACCAATTCTAATACCAGTGAGGGTGAGTCACCTTTCTTGAACTCATAAACTAATATTAAATGGAGATAAATTTGACCCCTTAATGGTAATTAAAATAACTGACACAAAATCATACATAGTAACTCAAAGACCTCTTGGGAAAGGATTTTGTGTGCTTATCTAATTAATTATAAAATAGAAACAGACTCATCATAACAAATTATTGACTTCATGGGTCTACTACCATGGGTTTTTGGATCACATCTAGCGAATCATCATAATTAGAAAATGTTCAATAATTCGTTACAAAACCATAGTACAATGAAAATTATGTAAGTTCAAATATGGAAATAAAAATAAAATTATCATCATGGAACTTTGGAACTAATGGTAATGATTTATAAATAATTATTAGGCTCTTGCATAAGAAGTGGAACCACATTTTTTGAATTGATGTAACATCAATGTTAATTATTAGGAGAAATAAGTGGACCTAGTGGTATAATAGTATGCA
Source organism: Torreya grandis (assembly GCA_037957365.1). Taxonomy (NCBI): domain Eukaryota; kingdom Viridiplantae; phylum Streptophyta; class Pinopsida; order Cupressales; family Taxaceae; genus Torreya; species Torreya grandis. The sequence continues at coordinate 2,349,481 of JARHVA010001331.1, forward strand.
TTCACATTATAATAGATGGTGTCTTTTGAACATATATGTTAGACCACTTCAAATAGCTATCATATTTCTAAGCCCAAAATTATGCTCCTTATACAATGAATACAAATTCCCCATGATTGAAACCAAGGGAGTTGTAATTTTGACGTAGATTAGATTGTGCTAATGATTTACAAATAATAGGCTCTTGTATAATAAGTGGAGTTTCATCCACATTTTTTGAAGATGTAACATAAGCAAATTGACTCCTTAATTTTTAGCCCCCTTCCCTCCTAAAATGTACCTTTGAGATAATTTAATTCACCAATTCAAATACTTGTGAGGGCGAGTTACCTTTATTGAACTCATAAACTAGTATTAAATGGAGATGAATTTGACCCCATAATGGTAATTAAAATAACTGACACAAAATCACACGTAGTAACTCAAATACCTCTTGGGAAAGGATTTTGTGTGCTTATATAATTAATTATAAAATAGCAATAGACTCATCATAACAAATTATTGACTTCATGGGTCTACTACCATGGGTTTTTAGATCACATCTAGCGAATCATCATAATTAGAAAATGTTCAATAATTTGTTACAAAACCATAGTACAATGAAAATTATATAAGTTCAAATATGGAAATAAAAATAAAATTATCATCGTGGAACTTTGTAACCAATGGTAATGATTTAGAAATAATTATTAGGCTCTTGCATAAGAAGTGGAACCACATTTTTTGAATTGATGTAACATCAATATTAATTATTAGGAGAAACAAGTAGACCTGGTGGTATAATAGTATGCATTCACATTGGAATAGATGGTCTCTTTCGAACATATATGTCAGACCACTTCAAATATCTATCATATTTCTAATCCCAAAATTGTGCTCCTTATACAACGAATATAGATTCCCCCTGATTGAAACCAAGAGAGTTGAAATTTTGACATAGTCTAGATTGTGCTAATGATTTAGAGATAATAGGCTCTTGAATAATAAGACTATGGAGTTTTAGCCACATTTTTTGAAGATGTAACATAAGCAAATTTTCTAATAGGGATTTGACCCCATAATGGTAATTAAAATAACTAACATAAAAACATACCTAGCAACTCAAAGACCTCTTGGAAAAGGATTTTGTGTGCTTATCTAATTAATTATAAAATAACAATTGACTTATCGCAATAAATTACACTTGATGGGTCTCCCACCATGGGTTTTTGGATCACATCCAGGCAATCATCAGAATCAAAAAATGTTCAATATTTTGCTACAAGACCAATTAGTACAATAAAAATTATAGAAGTTCAAATATGATCAAATAGAAGTAAAATGATCATCATAGAACTTTGGAACCGATGGTCATTATTTAGAAATAAATTATTATTAGGCTCTTACATACTAAGTGGAGTTTCATCTACATTTTGTGAATATGTAACATTATTAATTATAATTTAGGAGAAACAAGTGATGGTGGTATAATGGTAGCCCAAAATTCTTCTTGATCGTTTCTAATTTTTTAATGCCAATGTTGTGGCAAAAGAAATTTTTCCATTGCAATCACCAAGAAATAACTTGATAACCCACAATTGTGCTTCTTATCCAGCGAATACAGATGCCCCCTGATCGAAACCAAGGTAGTTACAATTTTGATGTAGAGATCAATGTGATAATAATTTAAAAGTAATAGGTTCTTGTATAATATTAAGTGGAGTTTCATCTATATTTTTTAAGATGTAACATAAGCAAATTGTCTAATAGGGATTTGACTCAATTTTTAAGATAAACTTATTTTCACGTAATTTAGTTGTTGATTCACAATCTTTCACTTCACATAACCCCTCTTACCCCACACACACAAAAATTATGTTTGTTATTAAATAAATATAATTGACATATTATAAATATAATATAATAATATCATTATTAATATTTTTATATATTAAACTAATTTATTTTATATTTTTTAGATCATTACCGAGGTGGAAGTAAACTTAAAAGGCATGAGGGAAGCCTTTAGGGTTGCTCGTGCCACATGATGCCATCAATCCAACCAATAATTATACCCTCCATAGTTTAGTAATGTCAATCCATCATTCGAATCCCTTCATATCTAATGAAAATCTTGTGCATAATAGTTTACATTGAAGAGTAAATTAATCAAACATTAATAAGCAATGGGCATTAAATTAAAATAATCGCGTTCATTATGAATTGGATATGTAGTGAAATTATTTGAAAATCTTCATTTATAGGGCCAAATCACATGACAATGTAATAAAATAAAGAATCACATTTAAAACTTCATTGATGAAGATTAAATAAATTATAATGTTATATCTATATATTATTGTTAATGATAGGAAATAATATTTAATTTTTAACAAAATTAAATGAATTTTTATGCCATATAAAATTAAAAGTAACCAATCACATTTTGACAAGTAAGACTAAAGTATTGATACTCTTATAAACAACTATTGGTACTGCAAAGAATAAGTTTGGTTTTAGGTTTAAAAAATGCATTTTATGACCTCTCATGATAAAATTGGTTATATCATAAAATGTATAATGTGTTAGACCTTGGAACCTTATTTATAAGTAGTTAAGATGACATATTAAAGATTTCAAAATATTAATGATGATGTTTTAGCACTATAATTCGATGTCAAAAGTTAGGATGCACGACTAGTGGGACTTTTGTCCTATATTGAAATATATAATATATAATTATAATGTGATTTATAAATTATATTAACATATATATTATATAATAATAATAAAATATATTAATATATAATATATAATATTATATAATTTACATTATATAATATATATTTTTATTTAATTTTTTGATATAATACATATAAATATCATTTTAATATATTAAATATATCACTCACCTTCAATTCAACTTGACTACTCGAGGTGCATTTGCATTCAGAAATAGGTGGGAGTCCCCAAAAAATTAATTTGAAATTTAAATTTACTTTGTAAAATAGTTGTAGAGTGTCCCAAGCATTGACCATATTTATTACTATCATTTCTATAGATACTTACTTTTAGGTATTTAATCATAATAGTGTTCAATATTTTTTTTAATCTATCTAAAATGTGCAGAAATCTTTATTTTCAGGTATTTAATCTTAATAGTGTTTAATATATTTTTTTACTCTATCTAAAATGTGTGATTTATTTGTGTTTACTTGGCCCTTTCATTCAGTGTTTGTCACCTTAATATGTTATGAAAATTCTAAGATTCAGATAGTCTACCTAGATTATTGTAATATTTTTTGCCTTGTTTGAGTGTGCCCAACTATGATGTTAGTGAGCCTTCTGCTAAAGGAGTACACACATGTCCATTTTTTGGGTAAATAGGATTTTCAAATTGTAACACTAAATGTCTATTATTCCAAAATTAATGCTCTGCCTATATATACTTCAATCAATTTTTAATAAAAAATAGTATAATTTTTAAGAATTTGTGTCGAGCTCAGGGAGGCCCTGGGTTAGCCTACGTAGCAATGAGCCTTGATATAAAGCCCATTTCAAAAAGAAAATAGGTCAAAGGAGTCAATAAGGTGTAGAAGACAAAAATGGGTAGACTCTAGGTCTAGCTATAACTCAATATGGGTAGACTCCTTGTTTGGTTTAAATTATATGTAAAATACTTGCATAATAATTACTTTGCACCTTTTTTGATCTTCTTCTTCATCTAGTGAAAAATAACCAATTGCATAGATTTAGCCAATAAATTTTCTAGTTCAAATGTCCTTCCTTTTAAATGAATGAGCATGAATAGTTACTTAAAATTCAACTCAATTGTGCATAAAGTGGTGAGCCATTAGAATCACAAAAAAATATTAGTCCCATCCATGATAATATAAAATATAAGATAATATAATAGGTAGTCTCTCATAGCTTTATACCATGGTATTTATCATAACAATTAACTATACCCCCACATATAATTAGGATTTGAAATTTTGGAGCTGGGTAAATGAAATAGTTCAATTGAGCAGCCAACTTATTGTTGATGAATTTGTGCATGATCCTAGAGTAAATAAATATAGTGGACTTATATTTCTTGAGGAAACAAACCACCTTAATATTTGGAGTAGTAATAACTAAAAGTGCATGACAAGAAATAGTCATTTGAGAATATTTAGATTCATCCTTAGGTCCTTCTAGATTGTTGATGTGTGTCTATGTCAAGGATGTAATGCGGACAACATAATAACATTTTTCAAATTATAGGGACAAAATGAATATGGTAGTGACACCTTGGGGATTCACTCAGTTTTGTTGGAGAGTGTTGATACCTCTAAATGCACCACATGGTTCCTTAGTGTTAAAATAACACTTCTCATTTTAGAATTCTAAGAATTTAGAGCATGAGTAGCAGGTTATGGTAACTTGATGTCACCTATAGTGAAATAGCGACAAAGATATGTTTTATTGTCTCACAAATTTATATTGAATGATGGTTGGGATCCATATTCATCCCTTCTTCATGAATTATAGAGAACCTATGTCAATACTCAATGAATTATGAATCAGATTTACAATGAACTTCTCCTAGCTTGGTATTGAATTTACCAATGTTAATCTTAGTCATAGCCTCAGGTATTGAGAGGATTGACTATGTTTACAAGTTTTCCTTCTCCTTTTCTAGGTTTTGAATCCTCAGTTTCATCCCTCTGATCCCTACCTTAGCTTGTTCTAATTGGTCTTTAATCAGGGTCTCAACATCCTCTTCATGGACTGAAGCCTCACTTAACTGTTGCCCATCAATTGAGGTCAACCCTACAAAGTCTTCTACCTTCTAGAAGATGAATTCTTCTTATCCCACCATGGCCTTCTTGGTGGTAACTCTCTCTAATCTAGCTATCTCTTGATTGAATTTGATAGTGGTGGTAAATTTCATTGAGTCAGGGGAAATAACATAGGAAATAGCCATTCCTCCACTAGGATTTGTAAAAAAGGGCACTCCCCTCGAGAGCTAAACAGTATATAGACATGATATGGGATATCCATATAGGAATGAAATAAAAAATAGCTCACAAGTCCCATAAAGTATGGTGGTGCATCAAATGGACAAAGATAAAGCTTCAAAGGAGGAATTAAAGGTGCAGAACTAGGTCATGATCCAATACTTACAAAAGCTACTGAGTGAGCCTAAGCTAGTAACCCCAACTACCAGCAAGCTCTCAGTTAGTCATATATTTTCCTTAAGTGTTCTTGATTTTGGCTATGGTGAGGATTTGAAAACTAGGGCTTGGGCCATAGAAGATTGGAAAAAATATTTGAGCACCCGAGCCAAATAAGTAATCCACTTCGCACTAATATGTCTAGATGACATACTAGACAAGCAAGGAGAGTGCGACCCCCTAGTATTCATATATGATGTAGACATCAAGAATTGGGAGAAACTCAGGCTAAAGTTGGATAATATTTTTAATATTGTAATAGACACTTTAATAGAAAAAAATATTATCTCCTCGGATGATCATAAACAACCCAAGGAGTATCAGCTAGTGATTAAGCATCAATTGGTGTTTCTTAAAGAAGAGTTTTTAGATTTAGAGGGAGATGGTGAATATTGATAGTGTATGTGACATGATGAAGGAGGCATTAAATGATGCCTTAAAAAAACTCATTAACGTACCTCAAGGAGCCTTCAAAATCTAGAAGATCAGAGAGCTAGTGTCACTAGAAAAATAATGTGACTAATTAAAATAATTAGTCGAGAAATGGTAGGTAATGTTCCAAAAGGTTACTAATAGGCCTGTGAAAGAATTTTCTAGCTAGAGCATCTTCAAGAATATTCCATGTATAGCTAGAATTATATAAGTAAAGGGAGTGTGTCCCTTTACTATGGTTGGTCAATTTTTGAGTCTAGAGATATAACCTTGAAGATTTTGCTCCTATGTAATTTTGTCTAGTGTCAAAGTGATTTTTGTTATAAAATCATTGGTGTTGTTTTATAGATTTTGTCACCTAAATCTATATTTTTACAGCCATGGAGGTGACAACTGTATCAACAGTTGAACTGGTTATAATGGTGTTTTATACTGATTCTTTACTTATTTTACAAGGTTGCAGCTATATTCTAATAATATGACATGAATTAAAACTTATGTTACTTTTAACCAAAAATATAGACAAAGGTATTGCTTTTAACTAGAAAGCTTTGAAAGGTGCACACACATTTCTAAACCATTAAACATAAAGTTCAAAGACTTCATTAAGTTCTAAATTGAGTAAAGTATATTTTTTAGTAACCAACTATCCATCACCATAAAATCTTCATACAAAGATAAACATCTCATAGTGATGAAAACCAACTAAACAACCATCATTTTCAACAAAGATGACCATTAGTAATATATTCAATATAAATAAAATAAATCCATACACCATAACACAAAGATGATGCCTAAATGAACTTCACCATATATGTCTTCTATATTGAGAATAACACTAAGAAAATTCAAAGTATAATTTTTTTTCTAATGAGTAAAACAAAGTTTGCCCAAAATATCCTTACGCTTATTGTCTAACCCATATTTCAACATTACCTAGCAACTTTTTCTTAATAACAGTTTCTTGAAGACAACCGCATCAAAAATTAAAATAAAATAAGTTTTTGAAAATGTTTTAAAGGAGCCAATAAAAATGAAACATCCGAACAACTATAAATTCATCATGTATTAGAGGTATCCACTCCAGCTCCTCCATATTCGATTATCTTAGGTTCTAATTGTTCCTGAATCACCTCTAATGCTTTCATTCTACTCTTATATCCCTAGTACTTGGTAACCACTATAGTAATGTTCTTGCTCCCTTGTGTGATAGTGATCTGTAACCTGGTCCTCCATTTATTAAGTGCTTTGTCTATTTTCATCAAAGATTCAAACATAGTGTCCCTCATTGTTTTGAATGAAGTTAAATAATCTTGCAATGTGACAAGATTTTTCAAAGAATCTTCATTTTCTATTTATGGATTGGCTATCTCTTTATGAAATACTTTATAAATTTCAAAGTCACTTCTGAGATGTTTAATATATTATCATCAAAATCATCAACTATTTCCACTTCCATATCATTTCAATTTTCCTTAATTTCAACTAACATCTCAAAATATTGTTGAAGTACTTTGTTGATTTCCTTAATAAAATTATTATATATATTTAACTTCCAATCTAAGGAGTTGAACCAAGAAGGATCAATTTCCTTAAGGTCATTTACTATCTTTTCTCCAATTAGCACTAGAGGATCCATGGCAATATTCTCTAAAACCTTTTGTGAGAGTAGGCAAGTGCATCTTTGCTCTACTTTGAAATGCTAAAGTTCTACTACAAGACCTTTATTTTATTAGCTACTTGGGTGTAAAACTAGATTTCTCTATTAAGGTAAAACAAACAATCCTGATAAATTTCATTTATCCATTCAGTAGAAGCCTTAGCATAACACAAATTCTTGTTAATTTTCTATATGGCCTCGACATCGACACCTTTTATATTAGAGCTTGAGGCTTCACTGGGAGTAGGAGTAACAAGAGATGAAGTGAAATTATTAAGATAAAAAACCTGAGAATGTAACATCAAATTTTCTTTCTTCTGATCTTTCCCCATTTTGATCGAGGCATTGATAGAGAAGTTAGCATGATAAACATCACTTTTTATACTAGAAGGCCCCATATCAACATGAGTAATCTTATACTCAGCCTTAGTTATCTCATTCTCATTTAGATCCTTTATAGGATCGACAATTTCCAATAATCAATGCCCAAAAGAGGCATCAATCACCATATTAGACATTCTTTTAACCTTTTTAGACTTTGAGGAACTTTGAAGTAACTTGGTGACTATATCAATTTCAGCTGTCATTATTGGTACACTTTTTCTCTTCTTCCAAACTACCTTCTTCAACCATCTAGGAGAGGCTGTCACAGTTGTATTTTCAGTGTTTTTACTTTCAACTCTTTCAATTTTAGAAATAGAAATAGCAACATTTGTAGTGGGTGAAGGAGGGAATTCAAAAATCATGGGAAAAGAACCATCATCAATCACATTTTGAAATAGATCATTAGAGTTAGTAAGCACTGATTTCCCCTGGCTAGTTTTATTTTTAGGAATGGATGAGGGTATACCATCTTATTCATAAACTATTTTCAATTTAACCACTTATTTAGGGCTCTCACCATCTCCACCCGATTGTGAATTAGTGTTAGATAGAATAATTTCCTATCTCCCAGATAAAACATTAAAATTAGAAGTTTGTACATCTCTTTTCTCATTTCTCTATGGAGCCCCTTGTTCATGAGTGGGATCTACATTTTTTCACCACTTTTCATTCAGCCAATTTTGAGTTATCTTAAACATAGGAGTGGTTCAAAATTTCAAATTTCATTTTCTGACCAATTAACCTTAGGAAGAGGTTTGGCCATGATGGCTTGATAGTCAGGGTCAACAAATTCAAAAATCTTCTTTGACACTCTCAAGAATCTAAAAAGAGAGGCCATATTCCAGGATTTGTTTCAAAGTTAACCTTATATATTCCCTCTTTTGTACTTATATTTCATCATTGCAATCTTCCTAGAAATCTTCAATACTAGGATGATGTTCATAAGATCTACTTCCATACAAATTTTGTCTCACATAACCTTTCCTATTAAAAATAGCTCTCATATATAAATATTGAAGATTGTATTCATTTAGAATATTTTTTGTTCCCTTAGCACTTTGATTATTTTTACAAGAAAAAGAAAACATCGACAATGGAAAAACATAGCCTCCCTTCCCTATATTCACATATTTTTCATTAACTATAGGCATCTATCTACAAACCTAAAAAAAAACTAGGAAATTATTTGCATATCAAGGTAATTTCATTGGAGCTTTCTCAAAACCCCCTACCCACAAATAAGTGAACCTCTCAAACTGAACATAAAAGCTTCCATACTTCATAACTAAAGAGGCTGCTTCGAAAGAAATCCAAAGTTCAAGGCTTCCATTCAATAATCTTATAACTTCCATTAAAAAATGTATCATTAACATGATAATAATCATTCATCCCAAACTATTTAGTGAACTATGGAAAAGATTTATATACAAACATATATGGTGTCAAAAGCCCTTGTGACTCGAATCCTACCTAGATAGCCTTCTAACTAGCTAAAATATATACCAGGTATGAGCACATATGAAAAATAGTAGTATGTTGAAATTTTACTAATTGTTCATTTAAATGGTAACTAATAACTTCTCCCCAGTCAATGAACACCATGTTTATCATTACAAATAACTAGAATAAACTGACACATCTAGAATTCAAAGGAGTCAATTTCAACATTTCCAACTACATGATGTAACAAGGTAATAGAATTTGAGATTTCATCCTTAAAATGCATTATTTTAAGCTTAGTAGGTAATTGAGACTTGCCTTCTCATAATTTAGCCATTTTTTTGCTATAGAATTTTTACACCAATTTTTATTTGCTCTGAAGAATTCATCACCCATAGCTATAGACATTTCTTCCATGGTTTATATTTTATGAAGATTCAATGCAAGAGAAACTATCTCCAAATTTATTTTTGTAATAACTGACCCATCCACGGCCTTTATCTCCTACATCTCCAGAGTGTACCTTCTTGCACATGTAAGTACTAGGTCAATGTTTTGTACAGCCTTAGGAAAACCTCTAGTACTTGTTAAACCACTCTACAAAATTCTATCCTCCAATGGTGTTATAGTGTTCTATCCTAAGTGTGCCTATATTTCTTCCAAATTTAGGTGTCTAAACTTTGTATCTTTCACACACAACCAATGTCTTTCAATTCTTGTCTACATGAGCACCAATATGCAAAGAGAGAATGCCTATCTTTGAGAAGTAATTACATAGAGTAGAAATGAAATCGAATGAATTAAAAAAACTTTAGCTACCTAAGTTGTGTTATAATCTTGATGAGACATGTTATTAATTCTACATTAATGTGGTTTTTAATTCTATCCCTCAAAATAAATGCTTTAAGTTTTATGTGCCTCCTAATTTTTTTGAAAAAACATCTCCAGGTTGTGATATATAAGTCATTAAATGAAGTAGCGATGCCTTAAAAATTGAGAGAAAAAAGCTATATCATGGGTTCATGAAACTTTAAAACTTTGGAACTAGAAGTTGGGAGTTTTAAAGTTATGAAAACCTCTAACATACTGACTATGTAAGACTCACAACTAATAGAAAGGTCAACCAAATCGGGTGATTGAGAAGTTATAAAATTCTATAACCCCATGAATTTGGTTACAAACTTGGGAGATCAATGACTTAGGTTATGAAACTCATAGAACCCAAAAAATTAAGTAACAATGGAGAGTGACAAAGGCATCAAAACTAGGAAAATGAATGGGATGAAGACCTAGGAAACTCAAATAGCAAAAAATAAAAATGCATAACACAAATTCAAATTTAGGGGTAACAATTGGAAATATTTGAGATCATTTTATGATGCATCCCTTGTTATAGATATTTCTCACATAGTGGTAGACTGTATGTTATTCATAACAACAATGTTTATAGTTCAATTGCAAATGATTAATGAAATTTGCTCATGGTTTTGATTTTCTTCCTATAATTGAAGTACATTTCTTTATTTCCCTTGATTAGTTGATTGGTTGTCATAGATGTTTATCTTTTTGGTAGTCATGTAGAAGATATATGTGGATTTTTAAATCTTTTCTACCTTTATGAATTCAAGAATTGGGTATTGACAGCCTTTTTCAAGGGTAGTCCTAGGCTCACAATTTTAATGGGAAAGAATTCTTGAAGAGTACATTCAGAAAAAGAGTTATGACCAATTCTTGATGTCTGAGATATGTAGGGATGTGAGGTCCAGTTAAATATTTTTAAAGAATCTTCCTTCATTGTCCACTGATAAGTAAATATTAGTTTCCTCCATTTGTTCTTACTTGCGAGCTGTCATGGTTTCTCTTTTGCAATTTGCTCACAATAGATTGTAAAGGGTCTATGTGAAAGCTCTGTTTCACTTGAAAACATAGTCAAGATATTTTTGGATCAAATTGTAAACAATTGGGCTCATTCAAGTCACTTTTATGTAGTTTCTAGGGTTTTAGAGCTTTAATGGTAGGATATATATAGGGTTTCAGCTTATATGTGCCCTAGATTTTATTTAAACTTTTCCTTTTAAACCTTTGCATTTTTGTGCCCATAAGGTCTACTATTTTGTCTTCTTCTACTTACATGGCACCTATGTGGCATAATTATGAATATTTCATGGTATTTTTCATAATTTACCTTGGTTACTTAGTCATTAGTATTAAAATACCTCCCTAGGATCTTTTTTCTTCATTGGATTAATTGTCAGTGATGCAACGAGAGTCATTGGATCATCTGAGATGCATGTATTTTAAATTTTGGACTCAGGGATATATTTTCATAAACATAATGTAAAATTTAGGCTAAGACATTTATGTGAAGCTTTATGACAATATGATTCATCCATAGGTTCATGATCTGGTGTCCTGCTCTTGATGGGTTTCTTTATCAAATGGGACCAATTTACTTTTAGTCTTTGAATGAGAGGATGCCAAGTGTCAGTTATTCAGGCCTTTCATATCATTTTGACTTCTCAACTATGCCTTGATCCATTGGATCATCCTCTGGTGACGTAGCATGGACCATTATATCATCTGATTTGCATGATTTTTAGTCTTTACTTGAGATTTAAAATTTCAATCATGTGTATTTTCAAGGTATCTCCTCATAGATACCTCTAAATAAAATTCCATTAGTGTGCATCAAGGTTCTTGACAAATAAAAATGTAAAATGGTTATATCAAATCCCCTTATAAGGACCTTTGCAATCATCATGAAAATTATTCCAAGGCCCCTCGTGGGATCTCCTAGGAGATACTTGAAATAAAATTCCAATTGTGTGCATGTTCAAGGTATTTCCTAACATATACCTCCAAAGAAAATTCTAGTCGTTTGCATCACGGTTCTTATCAAATAAAAAGGTGTCGTGGTTATATCAAATCCCTTGCAAGGACATTTACAATCAATATGGAAGGTATTTCAAATCCTCTCGAGGTATCTCCTAGGAGATATCTTTAAATAAAATTCTAATCGTGTGCATGTTCAAGGTATCTACTAGGAAATGCCTCCAAAGAAAATTCCATTAGTGTGCATCAAGGTTCTTTCCAAATAAAAAGGTGTCATAGTTATATCAAATCCCTTAAAAAGACCTTTTCAATCAACATGAAAGGTATTCCAAGGCCCCTCGAGGTATCTCCTAGGAAATACCTTGAAATAAAATTCTAATCATGTGCATGTTCAAGGTATCTCCTAAGAGATATTAAAAATAAAATTCCATTAGTGTGCACCAAGGTTCTTTCCAAATAAAAATTTCCAATCGTGCTCTACTAGGAGAAGCCTTACAACCACTTCTCCTAAGGGTGAAAGTTAAGCTATAAAATTTATATCAAATCCATTGTAAAGATATTTTCAAGAAACATGAAAGGTATTCCAAGGCCCTTCGAGGTATCTCCTAGGAGATACTTTGAAATAAAATTCCAATCATGTGCATGTTCAACATATCTCCTAGGAGATATCTATAAATAAAATTACAAAAATCCCTTAGGGTAATTTCAAAAAGCCCTTTGGGTACTATCAAGAAGCCTAAAGTAATTTCAAAGAGCCCTTAGAATACTTGATTGCTTACAAGGGTGAAACTTTAAAGTAAGTTTGGGTGCCCCTTCATATCTTGGACTACTTCATCTAAGGCATCCATTAGTGCCTTCCATGTAAATTAAAATTGTACTCCTTTTGTGAAGGATAAAACCACTCTTGACCTTATTTGTAATGTTCCTAGGAGATACTTTGAAGGGGGAATCCACTCTTTTTTGCACAAGTCATTCAAAACATTTGCTCACACAAAATGTTTGATGTGAATACTCCAAAAAAAATTCCAAAGACCCAAAGTTCTTGATGCAAACATGAAACGGTCTATGTATAGGAGAACCATCAATATATAAGGGGGAAATCATACATTATAACCTAAATTCAAAGACAAAGGAGTGATAATAAAATTTAGGCATTGACATGATCCTCTCCTATTGTCATACCTAATAACATGGATGAATTTTTTATATGTAGAGGGCCTAATTGTAAAAATGTTTTGATATAATGGGATCTAGTATTGTACTATAGGAAAATCCAAAATTGGGGTCAATAGCATGTCATGTGGGCCATGCCCACAAATTGTAATTTATTTTGGATCCTATTTAATATTTTTCTTTGTAATGTATTCTTATTTCATAATCTCTAGATCCAATGAATTTTTTTATAAATTCATGTTATGCTTAATTATATCTCTTCTAACTTGGTAAGTTTTGGTGGTAACACAAGACTCATAATAATCTTACCATAATCATGTTAATTTGAAAAGAAATAGCCTTAAGTGGTGGAATATAGTAATGTTTTGGTAATATTGATTTTATACATTGAGAGAATTTGTGGTAATATCAAGTTTTACACAAGTGAGATAGTATTTCCACAATCCATTGATTAGTTAGTATCAAATAACTCTTTCTCATAACTTGATGATGGTTCATGGATTATGGACCGAAAAGTTGGTAAAAAAACTATAGTTTTTTCTAGAAAATTCACTGACTAATCAACTTTTACGTTTAAGTAAAGTATTTTTTTAATAATTTAACCAATATGAAATAATATTTGTGTAATGGGTATATATTTAAATTTTACCTAGATGTTTTAACTTAATTCAATTTTTTCAGTTATAAATAATATGCCCAATGGATTAAAATTGCCCTGTTTCTGTGCCTACATCAGGGCTTTTTATTTGTTAATTATTAGTGTTTGCCTTATATCAAAGGCATCAACTTATTCTTTATGGTTTTTTGGTGGTATATAAGAGGAATAATCCTTGGTTCATCATTGTTGATAGCTTCCATATTATTTTTTAAAAAAATGTTGATCACATTGAAAAGACTAATCATTGTTTGAGTTGATTTTATGCAGGTTTTAGGGTTTTGAAGCTTTAATGATATATATATATATAGGCTTTCTGCTTATATGTGCCCTAGATTTTGTTTATACTTTTTGTTTTAAACCTTTGCATTTTCATGCCCATAAGATCTACTATTTTGTCTTCTTATGCTTGCTTGGAAACTATGTGGCATCATTCTAAATCTTTTGTAGCATTTTTCAGAATTACCCTTGGTTACTTAGCTATTGGTATTAAAATACCTCCCCATGATCATTTCACTCCATTGGATTAGTTCTTGATGATGCAATAAGATTCATTGGATCATCCAAGATGCATGTATTTTACATTTTGGACTCGGGGATATCTTTTCATAAACATAATGTAAACTTTAGGCTAAGACATTTGTGCCAAGCTTTATGGCAATATGCTTTATTCGTAGGATCATGATCCAGGGTCCTTCTCTTGATTGGTTACTTTATCAGGTGGGACCCATTTAATTTTAGTCATCAAATGAGAGATTGCCAAGTATCAATCATCTGGGCCTTTTATATCCTTTTGACTTCTCAATTGTGCCTCGCTCCATTGGATCATCCTTCGGTGATGTAACATGGACCATTAGACCATCTGAGTTGTGTGATGTTTAGTATTTGCTCAAGCTTCTTCTTGCTCTGTTAGATCAAGATCCAATGATGTGGCTAGAGATGTTTGATTAGTTGAGATGTATGTTATTTAATCTTGAACTTGGGGTTACCTCACTCCATCTAATCAAGGTGTAATGATGAAGTGAGAGTCATTTGATCCTGCAAGATGCAAGGGAGTTAAATTATAGACCGAAATGATGAATAAATATAGGATAAGAGGTTAAGGGGTTACTAAATATGTTGAGGCCTTACTATTAAAACATACTTCAAAAGACCAATCTAACTTAAAATTGGGCTTAGGGTACTTGATTTTAAACTAAGGTGTCAAGAAAAAATGTCCTAGGAGATAGCTCGAAAGAAATTTCCAAGTGTGCATCAGGGTTCTTTCCAAATAAAAATTTGTCATGGTTATATCAAATCCCTTGCAAGGGCCTTTGTAATTAACATAGAAGGTATTCTACGGCCTTTTGAGGTATCTCCTAGGAGACACTTTAAAATAAAATTCTAATCATTTGAATGTTCAATGTATCTCCTATGAGATACATCGACTGCATCAGGGTTCTTGCCAAATAAAAAGGTGCCACAGTTATATCATGAATCTCAGAACATGGAATAATGAAAAGTCAAGCCCATGTTGGTGGGTCCCAGAGAACCATGATTTCCATCTAATGAAATATCAAGATCCAATAGCTCCCAAATAATAGAGCTCGATGCTGACTTAATTAGGGCCAACTGTTGAACATAATGCCCTATAGATATATAGGAAAAATAATATCCTTAGATTGGTTTTTGTCTATAGATAATTCAGTCCAAGACACAAGATATAGAGTAGGTATATTATAGATAGATAGATAGATAAATATTTTAATAATGTCCATAAGACAAAAAATATTCTATGGGACCCCCAACAAAAAATCAAAACCCAAAGAAGTGAAAAGACCATTCCTAGTTAGGCCTTTGACAACTCACCATTCAAAGCAAGGCGTGACATGTCCATTTTAGATATGAATATCTTATCCCATGGATGAGAACTGGTGTAATACCAATGAAACAGAGCTTGGGGATTTGAAAATCAGTCGATGTATTCACTTCTATCTAGATTATGGGTTACCACTTTGGGTAAACTCTTGTCTTCCAGTGCACTTTGCTTGATCCATGGATGATTCTAGGGTCAACCATAAATATCTCCTTCATGATGATTTATTCTGATTAGAACATAAGCATGATAGTGACACCTTAAAATATGGCAACTCTTTGGTTATTAAAAATAACAAACTTGTCCCCCCTCTTTCTATTTTCTATATATATAGGTGTCTGTGCCAAAATATATATTATCAAAAAATCATTTGATCATATGATCTCTTTATGTTTTTCTCTGAGTTTCATCTCTTGGTGAGACCAAAATATACCATGACAAAATTTGTAAACTCTTAAAGTACAAGAAGGTTGTGCTTTGATTTCACTATTATGGTAATAATGTGTACTTATCTCACCTAGTTACTAGTTCATTTGCTCATATATATTGTGTTTAGTACTCTATATATTTTGGTTGAAATATTTCATGTAGATACTATGATTGTTTAGTGTCTATTTTAGACCTCCCCTTTCATTTCCCTCAGCCTAGACCATTTGGTGAGCCTCCACATAGATTCTGATAGATAGTTCTTTTCTTAGCCCAATCTTTATTATTTCACTAGTGTTATTCAGGTCAAATAGGGAGGATCAACCTATAATTTTGGTGCATCACCATGTTAGCTTTCTTAGGAGCCCTTACCCCCTTTCTAAACCTTTTCTCATGAAGCACTAGTCTTAGTTTTAGTTTTAGGTGAGCATCAAAGCAAAAGTTAGACTACTATGGAGGTTTGGCCCAAACATAGGTGACTCACAACCTGGGGTTGTTCCCATTTTATAGCTGGACTAAGAGAAGCCTTAAAACCACTTCTCCCAAGGGTGTGAGTTGAAGCTTTAATAGTTTTTGGTACACTCAGTGGGATAAAAGACTAAAGTTGTAGAAGAATTATTGGTGTTGTTCTTCTACATATCAGACTTTTAATCATTTACCAAACATCAATGGTGACTCCAAGCATCTATCACCTAGTTAGAGTGGTCTAGTGCCTAATCATCATTATCTAGAATGTAAAATCAACCATATCCATGCAAGGAGTGGATCAAGAAACCATATCCATACAAGGATTGGAAAGATCGACCATAGCCTAGCTCAGTGAGCTTGGTGTTCAAGATTACCAAGATTCTTTCTTTCTCCCTCAAGAGCCACCAAAAGAATCCTTTGATTTCCCATGTTGGAAAGACACTCACACTAGTTGCAAGCAAGGATAATTTATTCACCCTCCAAACATCTACCTTTTAGGCTAAAATCCTATTTTACAAAAGGTGGAAGAGGAAATTATAGTCATAGGAGAACCCGACGAAGATAATGTAAGAGTCCATGATGAGGAGATCATAATAGGCAGCCCACTTCTTTTAGAAGAGGTAGAATCAAGTTTAGACCAAACTTATTGGCATGAATCTGATACTAATGAGCTAGATCTTAATCAATTCAATCCTCAGGATGAAATTCTAAGTGAGGTTTATGATCAAGACATCACAAGCACTCAAGAGATGTAGCTTGAAGGACCATCAGCTTGGGTGATAAAGAGGGACCTCGAAGATGAACAGAGATTTCCATATAAGCATGAGCTTTAGAAACAAGGCTTGGGAGACTTTTTTGCAAACTAGGGAGCAGGTACTATTCCTCTCCAAGGGGACTATGATCTAATTATGCCCAAAGAGCATGATGATGTAGCAGCAATATGCAAGATCAAGGTAAAATCTGATTTCCCAATGTTTGTATTGACAAGAGGATGCCTTATCAAGTGCCTAGCTCAGTTCGAATATGCCAAGGAGGAGACACCACAGGTTGTGCTCAATTTAGAGTACAAACTTGAGCTTTAAGAAGACTAAGATCAGCTTGCTCATCCACTCTATGTAGCCTACATGACCAAGAAATCAGATTGGGAGGGTGACTTCATTTTTGTTTTTATTCTACAAGAAGCATACCATCACATTGCTAAAATTTAGTGCTTCTCCACATTTGTTTACTTCCCTCTCTTGGTGAGACCAGACTCTACCAAGATGGAATTTGTAACCTCTTAAAGTAATGGAAGGTTATGATTTGATTTCATTGCTATGATATAGTGTGTACTTATCTCACCTAGATACTAATTCATTTTCTCATATACATTGTGTTTGATACTCTATATCTTTTGGTCTAAAGCTTGCATGTGGATACTATGATTGTTTACTATCTATTTTAGATGTACCCTTTCATTCCCCTTAGCCCAGACCATTTGGTGAGCCTTCACATGGATGTGTAATAGATATTTGTTTTCTAATCCCATCTTTATTATTTCATTAGTGTTCTTCAAGTCAAACAAGAAGGATCGACCTATAATTTTGGTGCATCTCCCTATTATATTTATTAGAAGCACTTGTCCCCTTTATAATGCTTTTCTCATAAAGCACTAGGCTTAGTTTTAGTTTTAGGTGAGCATCAAAGATGAAGCCAGCCTACTATGAAAGTTCATCCCTAACATAGGTGACCCACAGCATGGGTTTGTTCCCATTTTATAGTTCCACTAGGAGAAGCCTTACAACCACTTCTCTTAAGGGTGTAAGTCAAGCTATAACAGTTATATCAAATCCATTGCAAATACCTTTTCAAGCAACATGGAAGGTATTCCAAGGCCCTTCGAGGTATCTCTTAGGAGATACTTTGAAAGAAAATTATAATCATGTGCATGTTTAAGGTATCTCCTAGGAGATATCTCAAAATAAAATTCCAAAAATCCCTTAGGGTACTTTCAAAAATCCCTTAGGGTACTATCAAGAAATCCAAAGTACTTTTAAAAATCCCTTAAGGTACTTGACTACTTATAGGGGTGAAACTTTAAATTAAGTTTGGGCACCCTTTCATATCTTGGACTACTTAATCCAATGCATCCATTAGTGCCTTCCATGTAAAGTAAAATTGTACTCCTTCCATGAAGGATAAATCCACTCTTGACCCTATTTGAAATTTTCCTAGGAGATACCTTGAAGGGGGATTCCACTCTTATTCACACAAGTCATTCAGAACATTTGTTCGTACAAAATGTCTGAGGCAAAAACTCCAAACAAAAAATTCCTAAGACCTAAAGTTCTTGATGTAAACATGAAATGGTCCATGTATAGGTTCATCATTAACAGATATGGGGAAATCATACACTGTAACCTAAATTCAGAGACAAAGGAGTGATAATAAAATTCAGGCATCCACATGATCCTCCCCTATTGCCATACCTAATAAGATGGATGGATTTTTTATATGTAAAGGGCCTAATTGTGAAAATGTTTTGAAATAATGGGATCTAGTATTTTATGATAGGAAAATCCAAAATTGGGGTTGATAGCATGTCATGTGGGTCATGCCCACAAATTATAATTTATCTTGGTTCCTATTTAATATTTTTATTTATAATGTATTCTTATTTTGTAATCTCTAGATCCAATGAATTTTTTTATAACTTCATGGTATGCTTAATTATATCTCTTCAAACTTGGTAAGTTTTGGTGGTAACACAAGACTCATAATAATCTTACCATAATTATGTTAATTTGAAAATAAGTAGCCTCAAGTAGTCGACCGGAATAATGTTTTGGTAATATTGATTTTATACATTGAGAAAAATTTGTGGTAATATCAAATTTTATGTTTAAGTAAAGTATTTTTTAATAATTTAACCAATATGAAAGCATCTTTGTGTAATGGGTATATAGTTCAATTTTACCTTGATGTTTTAACTTAATTCAAAAAAATTAGTTATAAATAATATGCCCAATGGATTAAAATGGCCATGTTTCTATGCCTACATCAGGACTTTTTATTTGTTAATTATTAGTGTTCGCCTTATATCAAAGGCATCAACTTATTATTTATGGGTTTTTGGTGGTATATAAAAGGAATAATCCTTGGTTCATCATTGTAGATAGATTCCATATTATTTTAAAAAAAAATCTTAATCACATTGAAAATACTAATCATGGTTCTTTAAGAGACTGACCATTAGGCACGTAACCTTAAAAACCATTTTGTGTTAATATCACTTGGAGGACTAAAAATTAGAAATATCTTAATAAACTTAGTGCATCTTAACCCTCTATGCTATTACCTACAATTCAATGAGTTTTTAAATGGAGTTTTGCAAATGGTTCCTTCAAATTTCCTAGTCTCTCGTGTCATGGACCATGTTTTAATATATTATGAAAGGATTTGCACTTATTATTATTGTTAGAATAATCCAATTAATTCTTTCTCTTTCATAAGATACAATAAAGAAAGTAATGTTCAAATTTGACATCAAATACTATATCTCAACTACAAGTGTTTTTTTATCCTACATCTGATACAATTATCTATCTTGATGACATATAGGATGAAGTATATATAATAACAAGGGGATACATGACCAGATTTCTAGGGTTCCTTTGCTCAATAATTTTTTTCCATGGATGATATTTTCACATGTTTTTGAAATAATAAATTTCTCATGGGGATATCAAATATTTATACTATGGTTTCATATGTTTTTGGTTTGTTTATCAATGATTTCATTTCAAAAATTAAGTCACCCATCGACTAAAACAACCTTTTTTAAGTCACATGTTGATATTATTTTGGTAAATCACTATGTTACCCCAATACATGGAGATAGACATAGGTTGGTGTTAATATACTAATTTTGTTTCCTCATCCATTTATTACCTTATTATAGGAATCCATTTAGCCTTCAAGTATGTGTCCATACCTATAACTTAATTATATTTTTATCTATCTTATGCCCTTGGTAGTCTCTCTACAACACCATATATTTTTAATATCCATAGACAAGTTTTTACTGGAACATAAATCCATGTTAATTAAATAAAGAATTGAATATGTTTCATTTCATATTACATTTTTTTGTACTTGGATGGGTGTTTTATTATCATTATCATATCATGAGACCTTGATTTTATATGTTGGTGATTATCAATTGTTTAATGGACATAAAATATTATTCTATTGATATTTTATTTATATGATTCTTTCCATTATTATTGAGTGAGAATTTTGTATCCTTGAAAGAATATTACCATCTTTGATATGTACGCATATTGGTTAAATTTATTGCTATTAACTTGTTATAGATAATTACTAGTATTCCACTCACTATTGTGAATTATAATTGGTGTTAACTAATTACATTGAAAATTTTATTATTCCTCATTTTCTTCATCTACCATATTATATCTCATCAGTGTGATATGAATCGATAAGTAGATATAGCTACAAAGGATTGATAATACTTATGATTAGTCATGATCTAGTTGAATGTATTATGATCAACATACATGGTTATTACTAATGCCTATATGGATACCATACATGATTTTGAATTATCTTATATATGATATTTAAGTTTTTAGGGTACTATCTGCTTATATGGGTAAAACTTTAAAGTATGTTTGGGCACCCATTCATATCTTGGACTGCTTCATCCAAGGCATCTAGTGTGCCTTCCATGTAAAGGAAAATTGTATTCCTTCCATGAAGGAGAAATCCAATCTTGTATCTATTTGAAATGTTCTTAGGAGATAGCTTGAAGGGAGGATCCACTCTTGTTAGCACAAAATCTCTAATGCAAAAAATCAAAACAAAAAATTTCAAAAACCCAAAGTCCCGAATAGAAATTTTGAAGACCAAAATCCATCACACAAACTATTCAAACAAAAAAACCCAAGACCAAAATCTAATAATAAGGATCGATAAAAGTGTTTGAGCACCTAGCTAGGGCTTGTGAATTATTTGAGCTAGCTATTGTGCACACACAAAAAACTAAACTAATAAAATCACTAGTACACATATATAAATACTAATCAACTTGAGCTCAACTGAATTAATCAACACGTTCACTAATCCTCACTAGCTTGTTTCTTCTTAGCCTCATTATCTTGATATACTCTATGTACTACAACATGTTATCATTGAATAATACTCAAATCTATCAGTGGTTTTTGATGAATCCTACTAGCCTATGTGAGGAGTCTTGCATGTTCTCCCTTGGTCAACTAAAAGATACTCTTGAATAACTCAACTTCAATGACATTTTTACTTGCGGCACATAAATATGACTCTATCTTCTCTAATGTTAATCCCTAGAGACTTAATTTTAAGTTACCCACTACTTATTTTATAAGAATGATCAAAATTGATCCTTTTGATCAATTTTCTTGTGGAGACTTTTACCTTGGATAACTTGTCAGGCACCTAGAACAACAAACCTGCTCTGATACCACTTGTCAGGCACCTAGAATAACAAACATACTCTGATACCACTTTGTTAGATACCCAACCAAAAGCTCTACTACCACCTTTGTTGGGAATTATGGAAGCACACAATTGATTACCAAGCAACTTAACATGCGAAAATTAACCAGAATACACAAGTAACTAGAATTCAAAAATAACACAGAATATGAGAGACAATACACAATTGTATTAAAACTCTTCAGAAGGAAATACAACAAAGAATATTTCCATAGTTCTTCTTCCTTACACACCTCTAGGGCATAAACAATAAATCTTCCCTCAAAGCTCTCTCTCTTATGGTCCCAACACACAACTCAAACACAGAGTTAGAGTTCACCTCCAACCAGTCAGTATCCACTACTGCCAGTACACCAGTGCTCCACACACTCCACAAGTGCTCCACGCACTCCAAGTACACAAATGTAATTCAAGTAGATCTCCCCTGAATTGCTACAACCTGCAACCCAAATGATCTTACTTTGGAAGGGACTACCTTGCCTTCCTCTTTGCTCTCTTTCTGAGTACACACTGTACTCCAAGTAGATCTCTCCTGATCTTGCTACCTATTGTGTTGCTATCCTCCCTGATCTTGCACACCTACAAATCAATCTGGTTCTGCACACCTACAAACTTGGATCATGCACACACATACACCTGCAAATCAATGATCTTACTTACCATGTAGATCTCCTCAAGTAGCCATGCACACCTGCTAACCAAGATCCTACACACCTGAAGAACCCTTGTGATTCTCCAAAACCAACACCCACACTTGGCAATGCTGTGGAACTAGGAGGAACACCCTTGCTCACCTCACACAGAAGGAGCTAACTTTGCTCTACTCAAACTAGCACACTTTACAATACATCCCATGAGTCTCTTAAATAGATCTCATGGAAACACTAATTAGACACCTAATTATAATAATTAGATCCACAGCTTCTAGTCTAAAATTAGCTCTTAACATGCAAACACTCGGTTCGTTAACTAACTGTCTGTGAAACTGGTAGTTTTGAACCATACAAGTGATCAACGTCGATCCCTGTCTACCTGGAGGTGACCGACGCCGGCTGACTTCTGATCGACGTCAGTTGCTCTTCTTGTCTAATCCTGCTGACGTCGGTTAGCCTAACCGACGCCAGTGTCTATGAAACTTAGCAACCTCCTCCTCTATTTGCATTAATGAAGCTTTTAGCTCCACAACTTAATAATCTCCCACTTGGAGATAAATAGCTACACTGTACCTGTACCTGTACCCCATCTAATCTATTTCTTGGCTTGTATCCCTCTTCAAGCTCAACCTTGAAGACCAACCACCACAACACTTGTGGTGAACCCCCTGTCATCCAAGTAACCTGTCACATCCGAACCTGCAAACCCATGTAGTGAAGTCCTGACCCTGCATAGCATGAATCCCTGCCGCTGGTCCCGCTCAGATCCCTGAGAACCCACTTCCCCGAATTGGCTCCTAGCTCTCTGACAGCTCCCATTACTTGGGAAAACTCAGGTCTATACCAGACCTCATGTGATTTCAGACACTAAACTATCCAGCCCTTGGTGTGATCTGGCTCTGCATCCTGCGTATTGAACCTCGCTAACACCTGATTCACATTAGCTCCCACTGGAGACAAAATCGACTTGTGATCTTCCATGTCTCTCATGCCAAAGAATTTTATTGCTCCAAATTCCTCATGACATGCCACTGAACTAACCTTACCCTTAGCTCAGCAAAACCATGTATGTCTGAACCTGCTAGCTAGCATACCATCCACATACAATAACAGGATAATGTCGTGATTCATCATCCACCTGATAAGACAAACACAATGGTTACACTGACATTGACTAAAGCCTTGCTTTGTCATCCACCTATCAAAACCTGTACCACTGTCCTGCAGCTTCCTCAAGACCATATGACTTGGTCTTCTATCTCACATGTCTATTCTCTCTATTCTTTAACCAAGGTATCCATTCATCTTGCAGTGCTTTCATCTGGCTGGCAACCCTACCAAATCTCCCGCTTGGTTCTGCATCATATCCTACCATGATCCCACTATTTCCTGGATCCTTCCTGCTCTGTAGTGAGCAACGAGTATAAAGAAGAGGAACAATGAATTTGAGGATTACTTACCCCTTCAGTCCTCCATATGGGTGTTTGAAACTCCTTGACAGATTGTTGTCTACCCAAAATCTGTTACAGTGACCGACCTCAGTCACCACATAGTCTACATCCGACTGACATCAGTTCCCATGCACCTGTCCTGAATACCGACCCCACTAACATCGGTGTCTACCTGCTACCGATGTTGGCCCTCCTGACCAATGTCAGTCTTACTGTTGCCGATGTTGGTCCTCCTGACTGACATCGGTCTTACCTTTCCCGACATCACCAGCTCTGGTTTGCACATGACCAACATCGATGCCTGTCTGTTCGATGCCAATTCCCCTTGACTGATGCTGGTACCTGTGTTCACCTATGAGTGATGAATTTTTACCTGTGAGCTCTCCATGGATCAAAACCCTATCCAAACTGCCCTACTCAGAAGTATCTAGCCCCATCCACTGGTCTCTGTTTGTCATCTCCTCCAAGAACACTAAGGATTTCTAGTTCTTAAGTCTATCAAACACATCTGTCTTCCTCTTAAGAACATGCATCTCCTTCTTGCTCATGTGACCAAGCCTACAAAGCCATGTCTCTACAATAGAAGAAGAATCAGTAATATAAGCAAGTAGATAAAGAGTACCTACTTTCTTACCACCAGTGAATTCAAGTGTATCTGCTGTGAGAGTTCTTGTGCATCTCTCATCACCCAACTCTTCTAAAGAAATTATCCATATCTTCAACACTGGGGCCTGCATGACCTCCTTCAACACCCATGTGTTGGCTGCCTGCAATTTCAGCTTCACTTCCCTTTTGCCAATTCTTTGGTAAGGCACACCAGCCCCTAAATAAATCTTTCCAAAGTCTCTAAAGACCTTAACATGGAAAAATACTCTATTTCAGACTGCACAGAAAGAGGAAACATAATCTATAAACCAAGATTCTACTTTATCCAAGAAACATACCAGAGCATCCTATGCAACAACACCTGCAACATCTGCTTCTTCAGTTCCTTCTTGCTGATCTGCTACCAACCAACAATCTTTTTTTTCCTGCTCTTTCTTTATATAGGATCGTAATTGACCATTTATGCTTTTCAATTCCTCCATTCTTAGCTTACTTTCTTCTGCCATTGCTCTACTCCCACTCAATTAGAAACCCTTGAGAGTGACCTGTAACCAAACACAAAACTTGCTCCCTATAACCTTAGCTCTGATACCACATGTCAGGCACCTAGAACAACAAACCTACTCTGTTACCACTTGTCAGGCACCTAGAACAACAAACCTGCTCTGATACCACTTTGTTAGATACCCAACCAAAAGCTCTACCACCACCTTTGTTGGGAATTATGGAAGCACACAATTTATTACCAAGCAATTTAACATGTGGAAATTAACCAGAATATGCAAGTAACTAGAATTCAGAAATAACATAGAATATGAGAGACAATACACAATTATATTAAAACTTTTCAGAAGGAAATACAAAAAAGAAGATTGCCACAGTTCTTCTTCCTTACACACCTCTAGGGCTCCCACACCTCTAGGGCATAAACAGTAAATCTTCCCTCAAAGCTCTCTCTCTTACGGTCCCAACACACAACTCAAACACAGAGTTGGTGTTCACCTCTAACCAGTTAGTATCCACTATTGCCAGTACACCAGTGCTCCACGTACTCCAAGTACATAAACGTAGTTCAAGTAGATCTCCCCTGAACTGCTACAACCTGCAACCCAAATGATCTTACTTTGGAAGGGACTACCTTGCCTTCCTCTTTACTCTCTTTCTGAGTACACACTGTATTCCAAGTAGATCTCTCCTAATCTTGCTACCTGTTGTGTTGTTGTCCTCCCTGATCTTGCACACCTGCAAATCAATCTAGTTCTGCACACCTGTAAACCTGGATCATGCACACACATACACCTGTAGATCAATGATCTTACTTACCATGTAGATCTCCTAACGTAGCCATGCACACCTCCTGACCAAGATCCTACACACCTAAAGAACCCTTCTGATTCTCTAAAACTAGCACCCACACTTAGCACTGATGTGGAACTAGGAAGAACACCCTTGCTCACCTCACACACAGAAGGAGCTAACTTTACTCTACTCAAACTAGCACACTTTACAATACATCCCATGAGTCTCTTAAATAGATCTCATGCAAACACTAATTAGACACCTAATTACAATAATTAGATCCATAGCTTCTAGTCTAAAATTGGCTCTTAACATGCAAACACTTGGTTCGTTAACTAACTGTCTATAAAACTGGCAGTTCTGAACCACACAGGCGATCGACGTCGGTCCCTATCTACCTGGAGGTGACCGACGTCGGCCTAATTCTGACCAACGTCGGTTGCTCTTCTTGTCTAATCTTGCTAACATTAGTTGGCCTGACCGATGCCGATGTCTGTGACACTCAGCAACCTCCTCCTCTATTTGCATCAGTGAAGCTTTTAGCTGCACAACCTAACATAACTTTAAATCATGCAAAATCTGGAGAATTTGAACCTCATGACCTTGGTACTTATAGATCAAAGGCCTAACTGATTTCCCACTCTTAGACCACATGCATCCTCCCCATGGTTTAAGAATTATATGTATCCTATTGGGAGAGAATAAATAATGTGGCCGCAAACTTGAAACCAGCACTTGGGTTCATCATAGACTCATAGCGACTGAGTGCACAGGTGAGTGTGGCCTTAAAATTGAAGACCCAATCCCTTTTGGTGATGACACATGTTATCACTGTGCTCCTCAGGAAAGAAAGGAGTTTTTTTAAAGAAAAGACATGCCATTTGCCTAGGGAAGTGGGCCCCATTTTTAATAAAAAATTTATAAGTAGTTCAAAGGGAGACATGCGTCACCACCATGCTACTTACATATCCCTAAGATTTCATAAATGAAGTTCAATTTTCTAGTCTCTAGGTAAATATGATAGAGACACTTGGCATAATCACATAGATTTACTTATCCAATGAACTTGAAATATTTTTTGAGTGTTAAAATGTCACTGGTTCATGGTTACATACCATGTGTCCTTGACTATTGAAAAATGAAGTCTTAAGCTTAATGTCACAAGTACGCTTGAAGGTATTATAAGGACCTTCAAGGTATCACCCATTACTATCTTCAAACCTTCAAGGGTACCCATATGTATGTTTAAAAGGTATCTCCTAAGAGATAACTTTAAACCTTTGGACTCATAACAGAGGTTAAAATCAAATATAGGATCCTAAAATATAAGAAGCTAATCATTTTCCATAATTTTGCTCAAAACCCCCATTGTTGATTATCATTTTGTATTGTAATAAAATACATGGTTCAATGTTGACTTAATTAGCTAATTTTCTCTACGTGGTTATTCTACTCTAATGCATGTTTAAAATTTATCTCAAAGGATATACCATCAAAGCTATTATTTTTTGGATTGACATAAACTATGTCATTAAAAAAAATGTTATAAATAACTTGATTAACAACTCTTCTCATGTCTTTTACAAATATCCAACTAAAAAATCATACGCCAATGGCTTTCCAATGTAGAGACTATGTTTCTCTCATAAACAATGGTAAGTTCATTGGTGAAGGAATAATACACAAAGTGGTGGGTCAAGATGTTGAATCTTTGAAAGCCATAAATCTCACTTCCACATGCCATAATGAGGAAATACCTATTGAATGTGTAAGTGTTAATGTGACTAAAGCTTTTGATTTAACTATACCGATCATAGCTTTTGTGGATAATTTGGGGGATGTAGTTTATAGTTTTACTATATGGAGCACAAGCATGAAGCAACATGGCACATACAATTTTTCTATAGACAATGACATGGATCAAAGTTAAAATAATTTATTTCTAGTTATGCATATACAACCATTGCAACAAGAAAACCTTTGATTGGATTCATTTGTTCGATATATTGATGATCTTACCACATTTCAAAGCCTAAGAAAAACTTTTTTTTGGGAAAAGAGTACATTTTTTTCACAAATGTACAACTCTTGCAAATGATGAAAAAATTGCTTTTGGTTATGTTGAATTTTCACAAACAAGGGAGATTTTTGGTTGCATTCCAATACCAATGTTAGAAAATGAATTGGGAATTTACATAAGGCATGTTATATGACATTGTGAGACTTGCAGTATAGAGGTAATTGAAACATCTATCATTACATGACATTCCAAAAAAATAGTGAACACTGAGACTTGTAGAGAAATCAATTTAGCATACATGACACCAAAGGAGAAGGAAATAGGAAATGTTTGGGACATTTTGGATAATGAAGTCACTCCTTGCCTAAAATTCCTAGCATAAAGGCATAAAAAAATAATTCATTCCTACATATACTCTGACCAAAAAAGAATTCAGCCAAATAATTCACTCAACCAAGTGGAGTTTGATGAAAGCATGGATAGTGAGATTACAATAATGTATGCGGATAAATGTTTCACCAAAAAATGTTTTCAATCAGGATTGTCATTTGAGATTCTAAAATCTACAAAGATGAAGTTGCTTGATTCCACTACAATAGATAGGAGGTAACATGTCTTAGATGCCCTTTCTACTAGTTTGTTTAAGAAAAATAAAAAAAAAACTAGCATTTATTTTCAAGGTACAAAGATCTATTTATAATCTTGGCTTAAAATATATGGATTAAAGAGAAGTAAATTTTTTGACATT
This sequence comes from Torreya grandis, assembly GCA_037957365.1. Taxonomy (NCBI): domain Eukaryota; kingdom Viridiplantae; phylum Streptophyta; class Pinopsida; order Cupressales; family Taxaceae; genus Torreya; species Torreya grandis. Next base: position 2,378,319 of record JARHVA010001331.1, read on the forward strand.
TAAAATTGTCACAAAAATGGGGAATGAAATGCATTCCATGCATGGATATTTTGACAAAATCCACATAATAAGATAATGCCATCTAAATAAATGTTAGACCAATTGGTGGATGATTTTACAAATGTTTCTCCATGACAAACATGTCAAGTAAATATAGACAGTTCATGTGAAAATGTTCAACATCTTCCAACATCTTCACTCAAGAATTTATGAGGTGCCACATCAATGCTCAACTAGTAGATATGGAATATGAGCTAATATCCCAGCCAAAATTCAATAACATATGGAGAAATAATTTTTTAGATGTGACCATTGCCATGTCTGATGACTTCATTACATGCAAAACATGCATCTTGTTGACTCAATAGAAATGCTCTAGGCCCTTCTCTAGAGATCAGAAAGAGTGTATCGATCAAGAACTTGTGATGCACTCAAATCAAATACTTTATTCAAGAAAAATGTATTACACACATAAATGAATGTCATAGCAATACCCTAAAGAATGCCTCAGTGTCATTCATGACAAGGTGAAATTTTAAAAAACATTTGTGCTAAGAATAATGATAAAAAGCAAAGCAGTTACTGACAGAATATTAGATTTGTCAATGGTATGGATTATAACACATGGTCATGGTGTAGGTGGATATGGGAATTTTTTTTATCGTAAGTTCTTGGAGGGTCTAACTTTACCATCACCTCATTAAACAAGTGCATTAGGATATTGAAACAACAGTGCTAGATACTTATGGATCTTTACTATATAAACTTGGATCTTCAAAATATCCATTGTATGATGCACTTTTGTCTAACAAATACTACACTAAATGAAATAAATACAAAGAAGAAGCACAATCAATTGGGGCCTTCAAGAGACTTCCTTCCAAGCTATACCTTCAACTAGACAACTATTGTGGGGACAATAAGAATAGGTACTTCCATCCATAATTATACTTACAAAATGTCTAACCTTATATGAAACTAATGTTACATTTAAAAATTCACAAAATCATGTCTTTTTTTATAGGTATTTATTTCAATACTTATATCTCCTTATATACAAAGGTGTTTTCCTCGATGTCAAGGTTAGATTTCTACCTATACAACATACCCATGAGGACATCAATGACACATTTGGAAACTTGTCTAAATGTATAAAGAGGAAAGATATATGAAGTGTGGTAGACATGATGGACACTTATAGGACTTGTGAAAATACAAGAAACTTTATGCCATCTTTGATTAAAGAGGTAGCAGATTTCAAAGAGTATGTTAATAGTTCCCAGCTGAAGGGAAGAACAAAATAGTAGGCTTGACAAAAGGTCAATATTTCCTTCTATGCATGGAGCAATGTTAGCCCATTATGTGTTGTAAAAACTCTATAAGAGATAGAAATCCCCCCTGATTACATTATGAGGAACAAAATAAAATGATGAGCCAAATGTTCCATAAGGTAAACCGATAAAAAATTATTTCAAAAACTTGAAAAATAGAGAAATATCTCAAGATTCCATTATTGCTAAAGACTCAAATAGAAGTAGAAAAAAGAGTCAAAAATAAATTAAATATAACTTGAATAATTATGTTCAATAATTCAATGAATTTGGTTTGACCGAAAATAGTAAGTGGAAGGGTCTAGCATATTACTTCCAAACCATCTAGGACATAATGAAAGAAGACATGTTCCCTTTTGAAGTTAAGTGTACAGGAGAGTTTTGGCCTAGAACTCATCACGACATACCCCTGCATAGAGATTTGTATGAAATGGTTCATGATAGCACCCTTGATTTTAGAGTGGCATCTACAAATACATATGTTGGTCCAAGAAGCAAAATAACAAGAATTGTATTTGATCCAGCTCAAGATGTGTAAATCAAAGACATGTTATTTGTCAGACCTAATGATTTTATAGGAGTGGACTACATAGTATGGGTTGCTAGATTTAAAAGCAATATTTAGATAGTAAAAACAATAGGGATATAAAATGAAGGGTTAATGTAGCTTGGTTTATCCCAGTTCATGCCGAGAAAAAAGATGCAGAAGAAGCTAAAATTTATTTAGGATTCTTAGACAAGAAATGGAAGCCAAACCCAACTGACACATCTTTATCATCCATACTCATAGATAGTATCATCAATCCTTGGAAACCAAATAATAATTGGAGAGGTCATACACTTGTTCTCACTAATTTTTTGAAAGACATTGTAACAGACTATTTGAATGCATCATCCTGCTAGGCACTAACAAAAATAGTGATAAAAGGATTATGGAATTTGACATGTTGTTTCCTTAATTTTGGAATGAGAAATATCAGAATGTTTTTATTCAAAATTTAGTCTATTTTTTGAGAATGTATAGTGTTTTATTGTTTTATTTATTTCTAGTGGCACTTTGCATTTTGGGTCTTGGGAAATACACTTCATCTTTTGAGTTTTATATTTTCTACTACGGTAATTTAGTATTTCAGTAACCATGCATCTATTTAATAACATTTGACTATTTGAACATCCAATTCACATTTTTGCATCCTTTAAGATGGTCTTCAGCAAAAGGTCTTCATAATTTAGTACATCTCACATTTTGTGTTTCGAAAAATACAATTCGACATTTGATCATGTATGCAAAAAGGTCTTCAAGGTTTACATCTTAGAATTTCCCACTTGCGCATCAAGATTTATTATTCAACATTTCTGCATCAACAAATTTTATGTTGCTTTTCACGTGGCACCCTAGATTGTGTAGGATATTATGAGATAAACTTTGACGGTTGTGATATAAATACCAACAAAGATGGAAACCAGTCATGATAATCTCCACATCTTCACTACATGGATGACCTTACAAAAGTTAATAATAAGGACCACGAATGAGAAACACCTTTTGTGAGATGAATCTATGAGATTAGTCAATGTAGATAAATAATGTAACACAAATATTATTGAATATTTATATCTAATAGAAAATTTAACAACAAATAATCAAAGAAGTCATCATCTATCACAAATTTATTATGTGGAGTAAGATGGAAATTGTAGGTGAAATGGAATTATTAAAATAGATCAAGCCAATTCTCAATAATAAATGTAGATTTAAAGATTAAGATTAAATATAAAATAATATCACAATAATAATATAATAATAAGTAAATTCATATCAATACTTGATAATATAGAAAAGTAATTGATAAATACGATTTAGTTATTGTGAAGAGAAAACCTTTATAATCTTGCAATAAGAACATAATGTGTAATATGGTCTTCAAGTACTAAACACTATCTCTTATATATATCCCATTTATTCTATTATTATTTCATAAGTTAACTTTAGTAATAATATGAAAACATATAAAAATGTAACAAGATAAATTAAAAGGTTATGTAGGCTCCAAATTGGCCACACATCCCTAAATACATTATAAGTTAAGGTCATAACATGCCCTCCACTTCAAAATAAAATTTACATCAAATTTGAAGAAACATGGATGTTTTTGTAAGAATTATTCATCCTCCCATTTTTCATCCTTTCTTTTCAAATTCTTCTACTTGATCAAATACTCCTTAATATCCCTTATTTAAAACATTTTAGATCATGTCTAAAATATCTCCTTGGGTTCTAAAATGATTCTGCCTTCCTTATCTAGCTAAAATAACTCATTACAGGCATATATTCTCTGTCTAATAACATTATTCAATCAAGATACATGAAATATTTGATTTATGTGTGTAGACTGAGGTAGTTATAGTTTGTAAGTGGCAATTTTATGTAGGATTTGATAAGGGCCCTAATATTTATAAGAAAGTTTGTTATCATTTTTTTTACTTAAAAAACATTTTATTGTATGGGTTTAGGTGAACACAAAGACCTAATCACCCACTTAAAAATTCCTCTAACTATGATGTTGATTCACTTATTGTTTCACTCTATTATGTGATATTTCTAAATTATCTCCTAGATTAATTAGTACCTCTATTTCGTGTTTAATATTTTATTTAATAATTTGAACCCTTGGATAAACCCTCAAGGTTTAGGTGATGGATGGGGGATCAAACCCATGCAGTGTCACAAATGGAGGCATTTTGGATGAGGTATGGAAGCAAGTTTGTACCACCACTTTGCTAGTGGTAGCAAATGAACCCATCTTTCATGTTTATCTGATGCAAAAAAAAATAGATAACCCTCTCAACATTTTTTGTCTACCCTTATTTTTATATTATATTAAGGATGCTTACTTGTGAAGACAAGCTTGACCACTTATAATGGTCTTAATGTTACCATGTAGCTTTTAAAATTTATCTATAAAATCAATTGATTCTATACAAGTTGAAAATGTCTCTAACGAGGCAAAAAAAAGGGCATATTTTATGATCTTGTCCAAAATTATCACAATCACATTTTTACCTTCCAACCTAGACAACCTTGTTACGACATCCATGGAAATTGTCACCCACATTTGGCTAGGAACATATAACAGTTTTAAAAGACTAGGGGTTTTAATTATCTCACCCTTCTTGTATTACAAATCATATATCCAACCACAAATTTATAGATATACCCATTTATTCCTTCCCAAAAACAATATTACTAGATTCTATGGCAAATTTTTAAAAATCTGTAATGCCCCCTAAAAGAGATGCATGTATCTCTGTAAGGATATTTTTCTTGAGAGCATAATTGTTTCATAGGTCATTCTATTTTCACTCAAATTTGTTTGATACACTAAAATATTTCTAAATATTTTGAATCAAAACTTGTATATTAATGTCAATATTCCATTTTGATCTTGACTCAGCCACTCAATCTGTATGCTATAAGTATATTATACATTATGACTTCATGGATTTATCCCTCCTAGATAATGTATATTATAGTTCATTATCATTTCCTTATTATATATGACTTTGAAATCATAGCCCAACATTTTGGTCACCCAATTTTTTCATTCCAAGAAGTTGTTTAGACTATCATGACCAGTTTTCACATTAAAGTGTCTACCCATCAAATAAGGTCTCCATTATTTGAATACATAAATAATATCCATCATCTCCTTATATAGATAGTATTTAGAAAATTATTATTCTTGAACTGATGGCTCTCAAATAGATTGGATTGTACTTCCTAAATGAGTACCACCCGTAATCCATATATTGATGCATCACATTTAAAAATAAAGGTCTTTGAAAAATATGGGGTATCCAAAACCATAGTGATCAAGGTGACCTCATTTAATTTCAAATTCCTTGGTGGAGGATTCATTCTAGTTGAAGTTGTCCTTATTCAACAAAGTTTTGAGTGGTGCTCTTATACTGTGATAATTTTTCACAAACCTATGATAATAAACTTTTATCCCTTAAAATCCTTATAGGTTATTTTCAATTTTTATAACTTTCCAGTCTATCTCAACCTTGATCATGTGAGGGTGTACTTTCATTCCTTCATGCAAAATAATGTAACTTAAGTCTTCAAACTCTAATACTCCAAAAGCACATTAGGAAGGCTTTGCATAAATATCTTGTTTTTCCATAATTATTAGTGATGATTCACATGTTGAAAGTGTTCTTATCATGTCTAATTATAAATTAATATGTCATCAAAAAACACTACAACAAATTTCCATAAAAAATACATAAAGATAGTGTTCATCAAACTTTGGAATGTATATGGTTCATTTGTGAGACAATATGAAATTACCAAAAACTCATAATGGCCTTCATGATTTGAAAAATGTGTCTTATGTATATCCTTATCTTGATCTTAACTTGATTATAATCTAAACAAAGATCCATTTTTATAGAGTAGACAACACCATGTAACTCATATAATAAATCATCAATTACTAAGATAAGGAACATATCTTTGATGGTGTAATGTTGAGTTCTCTGTAATCTGGGCACATCCTGTAGGTATCATCATTCTTATGGATCATTACCTTGATGGATGAATATGAACTTTGGATATGTATTATAATATAATCCTCCACCATCTCCTATACCTTATTTAATCTCTCTCTCTCTCTTTTAGAAATATGGGTACTTGTATGGTCTGATGTTTGGGTTGAATCCATGGTATCAATTGAACCCCATGATCATATTTACTTTTTGGTGGTACTCCTTTTGAAATTTATCTAAAAAAAAATGATTAGTCATCAACAAGCTTATGTAAGATTAGAAATATGCTAGAGATCTTTCTACCCCATTTTTGAGAATATTATGTACCTGATGATAACTTACTCACTATGGAGACATTAAATGTAATCCACAAAGTTCAAATATCCTACCTTTAGAATGAAAATACATGAATAACTCCTAGATATTCATGTCTATAATTCACAATATTATGAGTCATTGGACTCCCAAAAATATTTTAGCCCCACCAATGGGAATAATAAACATAAGTGAGTATATCTTATAATCTCCCATGGAAAATTTTATATTGATGAATTCCCCTAAACAACTAACCATGCTACCATTAACAATCATTACCTAAAATTCTAGAGTTAGTTAAACAGAACTATTCAAGCTTGGCACCAACTTAATGTTGATGAAGTTATGTGTACTTTTTGAGTAAATCAACACCTTTAATTTTTTTAATTCAAGAAACCCACAACCTTAAGGGTTTATGGATTGGTAATACCTAAAAGTGCAAAGAATGAGAGTGTTTTGGATATCTTCTTATTCATCCTCTAGCACATACTCACCCTCACATATTTATTCATCATCGTCTTCATGTTCATTGGCCATTTTAATGTAAAAAATATATACTAAATTTTTTATGTACTTTTATATATTTTCTACCATAGTTGAAACATAACCCTTTTATTTTTTTCTCTTCAATTTTAATATTTAATTTATTTTATGTTTACAAGTTTATTTAATTTTTCCCTTCATTATCTAGTATTTATTAATTTGGTAAGTATTTAATGCCTAAACTATAACACCAAATATTCCCAAGGTATATTAAAATTCCTATCATATCTTTTCCTTGTCATTTTTGGAACTTATTCCCTTTCTAGTGTAATTTTGATATTGAGATCCATGGATGTTAGTTTCTTGTTTTTATTTTCTCAAATTTCATGCCAATAGGCCTTAAATTAAAAAGTGATAATTCTATATATTAAAATCATCTAGTATCATTTAAATAAGAAGTATAAAGTAATTTATAATCTCTAGTCATAAAGATTGTATAGTCTAGGCGCACTGAACAATATTTTATCACTGCTCACAGACTTGTAAGAAATATATGATTTGCATATTTCACTAAAACTAGGATAGGTGAATGTGCATGTAGTTGCATCCCCACCTACAAAGAAGATGTTGAATCCCTCATTTGAATTATCCATTCAAACTATAGTAGATATGCAGGGGTCTGATTAATCATGCATGATATGTAGATTTAACTTCCTTTAGGTTTCTCAATTTAATTATTTATTCCCCTTCTATGTTTTTAAATCATGATCCAACTATTTCTTCCCTTTCTATTTTTTAATTTTTTTCTGAAGAATAATTCGAATAAGATAAATAATATCAAATCATAAAATTATGCATGTGAATTTATCAAAGTGATAGATCAATACTATACAACATCAGGCTATGAAGTAACATATAATAATCTAAAATTTAAAAAAGGTGTGCAATATAGATTTGATGGCATTGAATAGATTTTTTAGATTACCTAAGAGGGCACAATTAGTAGTTAAATTCACCTTACACTTATTCATCCTTTGTCAATAAGAACTCCAAATTTGACATAGATCCTCTCTATCAAATGTATAGTCCATATCGTTTTCCATAATTAAAATCATATTAAAAGTGTATTAGTTTCATCACTTTTTATTCTCATATTGTTCATTTCTTGTCAAAAAAATTATTTGATATCTATTTATCATTTTCACCCACTAGGGAAAATATGAATTATTATTTTGAATTATCATATAATAGATATCCCTTATGCAAATATTTTTAGCATTATATTAGTGTCACTATAACATAGTTTCATAGTTTGGTAAAAAAAATTATGAATCAATTGCTTCATTATTTTAATGCTTATATCTTTCGAGGCTTCTCGCTAGGGATTCAATTCTAGTTTCTTAGTTTGAGATGAATTCTAATATATTTCATTATGCATAACCCTAAATTTCATTTTCATTCTGATTAACAATCTCATCTCATATTTGGATCACCCAGAACCTAGCTAATACCTAACTAATGGTTTCTTGATAGCTTTCTCTCTAAGTTTTTTTTATTATCAAATATTTTTAGCATATCATTTATTAAGGATTTCCTTGGTTTACTTTGTTTTGTATGCTTTTAATTATCTTACTTCATGGATTATAAACTAATTATATATTTTTGGGATGTAAATGAAATTTAATTGAATGATGCAAATCATCATGTCACCTAAAATGATAGGAATAATAACGATATGCTTCTTCAAATAATATAGTTCATTAGATAAAGTCCTTCTTATCTTCCATATTCATGCAAATCTTGAGTGAATTATTTTCTTTTTATAGAAAAATTAATAAACATGGAATTATTTGTGTTTTTTTACCTTCTACTGCTAGATCTCTCCTAGTGTGCCCATGTTTGAATTGAATAATCATTTGGCCCTTTTGATCAAGCCTCTTAATTATTTTATTATTCCTACATAAGATATCATGACTATGATGCATTCCATAGGTTAATTAAGAAAATGAAAGAGTATATTTCTTCCCTCGATTTGGATACTTATAATGAAATAATTATGGATAGTGTAATATATTCAAATCATATTCCTGGAGATGACCTTGGTATGCCTCTTCCATATGACTTGATCATACCATGTTTCCAATTATTTGATGGTCATGGAGATCCTCAAACACACCTTCATTCCATATCTATTTATATAGGAGACTATAAATAGTGTGGTTTAGTTATACTTAAGTGGTTTCCTAGCCATAATTGGTTATGCTTTATGGTGGTTTAATGTTTCACCTAGTGGATCCTTACATTTTTTTCAATGCTTAAAATAAAAAATTTGATATCAATTCATCACCAGTAATAGACCTCACTCCATATTTGATAGTATTCAAACACTTGAACAAGGTCCCAAAGAAATATATGTTTATATTTCTATGTCATATGAAATCCTAAATCTTTCAACCATATGATATTTAAATGCAATATATTTTTATCAATAGTCTTTTAACACATATCAATGATAAACTATTTATGCATACTTGAAAATAATTCACTTATATTATGGATACTACACTTTTACAAGATAGATTACATAAAATAAGAGATTTTAAATTAGTCACTAAAGATTTGCATCTTATCACTAGTCATGCACAAACTATGGATACATCTATGATTCAAACTAGTGAATTAAATAAATCATAAAATATTATGCCACAACATCCTCCAAATTATTTTAAAAATCAAGACATTATATTAAAAAAATTACTAACCATGCACTTTATTGAGTTACGACATATTCAACACCCTAATTTATGATGTGCAGAGAGTTGTCAAAAATAAAATTCCTTTTGTGAATATAATAGATTAAATGGACATGTGATAAAATATTCATTGATTTATGAAAACATATATAACATCTTATTGACAAATATATAAGAAAGCTTGAAAATTCAAAGCCTAGAGTAATAAGCCTTACCAAAAATAAATAAAACCAACCTCTTATTGATAATAATCCTTCCTTTGATGACAAGTTGATGATTTATCATTTTAGGGCTTAACATTTTATGAATCATGTTATGGGATTCAATGTATATATATGTTTATACTTGGACATCATACATATTATATCACATTTTCTAACTTAATTTCACATGCTATAACACTTATTGTATTAATTTATCAATTGTTAAAATATGTCTCCACTCCTTTATAGTTACACTATCATGAGTTGTTATACCTAATCATTTAAGACATGAGATTTGTATATTTTTATCACATTTCCATAAATATGAATTATATGGACTTCTAAAATCATTTATTTGTGATAAATGCTAGCGACTATTATAGCCCATTCTCAATGGTGACTATATCATATTGATAACTTATGTTCTATTATAGTCATACTTCCATCTTGCATAATTATTTTGAAACTCATTAAATCACGTGATTATTCATGACTAAGACCTTATCCCTTAGATGGCATTACCTATTGGTTAGTCTTATAGATATCTAATGCTTCATTAATACGTAATTATTATACCATAGATACTTCTTATACATAGTGGATTATTTATGTACGTGTTATCCTTCATGTGATTTTATTCCTTGAGTTTGATTGAATTCATATTCTATATTATAGGTTTTATAGTTGGAACATGCCATGTTTTTCATCAATATACTCATAGCCACTTGGTTTTTATTGTCTTCTATGTTGCATTAGTCATTTCTAAATTGACTGTTAATCCCATTCTATGCACTTGTGTATATTTTTTGGTAATGATAAAATATATATCAATACCTCTATATTAGTATGCATTGAGTTGTAAGAGAAGTTATAGGCTCTTTGGAATCCTCTTCTTCTTCCTCCTTATTTTTTCTCTTGATTTTTATTCTTCCGTGATTTATTATTTATTGATTCCTCTTGTGTACATCCCTTGGATTTTTGTTTTATGGTTAAGCTATTTATTATATAAAATTAAAAAATCTAAAACATTGTAAAATATTAAAAAGTATTAAAAAATAAAAACCTATTTTATTTTATGTTTCTGGATGTATGCATACCATGCTTAAATATCTATGCTAGAGGTTTATATTTCCATGCTTTACATACATGTTTCTCATATTATTAATTTGAGTCAGTGAGATGTAAGATATAATAATTATATATGGTTATGGATATTCAAATACTACTTGGATAATTTTTCCCATGCTTCAGAAATAATGATCACATGGGTGGTATGACCTACCCTAGGGTCATATTTATATAAGTGAATTTTATGATGATGTATTTCTTGATTTCCATTTATTATATTCAACATTTGACACTGAATATGCATATATTGTTATTACCTACATCTTATATGTTACATGGATACATGATGAAGGGGTGTCTTAAGGCTATGGAAATCTTCAGGGACTTAGTTCTGGGCCAAGCCCCCATTGGAACCCATGAAAATTTAATGTGGATTACACTATAATTTAGAAATGGCTCTTGCTCTCAAAAATTTAAATCACATTCACCCCTCTTTACCATTCAATAACCTCATCCATGAAGTTCAAATGACATTTGAGCGAGATTTTAGATTTTACATTGTTTGAATCCTTTTTTAATAATATATAAACAATATGGGAGTAAGGAGATAGCTCGCAGTTGGGAAGAATATGAATAATACTTGTAGAATAAAGATCACATATTCAGTAATAAAAATAGGGGAGGTTGTTACTCGCGAAAGGGGGATTGTTGTCAATATTTGGAAGGGTAGAAATATTTTTTTGGAGTTGAGAAGGATAATTATTCAAACAAGATAAATATATCATCTTGGAGAATAGAGGGAGTATATATTTAGAATATCAAGACCAAGTTCAACCATATATATAATAATGAAGTTATAAAAGGACCCATTTTGAGTCCTAACTAGTAGAAGAGAATAAAGAGGCCTAATTGTTGTGTAAAACCTATAAGGTTGAATATGTAATATCTAAGGATTAATTAAAAGAGATAATATACCTTTGAAAAGGCTTAAATTAATTTTGTGATTTATTGTGTATAGATGTGTGGGTTTATGAGTGTTTTATAGCAGTAGATAGAAATAAAAAGTTGGAAGGGTAGACTTTAGATCTACAATAGTGTTACAGAGCTTATGACAGGCTAAATTAAAATAACTAATAAATAGATAACAGTGATAAAATATATGGGTAGTTAGTGAATTAAATTTAGTTGAATATAAATATTGAAAAATGTGTTTGTATGTTTAAGATATAAGTCTATTTTAAGTAGAAATGATTGTACTCTTTTAGTGTTGAGTGTGAATTGAGCTAATATATCTAGTTCATTGTTACATGGATTCCTTACGTATTATCTGATAAAATTAATGATTTACACTTTCTTATTTATTATGACTTATCACCATTTCATCCATCATTCTTCTTCTACTATACATGTGACTCTCTATTATACCTAACCTTCTTAGGGATACCTTGCCTACATTACAAGCATACAATTAGTCCATACCTCTCCTTATCTAAAGGGGAATTATTCCCTTCAATGACTTATTAAGACTATTACTACATATATCTTAAATGCATATGGAGATTTATTAGGGCTTGGTAGTTTTCTCTCTCATCTTAGAACACATTACTTATATCTTTCCATTTGATGCAACATATTGACCTTCATACTTTACCATATATTATTTATATTTTAAATGACATGAATGTCATACATATGTACATGTCTCATTTCCTTTGGGGCATCATCAAAAAATGTTTCTCTTTATTTCTCATTTATATTATCTTAGTCCCATGGAGATTTGTCACATATATGCCTCAAGTTATTACATTGATGGGCCCATATGCTCCATATTCTACTCTTACATCTCATCACATTATGGTTATCATAATTACATGTCTATATATTATGCACATTGGTGTCCATGACTTATATATTTCCAATAGAGGAATATACATGTAATTTACTTATGAGTTATTCCCTTTCCATGTTTTGTGTCACAGAGGACATCTATGAAGTCACTAAGATTCCCCGTACTAGGTAACTTGTTTGTAGCATTTTAGGGTATGATGACTACCCATCCTCTCTTATGAGATTAATTGATCACATGTATATAATATATTCCCTTTGAGGCAATTAAACTTGCGTACCTCTCTATAACTTCTATAGAAATATTACCTTTAGGGGCATGGTACCCACACATAGTTTCACTATGATCTTTATTGATATACTTATCATATGAATCTTCCCAAAATTTTTTGCATAATGATATTATAGTGTTACTAGTGTGGACCTAATTAAATTCTCAAATGATCAGGGGCCTAGCCTAGAAGCCTATGACCTGACCCACACTTAAATAAAATTAAAAAATATTATATAGGCTCACTATAGTGTATATCAAAACCAATAAGATATTTGATATTGATTCAAAACAAAAGACATACCTATCTCAATCCTTAAGGGAATAATCAAGACAAAAAAACTAGTATTTACCTATGCAAAAGAAATTTGGAAATGAAGTCCCATGAATTTTTTTATAAACTACCTTTAGATTGTATTCAACTAGATATAATGAGATTTAAGCTCTTACATTACACTCAAAAACTTGGAGAGGAGGAATACTAAATTTTATTCAAAAATTCCTTAGGTAGCCTTCCAATCTAACATGACACTTCTCAGACTTGAATATGGGTCTTTTTCTCTAAAAAAGTCCTTTATTCCATCTAAATTATTCATTCAGATTGTAATAAATACAAAAAAAGAAATTGGCATATGATATATACTCATTGATCCTCAGTTTGATATAATTCCCTCATTCTTGGATGTGCAACCCCTATTCCAAAATGCTCATCTTTTCCTTATATTTTTTCTACAGATGTTGACCTAGGTGATAACTACCTTTCCTCCTCCTTGAGTAGTTTCCCTTATTCCTCTTTGGTTTTTTGTGTTTTTCACTACCAAAATAGGATAAAATAAAATTTTGACACAATGGTGATGCTTTATCCCTTTACATTTTGAAATTAGTTCATATTTTCATGATCAATATAGCCTCATTTATTTCTAATATGCACTCCTCTATGTTTTTGTATCTATTTCAATGAATAATTCTTATGATTAACAATTCAAAATAAAAAAAATTATTTCCCTCCAAAAATTCAAAATCATTGTAGTGGTGGCTAGGTAGTAAAGGTGTTGAGTTTAACTAGCAAGAGCATTTGGTGTGGACTGACATGCTGGACATTGACCCCTGGCTAGTTCTTATCCACTCCATTAATGTTCCTACTAATTTTTTTATTTAACTATTATTATTTCTTTAACAACTATTGTTTGCATTAACCATTTTTATTTTCTTAATTTATCATCGATGTGTTCATGAGGAATGTTAATAATCAAGAAAAAGTGAATTTAAGTTTTCATTATTTTAAAAACTCACACCGCTTTTGATGCAGTAGGAAAACACTATTCATGTCACACTATTCATCCTAATTAGGTGTCACAACACTATTATTGATTGCATAGGTGTCATGGCTTGAATTTCTCATGTGGGGACTAGAAAGAGTGGTCAAAAAGTCACATGGAGGTGGCCTACCTTGTCTAAAGAAGATGCTCATCCTTTTTGACCTTGCACATGTGACTTGCCTTTCACTATTCATCAATAGTTTGTCATATGTGAAGGGTGGAGCCAAATTTGGTTATGGATTCTTTATATTTATCAATGATCAATTAAAGTGAAGAACATGAAATATCATTCCCTTGGAATTTTCTTCTTTGACATGTTTTCATGCATGTGTGATGTGGGAAGTAGTTATTATTTTATCTCCCTTATTTCTTCATACTTTTATATAAATGAATGCCTCCATTAATGGCTTATGTAGGTTAGTTTAGGAGAGAGATAATGTTAGAGAGAAGCTTTATGGCCTCCTTGGCATGTTTTCCAAGTAAATAGAGAGTTTGATGGCATGAATTGGTGGCATGGCCTTTATATTTCTATGCTTTGTTGAAAGCTTATGTATGCTGAGATAATTAATGAGAATTGAGATGATTTTATGAAAATATTATATATTTTGTGAGGTATAAGTATTTTTGAATCTTTCATGTGGTTTGAGGCCACATCAATTGGTATCAGGCAAGTTCTGATTCTTTGGGAGAGATTTTGAAGAGAATTTGAGAAAGTAAGAATTCTATGGAGAGGATTTTATTGAATATGTGAATGTGTTTTATATTTTTCAGGTATGAAGATGAATACAAAAAATAGGAGTGGAATAATTACACCGATTAAATAATGGGAGAAGAATTTAAAGACTTGGGATAGATTATTGTAGTTTTTGATAGCAATAATTAAAGAGAGTGAAACTAAAGAAGAAGAAGAAGAAGAGATGACATGGGAGATAGTAGACACCTTAAGAGTAAATGTGGGTTCATGGACAAGATAATTAGCCACATTTAAGAGTGAATATTTCAGCTATGAATAGTTTCAAAGATAAGAATAAATCCTCATACAAGAGGATGTGGAGGTGATTCATGTTAAAGAAAGAGTTGAAGAGATCCATGTGGAGGATGAGGGATAAAAGAGTGAATAATGTTGCAACCATGAAGATTTTCATGAGAATGTATATTTAAATCTTTAATAGGTGCATATGAGTGAAAGGAGTAACCAAGAGGATTTGAATGGTTTCATGGTGGGAACATTGGATGAAGAGGATGTGGTGCAAGCAAGTGCACACATGGAGATCTTAGTGGATGTGCAAGTAAATGCACATGTGGAGAGTGTAGAGGATGAGAAAACAACCATGGGGTTTTTTTTTTGATGGACCATTGGTAGGCCATAGTGAAATTTAATATCATGAGTAGCATGCTGATATCGATGAAGAGTTTTGTGTTTCTTATGAATAAACTTTGGGTGAAGATGATGTGCAAGTATGTGCACATGAGGAGATTACGAATGATGAATATTGCATCCATGTAGTATGGCATGTGAGTGAATAAAATTTCAATAATGGGGAGTTACAAGGAGAGGAATATTTTAGTCATAAGGAGTTACAGATAGAGTTAGAGGAAATCTAAGAATATTTGAATGTTTCTTGTGAAGAAAAATTAGATGTGGTTGTTGTGCAAGTGGATGCACATGAGAGTGAGATGAAGAGTGATGTTTCAGCCATGAGAGAGAAGATACAAGTATATATGAGTTTTTACGTGGAAGATAATCCAATATGTGGTTGGATGATGAGTGAAGAAAACCAAGTGGGATTTTTGTGGAGGTGGATAGATAGTGGTGGGCTAGATCTCACATGGGATGATGAGATGCATGGTAGAGCATCTTGGTGAAGGAGGTCAGTTTGTAGTTGTTTTAGTCCAACATGTGGATCCATTGGTATATGGATTTTCCTTTGGTGGAGGAGGAAAATTTTGGATGGAAGGTATGATCCCATAAGGATGGTTATAGGACTAGTAAGTAGATGTTGGAAGAGGAGGAGGAAAAAGGATATTCTTTGGGTGTACTTGGTGTGTTATAATGGGATGCCATGGTTATTATGACTTGTGACCAAAAGTATGGTTCTATAACTCAACCCATCTATGTGATTATGAGATCACATTATTTACCTTGAATGGCTAATGAAGCATCATTCAAGGGTTCAATAAATCTTGCATCACCAAAACTAGAGTGGTGTGATTTTATATTTTTTTAATAATAAATGGAATGGATAAAATTAATACAAATTATAGGAGATTATTTATTTTCAACTAGAGGAGAAAACACTATTCATGAGACATTATTCATGTAACACTATTCACTAATGACATGGCATACACTATTCATATTGGTGAGGTGTCACAACATTATTCTTGATTGCATAGGTGTCATGGCTCAAATTTATCATGTGGGCATAAGATAGAGTGGTCAAAAAGTCACATGAAGATGGCCTACCTTGTTTAAAGAATATTCTCTTCCTTTTTGACCTTGCACATGTGACTTGCCTTTCACTATTCATCAATAATGTTTCACATGTGAAGGGTGGAGCCAACTTTGGTGATGGAGTCTTTGTCTTTAGTAATGATCACTTCAAGTGGAGAACATGGCATATCATTCCCTTGGAATTTTATTCTTTGACATGTTTTCACCCATGTGGGATGTGGGATGTGAGATGTAGTTGTTGTTTTATCTCCCTTCTTTCCTCATACTTTTCTATAAATGAATGTATCCATTCTTGGCTAAGGTAGGCGATTTGAGGAGAGAGATAATCTTAGAGAGAATATTTAGGGCCTCCTTGGAATGTTTTAAAATTAAAGAGAGAGTTTGATGGCATATATTGATGGCATGGCCTTTGTATTGTAATGCTTTGTTGAAAGCTTATGTATGTTGAGAGAATTAATGAGAATTTAGATGATTTTGTGAGAATATTATATGTTTTGTGAGAGAATTTGAGATGTATAAATATTTTTGAATCCTTCATGTCATTTGAGGTGACATCATCTTTTTGAGCTATCCCTTTGGAACCTCTTGCTCCCCACCTTCCCTTCCGCTTCATGATTTTAGTTTCCCTTGACTACTCCATCACCATGACTAAATAAAGGGTTACAAACCTTTTTTTTTCCTTATTTAAATCCCACCATTGAGATCCTCTCCACACCATTGAGACTATGCATATCCTCTAGAGAATATGATGATTTAAACTAAGGAGGATAAAATGACATTACGAATGGTAGAAGTATTAGTGTCCACTAGGTATGTTATCATGCCCTCTATTCATAGGGTTTTAAGGTTGTGACCTTTTGAGATGTCTGATATTGATGAGAAGGGAAAATAGGTTTATTTAAAATAATACATTTGAGTTTGTCTTATGTTGACTGTATTATTGAGGGATTTAAGGAATTAATGACTATTCAAGGCATAATCATTTATTCAATGCTTAATCATTATTTGCATTATTGAATAGCCAACCCTTGAGCATAGTATTAGTTTGGAAGGGTTTTATGTATTGTTCACTATTTAAAGGAATTAATGATATGAAAATTACAACAAAGGATGATATGATGGCATTGCAAATGGTATAATAAATAACAACCACCAAGTAAGTTCTTGTGTCCTCTATTCGTATTATTTTAAGGTTATCTCCTTTTGAGATGTGTGATATTGATGAGAAGGGAATTTTAGTTTAGTTTGTGTAATACATTTGGGTTTGTTTTATGAATGAATTCAATACATTGACTACCTAAGGAGGCAATAAATAGCATTTGATGTGTCGATGGGCAACCTAGGAGATTGTTTTAAGATAATGGTAAATCAAGAACCATAATTTTAGTACATATTGTCTTGGGTCCAATAGTGAGTGGGAGCCAAATACAACCAAGTGGTTTTTTATTTGTTTTATCAAATCCTCCTCAAGTGAGATGAGTTAGATTAAGATTATATTTGGTATTAACCAAAGATAAGTTAGACTAATTACTGATCCTTCATCTAATAAGACCTTTTGAATTAGGGTATTATTGATTACAATTTTAATAAAGAGCATTGGATCATCAAATTGTAAAATAATTTCATTGTTAATCATGTATTTTTCAAGAAATCCTATGGAAGGTTTAGAAGAGGTACAAATAGTTTCAATAGTATGTACTTCTTTAGGCCAAGGCTATTTAGGAGGATTTGCTAAATCAAGGGATAGTGGTTCTTTAATGTCTTGTAATTGTTGCATTAGGAATTTACAATGATATGGAGAATTACAAACTAATTCCATGAGGGGTATTTTACAAGGCATTGAATTGAGTTCTTCCAAAAAAATTTAATGTGATTTAGAAAATGAAAAACCAACATAAGTTTTAGGAGATACAATGTTTTTCATAATAATAGGAGAAACAAATTGAAGTTTTGGTTGTGGGAGTGTATCGTCATTTGGTTTGGAAGGTATGGTAGTGGTTGTATATTTAAGTAGTTGGTCTTTGGTCGATGATATTTTTGGTTTAGTGAATGGATCTTTGTGAGTAATTTCACATCTATAATTTACCTTGGCTAACTTCACATATTGGTAATTGGTATAATATTGGTCATAATCAACATCAATTACACAAATATCCTTCTTTTAATGTTATGAGTTAGAAGTAGAGAAATATTTTTGAGGTTTGAATGATGAAATTTTAGTGTATTATTTATTTTGAGAGGCTTAAACATAGTCATGATGATGTAATTTGTTCATAGTATCATGTTCAAATGTATCTCCTAACATAAAAGAAGTAATGAACTTGAGAATTCCATGACATGTTTCATGAGAGTGACCCACATCATCATAGTACAAATAGAAATTTTTAGGACTATGCCATGAAGGTGGAACATTAGTATAAGTGAAAGGTTTAGAGGGAGATAACAGTTTCTTCATTTATTGGACTATTAATGATGTATGGGAAGCAAGGTGGTTATCCAATTTGACTAATCTTAAGTTTTTATTTTAGGAGGATTAGTAGTAATCACATTAGTGGAATTTTTGAAAAATTACTTAATGGATTTATGATTTGGCTCAAATTGTTTCATAAGAAAGTCTTATATTTTAGCTTGATAAATTACATCATTTAGATTTTGTGGAGAAAAAAATTTGAACCTTATATTGAAGTGAGGGTGTTAATGTGGTTAGAAAGAGTTTAAATAGATTATCATAATTCATGTTATGATCTAATTTATGAGCCAAAGATTTCCATTGTTTAATGAAGTCATGGGCTAATTCAGAGGGTGATTGTTTAGCATTGATAAAATGAATACGATAATTTTTAGGAAGGTCATTTTGTTGAAATTATTTTACTAAGGCATTAAAAAAATATTCTAATTTCTAAATAGAATGTTGAGGTAAGTGGTTATACCATTCTAGTACATCTCCTATAAATTTTTTGACTAAACGTTTGGTGGTAGCAAAGGTGTTTGCTTGAATCCATTATTTTTAGAGATTACCAAAAGCCTTGAAAAAGGAAGCAAGGTTTTTAGTCCCATCATATTTAATATTTGGAGAAATATTTCCAATGTCCTTATAAATAATGAAGGGGGATAAAGGTTCATTTTGTGTATTTTTAAACATCTTGTTATACATAAATGGTTGTGAAATGATATTTCTATTGGTATCTATAAGAGGAGCAGGCATAAAGTTTTAATTAGTTTGAGGTAAAATAAGAGAAGGTTGATTATTCATGTATAATAGTTGTTGTTGCATGTGTATCATTTGAGATGTATTTATGGTTACATGACATTGATTTTTTGGACTATTTGGGCCAGGATTTGAGTAGTATCAATTTATACATTTGGGTTATTAGTATTTGGATGGGGAAGGTTAGTGTTGGTATTAGGAGGAATATTGGTGTTGCTAAGAGGAGGAACATTCCCTATTAATGGATTTCCTATGGGGTTATTTTCTAAGGGATTTACTACAAGGTTATATTTTAGGCTTGTGTCAATTACTCCTAAATTGTAATAAGGTATTTTAGATAGGGTGGTGTTTTGAGAAGTGTTAAATGGATATGACCCATCGGTGTCATTATTTTAGGTAATTTGAACCATATTTCAATCCATAAATGATGGGTGAGAGAAGGTGCACTAAGTGTGAGTATCCTTTTGGGTAAAAAGAGTAGGAAGGAAATAACAACCTACATATTGTCTAAATGGATTAGGGCTCTTTAAGAATATTTTAATATGGTCTATTTTAATATGTTCAAAATAGGAATTTAAGAAGAAGGAAAAAAAGGATGAAATCTAGAAAAAGTCAGCCAAGTACTAGATGAGATCAACTAGATGAAAGAAAAAAAAAATTAGACAGAAGGTAGACAATCAACCAGATGGTATAGATTCAAAAAAATCAAATACATTTTGTAAAAAGGTAAATAAAACACTTTTTAGTAAACAGAGTCAAACAAGTCGACTGTGTTATGTGGGGAGACAAACAATATAGCCTAGAGGAAACTAAGTCGATAGTGTTCTATAGGAATACAAATAGAATAACCTATACGAGTTTGAGTTGACTGTGTTCGATAGGAAGACAAAAAAAAATCCTATAAGATACTTAGTTTACTGAGTCAACTTTGTTCTATAGGAAGAAAAATAGAATAGTCTATAAGAGACTGGGTCAATTGTGTTCTATAGGTAGGAAAATTTTGAAATTTTATAAATTTGGATGACTGGGTAGTAATTTTGTAAGAAAATAACCTAGACACATAGGCAATTAGGTCAATTAAGTTGATCTAGTTTTAAAACACAACATAAAACTTGTATCAACATTGGCTAATACAATTTTTTCAATATAAAATAGATTGACAAATAACAAGCAACAATACTAAAATGTAAATATTAATCTAAAGAGTGAACATTCTTATGTGTTTTATATTAGATTATGTTTTTTTTATCGATGTGATAGGGTGTTTGGATTTGCAAAGGAACTAAAAGAGGAAAGATAAATATGGCTTCATGTATGTTAAGGATGAATGAATCTATATTGGTGATGGTATAGGCTTAGTATTAGGGCCTACCCCCTCACTTCATAATTTCACAACAATAAGGGTGTTGGGCATTTACAATAAATACCATCAACCATATATTTATACTTAACCTGAAAACTAAGTTGTTTTCCCCCTTGGTGATGAAATATAAGTAGGTATACCTAGGTATAAGTGTTTGAATTCTTATTTGATATTTTGTGATTTGGTAGTGTGTGAAAGAAGAAAGTGATTAATCTAATAAATTAACCTTCCTAGTTATATTATATGCACTACTATAAGCAAGCAAGAATATAAATTAAAGGTGAATTAATTACTACCAATGTGATTTAATTGCCTTTGCCTAAAAAATATATAATACTAAGTTGATTGGATCGACCTAATATGCAAACAATACAATAGAGAGTCAACCCAGTTGACTATGTCTGTTTCAAGATAGTCTAGAGAAATGTAGTCAAATGAGTTGACTAATTTTCCTAAGGAGAAGGTAGTTATAGAATCATGTCAAGCTAATTGACTTAGTTTAATGTAAGGTGACATTTTTTATAGGACTTAAAATTTGGAAAAATAGAACTATTATTTAATTGAAAATGAAATGACTAAACTGATTAAAATTAACCTGAAGTTGGTTTTATCCTTTTTATTTTATTTTAACAATGTGATGAATCTAATGAATTTTTGTTTTTAAGTTGTGTTGTCTAGATGAGGGCTTGAGCCCATAAAATAATATATTAAAACAAATTTGAACTAATCAATTAAGTTTGCATAGATTGAATAATTTAAAATACATGAAATAACTAGGTCAACATGATCAATATAGTATTCTAGATAGAAGTTAGAAATTTTGAAAAATAGGATAAAGAACTCAATCAATATGATTGATCTAGTGTGATAAGGGAAACTTTTGATTATAGAGAGTCGAACAAGATCGATAGGTTCACCTCAATTCAAATACTTTTAAGCTAATGCCCTAACTATGTTAGTTAGATTGATGAAGTAGAAGATAACCTGGAAAGAATAAAGAATTGATTCGATCAGATCAATCTAGTTGTCTATAAGAGATAAATACATATACATATAACTAAACTAATTTGATTGGATCGATTGAGTCTTAAGATTGGGATACAAACTATTATATTGAGTTGATAGAGTTAGTCTAGTAGTCTAAAAATGAATGTTGAAAACCTACAAGGGTTAGTTCACATTGGGTTCCCCATAATGTATGAAAGGGAAAGTGAATTTGATCTAAAAATCAATCTTAGATCAGAGAAGATAAATTATCTAATTATACCACTAACACTACATTGATAATTGGTGTCATGACTAATATGGATCCACTAAACCTAATTAATGGATCTCTTATCATATGACATGGCTAGAAAGGGTTCCAAAGCCTCTAGTCAAGCAACACCACACAATAACCCTAGCTAGGATTTGATGTTTTCAATGAAATAACAAATCAAAGTAAATCTAAACTAATTCTCACCAACTATTGTGGCAAAAATGGGGGATAAACCTAAATAATAAACATGCAAAGAAAAATTCTACTCAAGTCAATGTAGTATAAATCATAAGCAAGGAAACATAGTACATTCATTAACCATTATACATGGAAATCTATCTACTAAAAAAAAAGTGTAAGAGTTAGGAATACTTACCTTGAATATGAAACCATTGAGTATTAGTGTCTCCCTTAGCCAATGGTGATTTAAAAGAGGTTGTTATGGTTCATAAGGATAAAAAATAGAGTTCATCTATAGGCTACAAGACTTCTCTTATGTATCCAAGGCACTTCCAAAAGACAATATTCTTCTCTAAGAAGTATGAAACCTTATGTAATGACTCCTTAAGTAGAATGGTAGATAAGTAGATAAATAAGCATAAATGAAATATTTTCTCTATTGTAAATTGGGTGAAGGATGTGTGTGTGTGTGTGTGTGTGTCCTGATTTAACCATAAACCCTTCCAAAATAAATAAGCATAAATGAATGATTTTCTCTATTGTAAATTGGTGAAGGATGTGTGTGTGTGTGTGTGTGTGTGTAAATTTTTTGGAAGGGTTTATGGTTAAATCAGGATATATATATATATATATATATATATATATATATATATATATATATATATATATATATATATATATATATATATATATATATATATATATATATATATATATATATCCTGATTTAACCATAAACCCTTCCAAAATTTTAGCCGATACAGTTAGCCTAGTTGACCTAGTTAGTTAGGAAGTAAGAGTAGCAAGGTCACAGACTAAGTTGACTAGGTTGACTTAGTCCTATAACATGCTCAATTCCCATAACTAAGCTGACCCAATTGACTACATTAGAAAAAGTGGTAAAAAGAGTTTTGGTTTGGGACTGGGATATTTAAGGCGGTGAACTATTTGGAAAAGAGTGTAAGGGAGGTGTCAAATATTAGGCAAGCATACATGAGGGGTTTGTATTAATTTTAGGTGAAGGTATAGTGAACAACAATATTGTGAAGCACCAAATTCCTTCTCACCCATTACCTGATGCATCCTTTAAGGTGTGTACTCAGAAATATTGAGACTCGATAAATTACTGCAAGAGAGAAAGCATTAGTAATTAATAAATTTTAAAAATTTTATGTGTATATAGTATACACATATCAAGTATATATAGTCATGAGGAAGATAATGGTATTTTCAAACTAGAATAAAAAATTTATACATGGAAAGAGAAAACTCAAAACCTTTACATTCTTTGTAAAGGCATACACAAATCAAGTACTGACATTCTTTCCAAAAATGAATATGTATACATATTCATTTTTTTTATAATAACCTTTGTTAAAGTATGTATAATACCATAAATCTTCACAATTCTTTTGTTTATGTAATACCATTTACATTTTGTATATCATTCTTAGATATACTATATTTAAAGGAATTTTAACTCTATAAGTTTGTATTATATCTTTATACTATAAAGCAATTTGAATGTTTATAATTTTGATCCCTGATATCTTCACTTTATTATTCATCTTCTTACATAAAGGAAAAGAACCAATGAACTAGGAACCATCATTCTATAAAATGGTCTATTGTTGTTCATTATCAATACTAAGTATTATCTTCAACATTTGGGATACCCTTCACATAAACACTAAAACAATCAGTCCTGATACATAAAGGAAAGGAAACAATGAACCATCAGTCTATATAATGTTCTACTATTTTTCATTAGTAATATTAAATATTTTAAATTATGAAAGGGAATTAACTAGCTAATGCATTCACATTTCATGATTGGGCTAACTTCTCTTAACAACATGTTAAAGCAAAAAAAAATTGGTTCATTTCTTCCTTTCCTTTATGTACCAAGATGGAAAATAGTAAACCATTATAAAAATGTAAAGGGTATTATACATACAAGCAAGATGTAGGGCATTATATAAACTATAATAATATGGATAAAAGTAGACCATTATACATAATTTAATGGGTATTATACATACAATAAAGATGTAGGGAATTATAAAGACTTTAATAATATGGATAATAATCTACCATTATATATACTAATGATTCATATGAAACAACTATACATAATACATATATGTTTTCCATAATCCTATTCAAAAAAGGAATACATTTAATTAAACACTATTCACAAAACTCCAACTCTACCCCACCTATTAATAATTACTTCAAGAAGTCATCAATATAGTAAATGGATTTCAATGATCCTTCTATTATGAACTTGATTGAGTTATCAAAAAAAAAAAAAAAAACATAATAAGTGTTTTGTAAGACCACATGAAACACTTATACTAAGTACTCAATTAAGATAAACATAACATTAAAAGAAACATATTACTAAGTTATCCACCACCTACATCACTCTTCCCATTAGCAACAAGAAATTAAACATGATAAACATCCATTCATATCACTATTTAAAGGAATAGTTATAACCACCCTTAGCATAAGTTGAGTCATAAAAGATAGATGAATGTTTAAAGACTGAATAAAATAAAATCCTAAAATCATTCCTAAATAAGCATACCATCATGTTGAAGCAGTCAACAATACAATCAATGTGTTTCCATTATCATTCTATTATTAAATTGATTGACTTATCAATAAAAATGAACATAATAAGTGTTTTGGAAGCCTATGCCCATGATTTTACTTAATTTTTGTTAATTGCCTTAAACCATTATTGTTTGCCTTGATGTGTTATTAATGGATGTTAGCCTATCTGTGAGTGTTAAATGTTAGCTTATTTGGTCCCCCCATACATGTTGGTAGTAAATGCAAATGATTCTTTTAGATAAGGTGGTCCTTTCAATACCATATGGAGGGATAATTTATACCATTATATCATTTATTGTATTTTTCTATAGGAAATGAGACATTAAACCAATGCAATGAGATAAAAATTGACCACACCTAGGATAAGGAACAATTAGTTCAATACCTTGTTCCCTATTATTGACCATGATAGGGTAATGGGGTATGAAATCCTATAGACATCAAAATTGAACATCCCAAATGGCATGTCAGTAACTTGGCTAAATTTTAAATGTTAGTTATTTGGGTCAACTAGGGGTCAGCATCTAATGTGGTGGTCCATGCCAAACATAATAGATGTTTATACTTAGAGAGAGCATTATATTTTAGATAAATTATAGCCTTATTTTCTAAATAAAGTCATATGAGGTTTTATTTTTATTATTTATATTATAAATAAATTAGGGATATGGAGTAATAGTATATGTAGTAACTAACAGGGATGTGAAGGTGAATTGTAAGCATGGTCATCCATGCTAAACTTTTTTTCGTTGATTACATTCAAAGCTCATAAATTATTTGGGTTTGATCAATTATTAGACCCTCCATTATGAGTGAAACTAGATGGTACATTAGCATGGGTTATCATGTGGGTAGTTGACCGCCACATTCCCTCTGGTCACTTTATATATGGATGCTTCATCCATTTCATTAGCTCATTAGCTAGATGTAAACCTTATATTATGTGAAGGGATGCAAGATTTGAAAATAATTTAATATTCTTTTTATTTTTAGTATATCTCTTGCATTAGCCTATTAGCCCTCTCTTGATGGGCCCTACTTATTACATACTTAGGGAAGGGTAGATGGAGTATCTAATAGGCACATGTAGGTCAACTATTAGCATAACATATATAGTAAAATTACTCTCTATCCATGCTTCTCTATTTATGATTCTAGAATTGGTTAATGGTGAACTGAATCCTACACAGGTATAAAATGTAATTGAAAATGAGAACTAGTATACACTTTGAATAAGTGAAAGGCATGCAAGTAACAAGTTAGTGTTCAATAGATATTATTAAAATTTTATTTTTAACCTAGAATTTTCCTTAACCACTATCATTTACCTTAGCTGGTGTCCTTTTCATTAACTATTATTTTTTTTTAACTATTTTTGTTTGCCTTAATTTGTTATTAATAAATGTTAGCATAGCTCTTAGTGATGTACTTTGACTGATTTGTTGGGCCTCATGAACATGTCAGCTAGAAATGTGAATGTTCTTGTTAGTTAAGGTTATACCATCATTGAAGTTATATTGGGCCAATGGCATAGACAAAAGGGAGGGTAGATGGAGTATCCAACAAGCACATGTAAGAAAACTATTAGTTCAACCTCCTCCATCCATTTCATTAACTCGTTAACCCTATGATTATGGGCCCCACATATTACATCCTCAATTCTAAATGTAATCATCAAGTACACTTAGTATGATAATAATGGTTAAGGAAACAACCTATATTTAATTCAAATAATAAGGTAAATGATATCAGTTAATCCAAAAACACATAGGACAGAGTGACATAGTATTGGTTATGACTAAGTAGGGGTCGACGTTCAACATGAGCTTAGAATTGAGGTTGTAATAAGTGGGGGCTATCTTACTATGAACACCTTAATTAGAAAGAGTGTTCATATTTTTGACTTATGTGTTTACATGGCCCACTAAATAAATCAAATTTTAGAGCTCATATGGAATTAGCCAATTACATAACCATGCATTGCATTCATTAGAGCATCTTACAGTAGGCATTTACTACAATAGCTGGTTACCTACAATGAATTTGATTATCTACATTATTCAATCTTGAACCTTGTTTAACATAATATGGGTTTAACATCTAAGAAGGACACAACCATATGAAATATTTTCTTCTTTATTGGATACAATGATTGAAAATGGTCATGACCAATCATACCTAATATTATGCTTTCCATTATTTTTTATTTGATGAAGTAAACACTTTTGAAGCCTGAGCTATGAACTAGACAAAAGTAGGGTTTTGTATGATGGTCTCACAACCTTTAGAATAGACAAGTTTCCATATGAAACACAAATAACATATGATCTTTACTATAAATTCCCTTGGACTTCCACTACAAAACTAGAGCCTACCAGGAGTGGAAGGTCTTATATTAGCCTTCTACCTCTTGGGACCTCCAAACATCTTCTACTTAGCTGAAGCATAACAAATGGGATTATCCTCCCACTCGACACAGTACTATTTAGATTATAGAAAGGGGCTATCCAACCCATCCTTAGTAATCTATTTGCATCTATAAATAAAATAGGTTTTTTTTAACTAAATATGGACAAAGCACATAGATTCTAGGGTAAATCCTAGAGCCCAGAAGAGATAAGGGTGAAATCCTCTATCATCCACTCTGATATCCTCTATCCACCAAAATAAAAACTTAATCTAGATACAGTCCTCCATAGATCTGGTCTTCAACAAAGTTTTTGAACATCCTTCACAAACCCTTAAATCCAAAAGTGAGCATACAAACCCACTTAACGAGACCAAAAGCCACTAAGAGGGATCAATAATATCATATTGATATCCATATAACCTTATGAGGAATCCTCTATCATCTTTATTAACCTATAATCTTGATACTGACCAGACAAGGGTTTTAATAAGGTTTTTGTAGGAACCTAAACCCACAAAACACTCCAAAATAGTGCATGAGTACACATAAAATACCACACCAGGTGAAATACATCTATTATTCTCACCTATTAGCATATAAATAATGTGGGTTCTTCTCATACACATGAGCTCTATTATTTCCAAATCTGTAATGGTATTGACCTTGGTAGCCTTCTAGTCATTACCTGAATAGTTCCAAGTAGGGGAAGGCTTAGGCCACCATCCAAGAGTATACATCCAAGCTCAATATACAAATATAAAATATTTCACCACCATTGGGGAAGCCATATCTTAGATTAGTTGGTAAAAGTCCATGATCAAACCAAAAAAACAACTAACTCATCCCATGTAGAGCTGTCAGGAGAGGTGAGTCTATGGTCCATGATTACGTTAAAAACCAATTTGAATTCATCAAAATCAAATATATTTAGGTGAATCTTTATACATATTTCCTTAGACATCACAATACATGTCTCAAGGTTTAAAAATGAAATAGGTCCATTCAAGATCTTTGGAGAGTCAAACAAGGTCATATCTCCTTGATGATATGCTCAAGCTTCCTAAATAAGAGAAGCCTCCTTCCATAGGAAATAAAATAGGTTCTTATCTCGTGACATGTCATAGCATTTCTAGACCTGCCAATAGCTGATAGGTAAAGCCAAATTGCTCCATCAGGATCATGATGCCCAAAATCCTTCTTATCCTCTTTTCCATCATCTGAGTCATCTAAATCATCCTCACCTCCTTCCTCCTCAAAAGAGGATTCCCACCCACATCTTGGTTTAAACCTTATTATCCACTCATTCTTGCCATTAAACAATGTTGATACTTTAGTAAAAAAATATTATGTTTCCATTATTATATGAGAATTATTTCAATTTATTAAGAACTCGAGATAACTACAACATATTTCATTTACATCATTTTATTTTAGACTTATATTATACTCATTTTGAGATATATTAGATAGGTACTATGTATGAGATAGGTTATAATTTAGAACACATCATTCATATTTGAACATAAGGTATACATGTTTATTTTTATAATATAGTATGAATGAGATCCAAATCTAAGACACCTTTGCCTATTGCTTGATTCTTATGTTCAGATCTTATCTTGTAGTTTGATTTTTGAGTTCTATGCAATCCATTTGTCTACTTATACATTTGATTATGTTATAAATGGTTAATATTTATTGGCTTTGAAATTAATAACATGAGTCAATAATTTCAAAATCAATTCTATCTATTCCAATGCACAACGTTAGATCAAAGTTTCACTTAGGATTAGGAAAATCATATGATGTGAAAAACCATATGAGTTGAATGATAATCTATTATGTCTCTTTTATAACCCTATTCAGATGTCATTAGTAAAATCCATTAGGCATATGCTTTTATGTTTTGGGTTTGAAACCAAATTCACTATTCCACTCTCTAACCCATGGTTAGGGTGGGTAGTGACCCACTATATGGATGAGATCATTTTAAATTCCAAGAATGTTAATAGAATATTTGAGGAATAGGTATGTTATTAATTTATAAAGACTCTTTATTCATAGACAATATAGAGGTCGATTTGGTATATCTTGGATTTCACTTACTTATGCATGATGGTTTATTATTTCAATTTTTTGTTTCACTTATTATACTTTATTTATTTTGAGATATACTAGAGAAGTATTGATGATGTCATTTTGTATGACTGTAAGTATTACCTCAATATGAGCTAGGTTGGAAAGTGAAACACTTTATTCAACTTCAAACATAAGGTATATACCTGTATATGCTTATAATATAGTATGAATGAGATCCAAATTTGAGAGACCTCTACCTATTGCTTGATTCTTATGTTCAAACCCCATCTTTCTCACATTTTTGATGTTGCATGTCATGTATTATCTACAAGTACCATCTATGTATATAGCTCATAATAAAATTTAGTGGGGCTGCATGAATCATAATGAGCCAACTAGTTATTACATTCATATTATAAGGTTGAGTGTGTAAGTCATCAAGAAAAGGAATTATTTTAAAGTGAAATAACAACAATAAAGTGATCATGATAGAGACCCCTCTTCTTCATCCATAAAAAACTATCCATATTTCATCATTTCTACATTTCCTCTCATTATATAGTCATAATGTAACTTTATAAAATAACACCATCAAAGTTGAATGGATGCCTATCCACTTTATTGTAGGTAAGGGAAAAATCATAGACTTAACATTATTTTTAATGGTATACATAGAATGTGTGTGTGTGTGTGTGTGTGTGTGTGTGTGTGTGTGTGTGTGTGTGTGTGTGTGTGTGTGTGTGTGTGTGTGTGTGTGTGTGTGTGTGTGTGTGTGTGTGTGTGTGTTTGTGTGTGTGTGTGTGTATTGAAGATATAAACACTATATTAGTATGGAGACATTAATCTAGAACTATATTTTTCTACATTTGGTTAACTTTTGAAATTTCATTCAATGATAAACTAGATTGAAAAGTGGTTGGAAAGAGTAATATCAGTTAAGGCTTCTACCAATAAAAATAAATAAAAGGCAAAGTAAAAGTATGAATGAGAAAAATTCATGACCCTATTAAATGGAGTACTTTAACTAGGGTCAATGCCCAATGTGGTAGTCCACATTGAATGCTCATGCTAGTTATGCTTAACACTATAATATAGTGTGCATAATGCCTTAAATGTTTCTTGTCTATATCTACTATTGTCCATGTTTCTACATAAAGGAAAGGATCCAATGGACCATCAATCTATATAATGGTCTATTGTTGCCCATCTTATTATAGTCTATATAATGACCTACATCTTGCCTATATGTATAACACCCTTTACATGTTGTGTAATGGTATATTTTTTTCCATCTTATTATATTCTAATTTGATTACTTTAACTATGTTATTTATTTATTTTGAATATTTTGTGTTTATGTGTTGGTTATTATGGTCTTTCTCACAGTCATGTGTTTGGTCTATTGACTGGGTTTTTGCATTAATTATATAATGAGATTTAAACTAAGTTGAGTTTTTTTTAATTTTTATTATGTATCTTTAAAAAACCTATTTGAATCTCATTCTTTAATTAATTTAGGCATATTATTTTATGTTTTGGGTTCAAAACTAAATGCACTATTCCACTCCCCAACCAATGGTTATAGTGGGTACCGACCTACTATATGGATGGGCTCATTTTAAATTCTAAGAATGTTAATATAATATTTGAGGAATAAGTATTTTATTGATGTGTATAAAATATTTACTCATAGATAATATAGATTTCAATTTGGTATATATTTGATTTCAATTACTATAGACCTTATTTTTAGATTATATAACACCTCAATCTTGTACACTTGGAAAATGTAAAACTTGGTTGTACCTCTCAATTATGGACTTTTCCTACTTTTTGAATTCTATCATATTATATATCATGTGACCCTTGGCCTATCTCTTCATTTGAGACCATTATTATGTTGATGACCTAACCCTTCTATCTTGCCTAGAATACATAAAACCTACTTATCTTCCACCTCTACTAGTTCTAAGTTTGTACTTACTTTTTTGCTCCCTAGACATTAGCATTTAGGATGGACACCTATGTTGATTCTATTTTCCTACCATGACACAAGTTTCCTTTGCAATAAAATCATCTAGTTTGTAAATGAAACATGTCTTAATGATTGACCTAAGTTATTTAATGTGAGTTACTTCTCCAAAGAGATTGATATAAATAAGAGATCAACTCTCATTCATTCCTCACCTAGTAATTTCTTACCTTCTCACCAAGAAATATAAAAAAAACATTAAATCAATCACTCAAGTGAGAAAAACTTGTCCATTTTATCTTATTTTCATATCATTCATAGGCACATCACATACATAGAGCTGAAGTACTGAAGGAGTATCCCAAGAGCTACATTTACCAAGTTACAAGATAGGTCATTGTTTTGCTTCCTTTGCACCTATTGCATGATTCAAACACAATCCAACACATATGGGAGAGCTACATGAGTTTGAGGCCCTTTTCAAAGTATTTGATATGTATTCAACACTCATTAATAGAGGGGTCTTTGGGGTCATCTAAAAATCATGTGCCCACTAACCCATTTTTCCCCAAGGTCAACATGAAGATGAATAACTTGGGTTTTAAAAATTCATGAGAGATAGTCCATGACCCATATCTAAATTCACCATAGTGAAGGTTAAGAAAAAACTAGAAGCATCTAGGTGGTCGTATCCTTTTTCAATAGGTATTATGTATAGGACACTTGCATCAGTTTTAGACATTAGTGTTGATGCAACCATCATAGGCTAATGCTAGTGTCTACAATTCTAGAGGCACTCAAATAATAATCTAATTAATGTTATAAAATCTTATTCTAATTTGATTTCTCCATGTTCTAGTTATAGAACTGCATTATCATCATAACAAGATAAGTACATTACTTCTTTATTATTTATATACTTAGCATAGTTATACTTATTATTTTTAACTTATCTTAGTTTAAGAAATTTAGTATATGTTTATATGTAAGTTTAGCACCCAATTGGACTATTGTATATTTTATCATCACCCTTGTGCATTGTCATTTTATATTATTAGCCCTATTTACCCAAGTAGGATTTCTTATCCAATTTAGATTTAAATATTTGGTGGCCTAATTCTTATGAATGCAAACATTTTTGATTACTAGGGTTTTTAGTCAGTTAGGGTTTTAGATTGTTGTACTTTTTCATTTCCTACATATATTATTTTGCATGTAACCTAGGCATAGCGTTAGATTGGGAGGTGTTCCTATTGAACACATTAATATTCCCCTACCACCACCTAAGATGTCTAAAACCAATGAGGGATTTAATCCTTTGGATCAATATGATACCAATGTTGAGAATGAAAAACATATTGATGAGGTTATCATAGTAGAAGATTCTTATAATGAAGATAATGAGTCCAATAAAACCAATGAACATGAATAAATAGATCATTATCAAGTGTAAGCAATTACATTATTTCATGAGTGTATTCACCAAAACCCTGAATATCTTGATGAAATCCTAAGAACTATTTCAGAAACCAAAAATGAAAAAAAGCATAGATGAACAAACATTTCCAGCTATTGATCATGTTATTAAAACTATGGGTCATCCCCATATACCAAAAACTCTCCCACTAGACACATTACCAATTAATACTTTAATGGGGGCATGGGTTATGTATTCCAACCTTCTTATTTACTAAAAACCAAAATACTATTACCACAATATCATGGAATTACCAATTATTTCCACTCAAATACTAGTTTCAATGCCTATTACTACTCAAACCATTTATATTTCCCTTTGTTGACTACTCAAATTTATAATCTAAATCACAATAGGTCTATAAGTCAAACACTCCTTTAAGCTATAAAGACCTTGGAGGACAAGGTTACACATATTGAACATAATACTTTAAAGTCTCCTCATGCTATTGATTCACAAGATGTGTTGCATAACCCTATTGAACTTGAGATATCTTTGCCAACTAGTTTTATTTCACCTAAGTTCACATTTTATGATGGAAAGGGTGATCTTTTACAATATATTTTTATGTGGCATGCTTTGACTATGCCTCCAATGATAAAATTTTTACCAAATTATTCCCAAGATGCCTCAAGGACTATGCTTTAAGGTGGTTATATGAATTACCTCTTAGATCTATAAAAGCATTCAAACCTCTTGCAGATTAGGTTTTAACACACTTTTCCATTAATATTTATGAAAAGGTTTCCTGTGCTACAATACCAAAATAAATAAGGAACAAATGAACCTATCAATGAATGTCTTGAGGTATAAAATAATGCTAGCTAAAATGACCAATCCCATGGAAAATAAATATTTACAAGACATATTTAAGCAAATTTTGATTGTTGCTTTACATAGGACATTATTTTTAAGAAGTTCAAATATTTCAATGGCCCACATCATGTGATACATGACAATTAAAGGAAGCTTATTTCATTTAACAAGCTCAAGTATGTATCAAACATACCAATTACATCTACATCTTGTACGAAGTTTACAATCAAACCAAGTTATAAGGTAAAACTTCTTGAGCCTAAAAAGGAAACAACCAAAATAGTTAACATTATTTCACAACAACCTAATTGGATTGTCCAATAAAATGTACCAAATAGATAATTTACACACTTACCTAAGTCTCATGCCTCATTAATGCCATGGTTAGTAGAGTCCATCTTATAGAGCTTGATAGCAATAGACCTATACCCAAAAGATATGATGCAAATGCTTATCATGATTATCACTAGGGACTAGGACATTCTAAAAATAGATGTTTTAATTTGAAGCATAAGATACAAGACCTTATTAATGAAGACAAGATTACATTTTATGATCCTCCCAAGGAATCAAGTTCATAACCTGAGGATCACCATAAATAAAAAATATTTAACAATCATTTGTAAGACCATTCTAAGTAGGAACCAAAAGTGCAAATGGTATATAATGTACATCCTCCTCCATCACATTATGGGCACCCATTACATCAGA
The DNA here is from genome assembly GCA_037957365.1 of Torreya grandis. Lineage (NCBI taxonomy): Eukaryota > Viridiplantae > Streptophyta > Pinopsida > Cupressales > Taxaceae > Torreya > Torreya grandis. Next base: position 2,413,009 of record JARHVA010001331.1, read on the forward strand.
TTATTCGTACTTATATATGACATACACCTCCTATATTTCAAAAACCTTATATTTTATTCAATGATAGTGAGATTAAGGATGATTCCTATAATATTCATTCTTTATTCATTCAATCATACCTTGATAAACACCCTATATGCAGTGTTATGATTGAAAATGGTGAAAGAGAAAAATGTTTTCACCATGACATTACTTATGCACTTGGGTTATACTCATCACAATTTGTATCTTTCTTCTAGATTAGTTAGACAATTCTATGGGATTTCCTAGAAGGTTATTTGTGAAATTTACCTACCTTTATAGGATGGTCCCACACATGTGGTTACTACCTTTTTAGTCACATCTTCCATGTGAATCTTTGATATATTATTGGGAATACCTTAGATCTATTAACTTTGAGTAACAACTGATACAGTGCATGAGTGTGTTAAATATATTCATGCCAATAAATTAATTACATTTTCTAAAATACCATATGAACATCGTCTTGAAAAATAAAAACTTATTCCCATGAAGTTAACCATCCAACCTACTAAGGTTAATCCACCACAAAAGGGTAAGCAAAAGTCAATCCCATTTAATAAGAGGCTATTAATTGAGATACCATTACATCAATGACATACAATTAATTCCACATAATCCTCATCTAGTATGCACCATGTTTATATATCCAAAGTACCTACACATGTTCCTATTTTTGATATTTCAAAGAAACCATATAACACTCAATGATGGATTCTACGAACTCCAAATCATATTTAAAACATCGTAACTTTTAGAATGATTTGAGTGATGAGACATCCTCATCCTAAGCCTATATATACATGTAACCTCCACATTTTAAAAGGGAGGAGAAATATTGATATTCAATATACATAGAGACCTTTCTAGTTGTTCTAAAAAAATTGTGTTGCATAGCTTTCTGTTTCATGTTTGTGTTATAGTTTTTATGCATTTTATCTAAATGGTAAATTAGTTTATTGATATATGATATAATTGTTTCAAGTATATTGTGGTTAATTAGTCATATTTTTATCAATTGAATATTTGCAGTAGAAATTTTAGATTGATGGATCTTATTTTTTTGCAATGATTTTTCTAGGTTACTCTTTAAATTTGGTACTAAGCTTATACTTGTGTGGATTAGGTTTAGCTCATTACCAAGGAGAATAATTAAATGACTACTCATCAATTAATATTATTGATCTAAAATTAATTTTTTAGATGTGAATCCAATAATTATTTTATACACTCATTGGAGACCATATGTAAATGAATTGTCTTTCATTGTTATTTGCTATTTGTTTTTAGATTGATAGAGAAGAAGAAGAAGAAAAAAAAAATATAATAATAATAGTATCCTCTTGAATAGGTTATTTTAGTACTATTTTTCTTTATTTGGATATACTTTGGCAAAATTTGTTAGAAACAATTTATGGTAGAAAAATATATGATTTTCCAAAACAAATTATTTCCTATGGTTTTCAATCAGAAAACATTTACCCAAAATTAATTTTTTTCTCATTTAAAAAAAAAAACCTACTCCTATTTTTTAAGGCTTAATTTACACCATTTTGGTGGGTTTATTTTGACCATAGAAAATGACAAGGTCTATGAATATGATTTTGGTAAAAAATAAATAAAAAATGAGCATGTTGATGGGAAATATTTTGGTGAATACAGGGATACTCACATAGATAAAATTGAATATTTACTATTTATATCTCAACAAGAACAAAATAAATGTGATCCTTATAGGTCATCTAAAGAACAAATTATTCCATCGGTAAGATTAATCAACTACTTGTAAACCTCACCACATGGGTTGTTATTATTACTATTGATACTATTATTACATCTATACATTAAGGTTTGGGGGAAACACAAGGTTTTAAAATAAATCTATGTCCATGCCTAACCAAATGAATTATATAATACTTTTGATAACTATGCATCCTACATCACTTACCTTGCCTACTACATAATCCCTTATGCAAACTATTTCAATTTTACATGCTAAGGTGTTGCAACTAGTTCAAGCTATACCAAAAGCTAGCCAATAATTAGATTCACAAGCTTTACTTCATAATCCATTAGAACATAACATTGTATCATATCCTTTACCTAAAATACTTGTAGCTTCTAAACCTCTATTATATGAGGGTAACAAAGATCCAAAATAAAAAAATTAATGTTTTCATGCAACATATTTGGATTTTGATTCCAATGACAAGTTGTTAACTAAGTTATTTCTAAGAAACCTAAAAGATTATGCCTTACATTGTTTTTATGATCTACCTATTAAACTAGTCAAAGTACTCAATCCATTAGCATATTACTTTCTTTATCATTTTACTATACAAAATGATGAAAAGTTTTCTTATGCACTAATTGTTAAACTTAAGCAAGTATGAATGAGCCTATTAGCGATTATGTACTTTGTTACAAGACCATTCTTTCCAAAATAATTAACATCTTTGCAAATAAAGAATTAAAAGATGTATTTAGATAAAGTTTACTTTCCCTTTGCATGAGTCAATTATTTTCAAGAAATACAAATAAATTAAGAAACATTGCCATACAATAAGAGAAATATAAATCAAACTTATTTATTTAAACAAGATCAAATATGCCCATGCATTTGTTTCAACTCCTACAATGAAGTTTCAAAGTAATCAAGTTTACAAATCCAAGCCTACAGATTCTAAATTTAATGTAAACATCACAATTAATGTTATTTATTAACTTTTAAACAAACTTTTTTTTCCAGATCAACCGAGACAATTCTCTAGGGTAACACAAATACCTCATAAATTGTTACAAAAGTTAACTGAGTGAAATATAATTACTTTACCTCCTTCACTAGAGTTTGATATGGGTAGACCTCAAGGTAAATACTTCAATAAAAATACATATTTTTATTACCATAGATGCAATAATCATTCTATTGATATATGTTTCAATCTCAAACACATTATGGGTAAGTACACAGAGTTGAGGGACATTCAGTGGACATTTTTGGTAATGTGCATTTGTTATTGCATAATATGTATGCTTTATGTAAATAATGCATATATGTTATTCAAATTTAGGTTTGTTAATTACCAAGACATAACATGTTTATTATAGAGTAAAAATTAGAACTGAAGGAAAACAAATGAGACCAAGCTCCAAACCAATTTCATTTTGCTTTGTCTTGGCATCTCATTTCTACCTTACCAAGATTGTGTTTTGTTGCTAGGGGAATAAAACACATTGACACTACCCATTACATTGATGGATCGATAATGCCTATGAGAAGGGGAGGTAAGCAAGCCAAATTTAAACCTATTAACACTATATTTTAATAATTATTTTATATTTTCATTATTTTATTGTTAAAACTTTTTTTTAATTTGAATAATCCATTCAAGTGCAAGATAATAAAGTAGATAAAGCGTCAGACTAAAAACTGGAAATCATATAGGGATAAATGTAGGGTTTACTATGCTAAAAAAATGGCATCACATGAGGTGAACAATACAAAATAACAAAAAAAACAAATTTATGCCTTTTTCATTGATCTATCAACTGATACACCTTTTCCATTATTAAACAAATGGTTTCCAATCCACCGATACTAGCATAATTTTATAAGAAGTAATTTTTGAGACCGATGGTGGATGGTGTTTTATTACCAACCTTGTAACAACCATGATGTTCCATTATACTTTTTGAATAAAATCCATGTGAGTTTATCCTTAAAGAGATTCTTAATTATTTTTGCTACTCAAAGTTTCAAGGTTGAGGGAAAGGATGTATGTAGGATAGACTAGGTGCACATTGTGTGCTCAATTGACTTTCAAGAGTCCCTATCCATAAGAAAAATCATCCTAAGATCCCCTCCATAGTGAAGGATGTTATTTATATTGACACTTTACATACGCTTGGTGTGTTTATTGACACACTCGTGTAGCATATGAATAAGTTTTTTGAGATTGATGCTAGAGAGGGTAGAAATAGTGATAATCCATCTAGGGTGCTTGTATGAATTCACCCTTACAAATACTATGGGAATATATTCATTAGACCTTCAAATGATTATGATGGTACTTTTGAGGTCCTAGATTCTAAATATAGATTTATAATTTTGAATTGTAAATATAGATTTGTTTTAATAATTTTACTCTATACTTGGGGAAAAATAACTTACGTCAGTGTAGTGTTTATACAAGGTTCTCCAATGACATTTCATAGCCCCATTCAGATGATTAACATGGCACCTTCTCATGTTTTCCCCCCTTTCACACTCCTGTGCATGCACCTTAACTTGTCACTAACCCTATAGAGCATCAGAGGAAAATTGAGCATGGCCATGAGATCTAATAATATTTCTATATGAATAGGTCCAAGTATAGGCAAGCCATGAGCATAGATTGAAGCACAATTAGACCTTAGAGGAATCTAAAGCATCTAAGGGGTCTCTATCTATGATCAAAGCATCCCATGGAGAGTTTTCTTTGAGAAAGGAAGAGAGAGAGAGAGAGAGAGAGAGAGAGAGAGAGAGAGAGAGAGAGAGAGAGAGAGAGAGAGAGAGAGAGAGAGAGAGAGAGATGTTTTTTTATGAGTAAGATGTCTTAGGTGATGTACTATTTTGTATATCGATATGGAAATGTACTCATTTTTTTATCAATGTATGTATATATGGAATTCAAATGACATTATATTATGTTATTATTTTATTTTATATATATATATATATATATATATATATATATATATATATATATATATATATATATATATATATATATATATATATATATATATATATATATATATATATATATATATATATATATATATATATATATATATATCTGTGTGTGTGTGTGTGTGTGTGTGTGTGTGTGTGTGTGTGTGTGTGTAGTGATCATCTTTATACATATAATTTGGCTCACATTTTTAGTCCAAAACTAAACTTGATGGTTGTATGGCCATATTTTAATATGATCATCTTTAATATTTCCTTCGTGTAATTATTAAAATTAAATTACAATCCTTCAATACATTTTGTAATTAAAACTATGTGAGACAAACTAGTATAATGTTTGAGATAGAGATATACATTAGTGTGAAGTGCCTCTCATGATTGGGCTACACCATTTGACGATTTTCTTTGTGATCCTTAATTGGAATCAGGTACTATGTTTGACTACTTGTGGACAATGTTGTCATCCTTATTAGCTTTGTTGATAAAATTTCAATATTATAATGAGGATACCCTTACTACAATAGTTTGATATCATTTGGAACTTATTATTCATGTTTTTTATTCATTAAACTTATTACTATCATTAAGGCCTTGGTAGTTATATCTTTTCTATTTCTCTTCCTCAACTTTGTTCTCTCCCTCTCCACTACACCTAGCTTGGCCATTTCTTCTCTTCTCATCACATGCCAACATGAACATGTTTAAAATCATATACCCACTTTGATGAAATGTATTTTTTAACTTATGCCTCTCAAATAGATTGGATAGTTGTTCCATATTCACCCTTGAAGAGTGAAATTACTCATTACCTTATCATGTAAATGGGGTAAATTCCATTATTTCTTATTTAAAAAAATGGAACACCCAAAGATATTTGAGGTTATTCCTAAATATACATGTCAATCAACATATTATATTTGCAATTATTTTTATGTATGACATCAATAATGACTTCTTACCTTTACCTGCTTGTAATGGTGATGGGGACTCCTCTATGGGTTATTGCTCCTTAATGGCTTCTTAATTGGTATCTCTTATTTTTAATTTATTATATCTTAAATTGTATGTTCTAGAACAAATTATTCCTTTCTAATGTTAGACACCTCTTTCTTCTTGGAATGCCCCTTGTAATTATTTGGGTGGAGTTGTGAAATAAATTTTCAACATTTTATGTGTCAATACCCATACATGTTGTAATGAGTGCAATATCTCTTGCCCATGTCCTTGGATAAAATTTCCTTCTTCTTGACCTTATTATCATATTAATTTAGAGAATGGTCTTTAGAAATTTCATCTTTCTTTCTTCTTACACCTTGATCTCTTCTTTGGCTTGGAGAGTGGTGTAAATAATTTTTCTTCCTTTCAAAAAACTTTGGATTTTTTTGTGATACATTTCTTACTCCAACACATGGAAAAATAATGGTTATTCATTAAAAAACATTAACACATGGATAGTATTCCAAAATTATTTTTCTATATGGCCTTTTTTATATAACTGAAGTAAATAATGGGATATTCATATCTTGCATACATTTTTGGGATGCCTTTATACATTTTACTTGTGCAAGTTTGATGAAGTGGTTATGTTCTACCTCCTCCTTTGGGATGTTCTCTATTTGGATATGTTTTGTATTATTTTTTCATGTTTATTCCTTTATTTAAATGTTGTCTTCTACTTAGAGTCAACTTGCATTCACCCATGCAATCATGATGTGAGGTTATTCTATCTCCTTATTAATAGAGTTTATTCCCTTATGTTAGAGACTTTTATTTTGCACTTTTAAGTAGTGAAATGTTACCTTCCTCTTCATTATAAACCTATCCATTATTTATACACTCTAATTCCTCATTAGATTTGACAAAAATAATGATGACTTTACTTTATAGTTCTATTTTTGTTGAGATAGTGACTTGGCCTCTTTGTCTTTGCAAGCTTGTTATGCTTCAACTATTATGGAATTTTTTTCAAAATCTTCCATACATATTTATCCCTTTATTAAAACTTTATGGTATTTATCATTATATTCCCATTCTTGACAAGCAATTTTCCATCATAACCCATCTTGAATAACAAGTTAGAGCCAATTGCCTTTGTATGCTTTCAAAAACTACCAAAAGACTCATTTAAATATTGATTGGATGAGAAAACATATGGTGCACTACTTAAAAAAGCATACCTCAGTCATGGTTTGTCCATCCTTGGTATAGGTTGGTATCCTTTTAATTCTAAACTCTATTTAAATATCAATAACTTAAGAAGAAATGAAAACTCAAAATGTTTGTGACAATTACGTCACTGGAGCTAGGATACAAAATAAACAATGACATTATTACAAAAAATATAATTGTTTCTTTACTCATAAAACATCCTGATGAAGGAGCATCATAGGGTTTATTTATTCTTTCATAATTTAAAAATAGAATGTGGTGTGTTTTGGTTAATTTTTAGGTTATGGCATTGTTTGTTTGATATTGTTTACCTCTTAGAATGATGGTATAAAAGTATTCCTTTTCAAAGAAAAATGTTAAAGATATTTTTACTATTTCTATCACTCCACAAGGATTGTTTAGTTATAAGCACTTGTAAAAAATGGATCTTCAACTACATTAAAAATTAGATGATTAAATTTTGTGAGGTCATAACATATGACACTTAAAACATCTGTACCAGTTTTTAGACAATTTGGAGCTACCACAAAAATGTACCATATGTTACATTAGCATGAAGTTTACTTACTTTAGTTAATTATGTGTAATGAATTTGATTCTTAAACTAGGTGGGATCATATAAATTGATACTTAAAACCTCTACATAAAATTTTAGATCATTTGGAGTCACCATGGAGGTGTACCAGTTATTACACTGACATGAGGTTTCCTTACTTGCAGTAATGTTGTAGAATGATTTGGATGATGAAATATTTTAAATTCATATAATATGAAACCTAGAATAATTTCATCAAATTTCATAACATTTTGAGTTATAATATAAAATTTATGAATGTTTCTTTTAAGTTATGCTTATATCACTTGGCATAAGGTTCATGACCTTAAAAAATACCTACATTAAAATTTAGGTCACCAAATTTGGATAAATGATACAAATTATAATATAAAATATATATTAATTTTTTTATCTCAATTAGATTAGTGGTGCTAATGTTATGATAGTTTTTATAACCATCATTTAACTAGAGGATGCATTTATCCAGTCTATAGGAGGTTCATTATTGTTAAGAATAAATGTATGAAGAATTGGAATTCTAAATTTTTATCATTGATATAAAATATATTATAAAATGTTTTTTTATAAATTTTATAAGTGTGTAAAATTTTATGATAATTTTCGTGACTTTCACTTAGCTAGAAGATGCATATGTGTAGAATGATGGTTCATTACCTTGAAGAAGAGGTGTGGTAAGAATTAGGTTATTTAATTTAATGGGTTGATATAAAATGTATTCATATTACTATATTTAAAATTTAAGATCATTTTTATTCACAATGTTAAGTTTTTGATGCTTTAGTAACTATCATTCTACTTGGAATTATAATCTTTGTAGTCTGCATCAATTTGCAAAGTTATTCATTACCTGCGGTAACTTGTGGTAATGTGTGTTAGTGCTTAGATGATTAAATTTGGAGGAGTGATGTAAAAATTTGTATATGATATATTTTTTTAAATATCATATCAATTTTATTAATTATGTTAAAATTATGGTGGTTTTTTTAACAATCGTTAAACCTAAAATGTCACCTAATAATTTCTAATAATTAATGATAGTTAGCTATTGATATTGGAAAATAAAGTGCACCTAATTTTTGGACATTATGTGGAGGTCAAGGAAGTTTAAAAGACACCCCATGAATATTTATATGTTAATATGAATACAAGAGGGAAATAAAGGGATTTTTTGAGAGAGAGGATGAGTTGGTGAAGGGGAAAACTCTCTAAGAGCAGAACATAGAGTGATATTAGTTTAGGAGGAAATGTGTGAGAGTTAAAAACTATTTCATGTAATGAAATAAGTCTATATATGAATGCATGAGTATGAGCATGTGTTTGAGATTATGATTTATTTTCTGCTATGTGAAATACGTTAATATAGTCTTTGTTAAATGTGATAATCAATTATTTAACAAAATGTAAATGTGTGTTCATGGATGTTGAAACCCCTACAACATGGAAGATAAAGATAGACCTTAAATGGACCACTCTCCTTGTAATTTCACCAAGTGCTATCAGAGTAAGGTATTTTCCTTGTATTTATTATAAACTCCTAAATGTGTGTTGTAAAATGTGAGAGAGAAGTCTATATAGAGATTATAAGTTGATGAGAATATTGCATAGGCAGTTGTAGGTGTGTGAAGTCTTGTAAAAGTGTGAAATATTTTGTGATAAGATAAATTTTGATCCCCTTTTAGGTTATGAAAGAGGATCCTTGTGATTGGTGGTAAGAGATGACACACAAGAGAAGAGTACATGATATGGGTTAATTGACAAAGATGCTAAAATGGATGATGGGAAAGACCACACAAGATGATGACAATGTAGTTGCATGTGATGGTGATGAGGAAGAGTTGATGGTGGGGTTGTTATCCCTACAATAACATATATATTCTTTGGAAAGAGGAAAATCAAATGGAGGAAAATATGGTAGTAGATGGAAGAGACCAACCAAGTTTGTGGTGAAGAAAAAAGGTAAATCCTTTTATGATATTTTTATATTTTGTGGAAATCAAGTTTTAGAATAACTAATGACTTGTATAGTTGATATTGAGTTATATTTTATGGATATGAATGTTGTTGACCCCATGAAGTTCAAGGTTGCATTTAAGAAGCTATGTAGAGTAACAACCAAGTATTTGAAATATCTCCAAGTGAGGAGATAAAGGAAAGGTAAGCATAAGGTTTGTGAGTGGGAACATATCATTTCCAAGATTTTGGGTCAATTTATACACCCAAAATTATAGTCAAGATGGTTGAGTAGGTTTTTATTGAAAAGGATTGAAAGTGTTGGTGAGAAGCATATTTCCAAGAGAGGTGATAAGGATGGGGAGATTGCATGTGAACAAACAAAGACTAATTTGATAATTCACATGGATGTGTATAGGTTCACAAAAGAGTATGTTGTTATATAAGACAACATAGAGGTGAGGCATCTATATGTAGAGCCTAAATATATTTTTGAGAAAAGCATATATGTGAGCTATGATCAGACCATAGGTGAAGATATTTGCATGATGGATGAAGGAGAGGTGATACATTATTCACTAGAAGATAGAGACCCATTGTGTGATGATGGGCAAGTGATTTTGAAGTCTCATGAGTAGATAAATGTTGAATTATACTTGGTTCAAGATAAAAATAAGTTTGCCAATTTTATTTTAGAGGGTGGAAAGTCTTATGACAATCAAATAATAACATATGTGACAGACGTGAATGAAGAGTTCAACCCAAAAGAGTTAAAGGTTTCCATGAAATAAACAATGAAGGTAAAAAAAGTGCAAACTAATGCACATGAACAGAGTATGGTTTTAGACTAGACATTAAAAGGAGAAGAAAAATAAACAAGAATGTAGATATAAAAACCCCTGAGGTTGTTAAAATGGGCCTATGGGAGTCCATAATGATGGCTAAATTTCTGAAACAATTATGAGCAAAAAAGAAGACTTGGATAACATGTCCTTGTAGTGTGAATAATATATGGAAGACGTAACTATAGAGTTCTTGATTCCCTTAATATGTAGGTATAGAAAAAGATATGGAGACTAAGATGGTGGACATGGTTATACCAAGGGGACCAAAATATGAGATCAATGTTACATATGTGAAATAAACCCATATAGATGTTAGAGGAGAGACTCTTATTAGTCAAGTTATGCATTGTCCTCATATAGAAAATAGAGTGAAATATTATTTGTATATGATAGAAAATATATGAAAGAAGGTGAAAGGAATCATTCTAGAGATAATAGAAATAGGATGATAAGTGAAAAGGATATGTCAAAATAGAAATGAAAGAGTGATAAAGTCTTTGAGAAGCTCGAGCTTGATGAGAATCAAGAGAATAATATGAATATGGAGGAATCGTTGATGGGGAATATTAAGTCTCATGTTTATAAACTAATTTGTTACTCTAGCCAATGTGAAAGTTTAAAAATGGAGAGAGGAGGTATTCAAAAAATACCTTCCAAGGTAATGATAGTGAGCTACTTGAGTTCACAACATGTGAGGAACAGTTTCTGATTTGGATATCAACTAAAACATGTAAAGAATATGTTGATGTTGTATCAAAGGTGGAGAGGTTTTTTAACATATCAATGCAAGCAAAAAGAGATAAGAAGGTAAGTACTGTCCCTGAGGTATTAGTAGAGACTATTGGTTATCATTTGGATGTTGAAATCTATGTTGAGTTTCAGTAATGATATTGAGAATGAAAAAGGAGATAGCAACCATGAGAGAAGAGTTGTAAAAATATAATATTGAGCCAACATCAAGTTGGATATTGGGTATCCAAATATAAGAAGGATTTAGGAGGAGGTGGTTGACCTATGGTGGGTTTAAGCCCACAAGGTAATGTAAAATGCAATAAAGAGTTCTTGGTGGTGGTGGTTGGTTGAATATGGGCTTTAGCTAAAAATAAGATGTAAAATTGAAAGGATAAGCCTTTAGTAGAGGAGAATGGAGTATGGTGTATCTAACCCCACAAACTAAGGAGTGAGAAAAGAAGAGACAAAAAAAGAGAAAAGGTAAGAAGAGAAGAAAGGAATTGAAACCATAAAAAAGAAGCTAAAAAGGAAGAGAAAAACTGAAAAATAACTAAAGTAATTGGTGTGTTGGAAGGGAATGCCACAGACACTATAATTTATGGTTAAAAGAGTGGGCTTGAGACTTATTCCATCTAGGTGAGTATGATATCAAATTTTATAAACCTTAGGTGTCTAATGTAGGAGAATCCTATGGTTTTTACAATCTTTCATCAACTAAAAACAAAGTGCAGTGTGTTTTCTTTGATTTTTACTTTGTGGTGTTATATGATGGAACTTGTTTACCTCTTACAATGTTGGTTCAAAAGTATTTCTTTTCTATGGAAAAGCACATAGATATTTTGACTATTTATGTCAATCTATAAGGACTGTTCAGTCACATAAACTTGTCAAAAATTGATCTTCAATTGCATTAAAAGTTAGATGATTAAATTTTGTGAGATTATAGCATATGACACTTACAACACCTATACCAATTTTTATACCATTTGGAGATATCATGGAAATGTACCAAATGTTACACTGGCAAGATATTTCCTTGCTTTTGGTAATTATGTGGAAAAAATTGGATGTTAAAACTTGGTGGGGTCATATAACTTGACACTTAAAACATCGACACAAAATTTTAAATCATTATAAGTCACTGCAGAGGTGTCCCAACTATTACACTAGCATGAGGTTTCTTTAGTTATGGTAATAATGTCGAATGAATTATATGATGAAAGTTTTTGGGTTAATACCATATGACACCTAAAATAGTTTTACCAAACTTTATACCATTTGGAGTTACCACAATAAAGTTGTAACTATTTATTTTAGGTTATGCCTACTTCACTTAAGATAAAGTTCATGACCTTCCAGAATACTAGCGATAATATTTAGGTCACACAATTTTGAATAAGGATATAAATTATAATACATAATCTATTTTAAAAATTTCAGCTCAATCAAATAAGTGGTGCCAATGTTGTGGTAGTTTTTGTAACTGTGAGTCAACTAGAAGATGCATAGGTCAAGTCTATATAAGGTTCATGATTGTTTGGAATAACTGCATTAAGAATTAGATTTCAAAATGTCACTAATATAATTTTTTTTATTAAAATATGTGTTAGAAATTTAAGATCAATTTGATAAATGTGGGAAACATTATGATAGTTTTTATGACTTTCACTCAAAAAATAAATGTGTGCAATTTGATGGTTCATTACCTCATGGTAGAGCTTCTATTAGAATCAGGTTACCAAATTTAGTGGGTTTATATATAAATGTATTCATATTGATATATTTTAAATTTTAGATCATTTGGATTCATAATTTTTTTTTTTTTAATGTTTTATTAATTATCATTTTACTTGGTATTATCATCTATGTAGTTTGAATTTATTGATAAGGGTATTCTTTACTTGCAGTAACCTGTGCTAACGCTTGTTAATTTTTAGATGATAAAATTTTGAGGGGTGATGTAAAATTTAGAATATGATATTTAAAAAAAAATTCATATCAATTTTATTAACAAAGCTGAATTTATGGTGGGTTTCTTAACTATTTTTCAACTTGAAATGTCACCTGGTAATTTCTAACAACTACTAGTAGTTAGGTATTGATCTTGAAAACTGATACCTAACTTTAAGACAATATGTGGAGGTAAATTAATTTTAAGAGACACCCCATGAATATTAGGATGTTAATATGAACATAAGAGGGAAATAAATAGACTTATTGAAAGAGAGATGAACTAGTGAAGCAGTAGAACTATCCAAGAACAAAACAAAGAGTTACATTAGTTCAATGTATGAGAGTCAAAAAATATTTCATGTAATGAGATAATCCTATTAAGGAATGTGTGAGTGTGAGTGTGTGTTTTATAGTATGATTTAAATTCCATTGTGTGAATTACATTAGTATAGTCTTTGTTATGTGACAATTAATTGTTTGACAAAATGTGCATGTGTGTCTATGGATGTTGAAACCCATGCCACCTAGGAGATAAAGCTAGAAATTAAATGGTCCCCATATCATTGTTTTTAAACCAAGTGGTATCATATCAAGGTATCTTATTTTTAGTTTTGATAAATTCCTTAATGTGTGTTTTAGGATATGAGAGAGAAGTTTATATAGAGATTGTAAGTTGTGGAGAACCTTAAAAAGGTAGTTACAAGTGTAAAAAGTCCTAAAAAAGTGTGAGGGAGTTTGTGAGAAGCTCAATTTTGAGTTTTTTATAGGTTACAAAAGAGGAACCTATTGACTGGTGGTAAGATATGGCACACAAGAGAAGATCACATGAGATGGGTGAGTTTACAGAGATGCTGAAAGTTTTTTGCAAGAGACTAGACATGATGGGAAAGACTACACAAGTTGATGATGGTGAAAGTATATGTGTTGGTGATGAGGAAGAGTTTATGGCAAGGTTTTTGTCCCTATAATTTAAGATATATTCTTTTTAAACATGCCCAACAATTATAAAAAAATATTCTAGAAGACAAAAGAGACCAACCAAGGTTATGGTTGAAAAAAAAGGTAAATCCTTTGGTGATATTTTTCTATTTTGTGGAAATAAAAGTTTAGAACAAATCATGACTTTTATAGTTGAGATTGAATTATATTTTGTAGATATGAATGTTTTTTTTACCCCATGAAGGTGAAGGTTTCATGCAAACAATTGTGTGGAGTTGAAACCAATGAATACTTCAAGAAGTTGTATGGACGTGCATAGGTGAAAAAATGAGTAGGTTGTTATGGAAGACAACACATAGGTGAGGCTTCTATATATAGATCCTAATTCTGATTTTTTAGAACAGCGTGTATGAGAGCTGTGAGAATCCCATAGGTGAATATATATGCATGATAGATGAAGTAGAGGTGATACATTATTCACTAGAAGATGGTGACCCATTGTGTAATGATGGGCAAGAAATAATGAAGTCTCATGAGTATAAAAATGTTAAATTATCCTTTGTTAGTGATAAAAATGAGTTTTACAATTTTATTTTGGAGGGTATAAAGCTTGAGGACAACTAAGGAATAACACATGTGATAGAGGTAAATGAAGAATGCATCCAAGAAGAGTTGAAGGTTTCTATGAAGGAAACAATGAATGTATAATAAGTGAAAGCTAATGCATACAAATAGAGTATGGTTTTAGACCAACCATTTGAAGGAGAATAAAATAGAAATAATAATGCAGAGAGAATAACCCTTGAGGTTGTTAAAATAGACCTATGGGAGTCTATAATGAGGGAGAAATTTGTAATAAGACTGCGAACAGTAGAGAAGACATGGAAAAAATATCATTCTCATGTGATGAAGATATGGAAGAAGTAACTATGGGAACTCTTGATTCCCTTAATATGCTTGTTTAATGTGTAGGTGTTAAAAAGGAGATGGAGATTGAGATGACATACATGGCTATACCAAGAGGATTGTAAGATGAAATCAGTGTTGCATATGTGGAATTAACCCATATAGATGTTAGAGGAGAGACTCTTATAAGTCAAGTTGTGCATTGTCATCATATGGAAAAGGAGAGTGAAATATTATTTGCACATGACACATAGGAGATGAAATAAGGTGAAAGGAATCATCCCAAAGATGATATAAATAGGATGAGAAGTGAAAATGATATGTCAAAAGAAAATAACAGAGTGATAGAGGCTTTGAGAAGCTTAGAATTGATGAGAATCAAGAGAATAATTCTAAGATGAAAGAAACAATGATGGGTACTATTAAGTCTCATGTTTATAAATTAATTTGTGACTCTAGCTAGTGTGCAAGTACAGAAATGGAGAGAGGAAGCATTCAAAAAGGCCTTCCAAGGTGATGATAGTGAGTTAATTGAGTTCACAAGGTGTAAGGAGGAGCTACTGATTTGTATATCAACCAAAACATGAAGAGAAGATGTTGATTATGTATTAGAGGTGGAGAGGTTGCTTGACATAACAATGTAGATAAAAAGAGATGAGAAGGTAAATATTATCTTTGAGGTAGTACTAGAGATTATTGGTTATCATTTGAATGACTAAATGTATGTTGAGTCTACTTTAATGATATTGGGAATGAAAGAGGAAATAGAAACCATGAGATAAGAATGAAAAACAAATAAGATTGAGTGAAGATCGGGTTGGCTATTGAGTAGCCAAAACCAAAAAGGATTTAGGAGGAGGTGGTCAGTCTATGGTGGGTTTAAGTATAAAAGGGAGTGTAAGATACAACAAATAGCATCTTGGTGGAAGTGGTTGGTTGAAGATGGGTTTCAACCCAAAATAAGATGCAAATCAGAAAGGATGAGCCTTTAGTAGAGGAGGATGGACTATGGTGGGTCTAACCCCACAAATGAAGGAGTGAGTAGAGAAGAGAAATAGAAGAGCAAAGGTAAGAAGAGAAGAAAGGAATTGAAACCAATAAAAATAAGCTAGAAAAAGAAGATAAAAAATGAAAAACAACTAAAGTACTTGGTATGTTGTAAGGGAGCATCATGGACACTATAATTTATGGTCAAAAGTGTGATTTTTCCAATCATTCCATCTATGTGATGAGGATATCACATTTTATAAACCTCAGGTGTTTGATGTAAGAGAATCCTAGTGTTTGTGCAATCTTACATCAACCAAAAAAAAAGTACAGTGTGTTTTCTTTGATTTTTGGTTTTTGGCATTATTTGTTTGAGCTCGTTTACCTCTTAAAATATTGGTACAAATGTATTCCTTTGTTGTGGAAAAGCAAAAATATATTTTGATCATTTTTGTAAATTTGTAGTAACTATTCAATCATAAAAACTTGTCAGAATTATATGATTAAATTTTGAGAGGTAATAGCATATGACACTTGCAAAAATTTTACCAATTTTTAGGCTATTTAAATCTACAATAGAAATGTACCAATTGTTACACTAGAAAGATGTTTCATTACTCATGGTAATTATATGAAATGAATTAGATGTTTAAACTTGGTGGGATCATATAAATTGAAACTTAAAATATCTACACAAGTCTTTACATCATTTGGAGTCATCGTGGAGGTTTACTAAGTGTTAAACTAATACAAGGTTTCCTTAATTGTGGTAATGTTTTATAATGAATTGGATGATAAACATTTTTGGGTTTATAAAGTATAACACCAATAATAGTTTTATAAAATTTTAGACCATTTTAAGTTATTGTGTAAATGTTGTGGTTATTTATTTTAGGCTATGTTTGCTTCACTTGGCATAAAGTTCATGACCTTGTTTGACATCTAAGGTAAGGGTTAGGCCAATATAATTTTAACAATGATATAATTTATATTCTACACTTTGTGTTATATATTTCATCTCAATTAGATAAGCAATGCCAAAGTTATGATAGTTTTTGTAATTGTCATTCAACTAGAAGATGCATCTATCTAGTTTGTAGAAGGTTCATGATTTTGAGGAATATCTACATTAAAAATTGAAATGCCAAATTTTTATCAGTGATATAAAATATATCTTATAATGTGTATTCCAAATTTATTAACAATTTTATAAGTGGCATAAATGTTATGATAGTTTTTGTGACTATCATTTAGCTAAAAAATGCATTTATGTAGCTTGACGGTCCATTACCTTGCGGTTAAAATATTTAGTGGGTTGTTATAAACTATTATCATATTTACATTTTTGAAATTTAATATCATTTGGATTCATAGAGTTAAAGTTGTATAAGTTCTAGTAACTACCATTATATCTGGAATTGTCATATGTGTAGTTTGCATCAATTGGTAAGGTTGTTCTTTACATGTGTGTTAATATCTAAATGAAATTTCAGGAGTGATGAAAAATGTAGTATATGAGATTTGGTTAAAATTTAATATTAATTTGATTAAATAGGTTGAGATTATGGTGTTTTTTCAGTCTCTTGTTCAACCTCAAATGCCACCTGATAGTTATTGATAGTAAGGTGTTGACCATGGTATTTTTTAGGGGTGAATTATAGATAATTGGTGAATTTTAATAATATTATTTTGAGATGGGTGAATTATTAACATAGGAATCATTTATATTTTCTCACTTAATATAAGGGGTATGTTTCTAAATTTTAATATTATTAGCCATAAAATAGGCATGATTATCTAGACGTGTTTTCCTAAAAATGCTAGGATTATTATAATCTCTATAACATATTCACCTAATCCAGTCCTTGTTTGGAAATATCTAGATTTATTTCCACTTGGGATCTATCATTTAAATTCCATTGTATAAGTTTTGCCAAGAATTCATAATGGGTATTAAATGGAACTAGAAGTGGAAGGTTAACTTGCTACCTACATGGAGTTTTGAAGTGGTAATTCAGATTAAATCCTCTAGGAGATACATTTTCAAATGGGTAGTAAACAAAAGTAGAAGTGGAAGGTTAACTTGTTCCCTAAATGGAGTTTTGAAGTGTTACTTCAAGGTAAATCTTCATAAATCTTCATTCTATATATATTTTGTAAAACTACAATGGAAGGATTAATATTGCAAGATAAATTCAAATATATCTTTGACAATGGCTTTATTTTGGAAGTGCAAAATCAATTTTCCTTGTGCAACATAAATTAAGTCATTTATGATTTGATTTGAGGTTGTATTTTGATTAATGGAATGCCATGTGTGATAAAAATTAGAGGTAAGGATGTAATATATTATATTTTGACCAAACGAGTTGATCGTGGAGGCATCATTCCTCCCAAGCATTCTTGTCTTGAGCTACCTAGGTAAGTGATGAACATGAATTGTTTGACAAAATGTTACATATATTTTTACTATGATATTTGATTAGTGGATTTAAATCCTGGCTAAACCATTTCCACACACTTTTTATTTCATTTATCAAGCACCTTAGGTATGAATTTTTTGTACATTTTACCCTAATATGTACTTTATGTTGGTGTGCACATGATTTGATAATGTTATAATGTTGGCATCTACATCTACTAGTGCTTTAATTGTTCCTTCCCATTCTTTTCATAATCATAGTGCCTTTGAATGTGCCTGCATTATTCATTGACATATTCTAGTGATAGAACCCTCAATTAATTTGTAAGACAACCAAGTCTAGATAAACAAAACACTAATCAGATCATAAAAGATCAAGTGTGTTATAAATCCAAGTAAGAATCATATTGATAAGTATCACTCATTAATCGTTACATAGATCTAGTGATTTTTTACTAGATCCTCTACTAAATTTACAATTAATGGCATGGTTACAAATTCTTATAAATTTAGTGGTAATGTGGAATTGCTTGCAAGATAATGTCTTTGTACAACTATTTTGCTCCATTCAGTTCCATGTTGTGAAACAAAATGTCGATAATGCATTTTATGAGTTACAAAATCCTAAAGAACAAATCCAAGATTATGTTTTTGATGGTATTTTTCTTTAAATATCCTTCTTATCTATCCTAATAGATTTACCTCGTAAATGAAGGCACTTAAGCAAATTTTTATGAATAATATTGCAATTGTAAGTTAAAATGGATATTGGTGTTTCTACAAGTTAGTTAATGGTTTGGTGTCTATAATTTTTAGCTCATATCAAAAACATTGAAATCAAGTTTGTTAAGCAATAAGTGATAGTGGACATTGTTGTTGTTTCACTTCAACTTGATGATTTGGTGTCTATAGTTTATAACTTGTATTAAATATGGTTATGGAAATAATATGTTAGTGGATTTATATTTTTATTTTGTGGGGGAGGTTTAATGAAATGATTTGGTGCCTGTGATATCTTGCCTATATCAACTATAGTTTTAGGAAGTAATGAGTTATTATTGACATTGGATGGGAAGTAATAAAGTATATTATTAAATATTGGTGTTTAGTTAGTTTAGTTAGGTGATTTAGTGCCTATACTTTTTAGCTATTCTAAATAAGTGTTTTAGAAATATTATGTTATAATGGTGGTTGTGTTTATGAAGATCAGCTAAATCATTTGGGATCTAGATAAATGCTAGGATATATAAAATATGACTTTTTAAAAGTTTATATAGATGATCTGGTGTGCCTAACCACTAACTGGTATCAAATATAGTTTTGGGAAATTACTAATTATAATGGGTATTGGTGCTTTTGCAGTCTAGCTACAATATTTGGTGTTCATTTGTTTACTTAATATCAATCAGCTACATGATTTTGATGCTTATAGTGTTTAGCTAATATCAATTAAACATGCTTTTGAAAAATATACAGTTATGGGAAGTTATTGTTATAATGCATATTGGTTGGTTATTGTTGTTTTTGCGGTTCCTAGATGATTCAGTGTCTATAGTTTTTGGGCTATATCAATCAAACATGTTTTTGGGAAGCAATAAATTTTGGGTTCAAGTAATTTATATAATCTAGGTATTAGTGGTTTAGCTAGATGTTTTGGTTTCTATAGCTTCTAGAAATATGGTTTTAGGAAGTAATTATAATTTGTATTGAGTAATGGTGTTTTGGAAGGAAAGATAAATGGTTTGGATGATTTTTAGCCTAAAATAAACATGGTTTTGAGAAATTATAATGCATATTAGTGTTTTTGTTTAAGAGTGATAGAAGTAACATAAGAAAGTTTTTGTCTATGGCTGGAGGGCCATCCATCTAGATGGAGTAGTAAAAAAATAAATTTAATGCCATACCTAAATTATGCTACACTATATGGGATATGTAGGATTTACAACATAAGTTCCGTAAGATTGAAAAGGATGAAAAAGTAGATGTGGTAGCACTGGGAGCTAGTATTTTAGGAATAAGTTGTGCTTACAACCTTGTCAAACAAGGAAAAAATGTTAGTACTTCTTGAAGCCAATACTAGAGGTTTGTAATATATGTTTATATTTAGTATTTTTTTAGTGGTTAGAATCTCTTTAGTGAGTTATGTGGAATTTGGATAGGCCTTCCCAATTGAATATTTAATAAAAAATAAAATAGCCACTTATCTATTATCGAGGGTTTAGTTTTCTAATACATCATACACTGATGTATAATAATACAAGTCCCATAGATGCCTCTCAAAGCTGGGATGCTCTCAAAAACATCTATAATTGTGTTTGACATCTATGATTTTATACTCTCCAAAACCATTAGAGACTGCAATATGCTTCCAATGTCATGAACATACACATCTTGCATGCTAAAGTTATATTTTTCCCCATCTAAGGAAAAGTAGTGAGGCCTAGTAAATGGTCTTGGTTACTTTGGTATAATACATGCCCCCATATCTTGGCCCTCTGACTCTTGCAGACACATAAATAAGCCCAATGGCTTGAATCTATATGGCCTAAAGGATATTCTCTGGTGTTAAAGCAAAGTGTGTTTTTAAGTAAGGAGCAGATGATATGTTGGACGTCATGTGGCAAATGTAACAAGATGGTTTAAAGTTAAAAAAGTTCAAGCCATTGGAGACTACTTTTTTAATTCATAGTTCAGATTCGAGTTGGAGATTATGTTAATTCCTCAACATTATTATTTTTATCTCATTTTAGAAAAGAACTCTGGAGAATATCTACTCTATCCTCTAGATGATATATATTCTTTATGCAGTAGTAGAGCACGATAAAGCAATAAAACATATAATTTTTTTTGGTAGAGATTCCAAACATTTTTCTAAGCTAAAGGTTAATACAAAATGAAATCTCCATCTTTCAGCTTAGTGAATCTTAGTGATTTTGGTAAAATAGATGTCCTAGGATCTGACATTTTGATACTAATCCATACAAGAATGCCAAGACCTCTCTTCCTGCACTATGGACTTGTACTCATATTTTAAGTGGTTTTAGACTTCATTTAGTATTTTATGTCAGGATGAATTGATTAGATAACTTAATCCTTGTGTTGATCTCAAAGGACTGTCAGGGCATCAATGGAAAAACATAAAATTAGGTACGTTTTAATTTCATTTTTTTATCAAATTAGTCGCTAAAATATTATAGTTATTTTCTTTACATAGAAATAGGCATTGTGGTCACAAATGACAATTGTGAATGAAGGAAAATTTAATGGAATGAATATTTAGTTTTATACTCACATTTATAAGGAATGAATTTAAATATTTAGAAATCACCAAAAGTTATTAATAGAGCTTTTCTTTTATTCTGTTAATTTTAAAGTTTACAAATAAATTATATTTTTCGTGAAAAATTATTAATTTTATTTTCACAAATAAATATTAATTAATTTTATATCATCATAAATAATTTTAAAGATTATTAATTAATTATATATATATATTTTTTAAATATTAATTAATTATATTATTATAAATAATTTAAAACTATTAATTAAGTATATTAAATTTAACCTAACTTAAACTACCTGCCACCCTAAGCCTACCCACCATGCATGCCAAAATTAAGGAGAAAACAAAATAAACTTCAAGTTAAAATTAAATCACTCCATTTCCCTTAGACATCGCCCACCTTAAACTCTTCCTTAACTCATGCATCATCCATGCAAACTGCCACATCAACTTCCACATAATGAAGGAAAAAATGGGCATGAAAAAACTATAAATGGAGAGGTTGACATTGGGAGAAAAAGGCACCAACGCTTAAAATATAGATCAACACTTTAAGGGAAGGAAAAAAAAAAATGGAAGTAAAAGAAGGAAATAAGGTTGACGTATGGGAGAAGGGCATCAACAGATCTTTCCTTCCATTCTTTAACTCAGCCCAAGATCAAGACCGCTGCCATTCACTTTATCTCAGTGGTTTTCAATTAAGCGGAACCACATTCCATTTCAGTCAAAGTTTTCTGCAGGCACCAGGTAAACATATTATTTTTATTTATTGAAAAGGAAATATATTATTTATGGTTATAAGAAATTGTTTAAAAGGAAAATCTAGTAATATTTATATTTATTTGTATGTAAGTATAATTTTTTTTTATAGTATCTTATTTACATGATTTAAAAAAAAAAAGGAAAGTATATTATTTTATTTATCGTTAAGAAAACAATTTGGATTGAAATTATAATATTTTTCTTTATTTTTATAATATTTTATTTAATTTATTTAAAAGGGAAAATGAATTATTTTTATTTATTGTTAAGGAAATAATTTAAAATGGAAAATATAACTTTTTTGTTTATTTTAGAAAATTAAATGTGAAATAATTTTTATTATTATAACTAGAATGATATTCTATTCGGATTTTCATTATGTTGTTTGAAAATAAGTTTAAATTTCATAATTTGTGTAGATAGAACTTATGCTATAATGAATTCATTTGTTATAAGTAATTTTTACATGTATACATAGAAAATTATTGGAAATTTTTATATTTGAGTAGTTGAAAATTTATTAAAGAGAATTAATAATTTTACATTTTGGAATACCTATTATAACGCATTTCATAATAAGATTTTAAAATCGTTATGTTGATTTTCATTGTTCCTAAACATGGTTGAAAATCTATTATTGTTTCATTCTTCATTTAGAAAATAAAATCTTCTTTTATTATCATTACGAAAAAAATATAGAATGATAACATATATTCTTCATTTTAAGGTTTAAACCTCAATTACAACCTTCTTTTCAAGCATTTTTTACTTCTTTTTAAATTTCAAACTTATAGAAAGAATTTAAGGTTAAAAAAAACTATGCAGCGTTCAGTGCAAGCGATGCCTCTGGTTTATGCTTACGGGTAATGATGTTACGCTTGAGCTACTGGATCCATAGCCTAACACAGCTGCAATAATGACGTGTGGGCATCATCCATATAAACCGTTGGAGAGAAATAATGATCATGTCGTGTCATTAACACTAAGGGATGGGATAATCCCTCTTGGTCAACAACACTAATTAAGATAAAAAAATAACTTCGACTACTTTAGACAATTCTGACTTGTGAACTTCTGAAATAGAATGGACAAAGTATGTTTCTTACTCAAAACATGGTATAACAAAAAAGGAGCAATAAAAACTAAGATTAAGAGTGTTAAACCAGTTATTATCAAGAAATCATCAACCATATGGCTCTCAGATAATGAAACTTTGGCAACAACTGTACAAATTAAGTTGTCTAAGCAAGGATCAAAACCATTGTAAACAAAAAGTAAAAGAAGGATGTAGCTTGCAATGTTTATTTATATTTTTTATTAGGATTTAAGGTTAGTTTAGTTAAACAAGTATTCAGTCACTTAAACTGATACTTTAACTCTTTCGTTTGGGTAGCAATCATAGAAAAACTATTTGGAGAACTGGGTCTTAGAAAGCGTTGCATACCCAGATTCATAGTTCACATGAAACTTAGAATAGAAAACAAAACTACATACATACTACACCTTGATCTTATTCATAAGTAGGTATGTAAGCAGTCTAAGAAGTGAAGGATGCTTCCAGTACATAAGTGAATAGGATGGGGTTGGGGTTGTGTGCTAAACAATATTAAAGTTAAATGAAAGCACATGACTATTATAATAAGGCCATAGTTTAGATAAACAAAGCAAAGATAAGAATTCTATGTTATACTTGAAAGGATCACAGTTGGATCATCGTAGTTTTCGAGGCTTTAGGCCAAAGTTTGGGGTGGAATGCGACTTTTTGTTATATCTTTTATACATGCTACTATCACGACAACTTCAATGCTTATCTAAGTAGAGATTAGCGATAAACAGTGAGTGACTCAAGATTCGATTGAACCTGATGAGTCAAGTTTATGGCCAGAGTATAACCTACCCATGTGTAGATATCTAACCCATTTGATTAGATGATTTCCCATTTGGCAAAGGAATGACTAACATGTATGGTTAGATGCTTGCCCGTTTGGCAAAAGATATCCGATAGGATAAGGTATACCTGAGTTATATGCACAAACAAACATTAATTACATTAAAAAAATTTGTGTTTTAGGATATGAATTGTGGTCTCTACTTTATGGTATCAGAGAAGTGGTCTCTACAAAGAACATTGGAATAAGTTCAATGGACACCAAATGTTACATAAGATCTTTCTTGGTGTTAAGGCCAAGTGTGTTTATAATAATGAGAAGAGAATATATCAAACCTTCTGTAGATCAAATTAGTTTGGTTCTAGTTTGAGTCTATGTTAGAAGCCTCTATATTTTTTATTTGTTTTGCCATCCTCATTAAGAAGGCTAAATATGGTCAATTATAAGCTAGAGATGTAGTAGTAATGTAGTGGAATATGTAATGAAGGATATCTACATCTTTTGGCCCAGTCCAAAAGAACCAAGTTTGTACTATAGTAAATTTATGTTAATTCAATGTAAAGAATTACTTGTTAGCTACATGAAATGTTAGCTAATGCTACTCTTTTTATTGATAAAAAATATTGCACCAAGGTCTTTGTCTGTTGCTATTTTTTTAATGTTTTTATTATGATTGTTATTTTTTACTAGGTTTTTATATCTATGGACAGGTAGTTGAATGAGTGGGAGAACCATAGGTCATATAATGCTATGGTTTGATGACTTCTACTTTCAACTAGAAAAGGACCATGGTCTTGAGAAAGCCAAAATTGTAGTTGAGAGTCACAAAATAGCTATTGAATTCATAGAAACCACTATCAATGAGGAAGGAATTGAGTGCCATTTTATAGACTGGATGTATATATTTTCACCACAATGAATCTAAAGAAGCTATGAATCTTCTTCTTCAGGTTTGGATTATGTTTTATCTCTAATTTTTCATAAACTCGTTCCACAGATCACAAGTCATTTTTTTTGTCTACAGGAATTTGAAACCTGTAAAAGAGTAGGTTGGATGTTAAGATGGTGGATTTGGGGGATGATCCTGCGTAATGAAAAATTGGGAAAACAATTCAGTTCTCAAATTCAGGAAGATTTCATCCTCTCTTGTAATTTTCACTTCAATAAGATTATTAGCATAGCTACATACTTGTTAAATAGGAAACTCGACCATTCTGGTAATTTTCACTCAATAAGCTTATTAGCATAACTACATACTTATTTGGTAGTAAATTCAATTTTTTAATTAGTAGGAAAGCTTAGAAGGTTATGTAAGTTTTTAAAACATTTTTTGATTTATTGATTATTTCAGTCTCATTGTTATACACCTGAAACCCATCCTCAAAACTCTGATCCATTGCATCGGCATTTTAAACTGATATTAATTTCTTCTTTTTATGTCTTATACATGTGGGTGTGATGTCCATACTTAGATTATCAATGGAGTGACTGATACAATTCTCAGAGAAGGAAGAATATATGAAAGAAGTTGGGTGTTTGAGGTAGAGAAAAATTAAGTTAAAATAATAGATGGAATTAGAGTTACTGCTGGTGCAGTTGTGATGACCACCAATTATCCTCTCAAGAAGCTCAATTGAACCATCTTCGAGTAGAGGAAATGTTTTGAACTATTCCCCGACCCATGTTTTGGCCAATGGCAAATCTGCCGCAATATGTAGACCAATAATTACACAACCGTCAGGGCAGTTTGTGAAATCGGTGTTGTCAGGTGCATTAGAACTTGAGGTGCTCAAGGAGTTTCACGATCTCACAGTGGATATTATGCATAGGAAAAACATAGATTCAATATGCAGGCCAAATAGATGGAAATTATAGCTGAATTATTTCACTGTGTTGTTTATATTCTAGGATTCAGGTGACAAATTTGAGGTTTGTAGAAGTAGATTTTCTCAATCTTAAATAACACTTTTGATTTAAATGGGCACATATATCGGTCCAATATTTTTATTTGATTTGAGTCTCTCCAATTTTTGGTTTTTTTTTTTTTTTAAACAGTGGTTTTAGAGGCTTTCTCTACTTTTTCACATTATTTTTCTTAATTTTGGATGTATATTGCATCATAGGGTACAAATAATTCAACAAACATAGATGTTGATGTGCTCAAGAGGTGTAACATTGACTCCCAAAGGATACTGGTATTAGATAGGAGCCTTGGATTTATTGTGGTTTTGGGTGTTCACAATTTGTCTTGTATATCTAGAATATGAGTTACTGGAGTCTGATGCTTTCCGTTAGAGTATGGAAAAACATGCCTTATTTTTGAATGAGAAGCGTGATCTTATATGTCAATTTTCTTACATTTATTTTGAATTTAAATTACATTAAAAGTAGAAATGATTTAAAAACATAACTCTCGGTGTGCTTGATAGGCATGACATTGAAACTTGATGTACATGATTACACTTTAAGATTATGTCAAGTTTTATATTTTCCCCTTATTAATATCAAAAATTGAGAGGTATTCATTCTACCAAATTCATCTAGGATATGATTTTCATCTTATCTTCTTTTTTGTATCTCTTAAGATTTGTACCTTGGTGGATGGTTAGGCAACACCTTTTACACCATCATTCTCATCATTAGATTACAACCCACTTGGTAATTTTAGACATTTTTATCTTTGGATTGTTTATAATATTTTATTTACCATCTTATTAAATACAAGAAATATATTCTCAAATTTTTTCTCTAAATTCATTAGATGTTTTTTTATTTACAAAATAAAATACAGAGTCCAATGAACTAGTGATAATAATGGCTTGCTTGTATAATGCTAACCATGATATCTATTATGCTAGAAATTCACATCATTGATCAAGTATTGTCACAATGGGAATGACAGTGCAAAGCAAGAAAAATCTGAGAGCTTCAAGAAAAATATGAAGGTAACTTTCTCAATTTTATTTAGCAATGAAATTAATGTTGCTTTATCCTTTCATAATTTCAAACACCTATGGAATCTATTGATTCACAATATACAATATTTTTTAGATGATATTTTTTTTTCATGGACAAAATATTATTATCATGTGTCGTTGTGTATTTTGATTTTGGCTCATTGACCCCTTATTTCTCTACCATATGCTAATTCTTTGCAATCCTTGATTTTATAACACCATAAGGGTGATCACACTAAGAAATATTAATTGTTTGCCATGTAACAATAGAGGATTACGGGATATCTACTTGGTAGCAAAAGAAAAAGTGAGATTGAGAGGAATTTGTATTGGGGTTGTATTGGTTTCTTAATAGTGAATAATCTTTTGGTGCTTTCTTTACCTCTTTAAGGTTTTCCTATAGTAATTATGTGTCAAATATTGATTTGTATGGTTTATTTATACTTTAATAATTATTTTGCATCTTAAATCTCCTATGAATTTCATATTACATTCATATAATTTATCATGGAATCAGAGCTCTAAAGAGGTGTATGTGATCAAAAAGCATATTGTATTGAGTTAAATATCAAAAACTAGTATTTTAATTCATTCAAAAATATTTATTACTTAAAGCCTTATATGGCCCTATGTGGTGGAAAGCAGATTCAAGTTTTGAAAAGATGCATATAATGGCTATTTGATCTCAAATTTCTCTTGGATCTTCATCTTATCTCCATTAAAGCAATCATAAGTTTTTAAGGGTGGAAATCAACCTCAAAGTTTATTATTCAATCTTCAAGGGTGGAATTCAACCTCAAAGCTTATTCAATTAAATATCCATGAAAAAAATAGAAATTTCATTTTGATTTTGAATTCTATGTATCAAATTAAGCAAGATATACTTGACCTTGCTACTTTGTCTGCTCTCCTTATTTAAGAAGAACACGTTATGTCTAATTTTGATTCTAAATAAAATGCCACTCAATAACTTCTCACCCTAAATACTATTTTTGATTAAAAAAAAAAAAAAAAAATTAATTCTAACTCTACTTCTAGTTCAAATCGAAATAATAAATTTAACAATAAGAATCATAAACATAAATTAAATGAAAATTGCAAAATATGTGGTAAGTTTAGTCATAAAATGAAAAAAAATTATAAAACTAAATATATAATTAACAATCAATCTTTTAAAACTAACAAAGGGAATAAATCTAATCAAAACATGAAGAAGAGTCAAAACCCTAATCAAGATAACAATCAAAATAAAAATATTATTAATTTTAAGTCTACTTTATTTGCTTCAAATAAAATTGAATGAATTTTAGATAATGATGCATCGCACCATATGGCTTACTTATTTAATATTCTATGTGATTGTAGAGATAACTCTGAAAAAATTTACTTAGAAGATAATTTATTTTTAGAAACAACTAAACAAAGAAAGACAAAATTTTTAGATGTTATTAATGATGTTTTATATGTATCGAATCTTAAAAAGAACTTGTTATCTTGTTCATAACTTACTAATAATAATTTTATTGTAACATTACTTAAAGATAACTAGTATATTAGAAATCAATGTACGTCTCTAATTATTGAAGGAGTTTAAAAGAATGGTTTATATATTTTTTTTCTCCTACATGTTTTCTTTCAATGCATAGTAAGAATGAATCTTAATTATGGCATAATAGATTAAGACATGTTAATTTTAAAAGTTTACATGATGTGTCTTCTTAGAATCTTTTTATTAGACTTCTAACTATAACTTATCATCATGAAACTTATAAGGTTTGTTTACATGTTAATTAACATACTAACCCCTTTAAAAAAAAATCGTGATGTAAATTCTCACATTCTTTAGAATTGATTCATAGTTATGTTGTAGGACCTCGTGAAGGTGTATCTCTTAATTGTTCTTTGTATACTATTATTTTTATTAATATTACAATGGAATGATTTGGTCATATTTCATTAAAAATAAATCTGATGTGTTATCTAAATTCAAATTATTTTAATCTTTTGTTGAAAATACATTTGATGTTCATATTAAGATATTAATAATTGATAGTGATGGTAAATATATTAGTAATGAGTTTGATTTTTTTAACATTAATTTTGGTATTCAAAGGGACTTAATAACTCCCTATTCCCCTCAGCAAAATTGTATTGTTGAAAGGAAAAACCACACTATTATTTAAATGGTTAGACCAATTTGTATTCTACAAATATTCCTCTTAATTCTTATGGGTTGAATCTTTGAATACTGTCGTACATTTCTGAATATAATCTCTATTTAATCTTTGCATTTTTATACATCAAAAGTATACGTATGCTCATATAATTTCATTCTATTTAACAAAACTATTTTATTGTTACTTTAGAGATACTAACTATATTGATAGTTTTTCATCTACATTGTTGTTTTTAGTAAAATAAATTAGTTTGATTCTTGAAAAATGTTTATTACAATTATATTGTAACAAATATATGTCTTAGATGAAAAATCAAAGAATATATTTATGTTTGTGTGTGTGTATTATTTTCAATTCATATGAGTTGGCATGAAAATACATTCTATGCATAACATCATGTTTAATTTGAAAAAATGAGCATGTTTAGTTATTGCATTTAGTAAAAAGATCATTCTCAATAAGTTTTGATATTTTATGTTTTAATATTTCATTTGATTATTAAGTCATTTTCATACTAATATGCTTAGATATTCTCATTTAATTGTATTATCATTTAATTATGTATGCTAAAATTCTTGTGTTTTATTTGATAATAAGATATGTTATGAAATGCAAAGTGTCAATGGAGCTTGTCTTATTATCTATTCACCATTTATTTTACTAATCATCTATTCATACATCTATAAAATTATTTATTTTATTCTCATATCTATTTGTTTGGATAATGGTATTTCACATTAAAAATTATCCATGTTTGATGTATGAAAGGTTATACCTCAATCTTTTATTGTAGCATATAAAACTTGTAAAGTTTTAATAACAGTCAAATGATAAAATGAGTTATTACTAATAGGGTATTTAATTTTTGGCTAAATTTAGTATCATATTATTAGTAAATTATTATATGTGCATCTCATTATAGTTGGGGATGCTTATCTTGTCAATATTGGAGATATCCAATAATGAGTGCATACAATAATTTATGTTTCTCACTAACTTTGTAATCAAAGTAGTGAACTTGTTTACTTAAACCATGACTTGATTGTTTAAAATATGTTTTATTATAGATAAACATATATCATTTTTTATCTTTATGTATTTATTTATTTTGATGCTAACCATACTATGCTATCATGAATATATTTTTAGATATGTTTAAGT
This sequence comes from Torreya grandis, assembly GCA_037957365.1. Classification (NCBI taxonomy): domain Eukaryota; kingdom Viridiplantae; phylum Streptophyta; class Pinopsida; order Cupressales; family Taxaceae; genus Torreya; species Torreya grandis. The sequence goes on from JARHVA010001331.1 coordinate 2,443,471, forward strand.
TTTGTGTAGGTGCACAACACCAAATAACTAAACATATTGAATTTAATATGCATTTTATTTAAGAGAAAGTCCTCAATGATGACATTGATCTACATTTTTATCCTACGGATGAACAAGTGAAAAATATCTTCACAAAATCACTTGGTGCTACCAAGTTTTGTCAATTACATGCAATGTTGGGCCTCTCATAGTTTTCAATGAGGGGGAGTGTATGTGACAATACCACTTCCTATTGGTTATATGTTTCTTCTCTTTCTCTATATTTCTTTTTATTGTAAGGGATTGTAAACTTTGTGTGGAAGTTATATGATTTGGATAAACTTCATGTGAAAGTTTTAATTTTGTACATGAATACATTAAAAAAATATTTTTTAATGGAGGTTTATATGTTATAAAAAGCTCCAAAATTGTTTGATTGATTATTCATGAGAAATTATGAGATGTAGTCTGATAATCATGCTAGTCTAAACTTACTTTTGATTAGTTTATGGATTATAATTCTTTTTTTTTTAAATATAATTTTTGGCATGATGAAGATTTTTAAATCCTTCAATTGTGTATATAGTATTTTTTTTTTAACGGTGACTATGGCATTTATCCCCACTTAATATTAAAAAGAAGTGTTAGAATATTTAATTCTAAGTGGGCTTATTGTCCCTTAGCCTTGGTAAATAATAAAATATTATTATTATTATTATTAAGACGAGATAAAAACCTCATGAAAATAAATAATAAAGTCATGATCATTTAATAATTACCATATTTAATGAAATGGGTTATCGGGATGGATGGACCTGTTGGTTACAAAGGTCACCTTCCTTCAATTTTTAATATTAAATAGGGTTTAACCTTATTGTTAAAATTACTTGATGCATTTGAAATCTATATATTTTTTGGTGAATAAAAGTTTTGTGAAGGATAAAGAAGAAGTAAGATTGAGAGGAATTTGTATTGGGGTTGTATTGGTTTCTCAATAATGAATAATCTTTTGATGGGGTTTTTACCTCTTTGAGGTTTTTTCACAAATAATTTGTGTCAAACATTGATCTATATGGTTCATTTATGCTTTTATAATTATTGTACATCCTAGATCTCTTATTTATTTCATATTATAGTCATGGAATTTATCAGAATGGTTATAGTGTATATGGTGAAGTGCCCTTTAGGAGTTGGAATTTTGAAAAGTATGTTTGGGTTGTATGATTTCAAAGTAAATATGAATGGATATGGTAGGTAGGGCCTTTTTTGGATACATTTGGAGTCTATCAATTTAAATTTGACTGGGAAGAAAACTCTAGCTTCTATGTGGAGTTCCTCAACTATGATCTATATGTAATGAGATGTTAACTCACCTGATGTAATTTTTGTTTATCACGGTATTGGATTTAAAATATCCATACTCAGTATGTACAGAAGGAAGACTCTATAACTTTTTCATATTCTTCATATTTGTCATCTTCAACATCTTCTCCATAGAATTAATATAATTATGAAACACTAAATATTGTAGAGATATCAAAATTTTATGGTAAACTCACCTCATAAGCATTGTCATTGATTTTTTCATAATTCTACATGGACCATTTTTTTGTACTTCAACTTGTTATATGTGTCTTTTAGAAATATTTATTTTCTCAAGTAAACCATTACCAAGTCTCTTTCTTCAAATACCTTGGATCTTCTTCTAACATATATTGATGCTTTATATTTATCATTACTTTCTTGTAACTTTATTCTTAACCTTTATTATAACTACTACATATGCTCTGCAAATGCTTCTACATCATCACTAATTTGATCTGCAATTGGTAATTGTACTAAATCTAAAATACCCATAAGATTTATCACACAAACAATTTGAAATGATGATTTTCATATTGATCTAATCACCGAACTGTTATATTCAAACTTAATTTATGGTAAATCCAAGTCCCATTGCTTGGGCTTCTCTCCCACTATGCATCTCAACAAAATTTCCAAGCTGTTATTCACAAATTTTGTCTATCCTCTATTTTTAGGTGATATACACTACCAAATTATAGATTAATATCCATCTTCTTCCACAAAGTCCTCCAAAAATGACTTAAAAATTTTATGTCCCTATCTGAAGTAATAGTTTTTGGTTCACCATGCAATCTCACAATATCCTTAAAAAATAATTCAACAACTCTAGTGGCATCATTGGTTTTTTTACATGTAATGAAATGAAGCATTTTAGAAAATTTGTATACAACAACAAAATTGGATCATTACCTCTTTGTGTGTTTGGTAATTTTAGTATAAAATCCATACTTAAATCTGTTTTGAAACTAGTAATGGCATGTATATTCCAGTGTTTTGTGCATGTCATTTATCCACTTAACATTTCCTACACTTATAAACATCATTTGTCACATATTTCTTCACCTTTGGCCAAAAATACTTTTCTTCCACCAAATCTATTGTCTTCATCTTACCAAAATGTCCAGCCAAACCTCCACTATGTAATTCTCTTATTATATTATCTCTTAAAGACCCAATTAGAATGCATAATTATTTACCTTTAAAGAGATAACCTTATTTTATAAGATACTCACCATGATTAGTTTCTATCCCACCTATTTATGGATTCCTCCACTGCTCAACTACCTTGCCAAAATATGGATCAGTATCATATAGTTCTTAGATAGCTTCAAATCCAGCTACTTCACTCACCATAGTAGTTAATAATGCTACTCTCCTACTCAATACATCAACTAATTAATTTTATTTTTTTGAACTATGCTTCAACACAAAAGTATACCCTTGAAATAAATATACCTACTTTGCATGCCTACTATTCAACTTCTTTTATGTATTCACATACTTCAAAGCTTAATGATCTGTAAACAAGATGAACTCCTTAAGTACCAGGTAATTCCTCCAATGTCTTAATTCTTGTATAATTTCATAAAGTTCAAGATCATAGGTAGAATACTTTGTTCTTATTTCATTTAATTTCTCACTAAAATATGCTATTGGCTTTCCTTATTGACTCAACACAAACCAATTCCCACAAATAAAGCATCACAATCAACCTTAAACACTTTTTAAAAATCAAATAATGCTAAAATTGGTCTTTTTGTAATCTTCTTCTTCAAAAGTTTAAAGCTTTTTGTGGCTTCTCTAGTCCATGCAAATTCCTTACCTCTCATGCAATCTATTATTGGTGCCACAATACTACTAATTTTTTTAACAAATTTTTTATAAAAAGTTACTAAACCATGGAAACTTCTTACCTCTATAATGATTTTTAGACTAGGCCACTCAATAATTGCCTTTATCTTTTTTTCATCCATTCTCACACCATCTATTGAAACTACAAATCTTAAAAATACCAAATTGTTCTACATAAACTTACAATTCTTCAAATTTGTATACTTCTCCTTTCTTAACAAATATAGTACTATTCTTAAATATTGTTAGTGTTCTTTAGTTTTACTAAATATCAAAATATCATCAAAATAAACAATGATAAATTTAACAATATATTCTTATAGCACTATATTCAATATCATCATAAATATGTTAGGTGCATTAGATAATCTGAAGGGCATCACCATCCATTCATATAAGCCATCTCTAGTCTTGAATGGATTTTTCCACTCATCTCCTTCATGAATTCGAATATGATAATAACCACTCCTTATATTAATCTTGGTAAAATATTTTGCTCTTGCAAGCACATCCATCATATCATATAAACAAGGTATATGAAATCTATACTTGATTATAATTTTATTAATTTTTCTACTATCCACACACATTCTCCATCTTCCATCTTTCTTTGGATTTAGCAACGTTGGTGTTGCACACGGACTCATACTCTCACTTATCAGTTTCTTTCTTAACAATTCAATAACCTATTTATTTAATTCTATATGTTTTACTAGACTCACCCTATAAATTGCTTTATTGGGTAGAGATGATCTTAGAATCAAATCAATGTGATGTTAAATATCTCTCTTCGTTGGTAAACCATCTAGTAACTCATCAGGCATAACATCTGTATATTATTTTAACACTGTTTCTACTTCTATTGGTATTTTTACCATTTCTATGTATTCATTCTTTACTACTAATACATAATAAAAACCTGTCACCTTCATATCTTAGATAAATTCTTTAATATAGAGCATGATTTTTGTCTTCTCTTCCTCTTTAAGAGGTAAAAAAACTACCTTTGTATCACCTTTCCAAAAAGTGTACGTGTTCTTTGCTCCATCATGAATTACTTCCTATCAAATTATCATAATTTTTCCAATAACACATGACATGCATCCTTTGGAATAACATCACACCATATTTCATTATTATAAGTTTTTCTTATAAAAAACTTGATTAAACACCTTTTATCTACGGTAACCTCATTCCCTTTATTAAACCATGAAATCTAATAAAGATTAGGATGCTTTTCACATTGCAAATGTAGTTTCTGTATTGTTTCTTTAGAAACCATATTTTTGAAACTGCTGCCATTTATAGTTACTTTACATACCTTTCAACCCAAAGTGCATCTTGTTAAAAAAATGTTTGATCGCAACCATTCATTACCACCTTCTTTATTTTTCACTTGTTCCTTCCTTGAAGCGATCATTATTCTTCTCATCATGAGATTCTCTCCAATATTTATGTTGCAATTTCAATATTTTGCTCTTTTATCTAAGTCTCAATGAGATTCACTCTTGGGAAATCCTCTTGCCTCCTTTATTTATCTTGATAATGTGATCATTCAAATGCCTTGTGCCCTTCTCCTCTACATATATAACAAACATAAGATCTACATTGATTTGAGAACCATCCTCTAACACCACCATAACCTCAACCTTTCTAAAACCCTCTTCCTCTTTGTTGGTATTGAAACCCTTGCCTATTCTCATCTTGCATTTCTACACCATATGGTGATTCACCTCTATTTGAATTAGATCCACCTCATCCCCTTATTGAAGGGGATCCACCTCTTCTTGGACCAAGATACATTCTTCTAAAATTCCATCTATTTTGATTTTCGTCTACCTTCAAAGTTAATTGATAAGCATCCTCCATGTTAAGTATTATATGCATGCTTAATTCATCTTGAATAGTAAATTTCAAACCATTTACATACCTTTAATCCACCTTTTCTTCTATTTCATAATGCTCCAATCATATGGAAATCTTATAAAACTCATATGTATACTCTTGTACACTGTTATCTGTTTGCCTCAAAATATGGAATCTTTTGTATAGGGTTTATGTATAATTCACAAGAAAAAATTTCTCCCTCAAATTATTATCCATCTTTTTCCATGAATTAATATTTTATTTACCTTTTCTCTATCTCTCTTTCTGTAGGTCATCCCACCAAATCATTGCATGACCTTTCAATTTTGTGCATGCGAACTTTACCTTCTTGTCTTCTTTCATAGTCTTCCATTCAAAGAAGTTCTTCATGTTATTCATCTAATCTATCAACTCATATGGTTTTAAACTACCTCCATAATCTAGAACATCAACCTTGATTCCTTCATTTCTTTCTTCTAAAGCCTAAACCATCCTCTCTTCAATCGATGGTGGCTGATCTTGTTGAATTTATTCATCATGATCTCTATCTTCTTTAGCTTCATCACCACCTGGTCTTCTTATTTGATTGGTGATAACCTCTATTATTATTTTCACTTGCCTCTATAGATTTTTTATATTCCAATTCATCTACGCAATACCTCCTCATCCTCTCTCCATTTCTTACTCCTCTAAGATTCAACCTTGTTCTAATACTAGATAATGAACCAAAATTACTATCAAGACTAAAAATTACAATGGGCGAAGATCTAAAAAAATAACTCATAATTGATTCATATTTATTGATAAAAAATAATTATAAGACTACATAAATAATCCTCAACTTATAATTATATTTGACATGCAAAAAATCAAAAAGAAACTAAAATCTAAAAAAAACTTCTATTTTTAGCAAATGTTATTTTTTATATGTTTTACATGCAAATGCATCTAGCTCTAAAAATCTCCCGATATACACTATACACTAAAATTAGCCTACAGGATGAATTTCAACTGAATTTCATGTCTGGTCATAAAAATATGCAATTTCTAAAAAAAAAAAAAAAATACTGAAAAATCATTAAATTGCAATTTTAGACCCTCAAATGGTCTCGTTTATCCTCTAAAAATTTTCAAAAGAATACCTCTAAGTAGAAATTCCTAGTTATGATAGCAAAAAAGTTTTTGAGATGATCAATTTGGCATATGAAAGAGCTCAAATAAAGATATGAATCAAAATTTATGGCCTCCATAAGTTGGCCTATTTTTTCTACATCATTCTCCTCTAGTTGAAAATAACTCATCTCCTACGAGTTGCAATGAATGTACTATTACCATTTTTATTTGTCAATCTTATTTATTTACCATTATATAATCTAAGTCTTGTCTTATTTTTATAATCCTTCCTACTAAACCAAATACATGTTAAAATTCCCTTGTCTTGTGCTCATGGTCTTCATATCCAAAACTTGCACTATCTTTTCTTTCTTCTTTGGAAGTTGTTGATGCCAATTTAATTATTATTCTTCATCACCTTCACCATATTCTCCATGAAATTTATATAAATATAAAATATTAAATACTAGAGAGATATCAAAATTATGTGGTAAACTCACTTCATAAGCATTGTCATTGATTTTCTTTATAATTCTGCATAGACCAATTTTTTTGTACTTCAACTTGTTGTACATGCCTTTTGAAAATAATTATTTTCAAAAGTAAAACATTACCAACTTTTCTTATTCAAATAATTTAGATATTCTTCTAATATCTAATGATTCTTTATATTTCTCATTACTTTCCTACAACTTTATTCTTATCCCTTCTTGCAACTATTGCATATGCTCTACAAATGCTTCTGCAACATCACTAATTTGATCTGCAATTGGTAATTGTAACAAATCTAAAATGCCCATAGGATTTCTCTCATAAATAATTTGAAATGGTGATTTTCCTATTGATCTATTCACTGAATTGTTATATGCAAACTCAACCTGTGGTAAAGCTAAGTCCCATTATTTGGGCTTCTCTCCCATGATGCATCTCAACAAATTTTCCAAGCTCCTATTCACAACTTCTATCTGTCCATCTATTTATTGGTGATATTTACTACTAAATTGTAGTTTATTATCCATATTTTTTCTCAAAATCCTCCAAATATGACTTATAAATTTTTTGTCCCTATTTGAAGTAATAGTTTTTGGAACACCATGCAATCTCATAATATCTTTAAAAAATAATTCTGTAACTCTAGTGGCATCATTGGTTTTCTTACATGTAATAAAATGAACCATTTTAGAAAATATTTTTACAACAAAAAAAATTGAATCATTACCTCTCTGTGTGTTTGGTAATCCCAACACAAAATTCATACTCAAACCTATCCATGGTCCTCTTAGAACTGGTAATGACATGTATAGTCTAGTGTTTTGTGCATGTCCTTTAGCCACCTGACATATCTTGCATCTAGAAACATACATTTTCACATCTTTCTTCATCTCTGACCAAAAATACTTTTCCTCCACCAAAGCTTTCATCTTCATCTTACCAAAATGTCCAGCTAAACCTCCATTATGTAATTCTCTTATTATATTGTCTAGTAGAGACCCAACTAGAAAACATAATTATTTCACTTTGAAGAAATAACCTTCTTGTATAAGATACTCACCATGATTAGTTTATGTCCCACCTATTAATGGATTTTTGCACTACTCAACTACCTTGCCAAAATATGGATATATATCATATAGTTCTTTGATAGATTCAAATCTAACTAATTCACTCACCATAGTAGTTAATAATGCTACTCTCATGCTCAATGCATTAGCTATCTGATTTTATTTTCTTTCTTTATGTTTCAACACAAAAGTATACCCCAGCAAAAAAGATACCCACTTTTCATGCTTACTATTCAACTTCTTTTGTGTATTCACATACTTTAAAGCCTCATGATCTGTAAATATGATAAACTCTTTAGGCACCAGATAATGCCTCTAATGTCTTAATGCTTGTACAATTTCATAAATTTCAAGATCATAGGTAGAATACTTTGTTCTAACCTCATTCAATTTTTCACTAAAATATATATTGTTGGCTTTCCTTCTTGACTCAAGACAATGCTGATTCCCATAGATGAAGCATCACAATCAACCTGAAACACTTTTTAAAAATTTGGTAATGCTGAAATTGGTATTTATGTAATCTTCTTCTTTAAAAATTCAAAGCTTTATGTGGCTGCTCTAGTCCATGCAAATTCCTTCTCTCTCATGCAATCTTTTATTGGTGCCACAATACTACTAATTTTTTTAATAAATTTTCTGTAAAAAGTTACTAAACCATGGAAAATTCTTACCTCTATAATGCTTTTTGGAATAGGCTACTCAACAATTGCCTTTATCTTTTTTTCATCCATTCTCACACCATTTTTTGAAACTACAAATCCCAAAAATACCAAACTATTCTATATAAACCTACACTTCTTTAAATTCGCATACAACTTCTCTTTTCTTAACAAATCTAGTACTATTCTTAAATGTTGTAAACATTCTTATTTAGTCTTACTGAATATCAAAATAAACAACCACAAACTTACCAATATATTCTTGTAGCATTGTATTGATAATCCTCATAAATGTGTTAGGTGTATTAGATAATCTGAAGGGCATCACCATCCACTCATATAAGCCATGCCTAGTCTTGAATGTAGTTTTCTGCTCATCTCGTTCATGAATTTGAATCTGATAATAACCACTCCTTAGATCAATCTTGGTAAAATATTTTTCTCCTACAAGCACATCCATCATATCATCTAAATGATGTATATGAAATCTATACTTGATTGTAATTTTAATAATTGTTCTACTATCCACACACATTATCCATCCTCCATCTTTCTTTGGAGTTGGTAACACTGGTGTTGTGCATGGACTCATACTCTCCCTTATAAGCTTCTTTCTTAACAATTAGTAACCTATTTTTTTAATTCTACATGTTTTACTAGACTCATCCTATAATCTACTTGATTGGGTAGAGCTAATCCTATAATCAAATCAATGTGATGATAAATATCTCTTTTCAATAGTAACCCATCTAATAACTCATCAAGCATAACATCTGCATATTCTTTCAACACTCTTGTTTCTCTTATCAGTATTTACACCATTTCTGTGTCGTTATTCTTTGCTATTAATACATAACAACAACATGCCACCTTCATATCTTGGATAATTTTTTTAGTAGAGAGCATGCTTTTTATCTTCTCTTCCCCTTTAAAAGGTAACAAAACTACATTTATACCACCTTTCCAAAAAGTGTAAGTGTTCTTTTCTCCATCATGAATTACTTTCCTCTCAAATTACCATCGCCTCCCCAATAACACATGACATGCATCCATCAGAATAATATCACACCATAGTTCATCATTATAAGTTTTTCCTATAGAAAACTTGATTAAGCACCTTTTATCTACTATAATCTCATTCCATTTTTTAAACCATGAAATCTGATAAGGATTAGGTGATTTTCATATTGAAAATTTAGTGTCTCTATCATTTTATTAGAAACTATATTTTCAAAAATACCACCATCTATAATCACTTTGCATACATTTCCACTTGGAGTATATCTTGTTCAAAAAAAATTTGATTTTAGCCATGCATCATGACCTTATTTATTCTATACTTATTCTTTCCTTGGAGTGATTATTTTTCTTCTCATCATGAGATTCTCTCCAACATGTGTTTGTGCAATTTCAGTAATTTGATCTTCTATCTGAGCCTCAACTAGATTCATTCTTGGGTGATGATATTGCCTCCTTTATTGATCCAGATAATACAGACATTCAAATGCCTTGTGCCTTTTTTCTCCACATCTATAATAAACATAATATCTATGTTTATTTGAGAACCATCCTCTATCACCAGCATAATCTTGACCTCTCTAAAACCTTCTTCCTATTTATTAGTATTGAAACCCTTGCCTATTATCATCTTGCCTTTCTACACCACATGATGATTCACCTCTATTAGTATTAGACACAGTTCTAGTGGTATTAAACCCACCTTATCCCCTTATTGTAGGGGATCCTCCTCTTCTTGGACCAAGAGATGTTCTTATGAAATTTTATCTATTTTGTTTTTTTCTGCCTTCAAAGCTATTTGATAAGCCTCCTCCATGCTAAGTATTATATGCATGCTTAACTCATCTTGAATAGTAAATTTCAAACCATTTAAATACCTTACATCCATCTTATTTTTTGTTTCATCATGCTCCACTCGTATGGAAAGCTTATAAAACTCATCTGTATACTCTTGTATATTGTAATCCTTTTTCCTTAAATTCTAGAATCTTTTATATAGGGTTTGTGTATAATCCATAGAAAGAAATTTCTCCCTCAGCTTCTTCTCCATCTTTTTCCATAAATTAATCTTCTCTTTACCTTTATCTATCTCTCTTTCTGCAGTTGATCCCACCAAATCATTGCATGACCTTTCAATTTCATGCATGTAAGCTTTACCTTCTTGTCTTCTCTCATAGTCTTCCACTTGAAAAACTTCTCCATACTATTCATCCAATCTATCAACTCCTCTAGTTTAAAAATGCCTCCATAATCAGGAACATCAACCTTGATTAGACTTCATCTCTTCCTTCTAAATCCTGAACCATCCTCTCTTCCATTGATGGTGGCTAATCTTGTTCTTCTTCTTGCTAAATTTATTCATCATGATCTATGTCTTCTTTAGCTTCATCACCACTTGGTCTTCTTCTTTAATTGGTGATAAGTTCTTTTAATTTTTGCACTTGTCTCTACAACTCTTGTATAATATGTTTCATTTGCACAATACGTCCTCATCCTCTCACCATTTCTTACTTCTCTAAGATTCAACCTTGATCTGATACGAGATAATGAATAGAAATTACTATCAAGAACAAAAATTAGAATAGGCTAAGATCTAAAATAATAATTCAAAATTGACTCATATTGATTGACCAAAAATAATTACAAGACCATGCATAAATAAGCCTCAACTCAGAATTAGAGTTAACATGCAAAAATTCAAAAAAAAATTAAAATCTAAAACAAATATATATTTTTAATAGATGTTATTTTTAGTAAGTTTCATATGCAAGCATGTATAACTTTAAAAATATTCTCAAATAATCTAAACACTAAAATTATCCTATAGGATGAATTTGAACTAAATTTCATGTCCATTCATAAAAATATGCAATTTCTTAAAATAAAAATAAAAACCCAAAAAAACCCAAAAAAATCATTAAACTACAATTTTAGACCCTTAGATGGTCTCGTTTGGCTTCTAATTTTTTTTTTAAAATGCCTCTAAGCAGAATGTGCCACTTAGGATAGCAATGAACTTTTTGATAAAATAGTTTTTGTATGTGGAAGATCTCAAACAAAGCTATGGATCAAAAGTTATGGCCTTCATAAGTTGGCCTATTTTTATCTACATCATTGAATAATCAGAAGGTCACTCCAATAGTACAGTGTGTATCATATGATATTGAGCCACCATCATTATATGTCTTTGTATTATTGTTTTTGGTCATTATTAGTCTCGTCCTATTTTGAGTATATGTTTTATGTTCTTGTTCCTTGATTGAGATTATCTAGTTTTGTCATCGTCGTTCCTCATGTTTGTCCTTGTGTGTTTGAGGTCATTCTCACACTATAGTTATCCTACCTGGGTGTCATAAAAATGTGATGATTAATCCATAAGTAAGTGGCTTATCTTATTAGCCTATTACGCTTGGTTTTGTCTATTGATCCTTTTTCCCAGTGATGTTATTGTTTTATGGTTTAGCTATTACCTTGGTTGGGGTTGGGTTCATCTATGACCTGTGTGGGTCTCTGACCTTACAAAATAATCCTTGGCAACCTCCTTCATGAATGATTAACCACTGGGAACTTGATCAAATTAAGAGTTTGATATTTATTATTAATTATTGATTTTTAAAGCGGGGTCAGTTTTATGATTTTCGATGATCGATATCATTTTTAATGATTTTATTGTATTACTATTATTATCTTAATCAATCTTTATCATTTCTATTATTAATCAATTTTATCAAATTTATTATCTAATACTTATTGATGACTTTTGTTAATCTTATTATTTAATGATTTTATAGTTATTATTATTCTAATAACTTTATCAGATTTTATCTAAACATATTTATTAAGGATTCTATCATTATTTTTAAAAGATATGGTATGTTATTATTTTAATTATTTAAGAATTTTGTTATTTTATCATTATGTAATCCTATTTTATTTTATTATTATTTTCTATTTTATATATATATATATATATATATATATATATATATATATATATATATATATATATATATATATATATATATATATATATATGGTTTGGGGAAATATGCCAATGTGGCATTGACTCAGGGGAGGAAAGGAGAGGATGACATGGCATATGCCATAAAAGAGCAAGGAAGTAATGGTGAGGGGACATAGGTATGACATAAGACAAGGGAGACATTGAGAGTGAGAAGTGTAGAGGAAGGATAAGACATGTAGGAAGCAAGATAGGGGAGAATGCAACAAAACAAGGAGGCATAACATGTGGAAAATGAGGAAGTATAAGGTAGAAGAAAGGAAAAGACCATAAGGAGATAATGGAGAAGGGGGTTGGTAGCTGGAAGGAGGATGCCAAGGGAAAGGTTTAGGGGGTAAAGGAATGAATTGGGCCTAGGCCTGGCATGTGGAGTCTAACAGGAAGGCATAAAGTAGAAATAAAAAAGAGAACGTAGCAAAGGGAAAAAGGGATGTGAAAGGTAGTAAGGCGAAAAGGCGTAAGGGAGGCATATTGCATATTATTTGGTTGCTCAAGAAAAATAATCCCACCATGTGTCCCACCATGTAATAAAAATTTGACTTCACTTGCTAATTTTCTTAACATGCATAATGAACATTTATTGAAATCCATCTATTTCTAATAATTCTCTTTGGCTTATAATCTGAAAAAAGTAGGTCAATTATATTAAATGGATTCCAAAAAATCTACTGGTACATACATTATTATAATAGGATATATATTTCCTTTAATTATGTATGGCATGGCCTCTCCTATCAAACCTATTTCTGCTCTTATATTAGATGAGTTCATGTGTTTTTTCACCCCTATTTTTGAAAAATGCCATAGTTCAAATGGGCTACCCTTGCCATGTCCTGTTGGCATTAATTAATGCATTCAATTCCTTTAAACCTTGCATATTAATACAATGATTTAGAGTATTGCAAATTTATGATTAATTAACCTAGTAAATGTTGATGGGTTATTATACCTCATTCTTTGACCTTGTATGTAAAATAAGTCAAATTGTGGCTAAAATGGGAGAAAAGCAACTTGGGACTGTATTAAATATTTAAATTATGATTTTAAAATTTGAATTTAACAATGTAGGTCTTTATAATCATGAGGGAAAAATTTTGATATCAATCCATTTATATATTCCTCTAATGTGGAAAATTGATATGATGTTTTCATTAGGCAGATATTCTTTTATGAAGATAAATTCCTAGATTTAAACTAAACCATCCTAAGTATAATCTCCCTTAAGGTAGATTATAGATTATCAGTATATTATTTTGTTTTAAATTAAAAACCAGCCTAACTTTAAATGGTTTAAAAAACTAAGTCATTGTAATATTTATAGGTTGGGGTTATTATTATAATTGTAGATTGCCTCATTGAAATTACTAGTTTAGGATTGCTTATTGAGTTATTTTGTTGGATTGTATGACACCACCTTTCCATTCGGTTTATGAATTTGTTGAATTACATGAAGGAATTAACATTGTATGTACCTGGCTATGTTAATGCAAAATATATAAAATTTTGTTAATGAACTTATGCTTCCCTCTTTTGACTCAATTGAGGTATGTGGTTATTGGGAATTAGTTCCCATGTGTTATTTATTATATGCTTGTGTAAGCCTCTTGGATTGAGCATTAGACCTTGGAAAAATCTCCTAGTCTTATGAATGGGTTATACTAGACCTTGGATTTTGATGTAAATCATTCCCTATAAAACCCAATATATGCCCTAGACATTACTCAAGTCCATAGTTTGGTTGAGTGTTTTGGTTTTATGTTTTTTGTATCATTTATTTTGTCCTTATTAACTATTTTATAAGTATGTACTAGTGGCTCAATATTATGTGTATATGTCTTACCTCACCCAAGTATTTGGTTATCTAATCCCTCCACCAAGCTAATGGTTGGGGTGATAAGGGCCACCAATGGTTGGGCTCACAGGGTTAGTTTTGAGGGGTGTCCCTCTCATAGTGTTCATCCTTCTCTATTGATGCAGTTGGATTTGCATATTGCAACTTATCTTGTTCGTTACTGTTAGCATGTGATGTTGACATGATGGATTGTGGTTGATTACCCATTTTATGTTGTAGTTCATCTTATTATCTTATGCATTTTTATGATATTGATTTGTTGGAAAAAGAACATTGTTGGTTATGATATTGACATTTGAGGCATTCTTGTTGATAGTTATTAGATCTTATATAACTGACCAACTACATTTATTACTTAGTGTGCATTTATATTGAGATCTATTTACCATATGAGTAGTAGTGTATTTAGTATGCATTATGTGATATTTGATCCTTATATGTTGTTGTATGTACATGAGTAAAGGATACACTTAATGATTTCAAGTAGGTACAAAGTATAAAAATGTTATTATTAGAATAACTAAAACTATAATGTCTTTAGCCTTGCATTTACAAGAAGGTAAGATTGTGTTATTTTGCGATGTGCTGGAATTAGTTAGAGGTGTTAAATCTCCTTAGTCAATTATGCATAATTTACATAGACTTTGTCACAAACTTTTTATTGGTGTCATTCTCATAACATGGAATGTAAATCTACTATATGGACAAACTATTTGTTTATGTCAATAGTGTGATGATATAAGACATCCTTGATTATAGATGGTTATTTAATACATAGCCTTAACATTATATAATCTTGAGTGGAATTAAGATGTTGTAAATGGTCTATGCAAATAGTCTCTTGATTATTCCGAGTAATATGCACTTATTTCTATAACATAGCAATGAATGTTTATCGGTCATAATATCATTATAAGTGGGATTACTTCTATTACTTAAGCAATGAAGTAAGAGGGATTAATTTTCTTCGTATGTGGACCACATTATAGATTATGGATTTTACCGTTAATGGTGTTATAGTGTTTTAGACATATAACATGTTTTATAAAATGCAAATAATTTAGATGTTTATAATGTAACTCTTGTTTAATGGAAGATGGCTAAATTTCCATTAATGCTTATATGAGATTGGATAGTCATTGGTTATGTTAGTTATCTGCATGATTAAAATTAAAGCATATATTTGCCATTGAACTTCATGATTTACCTTGTGTTGTGAATATTAAGATGTGAATAATCCATGTATTTTGTAAATAATCCCATGATGAGGATGAGAAATAGTAGGCTGTGGAAACCTTTAAGTTAATACTTGGTGATATGATTAAATAATCTACCTTGGTAGTGATTTACTAAATCATACTTTTCCTTAACAAATACTTGAGTTAATGCACAAGACTATTTAAATAACGAACTTGTATGGTCATATGTGTGTTATTTGAATGGCATAAATACCTATGGTTATTCAATAACATGGTAGTACAACTAAATAATAATAAAGAAACATGTAGGTGTGTGAGACCCTTATGGTTGGCTCATGAGATAGTGATCCTATAGCAGGAGGAGTAACTATCTTTTTGATGTTAATTATATGCCTAGTCATTAGGATGCTCATATGTATGAGGTCATCCACGGTGAACTCAGTTCATGGTGTCTCATTTAATTCTTAAGAACATTTTTTTCTACATGGAATTGCATTATGTGTGTGTGTGATCTTTTTCATTTATGGTAATGAAGGCATAATGCTTTCCTAAAGGGCCTTGGATCATGATATAGTGATTTATAGGGGTAGTGTATGCAATCAAAATTGCATGATGTGCATGAATCAATCCTAGATCAAATAAGATAGATCACACCTACACATCTTATTAGATCACACACTTGTTAAGTACGAGCATGACCACTATGAGGATCTACTAGACCTGATTAGGGGATCAATTGTATCATCTATCACAACACATCATGCTAGGCAGGGTTCCAAAGCCTACAATCTAACACAATCTCACAACAACCCTAAAAGAGTCATATGATTTATATATTCACTTATGATAATAAACAAGAAAGTAAACTAATCTAATAACAAGAAAAGTAAAATAATCTAGTGCTCACCAAAGCTTATGGTATAAAGTAGGGGTTAGAACAAAACAAGTAAATAACAACTAAACTAAACATGTATAGGAGACATAAAATCATGTTAATGTATATAGAATACTAATACATGGGAGAGAAGAATACATACTACATTATCTATCTACTCTTAAAAAGAAGAAATAAAGTTAGGAATACTTACCTTTGAAGATAAACCTAATAAGTCTCAACCTCTCCATTGGCCAATGGTGCTTCACAAGAGATTGTTGTGTCTTTTAAGGATAACCAAGATAAATCTACTCTAGGCTACATGACCTACCTAATCATCCAAAATACTTATCCACAAGACAAGATCAAAGCTCCAAAAGAAAGTATTAAACCCTAAAGCTTTATTCCTCAAGTAGAATGGTCAATAAGAAGATGTTCATTTGCACTTCACTTAATTCAACTCTCATATGAAATGGTAAGGAATGACCTTGTATATATAGTAGTATATCACCCTAAAAACTTTTAGACATATCGACTGTGCTAGGTCAATCAAGTTGACTTAGCACATTATCAGGCTAATGCCTAAAGTTTGTGCTAGGTTGATCAAGATACAAAGCAACAAGGAAAGGCAAAGTATCCAAAAAATAAGATAATTCAATCAAGGATAAAATGCTTGAAGTTTGGGCTAGGTTGGTTAGGATGTAAAGCAACAAGGAAAGGCAAAGTATCCCCAGAATAAGCTACGCCGACCAGATCGACCTAGCTTATTGAACAGGTTGAAAGGGAAACAAGGTAAGAAATGAGGGATAAAACATGATAAATGGTGGGAATAGAAGGAAAGATAGAAATAAGCTTAGGGTTCAAGGTTTTAGGATGCAAGAGTGTAGATAGCAAGTGGTGAAAAGAATAATAATCTTATGAAGCACCAAAGGTCTGCCCACCCCTTTCTTAGTGCATCCCTTAAGGCATGCACTCAGAGAGATTGAGACTCAGTACGTTTTTACAAGATACAAAGTGTTAGTAATCAATAAAAGTGTAAAAATATTATGTCTATATATATGGCCCAGATGAAGCTCATCACATGTCACGTAAGTGTAACATGGGATGGTGCTTCAGGATAGAACATGATGATGCATAATGTTAATGCTAAGTAAAGTGCATTAAGAAACAAATAAGATAAATGAAAGGATATAATTGAAAAACACATACCTTTAACTTACCTTAGTGTTGGAGAAGAAGATTGGAAGAAAGTGAAGGTGTCCAATGTAAAGCACACAAGGTGAACCTGTAGAAGTTAGTGCAAAAATAGCCAAAAATAAAAAAAATGGAATATAGGCATATAATAGTGGAAAATAAACTCTACGTCATCATGAATGTAACACATTTTATGGTTTTCCAAATGGATGAATAGAAACAAAAATATGAGAAAAAGAAAGAATCTGAAGGAAAATAAATGAATAATTTGAATGGCTAAAAAGTAGTCTTAAATATGAAAAAGAGAATTCATTTTTTTATTTCACATTGTAAGATAAGAGAAAAAGATCTCTAGAGAGAAAAAAATCTAGAATGGTGAGGGAATGACATTCTAGATGAGAGAGAGCTCCAGGAGCTAGAGTAGTGATAGGCCTTCTGACACATTGAGTGATCTGTCATAAGTCAAATGGTAAGGTACCACTATACATGGTAGCTTTGATCAAGATGATGCTAGAGGAATGAGTGCCATATAATCTAGGCTTTGCCATCTGGGTCTAGCTCATGCATGATCTATATGAGATGCTGGTCAAAGGGCAAAAGACTATGAGATGGATCATATAACTGACATCATGGATATATGAGAGAATTCCTATGTATCAACTAACTAGGTTGCCCCATGCAATTGATGATACATCACCTTGAGTGAGGAGATGGAGAGAGGACCAGGTAGTGTAGTTCATGCCCCACATGCCAACACTATATATGGTGAGATGCATCGACATAGTATGGTAACCATATGGGTAGCTAGAAACTCCCTGGGAGAGTTGGCACACAGTTAGACCAATGCTAGAGAGGAGAGAGGTGATAAGACACTATACATGGTGGAGATAACCACATCTAGTAGCATGGGTGCCAAGATAGATGGTTCTACCTCATCTAGTGACATCGATACTCATGCTCGATCAATAAACTCAGTATTTGAGGAAGTAGCAAGGGAAGAGGGGATTTAGACCATTGATAGTGAGGCTAACACTATGACCACATGGAGAGTGACCATGGATTGTTTAGGCACAATGAGGGGTAGAGAAAGAGGAGGGGGTGGAGTTCATGATACCAGATGTACCACAACCATCTCCATAGAGAGATGATTTATGGCTATCAAGGACGTGACATCGATGAAGGTAAGAAGAGAGAAAGGAGACCATCATCATCCTTGGTGAGTTAATAAAGGAGATAGAGGAGACACAGATGAGTGAGAAACCACTCAGGTGCAGGCTGAGATGGCCATGATCCATGATAGTTGAGTTTGAGCTAAGGAGGTGACCTACAAAGGAGGTACTAGGAGGTCATGCAGATGGGGAGACTGTGCTCAACAATCATGTGGATGGTGAGACCATAATAGCTAAGACACAGATAGGTAAGAAAAATATGATTAATTTATTACTTAATCTTTGAACTGAAAGATAGATAGATAGATAGATAGATAGATAGATAGATAGATAGATAGATAGATAGATAGATAGATAGATAGATAGATAGATAGATAAATATATAGATAGATAGATAGATAGATAGATATATAGATAGATAGATAGATAGATAGATATATGACAGTGATCTAATATCAATCTAGTTTGATTTTTTAGACATACCTAAGGGTGAGGAGGAGAGATGGGGATCTTTGGTTATGGGATCACTCCATGACATCATTGATTAGACTCTGTAGCCATATAACCCTAGCTCAAGTGAGCTAGTTTAGATTAGCATGAGAGGCTTTGAGGTAGATACAAATGTAGAGATATATGGAATAACCACTAATAGAGATGGGTTTAGAGGAGAGGCAGGCCTAGTAGGCCCTATTTTATAAGAGATATATGCATCTAGAGATAGTGACAAAAATGATGCAGGCATATATAATAATGTAGATGCAGCTGACGTAGGCACATATAGTGACCTAGACTGAGTTGGCATAGGCATAGGTGCAGATAACACATCTATAAGGATAGGTAGAGGTATTTAGATCTTGGACTGCCTCGTTATAGCATATCACTTGGAGGAGTTAGACTGAAGCCTCAATAGATAGTATGGCTAGGCCATGATATAAATAGGATGGAGCCCAGCCCTAGAGCTAGAACAGTACTTATGTTTGTATATGTTGTATCAAACTCTTGAGATATATATATATATATATATATATATATATGATGTATCATTTTGGCTTATTGATTTTATTGTGTATGTGGTCACTATAGATATATTATTATCATTTTACTGGTTGTGTATATGGATGCTTTGGATATATTTCTTTCTAGCACATGTATTTAGCTTTGTTGTATATGCTATAGGAAATATATGAGAAGTGGTTTCTTTTCTAGAATTATGATAAACACATACATTGTTAAAAATAAATAGGCAAAAATACTTACAAAAATATAATCAATCAAAAATTCACTACACACTAATTCACACTAGGAAATGTGTAATAACATGAAAAATGACTAAGTATAAAGAACCAAGAAATGGAAAACAAGATGGTAAAAAGGGGATTTGTTTTCAAACCAAAGATGAAAGATTTTTTCACCAAATTAAAATAAGTAAAATCATACTATATCACATTGGTAAGTATGAAAAACAAAGTAATAAAATGGAAGGTATGCAAAAGGCCAAATAAGGTAAGAAAAACAAATGAAAAGTCAATTAAAATTTGGTCTTAAATTTATCACACTAATTCAAGCTGGGAAGTATGAAAAAATTCAATAAATGGTTGAAATCTTACATGCACTCAGAAAATAAGAGGCAAAATAAAAATGAAGTAAGCATAAAACATACTAGTTCAAATTGGGAAGCATGTCAAATTTCATGTAACTTCATAATCAATCAAATCTTATCTAAAACTTGACACATGTAATTTTATGGTGACTTGATTGTTGGAAAACTTTTTGAAGAGGGTTAGGTCCTATCTATGGTCTTACACTACAACTCAACAAAGGGAACACCAAAGGGGGTAGAATAAGCATGAACAACCAAGTACACAAAGAATAAGGGTAATAGGATAAAACACTCATAAATGAAAAACCAAAAGGATGCCAAAATAACATTGGCAAGAAAAATAATAATATTGGATTGAAATTCAAAAGGAATGGTAATTTTGTGAGGAATTATCGGGTCCTCTCTGTGGTCTTATGCTACAACTCACAAAAGAAAAACCCATGGGGTGTGATTAGAAAGCAAGACAATATTTCTCAAGAGGAAATATGAGGAAAGGGAATGAAAAAGGGAGTGTAAAAAGCAAAGACTTAGGTGTTCTAAGAGAATAATTTAGGAGATAAGAGGCATATTAAGAACCAATGACATGTTCCCTATTCCTTAGGTTCTCTTACAAATCCATCAGTCTACTACAAAGATTGGGTACTTGTATGAGAAAGTAGGTACCACTAGAAGATTTTTTTTAATTTCCATATTCCAATCTAATGGCCTACCACACCCCAAAGGACTTCAAATCTATGTGAAGCCAACTATGGAGTTTGAGCTTTGATTGGAGATAGGAGATGTGCTTGAATCACGTCTTTTAGTGTGATTATACTTTTAAGAATATTGCATATTTTTTCCTTTTGATATCATTTACATTTATTGAAATGATTTTGTTTTTAACTTTCTTTTGAAGAATTTTTTTTTAGATTTCTCCTCCATACGGATTTGGAATTACCAAGCATGAGAGAATAGTGATACACATAAATGAGCTATAGGATAAGGCTAAAGGAAGATTAGTAACCAATGACAAAAGACTAACTAGGACACTTAGGCTTGACAATGAACAAATATGTGATCTCAAATCTCAGCCGTGCATATGCTTAGTTAAGAAAGGAAAAGGTAGATCCAAAGGTGGACTGGTAAAAGGAAATAGTAATGAGAAAGACTATTTGCTAACTAATCACATGGTAAAAGGAGACAATAACCAAAGGGAATAGGGTAAATACAACCAAGTCACCATGACAATTATCTGTGAAAATCAAGGATAAGAAAACAAACAATCATGAAGATACAAGGCAACAACAAGCTAAATATGGTGATTTTGTGAGGATTTGTCAGGTCCTATCCATGGTCTTACAAAACAAATCACAAAATAAATATACAAGGGATGCAACAAGAAGAAAATATAAATATAAAGAAATGATAAGGAAGACCAAACATATGTGAAAAATATAGAATATAAAATTAACAAGAAATATAGTAAAACAAAGAAGATAATGATATAAGATAAGCAAGAATTTGACATAGTGTCAAATGATATATTCAGATATAGAAAAAGAAATAAAAATGGAGCACACATCCAATCCAAATATAAATGTAAAAGTACCATACATGTACTCATAATTACTATTAAATTTATCCACACACATTATCCAAGACATTGGATAAATCTCTATGAAGCTAGATACGAACTACTACTAATTTGTCATCAATCTTTGCTAAATACTGGGCAAATACTTCTTTTCTAATCTCCTCAACTGAAAGAGTAGGAATATTTATTGGATCATGCTAAGGAGGGAAATTGGGCAAAGGATAATCAAAATAATGTGTGGGAAAGGGATCTATGTGAGAAGGAGGAAT
Organism: Torreya grandis; assembly: GCA_037957365.1. NCBI lineage: Eukaryota > Viridiplantae > Streptophyta > Pinopsida > Cupressales > Taxaceae > Torreya > Torreya grandis. The sequence goes on from JARHVA010001331.1 coordinate 2,465,638, forward strand.
CACCAGTGGAGAAAGATCCATAAGTGAAGGAGGGTTCATGGGTGGAGAAGGAACCATAGGTGGAGGCACAAAATGAACCACAAGAGGTGTAACTATGGGAGAATAAGGGGGAACATTCTTGTGAGAACAACCTATGGGAGGAATAGTAAATGATCTAGGGATAGCTATAATATGATCCTTGATATGTTGCTAAAAGATATGATAATGATCATTATGATGGGTGCCGCATTGGTGCCATATATAATACCTCTCACCATACTTAGGTATATAGTCAGGACAAATCTTAGGAGGAGGTATGGTAGTGTCTATGGATAGGGAATAAGGATGAAATTTATCAGTATATTATCACAACTTATCACAATGGGTAGAATAATGAGTATCTATTTCATGAAATCAACAGATACACTTGTGAGTGTGTTTAAGAGGAAATTCATGAGATAAGGTGTAACAAGTGTGGAAGAAGAGGGAGATGACTCATTGCCCCATGTGGTGGGTAAAGGATCCATATTGGGAAAAGGAATCAATCCATCACCAAGAGGAGGTGATGATGGAGAAGAAAGAGAACTAGTCTTAACATGAAGAAAACTAGTGAAATAAACAAGAGTAGGCTCACCAATAGTGGAAGAAGCAATAATAACTAGTTCTGACATAGGTTCCACTGTGGGAGGAGCAAGATTAATAGAAGGTCGAATAAGGGTATCACTAACCTCAGGAGTAAACAAATGATGAGAATCAAGGTACCTAAAAAAATGGTAAGGGCTAGTCATAACATGATCCATGAGCATAATCCTATGGGACTCCTCAGAAACTGGAGGCATTGGTGTTATCTCCACTCTGTGATAAAGAGGAAAAATAGAAAAATCAAGAACTATAAAATTTGAAACACAAGAGGATGCATGAAAAAAATCAAGTAAAGAATAATGATAACATACAATTTTGGCATCATGGGCTTGGACAAGATCACCTAATAAAGGATCATCTAAAGAATAGACATCATCATAATTAGGTGAATGAAGATTGATGACACAAGTTAAAATAACTTTGTCATTAAAAGAAGCATGGTGAATAGAATTACGAGTCTTGGATAATACTACAAGAATGTCATCGTAAGGATGTTTATGAGAATGAGGCTACAAGGAAGCAAGAAGTTACAAGATGAGATGAGGGGTGAGATCATAAGTTTTGATCTTGAGATTAATCTCATCAGGGTCATCATCATTAGAGGCCAAAATTTTGGGAGGAATATTTCCAATAAGCTCAGGATGCCCATTGTATCCTCTGGCTGACTTGATAGGAAAATTTAGATGTTGCAACTCATGAAATGGAATGCTAGGTAAAGGCTCAAGATTAGGAATCTTAAAGACACCATGATCTTGGAATTGTTCAAAATTCCAAGGGTTAGTATCTCTTTGAATCCTATAAATGGCTCCATTATGAGGGAAGTTAACAAATTGGTATGTGGAAGAAGTGATAGCTCATATACAATGAGTCCATGGCCTACCAAACAAGATGTTATAAGAAAGAGGAAAGTTATAGATCATCACCTTCACATGAATGGCGATAGGTGGGACAATAATGGGAAGCCACACACACCCAAGAGGAGGCATTTACCTTCTATCATATCCTTGATAGGTGCTACATCTGGACGTAAAATTTCATTCATAATATCTAAGGGTTTTAATGAAATCAATAGAAGCAATAAAAGTGCTAGAACCCTCATCAATTAAAGCATGCTTAACTTGGATATCACTGATTTGGATGCTAATAAATATGGGAGGATCATTTGCATGAAGTAAAATCTTGTCAAGAATCATAGATACGATGAAAACTTTTAATGAAAGAGAAGTGCCAATAGTTTCATCAACATTTATGGACATCTCTTCACATTATTTCAAGATACTATCCTCAAAACCATATAAGGTTGCCTCTCATCTCGCTAAGGGAGGACGAGGGACATTCATCTCAAATAATAGTTGCATAATATGGTTTTGATGATGGGGATATGTCCTCTTGAGTTCAAGGAATGGAATTTGAGAAGGTAGATTAGTGAGCTCTGCAATGGGATCCCACTCATCATAACCCATGAGAAGATTTTTTAGATATAGGCACATAATGGTTAAGGAGGTCTTCTAAGGGAAGAGATGAAGATCATTGAAATTTATGTTGATAAAAATGAGAAGGTTTCAAAGCAAGTTTCAAATCATGTTGAGATGATGAAATAATAGGTTCAACTTGATCTTGAGGAGTAGAAGAGGTGTTAACAAAAGGTTGATTAACATTAGAAGGAGGAGATGATGGAAGAGTGGTAGAAATAGCATGGGATGTATTATCCAAAGGAGAATCATCAGTTGGATCTTCATCAAAGGTTATAAGATCTTCTTTCCCCAACTTATTTAAATGAGTTAGAGAAAAATCTTGGATAACATGGTATGCTTGAGAAGGTGGGGTGTAGATAGCCTGAGAATCAATGAAATCCACTACTCTTCGCATATTAGTCAAGCTAACCACATTTTCTTCAAAAATTGGTTCTATAAGAATTTTTACATTATTGGAAGAAGAGATGGGCATGCCTTCATTTTCTTGAATTGGTTGATGATTAGGTAAATTATCCTTATAAATAGCTAAATGAGCATTGGCTTGATTCAAGGCTTAAGCTTTATCATGAGTTTTGTATTCTTTGAACGCATTCTCATAAGCTTGTTAATGTTGGCACATAATAGAATCATAGTTAAAATTAGGTCTAAGAATAAATTCCATAGCTAAATTATGAAGCAATATATATGTCTCATGAGAATGACCCCAACCAGCATGAAACCATCAAAACTTGTTAGGATCATACCAAGTTTTCATAGGATGAGTACAATCAATTTCAAGAGAAATAGGCCTAGGTAGACATTTAAGTAATTCAGCTAAGGAAAGAGGTTTATGAGCATTAATGTTATTTGTTGAGAAATGAGGATCAGTAAATTGTTGAGAAGAGGAAGTGGATTCTAAAGAAGGGGTAGGAGCAGTAGCTTGAACAAGGTGAATGGTATCATATGAATCAAAAACACCATCACTGGTAACATTAGAGTTTTTATTTTTAAGTAATATATGAGAACCTGTGGAAGGTTTGGGTGGCTTGAATTGACACATAAGGAAATCTTGTCATTTAGCTTGATTAATAGCTTCCTCCAAAGTGCATAGAGAAGGGTACAGACTCGATATTGTAATTTAAGATAAAGATCATTTGTAAAGAGATGAAAAATATTATCATTGGCCATGTTGTGTTCACATTTGTTTGATAAATTATTCCATCATTTAACAAATGCTTGGGTGGTTTCATTTTTTATTTGCTTGCAATTGATGAAATGGGCCAAAGTGTTTTCAAGATCACTAGTTTGCAATTCTTGAACTAAAGCATTCACTAAATCCTCCAAACTAGTAATGGAATGAGGTCTAAGTTGATTGTACCAATCCAAGGCATTGCCTATGAGGGTCTTATCAAGGAGCTTAGTAGCAACAAAGGTGTTTAATTTAACCTAATCTTTATAAAGATTCCCAAATGTTTTAAGATGAAGAGAAGGATCAGTTGATCCATTATAAGAGATTACAGGTGTTATACCTCATATATCATTTTTATCAATTCGAGTAGTGAGAAGTTCATTTTGTAGATGCTTGATAGTTTTAATGATTAAAGGAGGTTGAGGAATAAGATTACCTTGAGAAACTCAGAGAGGAGGGGGAGGAAAACTTTAGTTATGTGTGCCCAAATCCATTGGTTGCAGTAATGTTTGAAGATGAAGAAGGTGATTTTATATTCTCATCATTTGATTTATGTTATGGGCTTGGAAAGCATTCATTTGATTGAGAGTTTTCAATAGAAGTTGGTGAGTTTGACTAACATTATTAAAATATTTGGTGTTCGTATTAGTGGCTTGGGTACCACTATTGGTGTTGTTGAGATATTGAGATGAATGATGAGAATGAGAGGCACTAGTGGTAAATCTTGCTTGTGTAGCAAATGATGGACTAGTGAATGGAAGAGAGGAAGAAGAACTAGAAACATGAATGCCTTGGGTAGAAAATAATAAACTAGTGGAAGGATTAAGGATAGTGGATCTTAAGGGAGGTTCACTAGATGTAAAACCAACCATGGTAGTTGAGATACTAGGCATGGAGGTAGAAGAAATGAAAGAAGAAGAAGAAGAAGAAGCATGAGAAGAGGTCACGATCAAAGGGAGAGGTTGTGAAGCAAATAAATCAATACTACAAAATCCATTTGAGAATGTAGAATGTGGTGAATGAGGTTCATTGTCTTGGCCATTAATCATGAGATTGTAAATGGTAGATGGATATTTTCCTTTATATTGGGGAAATTGGTTAATAAAGAAAAGCATTTCGAGAGTATACTCTAACTCAGGTTGGTTTTTGAGGAGAAAAAAAGGATTATGTTGAAAAGAGGTATCATGAGGGAACCCATAGTCCATTGTGCCAGTTGCAATATAGACATTACTAGCATTTGTAAAAGGAACTCTAATTTGTCTATGAGAAACCCTATGAGGATTAGTGAATTCCATCATGCCTATTATTTAAGATTCAAGGTTGTCACACAATAGGAAATCCATGATGAAAGAGGAAGGAAAGCAACATGATAAAATAAAGGATTCAGAAAGTGATAGAAAAAAAGCTAGGTCAACCTAGTCGACCTGGTGAAAAATAGAGATAATAAAGCTAGATAGGGTTCACAAAATTGACCCAATATAGAGAGTTAAAGCTGGAAAAAAAAAAGAAAAAGACTTGAAAATTGTGCTAGGTCTTCTTGGTCAACCTAGTAAAGTGTACAGGAGCTGTAAAAACTGCTAGGTCAACCAGGTCGACCTAGTGTAGTTGACAAAGACTGAAAATAGGCCCTGGGATAGTGCAAAGTCAAGTTGGTCAACATAGGATAGCAGATAGGAAAAGAGAAAGGATTTATAAAAAAATGAAAAATGAAATGAGATATGCCTATAGCTGTTCTAGAAAAGTAGATACTGAAATACATTTAGAGAAAATAATTGTATTGACGTTGGCCAATCTAATTGGTACACATACATAGATTGTAATTTTGAAACAAAAGTATAGAGCATAATAGAAATAGAGAAATAAAAATTGACTTGATGTTTTGGAGATGAAAAGTGAATAGGTAACTAACTTGTAACCTTGGAGAGAACTCGCCCAATCTATAAATTTGGGTCGAGTTGGTTGAATAAGTGAGACAAGAACCTATTAAAAAAGCTAAAAAAGTGTGCTAAGTCGACCTGGTCAACCTAGTAGACTGAATTGGATGTCTGTAAATGTGCCAAGTTGAGTTGGTCACCCTAGTTGACTAGACCACAAATCTAAAAGTCTAGAATTTGGAACCTGCACTGTGAAGCCTAAACAAGAACCTACTACAAAGTGGCTAGAAATGTGCTAGGTTGACCAAGTCGACCTAGTAGGCTAAATAGAAAGTTTACAAAGTGCTAGAAACCTATGTTGGGTCAAGTTGGTTGATTCAGTTGCCTATTCCTACACATAGAGAAACATAGTTGGGTTGGTAGAATCGAACTGATAAGTCAAAAAATATGATAGAAAAGGTGACAAAATGAATAAAATAAGTGAATGAAACCCTATAAAAGTTTGATTCACTTCAAGTTCACTAAAATGTATGCAATCAAAATTGCATGGTGTACATGAATCAATCTTGGATTAGATAAGATAGATCACACCTACACTTTCAATTGGGGCATACACTTGTTAAACAAGAGCATGACCAATATGAGGATCCACTAGACCTGATTAGGGGATCACTTGTATCGTTTATCAAAACACATCATGCTAGGTAATGTTCCAAAGCCTACAGTCTAACACAATCACACAATAACCCTAAAAGAGTCATGTGGTTTCTATATTCACTTATAATAATAAACAAAAAAGTAAACTAATCTAATAACACTAAAAGTAAACTAATCTAGTGCTCACCAAAGCTTGTGGCACAAAGTATGGGTTAGAACAAAACAATTAAATAATAACTAAACTAAACATGTATAAGAGACATATAATCATGTCAACGTATACAAAATCCTAATAAATGGGAGAGAATAATGCATACTACATTATCTATCTACACTTAAAGATGAGAAAGAAAGTTAGGAATACTTACCTTTGAATATGAACCTACCAAGTCTCAACCTCTCCCTTGGCCAATGGTGCTTTGAAAGAGATTATTGTGGCTTGTAAGGAAAACAAAGATAAATCAGCTCTAGGCTACATGACCTACCTAAAAATCTGAAAGACTTCTCCACAAGACAATATTGGAGATTCAAAAGAAAGTATTGAACCATAAATCTATATTCCTCAAGCAGAATGGTCAATAAGAAGATGTTCATTCACACTTCTTTGCTTAATTCAACTCTCATATGAAATGGTAAGGAATGACCTTATATATATATATATATATATATATATATATATATATATATATATTTATATATATATATATATATATATATATATGTATGTATGTATGTATGTATGTATGTATGTATGTATGTAGTAGTATCTCACCCTAAAGACTTTCAAACATGTCAAATGTGCTAGGTCAACCAGGTCGACCTAGCACATTATTGGGCTAATGCCTAAAGTTTGTGTTAGGTCATTCAAGATGCAAAGAAACAAGGAAAGGTAAAGAATCCCCAGAATAAGCTAGGTCGACTAGGTCTGTCTAGCTTAATGAACAGGTCAAAAGGGAAACAAGGTAAGAAATAAGGGATAAAACATGACAAATTCTGGGAATAGATAGGAAAGAGAGAAATAAGCTTAGGGTTCAAGGTTTTAGGAGGCAAGAGTGTAGATAGAAAGTGGAAAAAGGAAAAATAATCTTATGAATCACCAAAGGTCTATCCACCCCTTTCTCGATGCACCCCTTAAGGCATGCACTTAGAGAGATTGAGATGCGATAAGTTCTTGCAAGATATAAAGTGTTTGTAATCAATAAAAGTATGAAAATATTATGTGTTAATAGGTAGGACATAAATTAGTCCTCATTTGGGTGTTTTCCCAAAGAGTTTTGGGATTCTCTAGCTTTCTTTGTATTGGTTTTGGTAGTGGATTAGAGATCTCCACTTGTTGATCTCATGATGTAATAAGACTTCCTAATAAAGTTAGTGAGATGGATTCTTATGTTCGATCATTTAGACCATTGTGCTTAAGTATTTTACTTCCATTGGATCATATTTGATTATCTATTAATTAACTACCCCGACCTTTGTGGATGACTTGATTCCATTCTAGATGATTATTATCTCATCCATTTGGGTCATTTCGGAAGATGGTTGTGGGTTGTTAGTACTTTTTTTTGGAGTTGATGTGATGGATTGCACTACATTAATTTATGTAGTGGGACCTTTTTGATGTTTTATTATGTATTTTGAAAGTTAATTCAAAAAAAAATTGGGAGTTGTTTCATCTAGTATGAAAGCCCATGTTTTAGAGGCTTTGGATGAGTTTGGACACAATGCACTAATTTTTTGACATGTGCTTGAAAATTTGGTTGAGATTTTGTGTGGTTGTGCATAGTCTTTCAAGGATTATGTTTGCATAATGTACTTGAATTAATATACATTCACCTAGTGTATATGTACATAGCCTTATGAAGGTTTATGTTGCCAGCATGTATGTATATGCTTTGTGATGGCTGAATGCGACTTGTATGCTTATGTTATCTCAATAAGACTAAGTTAAAATCTTGGATGCTAGTGTGCATTCTAGATCATGGCTAGAGCTATATACCTTATGTGGACTTATATATGTATTAATTGATTGAGGAGGCTATGTGGTGAGCCTTTTTAAGTCACTTAGCCTCTTGGATGAATCATATAGTAATTTAGTTAGTGCTTTGCTTAAGCAAGCAGAAGTATTATAAAGTTCCTATTTTATGGAATTTATATGTGTGTGTGTATGAAAAAATTGGTAAATTTTTACATGTAATCTTGTGATGCTTACCTATAACTTTAGTTGGGTCAACCCTTCCCTCATCGATTACATTAGGACAAGCATCACTAGTCAACTATTGACTTTTATGGGCAAGTTAATAAAAGACTGGTGATCATCATTTCATCTTAGAATTCAGGAAATGATGTTTGATATCTATTGTTGACTTGTATGGGTGAGACATCAATAGATGCTTAGAACATCCTGACCTTGGGAAGACCAAGGATTGAACTCAAACCTAGAGAGTTGCATAGGGTGAGGGTGTCGAATTCACTTCGGTAAATAAGTGAGGCTTGAGATCTCCACTTATGTGGGAACATCTGGAGCTATATAAAAAACTTGATCATATTTATGTATTCGACCTCTTTTGAGTTAGATAGAGAGGCATGTGGCTTCATAAATCCAAAGGGATGAAAATAAATAAGCATATGGGGATGTTTATTTCCTATTTTACAATATGATGTTGTTTTGATCATAGATGTGTTTGCATTAGTGATAGTTATTTGACCATCAATAGTTTGATTTCTATGAGGTTGTCATGTTAACCATGGACATGCTATATCCATGGGGATATTTATCTAATTGGCTGAGTTATGCACCCATGAGGATGCTTAATTGAAATCCTAGCTATGTTTTGATACTCTTGGGATGTCTATTGTGATATAGATATGCCTTACATACATGAGGATGTTATTGTGAGTCTAGTTGAACTTGTTGATTGTGGAAAACTATAATTTCCATTGTAGTGCTATAGCATTCACCTCATGCCTTGACTAAGTCCACCCTTTCCCAAAAGTGAGGTTGTGTCAAAGCGAGCATTATTATTTAACCTTTGACTTGTTAGATTAAGTCAACTAGAATAATAAGTTATCTATATTGTTGTCAAAATCATGAGATAATGCCTTAGTGGCCATTGATACCTTGCATGGGCAAGCTATTTAGTGATACTGAGGTATAATATCTTGGGAGGCCCAAGGGTGCAGCTTGAGCCTAGAGGGTCTAGTGGGTGACTGTGATTGACTTGTTTGGGCAACTTAGAGAGTTATGGGGATCTCTTATTGTTATTGGTTAGTGTGAGACATCTATCTATGATGTATGAACATTTTTGGTAAGTTCTTCATAATTCATGGAGATAGATTTTTAGGCCTTATTAGAACACTACCTTCCTGGAAGGAAGGTGATCCTGATTTGAGATCCTTGGGACTAATTATGTGTATTTTATGATTGTTATTTGGTGTCATTTGGATGACACCTATACATCAAATGACCCAATGGGAGTCATAGACCCTTGTGCTTCACCATCATATGTGTTGATTTTCATGATCTAAAAGTACCTTGGCATAGTTGTTGAACACTTGAGTCACATATGTGTGGCTCTTTCATGTGATTCATCCTTGTGTATTAGCTATTATGTGTTGTATAATTATTGCTTTTAATTTATCTTGCTAATCCTATAAAATTTTGCCTTTATTATACTTGTGCATATGGTTGACCTTGTGTACTTTCACATACTTGTTTTGATACCAACCTTGTTGTGTGGACTTTCACATTTCATTGATTATGTCAAACCATGTAAATTGGTATCTTTTAAACCCTATGTGTATGTAATAACCTTGTGAGTTTCACTTCCATTCTTGATATCAACATTGTTTTATAAGCATTTTGCATTCATGGCTGTATGGTGTAAATGGTTGAATGCATGAATGATGGTAAATTACTTGTGTAATGTGATCTCCCCCTTTTTAGAATTAATCATGTAAACCTTATTTTGTTCTATATTTTTAAAAAAATTGTATGAATAATTATGTACATGTCTTAGAAATAGATGTGACCTTCGTGTTTTTAACATATGTAGTATGTGGTAAAGTGGTTATATTATACACATGTGATGTGTTTTCCCTTGGAAACCAACTTATATTTGATTGAATTTGCCAAGGTTTAATGTTGTATTATGTTGTGTAATCCTTCATTCACTACTCTAGCATTGAGTATTAGTGCAAGTATGAGGTTGAGGGTAGAAAAACATTGCATCCATAATGATTTTGACCAGGTATGAGCCAGGAAGTGGAATCTCTCATAAGCTAAAAATCCACTTTCCCCTTTGCATAAGTACCCACCTAATTCACTCAAAGTGTGCACCACATGTGCCACAAGTTAGCCATGGGATATTAGTGCATAATGATCACTTTATGGATTTAACATTCCTTTAGCTACCTCTTAGACGTTGTGGTGAAAGCCATGAGTTAGCCATGGGATCTTAGTGCATAACAGTCACTTTATGAATTTATCATTCCTTTAGCTGCCTTTTGGAGGTTGTGGTAAAAGCAACCATTATGAAGTTTTACTATTTTACCCCTTATGAAGCACTAACTAGTCATATAGACTGAATATTTATGCAAATCAAGAAGGTGGCACTTGCTAAAATACATGCATGTGTGGGCCTATAGGTGCAACCATGTTTTGGCTAAGGCATTTGTATTGTTATACCCATTGAAAATACTCTAGGATGAATATTTCTATTTTATGTTAGAAGTATTAGTGGAATGTATGATGATTTTGTGCTCGGATAGAGTAGCACTAAGCCCTGATTAGGCGGTGTTTAAAATCCTATGTGCTCATTTGACTCTTGGATAGAGCGATGAAAGTTGGGTGATGCCCTTAGATGATTATTTTTAGATGGTGGGATTGGTATCCCTAGACCATTGTGTAAGCTTATGTGTGTGTTAGGAAACATGTTATAAGCCTTTGGGTTGTATGTGATACCTGGTATGGCTTCTCTATTGTTTAACTTGGTTGGTATGGGATGTTGTACTAACCCCTGAATGGTTGATGATGGGGTGGAATAACTATAATAGTATGGATTATTGCCATTGTGATATGACACTCAGTGATGAATGCTCTTGGGATTATGCATGTGGCATAATGTTTTAGGGAAAGATTTCCACTCTTGATGTAGAATCTAGTTGAAATCTAGTTGGATTAGATGATTTTATAATTGTTGACATCATATTCAAATCTATGTGTGTTGGTACAAGTGACATTCACCCTAGTCAAGTTGCTTACACAAATTTCTATTCTAGTTTAGATATCACTTTTGGTCTTATGGTTCCCTAGTTATATTTTCCTGTTTAGGAGTGTTGTTAGTACCCTTGATGGGAAGCTTATTAAGGTAAGTGTTCACTGCCATGTTTTGGGACATGTTATGCTCATGATGCTTTATGACCACCTTCATAAATGGATGGTATAGTTATTTTAGTAGTGTTGTATTGAAATTAGCAGTTGTTACCTTAGAATATGTGTTGATTGATGTAGGCATTTTGGGTTCGATGAACCTATTGTGGCTAGTTTTAATAAATTTTAATGATTTTGATGGCCTTTTGAAGGCATGAGAGCAGAATGGTTACAACCAAGTTGAGTGAGTTGGTGGAATTTTTTGTTATGATAACACTATTTAAGTGATATTTTTCCCTTTTAGTGTCATATAGGGCACGTGAAGTTGAGAAGGAGGCCGTTACATGGCATAATGCATTAGATAATGTGGTTGTCCTGATAATGATAGTTATGAATGCCAATGAGATAAGGTTGAGACATTGCCCCCCCCATAATGGTTGGAGAGATTGTGTAGCAGTATTGATTGGTTTTGTTATACATTTTTTGAGAATTTTGTGCTTGACTATTGATGGTTGCCAGGATGGCTCCTCCTTAAGGAGGGGAGGATGTCATGAACCAACCTTGTGGCCCCTTATGGATATTGGACTATAGTCTACTTTGTGTGTTTTGATAGCACTTAGACTAATAATTATTGATGTTGGTTTTATTTTTAGATGGTTATGACATAGGTACATTGGATATCTGATGCGAGATATTATGTTGTGGTAGATGCTCACATTGGATTCATTATATCTTGATAAGCATGCTAATTATGTCAGGTTCACTTTATCTTGTTATATGTATATGTTTCTTTAGTTGCATTACTATATGTTATTGAGATATCATGTTTTACTCGATTGACATTGATTCCTCTTGTAGATGTTGATCATGCTTCACAGGGCATACTTAGGGTCATGGTCATCAGTATTGACTCTACTCCCTCTGTATTTATATATGATTATACTTGATTTATCATTTCTTGTCGATTGATTCATTTTAAAATATTATTATTATATCGACATCATTCAGGTACTACTGATGTCTTATTTGGTGGATGTAGGCCGCAGACCACAAGCTAGGCTCAGTTTTGGGTTTAGACATCTTGAGTATATCACAAGTGATTGAGTAGTCGAAAGGTCACTCTAACAGGTATAGCATATACTATGTGATATTGAGCCACTGTCATTATATGCCTTTATGTTATTGCTTTTTATCAATATTGGTCTCATACTATTTTGAGCATTTGTGTTCTATTCTTGTTCCCTTATTCAGATTATTGAATTTTGTCATCATCATTCCTATTACCTATCCTTGTGTGTTTGAAGTTAATTTCTCACTTTGTTTATCCTACTTGGGTGTCATGAACACATGATAATTAAGCCATAAGAACGTGGCTTATCTTATTATCCTATTGTTGGGTGAATATTTTGTCGACCAGCTAATTAGTGAGAAAAATAGTTCCTATCACCACAACATAGGGAGATTGGTCATCCAGGTGTGCAGTTTTACTACATCAACAGGGGACAAATCTCTCCTCTCATCAAGGGGAGGTTCCCTATTAAATATACGGAGGCTATTTACTATATATATAAGCAGAAAGTAAGACACAGGGGTGGGATAAAACATCCATCTCTCTTTTTTTTAGAGATGATGCTAACAAACAGAGGAGAAATCTTGGGTGATTAGTGAAGGTACTTCTCTTCTTTCAGAAGTGATATTCATCCAAGAGCTAGATCCCTTCCTGGATAGTAGAAATCTTGGTGAAATGATAGAAGGTGCTTCTCTTCTTTCAAAAGTGCTTGTTCTTGCAAACAACAAGAATCTTTCTGGTAAGTAACTGGTAATCAAAAGTGCAGAGTAACCAACAATCTAAGATGTAGCACAAAGTCTCCACCTTGACTGACCAAGAGTGAGATACAAAGAACAATGGGGGCACAAAGTCATCCCAAGGTCCTTTACACATAAATAAAAAGAAAACACACACTGAATACAACTATAGATAGCACAAAGTCTTCCACAACTGACTTTAGGACACCTTCCTGATTACTTTCGCTAGTTCTGCTTGTTAGATCAAATAAACAAGAATGCTCCTAGGAAACAGACATAAGAACAATTTCCTAAAATAGCACAAGCTATAACAGCACAAAGTCTGCAAGTAACTTGCTTATTCATTAAAATAAAATAATATGAAATTATAATCTGAGCTCAAAGTCTCAGTATTCGCCTTTCAATTTGGGCAAAATTTTGCTTCTGGTAACAGGAAGATCCCTTTTGCATCGAATGAGAGATTACATTATATAGAGGCCAAGAGAGACTTGGCACTTTGTCCTATGGAGCGACCCATGCTATGTAATTAATGCCTTAGATGCATTTTTGACTCTGTCAGGAAGGGCCATGCTGGAGTAGGGCAGCTGCCTTAACTGTGGCATGTTGATTCATCTCTAGTGCCTCTTCCCAAGCTTGAATCACTCATTCCCTCACTTGCTTATCCATGCAACTGTCTACTCTACCTTTATCTCAAAGGGGACAAATAAGCTGCGCTTTCAATGTTGGCAGGCCCCAAATATCTACCCGACTGACTAGTGGTCCCTTTATTTCCTTCAGACAAAATGTCTAAAGGAATTCCTTCAGACAATTTGTCTGAAGGAAACCTTTCCTTGGCTCTGTGCCTCTACATTGAGAGTGCCCCATTTTTTACATGTGGCATGTTTCACCGCATTTAACTAGAGACATGTGGCATCTTCTGTTGAATCTTACCAGAGACACGTGGCATCTTCTGTCATTGACACTTGGCACTTTCCACTCTCAAGATTTTGTAACACCATAGAAACATTTGGGGCTCAGTGAGGTCTCACAGATGATGACACTTGTCAACCTCCACCGATCTTTGCTAGGGGCACGTGGCATGGTCCGCTGCTCTTAGAAAAACATAGTGAAGCCTTCCGTGGTTGCCACTTGTTGCCCTCCATGGAACTCTGAGAGAAGATTTATCGAAATAAGCCTTATGGCTTATAAGATTCTTTGAGAAGTGAATGACAACATGTGTCATGTTCCACTGGGTCACAATGGGACATGTGGCATAGTCCGCATACTTTAAACAGGCACGCGAATGCAGACTTGTGGCAACTTCTTCTTGACTCTTCTTTGTGCATGCTTCTTTCCTTAATTGAGGTAGCCTTTGAACCTTTGAACCCAACATGTTTGAAATGATTAAACATTGAACCTATTAAAATGATGAACCAAAATGGTTCAAGGTTCAACGGTTCAATGGTTCAAGCTTTTGAGACTCGTTAAGTGCTCAGGGCCACAGAACCTTTGAAATGATTAAACTTTGAACTTTGTCGGGTGCGCTCAACTCCTGCTGACGATGTTGAGCCTTGAACCCATTGAACCATTGAACCTTTTTGCTTAAAGGTTCAATGGTTTGATGGTTCAATGGTGCTTAGAAGCTTGTTGATTGAATTATTTTGATTGAACCAAGGTGCTGAACCAATCTCAAAAATGCCTGAGTGTTGGAAACTTGCTCTTTTGAAGGAATCACCTGCAAAAGCCTTTGAACCTTTTGAACCTACTAATCCCTTTACTAAAAAAGCTTGAAAAATGAGAAATTTGAAAGCTTAGAACAAATTTTTGGAAAGGGAGGAGAGACAATTTTGGTCTTGCAGAGCCAAAATAGTTCATATGTTGTCCCAAAAATGAGAACTTGTTTTTGGCGGACAACAGCTGGCTCTAGTTGGGGAACTTCCTTCAGATGAAAAATTGGAATAGTTGAGGGGAGTAGAAACTAGAATCTCTAGTGCCTTGAAGTGTGCCATTGGGCTACGAAGTCATGCTACCCAAAACGAAAGGCTCCAAAAAAAATGAAAATAAACAACACACAGCAGAAACATAAACTATACAAATATACATATGCACGGGTGAACTTATCTAATACTTCAAGAATTGAAGTACTTCAAATGCTACTCATCGTGAGACAAAGAAAAGGGGATGCCATGCTGATAAACCAGCAAGAAACCATTTTGTCCCCAAAAATGGTGACGGGCGAATGGAACTCTCCAACAGGAAACCAATTTTTTGCGTTTTCCTTTTGGCTTTTTCTTCTTCTTGCCCCATGGCAGGATGTGGTCTTAAAACTAAAAACCATAACTCCTTTCTCTCTTGGCAAAGAGTTCCTTTTGCTGACTTTGGAATATAGCAATATGGTCCACCACCATAACTTGTTGTTCTGTTGGTCCAGTCCAGCACATGCTTTGATTGTCAGCATCAAACTCCTAACAAACCATTAGCTCAACATATCCTTTGGTGTGAAGGAGTTTGATCTCTTCATCTTGAGCAATCTTCAATCTGAGCAACATAGATCTGCATCTAGCTATGTTGTTGGTGTTGTTAAACTGCAACTTGCATTAAGGAAGAATATCTCCTTGAGGTGATATCAACATAGTCCCTACTCCAGCATGAGTGGAAAAATTGCTGCCATCAGATTCTAAGATCCAAGCATCATCAGAAGTTGATCTTCTATCAGGTTTCTCTTCATCAGAGATGGAAGATCCTTCTTGATTTGTATTACACCCTCTTAATTCTTTTGATGCCTTGTTTGGATCAAATCCTTGATTGCCAGCTACAGGACTTTCATCAGCTGAGACATGAGCATCCTCTATGGTCAAGAACTAATTACCCCTACCTGACAGATCAAATAGAATTTGAGCTGCAGGGGCTAATGTTTGGGTGACCACAAATTTTGCCTCAGATAGGTCCATACTTAGTTCTCCACCAATGTCCAACTACTCAGGATTGGCTTGAAGGGATTTAAACTCAGTCATTTGAATTTTGGATTTCTTTATGTGGTCAATGATATCAAATGTTTGAAATGGACTTGGAAGAGAGGATGGGAGTTCATCTTTTTTGTTTTTGGGAGGGGGAGGACTGGTTTGCGAATTTGAAGTAGAAGGTGCAAGAATATTTGATGTACTTACCTTCTTGGAAATCACTAGGTCCTTTGATTGGAAAGGTAGAGTGGTTCCACATTTAGCAATTGAGATTACTGGTTGAGGTTGCTCCTCTGTCTTCTCTTTGTCGGCCTGCTAGGCTGACTGATTCTCAGACTGGGTGAATACTGTGTATGATCCTTCAACTGCTTCACCTTCACTTTTGGGTTCATCCTGGTAATTTAGGAAACCAATGTGGGAGTCGCCAGCTGATTCTTCTTGATCCTCTGTGAAGAGATCAGCATCATTTTCTTGCTCAAACTCAGGTTGGAAAGAGAAAGCATGTTCTATTTCTAGATATCTAACTACTGAGTTGGTTGGAGGTGCTTCAAGGGCAAGGTTCCTCTAGTGGGGGAGGAAGATGATTTGGTTGCCCTTGACTTCTAGCAGTGTTGCCTTGATATGGCTGATTGGGGAATGTCCTCCTTGGTACATCTCTATATAGAGGAGCAAAAGACATACCTTGGGCCATTTGCCTTTTCAAGGCTAGCAATTCATTTGCCAGCTTTTGTACCATTGGGTCGATGGTGGTTGTGGGTGAGTATTCAGAAGATGAAGAGGGTTTGCCTCTGTTAAGATCTCTCCTTATCTTTCCTGCCAAGATAAGGTCATCTTCCACTTTAGTAGCCAAGTCTTGAGCAGCCTCAAGGTCTATGTGGCCAGCACGTCTCAATAGAAAACTCACTTTAGGTAGCTGTGAGTTGATGAAGAAGCATTTGAGGTTTTCAAGTGTGGGCTGAGCAATGATAGGAATTTGATTCCTCAGCTTTTCAAACTTGGAAATAAAATCCCTCATAGGTTCATGAGGTTCCTTCGTCATCTGAGTGAGCTGGGCTAGCAAATCATGTGCATCCTCTGCAGGCTTGAACCTAACTTCAAACTTGGCTTTGAGTGTATCCCAGTCAGTCACTGACTGAGCCTACAGGTGGTAGAACCATTATGCAGCAGCGCCTTGTAGTATCTCCATAAAAAGCCTGACTGCCACGTCTTCAAATTTCACCCCTATCACACCACAAGATATGCTAAAGGCTGCAATGTGTTCATCAGGGTGAACTCTCCCATCTCCAAAGAATTTGGGGAAGTTCTTTCTTGAGTTGCGTGGAAGTTCATGTAGAGGTGGAGTTAGATTAAGTGGGCCAAAAGAGTTACCCCATGGGCCTTGAACTGACATGATTTAATTATGAAAAATAGGGATAACAAACCTGGGTGGAATGGCCAGATTTCAAAATAAAAATGGGAAAGAACTAGCCCTGCATCAACTTGAAGCTTGAGGTTTCAAACTGTGCACTCTTTCCCAGTTGGCATGGAGGTGGAAGAAGATGGTAAGGCTATAAATGGATAATGGGTAAGACATGGAACAGAGTCGCTAGAGTCTGTATAATGGATAAGAGAATGAACTACTTCAATCTAAAACTTGGGGCTTCAGACTGCACGTTCATCCACAACGAAGTCACCAAAAATTGTTGGGTGAATATTTTATCAGCCAGCTAACTAGTGAGCAAAATAGTTCCTATCACCACAACATAGGGAGATTGGTCATCCAGGTGTGCAGTTTTACTACGTCAATAGGGGACAAATCTCTCCTCTCATCAAGGGGAGGTTCCCTATTAAATATACGGAGGCTATATAATATATATATAAGCAGAAAGTAAGACACAGGGGTGGGATAAACCATCCTTCTCTCTTTTGTCAGAGATGATGCTAACAAACATAGGAGAAATCCTGGGTGATTGGTGAAGGTACTTCTCTTCTTTCAGAAGTGATATTCAGCCAAGAGCCAGATCCCTTCTTGGATAGTAGAAATCCTGGTGAAATGATAGAAGGCGCTTCTCTTCTTTCAGAAGTGCTTATTCTTGCAAACAACAGGAGTCTTTTTGGTAAGTAACTGGTAACCAAAAGTGCAGAGTAACCAGCAATCTAAGATGTAGCACAAAGTCTCCACCTTGACTGCCCAAGAGTGAGATAGGAAGAATTATGGGGGCACAAAGTCATCCCAAGGTCCTTTACACATAAACATAAAGAAAACACACACTGAAGACAATTGCAGACAACACAAAGTCTTCCACAACTGACTTCAGGACACTATCTTGATTACTTTCGCTAGTTTTGTTTGTTAGATCAAATAAATAAGAATGCTCCTAGGAAACAAACATAAGAAGAATTTCCTAATATAGCACAAGCTAAAATAGCACAAAGTCTGCAAGTAACTTGCTTACTCATTCAAAAAAAATAATATGAAATTACAATCTGAGCTCAAAGTCTCAGTATTCACCTTTCAATTTGGGCAGAATTTTGCTTCTGGTAATGGGAAGATCCCTTTTGCATCAAATGAGATATTACATTATATAGAGGCCAGGAGAGACTTGGCACTTTGTCTTATGGAGTGACCCATGCTGTGCAATTAATGCCTTGGATGCATTTTTGACTCTGTCAGGAAGGGCCATGCTAAAGCAGGGTAGTTGCCTTAACTGTGGCATGTCAATTCATCTCTAGTGCCTCCTCCCAAGCCTAAATCACTCATTCCCTCACCTGCTTAGCCACACAACTGTCTACTATGCCTTTATCTCAAAGGGGACAAACAAGCTTTGCTTTCAATTTTGGCAGGCCCCAAATATTTACCCGACGAACTGTTGGTCCCTTTATTTTCTTCGTACAAAATGTCTGAAGGAATTCCTTCAGACAATTTATCCGAAGGAAACCTTTCCTTGGCTTTGTGCCTCTATGTTGAGAGTGCCCCATTTTTGACGTGTGGCACCTTTCGCCACTTTTAACTAGAGACACGTGGCATCTTCCGTTGAATCTTACTAGAGATACATGGCATCTTCCACCGTTGACACTTGGCGCTTTTTGCTCTCAAGATTTTGTAACACCATAGAAACATTTAGGGCTCAGTGAGGTATCGTAGATGATGACACTTGTCGGCCTCCACCAATCTTTGCTAGGGGCACGTGGCACGGTCCGCTGCTCTTAGAAAAACATAGTGAAGCCTTCCACAATTGCCACTTGTCGCCCTCCGTGGAACTCTAAGAGAAGCTTTATCGAAAGAAGCCTTGGGACTTGTAAGAAGCTTTGAGAAGTGAACACTGACACGTGTCACGTTCCCCTAGGTCACAATGGGACACGTGGCATGGTCTGCATACTTTAAACAATCACACAGATGCAAACACGTGGCAGCTTCCGCTTGACTCTTCTTTGCGCACACTTCTTTCCTTAATTGAGGCAGTGTTTGAACCTTTGAACCTGGTGCATTTGAAATGATTGAACATTGAACCCATTGAACCGATGAACCAAAATGGTTCAAGGTTCAACGGTTCAACAGTTCAAGCTTTTGAGACTCGCTAAGTGCTCGGGGCCGCGAAACCTTTGAAATGGTTGAACTTTGAACTTTATTGGGTGCGCTCAACTCCTGCTGATGACGTTGAGCCTTTAACCCATTGAACCCTTGAACCTTTTTGCTTATAGGTTTAACGGTTCAATGGTTCGATGGTGCTTAGAAGCTTGCTGATTGAATTCTTTTGATTGAACCAAGGTGCTGAACCAATCCTGAAAATCCCTAAGTGTTGGAAACTTGCTCTTTTGAAGGAATCCCCTGCAAAAGCCTTTGAACCTTTTGAACCTACTAATCCCTTTACTGAAAAAGCTTGAAAAATGAGGAATTTGAAAGCTCAAAACAAATTTTTAGAAAGGGAGGAGACAATTTTGGTCTTGCAAAGCCAAAATAGTTCATATGTTGTCCCAAAAATGAGAACTCATTTTTGGGGGACAACACCTATTACACTTGGTTTCATGTGTTGATCATTTTTCTCGATGATGTTATTGTTTTATGGTTTATCTTTTACCCTGGTTTGGGTTCGATTCATCTAAGACCCATGTGGGTCTCTCAACCTTACAAAAGCATCCTTAGCAACCTCCTTCATGGAGATTGAACATCAAGAGCTTGAACAACTTAAGGGTTTGACATTTATTATTAATTATTGATTTTATATCAGGGTTGATTTTATGATTTTTGATGATCAATATTATTTTTAATGATTTTATTGTATTACTATTAATATTATCTTAATCTATCTTTATCATTTTTGTTGTTAGTTGATTTTATCGAATTTATTATTTAATACTTATTAATGACTTTTGTTAATCTTATTATTTAATGATTTTATAGTTATTATTATTTTAATAACTTTATTAGATTTTATTTAAACATATTTATTAAGGAATCTTTCATTGTTTTTAAAAGATAAGGTATGTTATTGTTTTAATTATTTAAGGATTTTATTATTTTATCATTATGTAATCCCTTTTTATTTTATTATTATTTTATGTTATATAATATTATATATATAATTATATATTCTCTATTTTATACTATTTTACACACACATATATAAAATTATATGGTTTTGGGACATATGCCAAAGTAGCGTTGACTTAGGGGAGGAAGGGAAAGGAAGACATGGCGTATGCGAGAAAAGAGCAAGGAAGTAATGGCGAGGGGATAGAAGTATGGAATAGGATAGGGGAGGCATGGTGAGTGAGGAGTGTAGAATAAGGATAAGAAGTGTAGGAAGCAAGATGGGGATAACACATCAAAAGGAGGCAGAACGTGTGGAAAATAAGGAAGTATTAGGCAGAAGAAAGGAGAAGACTGTAAGGAAAGAATGGCGAAGGGGGATGGTATCTAGAATGAGGATGCCAAGGGAAAGGTGTAGGGGGAAAAGGAATGAAAGGAAGAAGGAATGGGTCCTGGGCCTGGCATGTGGAGTCTGGCAAGAAGGCATAAGGTAGAAATAGTTAAAAATAAATGTAGCGAAGGGAAAAAAGGGGTGTGAAAGGGAGTGAGGGGAAAAGGCATGAGGGAGGCATATTGCATATTATTTGGCTGCTCAAGAAAAATAATCCCACCTTGTGTCTCACCATGTAATAAAAATTTGACTTCACCTAGTAATTTGCTTAACATGCATAATGAGCATTTATTGAAATCCATCTATTTTTGATAATTCTCTTTGGCTTATAATCTGAAAAAGGTAGGTCAATTATATTAAATGGATTCCAAAAAATCTACTGGTACATATTGCATATTATTTGGTTGCTCACGAAAAATAATCCCACCCTATGTCCCACCATGTAATAAAAAATTGACTTCACTTGGTAATTTGCTTAACATGTATAATGAGCATTTATTGAAATCCCTCTATTTTTATAATTCTCTTTGGCTTATAATCTGAAAAAGGTAGGTCAATTATATTAAATGGGTTCCATAAAATCTACTGGTGAATACATTATTATAATGGGATATGTATTTCCTTTAATTATGTATGTCATGGCCTCTCCTATCAAGCCTGTTGTTGCTCTTATATTAGATGAGTTCATGTGTTTTTGCGCCCCTATTTTTGAAAAATGCCATAGTTCTGATGGGCTACCCTTGCCATGTCCTGTTGGCATTAATTAATGCATTCAATTCCTTTAAACCTTGCATATCAATATAATGATTAGACTGTTGTAAATTTTTGATTAATTAACCTGATAAATACTGATGGGTCACCATACCTCATTCTTTGACCTTGTATGTAAAATAAATTGAATTATGGTTAAAATGGGAGAAAACCGACTTGGGACTACATTTAGATATTTAAACAGATTATTTATTTATCATTAAGATTCCTGAATTTGAATTTAACGACCTAGGTATTTATAATCATGAGGGCATAATTCTGATATTGATCCATTTATATATTCATCCAATGTGGAAAATCAATATAGTGTTTCTATTTAAATATTTAGGCGGCTATTATTTTGTCAAGATAATTTCCTAGATTTAAACCAAACCATCCTGAGTATAATATCCCTTAAGACAGATTATGGATTGTTAGTATATTATTCTTTTTTAAATTAAAAACTGACCCAACCTGAAATGGTTAAAAGAATCGAGTTATTATAAGATTTATGGATGAGAGTTATTATTATAATTATAGATTGGCTCATTGAAATTACCAGTTTAAGACTATTTATTGGGTTATTTTTTGAATTGTATGAGGCCACCTTTCCTTTTGGTTTAAAGATTTGCTAAATATGTTACCTGGCTATGTTAAAGAAAAAACATATTAAATTATGTTAATGAACTTATGCTTCCCTCTTTTAACTCAATTGAGTTATGTGGTTATTGGAAATTGGTTCCCTTGTGTTATTTATTATATGCTTGTGTAAGCCTCTTACGCTGAGCATTAAACGTTGGTAAAATCTTCCAGTTTTATGAATGGGTTATACTAGACCCTAGATTTGAATGTAAATCATTCCCTATAAAACCCAAAATATGCCATGGACATCACTTAGGCCCATGGTTTGGCTGAGTGTTTTTGTTTTATATTTTATGCATCATTTATCCTATCCTTGTTGACTATTTTATAAGTCTTTATTGGTGGATCAATACTATGTGTATATCTCTTACCACACCTGAGTACCTGGTTGTTGAAACCCTCTACCAAGATGATGGTTAGGGTGTAAGGGCCACCAATGGTTGGGCTCATAGAGTTGGTTTTGAGGGGTATCCCTCTCGCAGTGTTTGTCATTCTCTATTGATGCACCTAGATTTTCATATGACAGCTTCCTCTTATCCATGCATGTTAACATGTGATGTTGACGTGATAGATTGTGGTTGATTACCCATTTTATGTTGTAGTTCATATTATTATCTAATATAGTTTTTTGATATTGATTTGTTGGAAAAAAAATGTTTGTGGGTTATGATATTGACATTGGAGACATTCTTGTTGATAGCTTCTGGATCTTATATAACTAACCAACTATATTTATTCCTTGGTACATATTTATAGTGGGATAATTTTTTCCATATGAGTAGTAGGATATTTATTATGCATTATGTGATATTTGATCCTTATATGTTGTTGTCTGTACATGAGTAAAGGATACACTTGATGATTTCAAGTAGGTACAAAGTAGAAAAATGTAATTATTAGAACAACTGAAACTATAATGTCTTTAACCTTGCATTTACAAGAAGTTAAGATGGTGTTGTCTTACGGTGTGCTGGAATAAGTTAGAGGGAGTTAAATATCCTTGGTGTAATTATGTATAATTTACATAGACTTTGTGATGAACTTTTTATTGGTGTCATTATCATAACATGGAATGTCTATCTAGTATGTGGACTCATATTTATTTATGTCAATAGTGTGATGATATACGACATCCTTGATTATAGCATGGTTATTAAACACATAGCCTTAACATAATATAAATGGTCTATGCAAATAGTCTCTTGATGATTCCAAAAAATATGCTCTCATTTCTATAACATAGTAATGAATGTTTATCGGTCATAATATCAGAGTAATTAGGCTTACTTATATTGCTTAAGTAATGAAGTAATACAGATTATTGTCCTTCATATGTGGACCACATTATGAATTATGGACTTTACCATTAATGGTGTTATAGTGTTTTAGACATATGACATGTTTTATAAAAGGTAAATAATTCAGATGTTTGTAATGTAACTCTTGCTTAATGGAAGATGGCTAAACTGTCATTAATGCTTATATGAGATTGGATAGTCATTGGTTATGCTAGTTATGTGCATGCTTAAAATTAACGCTTATCATTGCCAATGAACTTCATGGTTTACCTTGTATTGTGACTATTAAGATGTGAATAATCCATGAGTTTGGCTAATAATACCAGAATGAGGATGAAAATTAGTAGGATATGGAAACCTTTAAGTTAATACTTAGTGATATGATTAAATAATCTACCTTGGAAATGCTTTAATAAATCATACTTTTCTTTAATAAACACCTGAGTTAACGCACAAGACTATTTAAATAACAAACTTGCATGGTCATATGAATGCTATTCGAATGGCATAAATACCTATGGTTATTCAATAACATGGTAGGACAACTAAAGAATAATTAAGAAAATTTTAGGTGTGAGATCCCTATGGTTAGCTCACGAGATAGTGATCTTGTAGCATAAGAAGTAACTATTTTTCCAATGTCAATTGTATGCCTAGTCATTAGGATGCTCACATGTAAGAGGTCATCCACCCCAAGTTCAATTCATTTTGTCTCATTTAGTTCTTAAGAACATTTTTTTCTACATGGAGTTGTATCTTCTGTGTGTGTGTGGGGTCTTTGTCATTTATGGGAATGAAGGCGTAATGTTTTTCTAAAGGGCCTTGGATCATGATATAGTGATTTATGGGGGTAGGACATTGAGTAGTTCTCATTTGGGTGTCGTTATCCTCTAGCTTGATCTATGTTGGTTTTAGCAGTAGACGAGAGATCTACACCTGTTGATCTCATGACATGATAATACTTGCTAAGAAAGTTAGTGAGATGGACCCTTATGTTCAATCGTTCGGACCTTCATGCTTAAGTATTACACTTCCATCGGATCTTATTTGATTATCTAGCAATTGGCTACCCAGACCTTCACGGATGGCCTGAATCCATTCTAGATGATTATAGTCTCATCCATTTGGGTCATTTGGGAGGCTTGTTGTGGGTTGTTATTACTTTCCTTTGGAGTTGTTGTGATAAATTGCACTGCATTAATTTATGTAGTGGGACCTTTTTGATATTCCATTGTGTATTCTAAAAGTTAATTCAGTTTCTTTTTGGGTTGTTTCAATGCTCTCTATTGTAAATTAAAAAAAAATTGCACATATTATGTTAGATAATGGCTTGAAAATTCACTTACCCTTTTAACTATATATTTTGTCCAATCTTTAAAAAATAACTGGTGTTGACCTTTAAAACTGAAGTCCACCTTATTTTTGGACTTATGTGGAGGTCAGGGAAGTTGAAGAGATACCCCATGAATATTGGGATGTTATGAGGAACACATGAGGGAAAGAAAGGGAGTTTTTGAGAGAGAGGACAAGATGGTCAAGGAGCATAACTCTCGATGAGTAGAACAAAGAGTGGTATCAATTCAAAAAGAATTTTATGAGAGTTCAAAAAAAAAAATCATGTAATAAAATAAGATTGTAGATAAATGTGTCAGTGTGAGTGTTTTAGAGTATGATTTGTATACCGCTTTGTGAAATGCATTAATATAATTTTTGTTATGTGACAATTAATTGTTTAACAAAATGTACATGTGTATCTGTGAGTGTTAAAACATATGCAACTCGGGAGATACATCCATACCTTAAATGGTCCCCCTCTCTTAATGATTGCACCACATCCAATAGAGTTGTAAAATCTTATACATAATCAAGTGACACCCTAACCAATAATGATACATTTCATTTAAACAATAAATATTTTTTGGGATTGATCAAAAGATAGGACCATTAATTTTTGAGTTCAATTTTTGTTACATTATCTTCACGATTTTGATGCAAGAAATGATATTATTAATTTTTTTAACCTGTTAAAATTTTGGGTTTGCCACTTCAATTATTTTCATGATATGTGATTCAGTTTTTTTCATATCGTTACAAGATTAGGTAATTTATGAGTTTTGAATGATTATGATAACTTTCGTTATTTTTTTTTAACCCATTATTTAAAAAACCCTAATGCCTTACTTCTTTGTGCGATAAATTCCTTTGTTTCAAGTTTTGAAGCGTTATTAAATTAATGCAATGTAACCTTTGAGATAAATATGATATTGAAAGGAACGTTACTTATTTCTAGATTTAAACAACAATTATGCTGGGCAATGAACACAATTTTTCGTAGAAACAATTTGGGTTCATTTTGCATATGGAATATGGTGATTTTTCAACAGATATTACAAGTGTTAATTAATTTAATCTACACTGAATATGATAAAGAGGTACTCTGAAGTTCCATAAGATGCATACACTATGTTTGAATTTGATAATGCTTTTAGTATGAAATAGTGTTGTATTGTAGAATCACCATTTGAAATAATCAAATCTTTTCAGTAAGATATCTTTTTTTACTTGAGTCTTGTCTTTTTTTTTGCCTAAAATTTGAGTAGTGGATTTTGGAGTGATAAATATGAGTGGTTTTTAATTGTGTTTATGTGTTTGTGTGTACGGGATAAATATTTGAAATTTTTTCTCAATGGAGATACATTTTTATTCATTCATATGAGCTATTGAAATTTGATTGTTTCCAATTGTTGATAACAGCGTCACTGAATTTATATGGTTTTTTATTTAAATACTAATACCAATATTTTTTAATATAAAGAATTTTCAATCTAATTAATTATTGTAATATAAATATGAATATTTTATGCTTAGTTGCATATAATATAAGTGGTTTCATATTGGGTATTATTCTAAATAACACTTATTTAAAAAAAAACTATCTTGATCTATGTTGATTCATTAATATTAAAGTGATTCTCAAAAACTAAATTTTAGTTTTGGCTTTAATGTTGAAGTTTTGGATTTTTTTTGATTGGGTGTATTTGAAAAAGGTGGTTCATTTTGACAAAGAGAATGAAAAATTATAATACACTTTTATTATCCATATTTTGGCCATGATATCTCAAAGAGTTTATTCAATTCATCTTGGAAATAAGGATTTAGTTTTGCTTTGATTTTTTTAGAATGTGTGAATAGATGGTTGTGTGTTTATTTGGTTCTCAGTTGATTTTGGAATTAAAACACAATGCAATGATATTTATTGTGGATATATAATATATATACATAAATTTTGCAATCCATTTTGATTATTGATTTAAGTAATTCGAGATTATAATGAGTTAAAATTTTAGTCAAGTAATGTACACTTTAAAATTTTTGTTTCCTTAAATTAAAGTAATATGTTTAGCTTGAGTTTGGGTTTTCATAATTATAGAAGAAGTAATTTTCGGAGAAAAAACAACTAATAATAAGAAAATTGTACCACCTACACGTGGTGTATAATAATGCAAACAATTTGGGCTTTGAAGGGCCTTTAGTGAATTTAGATAAGATTTTAACCATTATCAAGGTATCTCTTCACATTGATGTTAATGACCCCATTTTTTATAGGATGTTTTGAATGTTGCACCCTGCAATGCATTCACACCCTATGTAATAGTCATGTTTGGAGAACCTCTTAAAGATAAAATATGCAGCCTTATCCTTTTAAGCATGGTTCATTAACTATTTCTTCTCATCAAGTGCCTCATGTTGCTAGTAAAACTATAACACTTTAAAATAAATAACACTAAAATAATTCAATACTTCTATTGGAAGCCCATAATACCACTATTGTACCTAAAAGTTTTGCCTCTAAAAATTATAAACATGTTTGTATCCCTTTTAATTATATCTTTGGTGACACACATGATAAATATAATCAATATGGTAGTGGATGATGAATCCAGAGATTTGGTGAGCGCTGAAATGCATATTACCCCAATGGAGTAAACTACACAAAATATTAATTGAGGATTTCCTTTAAATGTTTTAATATTATAAAATAAGGGAAAAGAAAATTAATTGTGTTTGATTATTTTATTTTTTTTCTTGTTAAATATGATTAGATATTTTTATTTTAGAATTTTTTATTCTAATAATTTTTTTTTAATTTTTGATTTGATCATGGATTTTGACTTTTTCATATTTAGTTTTTTCATTAAAATCATAGATTGTTGTTCTTGATTCTAATTTTTAATTGAGTTGATTGAGTTTATTTCATACACAGGTTTAAAATAATAGAATATTTTGACAAATTTCAAAATATTATATTATGTAATGAGCTTTAATTTGCATTTACTTGAGAGAGAAAAATATATTTTATAGAATATTTTATTTTTAACAATATACAACACGTAAAATATTTAATTATTATATTTTGATCTTGAGAATTGCTTAAGTAATTACTCAAGCATTAAGTAGTGTGCTAAATGGGCCCCCACCTATTAAACTATTAAGTTTGAACATTATAATTACTAACAATGTATTCTCAAGTATTTTATTTAGATCACCTTTAAAAAGTGACTTATTAATTTAAATCACAATTAATGATTTAATATAAATTCAAAGATTAATAAAATTAAGTAATGTTACAACTAATGTCATTTAGGGTTTGAAAGGGTGATGGGTTCAGATTTAGCCTATCTATAAATTACCACTCGCTATGGTAGTTGCTTATTATCATTATTAATAATAAAAATTTGGTTGAATCATAAATAATTAAAGCTATGAGACTGTATCATTGAGGCATTAATACTTTGATAGATATATTTCACAAACATACCTAGCTCACTTGGGAGGTCCTCAAGGCTAAGTTTAAGTTAAACACCTAGGATTTTGAGTCTACGTTGAAATTAAGATGGTTGTGTTAGATTATGCCTTGAAAAAAATTGTCTCATCAAGTCCCCTTAGTGGTGGAAGGATAGGAATTGGTCCATATCCACACCTATGCTTTGATAGAAACACCATATTTGTTATTGGTGTCTTTACCCAACCACTCCTCCCTAGAAATTTATCAATAGATTTTATTACCTTATCAATGAGCCCCTCCCTCTCCCTCTCCCCCCCCGCCCCCGCAAAAAAAACAAAATGGATTGATGAGCATTTCATTCAACATGGATTAAAAATGATTCCATATGATCCAAACCTCTACCTCAAGGATGAAGGGGAGAGTTTGTGATTGTAATTGTGTATGTTATTGATCTAGTCATCACGGGTAGTTTAGTAAAGATAATTGATGTAAAAATTAATGATCTCAAAGGATCATTCAACATGATAGATTTCATGCTACTATACAACTTTATTTATTTGGAAGTATGGAAATATTGGCACCACATGTTTTTGTCTTAAATGAAGTATGACAATACCATGCTTGAGAGATTTTGGATGATGGAATACGAACCTATTTCAAGTCCTATGGAGACTATATTTCAACTGTCTCATTCATATCCATCACCACCAAGAAATGCCACTTATATCAACGGTTGTTTGGTATTCTCATTTAGTTGACATGCACTAGGATAGATATTAGCTATGCTAGAAACTATCTTTCATGGTTGACATAAGTGCCAAAGATGAGTCGCTAAAAATTAGAAAAACATATATTGATATATATTTGAAGTAATATGGAGTATGACCTAGAATACAATAATAATGATGAGTTCTTTTTGGTAGTTTACACTAACACACATTATATAGGTTCAAATAAATCCAAATTTAGATTCGTATTTTTTATAGAATTTGGTCCTATCTCATGGGTGAACTAGAACTAAATTTGTTTTCTTGATCTTCCATTGAGGTAGAATATTTTGGAGTATGAGGAGATATCTGTGAAGCAACATGACTACATCACATACTTTCAAAACTAAATGCATCAAAAAAATGGCTTAGTATTTTATATTGTGATAATGAAGGTGTTATTAAATGTTTTCACATTCTAGTGTTTCATGAGTGAATGAAGCAAATCGAGGTAAAATTTTATTTTATATACAAGCATTTTCAACAACACAAACTGCTTCAACAACACAAATTCTAATCTAATAGTACCCCATTCAAGATCAATGTGCAAACATCTTCACTAAGTCACTTGAATGTGGTAATTTTTAGGTATTAAAACCTTATCTCTCATGTTCTCTCAGGCCTATGATGAATTAAGGGGTGCAATGTCAAACTAATGTTTTGGTGAATTATTCACCATAGTGAATAAAATGTAAGTAAGTTAAATAGTCATATAGAAATAAATTAGATTTTTATTTGTAAGGATATTATAAATCTTGTAGTTTTTTATTCAACGAAGTTTTGGCTAATTTAGACCTGTAGTATAGAATGGTAAATAGGGAGTTGGGTAGAAGATTTGGTAAACCATCCATCCTATTTTACAGATCCTAATATTATACCTATCGCTTGTACAAATTGTGCCCATTGCCATGCCACTATTATTGACTAATTAAGTTTAACATAATTTTTCATATGCTCTATAATTTTAGACATTTCAAGTTCAGTTAATTATTTGTTTTTCCATTTTTTAAACCTTAGAGGTTTTCATTTCAATTTTTGAAAAACATTATCCCATAGTTTCTGAGTACGTGATAGTTTGATAATTATTTTATGAAGAAATTCTAAGTGTTTAAGTCGTGGATGAAAAATAAAAATGCATTTGTAATCTTTCTTTCCATTTCAAAATGAAACGCCTTTTTCCAAAACCTCAAGTTCGATTTTTATGCATGAATGGTTATTATATATATATATAAAATAAATAATTATACATTTCATTTCAACAAGATGTCTCTGGTTTTGGTCAAAAGATAGGAACATTGGTTTGTGAGCTCACTTTTGGGTACATTATCTGCATGGTTTTGATGCAAGGAATGGTATTATTAATTTTTTTAACATATTGAAATTTTGGGTTTGTCACTTCAATATATTTTAATGATATGCCATTCACGTTTTTTTCATACCGTTGTATGGTGAAAGAAGTTTTGAGTTTCGAATGGTTAAAACTGTTTTGGCTTATTTTGAAATAACTACTCCTTATTTAAATAAAACCCTAATGCCTTTCGGCTTGGTTTGATAAAGGCCTTTATTTTCAGTTTTGAAAGGTTATTATATTAATGTCACGTAACCTTTGAGATTGATATAATATTGAAGAGGAACAATATTTATTTCTAGATTTAAACAATAATGATTCTGGGTATGAATACTTTTATTCTTAGAAACAGTTTGGGTTGTTATATGGAATATGGTGGATTTGCCACAATTATTATAAGTGTTAAGTAATTTTTTCTATGGTGAATATGATAAAGAGGTACTTTTAAGTCTCATAATATGTATGCACTCTATTTGAATTTGATAATGCTTTCAGTATGAAGGGGTGTTGTATTGGAGAATCACCATTTGAAATAATCAAATGTTTTCAGTAAAGCATCTTTTTTTCTACATAGGTCTTTCTTTTGAGGTCAAAACTTATCGGAGTTTATTAGAATGATAAATGTGAGTGTTTTGAACTTGTGTTTATAGATATATGTGTATGGGAGAAATAGTTGAAAATTTTCCTCAACTGTGATATTTTTTGTCCCTTCATATGAACTAATGAAGTTTGATTGTTTCCAGTAGTTGATAACAACATCATTCAAGTTGTGGTTTTTCGTTGAAATAGAAATACCAATATTTTTTAATATAAATAAATTTCAATTTAATTAAATCTTGATAATGGAAATAAGAATATTTTATGCTTAGTGTCATTTAGCATAAGTGGTTTCATATTGGGTATTATTTTTAAAAATTGTTTATCACAAAACGTCTATGTTGATCTATGTAGATTCATTAATATTAAAGTGACTCAAAAAGTACATTTCAATTTTGGATTTAATGTTTAAGTTTAGGTGGTTTTTTTGGTTGGGTGTATTTGAAAAAGGTGAATCATTTTGACAAAAAGAATGAAAATGGTAGAATAGACTTATGTTTTGGCTAGAGTCTTTTTATCAGTTAATTATTCAATTAGTTGATTATTCAATTCATCTTGGAAATAATAGTTTAGTTTTGATTCAATTTTTTAGAATGTTTGATTAAATGGTTGTATGTTTATTTAGTTCTCCATTGATTTGGAAATTACATCACAATGTAGTGATATTTATAATGGATATATAATTTATATTAAAAAAATTCAATCTATTTGATTATTGGTTTATGTCATTTGATATTTTAACGAGTTAATATTTTAATCAATTAATGCACGTCTTATAAGTTGTGTTTCTTTCAAGTTAAGGAAATATGTCTAATTAGAATTGTATTTCATAGTTATGGAATAAATAATGTTGGAGAAAAGATAACAAGTAATACAAAAAAATGTATCACCTATATGTGGTACATACTGATAAAAAATACTTTAGGGCTTGAAGAGCCTCTAGTGTATTTAGATGAAGTTTTAGTTACATTACCAAGGTATCCCCTCACATTGATGATAATGAGCCCTCTTTTTATAGGATATTTTGAATGTTGCACCCCACAATGCATTCACAACCCATTATAATCATGTTTGGTGAACCTCTTTAAGAGGTAATTTATTGCCTCATCCTTTTGGGAATGGTTTGTAGACTACTTCTTCCCATCATATGCCTCATGTTTATAGTAAAACTACAACACATGATAATACTTTACACCAAAATATTGTAATATTTCTATTGGAATCCCATAATGCCACTATTGTACCTAAAAATTTTGCCTCTGAAAGTTATAAGCGTGCTAGTTGCCCTTTTAATTATACCATTGATGACACACATGATAAATAAAATCAATATGGTAGTGGATGATGAATCAAAAGATTTGTCGAGAGTCAAAATGCATGCGATCCCAATGGAGTACATTACACAAATTATTAACTGAGGATTTCCTTTAATTATTTTAATATTATCAAATGAAGAAAAAGAAAACTAATTATGTTTGATTACTTGAATTTTGTTTTTATTTGAATTTATTATCAAATATGATTATATATTTTTAGTCTAAAGGTTTTTATCTTAATAATTTTTAAAGTTTTGGGGTATGTGCACAGAGTTAGTAGCTAATTTTGTGGACATTTCGCATAACATGATTATATCATGTCAATAATGTGATCACGCTATTGATATTATGCAAACACATTATTTAAACTATATATCGTTAATTATAGAGACATAATGTGATCATATTAATACAAAATATGATAACATTATTGTAAAATAAATAATGTGATCACGCTAATAACATGATTGCATTCCCTATGTCATTTATAAAAAATAAAAATCAAACCTAAATGCAAAATTTTCTCATTTTGCATTTGCATACATTTATTATCTTCACTCTCCTCCACTCCTCTATTGTGTTGTGCCTTAGTGAGGCTAAAAAATTCTAGAATTCATCCCAAGAATCTTGACACATTGACTAATTGATGATGTCATCACTTAGAAGAGGTAAGTGCTAAAAATTTACACCTATTAACACTAAATTTTACTAACTTTTTTGTTATTTTCATTGTTTAATTGGTAGTTTATTTATTTTAATGGGCCAACCTACTAATCCTCTTGTTTCTCAGCCTAACCCTCCACCTAAATTCAATTATTTCAACTACTCTAAATGATCTATCAAATAGGGTGAGACTTTTTAGTTTATGGTTGCTCCTTTATGGTACTAGTTGTTGTTTAGTCAAATTTGCTTCATTAATAGGTTCGTGATTTGACTTTGATTGTTATGGTTTGGTGCTGAGATCTATTCCTAGACAAGCCAACCTCCTTATAATAGCTAGAACTGTGACCATGAAAATGGCTTCTTCTTTAGTGAGATTATATGAACAAATGCCCAAACCAAAATATGTAATTGCTATAAAAAATCCCCGAGATAGTCAAGAGACTCTAGTTGAGCACATTGTGGAAAATAAAATTGAAATTAAAGTATTAATTAGGATAATGAGGGATCCCACTTCCACCAACACCCACTAAACCTATCTAGCTAATTCCCTAGAGTCATTATTAGGTCAAATTGACAAAGCTAACCGAGTCAAATTGACAGACGGGATTCATATTAAGACAGTTTTAGGGATTATTATGCGAAAAATAGTTAGCACATGAGGTTAATGAAAAAATATATCAAAATACACCATTTTTGCTTTATTAATTTGCCCAATCACCAATACACCATTTTCAGTAACTGCTAAATGTTTCCTAATCCATCATTACCAACACAATTTAATCATAGTTATTTTCTAGGACTAGTGGTGGATGGTGTTTGATTATGCACCATGTAAAAACCACAATATCCTATTGTATTTTTTTAAGGAAACTCTACTATGAGTTTGTCCTCAATGAGATTCTAAACGATTTTGATTATATTGAGTTTTAGGGCCAAGGGAAAGGCTCTAGATAGGATTAAGCAGGTACACATCATGCACCTAATTAACTTGTAAGGATATATATCTAAAAGACACTTTAACCCAAGATCCTCTCTACATTTTATGTGGTCATGGAGATCGACACTGTGCATATACTCAACACACTCACTAATACACTTGTTCGACATATGAGTATGCTCTCAAAGACTGATTCTAGAGATACACCATCTAGTGTGCATACATGACCCCACACTGGTAGATCATATGGAGTTATATGTTTTAAACATTATATTGATGATGATGCCATTGGTTAAGAGAAATTAGATGATATACTTATGCGTGATTAGTTTTTGGCACACACATTTGGTGTGTAGACATTATCCACTACACAGATGCAGGTTTATTTTATATAATTGTCATGTTAAATTTAATCTCTATTTAAAAATTTAATTTAGATAACAATTCATTTACATAGAAATTAAATAATAAATATGTAATTTTTTATGTTCTAGGAGTAGATGATGCCTTTATCATCATAGTCCACATTTTTAGGATTTGATTTTACACAGCCATTGTTTACATATATGGATTTAGTTGCTTGCCCATCCACTACTGCATCTATCTATGTTAGGATGATGTCTTTTACTTATACAAAGATAAAATTTTGAGTTAATCTTATGCTCTTTGTACATTTAGTCTATGTATATTTACCTTGTACTTAAGTTAAATTTATCTATCAAGGATCTTAAAATTCAAGTACAGTGCTATTAAATACACTCTTGGTTTATTAAAGGAGAAAAACTTAACATATATATATTTGATACTGTATAAAAAAGTAAGTGATACCTTGTTTACATTTAGTTGATGGCTCAAGTATACACTCCTCCATCATTTTGAGCCAAGATAGACATATGTGCTACTTGTATAATGTCATCCACATAGGCACTGATAGAGGTATAAATTAAATTGTAATTTTGAATTTTAAAAATAGATCTGTTTAAATAATTTTACAACATACTTGGGGAAAATATAACTTATGTGAATGCATTATGTATGCAAGGTTATCTCATAACATCTAATAGTCCCAGTCAAATTATTAGTAGGGTAACTTCTCATGTTTCTTCCCTATTTTAGATGTCTTCATATAGATGAGCCTACCATTGACTTGTTTGAGCATCAAAATTAGATTGAGTAGGACTTTGAACTTGTAGTAAGTGCATGTTTAAATGATTTCTTATTCTATTATAAAATTAATTTCTTAACAAGTGTTTGAATGTATTTTATGTTAATTTTATAATAATACTTTTATTTCAATAGGTTCAACTAAAAAGGAACTATGAGCATAAGACTTGAAGTCAGACCTTGGAGAAATCCAAGGCATTCAAAGGATCTTCATCTAGTAGCAGGGCATCCCAGGGAGTGTTTTATTTGAGGAAGGTAAAGAGAGGGAAGTTATTTTATTATTAGGATGTCTGACATGAGATGTGTTTTTTTATATACCTATATCATAATGTATGCATTTTTGGCATTATTTATGCATATATGCCATTCACCTAACATTAGATATTTTGTTGGTAGATGATGTAATTTTTTGTATGCCTATCATGGAAGTATATGTATTATTGGAATTGTAAATGTGTCTATATGATTTTTTTGGAGTTTTCATCTTAATTATGTTAATATATATAATATATATTCAATTTTAATTTAAAATGTTATCATATAGTGTTGTTTTGATCTTCCAAACTATTATCTTTTGAATCTCATATTTAATGTTGTACACAAATGAGGATTAAAAAATTATTGTTTTCAATGCTACAATCCATGATCTCTCATATTTTTTTAAAATAAATTTTTTATTTTTTTGTGTGTAGTGGAAATAATTGATGACACTCTTATCTATTTTCCATTTCTCATCACCCATTGACAACTTTTCAATTGATCATTAGCATAATTTGATTTCACTTAAGGCCCATACCCAATCATGTTCATACTTGTATAATGCAGAGACATAAATTCATTCATAAATCCCTATAAATTTCCCACTTTGATACCTATACCTACAAACCTGATCTTTCACATTCACCTGACTCTAATGCCTTTTTGGCTATCTTTTCTTGAAATTAGGCCTACTACTTGCATGGCCTATATGATTATTTTTCCATTATATTTTCCCTAACCTCTCAAATAATATCTATCAGTACCTTTTCTACACTCAACTCCTTTACTATCCTCCAACCTACCCCTTTTCTATTCACTCTTTACACTCTCTCACTATACATTCCTAGGCTTGGCTATGCCTAGATGCCTTCATCTTCTTTCATAATTTAAAGAACACTTACTTTATCTCTTATATCCACCTATCCAACCTTCATTCAACCCACTCAATCTACTTTAAAAGGCCTACATAGTCCTTTACACTTTCTTTCACTTTTTCCCTTCAAGGTTTATTTGGCCTAATAGGCCTAATGCACATTTTTTAGATTGGTTGTTGAACATTAAACACCTCACTCTTTCAACACCTTTAACACCTCACTCTTGAAGTATTTCAACTCTCCATTGAGGTCTCTGAATCCAACTCAATGCCCATTAATAGTTATATTTCTTTTTAGGCCTATCCCTTAAGGGTCTTAGGCCTCCTACAACTAATCTTTGATAATATCTTTTATCAAAAACCTATTCTAGCCTCCAAATCACCTTCAACACTTTAAATACACTTTCATGAAAAAGTGGGTGAGAAAATGGAGAGAGAGAGAGAGAGAGAGAGAGAGAGAGAGAGAGAGAGAGAGAGAGAGATTTGCATAGGGGTATGTGGTTTAGGAGAGTATGTGGAATTAGTATAGGTCAGTAAAGTAGGTAGGAGGTTCGTGAAAGAAGGATAAATGGATCAAGAAGATTGAAAAATATGTTGTTAATGAGGACAAGGATATGACAATGGTTTATATTATAAATATAAATGAAGATAAATAAAATATGTGGTATCGAGTGGAAGAACCTCCTTATCATTATGTTTTGAATGTATTTTAATTAACTTTGATGTATCATAGTGTCATTTAAGCCTAGAGATAACATCTCATGCTAGGTTATAGGTGTGTGGAGGATTGAGTGGTTGTAGGAAGACATAGGGTTAGTTTCACCCTTAAGTAAAGGTGGTTTGAAGAATACCAATCATGGATAAAGTGACTAAAGTAGGTGATGAGTTTATGATAGTATTTAAAGCTTATTTTTCCATGTTTAGTGTTAATTGAAGCCATGACAGAAGTTGTTGGTCTGAGTAAGGAGACACAATTTATTATAGTCCTATAGAAAGAGTTTGATTGAGTTGTTATAGTTCATAAGGGTCCTTGGTAAGTTTTGAATATTTTATGGGTGTATTTTATCCCTTTGGAATGATCCAGAGTTAAATTTAGAAAATTTTCCTAGGTCATGATGAAATCTCTTACATATAGAAGTTCTTGTCAAGAGCTTTTTAGTGCTTCTTTCAGATCACAAAATAGAGTCTAGATGCCCAAGTTATAGGCTACTAAAGTTATTTTGTGATAGGTAAAATAAGGAAGTGTTGCAATTAGAATGTGATAAGTAGACCAATCACCCGTCAACACATGGTAGTCCATTTTTGTAAGTTTGTGCAAAAATTTGGTTGGTGTTTGTTTTGGTTTCAGCCTCTAGTCTTTGACAGGTGGTCATATGGAGAACCATGGGCCCCATTATTGGCTCGTTGGGGGCCATCAGCGAGGGTCGACACACTTGATTAAGGAGGGGTGCCTTGGCCTCCATCTTCGAATCTATATGCATATGCAATTGTATTTAAATCCTTATTATGCCTTGTATTTCCTGCATGTGGGACTAATGTCTAAGCATTATAACTTTACATTGCATTGTAACCAAGCATCAAGCATGGAGTCAAATTCCAACATAACCGACCAAGAGTTGAGATGGAATGGACAACTGAACTCTGGATCATGGAATACTCAAGATAAGCTCTGAAGGTATAATTTTTATCTAAACCTTGATGTTATGCATATAGTCCTATTTAGGAGAATAGAGTAAATGATTGAAGAGTTTTGAATTGTAGATTTTTCTATTAGATTATGTGTGTCAGAGTATTCAATCAAGCATGTGGATTAATATACAAGCCTTAGAGAGAGGACAAGAACTTGGAACCATGCATTAGGTCTATGATCCTAGAAAATATTGACAAGTTTGAAAGAGATAAGGACAATGAAGTTATGAAAATTATACAAGGAAAGGATGGTGTTTGTGTGAGAGGAGTGAATGATCTAGTAGGTGAAGGGTGTTGAACAAGATAGAGGAACACTATATGCATGAGAGAGGCTTGATAAGGTTGATACATGATCACACACCCAAGGCATAATAAAATTTAAAACTTGTATAGATACTTGCAAGTAGAAATTTGTATCTATTACCCATAGATTACCTGCATCATTTGAAAAGAAGTAATTAATTTCTACTCAACCATACAAAGATTAATAATAAGTGAAAACATAAAATATTAGTTTGAATTAAAGTGTTAATATGCAAAGAAGTCATCATGAATAAAAACTGACATTGATAACACATCTAATGGGGGTATATAACTTCTAGGACTAGGTTATTAGCCTCCCATAATGCCCGATTGACAAACCCACCACCTATTTTAGCCTTAAAAATGCCCTTCCCAATATAATAAAAATGCAATGTTTTACCCTATGTTCAAACACACATAAAATGAACCATGTAAGTCATTTCCACAAATCATTAGATCCCTTTCCTACCTAATGAATCCCTTTAATCATACCCTAAATTACTCCAGTGTAACCTTAAGTATTAATATGTGGCATAGGTTATAGTGATGGGTCCTAAAATGAAACATTTTAGCATTGAATAGATAATGTATTGAGCTCTAATTGTTATTTCTGCCTCCAAGACCTCTATTTGAAAATAAATAATTTTGATCATGTATAGATAGGAAATTTACACATGATCACACTACCAAAACATTCAAATCCACCTAAAAGTACATTTTGACTAGCATTTAGGAGTGCAAAAACACTAACAACAAATGTTGTCAATGTTAAAGTTATGGTTGCAAAAATATAATTATGATGCTTCCTGAATAAAACATGGCATTTAAAACACATCATGGGGGGGATGATAACATAAAATACTACATTTTTTTCCTCTCATCACACCCTATTGACAAACACACTACCCATTTTGGCCTCAAGAATGCCTTTCCCAATACAAGAAAAATGCAACTTTCTAGCCCAAGTTCAAACACATGTAAAAAGAAACCTATAAGTAATTTAGATGAACTATTAGATCCTTCCTCTACGTATTGAATCCCTATAATCTGACCCCATATTACTCAAGTGGAACCTTAGATATAATTCAATGGCACAAGTTGTAGTGACGGGTCCAAAAATGCAACATTTTGGCATTGAATAGACAATGTCTTGAGCTCCAACTATCATTTCCACCTCCAAAACCTAAAATTGAGAATCTATCACTTTGATCACATATAGATAGGTAAATTACAAATTTTCAAACTAACATGACATTCAAATCCACCCAAAAGTACATGTTATTACTGTCTAGGAATGTAGAAACACTAATAACAAATGTTGTCAAAATTGAAGCTATCATTATAGAACTCTAATTTTGATGCTTTTTGACTAAAAAATGGCATATCCAACATGTCTAAGGGGATATATAATGTCTAGGACCAGGTTATTTTCCTCCCATTATACCTTATCAACATACCCACCACCCATTTTTGGCCCCAAGAACTCCCTTCCCAATACAAGAAAAATGTAGTGTTTTAGCCTAAGTTAAAAAAAGCTTAAAAATAAATGTATAAATCATTTCCAAAAACCATCAGATCCATCCCATGCTTATTAAATATCTATCATCACACCCCAAATCCATTAGATGTAACCTTTGAGAGTAATTTGTGTCACAAGTTGTAATGCGGGTCCCAAAATACAATGGTAATGAATAAACAACTTATTGAGCTCCAACTACCATTTCTGCCTTCAAGACCTCCATTTGAGAATTTATCTCTTTGATCATGTCTAGATAGGAAAATTACACATGTTCCCACTATCATGATATTCATATCCATGTAGAAGTGCATCTTCATTATCATTCAAGAGCATAGAAACACTAAGTACTTAAAAGTTAGCTTCTCTTAGCTTAAAGAATATGGAATTCTTTACTAACATTGCTGACCATATGAAGGTGGAAGCTTATTTGGCACAACTAACCTATAAAAAATTGTTAATAAGTAATTTAAAAAATAAATTCATATGTACTACCTAGAAAATAAAAAATGTTTGATAAAATTAATTACATCTACATTTGAAAAGTCAGCATACCTACGTATTTCAATCTAACGAACCACTAGGATGTCATCTAACCTTAAAATTATTAAGATTATTAAGAATAGCTTCATGATCTAACTCCCAAACTTTCCATAGAGTCTTATTTAATGACCTATGATGATATTTTTGTAATATCATCATATTCATTATAAGAATAACATTTGAATATTGCAGTATCTTTCTATGCATTTCAAACTCTTCAAACAACCATTAGCCTAAATTTTGTGTAATATATTATCAAAACCAATTTCTAGTAACTACCACTTGACAAGTGGGATAGTCAATGTTTTATCCATCTATAACTAGAGAAGTCAATTTTTTATTTCTATCTACACACCAACACAAGTAGTAATATGTGCCCTCTTCATGTAATAACATTCCTTGTATTAAAAAAAAAAACAATTTTTAGTGACACTATGAAGATATATAATGATAATAAATTATACATAATGAAAAAATACTACATGACTGTACTAGATTAGATACATGGTCAAAGTCATTTGATAATGTTATATTTTAAAGTTGTAATGATATTAGAACATTATATGTGTTAATTGGAATTAAAGATTTGGAACTCCAGTCATCCACCCACTCTTGTGACTCACACTCATTCCATATAGAGTCCATGCATGTAGAATGAAAACATGCCAAGTGTTTCATATGAATAGTTCAAAAACTTGTATTTGGGTTATGAAATGAGTGGAGCTCAATTGAACCCATTAGAGTCATATAATCCTCATACTTTGCCAAGTGTTATTCCTCCATCAATCAAAAATTTATATAAACAATAGAATTTGGTTGAGCACCATGACACATGTTCTCAATACACAATTTAACATGGTTTTTGTATTTTTTAAATCAACACCCTCTTCAAATTTCAACTCCTCCCTTGCAAAAGCTCTTTTTACACATGCTTTAACACTATCATGCTTCCCTTTTCCATGGCCAGCCTTGGTGAAACTCCAAATATGTTCTAAACTAGTGGTAATGTGCATTCTGCTCAAACAATAAAACATTAACGCATTTTTGAAATTATCTAACCAAATGTAATGTTGATTAAAAACAATGTTCCTCTAAATCAAATGTTCATAGAACTTATGAAAATAACATTGCACATACTCTAAACAATGTGATCGGTCATCACTGATATAGAAATGGTACTTCCTTAATATTTTTCATTGCTTATTTATACTATCAGGTGTATGCCTGAATGCTATATACATGAATATGGTAACTTGTGATGAGTTTTAATACTACGATTGAATTTTTTTGGTGGTTTGAATCTATAATTTTTAACAAAGTCAACTACTAAAATAATTGAACCAAGTGAGAATGTATACTTGGTTATCTTAAAATTTTAATCCAACCATCTAGCCCTATGTGTGTGCCTTACATACTCATAAATAATTTTCTCCATAAATTTGACCAAAAATTCAAAAATAAGTATTTTTTATAACAAGCTCACACTTTTTATATTCTTTACCATATTTTACTTAATAAGTCAATTATTTATATTTGATTAAACCAACTAATTCCTATCTAATTGAACTTATACTCTCCTCATGGATACATTTTTTTTAATTTTGGAAATCCACTACAAATGCTGCAATTTCCATATAAACATGATTTTTTATAAAATAATTATCCATATGGTCTTTCACAAAAAATAGTTGGAATAAATTGTTTGGCTAATTTTAGTGGAACTTCAATGCCACACTTTTGAAAAATGTTTTTATTATGCAAAGTATAATGAATATGATAAAAAAAATCATAGTGCATTAAAAATTCAGCATATTTCCTACAAGTGGTGTGTGTGTGATTTATTTTTACATAAAAAGGTCTGGCCATCTCAAAATATCTTTGACTAATATAAATTTGTGGATGTTTTTACAAAATATTAGAGTAAATTTGTGTTTGAGTCATATCCAAGAAATGTTTTGGATGTAGTTCATGGTTATGAGAATGATTTTTTTTCACTACATCTCTTGTATTGGGCAAAACTCTTGTATTATCTTTCCAAATTGAGCAAGTAACTCTTTGAGAGCATCAACTATACCCTTGTCCTTTCATAGAAGTCTACCATAAAATGCCCATAGCTCATTAGTATTAGGTTCATTAAATTTTTCACATATTTCAATTGATTTCATTAATGTTTTTATGTTTATATTAAATGCTAGACTTCTTTTTTAAAGCATTCATTTTTATCTTTTTGGCCACTTACTGCACAAGTTGTAAGTATATGCCAGATAACATTACAATCTTTGGTGCATGATTTTAGGCTACAATATAATATGCATTATGTATATTTTCAAAAAATTCATTGTTTTCATCATCCATGTTAGATGTTCTTAGTCTTAATGTGTATATTATAGGTCTCATCTTAATCAATTTTATCAATGAAATAAATAATTGACATCTTTGACTATCATAATCCAAATTATGAAAGAAACTATCCTTAATTTGTTGAGCCAGTCTTCTTGAATGGAGATCAAGTTTTTTTTTATGTATTGGTTTTAAAATATTTTCATCGACCTCAATTAAGTACTTGCATTTTCTATGCACAATTCTTGGAGGTGTTGTTAATGGTGTAATTTATTGAGAGGATATTTCAAAATAATTATTAATTTCATTGTTTAGAGGTGGGATGCCATTTTATTCATTATTTATTTTTTACTTATATGTTTCCATAAAATAATATTGATTGTTAATTTCATAATTATTTTTTTCCATCAAATTTTCTTCATTCATGGGGGGTAAAGCATCATACATAGACTCATCATTGATAAAATCAAAAACTTAGAACTTTGAATGTAAACTTCCCACATTATCTAATTTATTATTGTCACTTTCATAATTATTCATTTTATTATGGTTAATTTAATCATTATTCAATTAATTATGGTGAATTTCATCATTCTTTAATTCATTATTATTAATTAGCTTATTATCTATGGCATTTGGTTCATCAGGATTAGGGTTTGTACCTTGTCTTAAATGAAGTTTTTGCATTTGTATCTTGTGTTTCTCTCTCAACTCTTCTAATTCCTTTATTGTTTTTGTTATTCAAATTCTTACTTTTCCTTGAACATGATTCATCACCCATTGGATAAGTAATAGCTTTTTAAAGGTGGGGTCAAAAGAAGTACATAGGTCCCACAGGTCCTATAAAAGTACATAGAGAATGTTTGTGGATATATAATTCTCAATTTGGTTTAAAAATAGACATTGAAAAGTGAGTTATATTTATAATAATAATAAATTGATCACATTATTCTTAATATATATTAGGGTTTAGGGATTAGGGCATTAGGGCATAGGGTTTAGGGATTCGAGATTAGAGCATTATGACATAGGGCTTAAAATTTATGTTTTATGATTTAAGGGTTAGGTATTAGGCATAGGGTTTAGGTTTAAGGGTGTATATGATGTCTAATCACTCTATGCCATGTGAACCTAATTCTTACTATAAATTATGCTAGTTGGGGCTAAATCAATTAGTAGTTAGGGAAAATATGGTTTATAATTTAGGGTCTAATGTTTATGGTTTATAGTTTAGTGCTTAGGGTTAATGTTTTAGATAATTCTAAATGATGTATCTAAGGTGACCAAGAATTTTGATGAGGTGTCATGTGTGCTAGAATGACAATGACAAAGTATCCTTCAATGTGCCTCAGAGTTCCTGCATGGTTCTTCAGTGTTTGACTAAGTGAGGTGATTAGGGATGAGTATGGTGATTAGAAGATGTGTACAAGGTCCTATTAGAGGTCAAGGATGATTATAAAGCTTGTGTGCATGAGTGAAATTCACCTAGTTTACCATTATTTTCATCTAGACATTTTGGGTCTAGTGGCAAAAAATCTGAGTAGGCAATTTGCTAACATCATAATTGCCACATGTGGATGAGTCAAGGAGAGTTGGTCATATGGTTGTGATCACATTAGTCCCTAATTTATATATGATAAGTCTCAATTCATATGATGAAGTGCATTCAAAAATATGTGGGTGTAAATTTGGGCTCTCATACATTTTGATAGTCTTTTTT
Organism: Torreya grandis; assembly: GCA_037957365.1. Taxonomy (NCBI): domain Eukaryota; kingdom Viridiplantae; phylum Streptophyta; class Pinopsida; order Cupressales; family Taxaceae; genus Torreya; species Torreya grandis. The sequence goes on from JARHVA010001331.1 coordinate 2,509,958, forward strand.
ATGTTCAAATAGAGCCGAGTAAGCATGTTGATGATATCAGCAATTGCACACATGGAGGTGTTAAGAGGAAATGGTCACATGGGTTTGTTTAGTATTATGCCTAGTTATTATGTGATAAATTTGAGGTCATGAAATAAAATTCAACAAAAGATATCCAAGTGAAAATTTGGGATCCCAGGCAATTTGGCAGTGTTTTCCCATACTTAGCTAAATTTGCATATGATAAGAAAAGCTGAGTAGGCATTTTGATGTAGTCATATTTCACACATGTGAAATTTTAAAGAGAATTTGATCATATGGGTTTGTTTATTTTTGTGCCTAGTTGATATGTGATAAATTTAAGGTGATGCAATGAAGTGCATCAAAATATATTCATGTGCAAAGTTGGCCTTCTAAGCAGTTCTAGGCATAGTTGGCTCTATGGCAAAAAAATTTGAGTGAGTAGATTAATGGTGTTATATCTTGTACATGAAAAGGTTACAATAGTATATTGATATATGTTTATTTTATTCTATTTGAAGAGATCATATGATCCAAATTTTATATCATGCATCTAAGCAAGGTCTAAAGTTGGCCTTCCAAATAGATTGCAATAGTTCCCATAGTTGATTTTCTAAGAGATAAAGATTGTGACCAAATGAAGATCTAACAATGCATAAGAGATCATAAAAGTTTGATCTAATAGTTTTTATTTATTGATATGGTAAGAAGTGTTTAAAGTTTAATGCTGAGCAAAGGTAAAGGATAAGGATCTAATGGTTCACATTTAATCATGCAATTGAGATCGACGGTGTGAGTGGAGTCAAAGTGGTCAAACTATTTGATGTTTAACATCATTAAAGACCAAGTTTTTAAAAATAATATCAATGGTGCATGATTTATCTAAATCAATGAGGACACAATTTGATAACAAAGTGTTCGAGGTTTAACTGTGGCCATTGGCATTTGAATATTTGATTTTTGCAAAGGGAAAAACTAGTGTTGTATATTTTGTCCATAACTTTTCATCTAGGATGAATTTTTTATTTCTATAAAAACAAAATTTGTAGAGGAATTAAATACACATATATTGAACCTAGTTAAATTATTTGAATTTTTGTACAATCAAAGATATTGAGCTCTAAAATTGACTATGTGTTTGACTATGTCCTACAAGTGACCCGAGAAGAGTATTCAAGATTATTTTGATATCTCATGATGAATTAGATATTAGAGAATGTTTTATAATGTATAAGGATCATATATGTGGTCATTATATATTTTAACAATCTATATTTTGTATGAACAAAGATATAGAAGTTGACAGTGTTTGTTGAATGCACTACTAGTTTGAGTGACCATCTTGCAGAGGTAAGTTGACTAAGAAGAGTTAAATAATAAAATAAACATGAAGATGTTATATAAGTATAAAATGATTATGATAATGCATTGGTTGTCATGATATGCCTTTGATCAGATATGAAGAGTCAAATAGCTTGATTGTATATGACTAGTTTGAGTGGTCATTTTGTGTATATTATTTTAAGTGCTTAGAACATGTGTTGGTGTGTCTAAAGTAAATATAGGTATAGTTTAGGTCCTAAAGGGATCAACCATGTGATCTAATAATATGGATATGTGAAATATTTGAGTAGTTGGTTTAGAATTTTGATGCTATATTTTTGTGTATGAAGACCTGAAGAGCTAGGAGACCTAATTCATAGGTCCAAGTGTGGAATTGGTGTTGCAAATGGCATGGACCCATGTGGGAGTGATAAAGTGGATATTATAGATATTTTTGGTATGTTTTAATCATTGTTAAATGATTAAGGTGGTCCAATTATTCTCATATGTAATGTGTGAGTATGAAGGCCTAATAGATTTAGGTCTCACCAAGACCTATGGTGGTTTGGGGGTAATGAGGTATTGGTTGACTTATGAAGCATATGGTTCTTACATGTAACATATATGAGGACCTATTTCAAAGGTGGAATAAGTGTGGTAAGCATCTTGGCTTACCAATGAAGGTTATAACAAGAGCATGGTATAAGTACAAGGCCTAAGAATGTGAATGTGGAGCAAAGTGAAGGAGAGAACCTTTGAAAGAGAAGGTACTAGTCAGTGAGGAATAGCAGATAGTAAAGAGGATTATACATTATTTTTTGATCAGGTAGATGAAGGTGATCACATAGGTCATTGGACCTAATAAACCTAGAAGAGGTAGAATGAGTGAGTGTGCTCAAGATGTTGTTTGAAAGAGTGTGTATGGTGAACAAAGGCAAGGTGAAGGATGGTATTTGCCGAGTGGATGGGTTGAAGGGTAGAGAGGGTTGATGATGGTGTGTATGAATTTTAGGTTATTTTTATGATGTCATAATATTTATCTTATAGGTTTGAAGATTGAGTGTTACTGAAGAGTTGGAGAGTGGGGTTAGTTGGGATATGTAATATGTCCTAATTGATCTTTGTGTGTTGGTTCAAGTATGTAATGTGCTTTGGCCAATAGGGAGTGTTGGATGAAAGAGTGAAGGTGAAGAGTGATAATCATAGGTCCATTATCAAGTGTTGAAGAAATCATTTTAAATGTGGAGGTGTTCAAAGGTATTTTTGTGGCAACTCAACATCTAGGGGGTTATAGCCCCCTTCCAAGGTGAAACTTGCTAAAGGTCTAGTTGCTATGGTAGTTTTGTTAGATAGGTGTAGTAGCTCCTTGTGGGATTGTAGTCTCCCTAAAATAAGGGATGGTAGTTATTTGATCAGTTGCAATTGGTCTAAATAGGATCTTGTCATTATAGGACTATAGTCTATCTTACAGGGTTCAATGGGTTTTATTTTCCAAGAGGATTTCTCACATATGTCATGTGTTATGTGCTTGAACTTGCATTGTCTTTATTGTTCATTTCTATGAATGATGTGTATGCATCATGAATGCATGTATTAAATTATTAAGAGTTTGAAGGAATTGGAATTGAAAATGGATTATCTGGCCTCATTGATTCCCCCCCTCTCTCAATGATTGTACCTCCAACATAATGTATATATGGTTTAAGGTGTACATAGGGTCCAATGTGTTTTTAGGATAAATTATCCCCCACGTCATCATAGATTGAGCCAATTAGTCAATTGGGATAATGAAGAATATGATTTGGGCCAAATTAAGTAATGTCTACCCAATTATTACTCTAAATGATGTTAATTAGTGTTAAAATGATTTATTTAGGGTTTAAAAAATATGGTATAGGATTTATGGTCTAGGGCTTGGGGTTTAATACCTTTAATGTTTAGGGTTTAAGGTACACCATGTCCAATTATAAAGATAATTGAGAACAATTTGAATCACATGAACCTATTTGTGACTATAAAATGTGCTTTTGGGTTGTCATTATACCTATGTCATCATGTAGATTGTGTGAATTAGTCAAATGGGGCAATTAAATATGTGATTTAGGCCAAACTGAGCCATGTGAACTTAATTATTATATAAATGATGTTGATTTAGACTAAATGATCTTAATTTGGGCTAAAGTAATTGGCTTAGGGTTTAAAAACTTTATATTTATGGTTTAGATTTTAGGGATTAGGGATTAGGGTATAGGTTTTAGGGTATATAAGGTACAATCATGAAGGAATTTGGGGCAAATTTGAGCTCCTTAAACTTAGATATATGAGTAAAGAATGTGATTTTGGGCTCAATTATCCCCCACATCAACACAAATTGAGCTAATTAGTCAATTACGGTAATGAGTGAGTTGATTTTAACAAAGTTAATCCTGGTGAGCCTAATTCTTACTATAAAGGATGTTAATTGGAGCTAAATTGATTGGTTCATTATTTAGGCTCTACAATTTAAAGTGTTTATATTTTAGGGCTTATGGATTAAGGTTTAAGATAAATGGTATAGGTTTTAGGGTTTATGATATAGGATATAGGGTCTAATCTCTAAGGTAATTAAAGAAAATTTAAGTTATTTGAATATATTTATGATAATTACTTTCATGTTTACATTTTTGATAAAAGTAGGGTCAGTTAATCCATACATGTTTCATACACTATATAATCAATTAAGCCATAAATTTGGTTTAGGGGCTCAAATTTTTCTTAATTCATGCTCCTTCTTACATAAATTGGCTAATTGGATCAATTCATGATATAATTGAGCTTAATTTTTCCCCAAATCATATATTTATCTTAAAGGGATTGAAATTGGCCTTAAGTGCCTCCTCAATTAAATGAATCAACTCTTTGGTTAATTATATATGACATGGAATTAGGGTTTATTTCAATCCAAGTCACATCATATACAATTTAAAATAGGTTCATGTGGCTCATTTTGACCATAATTGCCTCCAAAATTGAAGTAATCAATGTTTACTTTCATTAGTTGATGACATTTGAGTTTATTGAGATTAAAACCACATTCTATACATGTAAAATTTGAATGTAAATAATATTTCTTTGACTTAATCAAGCTAATGAAATTGAAGCTGATCAACCCCCAAATAACATTTTATATTCATGTAATTTAGATTGAAGGGGCTCAAAATAGCCCCAATTTACTTCAAATGCACATCTAGATTGGTACTCCAAAGGTTATGTTTTGGCCATAGGTTTAAAAAATGCATTTTGTGACCTCTCATAATAAAACCAATTATATCATAAAATGTATAATGAGTTACACCTTAAAACCAAGTAATTATAAGCATTTAAGTCAATATATTAAGATGACTATAAATGTTTTGAAGTCTAATGTGATACCATGACACCTTAATTTACCATCTAAGGTTAGGGACCTTTCCTGTATAACATGAAAGAACACCACTATTTAGGAGTTCAAGAACACATATATAATTTGAGATCAAGAGAAAATTTGTGTTTTGGGTGTTATAAAGATATAACATGATTACATTATTAATGCGATCACGTTATTTAAATTTTAATTCAAATACCAAGCCTTTTGGCTTTAGAATGTATTGGATTCCTAAGCCAAAAGCTTGGACCTATCAATCTATAGTTGAGTTTAATATTTTTGATATAAAACAACAACATTCAACTTTGATTGTCAAATACATTACAAATTTCAATGGTAAAATTCAAAAACTTACTACTATTGTGATGATCACGCTCTCTTATTTCCAAAAATATGATTTTTATAATTTGTGGAGTAATTTAAGGTTTACAACTATGTTGATTTCTAAATATACCTTTTTTAGGCCACTACATGCCGTAAATATACATTCCTATACATGTTCGTGTAATTTATTTTTTATTGATCCAAGTGAAAAATAAGTTATATTGTCACAAACTAGGTCTAATTCTACACACACTCAAAAAAAAATTAATTTTTCATTTTTTTGAGGTAGTTAGGGGGCTGCTCTTCCAGCTATCCATTTTTTGTCAGTTTTCAGTATCTATTTCCTTTTAAAATTCATAAAAAAAGTAGTCATTGAAAAAATATATAAAAATATAGGTCACAAACTAAAATATCTTATCTAAATGTTCAACAAAGGGTTTCAATCAATATTAAACGTTGCTCAAAAAATAGCGGGCTACACTGCCATCTATCTACTTTGTTTTATTTAAAAAAAGAGTTCTTAAAATTTTAGATGTTTCACCTAATTATACTTAACCATTTTTTGAAAAATAGTGTTTTGGAAGCTAGACTCAAAATTCTATATTTCATGTTCTTACACCATCTTCAAATTTGGAATGTAGATATCTCAAATTATGTACAAAAGTTTATATTTCTGAAATTTCAAGAAAATCAGGTTCATGAGTAGGGTCATTTTTGTCCTCTTACTTTGTGCACTTACTTTTTGATTTGATCATGGATTCTAACCTTTTCATATTTAGAACTTTTCCATTGAAATCATAAATTATTGTTTTCAATTTTGATTTTAGTTGAGTTACAATAGAATTTATTTCATATACTATTTTAAAATAATAAAATATTTTGATGAATTTTAAAATTGAAAATTTATTAATTGGTTGTGGTGAAAATGAAATTATTTTATTTGGATCATAGTCAAAAAGTGACTTATTTTTTAAAATCACAAATAATAACCTAACATAAATTCAAATTTTAATTAACTTAAATAAAGTTACAACTAACTTTACTTGAAGTTTGGAAGGTGATTGGTTGGTGAGAGTTAAAATGTATGTGACCCCAATGGAGTACACTATACAAAGTATTAACTGGGATTTCCTTCAAATGTTTTAATATTTTAAAATGAGATAAAAAAAATACTAATTGTGTTTTATTACTTGAATTTTGTTTTTGTTTAACATTTCTTGTCCAACATGATTAGATATTTTTAGTCTAAAGGCTTTTGTCTTAATTTTTTAAAAGTTTTGATTTGGTCATGAATTTTGAACTTTTTGTATTTAGATTTTTTCATTGCTATCATAGATTGTTGATTCTAATTTTCAATTGAGTTATTAAAGAGTTTATTTCTTATGTGGTTTTAAAATAATTAAATATTTTGGTGAATTTCAAAATTGAAAATTCGGCGACTAATTGTGGTGAAAATGGAAGTTGAAATTAATATGCAGTAAACTTTACTTTGCATTGAGTTGAGAAAAGAAAATATATTTTGTAAAATATTTTATTTTTAGTAATTTATAACATGTAAAATATTTAATTTTTATATTTTGACCTTATATGTTAGTTTGATTTCATGATAAATTAATTAAGTATTAATTAGTGTGTGAAATGGGCCCCCTTCCATGAAAATAATAAGTTTGAATTGTTTAATTATGAATAATACACTCGTAATTATTTTATTTAGATCACATTTAAAAAGTGACTTATTATTTAAAATCACAACTAATGACTTAACATAAATTCAAAAGTTAATTGTCTTAAATAAAGTTACAACTAACTTTATTTAAAATTTAAAAGGGTGATGGGTTCAGATCCAACCTATCAATCAATTCTCACTCCTTATAGTGGTCCCCTTTTATCAATATCAATGAGAAAACTTTGGTTAAATCCTCACGAATTAAATCTTTTAAATTATATCATTGAGACATTAAGACTTTGAGAGATATATATGGTAAATGTACCAGATCTTTGCTCACTTGGGAGGTATTCAAGGATATGTTTAAATTAGACATGTAGGGTTTGAATTTTATGATGAAATTTATATGGTTATCCTAAATTATGCCTTGCAAAAAAATTGTCTCACTTAGTTTTCTCAGTGGTGAAATGATAAAAACTAGTCCACATCCATACCTATGCTTTGGTAGAAATCTCGGATATGTTATCGGTGTCTTTCCCCAACCACTCCTTCATAAGAGTTTATCAATAGAATTTAGTACCTTAAAATTGAGCCACCCTAACCCCCCATTACTATTTGGGTGGTCATTATTGATCTCAAGAAAATTATTTTCATTTGGAGCTTGCATTACCAAGGCCTCCAAACTATGGGAGAAATATTTATTCGCATGGCAATTTATCCACATAGATGCCTAACTTGTTGTAAATATGAGTCCCTCAAGCACATTTTTTGGTTTTGTGTGATGGCCCAATATGCCTGGAATTGAATTCATTCTTCTTCAAATACTATAGGACTGAACTGTTCTCTTAGCATTTCATTCTTCTAGGGGATTATATTGGACTATCTTCAAAGTTCAAATAAAGTTGGCATATTTTCTACATTGAAATTACTTTTATGCTATGGAAAGACAAAAATTCTACTACTTTTAATATATATATCATATCCAAATAATTTACTATTTCTAACTAAATCTTTATGCTCTCTAATGTCATGCTTTAGATTCAAGTGCAAGAAAAAATAGTGGAAATGGAAGTTCAACATATCCACACTCTTATTGAGTATTTAGGTTGTGCTCTTTGCACTATCAACATAGCTCTAATAGAGGATCATCAATAGAATAACTAGCCTAGAAATTGATCTTGGAGGGGTCATGGCCAAAGTAAGAGCCACTTACACTAAATATCATGGAGTTTCTCTAATTTCTCCACCCACCCACTCCTCCTAGACAAAGTTTCTCTCTCTCTTGTGGATATGGAAGATGACAATCACCCATTACTCATGTTGGGTTTGACCCTCTACATAGAGTTGGGCATGAATATTTTTGAGATTGACTTCTTGTAATCTCTTCCCACCACAAGTAAAATAAATAATAAGAAAGAAAACAAGATGGTTGGTCCTTATCTGATACCTCTCTTCATGGAGGAGGTTGGGGAGAAAAGTGTCCTCCTCTACCACCTATTTTATCTATATGTTTGGTGGACCTAGTTGCTTGATTTCATCTATTTTTATGCTTTGTCTTATTGATTTCACCTTGATGTAGTCATTTTGTTGTTTCTTAATTTTTTGGTGTATAGTGACTTCAGATTGTGCTTCCATACAACCCATTTTTTTATGAATCTTATATTATGTTTTATTGATTAATATAATGCAATTTTCATTTTTTTTTAAAAAAAAATCAATTGTTATTTAGTAATTATGGTTTGTAACTTAAAATCTATAACTAATTATTCATGATCTATTTTTAATAACTTTGATATTGATTACTCGAGTAATTTGTAAGGTACAAAAAAATTATATTAAAATTTCATACTATGTTTATTTTTTGTGAAAATTATCTAAGATCATATGTATGATTAAAAGAAGTTTGATTAATATTTTATTTGGCAAAGAAGTAGCCCACTTGACCTATAGTTATGTATATCTATTTTTTTTATAAATTATTAATGAACAAATTATTTTAAAAATGTCCCAATTTTTTAGAGTTTTGATGATTGCATAGATATTTTAGGCATATGAATTTGCATTACTTCTATACTTTGCCTAAAAATAAATAATTTTGCATACATATATATTGCATGAAACATTTTTTGTGATTAATTGTATGGGTTGCAATATATTTATATATCTCAATAAATATTATTTAAATATTTATAAATCAAATATATTGACTTATAATAAAATATTTTCTTATTCTACATATGACTTGAGTCTCAAATATTTTTTATTTTTATTTTTTATGTTTATGTGTATTTATCTTTAATTTATTTTCTATTCAATAATTTTGTAAAAAAATAATTATTATCATTCTTTTCTATTTTTTTAAGTTAATCTTAAATATTTTATTCTTTTATATTTTTATCTTAGTTTAGTTAACTTTGTAGCATGCACGTAGTTTTATTTTATTGTTGTATTATCCTTGGATTTTCATAGTAATGTTAGATCTTAGATGTTTTCCTTCTCTAATTTACATTTATTTATTGTTGTTTTTGTTTAGTATTTGTTGTGTGAAAGCAATATATTTAATGATAAGTGAGAAGAGGAAGGAAATAAGTTGATAAAGAATATTTTGAAATTAAATATAGTCAGTTTTGACCCTCCAATAGTTCATCTTTTCCATGGGTTCATATGTTGGATGGGGCTAATTATAATTTGTGACTATGAATTATGAAGTATTATAAGTATGATAGAGAAGAAAATAAAAAATGATTCATTTTGAAACATAGATAAGATAGAGATTGAATACTTTTTTTGATTAAGTTTATTATACTTTGAATTGAATAAAATATTATGATTTATCACATCCTATAAGTATATTTGAAGGTCAACATAACCCTTAAACACTTAAAATTTTAGACTACCCTCCTATATGCCTATGTACTAGCATTATAATATAATAGATCTTTATGATTAATTTGTTATAATTTTAATTTAACCTTTATGATAAGTAAAATGGTTGATTAGTTAATCATTACTTATTTTAATTTCAAAAAAATTATAATTTCATTGTGGAATATTTTTTAAATAATTTTTATTTCTAAGTCACCAATCACTTTCCTTTAAATATTTTCTTTCTCTATGACTATTATTGGACTTACACCAATCATTCAACATGGTATTGATATAACAGATGAACTGACTGATCTTGATTCAAACTATCTATCTAGATGCTCGAGAGGCCAAAGCCCTAGCACATTATAGTTGATATAACAATCCTGAATATCTTTAAGATATTTTAAGGGTTATTAAATATAAATAAAACAAATCCTTTGAAATAGAAACAAATATATTTACATTAACATTAACTGTAAATTGACATTGTACAGTATAATACTACATAAACACCAATAAAAAGAACAAATTCTGACTACTAATCCTAGATGAAACATCATATTTTCATAGGATAAACCACCTAAGGACAATTGATATTTTCAAATGAAATAACAACCTAGTATAATATGAGTTAGAGATGGTGTTTTTGGTTTACATTCAAATAGAGAATATTATGAGATTAGTCACGATGAAAGAACTTATGATATTGAGGATTCACATGTGAATTCTTAGATAAGAGGCAATCTAATTGATATTAGAAATAAGCCTACAAAAATACATTCTTTGAAAGAGGTTAATGTTCCTAAATTTTTAGTAGATTTAAGTGATCATCAAAATATTCTCTAGATTATTTCAAACTAGTTTTTACTAGCTTAGAAATCACCAATGAAAATATGTGTTTTTAGAGTGTTTTCCCAAAATTTGGAAGGAAAAAATTATCATCCCTTCATCATTTTATCTCCTAATATCAACAAAGAGTGGAAAGACAGATAATATTAACTTGAGTTGTGTTTCACTAAGGTTAAATATTATTTTATTTTGGTTAATGAATTAGCTATTATTTTATAGACCAAAGTTAAAAGCTTTATCGTTTCACAAATAGGTTTACAAGGATAAGATAAAAATATACAACAAGATGTGAGGCTTCTTAATAATTTAACAAGACTATTTTATTATAATGGAAGCAAATGTGTGATTGTTAATGCCATAACATCCACCTTCTATCCCACTTGAGATAGTTCATTACTAAGTAGCAAGTGGACAATAGAGCATAGATGATGTAATTGTTGATTTAGATGTCAATGAGGACATAATATAAAATGAATTCCAAGATCTTGATTATAACCAACCATAGTTAAATGAGATTAAAAATTTAATACCATCATTTATGGAATTTCCAATGGAAAGGGTTGAAATGAAATCAGGTAAAATTCACTCAAGTTGAGTAGACAATATCAAATACTCTCATCAAATGAATATAGTCAAATGTTTATATTTAAAAAGTCTTGCAAGAAGGAGATTGAGTAATTAAATGCAAGGAAGAAAGAACAAGGTGATGAGAGGAAAGTCCTTTGGTAGACTAAGAGGGAAAGAAGGGAAAAATAAAAGATACAAAATTAAATTAAAAGGAAAAAAGATCAAGATAAAATACAATAAAGGTAGGGAAATGAGAAAAATAAATAACATGATATAAGGAATAAAGAATTTGAGAAGGTCAGAAAATAATTAGATAGAAAAAGGGATTTCAGCAACCAATTCAACCCTCTGCCCAAACAACATCACATATTGAAAGACATGATAAACATTATATCCTCAATTGATTTATGTAGGAGCCCTCATCGTAATTCTATTAATAGGGAAATAAATGCCACTAAGGAGAGAACCCTTTAAAGACAAACTACAATTCCACTTTATCTAAATATAGCCAATTAAGGCCATAACTCAAACTTTCCATGTTGGATGGCATAACTTTTGGTTTACTTTTTATCTAATGTAATCAAATTTATTAACTTTGTAATCCAATGTAATGATGTGTATTAAGTAACATAATTATTTTTTATTGTATTAGGTTTTATTATGTAATGTAATGAAATTTACTTGTTAATGGAAGTTATAAAATATTTAATTTTAATGATTATCTATTGTATTAGGTTTGAGCATGGAAACGGATCATAAGCTTAATGAAATTTATTAAACTTAACCTAAAAGTGAGTTTCCCATTATTATTTTCTTCTATTTACCTAGAAATTTGTCATCATTACCCACATGTTACAAACATCAAAAACACATTTAAACAATACAATGAATCATAAGTTTAGCATCACAATCATTATGTTAATAAATAAATTGTCATTAATGGAAGCGTATTACAAAATTCACAAACATAAACTATGCTAAGAAACATAATGAAATAAGTTGTACATGTAGCACAATCTTTGTAAGCATAAAACGTGTCAAGAAACACAATGTTTGTAAAACTTACATGACCATGCCAACAAACATTCACCCTTTAAAATAATGAAACTTCTATCAATAAAACTAACTCATAAATAAAGTAATTAACAATAAAATGGAAAACATGTCAACAGTAGCTATGGAAATGAATATTTGTAATGTTAAAAATATTAATTAATAACACATTAACAAGACTTCAAAACAAAATATCAATAACACAAAAATATGCATTCACAAAATGATTTGGTTTACATCTGACTCAACATTAATTGGTATGTGAATGATAATCTTAATTTTGATACAAAGACAATAATATTTACTGGTATATGAATGAAAAACTTCAAGGCTTCCATCCACATAACAATGAATGTTCAGTCATATAGACATACCTTCAAACATGACCCTTCAATTTCTATTAATGACCCATGCTAACTAGATGACATTACTAAGTGTAATTTTTTTAATCCAATGTAAAAAATAATTTTTGCTTTGTATATTACTATGGGTCAAATTTATAAATCTTATTTGACATTGGTTCTCATTTTACTAGTATGTCAATGAAAACCTTATATTTGATAGAAAGACAATAACAATTACTTATATTTGATTTAAAAAATTCATTTTCATACATAGGGCTTCCATATACATACCAATAAATGTTTAGTCTTGCATCCCAAGGTAAAATATATATCCATCAAAAAATTAATTTAATGCATGTTAAATTTTGAAATGTGTTAGAATATGTGAATTAATCAAATGCATAATTAAATAATCATTACAATCATTGAAAAAATATTTTTATGTCTACTAGTATTGTCATATGTCTTCCATCCCAATTTCAAATAGCTTTGCATCTAAATAAGCATTTTTGTGTGGAAACATTTAGTGAATGCTTATAGAAACCATGTAAAGTTGGATCCAATGAAATATAAATGTGTCTTAGATATAAAAAGTATAGCAACATGAATGGAAAACATATCAACAAAAACTATGGAAAAAAAATTTGTAATGTTCTAAATGTGAATGAATAACACATCAAATTTAATTTAAATCAATATATCAATAACAAAAAAAACATGAATTCACAAAAGGATATGGTTGGATACATCTGACTCAAAATTCACATGTATGTGAATGATAATCTTAATTTTGATACAAAGACTAACATTTTCTAGTATGTAAATGAAAACCTTTAGGGCTTCCATCCACATACTAATAAATGTTCACTACCACATGTTCATTTCGTAGGTTGTTCAAATCAGGTAGCATTTCATCCCTCTAACATGTGGAAGCTATAATCTTTATTAAACAATGCATTCTACATAAAAGGTTGTTGGGTTCCATTATCATTCACCTCATATTTACTATGAGTGAGTGAAATTTTAAAATGGCATGTTGAACATGATTAACATGAAATTTTAATTTAGGTAAATGCAAATGCATCATAAATATAAATAACATAGCAACATGAATTCAGAAAATAATTTGGTTTAATAAAACAATAATATCATTCGTTGTTATGTAGATGAAAACATGGAGGGGTTCCATCTAAATACCATGGGATGTTGATCTAGATGTGAATGACATCATCCAAACACTATGGGTAATGTTTCATTCATCCAATATGATTACACTACAATATATGTGGAACACTGATTTCTATAGAAGAGGCATTTGGGTTCCATGACTATGAGGGGAGCTTGACTTGGACAAGACACATTTAACAGGGTGTAGAGTTTATCTTTGTTAGCATCAACTAGAAACATTACTGGAAACAAATCCCACCAAGGATATTTGAACATGACCATTCGTTACATATTGTTATATAAAAATGATAACATTTACTATTATGTCAATGAAAACCTTGAGGGCCGCCATTAACATACGAGGCAAAGTGACTCAAATGTAAAGGAACATAAAAAGAATTATAATAATAATATCAAGCATTTGGGTTCTATGACATGGCCCTTTGTTTCATATTAATGACACTAGTGTTTTCTAGCTTGGTAATTAAATTTAAAAAATGAAATGGTTTGATACAAATAAAATAACATTGAATACTATGTGAATAAAACCTTGAGGCCAAACCATCAATGTACTAGTAAAATTTAACTTAGAGACGAAGGCACATGGGAAAAAATATGAAAATAATATTTAAAATCAAAATAACATGGATGTTAAAATACAATTGAAGATAGTTGTGGGTTTAGTTATAGTCACACACCTTCAAATAATGTTTCATCCTTATAAAATGTCAATGTTATAATCTATATGGAATGCTATAGATGGCAGAAGAAGTGTAAGGGTTCCATGACTATTTGGGGAGATGACTCAAAAAACCATGCCAAATAGGTGGTTGATGAAATGCATGGTGGTATTTATTAGAAACATTAATGGAAACAAAGCTCACCAAGTGTCATTAAACATTGCCCATCGTTGAATAACAAATATGTTTGTGTCTTCGAATGGACCTTTTTTTTACTAATGACCCATCTTAACTCGATAGTGTGCCTAAGTGCACAATGTTTTAAGCCAATGTAAAAAAAAAAAAAACTATTCATTTTTATAATATTGATGCTCAAATTTATAAATTAATTGTACATTTGGATCTCAATTATTGGTCACACCTATAAAAAGACAAAAAAAAATGACATGTTGACATATAAATCATCGTATAACTTTAGAGAATAGTGAAAAACCTCTCAAACAATTTATTTTACCTAATAAAATGTTCAACAATGTAAATCCAAAATTTTGAATTATAACAATGTATTTTTAAAATTATGGGTCCCCTTACCCTACTTATCAACTCATCATATTTTATATCATAAGATCAACAATCAATCTCTCAAAAAAAAATTAACATCCATACCCTATAATAATGTTCTCATCAACATGTTTATATTAAATTAGATAACCTAATTAATTTAATGAAGAACGTTTCATTATGTTCAAATCGCACGCACAGGAAATTAGATTTGGTGCAACCTGCTTTTGAACAAAAGAAATGATCTATATACATCATTGACATTAGTGGGAATGGGATATCCTACGGGGATGATAATCTTAATTTTGATAAAAATACAATAAAATTCACTATTATGTAAATGAAAAAACTTCAAGGATTCTATCTACATCTTAGTGAATGTTCAGTCATATAGACACATATTTGAACATGGACTTTTATTTTCTATTAATGATCTATGCTAACTAGATAACGTGCCAAAATGCACAATTTTTTGAGCCAATGTAAAAAACATTTTATGATTTGTATATTACTATTGGTCAAATTCATAAAGACTATTAGACATCAATTATTATTTTACTGATATGTTAATGAAAACTTTAATTTTGATACAAAGACAATGACAGTTACTAGTATGTGATTAAAAACCTTCATTTTGATATAGAGAAAATAACATCTACTAATGTGTGAATGAAAACCTTTAGGTCTTCCATCTACATATTAGTAGATATTTAGTTTTCTATCCTAAGTTCAAATACACTTCCTTCCAAATAAACATTAATCTAATGGTTATTGAATTTTGAATTGTGTTAGAATATGTATTACTTAATCAAATGCATAATTAAATAACCATTGCAATGATTAAAAAATTATTTTTCTATATACTACTATTTTCATATGTCTTCCATCCCAAGTTAAAATATCTTTCCATCCAAATAATAATTTATGTGTATACTAGTAAATGTTCAGTTTTCCATCCCAAGTTCAAATCCTTTCCATCCAAACAAGCATTTTTGTGTGAAAAAACTTAGTGAATGATTATAAAAGCCCTCAAAAGTTAGAGGTAGGGAAATATAAATTTGTCTCAAATATAAAAAGTGCAACAATGTGAATGGAAAACATATCAACAAAAACTATGGTAAAAATATTTGTAATGTTCAAAATGTGAATGAATAACACATCAACATATCAATAACAAAACAACATGAATTCACCAAAGGATATGGTTGAATACATCTGAATCACATTTACTCGTATGTGAATGATAATATTAATTTTGATACAAAGAATAACTTTTTATAGTATGTGAATGAAAACCTTCATGGATTCCATTCACATACTAGTAAATGTTCACTACTACATGTTCAGTTTGCATGTTGTTCAAGTTAGGTAACATTTCATTCATCTAACATATTGAGGGTACAATCTCCATTAAATAATGCATTCTACATAAACAGTTGTTCAGTTCCATCATCATTCATCTCACATTTACTACGAGTGAGTGATATTTTAACATGGCATGTTGAACATGATTTACACGACACTTTAATGTAGGGAAATACAAATGCATCATAGATATAAATAACATGGCAACATGAACTCAGAAGATAATTTGGTTTGATAAAAAACAATATCATTTGTTGTTATGTCAATGCAAACCTAGAGGGATTACATCCAAATACCATGGAATGTTGAGCTAGATGTGAATGAAACCATGCTAATGCTACGGGTAATGTTTCATCCATCCAACATGATTACACTATAATATGTGTGAACTAATGCATTATGTAGAAAAGACATCTGGGTTCCATGAATGTGAGGGGAGAGTGACTTGAACAAGACATGCCAAACAAGTTGTAGAGTTTATATTTGGAGGCATTAACTTGCCACATTAATGAAAACATAGCCCAACAAGCATCTCTGAGCATGGCCTTTCATTGCATATTTATTATTAAAAAATGATAACATTTATTGGTATGTGAATGAAAACTTTGAGAGCTTCAATGAACATATAAGTAAAAGTGACTTAGATGTAAAGGCACATAAAAATAATTACAATAAAAATATAAATAATTTTGGTTCCATGACATGGCCCTTCGTTGCATATTAATGACACAAGTGTGTTCCAATTTAGCCATTTAATTTAGAAAAAGAAATAGTTTGATACAAAATAATAAAATTTATTACTATGTGAATAAGAACTTGAGGCCATGCCGTGAATATACTAGTACAAGTTGACTCAAATATGAAGGCATATAAAAAACCCATCAAAATAATAACAAAAATAACAATAATAGGGACGCTAAAGTAAAACCAAAGATAATTATGGGTTCAGTTACAATGGCACACCTTAAATAATGCCTCATCCTTTTGAAATGACAACACTAAAATCTCTATGAAAATCTATAGATGATGGAAGAGGCAAAGGGTTTCATGACTGTTTGGGGAGATGTCTCAAAAATCCACACCGAATAGGTGGTTGATGGCACACACAGTGGTATTTATTGGAAATATTAATTGAAACAAAGCTCACCAAGTGTCATTAAACATGGCCCATTATTGCATATTAAAGACCCACACATCTTCCAACATGCCCCTTCATTTTTTATTAATGACCCATCTTAACTCAACAACATGCCTAAGTGCACAAATTTTTAAGCCAATGTGGGTCTCGTCAACCTATGTCTATCAAATTGAAATGAACGTCTTATTATGAAATCAGATTCATCGTGGCCACTGATGGAATGAAATAAATAGTTTATATTCATCATTGACTTCAATGGGTATGAAATTTCATGTGCATCTTGTACTTTTAACATTTGTAACTTTTAACAAGGATGACTTTGAAGACATAAATTAGTCACTATTGAACTTTTGTAGTGTTTTGGTATCCTTTTTTCCAATGTGAGTTACTACTACTCTTTTTTCATTCTCAAATGTAACATGTAGAAAATCACTCAATGCATTCATAAAACTTGTGTTACAAATCTAGGCTATTTCTAGGTTATTCAATATGTTGATAATTATGTGCATGAAACCTATAAATGAATGATTGTCTAGCTTCTCTTCAAATAAAATTTAGTGTGTTATTGCAAATTACCATTGATTGTTGTGCAGTAGATGTCCTAAAACATGTTATTGGTGAGGAAATCTCAAGGATTCATGAAGGTAGCTCAAATACTGGGCTAGCTTACAATTCATGTTCTAAATTAGCACATGAATTTTCTTGATTTAGTTTTTCTAATCATTTTGGTTTTTTTACCTTAACTAAAATGATTGGAAAGGTATCCTTATTTCAACTAATAGGATGTAAATTTTTCCCTTGTGAATAGCTTCTACCCACTTTTTCTAGAAAGTTTTGGTTTTCTATTGGACCTTTATGTTTCTCTAAAATCTTTGCACATGTTTTCCATCCTTGATGTTCTCATTTTAACTTATGATATTGCATAATTTGTAAAGGTAATGGAATTTGGATGAAACTCATTATTCTAAGTAATGGAATTTTATTTTAATGTTTAATTCATTTTATTTCTAAATTTTGTCACTGTATGTTTTTCACCTAGCTAGGCTATTCCAAAACCATAATCAAGCCCAATACAAAATAGCAGCCACAAAGACACCACACAATGTAAAACTGTTTGTGTCAAACCTAGCAGTTTGGCTAAGCGTATTAATAGAGGTACTTTTGGTGAGCTATTTAGTTTAGGGAAAAAACAAAAACCCCACCAAAGAATATTGCAATAGTGTATGGTAGATAGAAGCAAAATTTTTGCTATGTGCATTTGATACTAGATATGTGTACATTTACATAAAATTTTCTTAGTCCTTTGAGATATTTAAGGTTATAGGGAGCTCTATAAATTTGAATTCTTAAATGTGAGAGGGTTTAAGGTAGTTCATTTCTGTATTGTTTGGCTCCTTATCAAACTTCACTATATTTTGGGAATGCTCACTTTACCCATATAAGTTTGATTGTCTACAATGACATAAGAATGCCAATGTCTATTTGTGTTGTCTCTACTGACACTTATGCGAAGGAAATATCTCTCACTTCACATCAAGAGGTTGTATGCTTTTGAGGGAAAGGATCAAGTCTTAGAGAACATGTTACATGAGTTTGTTGATACCTCAATTGGTTGGCTTAAATAAGTTGGACATGTATGACCGTATTGATGCATGCATATGGTATTGCTCTCTTAAAACATAAAATAATGCCAAAACAATGAGTATGTTTTAGAACGAGGATTTGAAGATGTTTAGGGCCTTCTCAAAGATTGGATGACAATATTATTCATATAATAGGAGAAGATTGAGATACAGTAAAATACATTTAATTTCAATGTTTAGATTCACAGTTAATATATAGTTCCACTTATGTAATGTTATGTCAAAGCTCACAGATATTTCAATTTGTCTTAGGAAACAATTACCAGTCCTTTTCTTAGAATAGATCAAGATCAACATAATGTATGTATTTTTACCATTTTTATCATGTGTTATAAGGTGATAATGCCATTTTTCAGTAGGTTTGAGAATGTTTCTGTATAAAATATTTTCAATGTTTGTATTTGAGTGGTCTGCAATATCTGTTGGTTTAATCTCCCTGAGATTGCTACCACTTTCAGGTTTGGAGATCACAAATATGTACTTGTAAGTGAGCACCTTTGGTGAAGAATACTACTTGATGTGTTATATGTCATCTTTTCAAACAAATATTTGTTATTTTAATTGTCATTTATTATGTGTCAAATTTGTGAAAATTATGTTACATGTCTTTACAAAATAAATATATTACGTATCAACATAAATATTCATTATATAATAATTAAGAGCACTATAATTTTTACATAATATTACAATATTATGTAATTATTATTAATATGAAATTATTATAATAATAAATTTATTTTAAATAATATCATAGATAATTAAAAATACAACTGCTAGTTATAAAATATAAACAAACAAGCGTTCTACAACTACCAAGTTGGCGCTTTTTCTTGGCCCTTATTTATAAAATCTTTGTGAAACGCGTTTTTAATTGGCCCTTAATCATAAAATATAAACAAACAACGTTCGACCCACTGCCATTCACAACTGCCATATTTATAATTTACGACTAGACTCAATTAATACCTGCAAGTTTTACATGAAGCTTTCCATTGATGTCCGTCCATTCAAACACGCAATACCCAATGCCCATAATCTTCTGCAATCTCAGAAGATTGACTCCGTCCCCTCACCAACTTGGTCTCGTACTTCGTCTATTCATTTACGAAGCATTCTTTACGTTCCCGTTCAACCGGAGGAAAACGGGAAATTATTATAATATTCATTTCTAATTGGAATGCGTATTACTATATATATACACGCATTCAAATCCAGAAGCTAAATTACTCTGTTTGTTACAAATTACAAATTGCAACTTATAATTGCAATGGCATACTTTTTGGCTCCCCTATTTTTGGTGCTGTTACTGCCTACAATTATTGCAGACCCAGATGCATTGCAGGATTTCTGCGTAGCTGATACTATCACCTCCGTCATTTCTATGAATGGGCTGCTTTGTCTTAATCTCAATGAGGTTTCTGCAAAGCACTTTACCACATCCATCCTCAACAGCCCAGGAAATGTTGGTGTTAAGCCACACTCGGACCGAAGATGGACTGGTCCAAGAGGGACCAGTAGCTCAGTGATAGGTTCGAGTCGTAGCTGGTCCATGTCTCAACAAGACATACATCAGGCAATCCGTTCAGAGCAGGTTTGTCTGCCACAACTTCTCAGTTCCTCCATGGCATAAACACATTGGGAATAATAATGGCTCGTGTAGATCTGGCGGTGGGAGCAGTTCTTCCTCCTCATACTCACCCAAGGGCCTCTTAAATTATCTTCGTCTTGTAAGGCACTCTCACCGTTGGCTTCGTGGACACCACCAACAAGCTTTTCTCTGCACAGATCAAAACAGGGGATGTGTTCGTGTTCCCCAAGGGCATCATTCACTTTATTGACAACATGGGAGACACGCCCGCCTCTGTGATAGCAGCTCTTAACAGTCAAGCTCCCGGTAACTCTGTAATTCCTTTGGCTACTTTCGCCTCTAATCCGCCCATTCCCAGCCGTGTTTTGGCCAAATCATTTCAGATTAATACGATCAGAAAGAACCTCGGTGGCAACTGAGAAATTTATTTATTGTAGGGAATAGTTTTGTTTATGACCCTCATTGTATATCCCTGGTTTCAATTGTAACTTTGAATTGAATTTGAACTTGCACTTGCATGAATAATTCTAGTGTAAAAGATCGGTCAAATACATAAGAGATGTTCATTCTATCTAATTTTATCCTAAAATAATACTATCAAGATGGTGCATAATAAAATTCCTCATGTTTCCTGTTGGAAAACGTGGCTGAAGCCACCTATATTCTAGATTGCATCCAAATCCCAGCAGATATGTGCCGTAGGCCAAATCCATATCAGCTTGTTGTCAATCTTCTCCAGCCGTCTTTCAACCATCACATTTCGGTTACTTTTCTGCATTCATATCTTAGCTCATAGATTTGCTTAATTACTGCATCTACTTTGCTTGGAGGCTAAGCTTAGAGTCTTCGTAGCTTTTCAAAGATATCTAGATCCTTCCAATGAATAATATAAATATTTCTATCTGCTGTGTTTTAATTCATGCATAGGGTGCATCCTAGCTCAACTTGGTAGGATGAATGATGAAGATGAATGAGCCTCAGAACGGTCATTCAGTGAGTTGTGAGGGCCTTCAGAACGGTCATTGTGTTGGGAGGACGAGAGCTGAAGCTAATTGAAAAAGTTTGTAATATGAAAATAATATTTAAAATCAAAATAACGTGGATATTAAAATAAAACTGAAGATAGTTGTGGGTTTAGCTATAGTTATACACTTCCAAATAATGCTTCATCTTTCTAAAATGTCAATGTTATAATCTTTATGGAATGCTACAGATGGCAGAAAAAGTGCAAGGGTTGTATCACTGTTTGGGGAGATGCCTCGAAAACCCACGTCAAATAGGTGATTGATGAAATGTATGGTGGTATTTATTAAAAACATTAATGGAAATAAAGCTCACCAAGTGTCATTAAACATGGCCCATCATTGGATAATAAATATGCATGTGTCTTCGAACATGGACTTTTTTTTTTTCCTAATGACCCATCTTAACTCGATAGTGACCTAAGTACACAATATTTTAAGCCAATGTAAAAAATAAAAATAAAAAATATTCATTTTTATATTATTATTGATCAAATTTATAAAGTAATTGTACATTTAGATCTCAACTATTAATCACACCTATAAAAAGACAAAAAAAATGACATATTGACATATAAATCATTGTATAACTTTAGAGAATTGTGAAAAACCTCTCAAACAATTTATTTTACCTAATAAAATGTTCAACAATGTAAATCTAAAATTTAGAATTATAACAATGTATTTTGAAAATTATGGGTCCCCTTACCCTACTTATCAACTCATCATATTTTATATCATAAGATCAACAATCAATCTCTCAAAACAAATTTAACGTCCATACCCTATAATAATGTTCTCGTCAGCATGTTTATATTAAATTAGATAACCTAATTAATTTAATGAAGAATGTTTCATTATGTTCAAATCGCAAGCACAGGAAATTAGATTCGGTGCACCCTGCGTTTGAACAGAAGAAATGATCTATATACATCATTGACATTAGTGGGGATGGGATATCCTACGGGGATGATAATCTTAATTTTGATAAAAATACAATAAAATTCATTATTATGTAAATAAAAAACTTCAAGGATTCTATCCACATCTTAGTGAATGTTCAGTCATATAGACACATATTTGAACATGGACTTTTGTTTTCTATTAATGATCTATGCTAACCAGATAACATGTCTAAGTGTACAATTTTTTGAGTCAATGTAAAAAATATTTTATGATTTGTATATTATTATTGGTTAAATTTATAAAGATTATTAGACATTAATTCTTATTTTATTGATATGTTAATGAAAACTTCAATTTTGATACAAAGACCATAACAGTTACTCGTATGTGATTGAAAACCTTCATTTTGATATAGAGAAAATAACATCTACTAATGTGTGAATGAAAACCTTTAAGTCTTCCATCTACATATTAGTAGATATTCAGTGTTCTATCCTAAGTTCAAATCCATTTCTTTCCAAATAAACATTAATCTAATGGTTATTGAATTTTGAAATGTGTTAGAATATGTATTACTTAATCAAACGCATAATTAAATAAGCATCGCAATGATTAAAAAATTATTTTTCTGTATACTACTATTTTCATATGTCTTCCATTCCAAGTTAAAATATCTTTCCATCCAAATAATAATTTATGTGTATACTAGTAAATGTTCAGTCTTCCATCCCAAGTTCAAATCCTTTCCATCCAAACAACCATTTTTGTGTGGAAAAACTTAGTGAATGATTGTAAAAGCCCTGAAAAGTTAGAGGTAGGGAAATATAAATTTATCTCAAATATAAAAAGTGCAACAATGTGAATGGAAAACATATCAACAAAAACTATGTAAAAATATCTGTAATGTTCAAAATGTGAATGAATAACACATTAACATTAATTCACATCAACATATCAATAACAAAACAACATGAATTTACCAAAGGATATGGTTGAATACATCTGAATCACATTTACTGGTATGTGAATGATAATATTAATTTTGATACAAAGAATAACTTTTTATAGTATGTGAATGAAAACCTTCATGGATTCCATTCACATACTAGTAAATGTTCACTACTACATGTTTAGTTTGCATATTGTTCAAGTCAGGTAACATTTCATTCATATAACATGTCAAAGGTACAATCTCCATTAAATAATGCAATCTACATAAATAGTTGTTCAGTTCCATCATCATTCATCTCACATTTACTACGAGTAAGTGATATTTTAACATGGCATGTTGAACATGGTTTACATGACACTTCAATGTATGGAAATACAAATGCATCATAGATATAAATAACATGGCAACATGAATTCATAAGATAATTTGGTTTGATAAAAAAATAATATCATTTGTTGTTATGTCAATGCAAACCTAGAGGGATTACATCCAAATACCATGGAATGTCGAGCTAGATGTGAATGAAACCATGCCAATGCTATGGGTAACGTTTCATCCATCCAACATGATTACACTATAATGTGTGAAATGATGCATTATGTAGAAAAGGCATCTGGGTTCCATGAATGTGAGGGGAGAGTGACTTGAACAAGACATGCCAAACAAGTTGTAGAGTTTATATTTGGAGGCATTAATTTGCCACATTAATGAAAACAAAGCCCACCAAGCATCTCTGAACATGGCCTTTCATTGCATATTTATTATTAAAAAATGATAACATTTATTGGTATGTGAATGAAAACCTTGAGAGCTTCAATGAACATATAAGTAAACGTGACTCAAATGTAAAGGAAAAAAATAATAATTACAATAAAAATATAAAGCATTTTGGTTCCATGACATGGCCCTTCATTGCATATTAATGACACAAATGTGTTCCAATTTAGACATTTAATTTAGAAAAATAAATAATTTTATACAAAAATAATAACATTTACTGCTATTTGAATAAGAAATTGAGGCCATGCCATGAATATACTAGTAAAAGTTGACTCAGATATGAAGGCATATAAAAAACCCATCAAAATAATAACAAAAATAACAATAATAGGGATGCTAAAGTAAAACCAAAGATAATTATGGGTTCAGTTACAATGGCATACCTTAAATAATGCTTCATCCTTCTGAAATGCCAACACTAAAAGCTCTATGGAAATCTACATATGATGGAAGAGATATAGGGTTTCATGACTATTTGGGGAGATGTCTCAAAAACCCACATCGAACACGTGGTTGATGGCACACACGATGGTATTTATTGGAAACATTAATAGAAACAAAGCTCACCAAGTGTCATTAAATATTGCACATTATTGAATATTAAAGACCCACACATCTTCCAACATGCCCCTTCATTTTTTATTAATGACCCATCTTAACTCAACAACATGCCTAAGTGCACAAATTTTTAAGCCAATGTGGGTATCATCAGCCTATGTCTCTCAAATTGAAATGAACATCTCATTATGAAATCAGATTCATCATGGCCACTGATGGAATGAAATAGATAGTTTATATTCGTCATTGACTTCAATGGGTATGAAATTTCATGTGCACCTTATAACTTTTAACAAGGATGACTTTGAAGACTTAAATTAGTCACTATTAAACTTTTGTAGTGTTTTGGTATCCTTTTTTCCAATGTGAATTATTACTACTATTTTTTCATTCTCAAATGTAACATGTAGAAAATCACTCAATGCATTCATATAACTTGTGTTACAAATCTAGGTTATTTCCAGGTTATTCAATATGTTGATTACTATATGTGCATGAAACCTATAAATGAATGATTGTCTAGCTTCTCTTCAAATAAAAAGTAGTGTGATGTTGCAGATTACCATTGATTGTTGTGCAGTAGATGTCCTAAGACATGTTATTGGTGAGGAAATCTCAAGGATTCATGAAGGTAGCTCAAATACTGGGCCAACATGCAATTCATGTTTTAAATAAGGACATGAATTTTCTTGATTTAGTGTTTTTGATTGTTTTGATTTTTGTATCTTAACTAAAATGATTGGAAAGGTATCCTTATTTCAACAAATAAGATGTAAATTTTTTCCTTGTGAATAGCTTCCACCCACTTTTTCTAGCAAGTTTTGGTTTTCTGTTGGACCTTTTCGTTTCTCTAAAATCTTTGCACATGTTTTCCATCCTTGATGTTCTCATTTTAACTTACGATATTGCATAATTTGTAAAGGTAATGGAATTTGGACGAAACTCATTATTTTAAGTAATGAAATTTTATTTTAATGTTGAAGTCATTTTATTTCTACATTTTGTCACTGTACATTTTTCACCTAGCTAGGCTATTCCAAAACCATAATCAAGCCCAATACAAAATGCTAGCCACAAAGACTTCACACAATGTAAAATTATTTGTGTCAAACCTAGCAGTTTGGCTAAGTGTATTAATAGAAGTGCTTTTGGTGAGCTATTTAGTCTAGGAAAAAAACAAAAAACCCACCAAAGAATATTGCAATAGAGTGTATGGTAGATAGAAGCAAAATTTTTGCTATGTGCATTTGATACTAGATATGTGTACATTTACATAAAATTTCCTTAGTCCTTTGAGATATTTATGGTTATATGGAGCTCTATAAATTTGAATTCTTAAATGTGAGATGGTTTAAGGTAGTTCATTTCTATATTGTTTGGCTCCTTACTTATCAAACTTCATTATGTTTTGGGAATGCTCACTTTACTCATATAAGTTTGATTGTCAACAATGACATAAGAATGCCAATGTCTATTTGTGTTGTCTTTACTAACACTTACGCGAAGGAAATATCTCTCACTTCACATTAAGAGGTTGTATGCTTTTGAGGGAAAGGATCAAGTGTTAGAGAACATGTTACATGAGTTTGTTGATACCTCAATTGGTTGGCTTAAATAAGTTGGATATGTATGACCGTATTGATGCATGCATATGGTATTGCTCTTTGAAAACATAAAAATAATGCCAAAACAATGAGTATGTTTTAGAACGAGGATTTGAACATGTTTAGGGCCTTCTCAAAGATTGGATGACAATATTATTCATAGAATAGGAGAAGATCAAGATATAATAAAATAAGATTTAATTTCAATGTTTAGATTGACAGTTCATATATAGTTCCACTTATGTAATGTTATGTCAAATCTCACAGATATTTCAATTTGGCTTAGGAAACTATTCCTAGGCCTTTTCTTTGAAAAGGTCAAGATCAACATAATGTATGTATTTTTACCATTTTTATTATGTGTTATATGGTGATAATGCCATTTTTCAGTAAGTTTGAGAATGTCTTTGTATAAAATATTTTCAATGTTTGTATTTGAGTGGTCTACAATATCTGTTGGTTTAGTCTACCTGAGATTGCTACCACTTTTAGGGTTGGAGATCACAAATATGTACTTGTAAGTGAGCACCTTTGGTGAAGAATACTTCTTGATATGTGATATATCATCTTTTCAAACAAATATTTGTTATTTTTAATTGTCATTTGTTATGTGTCAAATTTGTGAAAATTATATTACATATCAACATAAATATTCATTATATAATAATTAAGAGCAATACAATTTTTAAATAAAATTACAATATTTAGTAATTATTATTAATATAAATTTATTTTAAATAATATCATAGATAATTAAAAATACAACTGCTAGTTATAAAATATAAATAAACAACCGTTCTACCTCTGCCAAGTTGGCGCTTTTTCTTGGCCCTTATTTATAAAATATAAACAAACAACGTTCGACCCACTGCCACTCACAACTGCCATATTTATAATTTACGACTAGACTCAATTAATACCTGCAAGTGTTAGTTGAAGCTTTCCATTGATGTCCATTCAAACACGCAATACCCAATGCCCATAATCTTCTGCGATCTCAGAAGATTGACTCCGTCCTCTCACTAACTTAGTCTCATACTTCTGTTTATTCATTTACGAAGCATTCTTTACGTACGGGAAATTATTATAATATTCATTTCTAATTGGAATGCGTATACCTATATATATACACGCACTCAAATTCAGAAGCTAAATATTGCTGCAATCTTACTCTGTTTGTTACAAATTACAACTTATAATTGCAATGGCATACTTTTTGGCTCCCCTATTTTTGGTGCTGTTGCTGCCTACAATAAGTGCAGACCCAGATGCATTGCAGGATTTCTGCGTAGCTGATACCATCACCTCCGTCATTTCTATGAATGGGCTGCCTTGTCTTAATCCCAATGAGGTTTCTGCAAAGCACTTTACCACATCCATCCTCAACAGCCCCGGAAATACATCAGGTAATCCGTTCGGAGCAGGTTTGTCTGCCACAACTACTCAGTTCCTCCCTGGCATAAACACATTGGGAATAATAATGGCTCGTGTAGATCTGGCGGTGGGAGCAGTGCTTCCTCCTCATACTCACCCAAGGGCCTCTGAAATTATCTTCGTCTTGGAAGGCACTCTCACCGTTGGCTTCGTGGACACCACCAACAAGCTTTTCTCTGCACAGATCAAAACAGGGGATGTGTTCGTGTTCCCAAAGGGCATCATTCACTTCATTGACAACATGGGAGACACGCCCGCCTCTGTGATAGCAGCCCTTAACAGTCAAGCTCCCGGTAACTCCGTAATCCCTTTGGCTACTTTCGCCTCTAATCCGCCCATTCCCAGCCATGTTTTGGCCAAATCATTTCAGATTAATATTACGGAGGTCGTCACGATCAGAAAGAACCTCGGTGGCAACTGAGAAATTTATTTATTGTAGGGAATAGTTTTGTTTATGACCCTCATTGTATATCCCTGTTTTCAATTGGAACTTTGAATTGAATTTTAACTTGCACTTGCATGAATATTTTAAACTTTTAACTAGTGTAAAAGATCGGTCAAATACATAAGAGATGTTCATTCTATCTACTTTATGCCAAAATAATACTATCAAGATGGTGCATAATAAAATTCCTCATGATTCCTGTTGGAAAATGTGGCTGAGGCCACCTAGACTCTAGATTGCATCCAAATCCCAGCAGATATGTGCCGTAGGCCAAATCCATACCAGCTTGTTGTCAATCTTCTCCAGCCGTCTTTCAACCATCACATTTCGGTGACTTTTCTGCATTCATATCTTAGCTCATAGATTTGCTTAATTAATGCATCTACTTCGCTTTGGAGGCTAAGCTTAGAGTCTTCGTAGCTTTTCAAAGATATCTAGATCGTTCCAATGAATAATATAAATATTTCTATCTGCTGTGTTTTAAGTCATGCATAGGGTGCATCCTAGCTCAAGTTGGTACGATGAATGGTGAAGATGAATGAGCCTCAGAACAGTCATTCAGTTAGTTGTGAGGGCCTTCAGAACGGCCATTGTGTTGTGAGGACGAGAGCTGAAGCTCATTGAAAAAGTTTGTGTAAAATGAATCTCATTAATAGAATTTTTTTGGATCTGTTACGCTGTGTTTATCAATCTGTTTGGATTGTCTGTTCCATGAATGGTTGTATAGTCTGCCAGTAGGCAGTTTTAGATTCTTTCATGTGGTATCAGAGCGTTTAGATTCTACAAGTGGTATCAGAGCCAAAGTATGTATGTTGAAGATTCATATCCTGCCTGAGCCTGTATTTTGCATCAGGGAATTTGTTGTCTGTTTGAACCTGTGTTTAAGCAAGTTTGTTTATTTTGAGCCGTATCTCAATTCATTGTGAACGTTCGTATGTTTTGAAGACAGTCAAGCTTCGGTAGAAGCGTAGAAGTCCAACCCGTTGGGGACAGATTCGAATCTCTTCGCCGGTAGATTCGTGTATGTCGGAGTTGAGCGTTGTGGTTTTTGTAATGGCGGCAGAGCATTTGCAGCCAGCTGAGTCTTGGGAGAGAAGACGAAATCGCTGCCAAAAAAGAGCAGTCAGCATCCTGGAGTGTTGCTGCTGCAGCAGTAGAGTCGTTGGAGAAGCCACACAGTCGTTTACCCAGACAATTAATTTGGTTCGCGCTCCATTAACTCCTTAAGCGATGCGGCTCCGAAATAGAGTACAGATTGTCGAGATCGTTAGGAGAGAACAGCGTTGCAATGCTGTGTTTAAACGAGAAATAGAGTCCGCGTGTCTGAACGAGAAAGTTTCATTCAACGATCAGATGGTGTGATCGTTGAAGTCGAAAGAGAGGTAACACCCAGGTAGAGGCGTGGAGTGCTGCTAGCGTTGGGAGAAAGAGTAACAAGGAGAAAGTAGTCGCCAATGTGGCGAAGGAGAAAAAGTTTCGTGTTGAAAAGAGCGGAGTAATTGCAGGCGGCGACAGCAGCGAAGTGGTGGAGAGCATCCGCTTGTCCATAGAAACGGTGACCTCAAACGTATCGGGATTGAGATCTGCGAAGCCGAAGCAATCCAGATTTGTGCCGAAGATAGAAGTGGCGACAAAAAAAGGAAATGGAAGGAGGAGACCATAGGAGTGCAAAGCGCAGCCAGAGGAGATCGTGCCAAGAAGCAGCCTGTGGAAATCAAGGGAGCTGCCAGAAGCGCGAAAGTTTGAAAGGAGCGCAGTCAAAGGACTGCCCAGCTGCGCCTTCGGATGGCTAATAGAAAAAGCCATACAAATAATCCAATGTGTATCAAAAAAATAGCAAAGGCCGTCTACGTGATGTTCCATGATACAGACGACAGAACGTCGAGGAGCTATAAATCGGGCGCCTCAGTCGTGGGGATGCTGGGCAGGGGGGGGAACTCTCATGGTAGAAGAGATGGCAGTAGGTATCGCGTAGAGGAGCTGCAACAGCAGCAGGCGTCGCGTGGAGGAATTACAATAATAGCGATGGAACGAGTTAGCGGCGACCCGGTGCGAGAGTAACGATTTGAGGTTGTAGAAGAGAAGGCAATCACTGTGGTTAAATGGAAAGACAAGCTGGAAAGCCTTCTGTGATGTGTATAGATCTGTGTATTTGTTTTTTGTTCTTTATTTTTAAGCTGCGAAAGATAATGACGAGGGTTTATGAATGCCGTAGCATTCCATTTTTGTGTTGCTAAATAATTTATATGCAATCAGAAGAAAGTGTTTAGCTGCTCCGAAGATGTCTGAAGCAGCCGCTGGAAGAAAAGAGCGCAAAAGTGTGGACAAACTGCTCCAAAGATGAGAAAAGATGCTCCGAAGATGCATCTAATGCCAAAGAAAAGAGAAATGGATTATGAAGAACTGATCCGAAGAGTTTGCTCCGAACGCCAAAGATAAGAGGCGTTGAATGTCTTTAAGATCAGACCGAAGTCTGTGTGGTGGCAGTGTATTCCGCATAAAAGGTGATGTATTTCACAAATCAACGGTAAGGCGGTGTATTCCGCCTGAGAGGCAGTGTATTCTACAAAGAAAATGTATAAGCAGGCTGAGACCATTTTTCAACTTATGGGAGAGAATGTTTGTATGTTGCTCCAAAGATGCAGCGTTAGAAAAATACTTTGCCATTCTAGAGTAAGTGGGGAATGTTGGAAAACGTGGCTGAAGCCACCTATATACTAGCGTGCTAGACATTGATTGCATCCAAAACCCAACAGATATGTGCCGTGGGCTAAATCCATATTAGCGTGTTGTCAATCTTCTCCAGCGGTCTTTCAACCATCACATTTCGGTGACTTCTCTGCATTCATATCTTAGCTAATAGATTTGCTTAATTACTGCATCTGCTTTGCTTGGAGGCCAAGCTTACAGTCTTCGTAGCTTTTCAAGGATATCTAGATCCTTCCAATGAATTTCTATCTGCTGTGTTTTAAGTCATGCACAGGGTGCATACTAGCTCAAGCTGGTAGGATGAATGAGCCTCAGAACAGTCATTCAGTTAATTGTGAGGGCCTACAGAACGGCCATTGTGTTGCGAGGACGAGCGCTGAAGCTCATTGAAAAAGTTTGTAATATGAATCTCATGGACAGAAATAGTTTTTTTTTAAAAATCTGTACCATTGTGTTTATCAATTTGTTTGGATTGTC
This sequence comes from Torreya grandis, assembly GCA_037957365.1. Classification (NCBI taxonomy): domain Eukaryota; kingdom Viridiplantae; phylum Streptophyta; class Pinopsida; order Cupressales; family Taxaceae; genus Torreya; species Torreya grandis. The sequence continues at coordinate 2,541,387 of JARHVA010001331.1, forward strand.
TGTTCCATTCTGGGTGTAGGTAGTTTTAGTTTCTTTCATGTGGTATCACAGCGTTTAGATTCTACAATTCCGAACATTGCAGTTTTTTAAATTGTCAAACTATTTACTTATTAATGACAATTAAATAATATGTTTATAATGTGCATAATGCCCACACTTCAACATTTCTTTTATGTTCAGGGTTGATAGAAAAAACAATAAACTTTCAAATTTAGTTATAAATCTTGAACGTGCACATGAATCATATCTATGTAATAAGATAACGTAGTTAGCTTTACAAAAGATAAAATTACGTGTTATAAAACTAATAATTTATTTGAGTTACGCAACGTAAATTAATAGATAAATATTTTAGAAATATGGAAAATGGTTAAGGGTCACTTGAGTTGGCTTTTTAAAAAAAATTAAAATTATAAAAATCATTAAACTAATAATTTGTTGACTTATCCAACACAAATCAATATATAAATATTTTGAATGAATGAATGAAGGATTTTAATAATGTTTACGAGGCTGCAGTAGCGTATGGGATTCATCAATGGTGTACATTGCCTTCAAAACGAGATATCAATGACAGATCGTTTTTTAAGTTCTTTGAACTTCCTTCTTGAGATATTTCTTTTTGCTGTAAAGTTTGATCATGAGGTTTGTCGTATTACCTAGCCTTGTCGCTTCAAACAAGGTGTCAAGGTTGGTGATTTTCAAAGTTTCATCATAACTGTATCGGAGGTCGTTGTATGCCTCGCACTCCAAGAGAAAGTGTCGTTCCGTCTCTACCATGCCTTTGTTGCAAAAGAGGGATATTCTCTCTTCCCAATCCTCTTTAGGAGTTAGCCATCTTACTCATTTCACACCTAAGATGATGAAAGCTCATCTTAAATTGGGCAATCAACATTTTCACTTTTCACTTAATGTCTGCTTTTATATAGGGTTTTTTTTTTTTTTTTTTCAAAATCACTTGTGAGGTTGAATTCTTTGAGGTAGTCCTTTTAATGGCCCATTTGTTTTGTCCACATGATGCGCTTGAATTTTCTTCTCACATTTTTTTTTTCTTCATTAGTATGTGGGCACTTTTGCATGCTAATATCTCCCTTTTTTACCCATTTGTCATTTTGCTTCCTTCAAGTGTTTTTCTTTTAGTTAACTCTTCCTCCATAATTAGTTTAGGCTCTTTGTGTTTCATGTTTTGAATCTTCTTGAGGTAGCTTAGTAACCATATCATTGTCAATGCCTCTAGAGGGAAGGACCCCGTTTCAACAAGTAAGATCTCATACGACACCGAATTTTTGATTTTGAGACTACTTATGATGAAGTGTGTTGTCCCCAAAAAATGTCACTCATTTTTGGGACAACATACGAATTATTTTGGGCCTTGCAAGACCAAAATTATCTCTTCCATTTTCGAAATTTGTTCTGAGTATTCAAATTCCTCATTTTTCAAGCTTTTCAAAATTATTCGGACTCTGCAGGGTTGATTCTACGGAGTCTGCAGGTGGGATTCTACGGACCCAGTTTCCATGAACTTCGCAGGGAGAAATCTACGGACTCAACATGCTTGAAATTAACAGGATCAAAGGTTTCAATGGCTTTAACAAGGAAATTCTTTTGAAAGAGCAAGTTTCCAACACTTAGACATTTTCAGGGTTGGTTCAATCGATCAGTTCAATCAAACGGTTCAAAAGAGTGCTAGAAAGGAAAAACCCTGAAGGCAGAAGCTATCAAGTGTCGTCTGTTGAGACACAGTGTCTAATAAAGTTTCAAAACCGCAGAACGTGCCACGTGTCTCGTTTTAGCTCAGCGGAGTGCGACAAGTGTCTACATCCGCGTTTCAGGGTTCTAATATGTTTCGAAGCTTTATTTCAATAAGCTTCCCTCAGTGTCCCGCGAAAGGTGCCAGGTGGCCCATGTGGAAGGTTTCCATGTACTTTTCTAAGACGCTGCGGAAGTCACCACGTGTCTCTTGAAAAGCTCGGCGGAAGCCGCCAAGTGTCAACTGCTGTTGTGTCTTCTTTTGGTTTCGTTATTAAAATGAACAGAAGCTGCCAAGTGTCATCTGTCGAGACCCATTATAATTTGCTTCTCAAAGTAGCGAAACGTGCCACGTGTCCCTTATAAAATAGACGGAGCGTGACAAGTGTCATCGTCTGTATGAATCCAAATGAGTCTCGAATGTTTCTACAATATTTTTAGGAGCTCGGCAAAAATCGCCACGTGTCATCTTCTGCAGGACTCTCAAAAGGAATCTAAAGTTTCGCGGAACATGCCACGTGCCCCGTTAAAACTCAGCGGAGCACGACGAGTGTCTGCGTCCGCATTTCAAGTTGCTTATAAAACTTCTTTCAATAAGCTTCTCTCAGAGTTTCGTGGAAGGCGCCAAGTGGCGATGGCGGAAGATTTCAATATGTTTTTGTAAAAAGTAGTGGAAGTCGTCATGTGTCCCTTGAAAAGTTTGACGGAAGTCGACAAGTGTCAACATCCGTAGTTTCTTTTTTCTGTTTCTTTGTTTCGTAAGGACTGTGGTGGGCCTTGAATGAGTTGCTAAACTCAGTGGAGCGCATCATGTGTCATCGTCTGCATGAACTCTAAATGAGTCCTAATGTTTCTATATTGTTTCTAAAGCTCAGCGGAAGTCACCACGTGTCATCTTCCACGGGACTCTCAAAAGACATATAAAGCCTCTATAAGTTAAGCGGATGCTGCCACGTGTCCTCCCCTGTTTCACAGCGAAACACGCCACGTGTCACTTGTTGAGATCAGTAGAAAGTGGGAAAGACATGAAGAAATTACTAAGGAGGATGAAGGGCTCGCATACATCAAATTCATAGCAACCAACTAGCTGTTGGCTTTCAAACGATGGCGGACCCGAAGACATCAAATTTGTGGCAATGAAATAACTATTGATCCTTGCAGGGTTAAGCACGGCGTTGAAGGCATTCAAAGCCCTGCACTTCGAAAGGAAGAACCGCTGAGAAAAGGAACCAAAAGAACCAAAAAAGAGAAAAGGTAGCCCGAGGGCTCGAATCGCAGCAAAAAGAGGGAAAGGCTAAAATATCTGCAGGAGTTATTTTCAGTAGGTGGAACAGTCGACCAGGTAGATATTTGAGCCTACAAACATTGAAGGTGCAGCGGGTTTGTCTCCTTTGAAGTAAAGGTGAAGTGGACAGCTGCACAGATATCAGGGGACAAACTAGATGACTCAGGCCCAGGGGAAGACATTCGAGATGAATCAACACGCCATAGTTGAGGCTGCTGCCCTGTTCCAGCATGGCCTTTTTTGACAAAACTGAAAATGCATTCAATGCATTGAGTGTAGCATGCGTTGTTCCATGGAACAAAGTGCCAATTTTTTTTTTGCTGTTATATATATTGTAGTCTCTTATGTCATTTTAAGGGAGATCTTCCCGTTACTAGAAGCAAAACTCTGCCCAAATTGAAAGGCATTACTGAGACTTTGAGCTCAAATTGTTCATATTATTTTATCTGAATGAGAAAACAAGTTACTTGTAGACTTTGTGCTGTTATAGCTTGTGTTATTTTATGAAATAGTTCTTATCCCTGTTTCTTAAGAGCATTTTAATTTAGGTGTCTTGAAGCCAACTATGGAAAGACTTTGTGCTCCCACAATTGCCTTTAGTGTGTTCTCTTTCTGCCCCTGTGTAAAGAATTTTGGGAAGACTTTGTGCCCTCATTATTTTTTGTATTTTGTTTATGTGTAAAGGACTTTGGGATGACTTTGTGGCCTCATTGTCATTCGTATCTCACTCTTGGGCAGTGGAGGTGGAGACTTTGTGCTATATCTCAGTCTGCTGGTTACTACGCTCTTGGTTACCAGTTACTTGTCACTATTTGAAAGAACTCTTGCTATTTTTTGCAAGATCACCTCTGAAAGAAGAGAAGTGCTTTTAGTGTTTTCACCAATTTTTTTTTTTGGTTTGTGAACATCATCTCTGAAAAAAGAGAGATGGATGGTGTATCTTATCCCTGAGTGTTATTTTCTGCTTATATATATAGTATATAGCATTTCATACTTATAGGGAACCTCCCCTTGATAAGAGGAGATATTTTCCCTCCTTGATGTAGTAACCCTGCATCCCTGGCTGACCAATCTCCCTATGTTGTGGTTGAAGAGACATATTTTGCTCCCCAGTTAGCTAGTTGACAAAATATTCACCCAATAGTTTTTGGTGACTCCGCTGGGGATGTTACATGCAATCTGAAGCCTCAAATTTCATATTGAAACAGTCCCTACCTTTATCCATTATAGACTCTGGTGACTCCGTTTTGTGTCTTACGCATTATCTTTATAGCCTTATCATTTTCCTCCACGCCAATTGGGATAGAACACGCAGTTTGAAGCCTCAAGCTTCAAGCTGAAGCAGGGCCAATTCTTTCTCATTTTTATCCTACAATTTGAGAACTCCACGCTATACTAGAAGTCAGAGAGTCTAAGGTGTTGTTGATCCTATTTTTGAGTTGGTGCAGCAGGGTAATTTCGACTTGTGCCCTCCCCAACTTCAAGTTCAAAGATCCAGGAGTGTTCCTCCTACCCATACCAGGACACCAACACAAAGTAGAGATGCTTTTTTTGCTATTAGCAAAGCATTGCCCATACGTACACCACCCATATTTGTTCTCTCTTTTTCATAATTTAATCATGGCAGTTCAAGGCCCCTGGGGTAACTCTTTTGGCCCACTTAATTTGACTCCACATCTGCATGAAATTCTACGCAGCTCAAGAAAAAACTTTCCCAAATTCTTTGGAGATGGGAGAGTTCACCCTGATGAACACATTGCAGTGTTTAGCATAACCTGTGGCGTAATAGGGGTGGAATTTTAAGACATGGCAGTCAGGGTTTTCGTGGAAACCTTACAAGGTGTTGCTGCAAATTGGTTCTATCATCTGCAAGCTAGATCAATAATTGATTGGGACATACTTAAAGCTAAATTCGAAGCAAGGTTCAAACCTGCGGAGGATGCACATGCTTTGTTGCCTCAGTTCACACAAATGAAGAAAGAACCTCATAAACCTATAAGGGATTTCATAGCAAAGTTTGACACGCTGAGGAACCGAATTCCTGCTATTGCTCAACCTACACTTGAAAATCTCAAACACTTCTTCATCAACTCACAGCAGCCTGAAGTGAGTTTTTTACTAAGGTGTGCTGGACACATAGACCTTCAGGTTGCTCAAGACTTGGCTACTGATGTAGAGGATGACCTTATCTTGGCAGGAAAGATGAGGGATCCAAATAGAGGTAAATCTTCTTCTTTTTCTGAATACTCACCTTCAGCCACCATTGATCTAATGGTGCAAAAGTTAGCAAATGAATTGTCGGCGCTCAAAAAACAAATGGCACAAAAGATGTCATTTGCTCTTTCATACAGAGATGTACCAAGGAGGATATTTCAAAATCAACCATATCAAGGCAATACTGTCAGAAATCAAAGGCAAACAAATTGTCTCCTTCCCCCTCAGAGGAATAACCTTGCTATTGAAACACCTCCAACTAACTCAGTGATTAGATATCTTGAAGTTGAATCGGATTTCTCATTCCACCCTGAGTTGAACTTTGAAGATGATGCTAATCTCTTTATTGAAGAAGAAGAATTCACTGGTGACTCCACATTAGTTTCCTAAATTATCATGACGAATCCGGAAGTGAATGTAATGCAGTTGAGAGATCATACGCTGTATTCACCCAGTGTAAGAATCGATCAGCTCAACCAGCGGATAAAGAGAAAGCAGAGGAATGACTTCAACCAGTAATTTCAAATGTTAAGCGAGGAACCACTCTTCCTTTCCAGCTAAAGGACTTGGTGATTGCGAGAAATGTAAGTACCTCAAATATTCCTACGCCTTCTACTTCAAATTTATAGTCCAGTGCTCCCCCTCCCAAAGATCAAAATGATGAACTCTCATCTTCTTCTCCTAGCTCATTCCAGAGATTTGACATAACTGACCATATAAAGAAAATCAAAATTCAAATGTCTGAATTTGAATTTCTGCAGTCCCATCCTGAGCAATTAGATAAATTGGTTCAATGCGTTAAAAACCAATCCGTCTTTGTAGGACAGTGAATTCTCAATGTGACTCATGTTTCCTCCAAGAATGCTCCTACCAAGAACAACTTTGTCATTACTCCCCCTGCTGCTCTTGGTAGGACTGAACCTTTCTATGTCTTATTGCTGATAAATGGACATCAGCGGAACAATTGCATTATTGATTTTGGAACCTCAGATAATGTTATTCCTGTCAAAGTGGCAGAATCCCTTGGTCTCACACTGACTAAGACGTTTGGGAGATGTTTCTCCATGGAGAACAAATAAGTACCAATGTTGGGACAAATCAAAGATATCCAATTTATATTTGCGACGTTTCCAGACAAAAGAATCAAGATGACTGTTCTGGTGGTTGATGTCCCAGCATCATATGGCATCATTCTTAGATGAAACTTCTGCAAGGATGTTGATGGTGAACTAAGCATGGACTTGTTAGAGGTAAGGATTCTAGTCAAAGACGTTATTAAAAGATTACTCCTTGAAAATGAAGCAAAATATGTGGTCACCCACACCTCAGCAACTGAAGTTCAAATTCTGTTTGAGTCTTCGGGTATGGGTAACTACTTTCTATCTATGGATGAAGTTCATGAAGCCCTTGTTGAAGCTCTTAAAGGTGTCAACTTGGAAATACGTTTAGCTGAAACAACAGAAGAATTGGCGGAGTGCAATGCAAGTATGGAAGAATCTCCCCCTCTGAATGAAGAAGAATTCAAAGAAAAATTAGTATCAAATGAGGTATGGATTTTTGAATTTGATGACAATTGCTCTTCCACTGATTCAAGAGTCAGAGTTGTGCTTATATTTCTTCAAGGAGATATTTTTCTTTCATCTTATAAGTTACAGTTTAGCAACACTAATAACATAGCTGAGTATAAATCTCTATTGCTTAGATTGAGGTTTGCTCGAGACAAAGGCATCAAGCTCCTTCATGCCAAAGGAGATGCAAAACTAGTGGTTTGTCAGGTGAGAAACCTGTATCAAACTAAGAACCAAAGATTGTGCCACTACCACAATCTAGTATGGGAGCAAATTAAAATTTTTGATGCTTTCAGAGTCTACCATTCCTAGAGAATTTAATGACCACGCTGATGCACTAGCTGTCTCAGCTACTCTATTAATTCTCCACGCAGACTTCAAAGGAGACATGTACACTATTGAGTTGGTCTTTTGGTCTTTCGGCCAAGTGTACTTGATAATGCCAGTCATTGGTAGGTTTTTAATAATGACAGCGAAATCATTGCCTTCTTAGAGCAAAAAGATATCTTTGAACAGCTTCGTTTTGAAGGCAGTGAGCTTCAACAGCGTGAACCAACCCTTGAGTCAAGTTCTAACGCAGGTGAAGAGTCCATGCAGTTGAAAGGAAACAAAATTCCCAAAGGCTTGGTTTCTTTTGAAAAGTTGTTTGACAAACATGACAGATTTGTCAAACAACGGTAGATAGATTCAAGCTCCTCCCAGGGGTTTGATCAAGTAAATCTAGGTACTGAGGATGATCTCAAAATGGTGAACATTGGAAAATGCTGCACTCTTGAGGAGAGATTCAAGTTCACTTCTCTACTTTGTCAGTACATGAACGTCTTAGCTTACTCTTATGATGACCTGAAGTCGCTTAAGCTTGATGAAATCTGCCATGACATTCCTCTCAACGCTGATTCGGCACCTTACAGGAAAAAATTCAAGCAGTATAATCTGAAAATATCAGGTACCATTTTGTCTGACATACAAAAAATACTAAATGCTAGGATAATCTTTCTAATCCATCATTCCACATGGATTGCAAATATAGTGCCTGTAAGGAAGAAGAATGGCGAAATTCACCTCTGTGTGGATTTTAGAAATTTAAATCAGTCATCTTTGAAGGATAACTATCCTTTGCCAATCATGGATTAAGTACTTTAGACAGTGACTAGTTCAGAGATGTTATCAATGCTAGATGGCTTCTCAAAGCATAATCAGGTTGAATTTGGTGAAGCAGACCAACACAAAACTGCCTTCACCACACCTTGGGGCACGTTTGCATATAAAAGGATGCCTTTTGGCTTGATAAATGCTGGTGCCACCTTTCAGAGAGCAATGGACCTTGCTTTCAAAGATGAAATGGGTAAGTTCATTATAGTTTACTTTGACGACTTGACTATTTTTTCTAAGCATCCCCGGATCATGTGTGCCATTTGCAACAAGTGATGGAACGCTGCTGCCAAAATGTCATTTCTTTAAACCCCAAGAAGTCTATTTTTAGAGTGACAGAGAGAAAACATTTTAGACACATTGTGTCCAAAGGAGGCATAAAGATTGACTCAGACAGAGTCAAGTCTATCAAAGAGCTTACCTTACTCACAAGTAAAATTGTTGTTCACTCTTTTTTTAGAAAAGTGAATTTCTTATGGAGGTTCATCTCCGAGTTTGTTGAGAAGACTAGACATATTGTAAATATGATGAAGGGGAAGGCCACCTTCGATTGGACTGAAGAAAGCAAGTCAGCATTTGTGGATATTAAGACTGCCATTGTCTATGCCGCAATTCTAGTTTGTCCAGATTATAACAAAGATTTTACTATGTACAGTTATGCTTCTGAACACATGCTTTCAATAATTTTGGTTCAACAAAACCAAGAAGGTGTGGAATCTCCCATTTCCTTCATGAGCTGTCCTCTCAAAAATCATGCGCTGAAATACTCAAACATGGAGAAGCATGCTTATGCAGTGGTAAAAGCAGTGAAACATTTTCGCTTCTACATCTTGAATTCACACACTACTGCCTTGGTTCCGGACACCACAGTTGAATCCATACTAACTCAGCAGGGGTTTGGAATGAAAAGAAGCAATTGGATTGCAAAGATCCAGGAGTTTGATCTAGCTATCAAGTCAGCCAAGCTGGTACAGAGAAAATGCCTATGCCAATTAATTACTGATAACAAGTCAGAGGGAACATATCATGAAAAATTAGAAGAAGACACCAATAGTCCTCTTTGTCTCTACCACGAATGAGTGGTATTAAGATATTGCTCATTTCTTTACTTATGGTGAGTGTCCTACTCACCTATCTTATAAAGAAAGGACTATCAAGTTGAAAGCTACAAATTTTGTCCTCTGGGACAATGGCCTGTATAGGAGGAGCCTTGATGGAGTTTTCTTTCGTTGCGTGGACAAAGAGTATGAGAGCTAACTTCTGAAGGCCTTCCACAATTTTTCCTGTGGAGGGCTTTTTCTGTCTTTGTGACTGCCCATAAAATTCTACGGGCCAGGTATTACTGGCCAACTCTCTTTCAAGATGCATACAAGTGGGTAAGGAAATATGAATTATGATAGTAGTTTGTTGGGAGACCCAAGTTAGCTGCCCTGCCTCTTAAGCCAATAGTCATAGAGGAGTCATTCCAATAATGAAGAATTGATTTCATTGGTGTTGTAAACTCATATTCTAGTGCTAGACATGATTATGTCCTCACAACAATAGATTACTTCACCAAGTGGGTGGAAGCAATTCCAACCAAACATGCTACTTTAGAAGTAGTGTGCAATTTTCTCAAAGAGAACATCATTTCCAGGTTTGGGGTCCCAACCAAGATTGTTACTGATAACGTAGCTTGTTTCACTTCCCAAGAGATTACTCAGTTCTATTTTTGCTATGAGATCACCTTCTCTCACTCTTCTGATTAGTTTTTACAAGGGGATGGACAAGCTGAATCAAGCAACAAAAACTTGGTGACAATCATCAAGAAGCTGGTAGATGACAACCAAAGGACATGGCATAAAGTATTGGTTGATGCTCTATGGGTAGACATAATTACACCAAAAAGGGCAATTAGTATCTTTAATTTCTAACTTCTTTATGGACTCAATGCTGAGATAACAATCACCCTGAAATTTTCAGCATTGATATTGGCTAAAGCAATTGAAGATCAAACATATGAAAGTTCCATTGATAAGAGGATCATGTGCATGACTGAGCTGGATGAACAAAAAACCATGGTGGTAGACCGAATTGCTACCCATCAGAGTCTGGTGAAGAAGCTCTTTGACCAAAAAGCTAAGAACCATGATTCCCAGATTGAAGATCAAGCCCTTCTGTGGCATAAGAAGAGAGAACCAAAGGGAATGCATGAAAAGTTTGACTCCCTGTGGAGGGGCCCTTTTACTATTCATCAACTCAATGGTGAAAATAGTTTCCTGTTGAGGTTTCAAGATGGCACACCCTTTTCTCTGCCTCACAATGGGTAGCATCTGAAGCACTGCAACTCTTGAAGTATCAGATAAGCTCACCTTTACATATGTATATTTGTATAGTCTTTATTTTTACTTTGTCATTCATTTTCATTTTTTAGAGCCTTTCTTTTTGGGTAGCATGACTCCATGGCCCAATGGCATACTTGAAGGCACTCGAGATTCTAGTTTCTACTCCCTTTAGTGGTTTCAAGTTTTCAATTGAAGGAAGTTCTCCAACTGGACCTAGTTGTTGTCCCAAAAAAATGTCACTCATTTTTGGGACAACATATGAACTATTTTGGGCTCTGCAAAACCAAAATTATCTCTTCTTTTTTCAAAATTTGTTCTGAGCATTCAAATTCCTCATTTTTCAAGCTTTTCAAAATTCTACGGACTCTGCAGGCTTGATTCTACGGACTCTGTAGGTGGGATTCTACGGACTCAGTTTCTACGGACTTCACAGGAAGAAATCTACGGACTCAACATGCTTAAAATTAACAGGGTCAAAGGTTTCAATGGCTTTAACAGGTAAATTCCTTCGAAAGAGCAAGTTTCCAACACTTAAACATGTTCAGGGTTGGTTCAATCAGTGGGTTCAATCAAACGGTTCAAATGAGTGCCAGAAAGGAAAAAACTCAAGGGAGGAAGCTGCCAAGTGTCGTCTGTTGGGACAGTTTCTAATAAAGTTTCAAAACAGCGAAACATGCCACGTGTCCCGTTCTAGCTTAGCGAAGCACGACAAGTGTCTACATCCACGTTTCAGGTTTCTAATATGTTTCAAAGAGTATTTCAATAAGCTTCCCTCAACATCTCGTGGAAGGTGCTAGGTGGCCCATGCGGAAGGTTTCCATGTGCTTTTCTAAGAAGCTGCGAAAGTCACCACGTGTCCCTTAAAAAGCTTGACAAAAGTCGCCAAGTGTCAACGGTCACTGTGTCTTCCTTTGGTTTCGTTATTAAGTAAAGACTGTGGTGGGCCTTAGGTGAATTAATAGAATGAACGAAAGCTTCCAAGTGTCATTTGCCGAGACCCATTATAATTTGCTTCTCAAAGTAGCGGAATGTGCCACGTGTCCCTTGTAAAGTAGATGGAGCATGACAAGTGTCATCGTCTGCATGAATCCAAATGAGTTTCAAATGTTTCTACAATGTTTCTAGGAGCTTGGCGGAAGCCGCCACGTGTCATCTTCTATAGGACTCTCAAAAGGTATTTAAAGCTTTGCGAAACATGCCACGTGCCCGTTAAAACTCAGCGGAGCATGACAAGTGTCTGCGTCCGCATTTCAAGTTCCTTATAAAGCTTCTTTCAATAATCTTCTATTAGAGTTTTGCAGAAGGCACCAAGTGGTGACGACAAAATATTTCAATATATTTTTCTAAAAAGTAGTGGAAGTCACCACGTGTCCCTTGAAAAGCTCGACGGAAGCCGACAAGTGTCAACATCCGCAGTTTCTTCCTTCTGTTTCTTTGTTTCGTAAGGACTGTGGTGGGCCCTGAGTGAGTTGCTAAACTTAGCAAAGCATGCCATGTGTCATCGTCCGCATGAAGTCCAAATGAGTCCTAATATTTCTATATTATTTTTAAAGTCAGCAGAAGCCGCCATGTGTCATCTTTTGCAGGACTCTCAAAAGAAATCTAAAGCCTTTATAAGTTAAGCGGATGCTGCCACATGTCCTCGTCTGTTTTACAGCAGAACACACCACGTGTCACTTGTTGAGATTAGTGTAAAGTGGTCGGAGCAAGCAGTAAAGACACGAAGAAATTGCTGAGGATGACGGGCCCGCAGCCATCAAATTCAGAGCAACTATTTAGCCGTTGGCTTTCAAACGATGACGGACTCGAAGACGTCAAATTTGCGGTAATGAAATAACTGTTGATCTTTGCAAGTTTAAGCACGGACCCGAAGGTATTTAGAGACCTGTAGGCCGAAAAGAGGAACCGTCAAAAAAAGGAACTAAAAGAACTAGAAGAGGAAAAAGGTCGTCCGAGGGCTCGAATTGCTGCAGAAAAAGGGAAAGGCCAAAATATATGTAGGAGTTATTTCTAGTAGGTGGAACAGTCCACCAAGTAGATATTTGAGCCTGTAAACATTGAAGGCACAACCTGTTTATCTCTTTTGAAGTAAAGGTGAAGTGGACAGCTGCACAGATATCAAGGGACAGACTAGATGACTTAGGCCCAAGAGAAGACATTTGAGATGAATCAACACGCCACAGTTAAGGTGACCACCCTATTCCAGCATGGCCCTCTTTGACAAAACTAAAAATGCATTCAATGCATTGAGTGCAGCATGCGCTATTCCATAGAACAAAGTGCCAAGCCTTTCTTGGCTGATATATATTGTAGTCTCTTATGTCATTTTAAGGGAGATCTTCCCGTTACCAGAAGCAAAACTTTGTCCAAATTAAAAGGCATTACTGAGACTTTGAGCTCAGATTATTGTTCATATTATTTTATCTGAATGAAAAAGCAAGTTACTTGTAGACTTTGTGTTGTTATAGCTTGTGCTATTTTAAAAAATAGTTCTTATGCCTTTTTCTTGGGAGAGTTCTTGTTTATTTGATCTAACAAACATAACTAGTAGAAGTAATCAGGGAGGTGTCCTAAAGCCAACTGTAGAGAGACTTTGTGCCCCCACAATTGCCTTTAGTGTGTTTTCTTTTGTTCTCGTGTAAAAGATCTTGGGACGACTTTGTGCCCTCATTATCTTTCGTAATCTGTTTCTATGTAAAGGACCTTGGGACGACTTTGTGCCCTCATTGTCTTTCGTATCTCACTCTTAGACAGTCAAGGTGGAGACTTTGTGCTACATCTCAGTCTGTTGGTTACTACGCCCTTGGTTACCAGTTACTTGTCACTACCTGAAAGAAATCTTGTTGTTCCTTGCAAGATCACTTCTGAAAGAAGAGAAGTGCCTTCAGTGTTTTCACCATAATTTTCTCCTTTGTTTGTGAACATCATCTCTGAAATAAGAGAGATGGATGGTGTATCCTACCCTTGAGTGTTATTTTCTACTTATATATAGTATATAGCGCTTCATACTTATATGGAACCTCCCCTTGATGAGAGGAGAGATTTGTCCCCTGCTGATGTAGTAAACCTACACATCTGGCCGACCAATCTCCCTATGTTGTGGTTGAAGAGACCTATTTTACTCACCAGCTAGCTGGTTGACAAAATATTCACCCAACAAAGTGTTTCTGGATTCTCTCTCTGTTTCCATTTATGATCTGACATACTGTTGTCCCAAATTTCACATCCGTAGAGAATCACCAGGATAACCAACAAACTAAAGTGTTCTCTTGGTCTTTCAATCCCATACTCAAAAATCCTGCATCTATTTTGAAGAGAGTACAATGCTTTCCATCCTTGAATTTTTTTTGCTCTACATGTTTCCCAGCAAAGCTTGTGGTGAAAATCAAACTTGAGGCACTTATACTCTTCGACTATCTCTAACGCGTTGCCTTCAAAGGTAAAGGGATATTGTTTTTTTTCTTTTCAGAGAGAAGATCATTACTTTGGTTTTGTTTGTGTTCTCTTGCATTACAACCTCTTGACAAAAAATTTCAAGTGCTCTTAAATGTTCCCTCATGATGTTGGGTATTTTGGCAATTAAAATGAGGTCATTTGCATAAAAAAGCAGTCTTATAATATACTTAGCTAGTTGAATCCCCTCTCCACTATCTTTATTTACCCATTCTTCTAGTTTATCAATGTACAATTCAAATAAAGTTGGTGAAAGCGGGCAGCGCTGCTTGATGCCTATATCACTATCAAAACACACTGACATTTCATCACTAGTTCTGATTTTAGTCTTTACTTGCTCATATAATCTATGGACAATAGTTCTAAGTTCATCCAAAACCTCCAACACCTTCATCTATTCCAAAGTTTGTCATGGGGGACTGTGTTAAAAGCTTTTTTGAAGTTGACAAAACAACAAAATGCCTCGTCTTTCTGAGTGTTCCATATTTTTTCAATCAAGAATTTAAGTGTAACCCCATGATCAATAATAGAGTGCTTCGGTCTAAACCCAACTTGGATTTTAGCTCTTTTTCCTTCTTTTTTTGTCCACTTGCTGATTTTGCACTCTATCATGGTTCCGAAGAGTTTACTAAGAAGGGGATTAACCATGATAATATGATAATTTGACGGGTTATTGGTATCCCCACTTTTGAAGATAGGGATAACCACACTAGTCGTCCATTCTTTTGGGAAACCCTTTGGATGACCCTATTGAAGATGTGTTTGATATGAGGTGCCAGTACTTCAGCACCCCACTTTAAGTACTCCGCTTGCAGCGCATCAATAACTTGAGCTTTCCCACTTGCTAATTGTTTTATGCCTTGAATGACATCTTCAGTGTTGAAAAGTTTTGTATTCGCATAGATTATTGGGGGTCTATATTTATCTTGGTCCCTCTCATATAACAACTTTGCATGCTCAAGCCACTAGTTTCCGGTGCTATTGTTTTCTGTTTGTTTCTTCTTTTGACGTAGTGCTTTCCAAAATATTTTAGGACTATTTTTTTTGAGGGCAATCAACTCTATTCTTTTGTTGTTTACATACTTCTCTTTCTTATTCCATAGCATCTTTTCATACTCCTTATGCTTTTTGTCCATACCTCTCTTTCACAAATTTTTCTTTTCCATCTTACATTCCTCGTCGAACCATGGGTTTGTCGGAAAAGCATTTCTTGTTCCGCTCTTGGATCTAGCTCTCTTACAACCATTTAAGCCCTTGTGCATTAGGGGAATCAGCTTGTTCTCTCTGAGAAATTGATTATTTATGTTAGTTGTTTTTTCTTCGTGATCTCTGAACATTTGTTTGATTGCAGCTCTAAAGATTTCCTGATTCTCATGATTTAGAATGATTTTACCTTGGAGAGTATCCATCTTTTGGCCAAAGTGGACTTGTTCTTCATGTTGTTTCCTTATGAGAATGTGAACTTTAATATGAATTGGATTATGGTCTGATTTTAGCTCTAAGACATTGTCCTCAATTATAACCTCCATCAACTTCGAGGTGTAGCTCTGTGAGCAAATGACATAATCTATTACACTTTGGCCATTGTATGTTTTGCATGTTATTTTCCCTAATTCGGGCCATGCTCTCATACCATTGCAGATGACCATGCTGTAAGAGCTACAAAGCCCAAAGAGTTCAGTGCCAAAGTGTGAGACTGCACCTTTGCTGTCTTGTGAGACCCTGTCCCAAAGTTGGTCATTCTCTTCCTCAAACCATAGGGGGTTATCTTTCTCTATGTTGTTTTTCAAATTGAGAGCTTGATTGTTTGCAGTTCTTGCATTAAAGTCCTCAATTATTACTGTTTCTCTCATGTTACTAAAAATATAAATGTATTTTTTTAGCACTGCAAATGGATATTCACGATCTAGATTCTTTTTCTTATTAAATTTTGATCCCTTTGGAGCAAAGTAGCATGCTATGATCCTTATTGTGACTTGATTTTCTGTAATTTTAAGCCATATGAACTGCTTGTTTGGATCTTATTTTTTCACTTTTACGAAACTGTCCCATTCCTCTTTAATTAATACTGCTACTCCATCGTGTCCCTTGCCACTATCAGTTCTTTCATTGCACACTTACATCTTTTTATACCCTTCAAAATTTGGAATCCTACACCCATCATGTTCATGAGTCTCAATAAGGATGATGACATCCTTTCCCTCTGCTATGGGCCCTTATCCAGGTCCTCTTCTCCATGGATACCCTCTGTAGTTCCAATTTACCACTATTAAATACCCCTGGGGGGCCCCAAATTCCTATTTCTTATGTGGCACTCTGTCACCTATTTGAGCTTTGCCATTTTGTAGCCAAGCTCATTTTTCTGCATCTTGTCACCTTTACTTTCTCCCACTCTTTCCTCCTATCTACTTATTGTATTATAGTAAGGTCCTCATCAATGTAAATTTGCGTGCCTTTAAGGTATCTTTTATTCCTTAGTATCTTGTTTTTGTCCTCTATGTTCTTCAAGGTGACTCTGACATGTCTATTTTTGCCTCCTATCCATCTTCCTATCTTATTTGCTTATTGTATGACTCCTGTCCATTGAATTTGATCGTTAAGAAAGTCTCTTGTCAACTCCTTCATGATTTCCTTCTCACCATAGTCTTTTAGTCCTTTTATAATGATATTGATAGCCTTGTCATTTCTGTCCATCTCTTCCCTTATCTGGTTTCTCACCTATTTTTTTATGAGTTCTTTTTGTGTGTTCGAGTCCTTTCACCACTTGAGAACAGGGTTTAGCCTCATCTATTTGTTCTCTTCATTGTTTTTATCTTATCTCCATGCTAGCCATCGATGATTAGATCTCTTTTAAGTGACAGTGCTTGCTTCCTTCCACCACTTGTATCTTATCTTCCTCTTCTGTTTTCCTTTGGTCTAGTCGCTGCTTATTCCTCTCAGCGCTAGCTCACCTCTTGCCATGGAATGTTGAAGCTTATTTACCTGCTCTTTAAGCATCTCATTTTCCCTGATTAGTATCCTCTTAGCTTCTATTACTTCATTCCACTTGTTATCCTCGACTTGGCTTCTTTTCTCAAAGAAACAGAGTCTTTTTTTCAAGATCATTAGCTCGCTGACATACAATTCTGATGACCACGTTAGTGGTGTTATATTAGAACTATAAGTATAATTTTGATTATGACTACCTTCAGTCCTAATTTCAGACCCTAATGGTTGGTTAATGTCTACAGTTTTCATGGTGTCTTCTCCTAATCGAGATACGAGTTTCTCCTTCCCTTTTCCTTTATCTTGTTCAGTTTGCTCTTCTCGTGTTTGTTGATTTCCTATTGTGCTTCCCAAGGTCTTGATTGCACTTTTGGGATAAATGGTTGTGAAATTTCCCTTTCTTACAAGTTTCTGAATTCTATTTTTTCTGCGCCTTAATATTCCATTGTATTGCTTCGCATTTACATAGATGCATTGTTCCCCTATTTTAGAAATATGAAATTTATTTATTGCTTTTAAAACTTACAATAATAATAATTAAAAAATAATAATAATTAATTATAAAATTATATCATTTAAAATATATATCAAATGGATTATATATATATATATATATATATATATATATATATATATATATATATATATATATATATATAAAAGAGTCATTTATTGTGGGATACAATTTGACCATTCTAAACATTTAAGGAGTTGATGGAGATTTCATCCAAATCAATGTGAACAACAAAGTTGTGATGGAAAAAATTCTCCTTAAAAAATAATATAATATTACATTATTAATATATTATTTATATATATATAACTATTACAATATTATATATATTATTAGTATTATGTAATTATATTATTATTATATATTTACTATTAATAAATTATATATTAATTATAGTTAGTATATATATATAGTATCACATCTCTTTTTGTGTAATCATATACACTTTGTGTAAAAAGTATTTTAAAATGTCTTTTTGAAACTCGTAGATTTACTGAAACACTCTTGAACATACATTCATTATGAAAATATGTGTTTTAGAAAATATTTTAAATAGATACAAGTTTTCATCAAGATGACACATATTTCAATCATATATTATGTAACTCTTAAACAATTTGTAGAAACTATAGATTGTATTGATAGATTTGACATGTCATTGAAGTTTACACGTATATCTGCATTGGCTTCTTCGAGACTATCACCTAAAATACCTTGTCATTTCCCTTCACCATCACCACCCACCTCATTTTATAATATTTCACTGCTTTCATATTTTATATGGTCTTGCCTTTCCCCACTACTTGGCTAACTACGAAACGAAATTTCTTCTCCTTGTAAAACTTATTTCCATATTGTATAAACCCCATTTCTCATCATCACCTCCAAAAAAATTAGATTATTTTTCTAAACATTTATTACTCAAAATATAATACAAAATCAATTATTATAAATCTTGAATGAGAT
Source organism: Torreya grandis (assembly GCA_037957365.1). Taxonomy (NCBI): domain Eukaryota; kingdom Viridiplantae; phylum Streptophyta; class Pinopsida; order Cupressales; family Taxaceae; genus Torreya; species Torreya grandis. Next base: position 2,559,597 of record JARHVA010001331.1, read on the forward strand.
AACACTATCAATTTACACACATTACTTTACAAAACCCTTCTTAACTTAAAAAAATCAAATATCAAATAACACACCTTATAAACTAACTTCTACCTTTTAGATAACTGCTAGTTAATAAATATTATTAATAAATGTGCAAATATTTAGATGCCTACTACAACATAGAAAGAAATTAGATATAATCTACCCATTAAAGTGCTAATTATCAACTCATAATTAATAAACATTATTAATAAATGTGCAAATATTTAGATGCCTACTACAACATAGAAAGAAATTGGATATGATCAAACCATTAAAGTGATACTCATCAATTCATCAATTAAAATTTCTTCCTAATAGGTCTGCGTAGCCCTATATATATGCGCAACCAAATCCAGAAGCTAAATGTTGTTGCAATCCTGCCCTTTCCTCGGTAGAAACTACAGCCTACAATTACAATGGTATATATTTTGGTTCTCCTATTTTAATGGACCATAACCAGAACGCACAAACTAGGTGTGTTGCTGTGACGCCTCCAAACCCACCATCCACATTAACTGCTGTTTGCTTTTAATTCCCCATCTGCCCCCCAACACGTATAAATCATACTACATTGAGAAAACGATGTGGCCATCCTAAGTGAACAAAACGACGGGCACGTTATGAAATCGACATGGCCATCTTGTGTGGACAAAACAATGGGGCATGTTATGAAATGATTTGAATTTTCAAAACTCAACATTGCCATTTCGTGGTATGATTGTTCGAAGCTCGTGCCTCCCTTGAACGCATCTTTTTGTGAACTAGTGTGCATGATCACGGATCCTTTTGCAAGAAATAGCCGCAAACAACCATAGCTGCAACTATCCCAGTGATATTTCCGAATTTTCATTCAATTCTGAATGAGCCCAGGACGTTCCAAAGGAGGATGAAGCATTTGAGCAAGGTGTGTGAGGATTGCAAATCTGAGTTTGTGCATGTGCATGTAATCTTAGCCAACACACCTCTAATCATACACAGGTTAGTTGTTTTAATCCTAAGCTTATTTCTCTTCTTGTATTCTTACACATGGCTGCCCTTAAAATACATGCGATTATTTTTTCTTTTTTAACAGAATACTTCAATGAGAATTCCATCAGATTATGTACCCAAAGCTACACATGCAAGCTTAAGTTATCTTACTCCCAAAGTAATTCACAGACCCGCTACCCATTTTTACTGAGGGGTATTGTACCCAAAGCCACATTTGTAGACCCACACGTTCCCCTCCCGCTTCCCCAAAGAAATTATTTCGCTGAATGCAAACCCATGGTTGTTTCCAAAAAGCAATTGATTTTAAAATCAAAGAAACAAATAGAAAACATGGATATTTACAATTCTCATGTCCTTTGAAGATAACATGTTCATTTGACCCAACATGTTCAACGAATAAATTATCTCGTCACATATCACCCAACATGTTCAACAAATAAATTATCTCATCATATATCACGAATTTAAGATGGATATTTACCATCTCATATCGTTCGAAAATAACATATCCATTTGATTTAACATGTTCAAAGAATAAATAGTCTCATCAAATACTACGAGCTTAAGATGGAGATTTACCATCTCATGTCTTCAAAGATAACATATCCATTTAACCCAACATTCAAATAATAAATTATTTCATCAAATACCACAAGCCTAAATATTTTCTCTGCTTTGAAAATATTAACCGTAACAAACAATTTTTTTAATAGGAAAGATTACATTTCAGATTGGAAAGCTAAGAAAACTCCAAACACTCCATCTCAACGACAATATCCTCAAAGGAAACATTCTTGTAAGTCTTTGAGAATTGAATTGTTCCAAAGTTCCAAACTTTAGACACGACTATAATTTTTTGTTTGAGACCATACTTTTTTGATTAGGACATTCCTCTCAATCGATGATTCTTGTTTTTAAGTCAAATAAGTTCCATCGATGCATTCCATGTCAACTAAGCAATCTTGCAAGTCTTCATCTTCTAGATATATCACATAATAATTTCACTTGGGGCATCCCACCATAATTGGAAACATTGACAACCAAAAGCAAATGACAACTATCATTACAAAGAATAAGTTCAAATGATCATCAAAACATTAGTCTAGTATTATCATAACTCTATTTCGTTACTTATAAGTTGCATTCATCTATTTTTAAATCAACTTTCATAGAATATTCTTTTAGAATTTGGATACTTATTTCTTTCACCTTGAACTTAATCAAAAAAATAGTCTTACATAGCATACTCCAATTAGTTATGGAATCCTAGAGAAGTTATTGGATCTTCACTACTTTATTTTCCTCCCCTGCACCTCCATTTCTTTTCTACCTTTCTAGAAATCTCATTTCCTTTCAATATCTCATAGTAAGGAAAATTTCTCCTTCGCTACTTTATTTTCCTCCCCTGCACCTCCATTTCTTTTCTACCTTTCTAGAAATCTCATTTCCTTTCAATATCTCATAGTAAGGAAAATTTCTCCTTCGCTACAGTCTTCTTGGGATGTATTGTGTGTTATGTAAGATATAAGAGTATATGTTTTTTTCACTTTTGAAGAAGGTTTTCATCATAAAAATTGTATACAAGATATTGTTGCAAAATTTTGTTATTATATTTTTTACAATTTTAATTATTTTTAATAATTTATTTTGATAAGGACATGACACTTTATCATTTAGTTATTTATTTTTATTTAATTTATGTAATTTTATATCAATTTAAAAGGTTATAAGTTAAATTTTAATCAATAAATAATTTAAATAAAATATTATAGACGGTTAGATTTTAGATGAAACTTACGTTAACATGTTCTAATAAGGTGTTATGTTGGCTTTGATTTGTTTTGATTTCATGCCTTTCATGCTCCTCACATCATGTCTGCAGGAGTTTTAAAGCTAGTCTCCCATTTATTGCATTTGGATCATTACCCTTCAGACATTTTTTTATATATAATGGTCATCTCTCGCTCTATCACAACTATTTTTATAGACAAAAAGAATGATGGCATTAAAACAAGCCAATAAATTTGTGTCGAAAGTTTACAATGAATTATAACTTCTGCCTCTCCCTCTTAGCCTGATGTTTGCTTGCACCCTAATGCCACAGATAATCTATGTAATTTTTATGAAAACTATTATGTTAGATTATTTTGTTGGTTGCATCCCCTCAAATGAGTCCCTCAATGCCTAGTTTCAACACCAGAGGGAACCCTTGAGTGTTCATGTCATTGGCATTTGAAACCTCACAAAGGGGTTCTATATTTTCTCCTTTAAGGAGTCATCCCAAGTCCAAGCTCATCTTGTTAAATTGAGCTATTACTTATTGAGGAACACCCTCATGATCTTGTCCCCATGGACTCATAACTTTAAAGTTACTGACCAAGCATCACTTTGGGTGTTGACCTAGATTGAGCTCCCCAAACTCCCACTTCCTTTATGGGCCTTTCTTGAAGAGATTATCAAACTGATAGGGTGTGTTTTATGTCATGAACAAAGTAAGTTTTATGTCTTTCTATTCTCAGTTATGTACCCAAAGCCACATATGCAAGTCTAGGTTATATTGCTCCCAAACTCATTTGTAGACCAATAAATACTTTGGAACACCATTTTACCACATGGTATAAATTGTAGTATGTTGGAAACTAATACTTTGGATGTTGCACACAGTTCATAGGTAACATTTAATGTTGTAAACCATAATCCAAACTTATATGCAAATTGTCACATGTTGACAATTAACATTTTGAATGTCGAATTTTCCATCTTTATGATGGATGATTAAGAAGAAAATGATTTCCTACAATAAATTTTTGTTGAAGTGGGGAAAATTGTATGTAATTTTTTTTATTACTGATGATGAATAATTTTTTAGTTTGATTCTTGTTTGTGGATAGTAATTGATTGTTATATGGATTGTTTTAGGAAGAATAAATCAACATCCAATCATCATTAAGTGCATGCCCTGAGTTTAGATGTTTGCATCAAGTTACTTGAGATTCTAAGAGGTTTTAGATGGCATATCCATCAATTGGGGTGGGATTCCCACTGGGTTGGGACATCCATTCTATGGCTGCTAATATCTAGTAATGTAATGTCGATGAGTGTTTATATATTTTCTAAATACAAATGTAGACACGGGGGTCAACATAGGTATTATTAATGATGCTATACCTATTGGCTATGAAAAATCTAATATTCTTTTTACATTAGTATAATACTCAATATTTTAAAACTTCACATTCACTTTGTGAAATTTAATGTTGTGTTTTATATTTTAGTGGTAGGATGTAGGGTGGAGCAAAGGTGATGAAGGTGTTAATAACCCTCATATTGAGTTTGTCTCCATAAATGTACATGAACCATTTATTGTACTTATTCTTTGTACCTTCTTCATGTTCATATATGCTTCATTTTACATTTATATTATAGTCAATATTACACCAATTTACATCCACCTTGTGATTTTCTATGTTGCTTTTTTGTATTTTAGCATAAGGGGGCAAAGCAGAGACAGGATGATGAGGTTGATAATGACCCCCACAATGAGTTTATACCCTTAAATGTGCACATTGGATGTAATTATTAATTTTTTCCTTTGTCATGCTCACATATCCTTCTCTTTACATTTCTATAGTAGTGAATATTAGACCATTTCACATCTGCTTTGTGATTTTCTATATTATTCTTTTTAGCATGAGGCGGTAGAATAAAGCCAAGGTGTTGAGGTGATAAAGACCCACACAAAGAGTTTATACCCTAAAATGTAAACCTTGACTGTACTTATTCTTTGTTCCTTCATCTTGCTCATAGATGTTTTTTATTTCATATATTTTTTATCAACATGTATATGTTAACTATTGTGGTAGGACAAGGTGGAGTGGGACAAAGTTGAGGATGATGTTAATGATGATGATAGTGATTGGCTTCTAGATGATTTGTAATTTGATTTGGAAGAGGAATAACCAAAATATGTAAGAACATTTTATTGTTTTAAAAAATGATTTCTTATTTTTATTGATTTAATCATTATTTTTTTATGCTTCTAACTCAAGATTCTTTATTGAATGATAGTTTTCAGGAAAATATAGGATTGTATACATGAGTATTACGAAGTTATATTTATAATATTCTTGCACTGCACCCATGCAAAACATTTTTTGATAAGGGTGGAAATCCATTTTGGTCACTAGAAAAACTAATTGCTCACTATTTTAAGATTCATCATAGGTAGCCTATTTCAAGGAGGTTTCTAGTTCATGTTGGTAGTGTAAAAAGGAATTCAAAGGGAAGGGTATAAACTAAAATAAAAACATAATGCAAGTCACTATACCAAATTCTATAAACTTAGAGTGTCAATAAGAGGGATAGGTTAGAAAGATCATGATGGCAAGTAAGAATGTATTCCAATTATGTAATCTCAGTGAGATAGCCTTAAAGGGTATCAATGAGCAAATGATTACATATGATTCAAGTTAAAAAATGGAATAGATAAAGTAAGAATGCATAAGGTGAAGAGAGTAATATCGATAAATGGATAAATAAAGACTAAGGGTGGACCAAGGGCAAGGTGCATGCAATAGTGAATCTCAAGGTAGTTGCAATTCGCTGAATAATTTTCATGCATGAAAAGTTAAGGTAATTTTAAATTTATGAATAATAAATTTTATATTTCTATAGCAATCACCATCATAAATTGAGAGAGATGATCCTTAGATTCATCCTAGTGATGACGATGGTATTAATTTGAGAGAGTACCTTTCACATAAAGGGAAAAAGGTTTGTAAGGGGAAATTTCCATTTTAGGTGATGATGAAATGCCTAGTGTAAGTAAAGTCACTGAATTTGTCCATTTTTTAATATTAAAGTTATATTTAACATTAGTTTATTTTTCTAATATTACTTATTGGTCCTTTGTACACCTTAGTTAATGACGAGGATAAGATAACTATGGGTACCTTTAACACATATCAATTCTTTATCCATAAATAATTTTAGTTTTCACCTTAGTGCTAATGTAAAAATGTACACCTTAGGTTGTATGGTTATGAAAGACACCATAGTATCTGTTGATTAGGGCTATACTTGCGATGGTGTGCCTACCCAAAAGATCTACTATATTGACAATATTTAGAGGTGTTGTATAAGGATTTAGAGTTACTAGTGTTTACTAGGAGTGAGGAGGACTCATTGAAAAATAATGTCCACTCAAATGCAATTTGACATTTTAGTTATATCAGTATTGATGGATCCACTAACAATGTGCAACAATATTTATATCTTATTCTTGTTGAATTAAGCATTGAACCTTAACATTTTTTATTTTTATATTATTTTATCTTGTCCTTAGATTTAGAATTTGGATATGTTGTCCCCGAAAAATGCCACTCATTTTTCGGACAACCTACAGACTATTTTGGCCCTGCACAGACCAAAATCCTCTCTCCCCTTTTCAAAAATTATTTTGAGCATTCAGGTTCTTCATTTTTCAAAGCATTTTCAGAAATCTATGGACTCTGTAGGCTTGAATCTATAGACTTTGCAGGCTTGGAACTACGAACTTTATAGATGGTTTCTATGGACTTCACTAATAGATGTCTTCAAACTCTTTCAAAGTTAGAGAAAACTATGAACTTGGCTTCTACGGACTTTGCAGGCAGGCTCAAATCTATGGACTCCTAAGGTTGGTTTCTATGGACTCTGTAGGAAAGAAACGGGTTCCACACTTAGCCATTTTTTCAATCGAGAAGTTCAAAGGGGCCTTCCAAGAGCCCGAAGGACAAGTGCCCTTGCGGAGGGCAGTGAGCAAAAGTGGACAAAAGTTGGAAATTCCTCTGGAAAATGGCTAAGTAAAAGAGACCGCAAGAATTCTTTCGAGAAGATTTTTCTCAAAAAAATGTTTAAGGAAAAATTCCTTCGGACTTTTTGTTCGAAGGAATTCACTTGGAGAGAAAGTTCGAAGAAATGGAAAAGAACAAATGGCTAAGTAACAGAAACTTTCCTTCAGACATTTTGTCTGAAGGAATTGTTTCAGGCTTTTTGCCTGACAGAAAAAGCCAGAAAGCCAAAAGCCCACCAAAGAAGTGAGAAACCGCCAGGGAAGTTGAAGCCTGAAGTCTGCCCAAAAAATCTTGAAGGATAGGTACCCTTGCGGGGGGAACTTGACGACAGAGAAAGGACCATTTTAAAAGCCTGAAGGAACACCTTCCCTTCGGGATGATCTAAAGGCTGAACAAAGACATAGAAAGGAACCTTCAAAGACTTAGACAAAAAAGGCTTCAAAGGATGAACTGAATGAACCGATTGAACCATTGAACCATTGAACCAAAAAGTTCAATGAGTTCATAGGTTTAAAGGTTCAACCAGAGCTTAGAAAGATAAAGGAAGCAATGATTAAGTGAGACACAGAATGAACCAATGAACCGATTGAACCTTGAACCGAAAGAGTTCAAAGTTCAATGGTTCATAGGTTCAAAAATTCAAAGGCGGCCTCAGTCAAGGAAAAAACAACAAACAAGTGGTTCAATGGATGGTTCAACGGGTTCAAGGTTCAACATGGTTCAAGCAGCTGGCAACCATTGATGGTCCCGTGGATATCAAATTTAAAGGGATATCCATGGAAATTCAAATAAATCATAAAATTTAAAGGAAGAATCAAGTGACTGACTGAAAAGAGAGCCCAAAGACTCAAATTTATATAGGGAAGAGAAGATCAATGCAAAGGACTAGAAATATCTTCAAAAGAGTTATTTTTAGTAGGTGAAATAGTGGATCGAGTAGACTTCTGAGCGCACCAAACTAAAGACGTGGCCTATTTTTATTCCATGAAGTAAAGACAAATTGGATAGATGCACAGACATCAGGAAAAGGACTAGATGGTCCATACCAAGGAAGATACATATTAGATGAAGGGACATGCCATAGTTATGGCAGCGCACTGTTCTCAGCATGGTCTCTCCAGATAGGACTGAAGGCACTTTGAAGACGTTGATTGTAGCATGGGCGATCCCATGGAAAAAAGTGCCAATCCTTGTGTAGTTGCTATAAGATTGTAATATCTCATTTGTAAAGAAGACTTTTCATTTTTACAGGAGTGAAACTCTGCCCATTTGAAAGAAGAAGATTGAGACTTTGAGCTCAGAGTGTAATTTCATTTCATTTTATCTGAATGAGAAAGCAAGTTGTTTGCAGACTTTATGTTATTTTGGCTTGTGCTACTTTAAGAAATTGTTCATATGTCTATTTTCTAGAAGCATTCTTATTTATTTAATTTGACAAGCAGAATTAGTGAAGGTAAAAAGGGAGGTGTCCTGAAGCCAACTATGAGAAGACTTTGTGCTTTCACAATTATTTTTAGCGTGTGTTTTTCATTTTATTTCTATGTTGAGGATTCTAGGATGACTTTGTGCCTCTATTATCCTTTGTGTTATACTCTTTGGGTAGTTGAGGTGGAAACTTTGTGTTCTGTTTCATCCTGTTGATTACTGCGCCCTTGGCACCATGTTACTTTTACTACCTGAAAGAAACTCTTGTTGTTTCCTGTAAGAACACTTATGAAAGAATAGAAGTGCCTTCAGTGTTTACACCAAGATTTTCTCCTTTGTTTATGAGCATCATCTCTAAAAGAAGAGAGATGGATGGTTTATTCTGCCCCTATGTGTTATTTTTTGCTTATTTATATTGTATATAGCTCCTGCATATTTATAGGGAACCTCCCCTTGATGAGAGGAGAGATTTGTCCCCTGTTGATGTAGTAAAATTACACACCTAGATGACCAATCTCCCTATGCTATGGTGATAGGAACTATTTTGCTCACCATTTAGCTGGTCGACAAAATATTCACCTAACAATTTTTGGTGACTCTGCTGAGGAAGAGCGTGCAGTTTAAAGTCTCAAACTTCAAGCTGAAGTAGATCTTGCTCTTTTCCATTTTTTGTTCTATAATCTAACAACTCCACATTATACCATAGGCCAAAAATTCCAAGGTGTATTTGACCCTACTTTTGAGTTGGTGCAGCAGATTAATTTTGAGTTGTTTCCTCCATAACCTCACATTTGATGAACTAGGAGTCTTCCTCCTAGCCCTACTAGGCCACCAACACAAGGCAGAGCTCCTTTTTCTGCTGCTAGCCAAGCTTTGCCTATCCACACTCCACCTGGATTAGTGATCCCACTTTTACATAATCAAATCATGGTTCAAGGCCCCTGGGGCAACTCTTTCGGTCTACTAAATTTTACTCCACCTTTGCATGAGCTTCCATGCAGTTTAAGGAAGAATTTCCCTAAGTTCTTTGGTGATGGGAAATTCACCCTGATGAACATATTATTGCTTTCAGCATAGCCTGTGGCGTAATAGGGGTAGAATTTGAAGACATAGCGGTTAGTCTATTCGTGGAGACGCTACAAGGCGCTACTACAAACTGGTTCTACCACCTGCAGGCTAGATCAATGACCAACTAGGATACACTTAAAGACAAATTTGAAGCCAGGTTCAAGCCTAAAGAAGATGCGCATGCCTTGCTGGCCCAGGTCACATAGATGAAGAAGGAGCCCCATAAACCTATGAGGGATTTCATTCCAAGTTTGACAAGCTGAGGCATAGGATTCCCATGGTCGCCCAGCCAACACCTCAGAATCTCAAGTGTTTCTTCATCAACTCACAACTGCCTAAAGTGAGTTTCTTACTGAGACATGCTAGACACATAGACCTTGCTGCTGCTCAAGACTTGGCTACTGAGGTAGAAGATGACCTTATTTTGGCAGGAAAGATAAGGAGAGAACCTAATAAAGGTAAATCTTCTTCATCTTCTGAGTATTCACCTACAGCCACCACTGACCCAATGGTACAAAAGCTAGAAAATGAAATGCTAGCTCTCAAAAAGTAAATGGCGCAAGGGATGTCATCTGCTCCTGCATACAGAGATATGCCCAAGAGGACATTTTAGAATCAGGCGTACCAAGGTAATGTAACCAGGAATCAAGGACAACAAAATTGCCTTCCTCCTCCACATAAGAACCTTGCCCTTGAAGCACCTCTAAACAACTCGACAGTTGGATATCTTGAAGGTGAATTGAATTTCTCAATCTAGATTGAGTTGAATCTTGAAGATGACATTAATCTCTTCACTAAGGAAGAAGAAGAATTAGCTAGTGACTCCCATATTAGTTTCCTGAACTATCAGGATGAACCCAGAAGAGAAGGCAATGCAGGTAAGGGGTTATATGTTGTATTCACCTGATCCAAGAATCAATTAGCTCAACAAGCTAGTAAGGAGAAAGTAGAGGAGTGACCTCAACCAACAGTTTCAATTGCTAAGCGGGGATCCACTCTTCCTTTCTAGCCAAAGGACCCAGTGATTGTGAAAAAGGTAAGTACCCCAAATGCCCCTATGCCTTCTACTTCAAATTTGCAGTCCAGTCCTCCTTTCAAAAATCAAAAGGATGAACTCCCATCTTCTGATCCTAGCTCGTTTTAGACATTTGATATCATTGACCATATAAAGAAGACCAAAATTCAAATGTCTGAATTTGAATTTTTGTAGTCCCATCCTGAGCAATTAGATAGACTGGTTCAATGTGTTAAAAACCAAAACATCCCTATTGAACAAGAAATTCCTAAAGTGACACATGATCCCCCCAGAAATGCACCCACCAGGAACAACCTTGTCATTGCTCCCCCTGCTGCTCCTGGCAGGACTGAATCTTTTTATGTCTCATTGCTGATAAATAGACATCAGCTGAATAATTGCATCATTGATTCTGGAGCTTTAGACAATGTCATGCCTACTAAAGTGGCTAAATCTCTTGACCTCAAATTGACCAAGACTTTTGATAGATGCTTCTCCATAGAGAACAAGCAAGTACCTTTGCTGAGACAAATTAAAGATGCCCAATTTGCATTTGCAGCTTTCTCAGACAAAAGAATCAAGATGACTGTCTTGGTAGCCGATGTCCCAGCATCATATGGCATCCTTCTTGGGCAGAATTTATACTGAGATGTTGGTGGTGAATTGAGCATGGATTTATCAGAGGTGAGGATTCCAGTCAAAGGTGTTATAAAGAGGCTACTCCCTGAGAAGGAAGAGAAATATGTGGTTACCCAAACCTCAGCACCTGAAGCTCAAATTTTATTTGAGTCTTCACACATGGGTAACTACTTTCTATCCACAGATGGAGTTCATGAGACATCTAATGAAGCTACTACAAATGATAGCTTGGAAATATATTCAGCTGGAACAACAGAGGAATTGGCTGGGCACAAGGCAATTATGCAAGTATCTCCACCCCCAAATGAAGAAGAATCTAAAAGAAAATCAGTATCAAATGAGGTATGGATTCTTGAATTTGATGGTAGCTACTTCTCCACTGCTTCAAGGGCTGGGGTTGTGTTAATATCTCCTCAAAGAGATATTTTTCCCTCATCTTATAAATTATAATTCAGCAACATGAATAACACAGCTGAATATGAATCTCTATTGCTTGGATTGAGGGCTGCTCGAGACAAAGGCATCAAGATCTTTCATGCTAAAGGAGATGTCAAACTAGTGGTTTGTCAGGTGAGTAATTGTGTCAAACCAAGAATGAAAGATTGCGTCATTACTGCAATCTAGTCTGGGACCAGCTTGAAGACTTTGATGCTTTCAGCATCTTTGTAGTTCCTAGAGAATTCAATGACCAGGCAGATGCACTGGCTATTTCAGCTACTCTCTTGGTCCCTCACCTATATTTCAAAGGAGACAAGTACATGATTGAGCTGGTATTTCATCCAAGTGTACTTGATAATGCCAGTCATTGGTAGGTATTTAACAATGACAACCAAATCATTGCCTTCTTGGAGAAAAAAGATAGCGTTGAATGGCTGAATTTTGAAGGTAATGAACCTCAAAAGTGTGAACTAGGTCTTGAATCAAATTCAGACATAGGTGAGGAGTTCTTGCAACTCAAAGGAAATAAGATTCTTAAAGCCCTAGTTTTCCTTGAAAAGCTGTTTGATAAGCATGATAGATTCATCAAACAACAACTAATGGATTCAAGCTCATCTCAGGAGTTTGATCAAGTAAATCAGGGAACCAAAGAAGACCTCAAGATGGTGAACATCAAGAAATGTTGTACTCCTAAGGAGAGGTTCTAGTTCACTAAGTTATTCGACCAGTACATGGACGTCCTGACATATTCCTATGATAACTTGAAGTCACTTTTGCCTGATAAAATTTGATATGACATTCCTCTCAAGGCTGATTCAACACCTTACAGGCAAAAGTCTAGGCATTATAATCCAAAAATATCAGGTACTATTCTATCTGAAATACAAAAAATGCTAAATGCTAGGATAGTCTTCCCAATCCATCATTCCACATGGATTGCCAATATAGTGCCTGTAAAAAAGAAGAATGGTGAAATTTGCCTTTGTGTGGATTTTAGAAATTTGAGTCAGGCATCTTTGAAAGATAATTATCCTTTGCCAATCATGGATCAAGTGTTGCAGACAGTGACGGGCTCAGAGATGTTATCAATGCTAGATGGCTTCTCAAGATATAATCAGGTTGAAGTTGGTGAAGTAGACTAGCATAAGACTACTTTCACCACACCCTGGGGCACGTTTGCATATAGAAGAATGCCTTTTGGCTTGATAAATGCTAGCGCTACCTTCCAAAGAGCAATGGACCTTGCACTGTCTTCTCTAAGCATTGCCCAGATCATGAGAGCCATTTGCAACAAGTGCTAGAATGCTATCGCCAGAATGGCATTTCCTTAAACCCCAAGAAGTCAATTTTTAGAGTAACAGAGGGGAAACTTCTCAGACACATTATGTCCAAAGGAGGCATAAAGATTGACTCAAACAGAGTCAAGTCTATCCAAGAACTTTTCTTTCCCACAAGCAAGACTGCTATTCACTCTTTCTTTGGAAAGGTGAATTTTTTACAGAGGTTCATTCCTAAATTTGTCAAGAAGACTAGGCACATTGTAAACATGATGAAGGGAAAGGCCACCTTCAGCTGGACTGAAGAAGGCAAGTCAGCTTTTGAGGATATCAAGACTGCCATTGCCCATGCTCCAATTCTGGCTTGTCCAGACTATAGCAAAGAGTTCACCATTTATAGCTATGCTTCAGAACATACGCTTTCAACAATTTTGGTTCAACATAATAAATAAGGTATGGAATCTCTCATTTCCTTCATGAGCTATCCCCTTAAAGCTCATGGGCTAAAGTAATCAAATATGGAGAAGCACGCTTATGCAGTGGTGAAGGCCATAAAACATTTTCATTTTTACATCCTCAATTCTCGAGTTACTGTCTTAGTCCCTGACACCACAGTGAAATCTATACTGACTCAGCAGGCATTTGGGATGAAAATAGGCAATTGGGTTGTAAAGATCCAGGAGTTTGATCTGGTCATCAAGCCAACAAAGCTGGTGCATGGAAAGGGGTTATGCCAACTAATTATTGATAATAAGCCAAGAGGAACAGAGCATGAAGAACCAGAAGTGGATGACACACCAACAATCCTCTTTGTCTCCACCATGAATGAGTGGTATTTAGGTATTTCTCATTTCTTTACTTATGATGAATGTCATGCTCACCTATCTTATAAAACAAGAGAACCATCAAGCTGAAAGCTGCTAATTTTGTCCTCTAGGACAATGGCCTATACAAGAGGAGCCTTGATGGAATGTTCCTTCGCTGTGTGGATAAGGAGCAACAAAGCCAACTTCTAAAGTCCTTCCACAATTCATCCTATGGAGGACATTTTTTTGCCCCTATGACCGCCCATAAGATCCTATGAGCCAGGTACTATTGGCCAACTCTCTTTCGAGATGCATACAAGTGGGTCAGGGGATGTGAACTGTGCCAGCAGTTTGTTGGAAGGCCCAAGTTAGTTGCCCTACCCCTCGAACTAGTGATCATAAAGGAGCCATTACAACAATGGGGAATTGATTTTATTGGAGTTGTAAACCCATCATCAAGTGCTAGACATAACTATGTCCTCACAGCAATAGACTACTTTACCAAATGGGTGGAAGCAGTTCCAACCAAACATGCTACTTCAGAAGTAGTATGCAATTTCTTTAAAGAGAACATCATTTCTAGGTTTGGGGTTCTAACCAAAATTGTCATTGATAATGCAGCTTGTTTCACTTCCTAGGAGATTACTCAATTCTGTTTCCACTATGAAATCACACTCTCCCACTCTTCTGATTATTTTTCACAAGGGAATGGACAGGTTGAATCAAACAATAAGAACTTGGTGATTGGTGGATGACAACCAAAGCACTTGGCATAAGGCATTGGTTGATGCTCTATGGGCAGATAGAATCACACCAAAGAGAGCAATTGGTATGTCGTCTTTCTAACTTATTTATGGAGTCAATGCTAAAATACCAATTACCCTGGAGTTGCCAGCACTGAAATTGGTTAAAGCAGTTGAAGATCAAATGTATGAAAGCACCCTGGATAAGAGGATCATGTGCCTGACTGATTTGGAGGAGTAGAGAACTGCAGTGGTGGATTAAATTGCCGCCCATCAAGGTCTGGTGAAGAAGCTCTTCAACTAGAAGGCAAAGAATCATGATTTCCAGATTGGAGATCAAGTCCTGCTGTGGGACAAGAAAAGAGAACCAAAGGGGATGCATGGAAAGTTTGATTCCCTGTGGAGGGGCCCTTTTACTATTCATCAACTCAACAGTAAAAATAGTTTCCTATTGAAGTATCAAGATGGCAATCTATTTTCTCTATCTCACAATGGGCAACATCTGAAGCACTTCAACTTTTGATGTATCGAATGAGTTCCCCTGTACATATGTATATTTGTATAGTCTTTTGTTTCTATTTTATTCTTTTGTTTTCATTTTTTGGAGCCTTTATTTTTGGGTAACACGACTCCATAGCCCAATGGCACACTTCAAGGCATTGGAGATTCTAGTTTCTACTCCCCTCAGCTGTGTTTCAAGTTTCCAACTGAAGGTAGTTCCCCAACTGGAGCCAGCTATTGTCCCTGAAAAATGCCACTCATTTTTCAGACAACCTACGGAGTATTTTGGCCCTACACAGACCAAAATCCTCTCTCTCCTTTTCAAAAATTATTCTAAGAATTTAGGTTCTTCATTTTTCAAAGCTTTTTCAGAAATTTATAGACTCTATAGGCTTGAATCTACAGACTCTGCAGGCTTGGAACTATGAACTTCATAGATGGTTTCTATGGACTCCACAAACAAATGTCTACGGACTCTTTCAAAGTTAGAGAAAACTATGAACTTGGCTTCTACGGACTTTGTAGGTAGGCTCAAATCTATGGACTCTCAAGGTTGGTTTCTACGAACTTTGCAGGAAAGAAACAGGTTCAACACTTAGCCATTTTTTCAATCGGGAAGTTCAAAGGGGTCTTCCAAGAGCTCGAAGGACAAGTGCCCTTGTGGAGGGCAGTGAGAAAAAGAGGACAAAATTTGGAAATCCCTCAGGAAAATGGCTAAGTAAAAGAGACCAAAAGAATTCTTTTGAGAAGATTTTTCTCGAAAAAATGTTTAAGGCAAAATTTCTTCAAACTTTTTGTCTGAAGAAATTCACTCGGAGAGAAGGTCTGAAGAAATGGAAAAGAACAAATGGTTAATTAAAAAAAACTTTTCTTCAGACATTTTGTCTGAAGGAATTCTTTCGGGCTTTTTGCCCGATGGAAAAAGCCCGAAAGCTAAAAGCCCGCCAAAGAAGTGAGAAACCGCCGGGGAAGTTAAAGCCTGAAGTCTGCCCAAAAAATCCTGAAGGATAGGTACCCTTGTGGGGGGCACTTGATGACAGAGAAAGGACTATTTTAAAATCTTGAAGGGACACCTTCCCTTCGGGATGATCCAAAGGCTGAACAAAGATGCAGAAAGGAACCTTCAAAGACTTAGACAAAAAGGGCTTCAAAGGATGAACTGAATGAACCGATTGAACCATTGAACTGTTGAACCAAAAAGTTCAACAAATTCACAGGTTCAAAGGTTCAACCAGAGCTTAGAAAGATAAAGGATGCAATGATTGAGTGAGACACGAAATGAACCAATGAATCGATTGAACCTTGAACCGAAAGAGTTCAAAGTTCAATGGTTCATAGGTTCAAAATTTCAAAGGTGGCCTCAGTCAAGGAAAAAGTAGCAAACAAGTGGTTCAATGGATGGTTCAACCAAGGAGTGAAGAAGTGATTGAACCAAGAAGTGATAGAACAAAAGAGATAGAATGAACTAATGAACCGATGAACTTTTAATGGTTCAACGGGTTCAAGGTTCAACATGGTTCAAGTAGCTGGCAACCATTGACGGTCTTGTGGACGTCAAATTTAAAGGGATATATGTGGAAATTCAAATAAAGCATGAAATTTAAAGGAAGAATCAAGCGACTGACTGAAAAGAGAGCCTGAAGACTCAAATTGCTATAGGAAAGAGAAGATCAATGCAAAGGACCAGAAATATATTCAAAAGAGTTATTTTTAGTAGGTGAAACAGTGGATCGAGTAGAATTCTGAGCGCACTAAACCAAGGAAGCGGCCTATTTTTCTTCCATGAAGTAAAGACAAATTGGACAGCTGCGTAGACATCAGGAAAAGGACCAGACAATCCATACCAAGGAAGAGACATATTAGATGAAGGGACACGCCATAGTTATGGTAGTGCACTGTTCTCATCATGGTCTCTTCAGACAGGACTGAAGGTGCATTGAAAACGTTGACTGTAGCATGGGCCGTCCCATGGAAAAAAGTGCCAATCCTTGCGTAGTTGCTATAAGATTGTAATATCTCTCATTTTTAAATGAGACTTTTCATTTTTTACAGGAGCAAAACTCTGCCCATTTGAAAGAAGAAGACTAAGACTTTGAGCTCAGATTGTAATTTCATTTCATTTTATCTGAATGAGAAAGCAAGTTGTTTGCAAAATTTGTGCTATTTTGGCTTGTGCTAATTTAGGAAATTATTCTTATGTCTGTTTCCTAGAAGCATTCTTATTTATTTAATTTGACAAGCAGAATTAGTGAAGGCAAAAAGGGAGGTGTCTTGAAGCCATATGTGAGAAGACTTTGTACTTTCACAATTGTTTTCAACGTGTGTTTTTCCTTTTCTTTCTATGTTGAGGATTTTGGGATGACTTTGTGTCCCCATTATCCTTTGTGTTATACTCTTTGGGCAGTTGAGGTGGAAACTTTGTGTTCTATTTCATCCTGCTGGTTACTGTGCCCTTGGCACCCTGTTGCTTTTACTACATGAAAGAAACTCCTGCTATTTCCTGCAAGAACACTTCTGAAAGACGTGAAGTGCCTTCAGTGTTTACACCAGAATTTTCTCCTTTGTTTGTGAGCATCATCTCTGAAAGAAGAGAGATGGATGGTTTATTCTACCCCCATGTGTTATTTTCTACTTATTTATATTTTATATAGCTCCTGCATATTTATAGGGAACCTCCCTTTGATGAGAGGAGAGATTTGTCCTTTGTTGATGTAGTAAAATGCACACCTAGATGACCAATCTCCCTATGCTATGGTGATAAGAACTATTTTGCTCACCAGTTAGATGGTCGACAAAATATTCACCCAACATGATGAATATGAGTTTAATTCCTTCAAATCATTATGAGCCTTTTTTTGGTGGTATGAGATTCACTTTTTATTTAGCAAAATAATAAGTTTTTTCTTCATGTAGGTGTCTTATTCTTGAGTTTTTTAAACCTTTATAACCTTGAAAATTTTAAATTTAGGTGTTTTCATGTTAGGGTGACATATACTCACATTAATTGTTCATCCACTTCCACTTAATTATCCTAAAAAAGGGTTTTCATGGCCATGCCATGATTCTATCTTGGACATGATTTTTATATATTTTTTGACATGATATGTGTGACATGTATAATGTGTAATGATACATATTATTTAGACATGATATTTAAATATAAGTGTTTCATTTAAGTATTCTCTTGGCTTAGAAGTGTTTCATTTATCTATGATTTAAGTAATGTTGTGGTGGTCAATACTGAAATTAGTGATGTATTGCAAGGCTATGCATGGTTAAATGATGCAACAGTGTTCACATGTACTTATGAAATAATGGTGATATGTAATGGTGTTGATAGGTAACTATTTTTCATATAATAAATTATGTTCACATGTTTAAATTATTATTATTATTATTATTATTATTATTATTATTATTATTATTATTATTATTATTATTATTATTATTATTATTATTATTATTATGTTAAAAATGCCAGTAATCATGTGCATATGTTCAGATGTCACTATGTATGTTTACAAATAATTATGGTGGGATGGATTACTATATAGGATTTTGTGCATGACTTGTCTACTTTCCATACACTTCTCTCATTTCCTATGTTTATTTATTCAATAAACTCACACAACACTTCAACAAATGTCTATGGAGCCCCATTTGAGAAGGAGGAAGAGGGAGGGTAAGGACTACAACACTTTAACAAATCATATCAATCCTGCTAGAGGTATGAATTCATGGTTTGTTATGTTATTTTTTAGGGTTAAGATGCTTCTAGATTTAGGATATATAACTTGGGATTTTCTTCTTTTTAATATTGTCTTGGTACCAAAATTTGATTCCTTCATTGCTCTTGATGCATTTGTTTCCATGTTGGAATAGAAGAATGCAAAATTACTCAGCTTCTCTTCACTTTGTGGCTTTTAGCATAATTTAGCTTTTACGAAGACATTTGTGTTGTTCATGAATTCATAATCACCAATAAATAAACATGAATTCTGTGATCTTGTGAAGTTTGTCTATTGATTAGGATTAAATTATTAATTCAATATCCAATTCATATTAGTAATTACTAATATCCAATTGATATTAGTAATTACTAATATCCAATTTGACTACTTTTTACAATAAAAATCCCTTGACTGAGAGTAAACACAAGATTTAGCACTAAAAAAATTGGTTAAATTGATGGTTGGAAGATTTAATATGAGCACCAACATCATAATTACTTAAGTGCTAAGACATAAGATTCACTATGTAGATTAATTATACTATGTGAGAGTTTCTTCTAACTTTTATGTTATTTTAAAATATTTTGAATATCTGAAAGCTTGTTATATTTAGTCTCCAGTGAAATTATATTTTTCTAAAATGATTCATGCTTTGACCAATCCCAATTTGTCCCCCCAGAGCATTGTCATGCCTAATAAATTTATTATTCATCTTCGTAAATTGACATCTTTGCATGGTTTATTATCACACCTCTTAGTTAAATATTATTGATGGTATTTACAACCATTGTTAAGATCTTATTGAGTTAGATTACTCTTGGTTGTGTTCTATGTTGTTTTAATCAATCTAATGGTGGTTCTAGTAGGGTGTGGGACTAAGATACCTTAAAATGATAATTTCTTGGTGATATGGGATTACTAACCAATGTGGTGTACCTATTGAGTTAGATTATTAAAAAACTCATGAAACATGCACTATTTTAGAATTAGTTTACCTATTAAAATTATATTATGCTGATAGTAAAATTGATTTGAAGCTGGACACATATTATGGTGCTAGTGTTTTATTGCTCTATAGTTTTAATTGACTACTTTGGCATGATGTCTTTTTAGGTATAAATATATATTGTTACAATTATTAGTAGTGGATCATTTATTTTGTGGGGTCATTTCTAATAAATATTTTTGAAATGCTTAAAAACCATTACATATAAAATTCTAGAGTGGTTTAGGTTTTAGGCTATGCAATAAAGAAGGACGTTGAGGACCATCAATTTATTTTCCTTGGTTATACTATGATGCTCTATTTTTATCTCAAACTCAAGTGAAGTATCCTTGTATTATATATGTTCTTTTAGGTTATGTAGTCAAAAAATATTTTTTACACTATACCAATCATTCACTTGAGTATCATAAAATCTCAAGGCATGTCAAATTATCAAGGTAACATATAAATGTTTTTTGTGACAAATTCACTTCATGGTCTAAAGTACAATCATATTTTAAATCTTGTGATTTGTGATAGATATTGTTGCAAAACTTAGGAAATGGGGTTTTATGTTGGATATCCAAGGGATCTAGAGCATATCAGTGCTTGATGTATTTACACTAAATGATAATATCATTCTACTCTTAATATTGATGTAACTCTTTGATTTCTAGTAAGGTCAATAATGAATGTTGATACAATAGTATGTCTATTAGAATACCATGACTAATCATATAGCTTATGTGAATCATGATTTAGTATTTTAATAATCTAATCATATTTCTATATATGTAGATAATAAATGGATGTATGTGGTTACATATACATGGCAATGTTGTGTTGGCAATGTGGGCAAGGAGGTTTAAGGATTGTTATTTTATTGTTAACCTTATTATCTTATGGGAACTAATATACCCTAATCACTAATCTAGGTGAAATAAA
This sequence comes from Torreya grandis, assembly GCA_037957365.1. Taxonomy (NCBI): domain Eukaryota; kingdom Viridiplantae; phylum Streptophyta; class Pinopsida; order Cupressales; family Taxaceae; genus Torreya; species Torreya grandis. The sequence goes on from JARHVA010001331.1 coordinate 2,580,018, forward strand.
TATAAGCAAATTTTATAAGATAATGCATGTATTATATTACTACATCTTTCTTTCTCATATTTGTTGTTTATATTAGTCTTTTATGCCAATAGGGGTACTTAAAAATGAGTACTTGTTCTAGTTTTGGTAATGACCACTGATGCACTATTGTACATATTTGAGACAACCCTGAGTTCCTATTATAATAGTTGAGTTAAATGTTGTTTTAAAACTTGTATTTAGTTGTTTCATGCTCTACTCTTTATTAGGATAAAGCTAAACTTAAGATATATTATTTTGATAATCACAAGGTCCTTCTACATTGAAGAGTCTCAATGTTGTTCATGAATATGGGCACACTTAGTGTTGTGATAATACCTAAGAGAATCAAGGCTTGAAAGTGCGAGCTTCAAAAATTATAGACTTATGTTGCTTATTGGATTTAGCATACTTTAGTCGATAGATATTGATAGATTAGACAAGAAAATATATTGTTTGGATTATTTATTATTTTGTATTTTTAATATCCTAATTCATGTAGATAATTTATATTTTTCATATCCTAATTCACATAGTTTTCATATGTTATAAACTTGTTATGTTGTTTTTTTCTTATGTCCTAATCCAATTAGCCATGTATTTGTATAGGGGTCCCTAGAAATGAAGATGAAAATTTAGTTGGTGAAATAATGGAATACATGGAATAATGTCTTACGAGGGTGAGATGCGAGGGTGTTATGTTAGTGGCATATCATGTTGGTGTTTAGCTCTCACTAAATATTCTTTTAAATGGTTCTCTCACCCATAGAAAACTATTTTTTGTCTTACCATCTTCAAAGTGCAAGGAAAACCATTCAAAGGGTGTAAATCATCCTAGCTAATAATAGAAATATATTCGATAATTTGATAGTGAAGAGTAAGGAGTTGCATCATACAAATATTGCACTCAGGGGAAAAAAGTTGGAACTTGAAAAAAACATGTGCTAATCTTGATAATGCCAATGTATACACCAAAGCACTCTGTAACTGTAGGGGAAAGATAGTCAAGGCACTAAACATATAGTATAATGGAATGATTTCCATGTATGAACAAGAGTTGTAGTATTGGAAACAAGAATGTGAAAACATGCGTGGGCAAGTTTGATAAATGAGCCTAGGTAGTAGTGGCATTTTGAGGATGAAAATGAGAATTAATTATGCACATTTACTTTTGTGACTGATATGTTATGTACACATGGAATTTTACATAAATATTTTTCAAACATTGGCAAAGTGAAATACAATAACTATGGATGTCAATAGTGTTTAATATTTAACATTCTTATATTTCCTATCATGTCTCTTCTACCTTACAAAATGTGTTTTCCCACATTTTGTCCAAGTTTAGATATTTGATGTTGGAAATATTTTTAAAAAAATACACCATTCAACATGATACACATAAACATAAATTTTAAATTAAAAAGGGGTTCAATCTATATGCTTTCTATTCAAATGATCTCTTTATCATTGAATGTGTGTTAGCTACATTCATAGTTGATTTAAAATGTTAGGCATTGCAAAAAGAGAGTAATATTATTTAGTTGAAAATTTATCCAAACATCAGTTGGTGATTTAGAGGCTTGTAGATTGTACTCATAATTTTCCATAAGAAATGCCTATTGGTGTTTTATCTTCCTTTTTCACTCTTAATATCACATAATTTAGTGTTGTTAATTTTTTGAATGCATTGTCTTATGTAGAATCTAAGTGTTGTGCCTCAAATGATTGTGTTCGAATTTGCTTCTTTTTCAATAAAAAACAATCCAATTTGATTGATGTTAGGAAAAATTATATTGAAATGTTTTTATATTGCCTTTTTTATACAACTTTCTTATAATTGTCTCTTTGTTCCATATTGTTGTCCTTTAGGAAAATGTCATACACACAATTCCTTGATCTTTTAGCAGTTAGTGTTAATTTTAGTTGTAATTTATGTTGGTTTTATATATTTACACTTTGCATCAATTTACCGTTCATTCACAAGATAAATGAATTTTATTTCTAATTTTAATGATAAGGGCTATCCATTACTCCAATATTATACTCTCTGATATATAAATATAGAAATGGAGCATTTGTTGTCATTAAGGGTGGATTCAATAGTGTGTAATTAGTGAGTTTGCCTTAACCAATGCACCTATAGTCATAATTAGTATGCAACACAACATGTATAGGTTCTAAATAAAAATTGAAAAATGAACGTGTGACATCACAAAGGGTATAAACTAAAAATGTGTATTATTACACTTGCAATGGCATTTTTACGGCTCTCTTTTATTATGATTGATAGAATGAGATGAATCTTACCTATCTTCAGATTTACTAACTTTATGACTATTTATTTTATAAAGCACACCGATCTCTGCAATTTAAATTCTTATAGTTTTAATGATGCAAATCTGTGTATTTATTTCTTATAAGAATATTATGTCTAAGATGTCTACTTTGTTTTAAATTATTCGTTCTCATTCATTAGCTTGATATTGGAGAAGTTTCCTAGGATTTTGCATGAATTTTGTATAAGTTCATAGATTCATGGAGAGACTCTATAGGTGATCAAAAGTGTCACTTGAATTACTGAGGAACGTTTAAACTAATATACCATACATAATGTTGTAAATTTATTAAGAAATTGATGTGAATTGATTACTTATTTCAAGACATTATTTTTGTTTCATTATCAAAAACAAAATATGATGTTTGTTATTAAACTCGCACTCTACACATATCTTGACCATGCCCAGGTTACTATTCATAGGAAAGTCATGGAAGTGTTGATAGTGCATCAAGCATGAAACATAGTGAGGAAAATATATGAAAAAAATATACAATTCATGTTGTAGTTGTATTTTTTGGAGTTTCTATGTAGTGATGGAAATGCCACAGGGTCTCAAAGTTCCTCTAAAACTTGAATGTTCCAAAATACACATGCAATTTTCAAAATAATAGCGTGCTTTCAGAGGATAAATCTTGTAAAGTAAGTAAAGATACAGACGTTTGATCTGAATGTAGTTTATATTGATTACCATGGATATAACATAACTTATAAAACATGAAAAATAATAGAAAATAATGACTTTATGGTTTATTGGAGGAATAATGTAATGAAATACTATATTAAAAATTTATTATTCATTCAGGATTGTTATGGATTATACCATGAGATTAATAAATCTTCTCAGTAAACAAATATTTATGGAAAACTCACTTATTTTGTTGTATTTCTTTCATGTTCTATGTTGTAGCTTCTATACATAAACTTCACTTTTTTGTATTTAGTTTTTGTATAGTAGTGTAAGTATGAATTAAATTATAAGGTATAAAATAAACATTTAATATGGTATGTTCCAACTTGCTTTAAAATTATATGCAAACTTATATATGAAAACTTCTATTTTCTATGGTATGTGTTAAGTTTGATTAACTTCCATATGTAAAGTTCCATGAAATCCAATGTAAAAAGATAAAAAAAAGGAAAATCAGCGATTCAATGTTAGAAATGCACTATACAAAACTAATGGGGAGATTTATGTAGAGTGTCCCAATGTATCAAAGCTATGCACATAATGTGAGCCTGCCAAACATGATGATTACACTAGGCCCAAAACAAAAAAATGGATAATATGGTAAACAAAAATACAATATATACTTATTATTTATTACAAGGGTAACTAAAAAAATAGAATTGGACATGTGAATTAAAAATATATTATATCACACAACCAATTATTGGAGGTACAATCATTGAGAGGGGCAGGGGGGGTGGGGGAAGGCGAGGGTGAATTAGTGATTCAAGATATTTAAAACTTCAATTGTAATCCTTTAGAAATCTTAATCAATGACCACAAGAATTCATAAATTATACAATATGTTCATAAAAAATAAATAAGAAAGCTGATGCAAGATCACACACATAACACAAGAACTATTTGGAAACACTCTTGGGGAATAAAACCCACTCTTAAGCTTGCAAACACATGGACTACTTGTCCTATAAGATGATCAAAAAAATGAGAAATTTTAGTGAAGCACCCACTCCACAAGGAGTACCCACCCCTAAGTATGAACAAGTACCCACTTGTTCTAGATGTTGAGGACTTACACAACACCTTATGAAATAAACATCTATAGAACTCTGATTGCCTTTCAATTTGATGGAGTAACAATGTATAACACCTCTCTTTCAACTCATCACACATGATCAAACTTGCTAAAATAATAAATTCATCCAAACACTCATTTTGGATCATGCTAGGATTCTTCGCTCATCCTCAATCTTCTCTATACTTCAGTCCATTTACTAAGCACACTATCTCTGATCTCCTTCCTTGATCTCTATCTAATACTCTCTTAACACAATTACATACAAATATAGAAATGATTGCCTTAGTATTCACTCTTTATAGAGTCTTCATGAATATCAACTTCTAGATCGTCCATAATACTTGACTTAACCGTTAAGACTTATATCATGATAACACATAGCTCAATACCATACTCACAAGTCAGACATAGTATCTATGGGTCACACTTAAGCTTCTATGCCTTTCAATTAGGCTTTAGTAGCCCTTAAAGGTCTCATAGAGACCTATTAAATTTTTAGCACTTCATCGAGCAAAACAAAAACATAATATCACTTTCAAATACATGGGTCCAATCCATATGACATCTAAGACATATTCAAAAGAATACTCATGCCAAAACACTCTTGTGATAAAGCACAAATTGCTTAAACAAAATTATATACACAATAATACCATGAATGAATAAATATTCAACTTTGGAGATCAATAACTTTGACTGTATAGATAGTCAAAACTTCTAACTATATTCTCTAGATGTGACTTGAAGTCCTCTTTAAATTTGATTTAAACACCACCATGAAATTCATCCTATATCAAAAGATATAGCTCAAAAACTATATACTAGTTTTCCCTCATTAATTTGAATATCCAAATTCCAACAATCATTATACAAACACTAAACATTGGACACTTTGTCATCATATCATGCTCCCTATATAGCTAGATCAATTACGCTCTGTCAATCTCCTTAGAAGTATCCAGTGTTTAACTCTTAATTGCTCACCATCGATCTTTATCATAGGAATCTATGATTAAGAAACTTGGCACCTTCATGTGCCTTTTACGCACATTGACTACTTGACTTCAATGATCTTCCACCACTTGGAAGCCCCACACATCTTCGAAGCATCCTTTGACATATTGACTAAATACACACCATTAGATCATAACTAACAAGATCATGCATTCCATTAGATCATTATCCAGTCAGATTAAATGCTCGTCATTAGATATATGATCTGATTAAATGCTCACTATAGATTTTTTATATCACCAAGTTGGCTATGGGAGCTTAGTAAACTCTGTTTGAGAAGCCAAAATTGAACCCTAATAAATTTTACTATGATTAATTTTTAGACTTAAAATTTGGATCATATGATCACCTTTCATAGGGGAATCCATCCATATATCAATCTTCTCATTAAAGCTTCACATGTGTGAAATATGATGTCATCAAATTGATTATTCAACCTTATCTATCAAGATGACTACCTTAGCTTAGCATTCATATGACTATTCTAATGAAATCTATTCAATTTCTTGAGCACTCCAAGCACTCATAACACCCCATAGGTTTTTTGCAACATGTTTATACCATCAATATCCTCCATCAATTGCCTCACTAAGTCAAACACTCTTCAAACCATCAATCTGATCACTTTGTCATTAATGCACTAATACCACATGCTCTCTTTGACATCAATGACAAGCAAACATCAATGAATATGTTCAACAATCTCCCCTTTTATCATTGATGGAAAAACACCCTAAAAAATAACTTCTTACTTATTTGAACTTTATTATGATCTTTCTCCCCCTTTATCATTAATGACAAAGGGTCTCATCCTCAATATGTTAACAATAATTCCTTAACATCATGTATGTATTCAAATACTATTTAAGATGCTTATGATAATTACATACTTTCAAGCATATGAATCTATTGCTCCCCCTTTGATATGCACTAATCTGAACTTGGACTTCTCTGATCCTTGGACCTGATAAACTATTCATAGAGCTTAGAAATCTCCCCTAACATTATGCTCCATCTTATGTCATTTGTTCTTTGACATATAACAATATGAACTTGGGATTTTCTAATCCTTAGACCTATCTACCTGAAAAAATCACAAGCTTTCTTTGATCATGCATGAAGATTCAATACCTTGTCAAAATACATGACTTGGTTTGATCAAGTCATCATGTTAATCTTTTTGAATTCATAATTATAAAAGACATCTTCTTCAAGCCACTCAAGCTAACTGAGTTAGCTCCCCCTTAGCCAAACACATCTTGTATATTATCAATTTGAAAAGAGCATACCTTTGTACTGATCGACATTTTGATCATTACCTTAAACACACACACTTGCTTTTAGACATGAAAGATGTCTCCTAAGAAGCATAGTTAGAGACACCTAGTTGTCATAGAGGGACTAAAGATCCCAAAACTCAAGAGACTCCCATATCTACATGTTTTTACTTGACTTGTAGTCCTTCCTTATCATCATATTGACTTTGAATGAGTTTTCAACCTTATTCTTTTCTTTTATCTTGGGATCATGCTTGATTTATTTGTCTATTTGGGTATGTAAGGCTTGTTCCTTGATACTTGAACTTATTCCCTATTCTATTATGGAAAATAATCCAATTTGAGCCTATTTTTCATTTACATGCTTAGGCCTCCATTCACTATGACTCCTCTTCATGATAGGATTGATAACTTTTGAAGTAGAATACTGATCATTTTTACAAAAACTTGCTATGTGACCTCTCTCATGACATTTGAAACAAATGAGGTTTCTCAAATTTTACATACCTTGTGATTGAGATATATGATGATTCCTTTGAGTTTCATGAATTCATTCATGTAATTGATCATTTAGTCTCCTGATGAAGATGTTACAAAATCTTTGTAATATGACCAAACCCTTGACACTTGTATCAAATGATGTCATTATTTTCTTGTGAACCTGTTGATTTTATTGAATGATGAAGTTATTCATGCTTACCATTATCTTTCTCATAATTTCATGCAAATTAATTCCTTGAGAATCTTTTACAATCCTTTGACCTATGACCAAAGTGATTTCAAGAGTAAAAATGACCATTGAAATTTACATACCTCATAGCATTTGGTTGTCTAATTTTATTTTTATTCATTCTCCCAATACTTTCATTCCTTGACTAATGATTGATCTTACAAGTCCAATTCTCCTTATTCACATAATCCTTTATCTTGTCTTTAGTTTGATGTTTTTGTTCTTATTTTTATCCAAGACCAGATCTATCACTAGCATTCTTTTGACTACTCAAAATATTATCAAGATCATTTGAGATCTTTTCAAACTTCATAAATGACTTCACCTTACAAGCTATTTTGTCCAACTCAACTTTTAATGACTCAATTTCAATAACATACCTTAATCACTCATCTTCTTTGGATTTTATGAATGTATACATAGTTTCAAATTGACTATTGAGATGATTGACAATATCTTGATGTTCCCTAGTGTCATAATTTATTCTTGCTTCAAACACACTAAATTGATCTTCATAGTCCTTGATTTTTGGCATAATTTTCTTATTATTTTTATTCTAATATTTAGATACTCAAGAGAATTCATCAATTCGTCCTTATTATCTATATTATTAGTTGTACTTTTTGCATAGCTTGGTTTAGTTTCATTTGTAAAGACTCTATCTCTTATTGATATATGATACACTCTTGATCCTTACTCTTTACTTCTTCATTAAGAGTACAACCCTGAGTTTCAAGATGTTATATGATCTCATCATGATCCCTGACTTCATTACTCAACCTTCCTTCAATAAGTCTAATTTGTTCTTCATAAGATTTGATCAAGGACTCTTTTTTTGTTCTTTCTTTGTAGTATCTTCATTTCTTTCACAGTATCTAGATATTTATCTTCAAGAGTGACTTTATCATCTTCTTCCTCTGAGTTATATTTTCCAAATAAATCTCTACTTAAATAACATTCACCTTTATCATTACTAAAAGCCATGAATTCTCTCATTATGAAAATAATCATCACTGTCAAATGTGTTTACTTCTTATATAGATGAGTTACTATCTTATTCATGGTAAAGGCTCTTACTACCTTTGAATGATTCTTTTTTTTTTCAACTACTGAATAACTTTATGTACTTATTAGGACCCTTATATTTCTTGTGTTCATCTTCATGGGATTCCTTATAAGCTTCTTTGTGATCAAACTTGTCTCTACTTGGACATCTAGTTGCAAAATGACCAACTTTACTAGATGAAAAATGTTTATAAGGAAGTCTTCCTTCATACTTACCTAATCCTACATTCAATTTCTTAACAATCATGGCTTTAATTTGATTTCATTAAGATCAATGTCTTCAAGAATTAACTTGTTCTTCTTGATCACCTTGAAGGTTGCTTCCTTCCTAAGAGGTTTATCTTCATCAACTCTCATCTCATAGGCAGTAAGGATGTCATGCACTTCATCCATCTTCATCTGAGTGAGATTGTGTCTTTCTTATACAACATAAGCCTTTGAATCAAACTTGAGTGTAAGAGTCCTCAATACCTTTTTTTTACTATATTAGCTTCGTTAATCACCTCTCCAAGACCTATGATCATGTTTACAACCTCATCAATCCTTAGAATATAGGATTCCACAATATATTCTTCCCTTATTTTGAGACCTTTAAATTGCCTTCAATAGGTCTATAACTTAGCTAGTTTTACCTTAGAGTCTCCTTCATAGATAGTCTATAATCTGACCCAAATTTTCTTGGCAAACTTTCAATGGATCACTTTGGTGAACACAACCTCAAATAGACCAAAAATGATAACATTCATAACTTTGGAGTTATTCTCACTCGACTTCTTGTCATCAACACTAGTTGGAGTAGCAGCTGGTGCAGTATAACCATGTATGATAGATTGCCAAGTATAAAACCCTAGAGACATGATGTATGTCCTCATCCTTGCACTCCAAAAAGTATAATTTGACCCATTGAAAAATGATGATTTATTTATATAGAAACCTTGCATCTGTTGACTTGTCATATTATAGATTAGATGACATTCAAGTGGTTAAACTTGAAATGAAGGTCCTACTTTGATACCAATTATTGGAGGTACAATCACTAAGAGGGGGGTGAATCAATGATTCAAGATGTTTAAAACCTCAATTTTAATCCTTTAAAACTCTTAATAAATGACCACAAACATTAATAAAGCATATAAGATGTTCATAACATTGAATAAAAAAGCTGATGCAAGATCACACACATATAACAAGAACTGCATGGGAAACCCTCTTTGGGAATAAAACCCACTCTCAATCTTGAAAACACATGGACTATTTGTCTTATAAGATGGTAAAAAACATGAGACATTTTAGTGAAGCACCCACTTCACAAGTTTTACCCACCCCTAAGTATGAATAAGCACCCACTTATTCTAGATGTTAACAACCCACACAACACCTTATGAAATCAATGGCTCTAGAAATATGATTGCCTTTCAATTTTATGGAAAAACAATGTATAAAAACTCTCTTTAAACTCATCAGACATACTCAAACTTCCTCAAACAAGTCATGTATCCAAACACTCCTTTTTGATCACTCTAGGCTTCTTTGCTCATCCTTAATCTACTATGTGCTTTAGTCCATTCACCGATCACACTATCTATGATCTCTTTCCTTCATATTTATCTATTGTTCTCTTAACACATTCACATACAAGTCTAGAAACCATTTCCTTAGTCTCCACTCTTTATAGAGTCTTCATGAATATCAACTTCTAGGTCTCCCATAATACTTACCTTATCCCTTAAGATTTTTACCATGCTAATGTATAGATCAATACCATCCTCATAGATTAGACATAGCATCTATGTGTCACACTTAAGCTTCTACGCCTTTCCATTAGGCCTTGGTAGCCCTTATAGGTCTCATGGAGACCTGTTACCTTTTTAACACTTCATCAAGCAAAACAAGAACACAAGATCACTTTAAAATAAATGGGTCCACTCTGTATGACCTCTAAGACATCTTCAAATAAATATTCCTACCAAAACACTCTTCTACTAAAGCAAACATTAATTAAATAAAATTATGTACATAATAACACCATACATAAATAAATAATCAACTTTGGATCTTAATAACATTGACTTTATAGACAATCAAACCTTATAAATAGATTATATAGATATGCCTTGAATTCGTCTTCAACTTTGCTTTTTACACCACCATAAGATTCATCTTAGATCAAAATATATATCTCAAAAACTACACACTAGTTTTCCCTCATTTATTTGAATATTCAAATTCCAACGGTCACTATTCAAACACTAAACATCAGACACTTTGTCATCATCTCATGTTCCCTGCATAGCTAGATCAATTATGCTCCATCAATCTCCTCAAAATTATCCAATCTTTAAGTCTTTCATGCTCACCATCAATCTTTGTCATAGGCATCCACGATTAAGAAACCTGGCACCCTCGCATGCCTTTTGCACACATTGACTATTTGACTCCAATGAACTTCCGCTACTTGGTAGCCCCACGTGTCTTATGAGCATCCTTTGACATATTGACTAAATATGAATCATTATATCATAACTAACATGATCACATGCTCTATTAGACCATTATCTGGTCAAATTAAATACTTACCATTATATCTATAATCTAATTAAATGCTCATCGTAGATCTTCGATATCACCAATTTGGCTAAGTATGGGAACTTAGTAAACTGTGCTTGAGAAGTCAACTTTGCACCTTAATAAATTTTGATACACTTAATGTCTATACCTAAAATTATAACCATATTATTGCCTTTCATAGGGGAATCCATCCATGTATCAAGCTTCTCCTGAAACCTTCACTCATGTGAAATATGATCTCATCCAATTTATTACTTAGCCTTATCTATCAAGATGACTACTTGATCTTAGACATTCGTATGACTATTATGATGAAATTTGTTCACTTCCATGAGATTTCCAAGCATTCATAACACCCCATAGGTTCTCTACAACATGTCCATACCATCAATATCATCCATCAATTGCCTCACTAAGTCAAACACTCTTCAAGCCATCAATCTGATCACTTTGTCATTAATTCACTAAAACCACATGCTCTCTTTGACATCAATGACAACCAACATCAATGACTATGATAAAAAATATCCCACTTTGTCATTAATGGAAAAACACCCTCAAAATGACTTCTTACTTATTTGAACTTCATTCTGATCTTTCTCCCCCTTTGACATAATGACAAAGGGTCTCTTCCTCAATATGCTAAAAACCATTCCTTAACATCATATATGTATTTAAATATAATTTAAGATGCTCATGATACTTACATACTTTCAAGCATATTAATCTATTTCTCCCCTTTGATATGCGCCAATCTAAACCTGGACTTCTCTGATTCTTGGACTTGATAAACTGCTCACAGAGCTTAGAAAGCTCCCTCTAACATTATGATCCATCTTATGTCATTTTTTGTTTTACATACACCAATATAAACTTGGTATTTTCTGATCCTTATACCTTTCTACCTCCAAAACTCACAATCTCTCTTTGCTCATGCATGAAGATTCAATACCTTATCAAAATACATGACTTGGTTTGATCAAGTCATCATGTTAATCTTCTTGAACTCACAACTGTAGCAAACATCTTCACATATGTTCCCCCTTACATCATGCACATCCTCTTCAATCCACTCAAAGTAAATGAATTATCTCCCCCTTAGACAAACACATCTTTCATATTATCAATTTAAAAATAACATACCTTTGTACTAATTGACATTTTGATCATTACCTTGAGCACACACACACACACTTGCTTCCACACATGAAAGATGTATCCTAACAAGCATAGGTAAGGACACCCACTTATCATAGAGGGATTAAATATCCCAAAAATCAAGAGACTCCCATATCTCCATGTTTTTACTTGACTTCCAGTCATTCCTTATCTTCAGATTGACTTTGAATGATTTCTCAATCTTATTCTTTTCTTTTATCTCAAGATCCTATTAGATTTATTTGTCCATTTGGGAAGATAAGGCTTGTTCCTTGATACTTGAAATTTTTCCCTATTATGTCATGACAAATCATCCAAATTTATCCTATTTTTCATTTACCTGCTTAGGCCTCCATTCACTATGACTCATTTTCATGATAGGATTGATAATTTTTGAAGTAGAATATTGATCATTTTTGTAGAACCTTGCTATGTGATCTCTCGTATGACACTTGAAACAAATGAGGTTTCTAAAATTCTACATACCTTCTAATTAAGATAGATGGTGATTCCTTGGATTTTCATGAATTAATTCATGTACCTGATCATTTGGTCTCCTGATGAAGATATTACAAAATTTTGCAATATGACCAAACCCTTGACATTTGTATCAAATGATGTCATTCTTTTCCTATGAACCTATTGACTATCTTGAGTGATGAAGTTAATCATGATTTGCATTGTATTTCTCATAATTACATGCAATTTCATTCCTTGAGGATTTTTTAAAATATTTTTACCTATGACCAAACTAATTGTAAGAGTAATAATGACCATTGAAATTTACATACCCCATAGCATTTGGTTGTCTGATCTGATTGTATTCATTCTACCAATACCTTCATTCCTTGACTGATAATTGATCTTCAAAGTCTAATTTTATTTGTTCACATCAACCTTTATCTCGTCTTGAGTTACATGTTTTTGTTCTTCTTTGCATCCAAGACCAGATCTATCACTGACATGCTTTTGACTACTCAAAATATTGTCAAGATGATTTGATCTCTTTTCAAAAATCATAAATGAGTTCACCTTACAAAACATCTTGTTTAACTCACATTTTAATGACTCAATTTCAATCACATACCTTAATCACTCATCTTCTTTGGCTTTTAGTCTTATAGACATAGTTTCAAATTGACTATTAAGATACTTGATAGTATTTTGATGTTCCTTGGTGTCATCATCTATTATTGCTTTAAACACAATGAAATGCTCTTCATAGTCTTTGATTTGTGACATCATTTTAATTTTATTTTTCTTTTCAATATTCATATCTTCAAGAGCATTCATCAATTCATCCTTATTATCTAAAGTATCAATTGTACCTTTGCTCATAGCTTGATTTACTTTCATCTACAAAGAATCTATCTCTGATTGAAACATGATACACTCTTCATTCTTACTCTTTACTTATTTATTAAGAATAAAAACCTAAGTTTCAAGTTGTTATGTGATCTCATCATGCTCCTTGACTTCATTACTCAACCTTCCTTCAAAAATTCTAATTTATTCCTCATAGGATTTGATCAAGGAATTTTGTTTTCTATTCTTTCCATGTAGTATCTTTGTTTCATCCACATTATATAGATATTTTTCTTCAAGAGTGACTTTCTCATATTTTACCCTTAAACTATCTTCACCAAAGAAATATATACTTAAAGAAAATTCACCTTTATCATCACTAAAAGTCATGAACAATGTCTCCATGTCCTCATTATGATAATAATCATCACTGTCAAATGTGTTGACTTCTTTTTCTATAGATGAGTTACTATATTCTACATGGTAAAGGATCTTATTGACTTTAAATGATTCCTTCTTTCCATTTTTATTACTGAAGAACTTTTTGTACTTGTTATGACCCTTAGATTTCTTTTGTTCATCCTCATGAGATTCCTTATAAGCTTATTTATGCTCAAAATTGTCTCTACCTAGACATCTAGTTGCAAAATGACCAACTTTACCACATGAAATGCATTTAAAAATAAGTCTTCCTTCATACTTACCTGATCCTAGATTCAATTTATTTACAATCATGGATTCAATTTGATCTTCATTTAGATCAAATTCTTCAAGACTTAACTTGTTCTTCTTGGATTTTGTCTCCTTGATCACTTTGAAGACTGATTCCTTCTTAGGAGGTTTGTCCTCATCAAATCTCATCTCATAGGTAGTAAGGGTGCCATGTAGTTCATCCATCTTCATCTGAGTGAGCTCATGAATTTATTCTATAGTAGAAACCTTTGAATCAAACTTGAGTGTAATATTCCTTAATATGTTTTGTACTATGGTAGCTTTGTCAATCACCTCTCTAAGACCTCTGATCATGTTTACAACCTCATCAATCCTTAGAAGATAAGATTCCAAAATATAATTTTAATTCATTTTAAGACCTCCAAATTGCCTTCGATATGTCTATAACTTAGCCAGTTTTACCTTAGAGTCTCCATAGATAGTTTGTAATTTGACCCAAATTTCCTTGGTAGACTTGCAATGGATCACTTTAGTGAGCACAACCTCAGATAGACCAAAAATGATAGAATTTATAGCTTTAGAATTATTCTCACTCAATTTCTTGTTAGCAACACTAGTTGGAGGAGTAGCTGGTGTTGTATAACCATCTATGATAGATTGCTAAGTATCAAGCCCTAGAGACATGATGTATATTCTCATCCTTGCACTTTAGAAAGCATAGTTTGACCTATTGAATAATAATTATTACTCTATAAAGAAACCCTGCATCTTTTAACTTTCTATATTATACCTTGGATCACCTTCAAGTGGTTAAACTTAAAACAAAGGTCCTACTCTAATACCAATTATTGGAGGTACAATCACTAAGAGGGGGTGAATTAGTGATTTAATATATTTCAAACTTCAATTATAATCTTTTAAAACTCTTAATCAATGACCACAAGGATTCATAAGTCCTACACGATGTTCATAATAATGAATAATAAAGTTGACACAAGATCACACACATAACACAAGAACTATGTGGGAAACCCTCTTAGAGAATAAAAATCACTCTCAAGACTACAAACACATGGACTAATTATCTTATAAGATGATCACAAACATGAGATCTTTTAGTCAAGCACCCACTTCACAAGGAACACCCACCCCTAAGTATGAACAAGCCCCCATCTATTCTAGATGTTGAGCACTCACAAAACACCTTATGAAATCAATAGCTCCAAAATTTTGATTGCCTTTTAATGTGATGGAGAAATAATGTATAACACCTCTCTTTGAACTCATCACACATACTCAAACTTTCTCAAACAAGCAATGCATCCAGACACTTCTTTTAGATCACTCTAAGCTTATTTGTTCATCCTCAATATGATCTATACTTAAATCCATTAGGCACATTATCTTTGATATCTTCCTTCATCTGCATCTACTTCTCTCTTAACACATTCACATACAAGTCAAGAAACCATTGCCTTGGTGTCCACTCTTTATAGAGTCTTCATGAATATCAAATTTTAGGTCAGCCATAATACTTGACTTAACCCTTAAGACTTCGATCATGTTGACACATAAATTAATACCATCCTCATAAGTTGTCGATAGCATCTATGGGTCACACTTAAACTGATATGCCTTTCAATTAGGCCTTAGTAGCCCTTATAGGTCTCATGGAGACCTATTAACTTTTTAGCACTTCATCGAGCAAAAAAATAATAGAAGATCACTTTAAAATACATGGGTCCACTCCATATGACCTAGAATACATCTTCAAATGAATACTCTTGCCAAAACACTCTTGTGTTAAAGCATAAACTGTTTAAACATAATTTTATACAAAGTAACACCATGAACAAAAAAATAGTCAAATTTTAAGCTCAATAAATTTTACTTTATAGATAGTCAAACCTTCTAACTATATTTTCAAGATGCACCTTGAAGTACTCTTCAACTTTTCTTTGTATACCACCATGAAATTTGTTTTGGATCAAAATATATAGCTCACAAACTATAGACTAGTTTTCCCTTGTTAATTTGAATATTCAAATTCTAATGGTCACTGTTCAAACACTAAACATCAGACACTTTGTCATCATCTCATGGTCCTTGCATAGTTAAATCAATTATGCTCTGTTGATCTCCTTGAAAGTATATGATCTTTAACTCTTTAATTCTCATTGACAATCTTTGTAATAGGCATCCATAATTAAGATACTTGGCACTGTCACGTGCTTTTTGTACACCTTGGTTATTTGACTCCAATGAACTTTTGCCACTTGGTATCCCCATGCATCTTCTAAGCATCCTTTGATATATTGAATAAATACGTACCATTATATCATAATTGCCAAGATCATGTGCTCTATTAGGTCATTAATTGATCAGATTAAATGCTCACCATTAGATCTATGATCTGATTAAATGTTCATACTAGGTCTTCGATATCACCAATATGGCTAAGTATGGGAGCTTAGTAAATTTTTCTTGAGAAGCCAAATTCGCACCTTAATAACATTTGATACACTCAATGTTCAGACCTAAGATTTTAACCATATGATTACCTTTCATAGGGAAATTGATCCATATATCAAGCTGCTCCTGAAATCTTCACACATGTGAAATATAATGCCATCAAATTACTTACTCAACCTTATTTATAAAGATGAATACTTGAGCTTAGACATTAATATGACTATTCTAATGAATTCCATTCACTTTCATGAGCATTACAAGCACTCATAACACCTCTATAGGTTCTCTAAAACATGTCCATACTATCAATTTCATCTATCAATTGCCTCACTAAGTTAAACACTCTTCAAACTATCAATCTAATCACTTTGTCATTAATACACTAGTACCACATGCTCTCTTTGACATAAATGACAACCAAACATCAATGAATATGCTCAGCACCAACATGGTGATAAAACCATTGAACAGGAAGACAACAATCCAATACAACTAGTGTTGATACTAATTCAAGAACATATTTGCTTATAGATGGATTGAGAGGATATATAAAATAACATTGACCACATATCCATTATTGGTGAAAAATAAAATACCTTTTATTTAGGAAAATATAACATGAATAACACATTAAAAAAAGTTCCCAAAGGTAGGATACATAATTATACAGAATAATAATGGATCAATATTTCTCATTTTAGGTTTTAGGGGATCAATGGGGGCACACTTTAATATGTTTTTTAGTATTAGTGACTAACATCTCTTTATGGGGCTCAAGAACATATTTCCAAAAGTAAATGCAATCCTAATATTTATTGGTTGTCCAACTATTCATCACTAACACCCTCAAACATCCATTTACACAATAACTTACAAATTATGAATGAAATCATGAAATATTGTCTTATTGACCCAAACTCATGTTATATTTGAGATAAACATAAATAAATGTGCATTATAATATTAATATGGTAACATATCTATCAGATAGTTTGATACAAATATAAGAGAATTTATGTAAGTTATTCATGATTTAATATCCAAAATTATTTGAGATTAAAAGGAAAATATTATGATTAAATTGTGATACAATCTACCTAGATTGGTGCCTTCTTCCATAGGGATAAAAAATTAACAATTAATTTTTAAAAAATACTAATATTTTAGTGTGAAAATATGGCATACATTTAGAACTAAGGAACATAAATGTATTTATCAGATGAATGATAGAAAACTAGACATGTCTAAAAGTAGAAATTTTGTTACCATTAATGATAATTTTAATTTTACATGAAATATTTCACTTGATCATATATTTAAAAGTAAATATGAGGAAAAATATTAATTACAACAATGATTTTTTAACACTCATATAACATGGTATATGTTAGATCCAAGGATTGTTAAAATTTAACAAGAAACAAATACAAGGAATATGCTCATATCCAATTACCATAAACCTAGCCTATAAGACCTATTAAGAGAGCCAAAATAATGCCCTTTGGATTTGAAACATAAAATCATAATTTCATGACCTAAAATGCATAATTACTTGGTAGCATGATGAAATGACTGAATGCAACTATCAATATAACTTAAGATAATCATGTGAAAAGATGGCATACATTAGAACCAAGGAACTATGGGCTAAAAGTACCAAATTGAATTTAGAAGTTTAATATATATATGAAGGGGTTAGTGATAAATTGAATTATATATCAATTGGAATCATATTCACAAAACATGAAACACCTATTTACATCATTGAAACATTTTCCAGTCTTAGGTATATCTACTAATCATATGATAACCAAAATGTATGACCATACAATGACTTATCACTGTAACCAACATATGGATATAATTAAGTTGCACTATCTCCATCAAGTTTTTCTATATCTCACTTTGCTACCATATTTATATCCTCATTCTAATAATCTCATTTATGATTCTTTTGAGGAGTGTTCAGAAAAATATTTATCTCTTGAAACATGCTTCGATGCCTTCTTATATTCATCGTTTCTATGGAGTCTATCTATCTATGAAGGGTATTTTTATGCACATCATGCACTTGTTGGAAAAAATGAGCCATTGGGTGTTTTGTACTTGATATTACCCTAATATGAACCTTTTTAAAACATTTTCCACACACATTTTGAAGAATTATAGTGTTTCAAAGGTGCTTACTGTAATGTCACATTTTTCAAAAATATCCCAAGCTTCGCATCTCATGGATTTGATCTCATCACCTTTAACACTAATAATGATCTATTCATATAATGAAAAACATATTGTTAGAAATGATAATAAATATAAAAGCAAATGAGTATTAGTAGATACATGTCTTACATTATCAACTTACCTTGGCTAGTTTTCATTATCATCTATGAAATATGCTACTTCAACTTCATCTATAGGGTTTGATCCTCCACTACCCAATACCCGATTGAAATTCATATTGAGGTTTTAATCCTATGACATCCATACCTAATTCCCCTTCATTTTAAATTTATAATCCATTGTATTTATAATATGTATTCAAAACATATTATCCAATTGAGAATCCAAAAAAACTAGTAAACCAAGAAAATAGAAGTGGAAATAAATTTTACATTTTACTTTATATCATTGTTGTTGATGTGGTCACTCATACCATCCCCTATGTCCTATAAAAATACATATATTATTACCTCTCTCATCATATCCACCTTAATAACATGTTTAAAACTATGTTCTTAGAGTGAAAATGGGTAATTTCACCTTGACATCGAAGGTGTTGTAGTGTAGACATGATAGTGTAATGTCTTATCTATCTAAATCTGCACCCAAGATAGACGAGTGTCACTACTATGAAAGGTGACATGGAAGTTGAGGATATAAAAATCCTTAATCCATGAATTATTTTCAAGTCTCTCTAATTTGAAATTCTTGTAGAATCCATTGTCCGTGCATATTTACAACCACTAATAGTATATGTAAATAGTTGTGGTTAGTTGGTGAACTAACCAATCCACCCTATGATGTGTAAGAAGTCTATATGGTCATAAATAAACATATTTTTAAGTATGAATGGTATGATTATATGGCTGAATTTGTTTCTTTCTGGACATGCTGAAGCGTATGACAACATCATGATACATTCCAACCTCTTGAAACCAATTCTACTCCAAATATTCAACAAAATTAGGATAGGTGGATTGATACTTATCTAAAAAAATTATGGAATCCCTATTTTTCATGTCTTCATCATTGTAGCTATTTACCCTTGTTCACTAAACATCTTACATCTTACATCATCTTGTTTCACCCGTTAAATCAAATTATTCAACCATCCATGACATACAAGTCAACTACATAAATAAAATTCACAATTTAAAGTTTCCCTACATAACAAAAAATCTTATTAAGACTTTGGAATATAAAGTGATAATTGTATCTATGCACTTAAATTTATAAAATTTATTATGTGTATACAAATAATAAAGATGCAACTAATAGAATTTATCTCCACATTGGCATCATCTATCATGAAGTCATTTATTTTCCACACAATGTATTTCAAATGAACTCTTTGCATAATTATTTTCATCCATTGGTTGATGTCATTGATTCATGATTGTGACATAATCACCCATGTGGTGATAAGTCTTTGATGTTTGAAATCAAACATCAAAAATGTGTATAATTGAAACCATACCCAAATACAAAACACAAGTGTGCTTGTAAGTTAATAAATATATATAATATAATACTATTATAATAATTAAAATCATACCTTCAATTCATTCATTTGAAACGTTGAATCCATTTCCAATAAGTTACCCTTCCTTCAACAACCAATTTTGATATTATGGGATATGGATGCCCAATATGAAGGGGATTTCTCCATCCTCATCAATTTTTTCCTCACTATATCCTTGATAGACAAACCACTTGTCAGGATTTACCATCACCCACTCCTGAACACTTTATACATCATTGGGACTATAGACATACATTGCCTCCTTTATTTGATGTTATCTACTGTATATATCATATTTTATTAATAAATCATCCCATTGTGTTTCACCATTGATCGTTGAAACTTTATCTTGTGCTATCTCATGATGTTTAATATGGATAACATCAATAAACATTCCTAACAACACTATTTTATAAACGCATTCTCATCTAAGGAATAATGTAATTATTTCCCTTGAACTATTCATATTGTTATCCATGGCAATGATTGTCAAGACTGTCATCATGTTCTACTTGATTATATATGATAAATGCATGATCAAGTCTAATGACCATTTAACAGGTGCTAAAATGATACTAAAAACCACACCTTATATGATTTTGGCCTAACCGATTGCCCTTTTCCATATTTTGCACCATGTACTTATCTTTTGGCATGGCATCAATTTATTAAAAGTCCTCAAACCCATATTAATAGCCATATCTATATGGATATATTAAATGTATCAAGTATATAGAAATTGAAAGTCTACTGGAAAAATGGAATGTGAATTAGAACATAATAATATATGAATACATGCACACTTATTATCTAAAATTGGAGGTCACTTATATGACATATTCTAAGGTAGTGTTGATCCTTGTGTGCTTTACAAGAACAAGTGATGTTTTTTTATGTGATGTGACACAAAACATTTGTAGGGAATAACTTATTATTTGATTCTCATTTCATAAAGTCATCAAATATATCACCATCCACCCAAATAACCCACATGTATTCCTCATTAATATCAAAAAATGTTTCCCACTTGATATTATTATAGTCAAATGGACCCTTGATTCAGTTCTAAAGTGGACATAATTTGATCCCACCTTTTTCCATCTGATCTAATGTAAAAGAAAAATGTTTATTTTAATCAAATTATACATAATAAACATTATGAATGATTAAATAGTACAATCTCTGAGCTACATTGAATTAATAACATGTACAATAATTTTGAACATCAATTATGTTTAAACAACAAGAACATCTACATATCAAATACTTGATAATTATCAATATGATGGAGATTTGAAATGGAAATGGAATGAAAAGATCATTTCAACATATACTTATTAATAAATAATTGGGATGTCCCATGACAATTACACAAATAACATTCCAACATATACTCATCCTTGTATAATTACATGTAATCAAAAGATTTTTTATAACATATTTTCATAATTGCATAACTAAAAGAAAGTTTGTTTTATTTCCAAAAAATATAACATTCATCCCACAATTGTGTTTATGATAATGAATCAAATTTATATCATAAATAATGTAGAGTATGACTACAACAATAAACATGAACATTATACTGAAATAAATGAAAATTATTGCACAACATTAACATTGTCATGCACTCCAAAATCAGACATGGTATCAAAATATTTTTATACTTTAGAAGACTCTACCTGTGTGTAATATCCCTTATGTTTGAACCTATGTGACCTTGTTGTTGTCATGTGTTTGTCTATCTTGATGAGCCTCTAAATGTGTAAAAATTCAAATGTTGTTCTCTTTCTTATTTTTAAAGCTTTAATTGTTAAAATATAATTAGAACAATCTCTTTTTGTTTAAATAATAATCCAATAAATATTTAAATCCACATAAATCATGAGGAATTTTATAATATATTTTATTAGCAACTTGTGCCTAGCCTCTCTAGAAAGGCTAGAGGAGCTAAGTTAGGATGTAGAGTAGGGTGAATGGATGTGCTTGTGGAGTGTAAATTTGGACAATGTAAGAGAAGTTATTTTTAAGTGTAAGGGACCCTTTTGACTTTTCTAAGTTATTGACTCGGACAAGTAAGCCCACACAAGCTTGTAAAGTCAATAAGAAGAGGTATGGGCTTGTAAAAAATTAGGTGAATCTTGTAAGAAAAGTACCCTCCCATTTATTAGTTTAGGTAGAAAATAATTTGGATAAGAAATTTAGAATTTATGTTCATTTTCACATAGTTTTATTTTTGGTTGTTCATCCTTTTGGGAGAAGTGGGGGAGGAGCTTGTGTGAAGGAGACCCTCATGGAGCTTGGGAGATCATGGTAGGCTTCACAAATGGTAGAGAAGATGTAGACCTCTTATGTCATTATGTTTGATTAAAATCAATTAAATGTGTAATAAAAATTGTCCATATTTGATTTAATGTCATTTGATTAAAGCAATTAGCACTTTCACTCTCTCTTCTCTATTATCTTCTATGACATTGAATTTTGTAGTAAAATGAATATGAAAATATTATTTTGAAAAAGCTTGTTATTTTTTTATTTATAAATAATATGGATAATTAATATAGCAAATATTTATCTTCTCTTAAACTCTTCAAGTGAATATATATTAGGGATGTAAAATTAATTTTTTACAAATAGAAAGAAAAAGGATTTGTGGATGCTGTTCAATTTTTGTAAGAAAAAAATGGTTATCTTTATGTTGTGGAATGCAAATATATATTTATTTAACACTTAATTATATTGATTATAACTAAGTGTCCCTCTTCAAGTGAAAAATATTCTTTTATAACTAATCTTTATCTATATATTAATTTTGATAAAATTGGATAAAAAGCTATTAGATTTAGTTTTACACCTATTACATAAATTACTTATTTTTTAACTCAATAATTTACATTTTATTTTAAACAAATAAAACATAGTTAAAAAAATATCTATTTTAATATATAATTTTTGTTGTGATATATATATATATATATATATATATATATATATATATATGTATATATATATATATATATATATATGTATATATATATATGTATGTATATATATATATATATGTATGTATATATATATATATATATATATATGTATGTATGTATATATATATGTATATACACACACACACACACACATATATGTATATATATGTATACATATATATACATATACATATACATATATATATATATACATACATACATACATATATATATATATATATATATATATATATATATATATATATATATATATATATATATATATATATATATATATATATAAAATCCAAAAAGTAAAATAAGACCAATAAGGTTATAATATTGATATATTATTTAAGAAAATAGAACAATATTAAAATTTTTGTTTTCCTTGATTAAAAAATAATAATAATAATAATAATAACAAAAAATATATGATAATGATAAATATATTATTTTGTTTTATAAAATGTAAGACATGCACGCACACACCTCACATTATAAAATAAATTACATTATAAAGATTAAAAAATAAAATAAAATAATAATTAAATATTTATATTATATAATAAAAAAATTAGGAAGGGTTTTGGGGCACGACACCTGAGTTGACCCTAGCCCTAGGGTAGGCTCACAAAGTTGGGGGACAAAATAGGTGACATAATGAAAAATATAAAGCAATTTGTGTAAAGGGCATATGCCTTTTTCAAAAGGCAATATGCCATTTAAAAAAAAAACCAATGCAAACTACATTAAGGGTCAACCCTGACCCTAAAGGCCATGCACCCTTTGTAGTTCAAAGGGCATATACCCTTTACAAAGGGTGTAATTAATTTTCATAGGGCATGCATCCTTTGAAAAGGGTGTATGCCCTTTGCAAGCCATGCTATTTTTTTTCAATCTATCTTTTGAAAGCCATGTAATTTTTTTCTATTTTGCAATCAGAGGTATTGGTTTTGCAAGCATATATTTAGTTAAATCAATGTTAAGATAATTTTACATTTAATTTAATTTTACATTTTATATTATTACACTTTAAATTTATTAAATGTAAAATTATACTTTAAATTTATTTTACTAAATATAACAAATTAAGGCCACTCAGCATCTTCTAAAATTGATTACAGACCTATAGGAATTACCATTTAAAAGATAGTTTTTTGAATTCCATTCTAGTCAATACTTAGTTTTTAGAATTTCAATATTAGAAAATAAAATGATAAACGAGGTTACAAATCATGTTACGTATGTAATAGATCTAGATACCATTGAGGATTACATATCTATTTTACTGACTTAAGTATTCCCTATCTACTTTATCTACTTGAGTATGCTGTACCTGATTAAATAACTGAGCCATAGCTTAATCTCAAGGAGTATGCCCTACCTAAATACACAAGACATATCTTGATATTTACTATTCCCAACTGGTGTCAAATCAAATGTTCCACTTACTCAACCTACTCTACTTCAAGGTCTTTTAGAAACTTGCTTGTAATTAGGTCTCTTCCTAACCATATATTATCTCTTGGTCTATCATAAAAGGTCTTCTGAGTATTGGTATTGAAATACTATTGACCTTATTATTTAGTATTATATCTTGACTTCTTAACCTCTGTATTATAGATCAAAAGACACTTTCAATGACTTAAAATAGGGTACTCAGTCTTAAGATAGTAATCTACCTTCAATCAAAACCCTTATTTGACTATTAAAGCACTCAATTGTACATCCTCACTTATTTTAATAATCAAATAAGGCTTTCACCAATTATTTGACTCAAGCTTCTTATTGCATGACGAAATTCAACTCAAGACTCAGATGACAACAACTCTACCCTTATAGGCCTATTAGGCCAAATTCTACATCTTAAGGAATTGATACAAAGACGTCTACAACTACCTTATTTTTTAGACTCATTCAATTCAAAAACTTAAAGAAAATATCAAGACAATGATACAGCACTCATAGGTTTCTTTACATAATCTCAAGATACCAATTATATCACCAAAGTGCCTAAAAACTTGACTAATTCCTAAGCACTACTATAATATTACGTATAGTCATGTTTGATCTTGAAAAGGTGTTATTAATCTAAGCTCATAAAATTATTCTTATAAAACTTTATTAAGATTTTTGGAGACTATCTATGAGGATAAGAAACCAATTTCATTTATTGCTTTCTTAAGAATAAGAATTCAATGAAAACTCTACTCTTTAGGTCCGGATGGTCTAATATGCTTACTTGGAAGGATATTGACTTAGCTTAACTTTCAAATGATTTGAATAAATTTACTTGTAAGTATTTTATAGTGTTTACATAATAAAAATGGACCTTCATAAGAGGTTTATACTCAATCAAAAAATTTGGAGATGTATCATACTTGGAGTTTATTATCTTTACCTTGGAATATTCTTAACAACCTTGTTCTCAACATAGAAAATGAACTTTAATTAATGGGTCTATCAATATGCATAAATGAATATCCTACAACATGAAACCTATATCATATATAGTAATGATACAATCATTCATACATTACATCTACCACATACATGGTACTACATGTAGGTATTTGGTCACTCATACATGGCATATTCATGTGGTCATGATATGTTCACTCATATTGGACATGAATGCAACTAATAACCCTAGTGCACTCCATTTCCACCTAAACCATTAACCCCAAACCTAAAATCCCAAACCATAGAAACTAAAAATTAAACCTTAAACATTGAAACCTAATTCCTAAACCTTAATCCATAAACCCTAAACCATCAACACTAAATAATATACATAAGCCATAGACCCTAAACCATTAACCCTAATACATTAGCCTTAAACCAAAAATAATAATCCATAAACCCTAAACTATTGAACCTAAACATATAAACTTAAAAAATTAAACTGTATAATTTATACCCTAGAGCCTACACCCTAAAACTTAAATGTAATCCCTTAACCCTACACCCCAAACCATAAACCTAAAATCCTGAATGTGTACCAAATTTAGGATTATTAAAACATTGTCAAATGGAAATACATACCTAAAATTAATGACACCAATAGGAAAAGATAGAGAAAGTAAATCAGAATCAATAGAGCATTCTTACCATCATATTTACCTTCTCATAGCTCCATTCCAAGATTTGAACTTGTGTGATTGAGCTTGAAGACTTGATTGTTGGATTGCTTGTAGATGCTTGATAATGGCTTCCAAAGGGACTATGAATGTTCGACAATGGATTTTATGAGTGCTTGAATGCTAGTATGGATGATTGATGAGAATGTTAAATTTCTTGCTTAGAGGATTTCATTCACTTTCTTCATTAGTCCTTGATAATGAAGGAGTGATTTAGTTTTATAGGTATATGGGGGAAGATCTGTGGTCCAAATTTAAATTTGGGCCATCAAGATCTATGGTTAAGGAATTTTCATGAAATTTTTAATTCCATGGAGATATCTAGAATAGGAAAATTCTAGAGGAAAGGAGCTATATTGGAGATATTTCTAGAACCCTCCAATTCTATAAATCTCCCCATAGGGTTTAGGGAAAGCTAGTGTAGGGTGGTAGGTGGGTAGTTAGAATATTTTTGATTTTTAAATTGGATAGTGGCTTTAGGGGGTAGGTTAATAGGTAATAGAGTCTATTAGGGGTTTAATGAAGGGATTAATTTATTTTAGGATGGGGTAAAGGTTATATGGGATGTAAGAATGAGTATGGGTATTAGGCCAAGGGTTAGTATAGCTAGGAAATATGGGAATTAGGCTATATTAATGGGAATTATTAAAATTAGTAGGGTAAGCATATTTTAATGCATCCATTTTGACCCTATTTTAAAGGGTGTTATGAGTGGAAGGAGTAATAGTCTTTCAAATAAAAACCATGGTGTGGATGATTTTAGTCATTAGTAGGATATGATGCCACATCGAGGGCATCATGTGAGGAGACAAACTGACCCAGATGATTACTCGATCAAAAATCCTTGGGTAGGATAAGATGAAGATGTAGTTAGGGGTGGGATGCCCTAAAGTGGATCGAATAAGTGCCATAGTATTGATAAATAAGTGGCTCAAGTGATGGGTCTAGAAAATAGACAAATTGTCTAGAAGGTGATTATGTTATAAATCAAATTTGAGTGATTTGAAAAATATGATGGGTTCGAGCTGATGATGGGTCTAGTAGAAAGGATACATGCTACAGGAAGCTTGAAGAGGGATAATAGGGGTTTTAGTTGACTTATAATGATAAGGAGCCACTTTTTGTAGAATACAGGACTTTAAATTGATAAATAATAAATCCACTTATGGGAGGGTGATAAGGGATAAATAATTGTCAGATGATCAATGATGTTTACTAGGTTTGAAGAGGGCCTAGGCTAGTATGATTTGAGATATGGGATTTTGGATATTTTATAGGGACTGGCATGCTATGTCTCAAGATGTTAGTTTTAGGTTTGATAGAATCTACAAAATTAGTTGTCAGGGAGAAATGGTTAGGGGGTGTCAATGGGGTCATATAGGCCAAAGGGGCCCTGGGGAGGCTCATTTGTACCCTTTGCTATTGGAGATTGGGGCTATGGAGAGAAGAATAGATAGAATCCCATGATCTTCTCACCATGGAAAGAGGGTATACGATCACTACAGAGAAGCTAAGACTAGACAAAGCTTTGGTAAGTAAACCATCCTTAGTTTTATTATTTTTGCAATTTTGGTTAGTTTTGTGAATTTTGGGGTGAATTTAGGTAGAAAAAGATGCCGGCCATTACGGTTAGGCAATCTCATGACTAGGATTTTGCCCATAGTCACAAGATTGTAAACACAAAGGGTAGGGTTGTTAGGGGTAATGGCGGGATTACCATCCTGCTCATAGAGAATAGTGGGATTAATCCTACTATGGGGGAATCATAAGATTGCAATCCTGAAAGTGATAGAATGGTGGGATTACAATCTTGCAAGTAGGGAATAGTAGGATTGTAATCCCATGAGTTATGAATAATGGGATCACAATCCCACAAGATGATAATAGTGGGATTGGTGCTTAATGACATGAGATGGGGTGGGAGGGTTAATAAGGGTTGTGAGTTAGTTAAGGATAGTGGTTTTTATAGGTTAGTTAGATGGATGGTGAAAGGGAACATGGATTGAGGATGGCTGAGGATAAGTAGAGGATAGGGTAAGGCTAGGCTTTGGTAGATTAGGTAAGTGATGAGGATAGTGTTGGGGTGATGGGGATAATAATAGGTAATTGATTTATTTGGTGTAGGAGCATTTAGGGATATTGGAATCTTGATCATGACATCATGATATGTTGCATGAGATGTGGTGAGTGACTCTCAAGGAGTATAGTGTCCTTGAGCTGGTAGGGCTCCATGATGTGGCTACAATGCCTCCAATTCATATTGATTAAGCACTAATCACAAAACTTATAGAGAGATGGCACTCAAAGATGAATACCTTTCACTTCATGATAGGTGAGATTACTATTATACTAGAGGATGTATATAAGATCTTTCACTTGTTGATGAGAAGTATGAGGATCTACTAGAGGTCTCAGACATTGATACAACCCTTATAGTGGCTACGTGGAAGACTGCATATAGGATTTTAGGATGGTTGCATTGATTTGGACTGGTGTCGGTGGGAGGTTATTTTGGATCAACTGACATTATTGATGATGGATCTTATATCTCACATTTTATTACTAGATAAGAGTGGATGATGGTTTCACTTGGGCCCAGGGGATGTTATGGTAGATATAGTTCATGACCATTAAGTTTTTTCTTGGGGCCCTATAGTATTAGTGAATTTATATAGGGAGTTACACTTGGGTGCATATAAGAGGGCATGAAACTTTGGGACATCACTACTATTATAGATATGGATTTGGAAGAACATTATGATCTAGCGATTGGTAGGATTAGAGCCTAGACAATCAAAGGTTTTTAGATGGAGGGTAGTTGTAGGTGTATCATTGGGTCATGTAGGAGATATGTTATATTATAGAGAGACATTTGACTATTTATGCCTTGAACACATTACATGGATGCCTTATTATGAGATTAGATTTGACTAGGAAGATGAGGGATGGACCTAGTTTATGTTGAATCCATTTTATATTACTAGTTGGAGGGATTATATCATTGAGAGATATAAATCAGATCGAGTACAATGGTAGTTTGGTTTCATATAGGATGTGCCAATGCCAAAACATATATTCACACATAGTGATCATGTGATACCTCATTGGGGAGGCCCATGGTGAGATTGGATGTAGTCTTTGATTATGACCAGGTAGCACCATAGTAGTGGTATTATTATATACTAATGCTTGATGGAGTGACAATAGTTTATACCGCATGGTGGTAGGCATGGGTTCCTAAGCATTTAACCTGACTATAAGTGATAGTGAGGGGTGCAGTTCAGTGATTTTGTGAGGCTCAAGTGAGGATTTAATGGAGGCTATAGTAGAGGAGGTAGGTACCTAGTCAATAGGTACAAGATGGAGGAGGAGATCAAGATGTGATGGAGGTGGATGTAAATTATGGGAAACATGGGTAGGGATAGAGATAGGGGGAGTTTGAGTACAAGTAAAAGCACAAATAGTGACCCAAGTGTTGATACCATAGGTATCTCTAATTTAAAAAACATTATAGGTGTTATAGATACTCAGGCACTAGTATAGGGTCTATAAGTGCATATAAGTGATGATGAGGGTGCAAGCCCATCGTGACTTCCTAGATCATTAGAGGATGAGGCCTTAGTGGATAAGCTATAAGGAATGATTGGTAGAGATTTTGGGTATTACCTATAAGAGGGATCAACTTCATGCTTATCTATATAGATTGAGGACTTAGGAGGATAGCTGCTTCACATAGGCACAGGAAGAGAGTGTAGTTTTGCAAGGTCATATTGGCGAAAGAGATTGGGAGGTGACCCAACTACAAGCACAAGTGATGGCTCTTCAAACATAGGTGAAGTAGAGAGACACTCAAATTACTACCCTCCAGTCCCAAGTTATTTAGAGATATACATAAATGGGGTAGGCATAGGAATAAAATGCCATTTACAGGGCTAGGTGGATGGATTCCTAGGATAGATTATGTAGCTACAAGTGAGGATTTGGGATTTGTGAAGCCAAATGGATATATTGAAGAGGGAACAAGATGTAGTTGATGAGGGCCTTAATGGGTATGGCGTGATGGGGATGATGAGGCAAATTATACTACTTACTTAAGAGGCTCAATATTACCATACACTGTATGATGGTGCCGTACCCATAGAACAATGTGTAGGATCTTTTTGTGTGAGCCAGTCATTAGTAAGATAGCCCTCAAGAATTAGTGCATTGAGACCACCTCCCTCACTACAGTCATGAGTTTCTTTTTGGTCATTTGTGATATATTTATAGGGGATTATATGTATCATAGCTATTTCTTTCCTCTTGGGCTCACGTAATTGTATTATATCTTTTGTCATAGATTCCACGTGGATGTTATATTTTGTACTTGTGATGATGATGATGATATATGATGATGATTCATGTGCTATGTATAGTATTTATTTATGGATATGTGTTTGATGTTATTTATATGATGATTTTATGTGATGGATATTGACATGTGATGATTTATCTTTTAGATGTTATGATAAATGTAAGTGATGTATTTTATTGATGCATGTGTGAATTATATGGTCATGTGATGGTTAGATGTTAGATGTTATGGGCCATTGAATTTTTATGATGTATGGTAGATGTTTATATTAGATGGAGTGGTTGATGGATGCATTAATGTGATAACATATTGATATATCGTTATACTTGTGTTTTAATTCATAGGTGATGTTTGTTGGCTATGTATGAGATGATGAATTTCTCATGATTAGATGCTCATTGTGATGTTATGTTATTTACATTCTCATGTATAGGAGAATATTAATCCCTTGGTTAGATTATTGAGTTCCACAAATAGGAATCCTCTTACACTATGGAGGTAGGGTGGGTATGTTGGATGGATTAGATGAAAGCTTAGGATAAGGGTAGGTATAGGAGGGGTTGGTTTATGATGGGTGATTGGAATTTTTAGAATATTTTCAAGCCATAAGTTTGGGAAATATATTTAGTGTTCCATCTTGATGTGTTGTGCCAAGGTCATGAAAAGGCCTTGTTATCATAGCAATGATGCGTGGGGGAACTCTATTTTAAGGGATGCCTTGAGAAATGAACTTTCAAAGGTCATCCATGCCATCCTCATCCTCATAAGAGACTATTATAATACAAAAAAATGAACATATGAAATATAATTTAAAGAAAACACCTTAGTCATATGCATGCATATGTAGCATACACACACACATGAACACATGTATTCACATAAAACAAATCATAAGACAAAGAGAAAGGAGGATGATAATGATAATGAATGTGAACAGGATAATGATAATGGTGATGATAGTGATGAGGGGATATGATGATGAAGATAATGGCTGAGATATCCTTGGTCACAAAATCACAACCAAGTGTTGCTTACATAGTTTGAAAAAACCTTAGGCTAATGTAGTTTTGACTAGTGGATAGATGATGATGACAATGATTAGCAATTGGATGATGATGATGATGATGAGGACAACTAGATTAGTGATTAGGAAAGAATGATTTCATGGATGAGGATACTTAGTGTATATGTACAAGGATAGTATGATAAGGTATCTATTTACATGATAGATGATACCTGAGAACTTTATCCATGGTAAAAACTTGAAGCAAGTTACAATAATAGGGGTCATAATGATCCTTCAAGAATTAGTACCACAGTGATTGCTAGGAACCTTGGACAGAAAATGATCTTATTTTTAGGATGACCCTCCATAATGATAGTGTAAAGGGATGTACATAAGGCTTAATGATAGCAAGGAATGACAAAATGCATTGTGGACTAGCTGAGGCTAAGAGGAGACATGTTTGTCAAAAAAGAGTTGTGGAGGGATGATAGGGATAATGTGGACATGAATGGGACTTGGAGACATAAAATTTATCCTAGTTGTGGATAAATGATTCAATAGGGGTCATCCTTGAATGGATCTTGATTAGCCTTGCTAAAATAGTAAAGTTTCTTGAGACCAAGGTTAGGATGTTTCTATCATGGCACCAGAAACTAGTTTTCACCATGATAATTTCCTATGGTGCCAGTGAGTTGGTTTTCACCATTGGATAGAATTTTTTATTTTTTTTACTTATTAAGAGAGGTTATGAATTGATGGAAGTGGATTGAATATGTCTTGTAGATGGAGGATGTTGATATCAAGACTAGGTGTAAAATCGCTTGAGATGCATGATATTCATCGGATCATCTAATTCTTCTTCCTCAAGTGTAGCTAACTTGTAAGCTCCTGAGATGAACTTAGCTATAATGATGTAAGGGCAAAGCTAGTTTTCTTCAAAATTTCCCTTGTCTCATTCTACATTGGTATTCTTTTGATTCTCTTTGAGGACTAGATCACCCACTTCAAACTCTTGGGACTAAATCTTCTTGTGATATTGATTCTTGATTTTATTCTAATATTCTCGAAGGTGATTTAAGGTCTTTTATCTCTTTTCATCAAGGAGTTCTAATTCTTATATTCATTCTTGTCGAATATTATGACTAGTGATGATTCTTCATAATGAGAGATAAAGAGAAGGGAGTTCTACTTCCACTGGTAAAATATCTTTGACTTCATAGACCAAAGCATATGGAGTAGCTCCTATTGGTGTGTGGATACTAGTGTGGTAGGACCATGAGGATAGATATAGCTGAGTATGCCAATTACGTCTAGCTTGATTGATAGTTTTCTTCAAATTTTTGACTAGAGTCTTGTTTGTTGCTTTGGCCTATCCATTACCTTAGGGGTAATATGGAGAAGAGAAATGTTGTGTGATATGGTAATTCTGACATAAAGCCTCAATGTCTTAACACTTAAAGGACTTGACATTATCAAAAATTATGTTGGAAGGGATACTAAAATGGCAAATAATATGATTAAGGATGAATTTTTATATTTGGAGACATGTTGTATAGGTCATCAACATTGCCTCTACCCATTTGGTGAAATATTTTGTAGCTATGATGATAAACTTATGTCCATTAGAGGAAGTAGGATTAATTTTCCAATCAAATCAAGGCACCATTTAGAAAAAGGCCAAGGACTCATGATAGGTTATAATTCTTGCACCAATGCATGGATATGATTCCCATGTTTTTGATAAGCCACACATTTTCAAACATACTAACAAGCATCTTGTTCCATAGTTGACCAGTAGTATGCTATTGAGAGGAGCTTCTTGGCTAAGGCCATCCCACTAATGTGCCATCTGTAGATACCATCACAGACCTCCCTAATGGCTTGAGTCACCTCATCTGATGTTAAACATCTCAATAGGGTTCCATTGTAACCCCATCAATAGAGCATGCTATCGAGGATGGTGTAATAGGTGATACGATAGATGAAGGCTTTAAATTGGTGATGGTTAAGGTATGGGGGAAGTATATTGTCATGAAGGTACCAATAGATATCATGGTACCAAGGAAGACTAGGATTATCAATTAGAAAAATTTGAAGAGGAGTCAATGACTGATGGGCCAAGATAATGAAGTGCTTAATAAGGAAATTACCTTCTAAAACATCTTCAAGAAGGTCAATGAGTGAGCCTAAAATGGCCATAGAGTCAGCTACCTTATTTCTCCCACAAGGTACTTGTTCGAAGGTGATAGATTAAAAATTTGACTTCAATTGATCCACCAATTGTTTATAAGGAAGCAATTTCTCATCCTTTGTTTGGAACTCCTCATTGACCTATTTGATAATTAGTTTTGAGTCCCCAAATACTTGTAAATTTTGTGTATTCCATTAGATAGAAAGATGGAGTCCTATTATGAGGGCTTCATATTGTAAAATATTATTTGTATATGGGAAGGTGACGTAAAATGCTTTAGGAATAAGATCACATTGAGGGGTAACCAAGAGGATGCCAGCCCTAGATCCATGTGTAGTGAATGAGACGTCAAAATATAACTTCCATCCTTATATTTATGAAGTATTCATGATGGTCCCATTTGAGAACATAGTGAAAATTGGCTCAGTCGATTCTAACGGTGCTTCAGCCAGTTGATCTGCTATAACCTAACCTTTGATGGCTTTCTGATTAATATATTCTATATCAAACTCACTAAGTAGCATGATCCATTTTACTACTTGCCTTGTTAATGCTAATTTGGATAGTAGATACTTTAAAGGATCAAATTTGGTGATAAGCTGAAATTGGTTGTTGAGCATATAAAGCTAGAGTTTCTGTGATGCAAAGACCATAGCTAGACATACTTTCTCAATAGGTGTATATTTTAGTTCATATGATATCAATGTTAAAATGAGATAATAAATGTCCTACTCATTCCTTGGTCATTATGTTGGGCTAAGAGAACACCAATAACACATGATGTAGCTAAAATATATAGGAACAAAGGCTTTCTTAGAATCGGTAGAAATAAGATAGGAGGATTTTACAAGTATTGTTTTAGACTTTTGAAGGCTTGTTGGCATTCTTCATTCTAATGGAAGGTAGCCTTTTTCTTGAGCAATTGAGTAAAGGGGTGGCATTTGTCGACAAGTTGAGAAATAAATCACTTGATAGATTAAAGTTTGCCCTGGAGACTTTGGAGTTGTTTGATATTACGAGGGGTCAACATTTCAATTATCATTTTTACTTTAGCTAGATCTAATTTAATATCCCTTCTTTGACACAATGAACCCTATAAATTTTCTTGATGTTATACCAAATATGCACTTTTTAGGGTTCAAATTTACCTTGTATTCCTATAATCTCTCAAAAATTCTTCTAAGAACTACATGGTGCTTAGATCGTAAGCGAGACTTCCCTAGAATGTCATCCACATAATTCTCTACTATGTCATATATCATATCATGGAAAATAAAGGTCATTGCTCATTGATATGCTGCCCCTACATTTTTTAGGCTAAAAAGCATGACTTGATAGTAGCATGTGCCTATAGAGTAATAAATGTAGTTTTATGCTGATCTTCAGGAGTGATTTTGACTTGATTATATCTCAAGAAACCATCCATGAGGGATAACATCTCGTATCTAGCTATGGAATCCATGATCATATTAATATTTACTAGTCGGAAGTAATCTTTTGTACATGCCTTATTGATGTCTTAGAAGTCAATGTAAATTCAGATTCTACCTTAAGGTTTGGTAACGAGAATAATATTTGATATCAAATCATAATAGTCAATAGGGTGGATGAACCCAGCTTCCAAGAATATTTGTAATTCTTCTTTAACTAGTAGTGCCACCTATGGATACATCTTACATAATTGTTTCTTGATTGGTTTGGAATTTGGGTGTACAACAAGGTGATGTACCACTAGTGAAGGATCCAATCTGGGCATGTCACTGTAGCTCTATGCAAAGATATCTACAAACTTTTTCAATAACTTAATGAGTATTTTATGATTTTAGATAGTGAGAGATGCCCCAAATTTTACTATCTTGAGATTTTCCTCACTTCTAATGTTTTTTTCTATCACATCCTCAATGAGCATGGTGATTAATCTTATAGATAGGGTGGTAAAATTATTTAAGATACATCAAAGGAGAAACCATCTAGTAACTTAGTATCAATATCCAAGTATTGTTCTGATATAATAGGGGTGGATGGGATTTTATCCAATTCTTTAAAGAGTTATTCTTCTTCTAAATATTCCTCTTCATCTTGGACATGAGATTGTTTTTGTTCCCCAAAATATGTTTATTCACATAAATTAATGGAAAATCTTTTCTTGTAGTCTCCAGACGGCATAAAATCTCTTGCCCCCATGTACTCAAGGATGGCCTCATCATTCTAAAATGTATCAAAATTAGGATCCTATTTTGAATCCCAGTCACTGAGGGAAGGGTAACAGAGGGAGACATTGATGATGGATATAGTGGTATCAAGGAAAAGGTTTGTGGTAGCCAATTCTTCAAAGTGACTATAAACAGAACCTATCTTGATGCCCTCATTGGGGAAAGGTTGCTCATTGGTCAAGATATAATCCACAATGATATTGGTTGGGTCATCATCATATATTTTTTACCCTAGACCAAATTTTGATCAATTTTATTAAACAATAATAGGCTCTTATCAGCCTTGTTCCTATTTTCCTAGTCCTTTTCCTTTATAGTTCATGTTTTCCATCATACGGTAGACTTTGAGATAGTTCTGCTTGGGTGAGATGAAGACATTATCATTAGGTAGAAGACAAGAATCATCTCCATATTTAATGTACTCTTCACATAAAAACCCTACACTTTTAAAGGCTATAATACCAAACTAATATTTGATAGGCTTGTTCTTCTTTATGCCGAGGGACTCATAGCTATGGGGAGATAAAGGAAGATGGCTGATGTAGAAGGTTTTATACTCATATTATCCATAGCCAGTAGATGTAAATTTCAGCTTGGTAAGGTCTAGTGTTAGAGAAGATATGGATTCCAATTGGTTAGGAGAGATATATTTTGCAGTCGTAAGTCTAAGGTTGGATTTTTTAGTGCCATGATATTGAGATAGAGATATGGATTGCTCCATCTGACAACTGTGATGATCGATAACTCCAAGAATGGTGACTTCCATTCCTGAGTGAGGAAAATTTAGACATTGATGAAGAGTGGATGGGATGGCTTGAATTTTATGAATCCATGGCATCTCAAGTAACATGTATGGTAGATCCACATTTACCACATGTACCAAGGTTTGATGAACCATGAGTCCCACAATGATAGGAAGATAGATATAACCCACTAATGGCCACTCATTATCATCATACACCTTTATCATTATAAGGGTGGGACTAAGCAATGATTAAGAATATCCAAAATTATTTAGGAAGTCCATATTACAAAAATTAAGCGTTGATCCTCCATCTATAAGGACATAAGAGACATGGTGATGAGCAATGGTGACTTCAATATACAATGGGTAATTATGGTGAGGGCCAGCTAGTGGTAAATCCAGGGCACTAAAAGTGAGATGTGGGGAGGGAGATATATGTTACACTAGTGCTTCGAATTTATTTGTATCAAGGTCACTAGGTACTTTCAGATCATTGAGCACTTGATTTAATACTTCCCTGTGCAAAGCAGATGTTTTAAGGATCTCCATTAAGGAAATTTGGGAAAGGGTATTTTCTAGTTATTGAATAATATAATAGGATTTATCTGACCCATTTGTGGTTTTCTTATAGGTATTCCCCCTAGGTAGAGAAGATGAAGTACAAGGTTGTTGATAAGGGGCTGTAAGAATGAATATTTTTTTGCACTAGGTAGTGCCAACACAATCAGTTGTAACCGTATTTATTTTTAGGATGGGAGATGGGGATGGAGATATAGATGGAGTGGAATCTTGGGTGTTGCATATTTTATGGTGTTAATGTAATGATAGGGAAAATTATGATAATTAGTGCAATTGGAAGATGATGCTTGACCCTAGTCACATTGGGGTCTCTGGTTCCTCTACTCATGCTTTGGGAGAGGATATTTATAAATTATAGGTGTTGATTTATTGATTGATTTGATGGCAATTCTACTTCAATATTGATATCACCTCTTTCTATCAAGTCTTGGATATAATGCTTTAATTGCATATAATTCTTAGTATCATGTCCATTTACTTGATGATATTTGTAAAACTCATCTTCATGGTACCAATTAGGTTTAGGTTGATGATTATCAACTGATCTAATTTTAGGTAGAGTAATCATATTAACAACAACCAATTATTCCAAGATCATTTCTAGTGGAACTCTCATGCTTGTTAGTGGCCTTTTACCTATGTGAGGCTTAGGATTGCCTCGTGGAACCTTATTGGTAGAGACATGAGGGTGTTGTGGAGGCTTTTATTTGGATGGTTTGGACATGATGTGGTTATTGTTTTGAGTCTGTCACCCCATCGCCTACAACATTCTTGTTCTTGTTAAAAACCTTGGGCTTATTTTAAAATGAGTTATCTGTATTGGATGGGTGCTCATTATGGGAAAATAACTTGATGGTTCCCTTTTATATAAGGGTATTTTTTATCTACATTAATTTTTCTATGATTTCATCAAAGATTTTGGTACACAATAATTTCAATTAGTATTTTAATTCTATGTTGAGGTTGTCTACAAAGATTTTGGCTAGTTCCTTTTCAAGCACACTACACATCAATCAGTCTGCTAATCCATGCCATTGTTGCAAAAATTAGACAAATATTTCCCCATTATTTTATTTATTGTTATAGAGGTCAATGATATATATGTCATGTTTTATGTTAAAAGATAAATGTTTGATGAACTGTTTGGTTAATTCACCAAAACTTGAGATTGACCCCTTTGGTAGATGCATAAACCATTCCAATGTTGGCCCTGTCAGACTCTTAGGGAATATCCTCAATAAATAAGCATCCTCATATTATAATTCATGACAAGTGACATATAACTCTTGTACGTGGTTTCTTGGATCACCCTTTCCATGATATTTTTTGAATTTTGGAAATTTAAAGTGTGAGGGGAAGTGGATTTACAAATTATTGATGTCTAAAGGCGATGAGATAAAACACTCATATTTATACTTGAGCGACTGTGATCGAGGATCCATCTATTGGAGGTTTTATTTCATCATCTTCCACTCTTGGGTAAAGGTGGGGTCCCCAAGAGGGTTGGTAGTTTGATTGTGACTACTTTGTGGAATGTGAGTATGGTGAGTGTTGTTGTCAACATTATTGCTATGACTAAGGTTGTTAGTGTTATTTTTATCATTATTGGGACTATTAAAATTATGGGTGGTATTTTTTTTATTGTGTCATGGTTATGGTGGTTGTTAATTATGAATGATGAGGTTAATTTATTGTCTGAGTTGATTTAGGTGGTCTTCGATGGAAATTTGTCTCTTATTAGCCTCAATATGATTATTAACAAGAGGTGGTTATTTATTTATCCCTCCATAAATCCATGGTATACTTATATTTATTCTCAAGGATTAGGATAGGTATGTTGATGTGGTGATTCTGATCTTGATGGGTGAATGATTAAAAGGGTGCGGTTGAAGGTGGGTGGTAAGGTGCCCCTAATATCTATAGTTTATGCTAGTACTTGATCATGGTTTTCATATAAATATAAATTAATGAGATTGTGGACATCATCATTATGGAGGAGGTTAATTCTCTCATTCTCTACTCAAGGAGTATGCATGTCACTGTGATAGTCATCATACGCCTGATTAGGATCTATTATTTGTCCCCTAGTATTGTCATCTTGACTAGTCCTTGTGTAAAGCAGAGTTGAGATCAGTTTTGGATGAACATGGTGAAAGATTAAGAGGATGAAATGTGATGAGGTATAAGGGAGGATTTCAAATAATTATTTTAAGATAAAATATAGACTAGTAGTTGTCAAATATGAGGATGTCGATAGATGCGATAACTAGAAATTACCAAAAGAAAAAGTCTTTTAAGAAGTCTTTCTAGAAAAGATGAGAAAGGATGATGGGATCAAATAAATTTTCCAACTAGCAAGTGGACAAGTTGATGGGTGTTAGAGGATAAAGATACCTGATAGGGATAAAAGATAGTGATGGATGCTAGATTGATATCTTATAGGGCTATGTATAATGATAATTTCAAGTCAAGATAAGATGATGATTGATGATTTGAGAAGGATGGTTGATAGGCAAAGGTATATATTTAAGACAAAAACTAATATTTGAAAGGAAGATGTGGGAGTGGATGATAATGATACATGAAATGTGACATGAGAGGTTGGACAAAAATACTACTCAAGATAAACAAATGGGGGAGATGGTCAAAGATGAAATGGATGAAGGGGTGACTATATGTGGTTTGTAAAAGGATGGGTATGTATAAGTGACTAGAAAGGGATGTACAATATGGGATGTAAAATGATTAGGATAAAAATAGTAAGGAGAATATACAAGTTTATTTATGGATGGATTTTATGGATTATGTATTGATAATCAAATGGGGTGGGATAAGTCAAAAATAATGGAGAGATATCAAAAGGTGATACAAGTAGTAAATATGGATGACAGGTTATGGGGATGAAACTATTAGATGAGAGGGGAGGGGGATATGATAATATGAACTATATAGAAAATAGGATGATATATGGAGTCAGGGTGAACTAGACTATGTGAAAGATGGACTATATGGATAAACTAACCAAAAGGAGATGGATTATGGGGATATTATGGGATGGAAGGATAAATGGATGAGGGATGGTCAATAAAAAATTAAGTGGTTAAATGAATACTAAATATAAGAGTAGGTTGACACGTAATTAGGATATATGAGATATAGACTATGTGGATGAACTATTTATAAGGAGGTATGATGATACAAGGATAAAGTGGAGTGGATTATACAGATGTAAGGTGGACTTATGTGGATGGGTTGATATGGAGATATAATAAATAGATGAATAAATAATTGTTATGAAGGATGAATTAGGGGGGATGAAAATAATTACAAGAGGATTATGATGAGGTAAGGACCAAATGGGTGGATGAATAGACTACATGGATAAAATAATTCACAAAAGGGATAGGATGATATGTGTGGGATGAAATATATAGATATAATAAATATGGTATATTATTAGGATGATATGAGGATAATATGGATAAGACTAGAATAGATGGATATAATTTCAAGATGGGGTAAGATTATATGAGAATGATATAGATGGGATGGATATCTAGATGTGGGAGAGGAGTATATATAGATATAATGGAGATAATATATGGATGAGACTATGATAGATGGATAATGTGGGTAAGGCGATAGGATAAGGTAATCACAAGATTGGATGG
This sequence comes from Torreya grandis, assembly GCA_037957365.1. Lineage (NCBI taxonomy): Eukaryota > Viridiplantae > Streptophyta > Pinopsida > Cupressales > Taxaceae > Torreya > Torreya grandis. The sequence continues at coordinate 2,621,032 of JARHVA010001331.1, forward strand.
AAATAAGCGGGTGTAAGAACTAGATTTTGACAAAATGGGATGATGTAAGGATAAAAGGATTAATAATAGATGAGATATGAGGACAAAGGAAGTGAGGATATGAGATGATATAAATATAAGTTGATGGGATAAGTGGATAGTTGATGTAAAATATAGGGTACAAAATTGGAAGGTAGATATGACATGAAGGATGAAATTATGGGTGTAGGAAAATATTGGGTTTAATACAATGTGTATGTATTGGTGGAGGAGGATGTAGGTATATGATGAAAATACAATGGATAATTAAGAGAAAATGGATAGACACAATATGTGGCATAGTATGGGATGGTCAATATAAGACAAATTGATAAAAGGTGGTCAAATGGATACACAAGGATAATAAATGGACAAGTTGTGGATAATATGTGACCCAATATACAAGGTTATGAGATGGATAAGGTGTGATCAAATAGGCAAGGATATGATGTTGATAAAATATGGATGGATATGAAATAGATAAAGTTTGAATAAGGATGTGAGAGGAATGAGATATGAAGATGGACAAGATGTGAATAAATAGGTAAGGATATGGATGTCAAAACACTATGGGATGGATACTAAGTGAGAGAATGTGTGTGGGATGGGTGAAAGTGTGATAAGGATATAATTATAATGCATAAGGGAGGGTATGGAAGGATGATGGTGTTAAGAGAGACATATATCCTTTGATGTGTGGATAGGATGAAAAAGTGAAAATGATATGGATGAAAGAGGATGGGGAAGTGTGATGGTCGAAGGGGTGTGTGGTAAAAGGGTAATGGATACTGAGTTTTATGATATGGGTGTATACACAAAAGGTGATATGTAATGATATGGTATGACTATTGGGATATATATTGGTTAAAAGATTGATCAAAATTGGTTAAGGAAAAATGGATGATATTTAGGATGAGTATGGAAAGTTATCTGGATTGAAAAGGGGTGTGAGATAAGGTAGATGTTAGGAAGATAGGATATAGATAGTCAAGATTAAATTATGAAATGATGATGGAAGGATATAAGTGGTCCTATAAGGTTTATAAGACATGCACACAAAAATTAAGGTTTTGGATGACTCAACTATCAAACAAAGTAGTCTTGACACAACACACAAACAACACACACAAGTATAATTATAAATTAATAAACTATATAAGAGTATAACGTGATGTCCACACCATCCAAAAGCTACAAAAGTAAGGTTGTAGGCTGATAACCCATTATGGAGTCAATTGAACCCTCTTGACCTTGATTGCACTCAATGGTCACTTGGGTATTGTTATTGATGCTGGCAATGGAACACTTGTTACAACTGCATTACCCTACTATAAGGTACACACAAGATGCTAGGGAAGTCCCTGATATACATGATGGTACATTGGGGCCCAAGTCCATGTATGAGGTTGTCTGACTACCCTGGGTATATGGTCTTAATTACCCCTCACTCCCTATAACCCTTTATGGGGAATGATGCTTAGGCTGTAATGACAACTCTCTTTATTGTTACACTCTACCAAAACATAGAGTGTGGTTATAGTATGGTGATGAAATCCATGACACTAAGCCTTATATACTAAGCCATGTGCATTGTGATGAAATACACATCATGTGATATCCTAAGGGAGGGCTCAACAATCAAGCAAATGCATGATGCAATTAATTAACCACTTTTAATTACCTATGTGAGCTTTTACATGATATGACAAACTATTTACAAGTAAAAAAACACAAAACATATAGAACAAACAACCAAGTATTTTACAAACAATTAAAAAAGACAATGATTTGTCTAAGTCAATGATTTTTAAGTAGAATAAAATATTAAAGCAAAAATAATAACAGTGGCATCCCTCCCTGCAATCACAAAAGTTAGATATTAATAGGGGTACCAAAATCCTCAAAAAATCTTGCAATAAAATGATTAGAAACTTAAGTTATGTAACCCAAAAACTAGAATGTACAATCTTGCTACTCCAATGCAATATATAGAGAATATAATGGAAACATTTTCAACTAATTGTGATAGTCAAATAATACTGCTATTCTAACTAACAAGCCCACTACTGAGAAAATAGATCCTTCTAGTGATATTGTAAGACTAAATTAAACTAAGTTTATCCTAAAAAATATATCAAACCATAAATAATTACAAGGATTTTTTATAAATACAATTATTTATAATAATAAAAATACTATAAAAGTCTAAAACTAGCCCTAATATACATTGGGCTACAAAGCCATGACTCAAGATGACAATATCGCTAGTTTCAGGTCAATCCCTTGACTGATAGAGTATTAGTATTGAAGGATGGAGCTAATACACCTTATGGGATGATCCTACAATATATTTCTTTACTCTTGTGCCTTAACAAGACCCTGCAAGATAGAAATCACCCTTCATAATTGAACTTTCAAATATGAATAAGGTAAAAAATTTACTATATGAAGGAATGTTTACAAGGAGATTTGTTAGCCAAAAGGGATGATTTAAGACTTACAGTCCTTATATTTCCAATTCTATACTAATCAAAATAGGAAAATTCTATAAATGATAGATCAAAAATAAGAGGGGTAGGGTTTTACTAGTTATTGGTGACTATGTAATAACATGACTAAGAATAACAAACCCGCTAGTACCAGGTCAATATCACCACTTGGAAAGTCATGATATTGTTAAATATGCCCTAAAATAGTTTGAATTTTTAATAATAACCACCTATACTTCACACAGAAAACAACACACCTAAAGACAGACATATAATTAGTATAAAGGGTCTAAAAATTTGAGGCTTATTAAGAGGAACCACAATACCACCATTGAAATCATTAATCTTGCTACTAATAGAGTAATCTCATGACTTTCAGAGTCATGGTATTGTTAAAACCTAAAACCCTAATAGACCCCTAACCACTAATGGCTTAAACTACAATATCTCTACTCATATCGACAATGTCATGACTGCAATATCATCACTTACAGTGTAAACCTGCTACTTGCTTAGAATGCATGAAAAAGTGAAAATTTGGGCTTGATTCAACATCGGGTTGGTCCTAAAATCACCTATAATGCTTTTATCAAGAGTGTTATCCTAAATAAGATATGTTTCTCCCAATGTGGTTGCTAAAATGTGCACCAAATTTGGGATTCTTGAAATATTGTCAAATGGCAATACACACTTGAAATCAATGACACCAATAGGAAAGGATAGAGAAAGTAAATCAAAATCAATAGAGCATTGTTACCATATTCTTTACCTTCTCATAGCTCCATTCTTTAATTTTAACTTGTGTGATTGAGCTTGAAGACTTGATTGTTGGATTGCTTGTAGATGCTTGATAATGGCTTACAAAGGGACTATGGATCTTGGACAATGGCTTTTATGAGTGCTTGAATGCTAGTATGAATTCTTGATGAGAGTTTTAAATGGTTTGATTAGAGGATTTCATTCATTTTATTCATTTAGTTGTATAGGTATATGGGGGGAAGATCTATGGTCCAAATTTAAATTTGGGCCATCAAGATCTATGGTTGAGGAATTTCCATGGAATTTTTAATTCCATGGAAATATGTAGAATAGGAAAATTATAGAGGAAGGGACATAAAATGGAGAGATTTATAGAATCCTCCAATTCTATAAATCTCTCCATAGGGTTTATGGATTTATGGAAGGCTAGTGTAGGGTGGTAGGTGGGTAGTTATAATATTTTTTATTTTTAAATTGACTAGCCAGTTTAGGGGGTAGGTCAATAGGTAATGGAGTCTATTATGGGTTTAATGAAGGGATTAATTGATTTTATGATGGGGTAAAGGTTCCATGGGATGTATGAATGAGTATGGATATTGGGTCAAGGGTTAGTATAACTAATAAATATGGGAATTAGGATATATTAGTGATGATTATTAAAATTAGCGGGGAGAGCATATTTAATGCATACACAAAATCCTAAAACCTAAAACATAAATTTATCCCTTAACCCTAAAACCCAAGCATAGAACCATAAAACATACATCATAAACACTTAAACATTAACTCTTAAACCAAAAATTCTAAACCCAAATAAAAAATGTAAAACCCAAAACCTTAAACACTAAACCTAAATCCCTAAGCCCTTATCCCTTAACCCTAAACCTAAAACCCCAAACCCCAAATCGTAAACTCTAAACCACAAACACTAAACCCTTAGTCTTAAACCCTAATTCCTAATCCCTAAATACTAAATCCTAAACCATAAATACTAAACACTAAGTTCCAAACTCCAAACCCTCAACTAAACCCTTAAGACCAAAACCCTAAAGCTTATACCCTAAACCCTAAGTGTGAAACCATAAACCCAAAAACCTAACCCAAAACACCAAGCACAAAACCCTAAAATATAAACTCGTAATCCATTGAGACATAAAACATAAATCCCAAACCTTTAAGCATAAAATATAAATAATAAGGCCTATAACCTAATCCCTAAGCCATAAAACTAAAACTTGAACCCTGAATGCTAGTCCCTATACACTAAACCCTAAGTTGTGAATCTTGAACCATCAACCATAAACCTTAAATCCTAAATTTATAAGTCCTAAAACTCTAACCATAAACCATAATATTGCGTTATCACCTATATAGATAAAGGAGAGGGGGCATTGGCTAAGACACATCTTGAAAGGATAAGGGTCATTCTAACCTATATCTAGAGAAGGAGTGACTAGGGACATTCATGTAAAGGGCTTGAAGATGGATTCAAGATGAATTATTGAATAATTTGTGGGTTTTTTAATCAATGGGTTTATCAATATGCAAAAATGTCTAGCCTATAGCATTCAACCTACATACATATAATGATACAATCATTCATACATTACATCTACCCATACCTAGTATCACATGTAGGTATGTTATCACTCATACATGACATATTCTTATATTCACATTAACATCACTAATAATAGACAAAAATTTAGCTAATCACCCTAGTATAATCCATTTACACCTAAACCATTAACCCCAAAACCCAAACCCCAAACCCAAACACCATAAACTATCAACCTTAAATTTTAAACCCTAAACCTAAACCCTAAACCCAAAACAGTAATTGCTAAACCCCACAACCTAGACCCTAAAAATATAACCTTAAAAATTTAAAGTCTAGACCCTAAGCTCTTAAACCTAAACTTTAAGCCCTTAACCCTAAAGCACAAATCATAAGCCTAAAATCCTAAATCCTAAACACTAAACCATAAAACCAAATATTCAATTTCCCACTCCCATATTTGGAACACCTATATGTGTGTATGTAGGAGGTCTGTATGTGAGTGTATGCTATTTGATTATGTACATGGTAGACTGATTCCATAACCAATACTATACCTCCACCATTGATGTTATGAATCTCTTCCATGTATCTAAACTTTATGAAGCTCTTAGACTAGTTTAAACACTTGTATTACAACCCTATAGGAAAAAAAACAACATACCACACACTTGTACTTCATGAGCACTTATGAAACACACACACAAACAAAACCAACTAATTTAAAGATGAGATCATTAAACTATGAAGGGGGGTTGGAAATAGGCTCCAACATGCATTAGATGTGTACCTAATCATTGATATTCCTTTAAAAAAGTTTTCTTACTATTTTTAGTCATAAACACCCTAATTTAGACCTATTTTCACATTTGGCACTATGATGATAATCAATTTCTCAATCTAGTCCATACAGGGAAGGGTATTACACTTATACCTGTAAGATAAAACATTATCAATAAAATCCATTATGTACCATGTTTGTACATATGGGGTACAAGTAAAATTGATAGGAAGGAGACCTAGGGAGTCCTTTATAAGTCCAAGATCATTTCCCAATCAAACTAGCCCTCCAAGATATGTTTTCTTCCACTTCTTCCCAATTGGGTAATTAACAAGGGTTTTAACTAGTTTTACCCCTTAAGGATAGTTCATAAAATTGTGAGATCTATACCTTGAATAAATTCCACTAGATCCCTGATTAGGACCCTTTTCAACCTATCCTAGCTCCTCAAACTCCCATGTTAGGTATTCATACTAATGTGAGCTTCCAAACATGGCCTCTCAAGCTCTTCAAGGCATTCTATGCACCTTATCATGTTCTTGAGCCAATAAGTGATCTCTCAATGGAATTATATATAAAATAAAGGTTGTCACACAATTTATATATCCACATGGAGGTTCTCTAATTCTTTCAAAGGTTCACTTGGTGTTAGAAGTGAGGCTACATCTACTTAGGTCTTTTATGCCTAGTTAAGGCTTAGCAGGCCTGGTCTGCACATAGCTACTCATCAACACCTATGATTATTTGTTATGATTTTGGTGAATCCCATGTGTTTAATCATGTTTAAAACATCCTCATACATCTCTTTTCAAGGTTTTGATAGTCTTTAACTCATTTTCTTACTCTTTCCATACTGAGCCTACAAGATTTTTCCTCTTGGGAGTGCCCTCTATCTGAGACAAAATAGAGGTCACTTACCATATTAGCCTATACAAAATGATGAAATGAGGGGATTTGGAAAGTTATGGGGACCATTTATACACATTTTTAGGGTTGGTTCACACTAATATCACCTCAAAATCTCATAAAACCCAAGTCAGACTTCTTGAGCACTCATTATGTGTAGGGTTTATGTGTCAACTATAGGTTAAGGCTTGAGCTTAGTTTCCACCCCTATTTTCTTATAATAAGTATCCTATTAGGTTTTTATAACCATGGTTAAGGTGTTATAATCAAGTCTATCACCCATTCTTTCTTACCAACTCCTAAAAGTGTACTATTTATTAACCTAGTCTTAAATTATAGTAAATTGTGACTGTGTGCCTACTCACATAAGGTATGCCTATAGGTGGAAATTTTATCTTAGACCCTTATATACCATGTTCCATATATTATACAGATAATAAACCTAGTGTACTCCATTTCAAACTAAACCATTAAACCCTAACCCTAAACACTAACCCTTAAACCCTAAACCCCAAACCCTAAGCCATAAAACACAAACCATGAACACTAAATAATATACCTAAAACATATACCCTAAGACATATATTAAAAGGATAGGGATAATTTTAACCTATATATAAAAAGGAATCACTAGGGACATTCATGTAAAAGGCTTGAAAGTGGATTCAAGATGAATTCTTAATAATTTGTGGTTTTTTTTATCATTAGGTCTATGAATATGCATAAATGGATATCCTATAGAATTCAACCTATAACCTACATATAATAATGACATAGTCATTCAAAGATTACATCTACCCCATACCTAATACTACATGTAGGTATGTTGTCACCCATACATGACATATTATTGTATTCATGTATAGTCACTCATACCAGACACCCTAGTACACTAAATTTACACCTAAACTATTAACCTTAAAACCTAAAAACCAAACCCTAAAAACCATAAACCTTGAACACTAAACCTTAGTAAATTATACCTAAACCCAAAATAATAATACCTAAACCCAAAATAATAATACCTAAACCCGAAACACAAAACCTTAAAACCTTAAACCCTAAACTTTATATCCTAGACCCTAAGCCCTAAAACCTAAAATTTAAGCCCTTAACCCTAAATCCCAAACTATAAGCTTAAGATTCTAAATCCTAAACACTAAACCATAAACCTTAACCTTATAGGTCCTTAATATTAAACAATAAACCTTAAACACAAAATTAAAAATCATGAAACTTAAACCCTAAACACTGAACCCCAAACCCCAAACCCTAAACCTTGACCCCTAAAAATTTTATAACTAAAACCTAAGCACTAAACCATAAACCTTGAGATTTGAACCCTAAACCACAAAACTAGAACCATAAAAACTCAAACATAAAACCATACACCCTAAATCCTGAAAATGGATATACCCTAAACCTTAAAACCTAAATGTCAGAGCCCAAGAAATCAACTCCAAACATTAAACTATAAACTTTGAACCCTAAACCCTTAACCTGAAACCTCAAAAATTAAACCTAAATGAAAAAACTAAACATACATTATGAAGACCACACTACAAAGGAATGATGCAAGCATTGGTAGTTTAACTCAACCCCCTTTCCACTTTCTTATCATAATTCCTACATAAGTGCAAAGATTTTAGTGCCATGAGAAAACATGGCATAACAAAGTCAGTGGCACAAATGCTAATAATTTACACTCATGACCCACATAATTTCTTGAAAATAACTCACAAACATGAGAAAATACAAAATGATCCATCCCTTTTGCTCAATGATATGTAAATAACTGTGTCTAGAAGAAGGATTTCACCTCATATGAAACAAGCGCAAAGAGGTAATATTTTTTTTATCTATAATCATTTTTCATCATAACTCATCATTCAAAGTGAATTTTTTCCATGCAAGTGAAAAGAGGATATTATCTTATTTTCACCATGTAAATCATTCAACAATATCCTTAGAGTAATCCATCATTACCCTATCAAATCTACTAGACATGAATGAGAATAATCACCCTAGTACACTCCAATCATAATAAAAAGAATTGAAACATCATTAAAGATTCATATGAAAAATATATTGCTTGTTATAAAACAAATTTATACTAACTACTGGATTGGAACACACTCTAATAAACGAGGGAGTGACTAGGGATGATGATAAAGCAATTAGGTATGATGAGTAACAATGAGGGAATTGATAGGGACATTGAAGGATGAGAAAAAATGAGGATGGGGTGATTAGGGATGATGATGATTGATGAGGGAGTGATTAAGGATGATGAGGGGTCTAATGAAATATGATGAAGGATTGACTAGGGATGATAAGAAATGATGATGGTTAATGAGGGACTTATTAAAGATGATGAAGGGTGATGAGAGTATGACTAGGGATGATGCTTAGAATGATGAGAGAGTGATTATGTATGATTAGGGTTCATGAGGTTTGATGACATAGAGTGTTTAGGGATGATCAGTGACAATGAGGGATGATGAGGGAGTGATTAGGGATGATGAGGGTTGATGAGGGAGTGATTAACAACAATGAAGGATGATGATAGCCAATGAGGGAGTGATTAGGGATAATGAGGGACAATGAGAACTAGTAAGGGAATGAATATGGATGATAAGAATGAATACGAGGGTTGATGAGGGAGTGATTAGGGATGATGAGGATAAATAAGGGAGTTTCTTATGTGAATTTGGAGTGATAGAACATGACTTTATTATATATGACTTTGGAATATTACATGAGATTACAATTGAAGAATACATGGATTGACTATCTATCTAAATTTTTTTTAAGAGTGTGGTATCTTTTTAAAATGAATTTCAATGGTGTGTTGATTTATTCTATTTGAAATGGAGACTATTAGGGTTATTAGCTATATTCATGTCAAGTATAAGTTATTGTATCTTGATTATAGGTAGATGTCATGTATGAGTGAATGCATACATATATGTAATAGGTATGCAATATATGTCATGTATGAGTGACTGTATCATGACTATAGGTGTCTTACAAGTTACATGATATAAGGCAGTCATTTATGCATATTGATAGACCCATTGATTGAAAAACCCATAAATTATTTAAGAATCCACCTTCAAGCTTAGGTATTCAATTGGCTAGGGCATACTCAAGTAGGTAAAGTAGGTAGGGCATACTAAATTAGGTAAAATATGGGGCACAATCAATGGTATAGATCTATTACATATGCAATAATATTTATAACGTCATTTCTCATTCTATCTTCTAATCCTAAAATTTTGAAAACTAAGTATTGGCTAGAATGAAATTTGAAAAACTAAGTTCTAAATGGTAATTCCTACAACTTTGTAATCAATTTTAGAAATGTTGAGTGGCCCTAATTTTTTATATTTATTAAAATAAATTGAATGGCATACACCCTTTAAACATTTCAACTTTTTTTGGTTTTCCCTCCAAATCTACCTTGGGTATAGGCTTGGAGAGGTCCGAACCTACCTTGAAACTAGTCATGGAGCAACCTACTTAGTTTCTAAGAAATTTAGGTGTCTTTTCTATCTTTTTTAACACATTTGATCAGGTATATTTTACTATTTTTAAAAAAATATTATATTGGTTTGTAGAGGAGAAAGTGTAGTTTTAGAATATATAATTTTTTAATGTTAGAATATTATTTATAATTATTAGTTAATTTATACATAACATACCTAATTATGGCCTATACACATATCATCACAAATTATCTTATAAATTTTTGAATATTAATCAAAAGTTTATAAATTTTATATGTCAACAATCTACACATTGTTAGCTATGATTTTAAAAAATGATTTTCATGAAGTTAAGGTCAAAAAGTTATGTTTGTACACTTGTAGTTTTAATTTTCTAGTTGTCTTGACATGTAAAATTATTTAAAAATTATATATAATAAAAAATTAATAAAAAAATATCCTAAAAATCCTATGACATTTCACCTATCTATAGATGAAATTTCATACAAAAATTCAATCGTTTACTCAAAAAAAGTGTGTTCATACACATGAACTCTCCTTAAATTCTTACAAAAAATTCTCAACATATTGTCATAAATGAATCTATTTCACACACTTTTATCATCTAGGTATTAAAAAAAATTATATTTAAAAACTACATTCAAAATTCCACAATTCACGTTTTTATGTCATTGTCAAATTCCTTTTCAAAGTGTCCCTAACATCATCTCCAAGTTTAACTATTGTTATTTTTAGAAAAATGGTGTTGCTTTATACCCCCCTTTTGTCCTCCATTATCTTGCATCTACCCACCATCCATTTTAGAGTAAATGAGGGGTCATCTAGCTAACCACCTCTATCCCCATGGATTTTTAGGGCTAAAAGTTGACCATGACCTGCATAGGTTGGCTTAGCCTACATGGATAGAAATAAAAAGAAATTTAAAAAAAATAATGGGTTTTGGGATTAAAAAAATTGGGCATGACATTTTGGTATCAAATCATGGGTTCAATACTAGGAACTCTATGAAAAATTTATATAGCCAGTTCAATTATCTTGGTGAAAAGAAAATAGAAAACAAAATGTGAGCTTTAGTTTGTCAATATGACTCATGAGACTTCCTACACATAGGTAATATATCAGATGTGATTTATTATTGGTTAGATACTTCACATATGGTCAGTCACTTCATGGCAGGTTAGTGAGACATTGCATCATGAAACTTTTAGACAATGTAGATTTAGGGACTCTTGTAGTGATAGAGACATCCACAATAAGAAATTTTAGTTGGAGTAGTTAAATTCAAGGTTGATTTGATAGGGAAGACATGCATATTTTCATATGAGGCACTTTGATACTATCCACTTTGGTCCTTGTGGCTTCAATAGTGGTGGATAATTTATAGTGATGTCATCAACGATGGCATAGATCCATAGGTTGGACCAGTGAGGATGGTTATTAATGTCATCTAGGATGATATATATACATCAATTGGACCGATAAGACTAATTTGACCTTCTGTGATACCAATAAATTATATATTTATGTTGTGATTATAATCAATGCAAACAATACATATCAAGAAAAAAATGTGTACCCTTAATGGTTATAGTTGCTATGTACATGTGAAATTGTAAAATATTATGTAAACCCATGCATTATTGTATATGTGACAAATCCTATAAATAATGGATCTTCTCTATGTAAACAACGTTGTTATTTGATCGTAAACTATGTACATTTTATAGTATTAGTATAAAATTATGATGTTAAGCCCAATTATTCTCTTTCAAATATGAATATGTTTGTGAATTACCTTGTGTGCAACTCCTATTATAAAAATGTGGTGTAAATTAATTTTTTTCTCATGTAAAAATATAATGTATAAGTGAAAATTCTTCTTATGTAGTAATATGTTGTGTTGTGTAACCCTGTATTGTTACTCTAGTATTTGGATATTGATGTAAGTATGAGACTATAGGGTGGAGTATAACTATGTTTATATTGATCTGGATTAGGTCATGGGATAGGAAGTAGAGCTTTTTGTAAGCTGAAAACCCAATTTTCCACTTTCCACAAGGTAGCCACCTTTTTTTTAGGTATGTGCACCATGAGTGTCTTAAGCACCATGTATTCTTCACACATAATGGCCACTTTATAAATGATGAGTTACTTCACCCTCCCCTTAGTGGTTGTGAAAAGAACAACCTTCATAATTTATACTTGATATAGCCTTATGAACCTTTGAGAGACATATGGAGAGAGTGATGATTTTCTCTTACCTCTAGGAGATAATTAAATCTTATATTATTCCTTCTCCCATCGAGTGGATTTATTAACCACATAGTGTTGTAATGTGAGATTTTTACAAGATTTTTCTTCCCTATTTTATTTTAAGTTACTTTTTTAAATCAACACTTTGTTCTCTTAAATCTAAATTTTATTTTACACAAATATTTCATTAGTTTTGAGTTAATTTGATTGGAATTTCATTTTTTATATGGTGACCATTTGGATCCCAATTTATTACATAATTGAGATGACTTGTTGATATTTAGTATTTATTTTGAAATATATCTTTAAGGATATTTGGCATTTGATTTATTTATTGTATTATGTTTGTGAGGTTTCTTTGCTTCTATGTTTGAATTTTGGTTTCATGAATAATGTGATGTGGACATTATATGCCTATTGCATGTATAGGGGAGAAGAAGTAGTTTGGAATATAACTAGATTGTGTGATGAGCTATCTTGTGAGGTCAAGTCTTGAGCCATCCTCCCATCCACTAGACATGGTAGTTTCATAAAATATATAACTAAATCACTTGCTATCCTATTTTTGGGAGGTCTAAGTATAATCCTTCTTGGTAGGTCTAAGGAGGTTATATGATATTATACATGATTTGTATATATCTTATGTTTCATTATTTATTTGCAGGTCTAAGGATGTTATTTGTATAGCATAATGATTGCTTGGTTATTTCAACCTTGATATTACTTAATTTAGATGACAGTTGATGTTATTGCTCAACATTGTTTAGTATTGATTTATGTGATTCTACCACAATTTGGTACTTGTTATTCACCTTGTATATTCACCATAGGATGACACATAAATTATTATATGTGATCTTAAAAGAGATTGATACTTGTATGCAGACTCCTTCAAACATTTTGAAAAAAATATTTTGTGATATTAGATGACTCATGACATGTAGTGGTTATCAATATTGGTTTGTATTTCTAAGTGTTATTCAAGATTGCTTAGTATAGATTGGCCATAGAATGGTATTAATATAAATAAATGTACTCTCACCATGGGATGATGAATATCCTAATCTTTATGTCATCATAACAAAACAATATATTAATTTCACATGCCACATATCAATGTCATATAATGGCATAATATCTTTGGGTTTCAATTGATTGTGATATATTTGGATGATAGTATGATAATATGGTAATATGAACGTTTGACACCATTTGATTTGCCTTAAGGAGATTTATTTTAACTATTAACTTAAAAACCTTATTAATTGTAATAAAATCAATTTCACACTAATAATAAAAGATTTTGATAAGTCTTAAAAGTTAAATATAAATCCTTAAGAATAATTTAACAAACATAAAGACATTACTAATCTATAATCAAATCTCTAGAAATTAAAAACATAAGTGATAACTTTTGTTGTATTTATGATGGCTTATGTTGCACTATTAATAACTTAGTGTGTCTTTATAAGTGTGTGGGTATTCAAAATCTTGAATTGGTTTGGCACATAGAGGATGATGCTTTTATAAGGGGGAGAGTATTTAATATCCCTTATGTTTGAACCTCTATGACCTTGTTGTCATCGTGTGTTTGCCTATCTTGATGAGCCATTAAATGTGTAAGAATTCAAATATTATTCTCTCCCTTATTTTAAAATATTTACTTGTTAAAATATAATTAAAATAATCTCTTTTTTTATAATCATAATCTAATAGATATTTAAATCCACATAAATCATGAGGAATTTTATAATTTATTTTATAGCAACTTGTGCCTAGTCTCTCTAGGAAGGATAGAGGAGCTATGTTAGGACCTAGAGTAGGGTGAGTGGATATGCTTTTGAAGTGTAAATTTGGACAATGTAAGATAAGTTATTGTGGAGTGTGAAGGATCCTTTTGAATTTTTTCTAAGTTGTTGACTTGGACAACTAAGCCCACATGGTCTTATAAGGTCATTAAAAAGAGGTACGGGCTTGTAAAAAATGAGATGAATCTTATAAGAGAAGTACCCTCCCATTTATTGGGTTGGGTATAAAATCATTTGGATAAGAAATTTAGAATTTATTTTTATTTTCACACTTAGTCTTATTTTGGATTGCTCATCCTTTTGGGAGAAGTGGGGAAGGAACTTGTGTGAAAGAGACCCTCATGGAGCTTGGGAAATCATGGCATTCTTGGCAAATGACAGAAAAGAGGTAGGACTCTTATGTCATTATGTTCTATTAAAATCAAATAAAGGTTTAATAAAAATTATTTGTATTGGATTTAATGTTTTTTTATTGAAAAAATTAATTCTTTCACCCTCTCTTCTCTATTATCTTCTAATACCTTGAATTTTGTAGTAAAATGAATATGAAAATATTGTTTTGAAATTTTTTGTTAGTATTTAATTTATAGATTATATGAATAATTAATATAGTGAATATTTATCTTTTGTTAAACTCCTCAAGTGAATCTATATTGGGCATGAAAAATATAATTTTTAGAAATAGAAAAAAATATATTTTTGGATGTTGTTGAATTGTTGTAAGAAAAAAAAAATTCCTCCCTCTTATCCATTTCTAAAATAAAATTATGAAAAGAAAAAAGATTGTGAAATTTTACATCATTCTTCTAAAAAATTAATAAATAAATGAGTGAACATCATTATTATTGTTATTATTATTATTATTATTATTATTATTATTATTATTATTATTATTATTATTATTATTATTATTATTAAAGTGGTCACAAACCAAGAGGTGTAAGTCAAAATGATGGAAAATATGTACATTTTGTGAATAAATGGATATGCGATATTGGTGTCTTCCTCTCTTTCTAAAAACAACAACAACAACAACAACAATAATGTGAATTATTTATTATGTGAAGCAAATGGGTTGTATATATATACAATCAAAAACCCCCTTTTTTCATAATATTCACTTTAATTTAAAAATATGTATATTTGTAAATAGTTTTTTTAATTAAAAAATATATTTTTTAATTTAAAAAAAGAGAAAAATATAAAAATAATATTAATAAGTAAAAAAAATATTTATATAAGTAAATGAATATATACATAAGTTCATAAAAAAAGAGGATTCAAGTTTTTTTTTATGTACTCATTTTTTTTTTAAAAATAAACTTGCATATGGAGTAGATATACTTGTGTAGGGTTTTGAGAGATTATATAAATTTTGAAGAATTTAAATTCGATATATAAAAATAAATAAACTCAATAGTGATAAATAAAATATATATAAATGTGGTATATACTTATGTATATACACAAGGGTTTGATCTTTGACATTGCACCTTCTCTCCTTCAACTATTCCATCCAAAAATTCAACCTAAAAATGAAAAAAAGAAGAAATAAGAGCAAAATTTTAAAACATGATTTTTATTTAGGAGTTCAAAAGAACTTAAGTTTTTCAAGAGGTTGTCCTAAATTCTAATGAGGATATTCCTCCAATCCACTGGTGGTGACTTAATCCACCACACAAAATGTTAAAGAAGAAACTTTTGAATTTATTTTATTACCATTGATTTTATTTAGCTAGTTTCTCATTTAAGCTATCTTTATACCACTTATTAAGTAAATTATTTTTCCTAAATTTTTTTGGGTGGTATTTAAATATCTAATAGATAATAAAAATTAGTAATGAAATATTAGACATTTTATTAAATTATAAAAACTTATAGGTGAGAGTTTAAAAAATTAAACTTTTGATTTAAAACCTTAATTCATCTTATGAGCATGTAAACATAGTTTAGAACTTTAAATACATCTACTTAAATTTAAGTTTTTTAAATTATAAGAGTTGGAAGTAAATATATTTAGATATGAAATGTGTAATTGTTAGTCAGATAAATTTTACTCTCATTAGGATTCATCTTTTTCAACCAGTTTTGCGAGGCACTTGCAGAGTTAAATTTTTTTACCTTTTTTTGTTTTGGAAGTTTATTTAGAATCAACATATAAACACAATACATAGAAATTAAATTTCTCAAATATAAGAGTTAAAATCCATTTAAAATAGCATAAAATTAATAATATAGTATTAAATTAAAATTTAATCCAAAATATATTAATTATAACAAGGTATTTTCCAAAATTGATTTACAAAGAAAATTTGCAATGTAGTTTTTTGTCTACTTAATTCAGTTTGAAATGCATAATAAAATCATCATTTTATTTCAAAATAAACTGTTCCAAATCCTTAAAAAACTTAATTCTATCTCAAATAATAGGTTTTAAGAGTTAGAAAAAAATATTCTTGTTATAAATTAAAATAAAGTATTTTTGGTCCTGATTTACTCAACTTGGGGGAGGAGTGTTTTGTTTCACTTCTAAGCTTTGAAGGTCGAGAAAACTCTATTTAATTATATCCTTTCCAATCCTTTGTGAATATTAATGGATATGATGTATTTGTTTAGCCTCAAATAAATGTTATGACCTTAGGAGATTTTTGGGTCATAAACTCTTTTATCTATTTTAGGCTCTAAATAAATCTTGTTAGATCAAAAGGGGTCATTTTAGTGTTTGACTTGAAACACACAATATGATTAAGGGTCACCCTTTGTGTCAAAAATTATAATTCTAAACACAAGTTATCCTTTCCTGATATGCTCCTTGTAACTCTTTATAGTTCCTATATGCCTTAGTTCAATTAGTGGTCATAGGGTTACCTAAATGGGGTAACTGCACCGCTTAGTCATACAACTACTTGATCGATGTCAAATAGTTCTATTTTTGTCTAAAACTCACTTAGGAATGGGCAAAATAAATACATTACTAATTTTATGTGTAATGGTATCATTGTAGATATGTAAGCATATCAAGGAGTAGGTACATGCTTAGAGAAATAACCCTTACGATGCCCTCCTAGTGTGGGCAACTGGGAATCAACTTTAGTATGCTATTAGAACATGTGCTTAAAACATATGTATGGTTCTATTCTTCATGCATGTGTTTAGCATCAGTTTCAATCACATGGTTTTCTTAGTTGATCAATGGTTACAAATAGTGACCCCCCACTAATTAGTGAGATTTGAGTTTGTCCTCTTCCATTTTAACCTTGGACACCTTTAGAGACTTACTATGTAGATAGAGTTAATCTGATCAGTGTAAGTTAGATATTTTTTTAAGTCATTGACCATGTTTAACAAGAAAATATAAGTTCTCGTTCATAGTTAACTCTTATTGTGATATTGTGTAAGAGTATTTGGGTAAGTAGATGTACCTTGTGATTTTGTAGATTATGATTGATGACCTTAAGATGTGTTATTATTTTAAGTATATGACTAGAGATTTAGAAGCATACATAATTGATGTACTAGTTCCATTATTAAATAATATCACCAACTCTTATTCGGTGATGTTGTCTCATGGAAGAGGCCATCACAATTGTAAGGAGAAATACATTAGACCCTAATTCCATGAAATAGATATGTAGGCTACCTAAGTTGTGATGGGGACATCGGGTCTAGGTTCTTAGGCTAGGTTAGGGGTGATTTTCATCTTCTTTCATGTTCATTTTTCACATGTGGTTGGATTAGATTTATAATTAATTAAAATTTAAGTTTAATCATCATGTAGTTGTTATCAACTAGTTTAATTTAAATTAGTTGATTTCTTTATCTTTTGTGCCTTAAGAGTAGAGTTGTTTAGTGCTACAAGACTCTCCCTTGGTGAGCCTTAAAGTGGTAACCCTATGTTAATTGATTATTATTCAAGCTTGCTTCATTTCCCTTGAGTTATCAATCGGGTTATATGTGAATAATACTAAGACCCTTTCAAATATAATTAAGTATTTTTAATTAAGGTGAATCATCACTCTTCATAATTAGGTTATCACTAATTGATTCTAGTGTCACATTGATCTTAACCTCTTCCACTTGTATTCTAATCTTCGAGAGGCTTGATGGTGGAAATCAAATGTATTAATTAAATATTGTAATAATTGTGTCTGTCACATTTGTATTGTGAATTAATAGAAATATAACATTTAAACATTAAGTAACCATAGTGGATAAATATATAAAACTAAAATAAGATAATTAAAAATATATATGGGTTTCGAGACAAACATGTTTGGGCATGATAACATATACATATTATAATTCAAACATATCAAACCTATCCATAATCATTTTCTATATTTCCTTGAATTCCTCATGTGATTCTCCTTGTTTGAGTTCTTTGTTTGCACAATGGATCTCAATATCATGAAAATAACCATACAAGAAAATGCCATCCTCATGTAGTTTACTCAAGAGTCCTCTTGGAACATTCCTCTCCCCTTTCATCTTATAAACAATGAATTTAAAGTCCACCTCCACATAAATACCTATTTTATCATGCAAGTAGAAATATAAACCAATAAATTCTACTAATGCAATGTAATGGGCACAATGTAGATAATCCTCATCAACTAACAATTTACCATACTGCATTTTCATGATATTTTTTGGACTTAATAAAATGTTATTGATATCAATAACCCTTCCTTTCCTTTAGGAACTAACCAATAAACACATTTTTTTACTACACATACTTTAGTTGTTAGAAATACACTAAAAATAAATTAAAATATTAGAATTTAAACTACTTCATTTATACTCATGCACTAGTTAATCATGCACATAAAAATCAAAAACATTAGAATCTGATCTTTGCTTAACTTTTTTATTATCTATCATTGAATTATTATTTTTACATTTACTCTTCAATTTTATGCCTTTTACATACTAAAAATTAACTATATAATTCACATCTAATGTCACAAACATATATGCTTACAGTTAAGAGACAATTATTGATAAAGATGACTTTTAATGTTATAAAGTTATTAAATCTATCCATACAGTCAACAATTCGACCATGGTTATATAAATTATATATATATATATATATATATATATATATATATATCAAATTCATAGATATGAAAATGGGTTTTGAATCTATATACCAATAAATAAGGCAAGGGCACTACCTATCTTAGGTTATTCAAGGTATTAAGGTATTTTGCAATTATAGTAGATAAATTAGGTGTGAACACAAAGTTGTAAATGGAAATGAATATTGTATATACATTAAGCACTTCATAATTTTGGAGAAGAGATTAAATATTTACTTGGAGAAATCATTTGGTTTGAAATAGGTTTTCAATTGCCTAATATACATGTATACAAAATGAGAAAGCATACAATAGACATGTCAATTGCTTGACAATATATGTCAAAAATATTAGATAAAAAAATTATATGTCTAAAAATAATATTTGGACATTAAAAATGTATAACTGAAAACAAAACACAAATTAAGAATGACATGTGAATTATATTACAATATATATCACCTAGACATGGTCTTGTAGAATGCAATGATGGTAGGATATGTAATGCACAAATATATAAAATATGTTTTAAAGCAATGATGGTAGGATATGTAATGGGGCATGGGATGAGTAAATATTATATGAGAAAGAATGAGTGAATGGGTGTAAAATTAAGAGATGAATTTAGTTTCTATGGAATATAGTTCAAGGGACAAACTAGAAATATAACATAGGTTTCATGTTTTAGTTTTGCTCTTTATAATGTAATAGGAAACAAAAAGTTGGGGGTAGAGAAATTAAGAATGGATTTGAGCATGATGGGTTTTTAGGGTTGTTTTTATAGATGCATATACCAAATGTGGACTTAAAAAGAATACACAACAAACATTTGAAAAAACATAGATAAAATACATAGCATGGTTATTTGTCATTCAACATTGATGCACTTTTTTAGAATCATCCATTTCAACTAGAGGAATCTAAATTGGTCAAAAATGGTTATAGTTGGGACAAAGAGGTGAACATGATATATTCAAAGATTCCTCATCAATAACAACAGTCATAGACAATACATCAAGGGGGTATTTATACTTTTTTTACCTAACAAATTAATTATATAAGCAAATATAATTAAAATGACTCACAAACAATCATCAACTGAATTGAGTCGTGGTATCCATTTATAATAAATTCCTATGGGGTCGGGCCTATCTACCCCTATATTCTTTCTTGATCTTGGATCCTCATCATCAAGCACCTATATTCCTATAATCCAGTGTTGGATTCATGATAAACTCTGTATTATATTCCATTCTTACAAACCACTTCATAACCATCTCTACTTTCCATATTTTTACCAAGTATTTCACTAATATCCAAGTCTTATGTTCTTAGGTTATCTATTTAACATGCATCTTTACTCCATAGGACTTGCTTCTTATGTGCCATGGACTCCCACACCATAATATTCTATGCCCCCATCTTCTATAATATGTCTCTTTGTGCTACTTGTTACCAAAAATTAATTAGAAAAAATAGTATTCAAAATTAGGGGCCCAATATTCACCCCTCACTAAGCCAATAGTCCACCTTAAATCAAGCATTGTTCTTAGGTCCCTCCAAAAACTTAGGTCCCATCTACTCAATCTACTTCTTTACTCCCTCTCAATGTTTTAAGGCATTTTAGCACTAGGACATGATTTATTATATCACCTCCTTAAGTTTCTTTATCTCCTCAAGTTGATCAAGATAATCACCTAATTGAATGAATAAATGTTTAAGGGGTGTAGAAGCTTCCTTAGGAAGATCTTTAAGTTAGGCAAATTTTATTACAACCTATACTCGAAGTGTCATGAAATTTAAATCAACCTCCTAGTGGTTAGATATTATTTTATTTTCCATAGCATCCTCACATTCAAATGCTTTGGTGCACTTAGTGTTGTCTTATATTACTATAATGTTGTTAGCCAATTGCTGGTGCTAAAGCTCTTATTTTTGAATCCTTGCTTCCAAAATTTTGTCAGGTCATTTTAGCTTAGAAAAAACCCTATCTAAGATGGGAATCATGTCACCAACATTAGTCAAAAGGCTATTAAATACCTCCATAAATTTAGTAAATTATTATATTGTCCATGTTTGATCATCATATGGGCCGGTCTGGTCCTTACATTTATTTAATAAAAGTTCAAATAGGATATTCAATTTGTTAATTCCCTCTCTAGCAAGAGATATACCAGTTGCAAGATCCAAATATTATTTCAAAATTATCTTGTAGAGGGTAAGGGTCTTTACCCAAGCTATTGTTTTTGTCTCCAATCGATACTTAACCTAGGCTAGCTCCTCTTGAAGTTTTATTCTCATGATGCACTTATTATGGTATAGAGTAATCAATTATGAATGCTTCTTATGGAATCACTTTACATCACATTTATCTAAGGCATTCTTCCTATTTATCTCATGTGCAAACTTCAAGAGTGACATGTTTTCTTGTGTTGAAGTGCACATGCGGGGATCTACCCAAAGTGTGTCTGTAACCTCTATCTCTCTCAATGTTACTATAAGTATTTTTGATGGCATCTCAAAATTATGTTCTTCATTATAGATATGAGAATAAAATGATAGTCTCATCGAGTATTTTTGGTCAAGTCCTCTAGTGTAAAATTCAATAACATAAACAAAGGTTTATCCAACACTCCATTATGTTACTGAGTGCATAGGGTCATGGTTGAATCAATAGTTTTTGGCCTCTACTAGATGGATTCATCAACTAGTTATTTCCCCTTAGAGTGATCTCACTCCAATATTTTGACATTTGTGTCTTCATTATGGTAGCTGGGCTTGATATCAAGACCATTCATTTCTAAGGTCATGTCTAAACCATCCCTCTCTTCACTAGTGAGATATTCAATATCCACTTGTGCTTTCTTAATGGTAGTTTATTCATGTCGCACTAGTGAAGGTATCTTATGTTATGTTGAGTTAACTTATTCTTCTATTTCTACTTCAAAATTATATCTTTCTAATGTTTCTTGTGGGGTTTCTATCTTTTGTTCTAGGTCATCATCCTTAGGTACTAAAGTTTCATGTTCCAAAGGAAAAAATTACATCACTAGATCTAGGCCTTATGGTCGATCTACTAGAATTATTTCCTTGGGTGGTGTAAGGGTAGTCCTTTGTTGCTTATCTTGTTCTAATTGAGCACTAGTACTAGCATCATACCCTTGCCTTTTTTTCTTTTTATGCCTTCCTATCTATAACAATATTTTCTTCTCATTGTCTACACTCCTTGATTTCTTATTTCATAATTTCAACATATAAAATAAATAATGAATAGAATTACCAACCAAAATATGTTTGACTCTAATGTCCACATTATCCGACTCTAGGTTTTACCTCTATGTCTTTTTCCTTGGGTAAATAAATAATTGGCATAGAGTGTGAGTCTCAACATCAATTTACTTAGAAATAATGTTAATAGGGTGCACATCATAGATGTTGTTGATGGTGTTCATGAAATATATAGAAGCAAAGGCATATGGTAATTTAAGCCATCTAGAAAATTTACTTAAGAGGACCATTTGAATGCACACCAAAGGGTAATGTTACTTAACTATGAACTTAGCTTGGTCTTTATGATATTTAGGCAAGTCTTTGGGAATGTGATACTAATTATCAAAGCCTTATTTCATGTTATAATACCACCCTTTCATATTAACCTTATAGGAGGGAATTATCACACCAAGGCAAGTGAACACTTTAAATCTCTCCGTAGGGTATTTATGATTTAGAGGGTAAGCCTATTTAAATTCAATAGTTATGTACTATGGTATACCAATCTCATCAAAAAATAATAATAAAATGATAGTTCCTATGCAATTTATTATTTGGAAAGTTGTGGGCTTTTTCTACATCTATAATAATAATAATCTTATCAACAAAATATTGTGACCAATTATAGTTTAATCCTAGGGTAACCTAATGGGGGACATATAAATGTGCCATGTCCACCTTTTCCAACTATCCACACCTCCAAACATGGTCATTATTAAGCGTATAACCATTCTAAGGGTTGAAAACCCATGCTTTGAAATTCCTCTTCCTCATGTATCACATGTAGGGGCTCACTATATTGGGCTTTTTTATTTATATGCATCGCCTTCTAAGGATCCCAAAGGTTTAGGCATGACATTTGACACTCCTAAATGAATAAATGATTGCTTCTTTGACCCACTTAGCTCTCCTTCTTTAACATCATCTAATGGTAGATGTCAACCTCTGTAACCTATTATTACTTAGACCTACACTTCTTCAATCACTTTTTCAACACTCTCCCTATTCACCAAAATTTATGTACTCCACAATGTTCTAAATAGTCACAGAGAGTCAATCTATAGTCATCAATAAGCTTAATATGTTCTTCTAGGAGATTGATAATGATCCTTTAGCTTTGTAAATTTGTGAATTTCACAATAGCAAAATGTAAAATGATATGTGTTAAACCTTTTATAGCCTCAAGGGGTAATTTGCATTTACTTCCAAACTACCCCATTTATCACTTCATGTAACTAATGCTCTATATGTATTAACATGATTTGTATTTGGCACACTTGTCATTAAAATAACTTTCCTAGGATTTAATACATCTTTCCCATCCCATGATTTTCTTGAAATGCATGAAAACTATAAATAATTTCAAAAATTTCCATTACCAAGGTGGGAATCCTCACTTATTTACCTTGATTCATATTAGTGGTTACACACCACATCTTGTGTACCCATTTATCCTTATACACTTCCACTTACATGACCCTTTTTCCTACATATATTCACATTCACCATTTCCTTGGTGCTCTATAGTTTTTACTTATTTCACCCTTATTACCCCACACTAAAAGTTGTTTGTAGTCTTCCACTACATTATAAAGAAATAAAAATACAAAGAACAAAGCATTGACCTAAAACTAATTAAGGGATCACAACCTATGCCATGCCTTATTTAAAACAAATAAAATCCTACACTAAACCAGTGAAATATGACTTATTACTTAAAAAGTAAAAGCACTACTCATTATAATAGGGCCGCAAGCAACTACAATTAAAATGGCTAAAAAAGGAATTGCCATCTAACCACTTCAATTTGCACACACCAATGGGATGAATACAATGAAAAATAAATGGGACATCCCAGTGGATGCAAATATTTCTCAAATGGTGCACAAAGTTGGAGTCATAAATTGAAACCTGCATTCCTAGAGATAAAGTCTTATTATTCAAATGATGATCATATCAAGCCTTTTATTCTCCATTCCTTGACTCTAATGTGATAGAAATCAGGTTTCATGAAACTAAAGAAAAACATCTAGGCATACTTTCAAGGATTCCTCATCATCCAACCAACCAACTTGTGTAATATGTAAATAAGGGACAAGGAATTCAATTGGGAGAATGGCTTTGGTACCAAAAAAAAGATTAAAAGGTGGAATCTTGTTCAATTATTTATATGGGGTTTGATACACCCATAACACCATAGAAAAATTATCATCCTAGTTAGTTCAACTAATATTATAAATCTTAGTCAATGTATTATATAATATCTTATTAAACATTTCAATTATATCATTATCCTAAAGATAGTAAGGTGTAGTCTTTTGGTGCGCGATCATGAACTCAACTAAGAAGATAAAACTACTCTTGTTAAGGAAATTATTTATTTGATCTCTAGTCAAACTTAACAAAAATCCATACCATGTAATAATATTCTCCTAGAGAAACCTAGCAATAGTGGAGAAATACAATCCCAAGTTAGTTTAGCTTCAACCCATCGAGT
This sequence comes from Torreya grandis, assembly GCA_037957365.1. Lineage (NCBI taxonomy): Eukaryota > Viridiplantae > Streptophyta > Pinopsida > Cupressales > Taxaceae > Torreya > Torreya grandis. The sequence goes on from JARHVA010001331.1 coordinate 2,645,961, forward strand.
AATGTAATCAATATCAATAATGACATAAAAAGTGACAATAAGATATCCTATTAGATTCATGGGGGCACTAAAATCAATAACCCACTTCTAAAAGGGTCCATGTTCTAGGATCACATGAAGGGGCATAACATCCCTTTTGTTTGGCTTACCCACACACTAACATTAACACGTGTAAGCTTTAGCATCTTTAAATAGAGCAGTTCACCACAAGCCAACTAAAATAACCTTCCACATTATAGCATCACCAACATAATGTCTTCCAATGACACCCTCATTAAACTCTTGAATAACCTCAATATGATTATGAATCATAATTTAGTGGCATAAAACTTCATCTCATCCAAGCTTATAAAGGTCAAACCTATGAATTTGAAGGGAGCTACATGAACTACCAATTGCTTCTTGTCTTAAGTGTTTAGGTGGGCTAGTTCTAAATCCATATTTAGAAACAATGTGATATCCTCCAACTCTTTAGGTTGCATGTGACTTGGAAAATTTTCATGTCATGGAATTCATATTCAGTGGTGTGCACCAATTCACTAGATTCAATGCACAATAAATGATCAGGGCCATAATTATCTTTACCAGGTTTCACCATCACTAATAATTGGAACTCTAAATACAATCCACCATCAAATGCATCCATGCAATAATGGTTTATTTAATAGGTAATTTAGTGATTCATGGTATATAAATAAAATAAATAGAGTGGCCAACAAATACTAATAGAACTTCTAAAGTGTGTAAACAATGGACACGACTTCACATTCTATAGTCAAATAGTTTCGTTCAACTAGAGTGAGCTTCCTACTAGAAAAATAAATAGGATGATCAAGGTTACCCTCATCAGGATGATCAAGAATAGCACCAAGTTCCAATCCTAAAGCATTTACATGCACATAAAAGGGATTCATTTAGTCTAAAACTGAATAATAGGGGAAATATTGAGCTTATTCCTGAATGTAATGAACACTTGTTAGTAAGCATTCATCCAAATAAACTGGTCATTTTATTTTATCAATTCCTCTATGGCGTAATGATCTTAGCATAACCTTGAATGAACTTCCTATAGTATCACGTGTGTCCTAGGAAGGCATGTAATTCTTGTTGGGTGGTCAACATTGGAAGGCAAAGCATAATTGAAATCTTGGTCAGATCAACTAAGAGTCCATCATGGCAAATAACATGACCAAGAAAAATGACAAATGGGGTAGTAAAACATATTTCTTTAGATTTAAATAAATATGAAGGTTTTAATAACGCTCAAATATAAGGTGTATATTATAATATTGGTCCTAAACTAAAATGTATATGAATAAAATCTTTGAAAGCCTTAACTAGAATCTATAAAAATAAAGCAAGAAAATTCTTCAACCCGATATGCATCATGTTGTACTAAAAAAACCTAACTCAATTTAAAAGATGGTCTTCACTTTATCCTTTTCCATCATCTGGACTTATTGATATCCATAGAAGCCATTAGTGAAATAATAAATCTCACACCCAACAACTCCTTTTAAAATCTCCTCAATGAAGGGCATTGAAAAGGGGTCAGTTATGCAAGCAGTATTAAGTATTCGATAGACCACATAGGCATGCATTAAACCTTCATTATTGATATTAATGACCATAAGGTGCACCCATTCAGACTCATCCATATGAGTGATGTATCCTTCATGTAACATGCTATCAATCTCTTCCTTGACACGAGTGCACAAGTTGGGATTCATACAATAGGGCATGTTTCTGATAAGTCGAACACCCTCTACCAAATTTATTTGCATCTTTCCTAAGGAATAATTCAATAATTTTATTTTAGTGTAATTCTATGGAAATATGTCTTGATACTCCTTTAATAGTATAAAAACCTTTGAGATCTTTATATCATATCAATAATTTCCCATAATAGGCACCTTGGGTGCTTCATTTATGACAATATTTTGATGGATCATCTGAAGTGGATATAAATATGGATTTTTATAATTTTTTATGGTGTATCAAACATTACGCATACCATACTGATTCTATAAATATAAGTGATTAATAGACAAATTAAGCAGATCAGAATTGGCACCTACATCAACCTAGTACACAACCTTTTGTTTGCCTTTATGGAATTGTTATTTTAATGCATGGTCTAGTTCAAGTTCAACTAGTGGAGAGGAAGCTTCCATATCAGGTTACTATAGAATGTTCAAACTCTCCTCTCATTCACCATGTATATTTTTAATGCTATCATCAACCAGTGCTTGGTCATCTACAATACCCTAATGCATGGCTTATAAGGTAAGGCATAGATCCAACTGAGGATATGAATAAGACAACGTTAAAATAATATTAATCTCAAGGAAACACCAATAATATGTTTTTCATTTGATGCTACTCAGGTACATACCATACTCTATCCCAAGTGCATAGAGTTCATAGAGTACATGAACCCATAGATACTTAGGCAAAAACATATAATCTGCCTTCCACATGTTTTTCTAGGCTTTAATATGAGCTTTGAAAGCACTAATTACATCATAAATTATTGTTTTAATAATGTGGTTATCATGATGAAATCTATGGTGCAAATCAGAATGAACTCAGTCCTAATTACGAAGGTTATGATGGTGAGTTTTCCACCATCGAGTAATTATGCCATCAAAAATATGGATAATCAAAGGTACCTAATCATTTTCAAATACATATAAGGCCTCTAACCATATCAAAAACTCTCAAAATTCTATTTTACCATGAAATATCGGATCTTCATCTAACCTCATGGGTGGCATAACCACAATATATCCATGAAGAAGATGAAAAAAATTATGATGTTTATAGTGACATCTTCTTAACTACCTATAGTGACACATATACTTCTAGTAAGATCATACTCATCATGATCCCAATAGTCACAAGCATTATTGATAGTGTCAAATATAGACTATGAATCCACCCAATATAATATGCTACCCAGAATAGGATCAAAGAATTCAGTACCCCAAGCTATGATATTATAGATATGTCCTCATCAACATTAATTGGATCAACATATGGAAGTACTTGAGCATGGTATAAGGGGATGACATAACACTGCTCATCATTTTCAAAGTTTATGAAGCATTTATTAAAACTTTAGTTATCATTGTTTGTATAACACCAAGGGTAACTTAAAATATTTGGAACATCACTAGCTTTAGCCAGCTAAATTACTTCAAAGTCAGCTTTGAAACTGACACTTAAGATATCCATAGTGTCATATTTAACTACTCCAATAGGCAGAGCATGATTCTAATTAGCCATAAACATCACATGAAGAGAAGGCTATAAAGTTTTCCATCTTCCTCAAAGCATTCTTAGGTGTGGCATTCACTTCAATATTGGTATCAACAAGGATATCCTGAATGACCCATCCATCAATGGTGATGTTAACTAATATTTATTTATCCCCCTCTATACTAGGCTAGATATGAGTCTGTTATCATTACGTATGGTTTAACCAATGATCCTCTGTAGGCCTAGGTGTGTGATGCCTTATCCAATTTCACAAAAGGGGTATAATATCCTTGTTAAAGAGTCACTTATATAACTCATGTAACTCATCACAAACCAAATCATGAAGATCTATAGATTTATACATATGAACATGTGTAACAACATGTCAATCCTTGAGGAATTGGATCTCTCCTTATAGATCTCTCACTAAATTCATGGTGTCATGTAATACTTCCTTATATTGTTGAGAATTTAGATAATGAGTGGTATGATGTTATTCCTATTGAACCTTTTCAATGGGATGTTTGAACATAGACTAGGATTGAGCACCACTTCATGTAGTAATGTTGACTTTTGGATTATTCAGAGTAGCAACGCATGGCCTCCATTTATTCTTTTCAATTTTTATAATTTTGTCACCCTTTTCATTTATATCCTTCATGATGGGAGTATATAGGTTTGGGTGCTCCTCCAGATGATGTTCATTTTTAAAAAAATCACACATAGGATACCTTGGGTAATCATGATGGTAGTTCTCTAGGAAAATTCACTTGTAACAAGTTATTGGTGGGAAACATCCACCTCCAAATCCTAAACCATGACCTCTAAATGATAAGTCTCCACAAGTATCCTATTTATTATCAACATACATCTGATGAGGACCACACATGCATGCCTCATGAATTTCACTAATAATATGATAATCATTGGTATTAAGAGCATATGCATTGTATATCTCAAACTATATAGATACTTTTGATTATGTGTCATGTTGAAGTAGGGGTAATCCATCACATCATACTCTTCCTAGAAAATATCATAGGATTGATTCATCACAATGTAAATACTCTTTTTGAAGTAGTTTCCCTATTTTAGCCTTCATATTCATAGTCCACACACCACAAACCACTATGAGTGTTATGAAAACTAAGTGTAGTGAGATTTTTTAAATGAGATGCCATAGCAAAAATGTAAGCCTCCATGAAGGTACTAATCCATGTGTCAATGCTTTAAAAATCTTAGGTGAAGTTATTCTATGATAAGGTATAGGTCTTCAGTGAGGTTATACCAAGGCCTTGTGTGGGTTGGTGAATGCATTTTATGATAAGGTGCATTTTAAGGGAAGAAATAAGCCTCTTATGAACCATTGGGCATGCTAAGTAGTTTTTATCTCAAAATAAATCTTATAGATAAGCATCTTGAAATGTGCATCATTTTCACACATGCTCTCAGTTAGTTATTTCTTCATGTCCTTTAGGACATCTATGCTTTGTTGTTCAAAATCTAAGTTATCAAATTCATAGAGAAATGTTGCCTTTGATTGGTAATAATTCACCATAGTTTGATGTAGATAAAACTTATGGTACCATTTATGAATGTGTTCCAAAATAGTGGTGGCAAATTAAGTTTCCTTTCATTCAAAAGATGTAATTCCACACACTCATCAAATAATTTCAAACTTGGGAACATACTTTGTTGCAATATCCACACCACGATACTCAAGAAAATGGGGTGTCATATCATAATACATATTGGGAAGATGAGATGATGGTAATGGACCTTACTAGGATGTAATTACTTTACCTCTTAAACCTTGTCAGGAAGGTCCACCAATGCCTTTTGTGCCTCCTCCAGATTGTCTAACCACACCACCATCAATACCACCTTTTGTGTCTCTTGAAACAATAGAATCACCTGATATGTTGGGCATAAAGATAGGTTTATTAACTATACATAGGCCATTACACTACCCACTAGCTTTATTTGGTCCATGAGGCATTCCTAATTAGGACATAGGATTGTCTTGTAATGGGAAATAAATTAATAATAAACTACTATCTTGGTCTTGGTCTGCAAAAGTATATCTAATAGGTTTAGTTTCTTATTCTTCACTATCCATATACCAATTATGTATAAAAATTTCATCTAACTCAAGATCATGAGCATGTAATTTGGTTCAAGAACAGGGCCTATCCAAATTAGGTTCTTCAATCACTACTACCAAACTTGTTTCTCCCATGCATACTTGTGATGCTGTCAGGTGCAATCTTATTGTTTGATAATCCTCACTATTCCCATATGCTTCCCTATGGGACCTTATGTCACTTCTTGAGTCTTATCATCCCCTCTATAGATCACTTTCACTCATATCCCTTCAACTTGATTCATCATTTTTTGACTTCTACAACTATTACTGACTAGATACCATGTTAAACCAAATAATCTTACATCAAAAGGTACCCATTCATTTCCCCACCAACTATTTTTATCATGTGATAGAGAGTTTATCCATCCATGGAGAAGATTTTAAGTTTATAATCTACTAAGATCTTCTTAACCTCTAGTGAAAAATGTCTGATATATCAATTGCATGATTCTTGGATGAAGTGAAACTAGGATTCCTCTAGACAAGAGTATGTTGAGACTATGTATTCCAAAATGTAACTATTAAAATTATTGCACCACCAAACATCCAATGCACACATCTAAGATTATCCTAATCATGATAAAGTTGACTGATGATCTACTGACTAAGATGTCTTTCATTCATAGTTCCTCGATCGGTCTTGTGCATATGTTGAAATCCAAGCACAAAGGTGAATAGGCACTTTTACAAAGAACGCTTCATAAAGTTATTCATACATATTTGTTTCTACCCACGAATGAAAAAAATCTTGGTTCAATAAATGGTAGTTCAAATTTATCTTCTATTCTAGTAACCTGTCATTCAATATTCTCTAAAGATAGCCATTTGAGCATCTTCCACCATCATGCAAATATGTGTTATGGGTCTTGATAATATTGGACTCTTTTCCTTTAAATTGGTATGTATTTTACCTAGTTGTGCACCTAAGTACATAATATTTATAACATGTGATAATGTTGAGATTTCATGCTAGAAAAAATTCTGACATGCTAATCCAAAACACACAACTTAAGATAAATTCCCACTAGTTTTGTCATGTGAGGGTGTATTTTTATAACTTCATAGACTAGGGTTCTGTAACAAGGACTTAGTACTAAACTTATCCTTAATATTATATTTTATTCATCTTACTTTTTCATCACTTGAAGATAAAAATAAAAATAAGTTAGCATAAAATGATAACAGAAAATATCAACTCCATTATTACCATATACAATTAAACATAAGAATTATGTCAACACAAGTTTATTTCTATTATATTCATATAGTATATCAAAGAGTATAATGATTCAAAAGTTATAATGATAAAAAATTCATTAAAAACTCATCAATAATAACAACAACCATACAAAGTACATCAAGGTGGTATTTATACTTGCTTTACCCTCACAAATCAATTATATAAGTAAATACAATTAAAATGACTCACCATTGATCATCAATAAAATTGAGTCATGGTAGCCATTTACAATAAATTCCTATGGACCCTAGCCTATTTAACCATATATTCTTCCTTGATATTGGATTCTTGTCTCTAAGCATCTATCTTCCCATAGGCTAGTGCAAGATTTTCACTTGACTTAGTCTTCTATTTTGTTCCTGTGATCCACTCCATAACTGTCTCTGTTTCTTGTGTTTTCCCAAAGACTTTCACTAATATTTGAGTCCTACATTCTTGGGTTCTTCATTTAACATGTGTCTTTAATCCATAATACTTGCTTCTTCTATGCCACAAAATCCCATGCCATGGTATTTCATGCCATGGTCTTTCGCATTGTGTCTCTCTGCACCACTTGTTACTAAAAAGTACTTAGACAAAATAGTCTTCAAAATTGGGGGCCCAATAGGATTTGAGGGTTGTTTTTGTAGATACATATATTAAATGTGGACTTATAGACAATAAACAACAATCATTTTACAAAATATAGATAAAATACATACAATTATTGTTCATCATTTAGTGTTGATGCACTTTTTGAGAATCATACATTTCAACTAGAGGAAATCAATTATTCATAAATGGCTATAGTTGTTATAAAGAGATGAACATGTTGTATTTGGAGAGTTAAATTTTACTATTATAGTGATATGTCTTACTATATATGAGGAGTAACTATTGTGATATTAAAAACTTATGTTTGATACTGAATACCCAAAAAACCAAGTAGTAAATCAAGAATAAAAATGATAAATACTATGGGCTCATAAAGGCCAATAAATAGTGAAAATTTAATTTTTCTGATTTTTCTTGGATATATGATGGTAAAAATTTAATGGCAAGTGTTTTTATCATAAATGGGGTTCACAAATGAAAATTAAGGATGTATTGATGAAGGATGAAAATATTAAGATAATCCAAATAAGATTGACATCAAAATACCCAAAAAAATTGATCCTAATTTATATACTTACAGTGTAGGCAAAATAATAAAATTTTGTTTATATATATAAGGGTTGTATAACGAATAATTATTTTCAAAAGAAAATTCACAGTCATAGATTTGAAATATAAATTTCAATAATTAGGCGATCTTATTTCATAGTAACGAAAATGCCTATCGATTATATATATACATACATACATACATACATACATATATATATATATATATATATATATATATATGTATATATATATATATATATATATGTATGTATGTATATATATATATATATATATGTATGTATGTATGTATATATATATATGTATGTATGTATATATATATGTATGTATATATATATATATGTATGTGTGTATGTATATATATGTATGTGTGTATGTATATATATATGTATGTATGTATATATATATATGTATGTATGTATATATATATGTATGTATATATATATATGTATGTGTGTATGTATATATATGTATGTGTGTATGTATATGTATGTATATATATATATGTGTGTGTGTGTATATACATATATATATATATATATATATATATATATATATATATATATATGTATATATATATATGTATACACACACACACACACACACACACACATAGAAGTTAACGATGCACCACATAGAAGTATAATAAATAATTGAGAGTAAAATGGGTGATCTTAACCAACACATAAGAATTTGTAGGTGAATTTATAATCGTAATGATCTTATTTTTATCCTTCCTATCCCTTATCATGTTTTCTTCAATTACATGAAATAAAAGTTATCATAATTATCTTGAATAAAAGGGGATCATGAAACTTTCTTATTCCATTCAAACATTAATTCATAAGTGTCTTACCAATATGGATGCACACATTTTGAGGGGTGACATGTAAGGGTGTTTACTAGCAATGGGACCCAAGGAAATGAACATCCAACATAAAATAGGGTGATGGGCCTCTCCATGGGTGTTAAATACCATTAGTTCTATGGATGTCGATGAGTCAACTCATTTTTTACAAATTTTGATTGATGCCAACACACATTGAGTTTGTGTGTGTTGGCTAAGATTGCCTCTTTATCTAGTGTTGTTACTACCCATAATAACTATAGACCCATATGCATTTTAGGATTCATATGTGGTTGATACTACCACCTCTATAATTTATATGAATGATTTGTCTTGTCTTAATTCTAATGAGGATTCCGCAAATCACTTCTCCACATCCATCCTCAATAGCCCAGGAAATACATCAAGAAATCTATTTAGGGCAATCACTTTGCCACATCCATCCTCAATAGCCAAAATGACTCAATTCTTCCCTAGAATAAACACATTGGGAATAATTATAGCTCATGTAGAGCTAGCATTGGGAGGCAATGATTCCTCATCATACTCATGCAAGGGCCTCCAAAATAATATTAATCTTTGATGAAACTCTCACCATTGGATTCATAGACACCACACACAAGAGTTTATCTACAAAGATAAAAAAGGGGATGTGTTCATGTTCCACAAGGGCATCGTTCACTTTATTTAGAACATGGGAGACATGCCTAAATTTATGATAGCATCTCTTAATATTCAGTCTATTGGTACCTCTGTAACTCATTTGATTAATTTTGCTTCTAATCCACCCATTCCCAACCATGTTTTGGTACAAAATAAAAATAGAGTAAATAATTGAGAGTGAATGGGGTGAGCTTAACCAACACAAAATACTCTATATGTGCATTTCCAACCATAATAATCTTCTTTTTTCTCCTTTCTAGACTTTGTCATGTTTTTTTCAGTTGCACGAAATGAAATTTATCATAATAATATTGCATAATAAGGGATCATGAAATTTTCTTATTCCATTCAAACTTAATGCATAAGTGTTTTACCAACATAAGCTCACCACAAAATACTCTATATGTGCATTTATAACCATAATAATCTTCTTTTTTCTCCTTTCTAGACTTTGTCGTGGTTTGTTCAGTTGCACAAAATGAAATTTATCATAATAATATTGCATAATAAGGGATCATGCAATTTTATTATTCCATTCAAACCTTAATGCATAAGTGTTTTACCAACATATATGTACGCACTTTGGGGGGTGACATGTAAGGTTATTTACCTCTAGTAGGCCTTGAGAAAATTAACATCCAATGAACAATAGGGTGATGAGCCTCTCTATGAGCATTAACTATAATTGGTTACCTAGATATCGATGCGTTAACATATTTGTTAAAAATTATGACTAATGCCAACACACACTACATTTTCCATGTTGGTTAAGCTCACCCCTATTTATGATGTTGTTACTACCCATAATAAATGCAAACCCATATGTATTTTAGGATTTATATGTAGTTGATATTACCACCTCTGTCATTTATATGAATGGGATGCCTTACGTTAATACCAATGAGGTTTCTACAAATCACTTTACCACATCCATCCTCAATATCCTAGGAAATTCATTAGGAAATCTATTCAAAGCAAGTTTTTCTACTTATAACTACTCAGTTCCTCCATGGAATAAACACATTAGGAGTAATTATGGCTCGTGTAGATCTAGTAGTGGGAGGAAATACTTCCTCCTCATACTCACCTAAGGGCCTCTGAAATAATATTCATCTTGGAAGGCAATCTCACCATTAGATCTGTGGAGACCACCAACAATATTTTATCTACAAAGATAAAAATATGGGATATGTTCATGTTCCCCAAGGGCATCATTCATTTTATTTATAACATGGGAGACATGCCTGCCTATGTGATAGCATCTCTTAGTAGCCAAGATATTGGTAACTCTTTAAATATATAACTATTTTAGTTACATTTGCCTCTAATCCACCCATTCCCAACCATGTTTTGGCCAAGTCACTATAGATTAAGAGTATAAATGTCAATACAATTAGAAATAACCTTGGTGGAAACTGATCAATTGAAAATTAGGAATGACCATAATTTTATATCTCAGGTTTTAATTCTAACTTAATTTATGAATTGAATTTGAACTTAAACTTGCATGAATAATTTAAATTTTAATTTAGAACTTCTTAACTCTTTGCAAAGATTTGTCAACTCCAAGATAAAAATCCATAATAGACGTTGAACGTATCTAATTTATCCTAAATAAATATTTTCAAGATGATATGTAATAAAACTTTTCATGATTCTGAACATTTCATTTTTTATCGTCAAACCATATAATTATTGATGATAATTAAATAATATATTTATATTGTTCATAATGCCCATAGTTCAACATTTATTTTGTGTTCAATATTGATAGAAAAAATGAACTTTCAAAATTGTTTCATGATTGCCAAGAAAGTCACTGAAGAAAGCTACACAGGCACTAGTAGAGTTCCCTCACAACTTATTAGAGGGTTGGGGCCCACCATTTGAGTATGCAATTGTTATTTTTTATTTTAATGGAGATACTTTTTGGTGGGAACTCAACATATTTGGTGAGTGTTGTTGACATAAAATTTGAATTTTTTGGTTACAAATAGTTTATGTTGATATATGTTAACTTTAGTTAAATTAATGTATCACAAGGGTTAGTATCATTTATAATCCTTAACATTCTCTAAAAATTAAGTAGTGTTTATATCCATAGTAATTCAAATAGTACACAATACGCAATATATAGTGATTCCTACTTTTACTTATCTTTTCTATACACATACACACACCCTAGTGAATAATCATGTAGGTTATCACTCTACACTATACTAACTTATATAATTACACAACTTACTCTAATATGTAACCTCTTATAAATATTATCTATATCTTATCTCTTATATGTTATATCTTATATATTAAAATGTTGAATTATAAATACCAAGTCAATACAAAACAAATGAATTGTCATGTCTCTGTGAGATATTTCCTTTATCAATCAAGTTTTCCTTTTTTTATATAATGCCCAATTTGTATAATCCTATATTCTATCTGATTAGAAAATTTTCATGTTACTATAAGAAAGGAATCAACTCTGTGGTATTTGAAGTTTAATCCTTAGTTGATATAGAATCCTCAAATTCTATATATTTGTCTCATCCTTGAGAGAACTCTAAAGTGTTGATAGGTATCAAAACCCATTTTCATAACTATAACATAATTTAATTCTCAAAAGTTTTGAATCATGAGGTAGATTATCCTCCCTTGGGTAGATGTTTCCCATATTTTATCATCATCTCCTTGGAAAAAATATCCTAGTTTAGGAGGATTGCTTTTACTTCCAAAATTTATTCTTCTAAGCCATGTTATCATTAACTACCATCACTATATCATTCATAACTAAATATTTTACAAATATTTGTATGTAATTTTCATGATCTTTGATTTTTTCCTCCATCTTTTCTGTCTGGTGCTAAGGTAAGTGCCACAATCTTACATATCCTCATAGATTGATATTTGTTGTAATTGTTTCTCCTTATATTTCTCATGTAGAGATATCATCTTGGTTCATGTAGAGGCAACACTCAATTTTTTTATCATGGCTTCCAATTCCACCTTCGTATCTTGTGTTTATAGTGGCCAGTTGAGTGAATAATAAATAATAGTATCTACATATCCCATTGTCTCCTATAGTTTCCATACTTTATCCTTATATTTTTCTATCCTTGTTTGATTTTATCCTTTGATTGGTCATAATAAATTTTCCTTATACTCCTCCCTAGCCTCATGTTTTATTAGTCTTTTGTCAATAATAGCTCTTACATGATTTATAAATTTCTCCACAGTATCCTCCAACTGTTTCTATATCGGCAAGGTTATATAAGGATCATATTGTGGTCAAGCATTAGTTACAAAATTGAGACATGTTTTTATGCCTTATTCATGGCTTAGACACCATGCCATCCAATCTCCTTTTGCATTCTTAATGAGATTTTCCCCAACTATTTAATTTTTCATTGGGATCAATTTTTGTAGGACTACTTGAGTTTGCTCTCTTGTACTAGGATGAAGAAAAATTATTGGCACCATAATGGTGGATGTGGATAATTTGTGCATTTATAATTCTTATTTTATTATCTTCAAGGGGTATATAAGAGTAATTGTGTTACTCTAGCCCATTCCTAGTTTTCCCAAACTATTGTGTGTTGAAATTTGAATGATGCACCTTAGTAATCTAAAACTTATAGAGGGGATACTTACCTCTTCCAACTTTAATTTTGATTCATTTTATATTTTTTTATTTTTCCTCTTGTTTTTTAATTTTCCACCTCCTTTTCCTTTCTCTTTTCCTCCTCTAATTTTGCATTTTCCTCTTTGATCTCCTCCTCTTTTGCTAGTTTCTTATGATTTTCCTCCTCCACTATCCTCTCCACCTGTGCTTTTCTTTTCTTTTCATCCTCATTTTTATTTCTTTCAAAATTTTATTATTCTAATTTAGTTTTTTATTCCTTTAATTTTCTATTTTCTTTCTCTTTTCTTCTTCTTTTTCCAATAATTATTTTTCTTGTTGGGTGGCAGATTCTATCTTCTTAGTTTCTTTTGTAAGTTCTTATTTTAATTACTTTCATTGTTGGATAATTTCATCTTCTAATAATTTGTTTTTTTCCATTTTTTTTTCTTTTCTAGGGCCTCAAAGACTAGATCTATCATTTTATTAGTTCTTAACTTTGTTTTTTTGGGTTGCCATAGTCTTTCCTAATCAACATGAGGCATTGGTAATTATTTAGTAGTTTTATTTAAGGATTCATCTTGGTGTTTTTTAATAGTCATTTGATCCTATTTTCTCCTTTAATATGTATGGATGAGTATGTCCTGAAAATATTCCAAAAGGCCACCTATTATATCATCCAACTCATATGGACTAATATCAACATAGTCTAGAATTGCTCTTGCAACCCCATTATTTCTTATGGTATCCACATTCTTACGTAGGTTGCCTAATTTAAATATATTACCTTTAGTATGGAACATAAATAGGAGAGTGTTCATATATGTTACCTTTATATTAACACTCATATCTTCATCTATCTCCATTTATTATTCATCCCATTGTTTGGAGGAATCTATTTATGAGTATGTCACTAGTGTTTTTGTTCACCCCTTAGGTTTTAAAGCCTTTTTATTTTTCTTGCCTTTATTATTTAGATATGGTGAAAGGATCATTCCCTTTTCCCCTCCACTCATATGTATTACTATTTGACAAGCTGAGGGATGCTATGTGGGATACCTTAAATTCTTCTACTAATTGGATTTTGCATTTGGGTTTGGTTGACAATCCTTCTCCATGTGGTACTTTCTTATTCCTATGTGAGAGAGGGGGTGGGGGGGAGGGTACCCTTTACCACCATATTTTCTTCTCCTAAATACTCTTGAATGGAAGAAATATTGAATACAAATGTATTCATGTCATCTTCCTCTTCTTAAACCTTATTTAGAGTTTCCATATCTATGACTTGTCTTCTTAACATTAAGGATCTAAAAGTACTAGATTGAGGATAGTATGCATATATTTATTCTTGTTCTAGTGGAATATAAATTTTAAGGGTTTCCTCTTCTTCCCCCATGGTTTGGGAATTCCCTCTCATTGCATGCATGAACTTCTCATATCTAGGATCTGGTGGTAAGTTACAAGCTCCAAGGATGAATTTTTATACTTGTTTATCTTTAACTTCATATGGTACAAGAAGGATAGGTGTAATTTTTCTATCAAAAGGTTCTATATATAAAAAAATAATATCTAATATGAATTGGAATTTGTATAGTATTTTTGGAAAATTTGTTTGTAAATATAGAATATCCCATCTATCATATTCCTAATAATTTTCTCCCATTCAATAAATTTTCCTACCTAATGAACTATAGGGATACCTTTCATTTTAGTTTTTATCTAGGTTCCCATGGGTGAATATGAACTCCATTCTATTGATCCCTCATGTCTAGGAATAGTACATGTAAACTACATAGCTAGTACTAAGAAAAGTGAACCATAGTAAAATTCATGGATAATTTTACCTCTGTTGATTTTTTAAGATGTTATTCAAGTATTATGTGTGGATTATGGTATCCAAATCATATTTCATGCCTATGGATATCATATCATATGTTATCTGAACACTTTTCACCATTGCTGAGTCTATTTTATTTGTGTAAATACCTTCCAAGCAGTAACATTTTTTGAAAAATTGAATTTAATATCCTTGATGTTTTAAATTAACAAGGATTGGTTATTGAATTTTCTCCTTGTAATAATTGATATTGAGCTTGCACTGACATTCTGATTTTCATCATATTTGTGGGTAGTATGCTCTTCATGCATAAGTCTTGTGATTGTGTGGATCACATCTAGTGTGATGCAATAGGGTTGGTCTAGGTATAAAATATCTTCATGAGATCTATTTTTAGTTATTTTCATCACTATAAAATATGGGAATTAATTCCAAGTTTAATTTATGCTTTAGGATGATGTTGTACTCTAATTACTATGTTTGTGGGTTTAATTGCATCATTCTTCTTCTCTTTGTTGCCAAAACCCTGTGATCAATTTATGTTAAGTGTGACTTAATGTATCTATAAATATACTTTTAATGTGTTATGAGAGATTGAACTTTAGAAAAAAACTCCCAATAGATCCATACATTTTGATCTGATCGATTACTTCTTGTGCTTAGATTTCTTAATTTGTTCTATAGTGACAACATGCAAAATTTCCATCTTTTCTAAGTCTACACAACTAAGAAATTGGTTTAAAATAGAGTATGAACACTTTGTGAAAATTTTATACAAAGTGTTGGTGCTCAGATGATTATGTAATTTCTTATTACTGAAACCCTTGATTTGTAGTGCATTTAATCTATCTGTTAATCCCATCGATCTATTTTAATGATTTTAATCTCATTTATCATCCATGTTCATTCCCTCAGTTCACTTAATTTGATGTGTAACTACATGTATTATCATTCCTTTTTTTATTATTATCTATGTGACATGAACTCCTTTATAGATTTTTAGATTTTGTATTTCCTGTCATCCACTTATTTACTAGTTTTAGCTTTTTTTGAACTAATGGCATGATTTGTTCATTCTATATAAAATAAATAAATTACTATTATACTTTATTAAACCTAATTTGTCACCATTATTTATCTATATATTCTATAGATATGTATTTTCATTAATTCTAACTTTTGTGTTTATGAAAAAAATTAGTTCTTTTATTTGTAAATTGCCATGATCTCTTAACACTATGTACTAGTTTCTTCTACATTTCCACATTTTTATCCTATATATTTTCTATATCTATCAAGAGAATGCCAAAAAGTTTTGTTCATATTTTTTCCCATATTACTACCACTGCATGTAATTTATTTTCACCCATTAATATTGTCTTTTCACACATGATGAGTATCTTTCGTATTGCCTTCTCTCTATTATTTATGTATTTTGGGGTTCTAAATTTTTTTCTATTTCTTTTCTTCATTTTTTTTTTCAAAATTATTTCATATGTTCTAATGTTTTTTTTTCATCACCACTTCCTTTACTTTCTATTCTTGTTATTTATCCCACTAGGAAGTTTTGGTAGCATTAAACAATTAGGTATAAAGAGATATCTTTTTAGGATATTGTAATATCCTTATTTTATTAGTGTAGGATATTTGTTTTTCTTTTATTTTTTATTTTGATTATTCCCACATTCATGAATTATTCATACACTTAATTTATCTTGCTTAGGTGTACTTAGGCATCATAAGTTACTCTTTGATTGGTTATTTTATATGTAGGAGTTATATGCCTATTATAGAACATTTTTAGTTGTTCATGGAGGAGTTACATAATTTACTCTCCTATTTATACATATTGATTTGTGATATATTCATATGGAGTGTGTGTTTCATGATTTGATCATGTGTTTTATAAAATATTCTCATTTTATGATTTCATGATCTTACAGAAACTTTGTCATTTCTTATCTTTTGTTCATGAACAAGTGCTTACTAATTTAAAATTTTAGGGATTTATGGACTGTAAAACCTTAAGTTGATATTTTTTTCTAATTATAGTTAAAGGGGAGGATTGTTTTGAGTTAGGGTCCCCAAACCCTAGAAGAAAATCCAAGACAAAAGAGACAAAAGACCAACATATCCCATTAGAGGAAAACTAAAGGACACATAATATAAATAGGTACAACACAACTCAAATACAGCTTAGAAACTTCATAAGAACTAAATTACTCTAGATTCTTAGATATATCTTCCCAACATTCCTTCATGTTGTTTAGATTCATGTCTATCTATGTTAATAAACTTTCATAGTCTATATTGTGTTGGATGCTATTGCTTTGGGCAATCTTTCCCTTTCTTTTACCAGTATAGTTGGGGTCAAACAAATCTCTGAGATGAGCCATGAGGTTTTATATGTTTTCAATACCTTAATTCATTGTAGCCTTGATATAATTAATCAAAAAACTCATTTTTTCTAAATATTTTCATTATCATGCTCAATTAAATCCATTCTAAAACTTAGTATTTGGATTTGGATATCCTCCTCTCTCTCAGTCAAGGATTTAGACAAATTTTCATTATCCTATTGAAGTACATTCATCTTACTCTTTAGGGTCATCATTTCCCACCTGAACCACCTCATAAGAGCTTTTTTGAGGTCAATTTCTTTAACCATTTTATCATCATTCTCATTTCCTTTGAGGAAATTGATAAGCTAATTGAACTCCTCATTCTTGTGCTTTTGGATATGAGGTGATTCACCTTTCTCTATATTTTCAATTTGTTTCTTATCTTTCTATTGCTCTAGACTTGATTGAGTTTTACCCTGCTCTCTAGTCATCTCACTCTCAAGGTTCCTTTCATACAAATCCACATTGTCACTCTCCACATCTAAGAAATTCACCCTACTTTCTTAGTCTACAAATCCTATAATATTTTATGCCCTTGCCTCTCAAGATTTTCTTTGTTAAGGCCAATGGACTTAGCCACACCTCTAAGGTGATTTTTGATACTATCATCTTCCTTTATGATCTCATTTCCTTTCTTGTCAATATCCTTACTGGTCCCTTCTTCCTACCAACTACCCTACTCAGATTCCTTGGATATTTAATCCACACTTTATTAATCTTCCTGATGTCCACTAGCCCTTCTCTAGGTTTATTCTGTTGGTTTTGGGATAAATATAGCATGATTTGATTCATGCCTTTAGAATACTTGAAAATCAAGAAGATAACCCCCTCATGCCTTGGGGCTGAATAATTACTATTTTTGAATTTTTGAATAGAGGTTTCTATGGATTTAAGAATGAAAAAAAGAAGACTAAAATAAATCCCATGTCTAAAGTAATTGAGCATCTTAAACACAGACCATCTCACCACATTAATGACCCTCTAAAGTAATATACTGGATAAGGTGAAAGTCTACCTCAATAAATGGTTTGGGGAGAGATTCCTTGTCGAAACCATTGTGAAGTTGTTCCAACTATTCATCATCTTCCAAAAAGACCTCTTTATTAGGTTTGAATTCTATAGGAGTATAATAGCTCTTGGTCTCTTTAATGGTCAATCCTGTCACATGAGAAATGAGCTCCTCTATGATGTCTAGTATGACCCCATTGATAGTAATTGATCTCTCTTCCCAAACATTAGCAAATTGGATAGAAAGATGCCTATCAAAACCTTCAATATTCTCCATGAAGCCCACAAATACACCAACCTAAATATCATTCTAAACTCTATTATTTTTCCTAACTTCCAGTTGAAGCTTAGGTTCGATTTTATTGGGAAGACCCATGGAGTTTCTTTTTTTTTTGTAGTAGTCTAAATTATATTTTTTTCCATTGCTATGCTCCCACTCCAAATAATTATTACTATGTCCATAATCCAAATTACAGGTTTCTTCACGTTTCTTATCCCTTTATAGAAACTTCTCCCTAGGGATGTTGAAATCAAGTGACCTTAATCCCTAATTCTCAAGAAGGAATTTCATGTCCTTCCTAACCAATAGGGAAATAAATACGATACTAAATATTATTAGAATTGGTTTTTTCTTCATTTGAAACTTTTAATATTAAATCTCTATGTAGATCCTCATACCAAAACCAAGTTTTGAAACCATCACTTCTAGCTCCCCTATTTGCAAACCAGTCTACAATCTCATTGTCTTTTCTTTATGGTGTTGGATTTGCACCTACTAAAAGGAATTTAATATGTCCCTAGCTTCATAAATTACATGCTTAATGGAAGATATTATGGTATTTTTTACATTTAGGTAATTGACAATGTTAATGGAGTCCCCCTCCACCAATAGATTTTGGACATTAATTTATTTAGCTAATCTGATTCCCCATAGAGATGTTAAAGCTTCAGCTTAGTGATTAGTATTTATAGCCATGCCTCCCACATAGAATACCATTAAATTCCCTTAGGGTCTTTGATTATACCTCCACCCCATATAATCTTGAATCCCCCTTTGATTCTCCATCAAAGTTTAGTTTCATCCATCCCTCGGGTGGAGTTTTCCACTTTGTTCTCTTTCTAATTTCATCCTTAGGGTTATAATTCCCTAAGATAAAAGAGTATATTTAATATATTTGAACTAGGATATGGTCAAAAGGATAGAGATCCTTTCCTTCTTTAATTTGAATAAAATTGTAGTTTTCTTTGATCAACATAAAAATTATTTTAGAAACAACTTTTCTATTGCACGTCTTATCTCTAAAGATTCTATTATTTTTAGCTCCCCATATCCCCCACAAAATATGTGGTAGAGTTAGGTTCCACAAGTATTTGAAATGATAATTTTTAAAAGAGTAGCTCCAAGACATCTATAATTCCATGAGGGAATTAGGTTACACCCATGAGATATTAAATTTTACCACAAATAAACTCCAAACCTTTTGTGTAAAAGGGTAGTTAACACGGAGGTGGAAAACTATTTTATTTTCTTCTTTGTACAAGACACATCTATTACTTATGATACACCCTCTTTTATTTTGGTTATAAATAATTAGAATCATGTTTTGAATGGAAACCCAAGGGACAAACCAAAATTTTAGGCTAAGAAATTTATTCTAGACCCCTTTTCAACTTATCTTAGTGTCATGTTCATGGGAAATGTGATCATGGCCTATTTTGACATTGTATTGGCCATCAAAGGATTCCTACCACACAAATTTGTCCTTTTTGTCAAATTTAAGCATGTGGATGGAGTGTAGAACATTATTTATCTCATTTAAATTTATCTAATCATTTTGATTAGCACTGTCCATACTCTAGTCAATCCAATGTTTAAAACCCTCTCTTATTTTCTAGTAATCTGTTACAAATTCATGGTATTTGTGCTTCATATTCTCCTAGATGTGTAGACCAATATATTTATGTATGGGAATCATCTTTCTGATCCACTTATCCATCCAAAAATTTATATTTTTTCCATCTCCTAATTTCCAAATGGAACCTTCAAGATTAACATCTTTACTCTTAATTAGAAAATTCTAAATATGAGACCCTCTAGCAAAATTCCCTTCAATCAATATGTCCATAGGGTTCCTCCTTTCAATGTATTTTAAGGATAAAATCTTTCCCTAGATATAATTGGTAGATATGAATCGCCAAATAAATTTGGATATAAGCACTTTGTTAACCTGTTGGAGATTTATGATGCCTAGGTTTCCATAGGCTTTGCTATTGCATACTTTGTTCCATGCAATCGAATGAAATTTACTCTTTTCCTCCATCCCTAACTAGAGGAAATTTATTTGAATCTTGATAAGTTTATTTTCCACTCCTTTTGGAATTTTTAACAAAGATAAAATATAAATTGGAAGACTTTGTAAGATTCTCTTGATCAAAACTACTTTCCTAGCCTGAGATAAGAGTTTACCTTTCCATCTTTCGATCCTCTTTTGGAATATTTCAATAAAAGGGTTAAAATAAAAAGTTTGGAGTTGATTAATAATGAGAGGCATTCCTAGATAAGTGGACAAAGGTTCTTTAATTTGGTATCCCAACAACTCAACTATCCTATTTTATCTCGCCACTGGAGTATTGAAAAAATAAACTGATCTCTTGTCAAAGTTGATCTTCTAATTTGAAGCCTTTTCATACATAACCAAAATTATTTTTTTGTTGTTTTCTTACTATATTAAGGATTAATCTATTATAATAGTATAATATGAATTTTTGATGCATTACTAGCTCAACCTACCTAGCTGGTTTGAAACCTCTTAATTGTTCATCCATCAAAACTTTAGATAAACATATGCTTAAATATTTTGCCATAATAATAAACAAGAAAGAAGATAAAGGATATACTTACCTCACTCCTTTGGAACTTATAAAAAACCCTTGCACCACACCATTAAATAAGATAAAGAACATGTCAGTGGAAATGAATACTCTAATATTTTTTTGAATTTCTCATTGAAACCAAATTAGTTCATCACTCTATCCAGAAAGCTCCAATCTAGTGTGTTGTAAGATTTGGCCATATCCAATTTGAGTATCATATTATATTTTTTACTATTTTCCATAGAGTGAATGAGTTCATGGATCTCAATAACTCCATCTTGGATTTGCCTTCCTGAAATGAAACCTCCTTATTGAGATTGGATATTTCTTTCCATGATAGTTTGCATTCTCAAAGCAATAAGTTTGGTAATTATTTTGTAGAAAGAATTAAACAAAATAATGGATTGGAAATTAAAAAAAATCACTTCCCCGTCTTTATTTGGAATGATAAATAGGAAAGTATGATTGAATTCCTTGAGAAACTGTCCTTACTCCAAAAATTAATTTACTGTAGTAGTCACGTCTTCTCCAATAATACCCCAAAAAATCTTGAAAAAGGCAATTAGAATCCCATCTGAACTAGGATCCTTGTCTAGGTTCATTCTGGAAATTACAAACTCAATATCCTCCTTAGAGAAGTTGAGGTAGTTAATATTTCATTATCTTTTTGACTTATCAAATCTGGGATGACATTTAGGAATTCCTGCTCAAAAACCAATTTTTTTTTAAATCATTCTTGTACATGTTATTATATAAAAGCACATAAGCATGCTTAATCTCTTCTTGATCATCACAAATCTGACCTTCACTATTAATTAACTCCCTAATGTCATTGTACTTCCTATGTTTGAGTGTAGACAAGTGGAAAAATAGAGTATTTCCATCACCTTTTTTTAACTAGATATTTCTAGATTTCTGCCTCCAAAGAGATTCTTCTCTGGCTGTTGTGGTGTGATACTCGCATAGTAAAAAAATTTCTCTATTTTTAATGTCGAGTTCATAAACCTTATCCTCAATCTCTTTCTCTAGCTTAGTTAGATCCATTTTTAAAACCTTTTTTTATTTAACAAACTTACCAAACACCTGTTTATTCCACTGTTTGAACTTAAGTTTGACCATCTTAAAGTTTCCTACAAGATTAAACATGGCTGAACCATTACTCTTTGTCCACCATTCTTTCATTCTATCCTAAATATCCAAATGTTTGAACCACATATGCTCCATGTGAAAAGGATGTTTATATTCCTTGATTTGTTGATCATTAATATTTAATTCCAAGGGTGAATGGTTTGAACCAATTTTTGGTAAAGATTTGAGAGTAAAATCTTTATGTTGTAGCCAATCTAAGGAGATAAACATTTGTCTAGTCTACACTGAATGAGGTTTTCTCTGAGTCTCCTATTTGACCAAATGAACTTAGATATTCTAATATCAAGAGTTAAAACACCTATATCTTCAATTAAAGAGGGAAAATCATCCATATTTCCATACAAATAGTCTTACCCCATTTTTATCTCCTGGATGTAGGGGTGAGTTGAAGTATCTTTCCAAAATCCATGGGATTTGGGTGAAATTACTCTTGAAGGATCTAATGTCATCCCATAGTTTTTTTCATGTTGTCATTGTGTTAGGAGTATAAACATTAGATGAAATCCAGTGCTTGTTTTGTGTGATGTCATTGCAGAGAACAACCACATGGTTTTTTTGATTTAAGGATGGCTTCTTTTATGAGATATTTGAGGTCCCAAAAAGTAATCAAGCCTCAAGATGCACCTAAAATACTTATACAAACTACTCCTGCTCTCTTTTAGTACAAATTTTTATGTTATGAAAAATAACTTTCCTCAATTTTGGAATCCTGAATGGCCAAAATAGTTGACTTATTATTATTTCTAAAATCTATAAAATCCTTTTGCTTACCTACACTATGCATCCCTCTTATGTTCCAGGATAAAATCAACATTAAAAAACTTTATTTAGAAGGGGTATCCCCCTTGAAATGGAGAGTCATTTGATATCCATCTATTATATCTACTTGAGTTAAATTGTGTAGAAGATTATTTTTGGAAGGTATGCCTACTTTTGGTGGGGTTTTAATATCTGGGCCTTTAGCATTCCTTCTGGTAACTCTCGAGGATAGAGCCTTCAATTGAAATTTGTTCTTTGGAGTTTTCTTTATCATCTTATCCTCATTATTTTCCTCTTTCCCTATTTCCACTGAATCCCCTCCACTTAGCCTATTATCCTTTGAGTTTGGTTCCTATTTTTTATACTCCTTGACCTTTATGCCTTGTTCCAATACCTAAAATTTGTTTTGTAAATGTAAGTTGTTTGTGTTATTTTCCTATTTTTTCCATGAGGCCATTTTGAATATTAACTCATCCTTAATCCTATTTTCCACATGCTTGGCAGTTGTAACTTCTGAAAATGGTTGTTCCATTTTATTTGGGCTTTGAGCTCTCCCTGGTTGAACTAAATCTCTTTTGTCTAAATGTTGGGATAGACTTTCTATTATTTTTGAATGTCATGAGTCCCCATTGTCTAGTATAACCTTAGTACCTAGAGCATATATATTTTTCTTACATAAAACCATCTTTTCCTCTACATTCTGTTGTGAAGTCTACCCAATTTCATTAGAAGATGAAGAAGGGATCTTTGAATTTAACTTATTGAAGGAAACTCCATCATTTTTCTTTCATGATACAGGATTTGTGCTTAAATGACACACTTTGTCTGAATGCCCCAATTTATGGCATTTTTCACATATTAAAGTAGATCTTTAAAATTCAATGTTTTGTGTTATGATTCCAAAATGTGTGTGTAGAATAATATAATTAGGAAGTTATTGGTTGAAAAAGGTATTCACATAGAATCTAGCATGCACCAATCTAGTTTGTGCCTTAGTAGCTGATTCTAAGAATATAAGATATCCGAATGATTTGGATATGCTTGCAAACAAATATTCTTCCCAAAACTATATTAGAAGGCCTAGAAGTCTTACCCAAATGGGCATTTGATTTATATTTTCCTTTTTAGGCTCAAAACCTAGTTCCCATTTCTTAAGGAAAAGCCCTGATTTACCAAAGAACCATGTTTCCCTAGCCAGAATATTAGCATTGTCCTTTGGGTTATTGAATATGATCATAAAGAATCCATTCACCATTGATAGGATTTTCATATGTCCCTTTATGGCTTGTTTCATCATTTCATAGGCTATGAATGTATCTATGTTTGGTCTAGCACCCATAAAATTGCCCACAAGTGCTTGATACAATCTTGAGGAGGCACGATTTATAAGTGTTGGAGTGATTTCTACATGGATGTTTTTCCTATCCTTGATGGTTTTTAGATACTCCTAAGGTTCTATCTCATTTTTACACATAAATTTCTTCAGTCTATTGCACAAAAATGATTTTCTTAACATTGTCTTAGGGGAAGGAGAGTTAGATGCCTTACCTTTTTCCATCAACATTCCTTGTGCTAGTGATTCCAATGATAGAGCATTGAACCTAGAGGCCCATGTGATCATCCTTTCCCCATCTCCATCACTTTTCTCCCTCTTCAAGTCAGGTTTTGAAATCTTGGTTTCCCATCCATTTCCATTTGTCTTTCCTTAACCTACAAAAGAAGAATTGTTACCTTCTGCCTTGTCCATCACCATGTACATTGCCTTCTATATTTCAACTCAGGTTGACAAAGTTATCGAAGAATAAATCATGGAATAAATATAAATATATCAAAAACCTATGATTTTTATAATAATTAACCTATCTAATTATTTTATAAATATAAATGAACTAAAACAAGATGTACTTAGCTAGAAACTGACTAAGATAAATGAATGATACGATGGAATTTAGTATCATATATGTGTAGAGTGTCATGAAATGGAAACAAGAGTCATAAACCCTCTAAGATAGTATCATAGTTGTGTAGAGTATCTAGGCTAACCTTAAGATTACTTTGAGGGATGGAAATAAATTCATTAGGGGAGAAAAGAGCTAAGGGGTAATAACATAGTCCCTAGATCAATAACATAATGTTCAAGAGTCCAAATGGTCATGTTAATGTCTAGGTGTTAAGAGTTAGTGAATAAGGGGCTTAGGTGTCTAGGGGTGGATTAGTGTTCTTTTGGTATGTCCAGGAATGGGTTGGATCTACATGAAAGTCTTAAAAGGATTAAAATAGGTCCTAAGTTAGGTATAGGGCTAAATTAGGACAAGGTGATTTCAAGTAACACTCATTTCACTAAAATGACATTTTATATGACTAAATACCCCCTAAATTTATTTTAGAAATGTATTAAAGTAAAATGACTAGGATAAAGGAAAAGAAACGTACTTAGACTTACCTAAGAAGTGAAGCTTATGAATTTGTGTCTATGCCTATGAAGCATGCTCTATTACATGTCTGTAAATGAAACATGAATGGATCAGTCCTTACTTAAGAAACATAAAAATTAAAGATAAAATGGAGTAAAGAGATGAGAGAGAGAGAGAGGAAATGAACAACTACACCTTGTTGGGTATGTAAAGCAATCCTAAATCCTGATGACATATTATGTGTGCATGAATATTGGGATCAAATAGTGAATAACTTAAACTGAACTGATGGCTTGTTCAATTCCTATGTATGGGTGGATCAAGAACTCAAACTAACCTTGAATCCATCATTTCCCACCCCTGCTCAGTGGATCATAATCTATGAATAACTTTGATTGGACTAATGGCTTGTCCAACCCTCCTATGTAGGTGGATCAAGAACTCAAGTAAAGATATTACTCCATCATTGCCTATTAATGTGTAGTATATGCATCTAAAACTAAAATCATATAATGTAATTGAATATATGTGATGTAACTAATATTATATATGATGGTTCTGGGGTCATTCAGAAAATTTGAAATGAAAAATGGCTTAGGGGCCACTTGATTACTTAGAATGTAGTTCAAGGTCTACTTGGTAATGCCAAACATTGTAGATATAATAAGGCCTCTATTTGGTTTAAAACTTGGTGTAAATGGTGTCTAGAGTAACAATATGGATAATGACATACAACTATCATTCAATTTAAGAGTACTATTGTCAAACTAAACATATGGGAATAATGTGCCACACACATGTCCCCAACTCTAATATCCATGTATATGGATTTTGGACTGAGTCACAATAATATGTGTCTAAGTATCTAAAATTGAAACAAGAGTGAACATGCCATGCATGATGTCTCTAATCAAAGAAAATCTATGTAATTATATGTATAACTAAGCATATCTAATAATCTATGATAGAGGCTATGTAAATTTAAATTGTAACTATTGTACCTTTTTGGAAATTCTATATTTTTTTATTTTTAGGGCTATTGGATAGTAGTGTGGTCCCATAATTAATAACACATAGCACTAGTGTCCTCTATGTCATGTTATTAACCAAATGTGTTGTTTCTATGCAAAACTAATATTGGTCTATATGTGACTATTTTCCATTGTGTATCTTGAATCTGGGGTATATAATCCATGTTTTCACGTTGAAAAAAATGTTCTTAAGTGCATTAGGATGGTATGATCTATGTGACAAACCCCTTGTGAATGTCCCATATTTTAAAAGGAGTTATTGAATCTATACAATAACTATCCTCAAAATAAAATCTATGCATCATGTGTTAGACTAAAAACATATGATATCTACATGATAAACCAATATAATGTGTACACATGACATCATAATGTAAGATAGTCTAAGTATAAGTTGGTAATGTATGATGTATGTTAAATCTAGCATTCACATGTTTTTTAAGATAGATATAAAAAAGTAAAAATGTATATGAATAGTAAATATGAGTATAATTTAAGTAACTACCTAGGGGTATGGGGTATGATGTCCATCAAGGCACCCAAGGAGGAAGGGGAGATGCATGAGGTCCTTTATGGCATCCTAAACTATATGTGAGTGTAAAAAGAAAGAGATAAATGTCATGAGAATGACACATACATGAAAGCATCCATAAAAACACATGAAGCACACAAATTAGGCAAATGGTCCACAATATAAGGGACATGGGCACATGTCACTAAATTTGAGAAAGTAATACATACAAGGAAATGTTCAAATTTCCACATATGTAAAGAGAAATCAAGGTTAGCTTATAGCCACATAGAAGGACATGTTAAAATGTCTACATACATGATCAAGAAGGCACACACAAAGACATGGGAATATGTCTAGAGTATACACACAATGAAATGAATTGGCTTATAGCCATATAATAGTGAAACATTCAAATGCCCTCAAATACATGTAGAAGCAACGAGATGCAATCAAATACAAACTAGTAAAGATAGAAATGAAGGTATGCATGAACATGTGGTACAAATCTGTATGAGAAAAGATATACATAAGCTGAGTCTATAGTGTGGTAATTAAAAAAATTGTCTAGTATAATATGATCAATATCAATATATAATCAATGTCAAAATAGTGATATGGAGTATAAAAATATATAACCTAATAAATTAGAAATTGTGTAGTATGATGCCACCAATGGGTGAATGTATCAATGATGGATTTGTGTATGTGCCCCCAATGGTAAATAGTAATAAATTTGGATCTATGTAGAGGGCCTACGTCCTTTATGTAGACATCCAATTTTGAACACCATACGTGTTGAAATTGTCAATCTTACTTGAGTTGCACTCATATGCACATTTTAGGTCAAAATATGTAGAACACGCTAAATGATTCAAGCTTGTCATTTACAAGTGCCAATTTAGGCTAATGTATCCCTAAATGGGGCAATGCATTTTATGTGATACCTAACTTTGATCAATTCATTTCAAGTTAGAATGATGATTTTGCCTTTTTGTGCTCTAGATCTCTCTTTCTTTCTAATTCATTAGCACATGTCATGTACCTTTGTTATTTGGTGTTGACAACATCCTAATTGGGATAATGGCTCCAATGAATCTAACACCACCTTCCAATTCTTCTCGAGTCAAATTACAACCCAGTAAGATGACTTTCTGACCATTTTTATTAATTGAGAGCTAGTTTCTAAATAGTTCCACAAATATTGATTAATTTTTTTTAAGGCTAATTGATCCAAATAAAGAGCTTAAGTGGATTTTTCATAAGAGTTGTTGAATATTTTTTTTGGAAAATTGATTTCTATTAATTGCATCACCTAATGACATCATCATATAGGGTGGCATCTATAAGCGATAAATGCATAAAATATTAAGATTATGGGTCTTCCATGCCTCTTAAATGCCACTCTATCCAAAATATTTATGAGGGGTATTTATGGATTTAATTATATAATTAGATTAATTCATGGCCACACATCTCAATCTTGAGATGGACAATCATGTTTGATCCTGATCAATCTCAAAAATCTATAAATAGAAAGGCCATGGACATCATTTTTAAGCTTGATTTGTGCAAAGTTATAATGCAAAATTGTTTCCACAATCCTTTGCATTTGATTATTGATTTTAGTTGCAAGCTTCATTGATAGGCAAATTAGATAGTTACATATCATGAGCCTAGGTTTTGTGGAGTGTTCTTGAGACATTGGAGGAGTTTTCCACCATTATTGATGAAGACAAGGATGCTTGATCAAGGGAAAACATGTCTTTAAGCCAATCTTAGAGGATGGATTCACTTAAGAAGCTATAGGTTTATTGCTTTATTTTATTTGTCTTTCATTGTCATTAGCAATTCCTGCATGAATAGATAGGCTTAATTCAATTTACTCTTATGCATTTTTCCTTTGATTTATTGGACTAATGTTTGACTAATCATTTCATGTAATCCTCTCTACATTTTGGCATGTCTAATGGGACCTAGACTCACAAATCTGGTCAAATTCCACCTACAATAAACCTACTAACCATTGTCATGCAGGATCTTGGAGTGTGAAGGAAAAAAGGATAAATATTTGAGCAAAAATCCATTATTTTGTAAGCCATAGTTTTGTTCTTAGGACTATGTAACCTAGCTCAACTGTGTGCCCAACTCAGCTCCAACTTGCTCTGACTCAGCCCAACTCAGCCCCAACTCACCCTGACTCATCCTAACTCACCCCGACTCACCTTGACTCACACTGACTCAACCCAACTCACCTATCCAACATAACTTTCCTATCAACCCAACTCGCCTATTAAACTAGCTTGACTGTCAACCTGAGGGCTAAATTCTTAATGTCATTTGCTCAAACTCTTAAGTGCTTAAAAGTAGGCCCTTATAATTGTGTTTTTTTAGGTTGAGGGGGTATTTTGGAAGTTTGTTTGAATGCTTTTGACTAACCAAACACACTTTTATTTGGGTTTTAAATAAACAGGCTTGATTTCACATATTTGAATTAGTGTTTAAATGAACCTAAGATTTGGCTAAGTCTTAGGTACATTTCATTTAGTGCTTAAAACACATCATAACTCTTAAAACATTTTAAATTTGGTGTTTTAGTCATGAATCTAGGCTAAGTCTTGAATATTCATTTTGGACTTAAAATGAACTTAGGTCTTTATTGCTTCATGTGGCCATTTTTTATGCAATCTTTTACCATTTTAGCAATTAAGGCCAAAGACCAAAAATAACATCACTTAATTTCTTATTTGGTGCTTAAAATTGAACTCATTTGTCAAGTTTGTATGCAATAGGTGATTATTTAATTGATTGGCAAAAAGAGGGATGTTGCGTGTATGCTTTTCCATCCATCCCCTTTAGAGAACTTTTAGAATCAAAAGTGCCATCCTTATTGCAAGCATGCCTAGTCCAAGGCATATAAATAATGTCACTTAAAGTGCTCCCCAAAAACTTGCAATAGTATTGGGTGATCTTGAGGTGACCATAAAGTTTTTCTATTATGTATTTTGTTTTATGCAAGCATGGCTTATGAGGGGGGTTTCATTATCTCCCATGAGTTTTTTAGGGCTAAATCACTGAGACGTATCTGCACTTTGGACATCACACTACATTGAGCAAGTGATGAATATAGTGGTTACAAAAAGGGCAAGACATTTTTACAACAAGCTAAGTACCGTGGACACCTAATTAAAGTGCATTTATTTTGCATTGTTTGACATGAAAGTCATTGTGTAATTGATCCATCTAGAAATGATCAAAAACCAATTATTTTAGTTAACCCCACTTTGCCATACCTTGTCAGTTTAGACTTAAGATGATTGTTTTTTGCGATTAGATTACTTGGTCTTGATTTATGTCTAAAACTACTTAGTAAATCAACAAACTTAACCAAAACACATTGTCCTCAAAATTCTTGAGAAAGGGAGGCATTATGTTGTCCAATTGGAAAATTTATCTTTTCCTTGTTCAAATTATTATCAAAAAATTTGTGTCATATCACACCCTTTGGCATAGTCATGCTGCCCAATTGAGTCTAGAAAATTTACCCAATTTGTTTAAGTCCATCATTTATAATTCACATTTGAAATTGAACCTTTCTAAGTTTTAAGGGTTGGCATGTCAAATTGGGTTCACCATTTTCACACTAAACTTGTCATAACTTAGGTTCAATTTTGCATTTGGATTGAGGGCCATTTATTAGACTCAAAATCATATTATCATCTTGATGGACCTAAGTCATCTTGTTTATCACTTATGCTTTGAGTCCTATAACATATTTTATCCTACTAGAACCATGTGGCAATGTTGTGCTGCCTATTTGGTACTAGATTTGTACTTAGTGATTCATGTATGTTTTTACATATTGATTTTCTTAGTTCATATTGTCTTTTTCATAATCTAGAGAACTTTTCTCTAATTTTTTAGGGTTAGCTCATCAAAGTTGAAACTAGATTTTATGGTATAGGTGTATTAGAAAGATCTAGGCTTTGGTGTACTAGTTTTCACCTTGGATCTTTGAGTTACCTTACCCTCTTCCAATTTATATGATTTTCGCTTTACCAAAGGTTGAGTAAATTCATGAACCAAATCTTCTAATTATGTGTGGTTCCAAGCCACCCTCCTTTATAGTCTCTTTGGTACCTTAATCATTTGTTTAGAAAATGTTCAAAATTCATATCTTGTTTAAACATTTGCAAAACATTGTCCAAATCTTATCAAACATTCAAAACACTATTTTTTTTAACAATGACTTAAAGGTACACTTGAAATAGGGTTTCTTATGACCCTAGTTATAAGGTAGAGCATTTTTATGATTCACATAAGCACTCCATATTGTTTGAGGATGTTGCCCTCTTTGGGCCTATATATTAGAAACCAATCCCATCCATGCTAATTTCCATACATCATCTTCATCCTTCCCCTTTGATTTGTGTTCCACACTCGTAGGTTACTGTTCTGGGGTATCCTTATTCTCCTTCAACTTGTATGATCAAGCAAGATCTGCAACATGTGAAGGTTACCATTTTAGGACCTTCTCCTTTGGTTTGTACAAGAAACCAAACTAAGAAGCATCCAGTTGTTACCATTTTAGGACCTCCTCCTTCGGTTTGCATAAGCAACCAAACTAAGAAGTGTTCAGTCATTACCATTCTTGGCCCATCACCAATTTTTGATGAACCTATTATTGAAAAACCTCTATTTAATGAACTAGTTGCATTTGATCCCTTCTTCAACAGTCTAATATTTGGAGATTCCATTATTGAACTACAAACCATTATTCTTGCTAAAACAAATGTTCCCCACTTTAGAAATTTTATGCTGATCTTCAAGTCAAAATAAGAACCATTACCTATTCAAGAGCCATCTTATGAGGATCAAAATGTGTTTAAAATTGATTTTTTGCAACCAATCGTGAACCAAAACCAAAATATTATTATTGAAATACCCATTTTTGACAAGTCAAACTATGATAAGTTACCTATTCATAATTTACCTATTTTTAAAGAACCTCATCTCCTTGACAAGCTAGTCTTAATAGAGTTTTCTCTTGATATATTCCCACTCATTGAGAAGTCTCACTTTGATAGACATGATTTTTTCAAGACATCCCTTGAGTGGTACCCTCTCTTTGAGGGGCTTCACTTAGACAAGCTAGTCTATGTTGAACCCTTCCAAGATGAATTAGTTTTTATTGAGCCCATTAAACCATCGTAGGCCATACTTGTCAAACATTTAGCATTCAACATAACATTATCAAAACAACCATATCAAAGATGAATCAATATTAGAGTTAGGTTCCATTTTTGAACCGACATTATATTTAGCATTAGAAATAGAACTAACATTAGTTGTAACATCAGATTCAGAGTCCATTGCTTTAGAATTAGATTTAGAAATAGATTATAGTCATGGTTTTTATAACATTGGTTACAATTGCCTTGAAGATCAATTTGAATATAGTTGTGATCCTTCTATGGTTTTTGAGGATGATTACTTCAGCATCGACACAAGTTCTCCTAGTATATTCTATGAGGATTGTGTTACCTTTTACCATCCCATTATTACCACCCAACATAACCATTATATTGACATTCTACCTACCACAAGTGTCGATCAGGACCAACAGAATCACACTTTGTTGAACAACATCTATGTTGAAATACCATTTGTAGAATATCAAGGAGACCAAGATCACATTCATTAAGAAGAAGAATAATCTCGTAGTGAAACCTTTTTGAAGGCACTAGGGGATGAAAGAAGATCAAACTCAACATCTTTTAGTGAAACCTTTTTGAAGGTGATAAAAGATAATCAAAGTCAAATGTTAACATCTCTTCATGAAACCTTCTTGGAGGTGTTATGGGATGATAAAAAAAATTCATTAGTGAAAACCTCATCGAGGCACCAATAACTAAGAACAAAATTTCTTCACTGTTTACTAAAGATATTATTTGAGATCAGATCAAAATAACTTCCAATCTACAGGTTAATCAAATGGTAGCTACTCTCAAGATCAAGCAATATAATAAATTGGTCATCATATCAAGAGCATATTCAGATGTATTTGGCCCTGCCATAGCTAAAATTACATTTAATCTAGCATCAACAACATTACGTGTGACTGAAAGTCCTGATCTTCATTTGTTTCCCATTCATTATACATTCCATTATCACCCACCTATTTATTACCCACTTATCTCATTTATCCTAACATTATTTACCATTACTGGTAGCACTTTCCTTTGTCAAGGTTATAAGGAGATCTTATCTTGATGTTTGAAGGAAGCAAAATCAACAATCTATGAAGATCATAAACACATTAGTGAGATCTAGATCTGTATCAAGTTCTTGATAGAGCATATTTTCCAAAATGGAATTGGATAGTAACTTTTATAACTAATCATCTATGTTGTCTCACATATTGAATAGGAAATGCATCTCCTTGTCAGCAAGAGCAATAGAACCATTTTTCAATTTTACAATTACAATTTGCCATTACCATGCCTCGTCTCTTAGGGGCAACCCTATAGACCCTTTCTAGGCATTATTATACCATTGTAATCCATGAACCATGTCATTTGAACTACATTGACTTGAGGTCTTTTGGGACTATGTAGGCAACACTCATGTTCTATTGAGGTCAGCTCAGTCACATTATTTATGCTCTCACCATTTTACAAGCTTGAACCATTTTAGTATCTTGTCATTCTGTATTGTCATTCTAGATTGAGTTGATTCCCAAAGCATTCCATATATAATTTCATTGTACAAACAATATGGCCAAGTATGAGGCATTGATTGTAGGGTTTTGCCATGATATATAGTGGGATATGCAAAACTTAAATGTCTATGTAGATTCATAGTTGATCAGCAATCAGACCACTGATCAGTATCAAATAAAAGTTGACAAGCTTGTTCCTTACAAGCAAATTATCGATAACCTCAAAACAAATTTTAAATCTTTGTAGTTTAAGTAAGTTTTGAGAGTAAAAAATAGATCTATTGATGCAATGGTGAAAATTGGTTTTATGATTCAAATGGATGGTAGTGCTGAAGAGTATCAGTTCTTGATTGAAAATCTTCTTTAACCTATGCATATTATACCAAATTTAAAGAGGGTATGCACTATTTATGATTCTAATCCCCCACCTAAACTACCATGGTACTAATATTTTTATAACTATTTCCATAGTCATGTCTTCCCCACCAACCTTTACAACATTCAACAAAAACTATTCCTTCATCACTTATCATGTTATACTCTCTTTGGAAACACACTTTATCATAAATCCTATGATGGAATTCTTCTTCATTTTTTATCTTTGGAAGAATCCAAGATGATACTAAAAGAGGTTCATGAAGGAATGTGTGGGGCCCACACCAATGGTGTAGTCCTAGCAAAGAAGCTCTTTATAACAAGATATTATTGGCCCAAAATGGAGACTGATGCTTGTGACTATGTGAAGAAGTGTGTTCCTTGTCATTAGCATGGAAACTTGATACACACACCTACTTTATCACTATAAGTGATCATAACACCATGGCCATTCTCAACATGGGCTCTTGATCTCATCAAGAAAATTAACCCAACATCTTTAGATGGACATAAACACATTTTGATCACAACCAAGTACTTTACCAAGTGGATTGAGGTCATTTCTCTCACTTATGTTATCAAGAAGTAGATAGCCAAATTCAATCATTACCATATCATTTATCGATATGAAATCCCAGCTCGTATTATACTTTATAATGGTAGATATTTTGTGAACCATGATTTAAAATATCTTTATGAAAAATTCATGATCAAGCACAAGAAATCAACTCCATATAACCCGTAAGGCAATGAAGAAGCTAAGGCATCAAACAAAACCATTGTAGCCATCTTAAAGAAGATTGTCAATGATGTTAGCCATACTTGGCACTTGTAACTCTTTCCTACCCTTTGGGCTTATAAAACCAATCATTGAACCCCAACTAAAGCCACTCCATACTCCCTTGTTTTTGGCACTGAAGCTATTATCCCGTTCAAGATTGAGATACCATCATTATGAATATCACTAGAGCATAGTGAAGATGATGAAGACTATAGGGCTTCACGACTAAAAGAACTAGAAACTTTTAATGGTAAGCATTTGGTTACCCTAGAAAACTTGTAGGCTTATTATAATAGATTATAGAGACACTACAATAAGTGCATTCTCCCTCGAGTTTTTGATATTGGTGTCTTGGTTTTGAAAGAGAACCAAAAGAACATGAATGTTGAATGTAAAAAGAGAAGTAAGTTTTAGTCTAATAGGTTGGGACCAGATGTTGTCATAGTGAACTATGGATTATGGTCATATCAATTGGCTAAACCTAATAGTGAAGAACTCGTAGAGCCCCTGAACATCATACACCTTATGAGGTTCTACGCATGAACAAATTTGACCCATTATTTACAAGACCCCTAAATTAGGAGCAACTTGTGCTAAAGCAATTTTATCCCACCAGTTTATCATACCCTAAACACATTTTATACTACCCTGGCCCATTGTTCACAACTTAGGATAGTGAAGGCTTTGAATTGTTGGCACTCTAAACACATTTTATCCTATCCTCGACCGTTCTCTTTGAGAAATATATTCTTTATCTCACTCTAGCCCATCCATCTGTTAGACCCTATTCTTTGGACTATTCTCCCTAAGAACCATATTCTTTTTAATATCTTGGGCATGTTGTCAGCTTGAACACTTTTTATCCCTTGACTAATTATGATCTAGATTATGTCTCATGAACATTATGATCATCTTCAAAACTAGTTCTACAAATTAGTTCAGCCAAGACAATATTTTGTAGCTTCTTCTATAGATAAGTAAACATAATTTCTTTTCAAAGTTATTTCATGTTGCACACTATTCTATATTACATTTAATACACTTTGTATGAATTTGTTGTCTTATCAGGATCCTCACTTTCTCCTATTTGTGAGCATGGGCCATTGCAGTCAGCTTAGTTTTTTTATTGGAACCTCTACTCTCGAATGATCATCTCCTTGACTATATAGGTCCTACCTTGTGTATATTTTACCTAAAAACACCAAAAACATTAGAAATACTTTGGAAATACCAAAAACATTAGAACATGGTCCACAAAAGAACAAAAACATTATCTCATGCTTCTATACATTTATATATTCTTATCCCACCATGCTATGCTCTTGTCATTTTATAAGTAAAGAAACACCAGTTCATCTTATCGCATACACTTACCATTTTTCAAGATCATTCTTTCTCATCCTATCATCTTGTTTTTTATAATACCATTCTCATTTATTTGTCATATCTGCCATTTATTCTATAACATTAATCATGCTGGTCTGATCATCATTTTTCTTCTATCCCATTTCCGGGGAGAACTACATTTGGCCTGAAGTTCACGTTAGAACATGTATCCATAGAACCATGTAGGCAACATCCACTTGTATTGTACATCTGGATTCAGCTCGACCAACCCCTTCCTTTTCTTCTCTTCCCCCATTTATTCTGTCATTATTCCTCTTTAGTTAGGGAACAAATATTGTGTCATTTTTCTTTGTTATCTTGTGATGGAAAGTAATGCCTCTATCGCACATGCCTGAACATTTGTCTTTAAATCGCACTTAGTTTTTTGTTTATGTGTGTTTATTTGTGTTTTCTTGGTGTTTTATTGTGCTTTTGTACCTCTCCTTATATTTCTTCTCCTTTTCTCTTCTATTAATTATTTTCTCATCTTGGTCTTGTGTTTACCTATATGTTTTTTCTTATCTCTTATGTTTAAGAACATCTTGATGATTCGCATGGATCATGAATATTCATATCTTGACCCTGTTATTAAGTTGTTCTTGGAACATTTTATTTATTTCATTGTTGTTTGTGTCTTGTGTTTTTCTTATTTATTTTGCATTTCTCTTTTGTGTTCAAGAATGTCTTGATGGTCCACATGGATCTTGATTATTCATATCTTGGTCTTATGTCATTCAAATGTTTTTACTTTTTGTTTTTAAACATTTTTGTTCCTACTTAAGTCTTGATTGATCATATCTTGATTTCAAGTTAAGTTCATTTATGCTTATCTTTTTCTTTGTCTTTTCTTTTTTATTTAAATGTAAATAGCAATAACTCTAGTTTTGGTCATTATTTTCCCATTATCCTTACTTATAGGTATTCACATTTGAACTGACTCAATGCAATTGGAATATTATGTCATTCTAAGTTATTAATACTTATGGTGCCTAATTTATTTTTCTATAACAAGCACTTTGTGCTCAAGTTTCAATGTCTTAAACATCAACACATCTTTGATGAATGATTCTCAAGAACACTTTGAAAAATCTAGGCTCATGCTATGAAATTAGGCATCTAGGTATCATGCATTTTAGCACTCAAATTTATGCTTAGACATAAATCTCTTTGCATACATTGTGAGTATAATCAATTCTTGGTTAGTTTTCATCATTCCTCATTCCATTCTCTCCCAAAATTGGGTGAACTACATTGCCTTGAAGTTCAAGTTAGAACATGAGTCCATGGAACTATGTGGGAAACATCCACTTGTCTAGCACATTTAGAGTCAAATCAGCCATCTCCATTCTTATTTCCATCTTTCTCATCACTTTTTGCATTCTCATATGTTGGGTTTTATATGGATTTCTAAGTCATTACACCATCGCATGTACATTTGCACCCGATCACTTTAACCTATCTTTATGGGATTATATCCTTGAGCTATTTTTACTACCAATTATCCATGTTGGGGTACAACATATGAACAATGTATAAATCAAATCAGCCATATAGGGGTAAACCATTATTTATTCTTTATCAATGGTCAAAATTCACCCTACTAGGGAAAAACTATTTTATCATGATCACATTTGCTCTACTAGGGAACCTCTTATTATCTTCTCTTTGGAGACCTCATTCTAGTGATGCTTCCCTTCTTAAAGTATAATGTTCTCTCTTTTCCTCTAATTCCAGTCTCTCCACACTAATACCCATGATGGTAATATTTTAGTGTGTAACATGTCTCGGGATTGATTAATTTCATAAGTGTGTAGCTTATACTCTCAAATTAGGGATGTTTAAAGTGTGTCCCTTACATTTATGGATTGTATATTTCTCATTACCCCCATATTTGGGGCCTATTATACCTTTAATTATATTTTGATCATTGATGGTAATCACGTGTACAAGCATTGGCTCATCTAGATGTAATCTACTCCATGGGTCAATCTCTCATTGTCCTTCTCTTTTTGAGAGTCCATTCTTCTCTTCCATCCTAGTATGTCCTCTTGAGGGGGCATCCTAGTTCATTTCCAATTTATTCTTGACAACTCTTTTCTTTGAAAATATGTTGCTTCACCTGAATGTCTCAATATGCCTTCTCAAACAGAGGTAAAAGTAGACATCCAATTCCTAACACCATTTATGTTGAAATTGTCAATCTTACTTGAATTGTACTCAAATGCACATTTTAGGTCAAAATATTTAAAACACACTAGATGGTTTGAGATTTTAATTTACAAGTGACGATTTAAGCTTATGTATCCCTAAATGGGGTAATGCATTTTATGTGATACCTAACTTTGATCAATTCATTTTGAGTCAAAATGATGATTTCACCTTTTTGTGCTCTAGAACACTCTTTTATTCTAATTCATTGGTACACATCATGTACCTTTATTATTTGGTGTTGACAATATATTAAATGGGATAATGGCTCCAATTCATCTAACATCACCTTCCAATTCTTATTGAGTCAAATTACAACCTAGTAATATGAATTTTTGATGATTTTGATTAAGGGCCAATTTCCAAATAGTTGCACAAATGTTGACTAAACTTGTTTAAGGCTAATTGATCCAAATCAAGAGATTAAGTGGATTTTCCATGAGTGTTGTTGAATATTTATTTTTGGAATTTGATTTATATTAACTACATCATCTAATGACATCATCATATGGGATGGCATCTATAAGCCACAAATGCATAAAATATCAAGATTATGGGTCTCCCATGCCTCATTAAGACCCTTTATGCCTCTTAGATTCCCCTATATCCCAAATAGTTATGAGGGATATTTATGGATTTAATTATATAATTGGATTAATTCATGGCCACACATCTCAATCTTGAGATGGACGGTTATGTTTGATCCTGATCAATCTCAAAAATCTATAAATAGAGAGGTCATGAACATCGTTTTTAAGCTTGATTTGTGTAAAGTAATAATGAAAAATTGTTTCCACAATCCTTTTCATTTGATTATTAATTTTTGTTGCAAGGTTCATTGATAGGCAAATTAGATAGTTACATATCATGAGTCTAGGTTTTGTGGAGTGTTCTTGAGACATTGGAAGAGTTTGCCACCATTGTTGATGAAGACAAGGATGCTTGATCAAGGGAGAAAATATTTTTGAGCTGCTCTTGGAGGATGGATTCACTTGGTAAGGTATAGGTTTCTTGCTTTCTTTTAATTTTATTTCATTGTCATTAGCAATACTTGCATACATAGATAGGCTTAATTCGGTTTACTCTTATGCATTTTTCCTTTAGTTTATTGGACTAATATTTGATTAATCATGTTATGTAATCCTCCACTTTAATGATATAAAAAAACTCAAATAGAATAATTGAAGCATGTATGCATGATAAAAATGGCTATACTATCATAAATGGCATATGTAATACCTAGAAAATAGAAGTAATGTGAACATGGGAGTGCATACAATCTGAAATTTGTGTTCTCTAAGAAAATATATGAATGTTTTTTATTTATTTTTGAGTATATTATAATTTATTTTTGATGTTTTCATAGTATAATAGCTATGTAAAAGGAGTAAGGTAAGATGAATATGTACAATTAAAGAGGAACATACTAACCGATGAATCTCATAAGAAACTCACTATCAAGGTGCCTGTATCAAATAAGTGAAGAGTCACTGCATGTGTTATACGAGGAGGTATTTGAGATATGTGAACTAGATGTATAGAGTAATATGTAGCTAAAAATATTTTTGGAGTGGGGCTATGAATTCATGGAGCTAACTAAAAAGGCCTATGAATTATGGGGTTCTTGGGGACCCATCTAGTAGAATAAGTTATGATTGTCATAGGTGATTTATGCTATAACATTGATATAGATGGTAATGGGGTAGAGATAATCTCTCTAGAATCCATAATATGTCTCTAACATAGGGGTCTCTCTAATAAAGGTCATTTTGGGAGAATATGTGTATGTGGTAATGTTATAGGAGTAGACCTAACCTACACTGGTGGCTTAACTAATATTAGAGGTGTGAAAATATAAGCTATGTTTGGAATGGTAACTGGTGTCTATTATTTAAATGGATATGGAATAGGTAAAGGATACTCATATGGAAGGCCCTCAATTATAACCACCTGATTAACATGTATATACTTAAGACATTTATGTACAGTGGATGGAATGGCTAAAATTTGTTATATCCAAGTCCTACCCAATAACATGTAAAATATGCCAATATTAGGAACAACTAAGAATCTGGTGGCTGCATGTGTGGGAATAACCTGTAATGGAAATACTATCTCCATGATGGATTTCTAAACATGGCCACTAAATCTAAAAATATTTGTATCTATCTAAGAAATATCATTATAAGAATAACCTAATTGATGTATAAGTGTGATATTACACATATTAATGCTTGACCCATTGTCAAACATGACATTCTAAATAGAATGATGATCAATGTAAACTCATACAAAGAGTGCATATAAATCTAAGTCATCATTGATAATCTCCTACTTTGAAAAAGTGATGACAAGTCTAATTGGCATCATAGTATGATACACACCAATGATATTATTTATAGGGTGTGTGTCCATCGTATGAGTATCATAAGATGATGGTGGTGGACATGGCTGATAAGTGTAATGAACACTCAAAGTGTCAGCTATCTCATTAATCATATGATTTGTAAATATATCTAAAAGTATTTTCAATGCTTTCACTTATGTTGGTTATACTCTAGATGCTTTTTTAGGAGTGATGACATCAATGATATTAGCATCTATCAAATCTTGTATCTTATGTCTCAAGCTGATGCATATGTTTATAGAATACCTTAGTTCCCTATGATAATCATAGAATACAATAAAATCATAATTCCTTGGAATAGGCCTAGTTATATCAACCTCTTTGATGGGATTGATAAATATGATGTTGCATTCCAAGAGTTAGTGGAGAACACATATTGGTGATTCATGAAGATTTGTGAAAGGTCTCCTTAGAGGAGCTGATAAAACCATGTGAAGAACTAGATTTGAGGCTAAAATGGTTGTCTTTTTGTTGATTTTATTTTCAATGGGCCTTACTTGATATGGGGGATTATTAAAACTCTTATTAGTTGAATTTGATCTAGTTGTGTACTTAAATTAGCCAATAAAGAGAATCTTGACTTCTTGTTCCTTCACTGTATGACATAGATATGTGAATGATGGAATTTTATTAAATTGTATAGCTTCATGTAATGTTGGTAATAAAATTTATTTGAATATGTCTTGGATTTTTCTATCTACCATGGGTCTAATCATCTTTGCTAATATAGTTTTATAGCACACGACATATTCAACTATTGACTTATTAGATTTTTTCTTGGGTTGTGCAACTTGAGCGTATGAAACCTTATCACTGATTTTGATTGAAAAGTGTGGTAAAAAAATGCATGCTAATATATTAATTGATATGATGGATTGGTTATGAAGATCATAGATCCATTATAACACATAGTCCTTTAAAATTAGAGGGAATAACTTAGTTAGGATCCAATCATTGGACACATATTCCAAACATGTTGTGTGAAAAGTGTAGAGATGATGATGTGGGTCACCCTTACCATCATATAGAGTAATCTTGGGTGCCACAAATTCATAGATAAAATGAGTTGACATTATATGTTATGCCAAAGGTGTATGTAGGAGCATATGAGAATCCAAGGCATAAGATGTTCTAGTATCACCCTACTAAAAATATAACACCTTGTACTACATAGAATTATTCTCCTACTAAAGGGATTATACATTAGAAGAGGAATGATGTGTACTATCCATAAGAAGTGGTGCCACTAGTGAGAGTTGGCTAGTTACAATAGGTTGTTTTAATTTGAAGATTAACCAAGTGATGTGTTTTTTATTTCCTATATAGATTTTAAAATCTATGCATGATCATGGGGTTGTTCCCAAAGTTTATCTATAAAACTTTGTAAG
This sequence comes from Torreya grandis, assembly GCA_037957365.1. Taxonomy (NCBI): domain Eukaryota; kingdom Viridiplantae; phylum Streptophyta; class Pinopsida; order Cupressales; family Taxaceae; genus Torreya; species Torreya grandis. Next base: position 2,688,152 of record JARHVA010001331.1, read on the forward strand.
ACCTTATCTTTATTAATTATTAGATTATCATCATTGAGGGGGGAAGTGTGTCCCAAGTCCTGTATGGTGTATAATTAATATATTTATTGTATTTATCATGTTTTGATGCACTACCATTAAATTACACATATTGAGGATGTGAAGGATTAATGAGGGGGGTTGTAACTAGTCCTTTATTCATGGTATAGGTTTGAATAGAAGGAATTTGGGTATGCTCGGCAGGGTTACCACTAAACATATCACTTATTTTTAAAGGAAGAGATATAACATTTTTAGATGGCATATAATAAATTAAACAAAATAAAGTTGCTATAATAGAATATATGAAATTTGAAAATCCTATCACCATAGATGGAAATAGGAAAAAGAAGGATATAATCTATATGAGCATATATTCAAAGTAAGTCATGTTCACTAAATGATTTAACTTTTAATGGGTTTATATAATGTAAAACCCTAGGTTTATAAAGTGATAGAATAATAAATAAGAGAATAAATATAATAATATCAATAACCTTTGATTTATACAATGATTGACCTATATGATTATTCTATAAATAATGATGAACTAGAATGAGATGTACTTAGCTTAAAAATGATTGAGATGGATGAGTGATAGGATATATTATTTTATTAGAGTTATGCAGAGTGTCATGAACTATAAATGGGAGACAGAGACCCTTAGGGATAGTAGTGCAATCCTCAAGACCATAACACACTATGCTAGTGTCCTCTGGGGTGTGGTAGTGTCCTCTTGCAATAGAGGCAACGAGCTTCTAGGTACAACCTTGCCTAGTCCTGAGATGACTTTTCCTATGTGGAGGAACACAATTAGAAAAGAGTGGCATTATTAGGATAGTCTAGATGTGAACTCAACACCCCATGTATTATGCATTACCTACACACCAATACCTCAAAATGGGATCAATCTTAGTGTAGTTATCCTAATCTAAGTGTTGATGCAAGTGAAAGTGAATGCTAGTATGAGTGATATTTTAAATACTTTGAGTGTGACTTAAGATTAGAAATCTGATTAATCTAAGCTTTGGGATGTTGTATATGGGTGTATGTAAAATTAGGGTAGAATATTGATCAATGAAATTGATTTACATAATTATTTTTGAGTTTGTTTATGAGTATTTTCATTTTATTTCCATCTAGAGGATGATTGAAGGAAAGTGGTATATATAAAATTATGGTGCTTGTCAAGATGGGAAATAGGTCTAAGTTGACCCGAGGAGTTCTTTGAGGTATGGAAATATATTTTTTTGGGGGAGAAAATATCTAAGGGATAGTATCATGGTTTCTAGGTCAATTACAAAGCACGCCAATGTCCAAAAGACCACACTAATATCCAAGTGTCAGTTTCTAGTGAATAAGGGTCTTAGGTGTCTATGGGTTGGCTTAGTGTTGTTTTTGGTATGTGTGGTAATGGGTTAGACCCACACAAAACCCAAAAAAATATTAAAGAGACCCTAATATAGGTCTAGGGATAAACTAGGAAAAAGTGGTCTCAATTAAGACTCATTGCACTAAAATGATATTTTAGATGACTATACTTACATTTGATTTAGATATCTTGGTTGTTTCTTCATCATGGTGTCAAAAATTCTAGATGGTATGTGTTTTTATGGTTTTATTTGTTGTTATTTGTATTATTTTAATCTTGATCCTTGTTTTGTTTCATGGTTATGATAGTTCAACACACTTGGAGGTGTATTTATTTTTTTATAAATAAATGTGTGGGTCCTACCTTTACTTGGTGATCATGGCCTACACATCAGTGTGGAGTTTCCTTGTTAAATCAAAATTATTTGTGTATTATTGGTTGATTAAGCCAACATCTAATGCCAACCAAACAACCTCATGATATTTTTAATTTGGAAAAGGGATCAACAAGATCCACCAATCTACATTAGAGATGAGAGTGTGTTTATTTCATTTATGTAAAGATTCAAGGAGTCAAGCTTCGATGAATTGAATCTATTATGTATTCTACCTACATAAATTTTAGGTAATATTCAATCCTATTTTTTTTTTGAAACTTCAATCTCAAACTTCCCATTCAAAGTAACAACCACTAAATCCTTCCAAACCCTTGTGGGCAAGCTTTGTGTTTGGAGGCCGATGGCATGAAGCCTTTGTATTTATTTCCTTTATAAAAACACTAGAAGCGCATGGAAATAATGTAAACCTTAAATCATAAACCTTTGAATCCATTTTTTAGTCATGACTATAATATTCCCTCTCATGGTCTACATCCTCCAATGCTAAGTGCAATAGATTTCCACTTGGTTCGAGCTAATTCATTACTCCCCACACGTTGTCCTTCAAAATGGTTACCTATGGAATCCTCCATTGGCAAGTAATTTGGTTCTCCTCTCATATTTAGTGAATACCTAATGGTTTTCTTGTAAAAATCTAAGTCAAAACAATAACTCATTTATGCCCTAAACATTTAGTTGTTTATTAATTATTTTTTAATAGTTCATTTTATTTTGCCCTCAGAAGGTTTTTTCCCATTGTGTTACATGAGAGGGAAAGTATTAGACTTGGTTAAGACTTTAAAATTTCTTAGGAGAGGCCATTTTTTAAAATCCCACATCCAACTTGTGGTAAAAACTATTCTTTTTAGTCCAGTACATTTAAATTTGGTACAAATTTGAAATAGACCATTAATGACATAAAATTGATTTAGTTGTATATTTTAATTGGCATCTTGATTTTGAGTGTCAATTTTTTCAAAAGTGAACATTTTTATATGTTGTTTCATTGGAACAATTTATTTTGTATAACACACTAAATTATAAATTTCCAAAATTTGTGGGGTTCATAATATTTGATTCAGGGGGGTGTATTGTGTTTTAGTCACTTTCCTTTCTATTCACATTATTTATTTTATACAACTACAACTTCATTTATGCACTATGGATTAAAACTAAATAATTCATCTCACACCATTTAATTATCATGAATGGAAATATAAAATTCCAATCAAATTTTAGCTCAAGGTTTTTCATCAAATTGTAATGGGCACTGAGACTAAACCTACTATAAAAGTAGAAAACATTAAATGGTTTAACCATTATGATGAAGCCTTTGGGTATTTGTGTATTTTTATCTCTCCTAATCTAATTTTTCACATAGAATATGATAAAAAAACCTAATAAATTATGGACTACATTGGAAATACTCTTTGACAATCAACATGTGATGAGAGGTCATGAACTAGAGAATTGGCTCATCAGTTTGAGCCTAGGTGACTTTGACACACTATAGGATTTCTTCACTAAGTTTAAATATCTAAGGTTAAATTGAAATAATGTGTAATAGATAATAAATATGATCAACTTTTTCTATTTATTCTCTCCAAATTTATTTCAAATTACTTTATGTTTGTATCCACTTTCCATGCCACAAAATTGCTCTATGAGATACATGGAAGATGCCTTATTATAATACTTTTATTTTTGTCTTAACTAGGGATCAAGATAATTTTATATATGGGCACAATGAAGTCATAAAAACCTCAACCCTTAATCACTATGAATTTCAAATGGAAGTCTTCAAACAACAAAGAGAAGAAACATAATAACAAGGATCAAAATCCTCTCACCTATAGATCAACCAATAGGACCTCATTTTTCAGTGTTAAGACTAAAAATGAGAGGATCAAGTGTGATTATTGCTCAGGAAAGCATGATGAAATAAAATGTTTGAAAAATTAGATTGACCACCTAACTAGCCTTCTTGAGAAGAAAAATATAGGTGTTCCTAAGTCTATCAAACCAAGTTCATCAATCCTAGGATCTTCCAAGGTAAATGGAAATGGTAAAGAAAAGGAAAAATTAAATATTAAGGAGAAATTAAAAGGCATGTCCATATTTGTATTTGTATCTCCAATTCTTACATGGGTTATTAAATATGGTGCATCACATCACATGGATTCTTCACAGATAGAGTTCACTTCATCAGAAACATGTGACATACCCACTATTCAATTGGGTGACAACACTCCTACACGAGTTTTCAATAGAGGTTCTATTGAAGTGAGTGGTGGAACATTAAAAAAATTTCTAATCATTCCATAACTTTCAACTAATATCTTATCAGTCTACCAGATTACTCATCTTGATTAAGGCATATGTGTTGAATTCAATTTATATTCAGTGTTAGTTAGAGAGTTTCACAGTGATATTATAGTGGTATTAGAAATATTAAATCATCAAAATCAACTATATAAATTATCACACTTTGTCCTTGACTCTCATTTTAGATTATTCTTCATCAGACTCACTTGGACTTGATGAATTTTTTGAGCCTGAGAACATCTCTAATGATGTGGAATCCTCTTTAACACATATGAATATAATAGTGATGGGGACACACCTCAACCATCTCCATCTCACCTTTTATATTGAGGAGTTATTTCTTTATCCACCTAATTTTGGTCCACTTTATACATTATAGCGATTAGGTACATTGATCCAAGAATCCTCATATATCATGTAGTTTGGTACATAGTTACATGGCATTCTACATTATTTATACACCACTAATTCCAATGCACCATAATTAAAAGTATTTATCCCATCTACTGTGAATGAGGGACACATTTCATTGTATATGAACCATACATTGGTTGGAGATCCATCAAGAACTTGGTAGACAAATTCACTATTCCATGGTGATCTACTCTTCAGTACACCTACTTTTGATCCACAATCATTCCATAGAGTTATTTTGTAAGATATAGGGGGGCTACATGCTATTATAACTTCTAGTGGGTATTTTTATCCCTCTTCCTATTTTCTCTCTTTAGGGGGTGGGGGATGGGAGTTTTTTCCTATGGGTTTTCTCTCCTTTTCCATTTTATGGGAGTTTCTTTGTACATGGGTACCTCATCAGGACTTATTTTTTAGACCCATTTCTTATACCCACTTAAACGATGCTTATCGGTGGGAGGGGGTGTTAGTGTAGGATATTTAATTGCATTTTTTTATTTGGATTATTTTTAAACATATGGGTTATTCCTACACTTGAATTAGCTTTTTTAGGTGTACTTAGGCATAGGGAGTTATTTTTGCCCATTATCATTGGATAGTAAAAGTCAGTCTTTGATTGGTTATTTTAGACTTAGGAGTTACATTCTTATTATAGGAAATTTGTGGTTATTCATGGAAGAGTTACACATTTTACTCTCTTATTTTTACATCTTGATTTGTGAGCTATTTGTATGGATTGTGTGTTAGATGACTTGTACATGTGTCTTCTATAATATTTCATTTTATGGTTTCATGCTCTTTCAAAAAATATATGCCAATAACTTATCTTTTGTTCATAAACTAGAGCTTGTATTTAATCTAGATATCTTGGTGGTCACTCTATCATATTCAACTTTCCCATCTAGGATGACAGTTCCAACCTAATGGAGAGGTGACATGATCTACAACCAAAAACTTAAGATTTTGGTTTAGGGTACCTTAATACATTATACCAAACTTCACCCAGTTGAAAGGACAATTTCAACCCATAGTTTTCATCATTTATTTTAATACCCTTCATCATATTTACTTACAATGGAGGGTTTTAATTGGGATCCATTTACAAACCCTTATCTCAAGGTGCCTACCAATGTTCTTAGTTTTATTTCTCATGAGTCTAATATGTTTTAAACTATGTAAAGACTAAGCCATCTTATTTTTAGTTTGTCCAAATTTTTATATTTATTATCATAGAGTAAGGCATTATCCCCAACTTGAAAATTTTCATCTTTATATGCCGATCATTCCAAAAATTTGTGTATTTTTATTGAGATTGCTTATATGCCACTAATAATATCTTTTCATCTATTTTTTTCTAGTTCTATTAACCCCTTGTGAATGTAATCTTTCTCAGTCATTCTAAATTTTACTGCAAGTTTCAAACTTAGAAATATGTACTCCATTAGTATTACTGCTTCTAAGCCATAGAATAGTTGAAAGGGGTAGTAATTATTCAATCATTTGTAAGTAGTATGGTAAGCCCATAATAGCATTGGTATATTGATATCCCACTCTCCAATATTTATATTACATACTTTTCTAATAATCTCTATAACACTTTATGGAATGCCTCAACAATATCATTCGCTTGAAGGTGGCAAGGAGTGATTTTGTAATCTTAGATCAAAAAGTGTTTAAGTAACTACATAATTGTGTTGTTGATGAAATGCTTACCCTGATCACTTGTTATTCTTAATGGGAATCCAAATGTTATAATTATATTTCCATAAAATATTTTTATGAGTCTTGGTAGTACAATTTATTTTTGGCATAAATTCTATCCATCTTTTTATGTATTGAGTTCTAGCAATAATGAACCTATCATTACTCTTCTTTGTTGTAGGTTTTATGGGACCTATAAAAATCAATTTCTCATTTTTGAAATGGAACTAATGTTAGAAATGGATAGAGAGACATCTTATCTCTATAATTTAGTTTATCCACTCTTTAGAATATGTCAAAAGTTTAGGTGTATTGATGTGCATCCTTAAAAATTGATGGCCATGATAGTCATGTTATTAATATTTTATTATTTGTAGCTTCTCTGGAGTCGTGCCATCCTAAAGATCCATCATGATATTCTCTTAAGATGATATGTCATTCATGTATTTATGTTACTCTCTGCAACATCACATCTCTTCCTTTCTTAAATAGTGTTCCTTCAATCAATATAAAAGGAAAATCTTGAATCATCAATCTCTTATTTTTCAATGTAATGTACTCTTTTATAAACTCTCTGCTACATATAAATTGTGAAATGCCCTTCATGTCTTTGGGCACTAATTCTATCAATGAGGATCCAATAAAGTCATCCTCAATCAGTCATATATCTTTCCCTTTAGTTATTCTTGATAGGTAATTATGTCCATTGGTTTATTTCCTAGGTTTTACCATAATTTTTAAATCAAATTCTAAAAATAACATAAACTGATGACAAATTATTCCCTGTATTATTGGTTTATTTATTAATTACTTAGTGGCTCATGATCCATCAATTTGTAGCTTGACAGAACAAAAGAAACATGATTATGAAAACACAACTAAATAACAAAATGATTCTATTCATAACATTGATCAACCTCTTGTAAACCTTACCATATGGGTTGTTACTATTACTATCGATATTATTATTACATCCATATATTTGGGTTTTAGGATAACATAAGGTTTTAAAAATCTCTATATGCCTATGCCTAAATAAATGACTCTTGTAGAATACCTTTGATAATTATGCATCATACATCACCTACATTGCCTGTTAAACAATCCCTTATGCAAACTATTTCATTTTTTCTTGTTAAGATGATGCACTTAGAGTAAGGTATACCAAAATATAGCCAAACATTAGATTCACAAGATTTGATTCATAATAAATTATCACCTAACATTTTAGAACATCCTTTACCTACACTATTTTAAGCTCTTAATCCTCTATTATATTAGGGTACAGGAGATCCATAACAACATCTTCAATATTTCATGCAACATGTTTAGATTATGCTTCTAATGAAAAGGGTTAATGAAGTCATTTCTAATAAAACTAAAATATTATGCATTTCATTGGTTTTATGATATGTCTATTAAATTATTCAAAGCATTCAATCCATTAGCAAATCGATTTCTTATGAAATTTTTTATCAAAAATGATGAAAATATTTATTATGCAAAAAATGTTAAAATTTTAAAATGAATAAATCAGTATATTAGTGCTTATGTACTTCATTACAGTACTATGCTTTAAAAAATGATTAACACCTTGGAAAATAATGAGTTACAAGATATATTCAAAAAAAGTTTACTTGCACCTTTGCACAAGTAAATTATTTTCAAGAAACTCAAATCAATTAAGAAAATTACTAAATAATAAGAGAAAGATAAGTCAAGCTTATTTATTTAAACAAGTTCAAATATGCACCTGCATCTATTTCAACTTATATAATGAAGTTTCAAAGAAAAATGGTTTATAAATCCAAGCTAATAGATACTAAAATTGATGCAAAGATCAAAATTATTGTAATTTCTCAACCTTTCAACAAGCTTGTTTTATCATATCAACCAAGGAGGCAATTATTTAAGCTACCACAATCACCTCATATTCTATTTTAAAAGTTACTTGAGTGAAATATAATTACCCTAACTCCACCACTAGAGGTTGACATGAGTAGACCTCAAGGTAAATACTTTAATAATAATACATATTGTGATTACTATGGATGTAACAATAATTCTACCGATAGTTGTTTCAATTTTAAGATCTTATCAATAATAATGTCATTGAGTTAGTTATTCCTATAAAGGAAACTAATCTTCGACAAAATGAAAATTTTATGTAGAATATTTTCAATGAGACATTTCCAAACCATGACAAAAATTAGGATAATTCAATAGTGCACCATACACATCATACATATCCACCAAAAGAGTCATATGATCATCAATTAAATGGAATTATTGATACAATCATTCAAAGTTCATAACATCATCATATTATCAACTTTGATGATAGTGAGATAATGGATGATAATTCTAATTTTCATGCCTTATGTATATGAGCACATATTGATAAATAACCCATTCACAATGTCTACTTGAAAATGGATCAAGTGATAATGCATCACAATAACATTGCTCCATTCATTGGGTTACACAGAACATGGCATACAAGAAACATATAAGAGTGTCAAGACATTCAATGGGAAATAACAAATGAATTTATGTTGCATCTTAAAGAGAGCCATGTTATACTATCTACTCATTTTCTAGTTTTAACACAAAATGGGATCTTTGACATGATATTAGGACACCCTTCATTACAAAATATCCATGTTGTACCTTATACAATACAATTTTTCCCCTATGCATAAGCTTTAAATTCATAAAAAAAATAAGTCTCAAAATAAATCATATCAAAAAAGGTGTTAAGTTTACAATATACACAATTACATACACCATCTTCTATATTAGTGATACAAATAAATCATGTTCCATAAAGATCACAAGATTTGGTACAATATTATGCTAGTCACCATCAGATTTCAAATCATTCTATATCTTCTAGATCTACTTCTCTCACACTAGATTACACAATTAGCGATGTATAGATTTCAATGATAGGACATGATGTATTTTATGATTATGATTCATGCAAATATAATAGTTTTCATCTACTAAATGAGATCCTTCTACCACTTATAATATATTTTTATGAATTTCATCTAAATGGGATCCTTGGTTAGTAAATTTAAATTTTAGATGTTCTAAAAAGTTAGACAAACTTTAAAATAATTTAAAACCAAAAGTTGAGTATACATAACTTCCTGATTTAAATTTATCATGATATTTTTCTACTTCTTAGACATACAATTGATTTGATCAATTTTGGTCTAGCCTTTCACTCTTAATGATGTTTTGGCCACTTGGCTCTTCTTTTTCACTTTATAGATTTGAATAGTCCAACACAATTATCCATTATTTCATCTGCCTTATTATTTTCATAGTTTGAATTGAGAAAATTACATTTTATATCATAGATACTATCACCTAGTATGGGTCAATATTTATTTCCATTATTGTATTGAGTTGGTCAATCTTGTCATATACCATTTTTCATAGTCAAATCAAAAATAGAACACACAAAGCCTTAATATTGTCAAATTTTTTATACTTTACTTAGATCTAATTCACACAATAATATCTATTCATGAAAAATATTTCTTTTTGTGCCATATTACTCATATATGTGTGTTACATACATTAGCATTTTTACATTTGATGAAATGAGAATGTGCAATATTTTCTCTACATACTTATTCCATTCCTTATAGTCATAATACATATATAGTTGGGGTATCTTATTCATACATGATCATGCAAACACTTTTAGTGCATACTTTACCTAGACACATGTACTAAATTGTTCAAATGCCTTTTCTTTCCTCTACTTTCAAACCCATTGTTTCTTAGTCACTTTTGTTCTAAGTTAAAAATTTCAAAACTAAAAATAAATCAAATACTGAAAAATTACAAAAACATTCAAAATATTTCTTAAAAATCTAAAATTAGGACCTGAGAATGATTAGACATTTACTCCACATCTTTGACATATGTTATTTATCTCATGATTTGTCTATAGCATATATTTTCTTTTGCATATGCATTTCACTAGTAGTCATCAGTGTTATGAAATATATATAGACTTCAAAATGACTAAGATGTTGGAATTTCCTCTACCTAGTGGCCATGTTAAACTAGGGGTATCTTATCCACATGTTACAATATTTATAGGTGCTAACATTCTATAACTCATATACTAATGAGCTATATTATTTATAACATATCTATATTAAATTATGTACATGGATATATTATTTTCTATGATATTATCACATTACATTTACATGGTGCAGAATATTTTTTCTATTTATATACTCATTTGATTTTATTACTAGAACATAGTAGATTAGACCTTTTTTCCTTTATTATGTAGGCCTGTGTCCCTTATGTACAGTTACATGTGCATTTTCATGACATATTATTTGGTATGTGTGACATTTGAACATGTTAATTAATTGTGTCCCTTGGACCTTTGTTTTGTATGATATTTAAAAATATTCCTTATTTACAACATTTGAACATGTCCTTTACCAGTGGCCCTTGGTCTTATTACATGAATTTGCACTTTTAATGTTTGTGTGATTATTGATCTTTGTAAATTTTATGAAATTCATGATCTATATCATGCACCACCTATTATATATGCTTTTATTATAATTTGATATTGTGATCTTCATTGATACATTTCTATATCCCTTACCTCATATGTTACATATATGATTTGAATGGTACATATCTTATTATGTCGACATATTTTTACCATATGATACAATATTCAATGATTACATCTTGATATGCATAATACAATTAAATTTTATTTAGATATGAGTGACTTTCAAGATACATTCTCTCACCTCAAAAGGGGAAATTTTAGTTGGGTTTTCATGCATGAGATAAGATTTCACGAGCAAAAATCAATTTTTAGTATAGAATACATTTTCAAATAAATCAAAATGGTTCAAAATTCAAACATTGGTATAAAATATGCAGGCATATTCCATGCATATACAGTCACTTTATATGAACAATGTAAAAATTTATAGATTTTTTGGTGCATGATACAAATTATTGTGAAAAATTCAAACATAATTTACAAATTTGCAGCTACATACAATTACATATTCTACATTTATCAATGGGGATATGATATAAATTAATTCCATATTTTTAATATTATTTTATATATGTGGATATGATAAGATCATGGATGTACTCCATTCGCTTTTGATCATGCATACAAGAACTAAGAAACAAAGTGACAATTGAATATTCAATCCATCTACAATGGTTGATTAGTTAAAGTGCATAATGCATAACTTGGAGGTTCAGTACCCTGTAGAATTATTGTTTGGGATTCCATTATGGATTTCAACCTATTTTAAATCTTGGGATGATAAAATAACACAAATTGAAATTTTTCCATTCCTCAATGGATTTTATTTTATATACAAGTTGAATTCAAAATGGGTTTGATCACCCTAAATTTACTATTATTTTGATAACTAATGAACCAAACTCTATAAGTTTTTCATGAAGCATAAATTCTATAATGCTTCTAAGAAAGATCATACTCAAGTAAAGTTACAAGAGAAACATTGGTTTCACACATACAAGTGTATTCCTTCCTTTTTCTTTTTCATATTTTCAAATGCAAGTCACATTTCAATTTTAAATTTCAGATATAGAAATTAACTAAGTTTATATCATTGCATGATTTTCCATTGAACACCTTGCATAACTAGATATTTCTTATAAAATCAAAGTGTGTTGTGCACAATCAGGTCTATTTTTCCTTTTACTCCATTAATTTCATTTCTAGACTAAAGGACAAACAAATGTAATTTCTCAAATTTGGTTATGAATACTTGCTAATGTCATTTTTGGTCCAATTTTACTTTAATTAAATTGATCACTTAATCAGATCCTATTTCATCATTACAATCTATTTTGTGCACCTATATGGACCTATCCATTCTAAGTTATTATATTATGCATACATAAATGTTTTTAATTTATGAAAACCCCTTCATGCATTTATATATGTTGTCCCCCAAAAATATCACTCATTTTTGGGACAACATTTGAACTATTTTGGTCTTATAGACCAAAATTGTCTCTTTCCTTTCTGAAATTTGTCCTGGGCATTCAAATTCCTCAGTTTTCAAGCTTCTCAAAAATCTACGGACTCTGCAGGCTTAAATCTACGAACTCTATAGGAAGAGAAAATCTATGGACTCAGTAGGAAGATAAAATCTACTAACTCTGCAGGCCAAGTTCAATGGGCTTTACAGGTTGATTTCTACAGACTTGATTTCTATGGACTTTGCAGACATGTTCATTTCTACAAGTTCATAGGCTTCTGTAGGTGGGTTCAACCAAAAGAATTAGTTTCTAACACTTGGTCATTTTTAAGATTGGTTCAATGCCTTGGTTCAATAAAAAATGTCTATCGGCAAGCATTCAAGCAAAAGAGGATTGAACCATTGAACCACTTTGGTTCAAAGGTTCAATGAGTTCAAGGTTCAATCGATTCAATGCTTTTGGTTCAATCAATTCATCCACTTTGTTTCAAAATTTTGGTTCATCCTTTGGTTCAATCAAATGGTTCGTCAGTCGGTTCAAGGCTTTGTTTGAACCGTTGAACCAAAACTTGGTTCAACGGTTAGTTCAACGTCTTTTGGTTCAATAGTTAGTTCATTACTTCAGTTCAATCAAATGAGAAATCAACTTGAACCATTTTGGTTCAAATCCTTGGTTCTACAAAGAGGTTCAACGTCTTTTTGTTCAATGGAGCGGTTCATCGACTTGGTTCATTCAATTGAACCATCGGCTTGAACCATTTTGGTTCAAAGCTTGGTTCATCGGCTTGGTTCAACGTTTGGTTCAACCAAGCAGTTCAATGCCTTGGTTCAATAGAGTGGTTCAATAGCTTGGTTCAAAGGAGTGATCCAATGTAAAATTTGGAGGGCACTTGGTCGACAAAAACACCCTTTGGAAGGGTCATTTTTGAAGAAGGCCATAAAGGTAAATTCCTTAAAAATTTTTGTTTAAGGTCGACAATCATAATTCTTTCAAACTTTTGTCTGAAGGAATTCCTTAGGACAAAAAGTCTAAAAAGAATTCAAGAAACGGTTGTGGGCAAAAATCCCAAAGAAATAACCAAGACAAAAGTGATAAGAACATTTTCTGCAGACTTTTTGTCTGCGAGAATTTGTCTAGGGAAAATGCTTGCAGGAAACCCAAGAAAGGCCGCTGAAGGACCCCGAAGGGCAGGTGCCCTTATAGGGGACTCTAGGCTGCTAAATAGAAGGACACTTCCCCGAAGCTGAAGGGTCACCTTCCCTTTTGGAAGATGTAAAACAAGAAGCCCGAAAGCCATTCAAAGATTACCTGAAGGGTAGATACCTTATGGGGAGCTCTTCTCGACCCAAAGCGAATCATTTCTTAAGGCCAAAAAGGGTAGATTCTTTCCAAGAAAGTGCCAAATAGAAAATTTAAAGAAGGAGCAAGGGGTGACGTGCCCAAAGACATCAAATTCAACATAGTGAACTAGCTATTGAAAACATAGTGATAGGCGTGTGAATGTCAATTTTAAAGCTCATAAAATAGCCATTGATCCTTTGAATCTACTAACCTGAATGCATTCACAAACTTCAATGCCAAGACCAATATAAAGTGAGGAAGGAATAGAATAATAAATTGAATCTAGGACATGATTCAATTAACCAAAAAAAGAGGAATGATGAAGGTAGGATCATATCGCCAGGTGGACATTGAAAGTTGCAAAATTTCAATAGCATGACTTGTTTCTCTGTGTTGATAAAATCAAATGGGTAAATGCCCCTAAGTTCTAGCCTATCTTCTTAACAAATTCCAATGCAACATGATGTGTTACTATTCCTGAGTCCTTCTTGAAGAGGCTATATAATGGACTCTCTTCTATTGCAAATGGATATCTTTTTGACAATCAGAACGAAACTCTACCCAAATTGAAAGACACTTCTAAGACTTTTAGCTCAGTTTGTTTATCATATTTTGTTATTGGAATAAGAAAGCAAGTGGTTTTTTAGACTTTGTGCTATAATATTTTTGTTGTTGAGAAAATTTTTTTTATGTCTTTTTCCTTAATATATCTTCTATTCCTTTAATTCAACAAGCAGAATTAGTGACAACAGTCAAGAAGCTATCCTGAAGAGTCAACTGTGGAGAGACTTTGTGCCCACATAATTGCCTTTAGTGTGTTTTCCTTTCATTTCTATGTAAAGGATCTTGGGGCGGCTTTGTGCCCTCATTGTCCTTCATATCTTACTCTTGAGCAATTCAGGCATAGACTTTGTGCTGCATCTCAATTTGTTGGTTATTACATCCTTTGTTACATTTTGTTGTTACTACCAGGAGTACTCTTATGGTTAGTTGAATAGTACTTCTGAAAGAAGAGGAGTGTTGTTTGTCATTTCCCTTGAGATTTCTCCTTTGATCCGTACGCATCATCTCTAAAAAAAGAGAGATGGATGATTTGTCCTACCCTTGAGTATATATATATATATATATATATATATATATATATATATATATATATATATATATATATATATATATATATATATAGGGAACCTCCCCTTGAGGAGAGGAGAGATCAGTCCCCTTCTGATGTGGTAAACCTACACATTTGGATGACTAATCTTCCTACTTTGGCTAATCAGACCTATTTTGTTTATCAGTACGTTGATTGACAAAATATTCAACCAACAGTTTTTGGCGACTCCATCGGGGATATAATATCCATTATACATTTATAGCCTTACCATTCACCTCCACACTAACTAGAAAAGAACAGACAGTTTAAAGCCTCAATCTTTAACTGAAGTAAGGTCTATTATTTTCCATTTTTGTTTCACAATCTGGCAAATTCAAGGCATACACAAAGCCAAAGGGATAAAGGTATTGCTGACCCTCTATTCGAGTTGGTACAACAAAGTGATTTTGATCTGTTTCCTTCACCATCTCATCTCCAATGAACCAAGAGTTTTCCTCCTACTAAAGTCAAATCTCCATTGCGAGATAAAGTATCTACTTCTACTGTTGATAAAGCTTTGCCTATAATTACCCCTTTGAGATTTGTTATCCCTCCTTTTCATAATCCTACAATGGTAGTTCAAGGCCCCTGGGGTAATGCTTTTGGTCCTCTCAATCTTACTTCACCTCTACATGAGCTTCCATGTAGTTCAAGGAAGAATTTCCCCAAATTCTATGGTGATGGGAAAGTTCACCTTGATGAGCACATTGTAGCCTTTAGCATAGCTTGTGGAGTAATCAGAGTAGAATTTGAAGATGCAGTAGTTAGGCTTTTTGTGGAGACACTACAAGGCACTGCTGCAGATTGGTTTTATCATCTACAAGATCAGTCAGTGACTGATTAGAATACTCTCAAAGCTAAGTTTGAAGCTAGATTCAAACTTGCAGAAGATGCACATACACTTTTGGTTCAACTTACACAGATGAAGAAAGAGCCTCATGAGCCTATGAGAGACTTCATAGCTAAATTTGAAAACCTGAGAAATAGAATCCCTGTAATAGCTCAACCTATAGCTGAGAATCTCAAATGCTTTTTCATTAATTCTCAGCTAATTGAAGTAAATTTTCTCTTGAAATGCGCTGGTCAAATAGATCTTGCTGCAGCTCAACTTTTGGCCACTGAGGTAGAAGATGATCTCATCTTAACAGGGAAGATAAGAAGAGATCCAAATAGAAATAGACCTTCATCATCTTCTGAATATGCATCTATAGGCACCACTAATCCAATGGTGCAAAAGCTGGCAAATGAAGTGCTAGCCTTGAAAAAGCAAATGGCACAAGGAATGTCTTCTACTCTTTCATACAAAGATATGCCAAGTAAGACATTCCCAAATCAGTCATATCAGGGCAATGCTACCAAGAATCAAGGGAAATAGAATCACCTTCCTCCCCCACAAGGGAAACTTGCCCTAGAAGCTCCTTCAACCAACTCAATATTTAGATATTTGGAAACAGAACATGCTTTCTCTTTCCAACCTGAGTTTGAGCAAGAAAATGATGCTGATCTCTTCTCGAAGGATCAAGAAGAATCAGCTGGTGACTCCCACATTGGTTTCTTGAAATGCTAGGATGAACTCAAAAATAAAGGAGAAGATTTTGATGGATCATATGCAGTGTTTACCAGGTCCAAAAACTAATCAGTCCAGCAAGTTGATAAAGGGAAGATAGAGGAGCAACCTCAACCAACAGTTACGATTGCTAAGCATGGTACCCCTTTTCCTTTTCAGTCAAAGGATTCGGTGATCACCCAAAATGTAAGTACATCAATTACACCTTCACCTTCTACTCCCATTTCACAAAATAGCCCTCCTCCCATCCCTCCTAAAACTCAAAAAGTTGAATTACCGTTCTCTGTACCTAGCTCAATTCAACCATTTGACATAATTGATCATGTCAAAAAGACTAAAATACAAATGTCTGAATTTGAATATTTGCAGTCCAATCTTGATCAATTGGATAAGTTGGTACAATATGTCAAGAACCAAACCATCCCTGAAAGACAAGAGGTTAAGAAAATAATTCTTGATTCCTCAAAGAACATGCCCATTCCAAATAATCTTGTCTTTACTCCTCCAGCTGCTCCTGGGAAAATAGAACCTTTCTATGTTTCCCTGTTAATAAATGGTTATCATCTCAACAATTGCATCATTAATTTTGGTGCATCTGATAATGTCATGCCTACTAAAGTAGCTGAGTCTCTTGGTCTCACACTAACTAAGACATTTGAGAGATGTTTTTCCATGGAGAACAAGCAAGTACCATTGCTGGGGCAAATCAAAGATGCCCAATTTGCATTAACAGCCTTTCCAGACAAGAGAATCAAGATGACTGTCTTGGTGGTTGACGTCCCAGCATCCTATGGCATTTTGCTTGGATGAAATTATTACAAGGACATGGGAGGAGAACTAAGCATGGACCTGTTTGAAGCAAGGATCCCTATCCAAAGCGTGATGAAGAGATTGCTCCCTGAAAAAGAAGTAAAATACGTGGTCATCCAAACATCAACCCCTGCACCATAAATTCTATTTGAGTCTTCAAAAAGGGGTAAATATTTATTTACCATAGAGGGTGTTTATGTTTCTATAGATGAAAGTCCTGTAGCTGACAATCCAGGAATTGATCCAAAAAAGACTTCAAGAGAATTGGTAGGGTGCAATATAAACAAGGAAGGATCTCACATCTCTAATGAAAAGAAATATGATAGGAGATTAGCTTCTGATGATGACAATGATTCCTCCACCAATGATGGAGTTGGGACTGTGTTGATATCTCCTCAAGGAGATATTCTTCCTTCATGCAAATTGCAAGTCAGCAACACCAACAACACAGCTGGATGCAAATCTTTGTTGCTCAGATTGAAGATTGCTCAAGATGAAGAAATCAAACTCCTTCACATCAAAGGAGATGCTAAGCTGATAGTTTGTTAGGAGTTTGATGTGGACAATCTAATCATATGCTAGACTAAACCAGAAGAATAATCAATTATGGTAATGGACCATGCTACTGCAAATCAAAATCAAGCAAAGGAACCCTTCACCAAGAGAGCAAGGAGTTATGGTTTCCAATTTGAAGACCACCTCCTGCCATGGGATAAGAAGAAGAAAAAGCCAAGGGGAAGACGTAGAAAATTGGTTTCTTGGTAGAGAACTCCATTCACCTATCACCATTTCTGGGGGCAAAATGTCTTCTTATTAGTTTATCAGAATAGAGCACTATTTTCACTATCTCCCAAGAACCAGCATCTGAAATACTTCAATTCTTAAAGTATCAGATCATTCCATTTGTACATATGTATATTTGTATAGTTTTTATTTATATTTTGCTTTGTTTGTTTCCTTTTGTTTTTGATGCCTTTCATTTCTGGGTAGCATGACTCTGTAACCCAATGGTACACATGAAGACACTGGATATTCTGGATTCTACTCCTTTCAATTCTTTTTGCAATTGATAGAAGTTCTCCAACTGGAGCCAGCTGTTGTCCCCCAAAAATATCACTCATTTTTGGGATAACATTTGAACTATTTTGGTCTTACAGACCAAAATTGTCTCTTCTCTTTCCAAAATTTGTCCTGGGCATTAAAATTCCTCAGTTTTCAAGCTTCTCAGAAATCTACGGACTCTGCAGGCTTAAATCTATGGACTCTATAGGAAGAGAAAATCTACAGACTCTACCCAAGTTTAATGGGCTTTACAGGTTGATTTCTACAGACTTGATTTCTATAGACTCTGCAAATAGGTTCATTTCTATAGGTTCAAAGGCTTCTGTAGGTGGGTTCAACCAAAAGAATTAGTTTCTAACACTTGGTCATTTTTAGGATTGGTTCAGTGCCTTGGTTCAACAAAAAATGTCTATCGGCAAGCATTCAAGCAAAAGAGGCTTGAACCACTGAACCGTTGAACCCTTGAACCACTTTGGTTCAAAGGTTCAACAAGTTCAAGGTTTAATCGGTTCAACGCTTTTGGTTCAATCAGTTCATCCACTTTGTTTCAATGTTTTGATTCATCCTTTGGTTCAATCAAATGATTCGTCAGTCGGTTCAAGGCTTTGTTTGAACTGTTGAACCAAAACTTGGTTCAACGGTTAGTTCATTGCTTCAGTTCAATCAAATGAACCATCGGCTTGAACCATTTTGGTTTAAAACCTTGGTTCAACAAAGAGGTTCAATGTCTTGTGGTTTAATGGAGCAGTTCATCGACTTGGTTCATTCAATTGAACCATCAGCTTGAACCATTTTGGTTCAAAGCTTGGTTCATCGGCTTAGTTTGATGTTTAGTTCAACCAAGTGGTTCAACACCTTGGTTCAAAGGAGCAATCCAATGTAAAAGTTCAAAGAGCCTCTTGAAGGACAAGTGCCCTTGCGGAGGGCACTTGGTTGACAAAAACACCCTTTGGAAGGGTCATTTTTGAAGAAGGCCGCAAAGGTAAATTCCTTCAGAAATTTTGTTTAAGGCAAACAATCATAATTCTTTCAAACTTTTGTTCGAAGGAATTCCTTCAGAAAAAAAGTCCAAAAGAATTCAAGAAATGGCTGTGGGAAAAAAGCCCAAAGAAATAACCAAGACAAAAGTGATAAGAACATTTTCCATAGACTTTTTGTCTGCAGGAATTTGTCCAAGGAAAATGCCTGTAGGAAACCCACGAAAGGCTGCCGAAGGACCCCAAAGGGCAGGTGCCCTTGCGTGGGACTCCCAGCTATCGAATAGAAGGACACTTCCCTGAAGTTGAAGGGTCACCTTCCCTTTATGAAGATGTAAAACAAGAAGCTCGAAAGCCATTCAAAGACTGCTTGAAGGGCAATTACCTTGCGGGGAGCTCTTCTCGACCCAAAGCAGATCATTTCTTAAGGCCCCGAAAGGGCAAATTATTTCTAGGAAAGTGCCAAATAGAAAAGCTAAAGAAGGACCAAGGGGTGATGTGCCCGAAGACGTCAAATTCAACACAGCAAACTAGCCATAGAAAACATAGTGATGGGCACGTGAATGTCAATTTTAAAGCTCATAAAATAGCCATTGATCCTTTGAATCTACATACCCTAATGCATTCATAGACTTCAAGGCCAAGACTAGCAGAAAGTGAGGAAGGAACAAAATTGTAAATTGAATATAGGACTTGATTCAATTAACCAAAAAAAGAGGAATGATGAAGGTAGGATTAGATCGCCAGGTGGACATTGAAAGTTGCAAACTTTCAATAGCGTGACTTGTTTCTCTGCGTTGATAAAATCAAATGGGTAAACACCCCTAAGTTCCAGCCTGTCTTCTTAATAGATTCCAATGCAACATGATGTGTTACTGTTCCCGAGTCCTTCTTGAAGAGGCTATATAAGGGACTCTCTTCTATTGTAAATGGATCTCTTTTTGACAACCAAAACGAAACTCTACCCAAATTGAAAGACACTTTTGAGACTTTGAGCTCAGTTTGTTTATCATATTTTGTTATTGGAATAAGAAAGCAAGTGGTTTTGCAGACTTTGTGTTGTAATATCTTTGTTGTTGAGGAAACTATTCTTATGTTTTTTTCCTTAATATATCTTCTGTTCCTTTAACTTAACAAGTAGAATTAGTGACAACAGTCAAGAAGGTGTCTTGAAAAGTCAACTATGGATAGACTTTGTGCCCCTATAATTGCCTTTAGTGTGTTTTCTTTTCATTTTTGTGTAAAGGACCTTGGGGTGACTTTGTGCCCTCATTGTCCTTCGTATCTTACTCTTGAGCAATTCAGGAGTAGACTTTGTGCTACATCTCGATTTGCTGGTTATTACATCCTTTGTTACATTTTGCTGTTACTACCTGGAGTATTCTTGTGGCTTGTTGAATAGTACTTTTGAAAGAAGAGGAGTGATTTCTGTCATTTTCCTTGAGTTTCTCCTTTAATCCGCACACATCATCTCTGAAGAAAGAGAGAGATGGATGGTTTGTCCTACCCTTGAGTATTATTTTCTATTTATATATATATATATATATATATACACACTATTTTCCCCTATTGTTCGATCTTATCTTGAAGATAAATGTGTGAATTTTGGGATTTTAGATGTTTATATTGTTGGTTGAATATTTTGTCAATTAGCGTACTGATAAACAAAATAGGTCTAATCAGCCAAAGTAGGAAGATTAGTCATCCAAATGTGTAGGTTTACCACATCAGAAGGGGACTGATCTCTCCTCTCATCAAGGGGAGGTTCCCTATATATATATATATATATATATATATATATATATATATATATATATATATATATATATATATATATATATAGGGAACCTCCCCTTGATGAGAGGAGAGATCAGTCCCAGTCTGATGTGGTAAACCTACACATTTGGATGACTAATCTTCCTACTTTGGCTGATCAGACCTATTTTGTTTATCAGTATGCTGATCGACAAAATATTCAACCAACAATATAAACATCTAAAATCCAAAAATTCGCACATTTATATTCAAGATAGGATCGAACAATAGGGGGAAATAGTGTTAGTAAGATTTGAGCCCTACGGTTAGATCGTGTTCTTCACCTTTGCAATAGCCACTTTTCAAATTTAAACCCTACAATATAGATTGGTCCATATATTTAGGATAGGTAGTGTGAAGTTTTTTCCTTTTGGATTGATATAAATTAACATCTAAGTCACCTATTTTATCACTTGGAAATTTCAATATTGAGGCCATCTTACACTATTACACATGGATCAAAGCTTCTTATTCTTTCTAAATCTGATTTTAATCATTTAAATTAGTCCTTAGCCAAGTCAAGAGCTTAGTTTATCCAAGTCAAGAAAATAATTATCAAGTATTCAATCTTTCTATAGATACATTCATATAGAAAAAAGAGAACAATTGGATAAATCACTCTTATTGGAATAATTATGTGGGATTAATTTCCCTCTATAGAGTATAGGATGCATAAGTTTTTATTAGTCATTGGGTAAGTGCACAAAGTTGGGGGACAAAAAAGGGCCTACCCATGGACATGATTTTCCTAAAATTTCATAAATCTTAAATTCTTTAGATAATATGAGGTGGCTACACTCAAAATTTGAAGATGGTATAAAAATATGAACTATAGCATTTAAAGTTTAGTTTCTAAAACACTATGTCTTTTTTAAAATGGTTAAGTATAACTAGGTAAAACATCTAAAATTTTAAGAGTAACTCATATTTTTTTAATAAAATAGAGTAGATAGATGGTCGTGTGGCCCACCATTATTTGAGCATAGTTTAATATAGTTTGAAACCCTTAAATTAATATTCAAGTAAGATCTTATAGTTTGTGGGCTATATAATTTTTATTTTTAAAAGGATTTTTTTATTAATTTTAAAAGTAAATAGATCCTAAAATTGACAAAATAATGGATACCTAGTCATGTGGCCATCTTAAATACCTCAAAAAAATAAAAATTGATTTTTTTTGAATATGAAGAATTAGGCCTAGTTTGTGACCATATAATTTGTTTTACACTTGGATCAATGAAAAACAGATCACATAAACTTGAATGCAATGTATATTTGCAGCATGTAGTAGCCTAAAAAAGGTATAATTATAAATCAACATAGTTTTGAACCCTTAAAATAATCCAAAAATTATATAAAGCATATATTTAGAAAGAGAAGAGCATGCTCATTGTCATGGTAATAATGTTTTGATTTTTATTTTTTTTTGAAATCTAGAATGTATTTTGTGATGGAATTTAAAATTTATTGTTTTCTATCAAAACTCTTAGAATCAACTATAGATTAATAGGTCCAAACCTTTGGTTCTAGAATCCAAGCCATTTCTAAACTAAAGGGCTTGATTTTTTGAAATCAAATTCCAATAATGTGTAAGCATTATTAAGAATGCATATGCATTCCTATTTATTTTCACCCAAAATCATAAAAGAATCTAAAAGAAGGTAATATTTACTTAAAGATAATATTTACTAAAATAAATGTCATTATGTATCTGATAGAGTTGGTCTCATAGCTACACACCTTATGATGTGAAAATTAGTTTTTCAAAATCTAATGTAGTTAGTACTTAGGCATTTCTAAGGTCTTAGTATTAAACTTATGGATTTTTTGGCATAAGTTTTGTAATTTATGTCCATTTTTGGTAAACATATAGTCATTTTAAAGGTTTTTGTGCCTTCTCTATTGCTTCCTAACATTTCTAGGAGTCCTAGGTTTATTTAAATTTAATTTTCCAAACCACTTACTTTGAACTTGATCCAATGTGGTGTGATTGGGATAACATAGGTCACATTGATGACCTACACACATTAAACAACCACTTTGTGTTAATTTCACTTTCTCATCACCCCTCCCTAATCCATGATCACTTCCTACTCATCCCTCACCACTCCTAATCACTCTCTCATCATTACTCATTATCCCTAATCATTCCCTCATTGAACTTGACTATCCCTTTTCATATCTAATCACTCCCTTATCATCTCTAATCACTCTTCCATTGACCTTAACGATCCCTCATCATCCCTAATCACTGTTTCCTCATCCCTCATCTTACCTAATCACTTCATCCTTATCCTTCATCATCCCTAATCACTCCTTCCTCACTCATCCTCATCCTTAAACACTCCCTCATTAACCTTCACTATCTTTCATCATCTATAATCACTCGCTTATCATCCCTAATCACTCCTTCATTGACCATCACCATTCCTCATCATCCATAATCACTCCCTCTTCATCCCTCGTAATCCTTAATCACTCTTTCCTTATCCCTCATCATCCCTAATCACTCCCTTATTGACCCTCACCAAATTTTATCACTTTTTCATTTACCCTCACCATCCTTCATCATATCTAATCACTCCCTTATCACATGATGTAATAATTCCTCTAATAGGTTTACTCATATAGGTCTTCTATGTCTCCTTTAGGCTTTATAACTTTCCTTGCTTATTTCATGACATATATTTAACTCCTACTAAAAAATGGTTCTTTTACTCTAATATTTTTACTCACTCAATAAACATGGTTTATTATTTTAAAGTACACCACCTTTTCATGGCACAAAAAACATGATCTTCTCTCAAGGATTTTAGCTTTTTTTTAGGTCTTAACCTTTCATTATATCCTTTTTATTGTAATTCAGCCCTCTTCGACTAATATTGTATTCTTTCACACCTATTTAAACCTAATTTCACTTATTTGATTTCCTATTTACAATCTCTATAAGAACATTGATCCATGTCCATAGCAACTTAATTCTTATAGACAACATAGAGTTCAGTCATATCAGACCTTAGTCATTAGGTCTATCACTTTTTACAGAAAGCCTTTCACTCAAGACTAATGCCTGATGTCCCTAATAGGATTCTTTTATTTGATTTAACACTATCTAATATAACACATGCATCTTCCATTTTTTGTAATTAATTCTCACCAAAATGCAACAAAACATGCTTTCTAACCCTCTCATTTAGGTCTAATCTATTGTTTAAGTGGTTATGGATCCAAAATCATATTAAAGGTCATAAAAATTACTTCATGCATTCATTTTCACATTACACATGAAAAGTAACACATTCTATAGTCTACTAAAACTTTGATTTTCAAGAAACTTTGAAGGACTACACCTTTAGCCCTATTTTAGGTCTATTTGAGGTTTATTAAAAAACAATATCATGAATATATTGTCTTATGGGGAATTTAAATTTATGAAAATACTTGGATCAATTGAAAAACATATTTAGACACATATCTACACAATTTTAGAGGTTTCTAATGGTTTTATAGAAATATGTATCAGTTTTTGTTTACTAAACCCTAGTTAAGGGTTTAGACAATCCTCCACAAACATAGATCTAAAATCTACACAATATTTATAGACATTTTTCCACCTCTCCTTTATTCTTATCTTTCTTATTAATTAATTTATCAATGTCTTCAAGCCTTATCATATTTTAACTGATGTCTTAACTTGGTCTCTTTTCTATTTCATGCACCTTAAGTCTCTCAACAACTTATGAATTATCCAAAACGTGATCGCTTTAGCCTTCCACCTATGTTGGATTATTATAAATAGATTTTAAGATAGATTTAAATTAAGTTGAAGGTTAAGATACATTTAACACATATGGATAGACCTTAATAGCCCTTATCGTGGAGAAAGTGTGTATTTAGAGCCCCAAGCTAGAATAAATAGGTAGGAAAGAGAAAAAAGGGTGGGATGAAATTGCATTACTTACATATATAGCTTGGGATTTGGGCATATATTATTAGGTGAATCAAAGTTAGATATCAAAAATCCAAGCTTCCTTTATCTTACTCTTTAGAATAGATGAAGTGTGTAGGGAAATATTGCATTGCCTTAACGGGTAGGGAAAGTTTGACATTAGGGTAGGGAGATTAAAATGGTTCCTCCTATATATCTATGGTGGGCCCCCATTCTTACACTATTATTTGATATACTATGTTGGGTATTGGAGAACAATTAACGTATGAAAAGGGCCCAATTTATCTTTTAGGGCCCATCAGTCCATGCCCAAGATCTAGGTGGCCCCTCTTCAATTCACTATATTAAGGCATATGCCATTTATTCCTTTTATATATCAAGTTGTGCATATATTAGATTGGGTATAGATCGATTTGGTTTTAGAAACACTCTTTATCAACCACTGAATGATAACACACACTACCAGATTAGTGATCGCCTATCTATCTATCTTTCAACATGATATACTATGGATATATCATGGATGTATAGTCAACTAGGGGTTAGGATTAAAATTATCAAATTGTATACAATCACCCCTATCTATATAGAAATAAATTTGG
Organism: Torreya grandis; assembly: GCA_037957365.1. Classification (NCBI taxonomy): domain Eukaryota; kingdom Viridiplantae; phylum Streptophyta; class Pinopsida; order Cupressales; family Taxaceae; genus Torreya; species Torreya grandis. The sequence continues at coordinate 2,713,667 of JARHVA010001331.1, forward strand.
ATTGTCAACTATGGGGTTGGGATTATTAGATGTCCAAATCTCAGTCTATCTATGTAAATAATAAAATTTTATCTTACCCTTTTCTTTATTTCTTACCTATTTGTTCTACTCCAAGGATCTGGATACACACTCTTTCCATAATCTGGGCATGGATCACTATATAGATCCCTCAATCCTACTAGATAATCAAATGATGTCTCTAGGTTCCTTATTTGAGTGAAATAGAGTGAGTTAAAAAAAGAGTTTATTTGGGCCTTATTTGAGTATGTAAAAATTGGAATTGAAAAATAAGCTAATTTGATAAAGCAAGAAGCCACTATACCCATCATCAAGGTATTAGATGGATTGATCAAGGATAAAGAGGGATGAGGAGGGATTGAGTAGAGATGATGAGGGAGTCATTATGGATGATGAGGCATGGTAAGGTTAATTGAATAAGTGATTAAGGAGGAGGAAGGAGTGATTAGGGATGATGAGGTATAGTGAGGTTTAATGAGGGAGTGATTAAAGATGAAAGCAGTGATTAGGGATGATGACGGATGGTGATTATTAATGAGGGAGTGATTAGGGATGATGAGGGAATGATTATAAATGATTAGTAATGTTGAGGGTAAATAAAAGAGTGATTAGGGATTATGAGGGATGAGGAGGGAGTGATTAAGGATGATGAGGGATGATGAAGCAGTGGTTAGGGATGATGAGGGAGTGATTAGGGATGATGAAGGATTATGAAGTCAATAAGGGAGTGATTAGGGATGATGAGGGATGGTGAGGAGTAATTAGGGATGAAGAGGGCTGATGAGAGAGTGATTAGTGATGATGAGGGAGTAATTAAGGAAGATGGAGTGATTAGAGATGATATGGGATAGTGAGGGTCAATGAGGGAGTGATTAGGGATAATGAGGAATGAGGAGAGCATGATTAGGGGTGATGAGGGATGAGTAGGAAGTGATTAAGGATAAGGGAGGGACTATGAGTAATTGAAATTAACATAATATGGTTGTTTGATGTGTGTAGGTCATCAATGTGACCTATGCTACCCCAATCGTACCACTTTGGATCAATTTTACAGTGAGTAGTTTAAAAAAGTTGATTCTAACAAACATAGGACTCCTATAAATGTTCAAAAGTAATTACAAAGGAATACAATCCTAAAAAATGACTATATGTTTATCAAAAATGGACATAAATTATATAAGTTATGCCATCAAATCCCTACATTAAATGCTATGACCCTAAAAATGCTTAAGTACTCACTAAATTGGATTTTGAAAATATATTTTCCACATTGTAAGGCATGCAGTTTTGAGACCAAATCTATTAGATGTATATTGGCCCTAATTTATTATATTTACTAAAATAAATTTAAAGTATAATTTTTATTCCTTATATTTAACATTTATTTTAGTAAATATCAACTTTAAGTAAATATTACCATCTTGTAGATATTTTTACGATTTTGGTGCAAAGCAATAGGAACACAATGTGTATGCATTCCTAATAATGGGTACGTATTCTTAATAATGGGTACGTATTCTTAATAATGGGTACGTATTCTTAATAATGTATAAGCATTCTTAATAACACATACACATTCCTAATAACACGTATATCTTCCTAAGTTTGGTGGTTCTAAACATAAATTCAAATAACATGTTAGCATTATTGTCATAATGCATATGTGTTAGAATAAATGTCCATAGAATTTTCCCCCAACTTTGTGCACATACCCCATCATAGGGGTGATTGGGTTCAGCTTAACCCATTACACTCCCCCCTTTTCTTATTTTTTGGTTTCTAGGTATTACAAGTCCTATTATGGTTTTAACTTTAAATGTCATTTTAAGGTATTTTACATGCATTTAAAGTTCAAATTTACACAAAAGCATCTTTTCATCTTTCATAAACAATTATGTCCAAACCTCCCTATTCTGTTTAAAGTGTAAAATCGAATAAAAGAGGAAAATAGTGTTAGTCGATCATTTCCCTTTTGGACATTATTATCCCTGAGTAGTTACACTTTGAGTTTTAGTTTACATAATCACAATCATAGTTGTTGATTATTTTCGTTCATTGTTTAGTTTCACATATCAAAAAAAAAAAACTAAGTATTTTTTTATAGTGAGCCTAATTTCATTCGATCATATTTTTTTATTTATTACTATGCCTTTATTATCTTTGTCATAAGATAGTTTACAATTATTCTCATCATTTTATTCAATTTATCTTAAATAGGTTAATGCATTTATTAATTTCAAATTCTGATAAAATAAATCCTTAATTTTAGATTATTCTTTACTTTGGGAATTTATTTTATGTTGAATGTATATAGAACCTTTCCTTTGGAAGTAGCTTTCAATTATAATTAGACACACAAGTGTTTAACAGTAATATCATATAATTTATTTTAAAATGATGTATTCAATTGGATGTCTATGAGATGACTTGCCTACTTAATAATGTTTTAATATGAATTGAAGACTCTATACGTAAGAGTTGTTGATTTTGGTTCAGGTTTGAATAAGAAAAGAATCGAACATGTTGAAAATAATTTAAACAAAGTAATACATTTTTGCTACATTCAAAAACACACACACACACACACACACACACACACACAGATAAGAAATGATATTCCTATATTAGGGATGATATATCCCAACAACCTCTCAATAAATAACCACCCAAATCTAAACCTATTACAATATATTGTTATAATAAATAACAATATAACACAACAATAAATATTTTAACTCACCGTATTAACCATACTATTATAATCACTAACTATTTACTATTTACCATCCGGTAAATATCAACCTATTTACTATTTATCATCCTGGTAAATATCCTATGTAAACATTATCTGTAACATTCACCCCCTTATATTGACATGGTAAAACATAACTCCTACTGTAACATGTTAGATTGGCTTGCCTCATTATCTGGATCAAAGAAAGGCATGTAAACTTCTAACTGGCTAATTATCTTACTCCACATGACCACAACTATGCAAAGGAATTCATCTCGCATTTACTCCATGAAAAAAATGCACTCGACATTCCACTGGCAGATCATCTTCATAAAGAAGGAAGGCAGTCAGAGGACCGCTACACCAGTAAAAGTTTATCTACCTTTTAACATCTGTGATTTTTTGGATCGACCACCAACCCTTTCCAAATCTATGAGTGTTACAATAAACTTAGAGACACACTCTACAAAGTTTTCTACTAGAAGTTAAAACATAAAGATTTTGTTTACATCTTCTGCACACCAAACTATAACTGAAAGAAAACACACACTGAATGTCACATTTGACCTTGTAAGAAATCAACTTCTTACTTGTAACCACTGTGTATGATCATGCCACTCAATCTCATATAGAAAACAAATTTGTCACTACCACTGGTAGTGTTCCTTGACTTTAACCAGTTTGGTTTTGAATGAAAAATAAAATATTGCTCTATGTTTCCCTCCCACAATGTGAACATTTCCAAAAAAAAACACACTGAAAAAACTGAAATTCACACCATGCTAAAATGAAATACACACCACACAAAGTCACCAAAACATTGGTGCAACCCCGTTGTTGGCGACTAATGAGAGGTCATTGAAAGACCTCCAACCTCTTGTGCCTCCTTCCTCTAGTATGGGATACTGATTACTCAGCTGATGACATTGACATGTGTTGATGGAGCTCAAGGACATGAATTTTATGAGGGAAACCCCTCATAATGCGGACATTGTGTACAAGTGAAAATGTGTCTGTAAAGATTTTTATTTTTATTTTTATAATTTTGACTCTAACTCTAGACTTAGACTTTTTCGACATAAAAATGACTCTTGACATATTTTTAACTATTTGATAATATTAACAACATAACTTAACTTAGACCGACAATTTATATTTGTATACATATGACAAACTTTATTGACTCTTTAACTCTCATGACTTTATAAATTCTATAATAAATTTAATCATGTTGATTAAATTTATGTTTGTCAATAACTTTATAAATAAACGTTTAACAAAATGACTTAAAATTTTGATAACTAAAATACTTAATTACAATTTTACTAAATATAAAAGGAATTACAAATATTAAAATAATTCCCCAAACTAAAAAACTTAATAACCTATACTAAGACGACATTAATCCTCCTATGACACGTGATAAATATAAAACTACTAAAATATTCTAATGACTTGACACGTGTCACATAATACACTAATCTAAAAAATATAAAGAAAGACTCGATCTTTATTATTATGCACGGAATTTGGCCGACGGATCAAATAGCGAACTGAATGACAAGATAATTGGTAGGCGTTTGGAGAAGATTAGAACGCTAGCTACCTCTTCTCAGAAGTCTGAAACGTTTGGCAAAATGTGAGACTATTGTGAAGCTAGAAAATTTCTGCTCAATCATAAATCTAAAACGTTTTCCAAAATGACATATTTTTTTTGGACTTTGGCGCAAAAATGTATTTCCACAGGCAGAAATGCGTATCAAAAGACCGATTCAGAATTGTATGCATGTGTGACTTGCACGACGTCCTTCTTTGGTTTCTAAAATCTCTTTTAAGTTGATTACAATCACCTCTGCGTCACATATACCAAAAAAAAACTTTGCACCTTGTTTATAATAACATGAAAACCTATGTAACTCGATGCTAGCTAAAAAATTAAATTCAATGCACAGAGGGAGCTAAGGTGCAATCCAACCAATAAATAATTCTTCAAAAGACTCATTTTTTGACCTATCTCGCTCTGATACCAGAGGTTGATTCTGGTTCAGGGCTGAATAAGAAAAGAGCCGAACAGGATAAAATAATTTAAACAAAATAATATATTTTTGCTATATTTTTTTCATTCAAACATATTACATATATATAGGAAATGATGTTTTTATATTAAGGATGTTATATCCTTACAAATTCTCAACAAATAACATCTCAAATCTAAACCTTTTACGATATATTGTTATAATAAATAACAATATATCACAATAATATATATTCTAACTCATTATATTAACCATATGATTATAACCACTAACTATTTACTATTTATCATTTGGTAGATAACAACCTATTTACTATTTACCATCTTGATAAATATCCCATGTAAACATTATCCATAATAAAAATTAGAATGCTTATAAGTATCATCTATTGTTTCCCTAATTCATTTGATTATATGCATATACCTATTTACTCATTATTAATTTTATATAATTATATATTCCATTATTTCAAGGAGCTACATATTGATTTGTTATATCTATGTGTATTTTCTTTGCTTTATCGATTTTCCAAATCTAGCACCTTTGTGGAAGAGTATGACCACTTTCGGTGAATGATAGGTACACAAGGACTCTGAAAGGTTTTGCGATTGTAGGAAAATCCATCTAATGATGATCTCTTGATTTTTTAATTTTGTATGGTATTTTAGCTACAATGATGTTGTACATAATTATGATAGATTTCTTTATGAATACTTATTCACATATGATTGTTTTATACATAACTATACTTATCAAGTATTGTATCATTAATTGGGAAGATGAAACCATGTATTTATAATAATGTTGTAAATAATTTAATTTGTTATTTAATTATATTGTATTTTTATTTTTATATTATTTCAAAATGGATCTATTGGACAAACAAAAGATGAATGTTGACTTGTCTACTTCGGTATTATTGTATTTGTAATTGTGATGAAATAAATATGTACTGTGAAGGCTAATTCAACTTCTGGAATAAACACAACTATAAAAATATCATTAATCATACATTTCGTAATGGACTTATATAGATACACAAGTGTATTAAGTGTGAAATCTAACTATGATGTGTAAACATGTAATTGAATTTACCATGATGGAAATCAAAAGATTGGTTGATTTAGAATATGATTTCATGAATGATTATTGATTTTTTATATGACAATATTATAAAAAAATATTATGTAAATGGAATTAAGAAGTAACTTTGAAATGACTTAACTATAATTTAGTTATCATATATGATTGGATTATGACAAACTTGTTTACATAAGTTTTTATGTAAAGACATAAATCAATAAAAAACTTTTCAGGGTGATAGTTTAAAATATATATAAAATTATATAAAATGGTACATTTTTTTAATACCTAACCAAAGGGTTATTACAAAGTCCATTGAACTTGATGACAAAAAATGAGGTCGTAAGTGGACTTTTTTTTCTTAAAAATGAGAAAACTCAATTTACATAGATTATTTGAGATTCTTACATTAAAATTTTTATGATGTTATAATAATATGAATTGTAGTATTTCAAGTCTTGTTTTTAAATAAATGTTATTTTTAATAGTAAAGTCTAAGTGGTTCAAAGAGTTGAAATTCAATGATCTATTCATATTTTTAGTGAAATGTAGTAGAAATCTAAATACCCTTTCCCCTAGATCCCCATTACTCCATATATAATATCGTTTAATATTTTTTGAAACCACATAATGGAAAGTTAGATGATATTATGTATTTTATGACATTTTTTTTTTAAATTTATTTTTAAAATATATTATCTTATAAATAATTTTACAATTAAATAAACCTTGACAAATGATAAATAATGGATAGTCAAATATGCCCACTCCAACTAATTAAAAAAGACCTCAACTTTTTTATATTTCAAATATAACTATTCCTAACTTTTTATTATTACTTTTTCAAATTCGGGTGGATAAAATACAAGATGCATAAATAAATAAATGCATGCGTGCTTACACAATATAGATACATGTAAATGTTTATTTTAAAATGATTAAAGATGATAAGCTTAACCTAGTGAAATTATATAAAATTGATGTTTTCATAAAAAAGAGAGCCACATCGATGTCTTAGTCATGTTTTTGTGAAATGTATGGATGAAATACGCAATGTTTATGATGATGGAAGATGGTTTTTTTTATTTCATGTTTGAAACATGGATTCAACTATATTTCATAAAGATTAGGCCTTTAGTTCAAAAATTGAATCTATTTATGAGTGATGAGGAATGACATTAAGATTTATAATTCTTAAAACATGTATGTGTCACATATGCATGCCTAGTGATGTTTTAAAATAAGTTTTTTCAAGTTCAAGATCTCAAAAGATTGAATGGCTTGTGTTATTATTAAAACAAACTTCTAAGTTAGATTTTATTGTTACATGTATGTTATTAAACTTGAAATAATTTAGTAAATATAATAGTTTAAAGCTAATTTACATTTTATGAAATTTTTTTATTAGTGCTTGATGACTTATCGTCTATGATATATTTAAAAAAATATAGTTTGGTCATTATTTGTTCATTTTTACGATTTCAAAAATGAATTTAAAGTTTTATTGTTTATTCTTTATATTCGATCTCTATTTTTCCATGAATAATTCATTTTTATAACATTTTATGCCTTTAATATTGATTAAATATCTTTTTATAAGTTTTAGGTGTGCCAAAATTAAATTTAAAAATATTTCATATTTAAGATATAATAATATTTACAAATATAATGACACATAAATTCACACACACACACACACGCACACACACACATATCACATCAAAATAAATAAAAAAATATATGCCTTCAATGGGCTTTATTAGATCTGATTGACTATCTAATTGTCACACATACTTAATTGGTTAAATCAAGCATGCATTCAGGTGTAACCAATCCTCATTTCATGTTAATTGGTTGCAATTAGGTTTGTGAGGAGAGATTAATTACAATACTTTTCTAATTAAACTAATTACATGATTGATTAAATAAAACACATAATTTTGGATAATCAATCCCCAGTTCATACTAATTATTTGTAGTTAGGTCACTAGTCTCATTTACCCTAACTCACATGATTTATTAAATTAATTACTATATTGGCTCAATTAAATCTAAATAGGGCTTAATATAAGACAATTGCACTAATTGGTCACGTCCTCTTAAGATAGTCACATCTCATTAAAATAATCATTTTCCCTTATGAAGGCCACCATATCATGTATCATCAATACCCAATGTAATAATTAGTTACAATAGGAAATGTTTTCGATCGAATAGCCCCAATTACACAGAGTGTTGAATAAATTGCTTGATTGTATTAATTTGATAGGAAATTGATGATAACTATGTAGAAATTAATGATAATTATTTTAAACAAGGTTTTTAGGGATTGATCATTTTCCATTATGCACATGATTGACTAAATTAATTGATTAATTGAACTAGATTAATTTACTCCCAAAATTAATTACAAATAAACTTATAATAATTAAAATTAATTATACTTTTAATTGACTAAATTACTTGATTTTTTCAATCAAAATGTAAAAGTAAAAATCTATAAAAAAAAATTAACACACATATTCTAACTCAAAAGGTACTGATTTTACCCTCTAGAGTACAACAATATGTATTAAGACTTTACCCAATAATCCCACATTTCATGTCTATGTGGGTAGGGGGTTATGAAAAAAACTCTTACAACCATGAGTGTGATAATTAAACCCCACATGTCCATAAGTTTTCTACCAATATCCTTAAATTTATAAGGTTTATGGTCATAATGAGTTTGATTGTAATTTATTCAATCATAATTTATTTATATAATCATCGATATCTATTTGGGTTATTATTTTGTAATATCAATACCACAAATGTAACATTTGTACCATGTAGACAAGGATATATGTGCACACATGACTATATGGTTAGATAATAATATACAAGTACTATTAATTAAATTATTTTTTAACTTTTGCTTAAAAAATTAATTAAAAATATTTTTTTTAATCAGTAAAAATGGGTTATGGGATCTTTTTATATTAATATAGAAAATTCTTATAAAATGATCATAAAAATAATCAAAACATAATGTTGTTGTATTAAATATTTCATATGTAAAAAAAACTTATAAAATACATATATAAGTAAAAAAATTTAATTAAAAAATAAATAAATAAATGTTTACCTATACCTTCCGTAACTATATATACATGAGTTTTTTATATCTCTATCTGAAAAAAATGATTTCCAACAAAATAAACCTAAGCATGTCATATATTCCCAATAAAAATGCATTACCATTCTCAACCAAAATATATATCCAACCATTAATATAAAGTGTAAGAAGAAAAACCATAAAGAAAATAAAATTCTATATTTTTATCCATTATCTTTCACAACCATTACTAAATAACCCATTCACCAAACAAAAGAGAAGAATAATTCATAAATTCTTATAACTATCGTCCATTCCAATTTATAAGCTTTTGTTCATAGGAATTTTAAGGTATAGTTTGTTCCATTGAAATATACCAAAGCAATTCCTTTTCACATACCATCCTAAAATCTTGAGGGGAAATATGTGGTGAGTCCCGAGGAAGAATAAAACCTCTCTTACTTGTTTTTACTACTTATATGAATTTAAATTTTCAAGTTTCTTCCAATAAATGTATTTGGTTTGATAATAAATAAATATTTATTTTTATATTTCATAAATGATAGATTTCAATAGAGATCCTTATTAAATTGTCTCACTAGGTCCTAAATAAAATATATGGAGCACTAAATTCAACAACTTTTTCCCCACACCGAAAGTGTTATTGAATATATGTTAGAGAAGTCTCAATCTAAGTATAGGGGTAAACATTACTAGCATTTCCAAGAGAACACACAAAGGGTGGGTGGTGAATTATGGGTGTATATGAACAAGGAAAGGCTCCAAGGATAATAAATAAATCTCTAGCCATTACGATATGTTCATTTTTCCATCATGGAGGAGATTGTTAAGAATTATTCTAGGCTCAAGATACCTTCATTGATGAAAATTTAATGAGTTATTAATTTATAGCATTTCAATTTTTGTGATATATTCATGCTAGATGATGAGGAAGAATAAGGAAAATTACTACCCTCAATATAATACTTAGTGGTGAATGAACAAGGAGAGATTGAGGAAGATGTCATGTTACAATAGAACGTAAAATACAAATGTAGGAGTAATAAGTGTCATAATAGGTTGGATTTAATGGGAATATGACAATCTAGGTAAGATGTTATTCCAAAGAGAAGGTGGAGGATTTGTTTCGACATCTCCTCAACCATTGGATGTTTTTATGGGGAAAAAGTGCTCAAACAAGAGAGTTATGATCCATTTAGATCAATAAAATAATCCGTTCATTAGATATCAGATAGAAAACCCAAATTCAACAACTAAAAAAACATTAAGGGATTAGTTCTAGACTTAGTTACAAAACATTAGCTTCATGTAAGTGGTGGTAAAACAACTTTATGTTATTATAAGCAATGGTTACAAAATAACTACTCTACATCAACTAATAGTTTCACATCTTGTACCATGTGTAAATTATTGTGAAGACTAATTACCCATTGATTATCAGATTCTTAAGTCTGATTAACATTAATTATCAACCTAGGGTATGTACAATTTTCAAGGATGTCAGCACTATATATGCATTATTGATTCATAAATTAGCTTGTTTTACTAGTTGCAATATAATGAACCTATGTTAAATTCACCAGATAGTTATACTATGAAACTATTATGAAAAAAATACAAAAATACTTCACGCTTATAAATAACACATGCATCACACTTTATATAATCAAATTAATAATGAAATCTCCTTACTCACTCTTAACTAAAGAGGGTTAGTATCTTCACTACAACTCCTTCTTAGGGGGGCCTTCCTCATTCAGATCTGAGTTCCAACCCTTCTCTAAGAGATTTACAAAATATTCTTATAGAATCAAATTTCTCATTACTCAAATATGTAGCAATTGAAGATTTCTACATAAAATTACAATGCAATGACTTCTATAACTCTATTAACTATTCAATCTTCAATTTCAACATATTAACTCCTAATATAATCTAGGTTCTTCCATCAAATACAGAAGATAGTTTATTAACTTCTAACCAAAGACACCAAACTAGGAAAAATATAAATAATTTAGAAATTTCCCTAATCAATTTTCAAGTGGTTAGTAATCGAAGTTACTTATTTTAGGTTTGACTGGGTTAAGGACAAGGTATTTTATTTTTTTATTTTATTTCTTTTTGTCTCCTTCCCAATGTCCTTGTCTTTCTCATCTTTGGTAGCACATACAAATTTTCTTGCATACAGGGAATCTGTATAATAGTTATGGTCCTTTCCAATCATCTATTCTGTTATGTACCTAGGGATATGATATATGGGTTGATGGAGATGCTGACATAGCCACCCGCTCTGTGAATTGAACCCAGGTGGAGGCTCTGATACCACATGTAATGAACCGCTACACTAAAACCTTGAGGCCTGCACTACATTGGTTTGATCAATTGAGCTGTATAGAAAGGTTTTATTCATGGAATGAAATGAAATAGATCTTTTTAGATCATTGGGATATAAAATAAGAAGTTGAAAAAGAAGAAGCAGTAGAAGAAGAAGAATCAAAAAAAGAAGAAGAAATAGAAGAATCAGCAGAAGAACAAGAAGAAGAAGTAGAAAAAGCAATAGAAGAAGAAGTAGAAAAAGCAATAGAAGAAGAAGCAGATGATGATGATGATGATGAAGAAGAAGAAGAAGAAGAAGAAGAAAAATAAGAAAAAGAAGAAGAAGAAGAATTGGATGATAAATGTTCAAATTATTTGGCTCTAAAGAAATCTGAGTCAATTTTTCAATTTCATGGATGCATTCAAAAGAAAAGGGTTATTGTGTCCATAAACCCTACCAATAAGTATAACTTCATCACCATGAATGTGTCCAAGCATCTACATGTTCAAGCAAAGAATATCAAAGAGGTTCAAGTAGATGGTAAGAATATTTCAATGTTTGAAGATCTAAAGCTCATTATGGAAAAATATGTTTTGCATTCAGATTTTTATGCTTTGGATATGGATGATGTGGATATAGTTCTTGGATATCAATGGTTAGAGACTTTGGGAACAATGAATATTAATGTTTAGAAAAAGTTCATGAAGTTTTGGTATAAGAAAAAGAAGATCACTTTACAAGATATCATAGTGAAAAAGGCACCAATAACAATCCAGGTAGATCATGAGGATGAGATGGAAATAGGTGATGAAAAGCATGATGAAGATTCAGATGATATAGATAAAGACACACTACAAATGAACACTTCATCTACTGAAGAGACAAAGAAGGAAAAAGTGGAAGAGGTAGAAGTAAAGGTGGATAAGGTCAAAGTATTGGAAAAGGTTGAGGTATATAGACACCCACATCATCATGAAAGGAAACAATCACGAAACCAGGTGAGGAAGTCTCATAATAACTATCATTTTGTGTATACAGGGAATACAATTTCCAATCATTATGGATATGCATGGAATCCAAAGAAAAAATACTATGGCACATGGAATGAATGGGGAAATCATTATGACTATGCATGGAAGAATACCTACTATGGTCATGGTTGGAATCAGAGAAGCGTAGCAGAATATGGTACATGGAAAAAAAAGTGAAGTAACTATGCTGGGACACCAAAGTAATATAATTATGATCATGAATGAAATTAGAGGAGCACGAGGGAATTTGGAAACGAGCTTGGAGAGCTATCACCTGCCAAGATCACATTTGGATGGCTAGATGATCAAGATTGGAGATACGTGTGCAATGATTTGAAGCACACTCATTATTTGGTTTCTTCCTATGTTTCGGGGATGAAACATGTCAAAGAGGGAAGTAATGTTAAGTACCTAGGGATACGATATATGGGTTGATGGAGATGCTAACATGTGGCACACATCCCCTTAGTTAGTTATATGGGTACAATATATTAGGATAATAAAGTAACTTGTGGAAGTAGTACATTGGGTAATGGTTGGCCTACATTGGATTAGGAGGTTACCCATCCATGGGTTAGATAGATGTATATATATAGGAGATGAATATCATGGTAAAGATATTAAGTAAGCATTGAGTCTTTTATTGTAAGAGGCTATTGGAGGTTGTCCCCTTGAAGAGACATTGTGGAGTTATTCCTTCCTAAAGGAGTATTATATGGTGTTTCCCTACCTTAAGGGTATTTCTGCATATATTGAATATCAAGATCTTATTATATTCAATTCTCAAGGCAGCTGGATGTGTCATTAAGATGTGATCACAATAATAGCTTTGTTTTATATAGTGGCTATGGGCAACCTATAGGTGAAGCCTATAGTTGCTACGGGCACTCTACAATGGCTAAAAAAAACATGTAGATGAAGCTTATAGTTGCTATGGGTACTCTATAATGGCTACAGGAAACTTGTAGGTGAATTCTAGAGTTATCATGGGCAACCTACAGTGGCTATGGGTAACCTGTAGGTGAAGCCTACAATTGTTTTGGGTAATCTGTAATGGCTATGGTTAGCCTGTAGGTGGAGCCTAAAGTTGTTGTGGGTAGCCTTTAAATTTTGTGCCCAAATGAGACCCTGCAACCTTATGTTATCCTTCATATGCTTGTTAAATAAAGTTACACAAGTATAATCTAATAAAATAAAAAACATTAATAATTCATATATACACATACACACACACACACACACACACACACACACACACACACACACATGTATATATGTATGTATGTGTGTGTGTATATATATATACACACACAAAAAAAAATAAAAAAAATCATAAATTCATTCATTCATTGGTACGAGTCATGGATGGTTATGGAGATTTACATAAAAAAGATATATACTAGGTATGGATGAGGCTATAAAATAGAGTAATTAGTGGCCTTATCACACCCCCTACTTAACCTCTTGCTCGAACTCAAGCAAGCCTTGGTTGTATTTTGAAACCACATAATTTTATGAAATCAAGGGGCTCAGTGCAGCCTAACCCTTCAATGATATAGAAGCCTTTAGCACCATCAATGTTCTCCCATCTTCTATTCTCAACCTCTCTATCAACTGGGAACTTTCCCTCCCAGTCAAAAATTAGGATCCAAAACAAAAGATGTTGAAACATCAATCCCAACCATTTTACCTTTCTCCTCCTAACAAGATCAATATACATGTATACTATGTGTATGACCTCCCTAAATTTTTGAGGGGAAAAAGGTTCCTTTATTTTTAAAGCATTAGAGAGTCCTGCCCATCTGTGAGAACAAGAAAGATAAATTTGCTTACCATCTCCTTCCATAAGTCTCAAATAATGATTCTGAACTTCTACCTATTTTTTGATAACCCATGCTTGTGGAGTACTTGAGATCATGAGGGGGATTCATTCTTATATTATAGCATCTAAATTACTTGATTCATTCTTGATCATCAGGGTAGCTTCTTTTTATTTTTATTGATACTATTCCACTTGTTTCCTTCTTCCTATTTCATTAAGAACATATGAAGAAAATGCTTTCAGTTGGACATCCCCTAATAGATGTTAGGATCTACATCACTAGGTACAAAATATTAGTATATATAAAGCTCACTTAACTGAGCTTGGAGGTTAGGTTCAACTTGTCTATATACTTCAAAGAAAGATTTAGGGTCACAAACCATGTAAGACTGATCATCATAGATCATGTCATATCTAAATTTAATCCATCTCTCTTCTAAGTAGATAACATACACCCTAGAAGGTGATCTACACTCCATTAACATTTTAGTGGTTTCATGCATTTTATTAATCTTTTCCTTTAGATACTTGATCCTAGTTTCAGTCATTTCTAGTTTTTATTTTAAGTCATCTTGTTGTTCTCTTGTTTCAACATATACCTTAAATATTTGTACTAACTTCTTGTAGGAAGTTTCATCATCACCAAATTTTTTCTTAAGAAAATGTAGGAGGTCATCAATTTCTACAGGTGTGACAGATAAAAGATCCACATCAATAACTTCTTCTATTGTAGGTGTTTTTGTAGTGGACAATGGAGGAAGAAATATATTGCATAAGGGTACCAAAGCCAGAGCATAATCTGTTGCAGTTGCTTTTATGGCCAAGGTAGATGAAGGTGTTTTAGGTTCCTCCAAGGAAGCTACTACAAGTTCCTCCAATAAACTTTCTTTGTCCATAGAAGGTTCTATAAATTCTATTTCCCCTAGAAGTGTTTTAATGCCTCTCTTACCTTTGAATTATGTTATCTCATTCCTCATCCTGTATATTTATTTCATAGATTGTTCTAATGTTTGGAATTCCTAGGCATGAGGAAATATCCCTTGTTCTACTTCTTTTTTCATAGTTTCTTCTTCTCCTGTAGGCTGATTTGTCATTCTCAATTCTTCTTCTGTATACTTAATGTGTTTGAGGAGATTAATATCTTCCTCAATGAATCTAGATGGCTGGGGTGATTGTTCTTCTTTCTTGGTAAATTCCTCATCAATAAACCATTCTTTAATTTTAAACCCATCAAGGCTCTTTTGAAACTTGGGCTCTTTCTTTGGCTTTTCATCCTTGTCAGAGTTTATGAAACTCTTAACTAAGATCTCTCTAAGAATCCATTGCCATAGCCATAGAGATTAACATATTTCTCACGCAATAAAAAACTATCTATTAACAGAAGAATAGATTACAATGTGAATCACTCCTCTATGTCTCCATATCTTCCATGTTATGAAATACACTCTAGGAGTGTCTATAAATAGGAGAGAGAGAGTGTGAGTGGGTAAGTGGGGGTAGGTATGTCGACGTAATGTTGACATCCACCTAAGTACACTTAACAAGTAATTAACCCACACTAATTAGTCTAACACCCTCCCTTAAGCACAACTTAGTGAGCAGTGAAAAATAAAAGAGTGTAAGACTTCTCAAAAGATAGGTCTTGGAAACTATGCCATGTTGGGTACCTATGTACAATGTCAAGAGAATCAAGTGAAGAAGCCAGTGTCCTAATGGATGCTAATCTATCTTACTAGAATACATGGATGCCAATCATTGTAACTACCAAGTAAATTAGGAACTGGTGCTAAATACAGGGATCAACTGGAAGTCACACTAATCTCCAAAAGACTGGGTAGAAGATGAAACCTGAAGAATCATTGCTAAGCATCCCCCCTCAATGTTAAACACCAAACACCAAATAAGTTGACATTGTATACACTAGAATAGCTCCATGTCATGCTAAATGAGACTGTCAAACTGTCGAAGAGGACAAGATGACACTAAGATTCACCATAATAGATGTAATCAAGTTTTTGGAGACTGTCAACTATCAAAAAAGTGGTGTCAAAAATATAGAAGAGTACACCAAAGAAGGCCAACAAAAGATGAGACATTATGCAATCCTCATATGGGTTCTGACAAATGAAGTACCTGAATAAGATACCAATATACAAAGGAGGAAGCTAGACTCATTATTGTGATAAAAACATGAAAGCACATATGCACACAAAAGATGCAAAAATATAACTCTTAGAAAGTGGAGAAAAGAGAGAAAACCCGTAAGAAAAACTCCCTCCCAAAAGAGAGAAAAAAATAGAGAGCAAGAAATCCCTCCATAGATGATGTTGAAAAACTCCACTCTAAGTACCCACAAGTCAAAAAAGGACTCAATTTATATGAGTGGTATGAATCCACTACTATATAACATAAACAACTGACATTGGGCTTCACCAGAATAGCTTCAATCAAGAAGACTGTCAGTGGTGATGAAAGTAAAAAAAAAGTACTGTAAGTGCAAATAATGTTCAACACCAAGAAGCAAAATGTACATCACACCTGCCCATACTATTGAATGGATGGAGTGGAAAAAAGAGGTATGTATGAGTGGTCTAAATCCACTACTCGAATAACAAACAAGCTAACACTGTATACATCAGAATAGCTCCAAGAATGAGGAGACTAACAACTGTAAAAAAAGGTGTCAAAAATGCAAAAGATGCTCCACAAAATAAGGGAGCAAAAAAGTGTCTCCATAGAAGAAGGTGAGGCACTAAGAAAGGGGACTTGAGGAGACAAGACACAACTATTAGTGTGTCAATGTACTAATTCATGTCATGGGATAATAAAAGAGTATGGAAAATAGAAAAAAAAACCATGATATATGTAAACACACTAGAGAATGATCAGCCACCAAAAAAAAATGTGTAAAGCACATGCAAGGATGTTGAGCTCATCCAAAAATGCATTCAAGATGCATATATGAAGTACAATGTAGGGCTCATAACATAAAAAAATCCATAGTAGTGACTATGTACTCTCAATAATAGGACATTAGACTCAGCTAAAAATGCGTCCATGAGTGCAACAAATGATGGTAATGCAAAGAAGCAAGAAAGAAGTATATTTTCCCTATGAGGGGGTCTGACCTCTTGCCAGACTAGACCTCACCCTCTGATCTTTGACAAATGAGATAAGGTACATGCAAAATAATGAATAATCCCTCTATAAATGCTCACAAGATAGAAAAATGTGTCACCATTGAAATTTCACCATAGAATGTAATCAAAGGCAACACACTGATGCAAAGAGGCCTCCTAGAATAAAACACTTTATAAAATAGTTAATTTTACACTATAAATAGGACCATTGCATGGGAAATTTAAAAACGTCAACTTTTGAAAAAGATGGTGCTCAATATCGGGTTACCAATCAAAATTTATTAAGCAAACAATTTTCCCATAAAAAATGCCGATTTAATAAAATTTGCACTAAATGTTAAAAAAAAATGTACTACAACAAAGGAAAACCTAGCCTTCCAACCACTCATTGGAATTGACACAAAACCATGATTTCAATGGTTTTGTTTGTGAGGGGTAATTGACCTCCTGCCAACCTGGGCCTCATCCTCTATCTTTAAGAAATGAGAGAAGAGGGGAAAAATAAAAACCATTAAAATAGTTCCTTACAAAATATTGTTTTTGGAAAAAAAGAATCAAAAATATGTGCTCACACACCATGTGAGAATATAAAATAGCCCCTCCCACTTCACATGCAAAATGGCCCCACAAATCACTGCCAAAAAAATTGTCTCCTATGCAAAAAAATAATATATTAAAATATTACCAATTTGTCAAAAAACAAATTTGACTTGGGTAAATTAAAGCAGCTAGTGGGTTGGTGGTGGAGACTACTGTGAGAGGAAGGAAGAAATCATACACCTCCATTTGGCAGTTGTTGACCAGATGAATGGTAGGCCACATGAAGTTTGTCCATCACACATTTTACCACCATGATGTCTAAAGAAAAAGTGGCCAGGGGTGGCATGACAATGTGGAAGGAGGTTGCAAGGTTGACGGGGAATGTTTTCAAACTTCATAACAAACTATAGGAAAAACTATGCCTAGCCAAGCTTCTGTACAAAAAAACTTCAACCAACTATTAAAAAAATGTGTCTGTCTACAAGTCCTAGGTTGTGACACTGCCAAGGAGGATGGCAAGCAGGGTTGTTACATGGTTGGATGGGTGGTCATGATCTTGTCTCATCATTTGACACAATAGACTCCAAATTCCATGCTCCTACTCCTACACATTCTACCAAAAAACTTTCCTCCAATGCTTTTCTACTCTTGGTCAGATCTAATGCCCATGCATGGAGATAAACACATATGTGTAGTCAGTTGAAATCCTTGTTGAAATGGAATGTTGTTCTAGTTGAGTTGATCGGTTGAGATAAAAATAATGGTGGTATCACTGTAGGTTGGAGGAGGAATGGGCAATGGAGGAAGACCAAAGGCATAGAATGAGTAGATGATACCAAAAATAATGATGCCAAGACTACAAATCTTGTTGGTTTCCAATACAATAGAAGATACCAATGATAAAATAGGATTACAAGCTGATAAAACAAGAATGATATCATGAAATAAAGTTCAATATGATGCCAATTTTCAAAAAATAGTGCCTAGCAAATGAAAAAGACTGAGTTTTGAATAAATAAGCAACAATCACTCCCTCTCCAATGCCAAAACTTGTAGGTGATCAAAATCAGAAAAATCCAGTGCTACAAAGGAAAAAAAAAGGAGCAAATTGAACTCTTTCCCACACCACTTCTACTACATCTAATGCCTTGCAGCGTATGACATCATGAAAAAATCCTAGAATAGTAGATTAAAACAATCATAACTTTCTTAATACTCATCAAAATTTTAAACCATAAAATGTTCTAGAAAATTGGGAGAGAGGAGCTCATAACTCAGAAATAGTTTCGTAAAATTCCTTTGGAGTAGAAATAAGCTGATCAAAAGATATCATGTTTTGGCAAAAAAAACATAATTTTGCCCAAAAATGGATTTATCAAAAAATGACCATGCAACTTATTCAAACTAAAAAATAGAGGTATGGTTAGAGGTGAATCACCTACACAATGAGGGTTTTGACAAACAATGCAAAAAATAGTGTACATCTAACACAAAAAATAAATCCAACCAACCCAAATGTCAATCTTCAAATACCATATAACAAAGGGAGAACATAAACACACTAAGTAATGGAAATTTGAAATGGCTCTAATACCATGTCAGAGTTTGCAAAAATCTTAACCAAGATCTCTCTAAGAATCTATTGCCATAACCATGATGATTAACCCATTGCTCACACTATAAAAAAACTATATATTGACAAAAGAATAGATTATAATGTGAATCACTCCTCTATGTATTCATATCTTCCATGTTATGAAATGCACCCTATGAGTGTCTATAAATAGGAGAGAGAGTGAGTGAGTGGGTACATGGGGCTAGGTATGTCTACATAATGTTGACATCCACCTAAGTAAGCTTAACAAGTAATTAACCCACATTAATTACTCTAACAATCCTCACTTATGTCTATGGGTGAGGAGGCTATATTTTTCTTTTGTTTCTTAATTATTTGAGATCTCCTAGGAGGAGGTCTCCTTTGTCTTGATATAGCGGGTTTTTTTCTTTAATTTTCATCTTCCTTTCATGAGGGATGGCTGATGGAACTTGTTCTTTTTATATAGCAGTTGATGGAAGAACTTCCTTTTGTCCTGAAGGAGCCATGGTGGAAGAATCAATCTATGGTGAGGAGATAGTGGGAGAAGGAATATGTTATTATGGACTTCCCTCATCTATGTCAGAAGGAGGTAGAACTAGTTTTCTTCTCTTTCTTCTACCCATAGCAGTTTTAGATGGACCCTTAGTAACTACGGGCTGGCTAGTAGCACTAGTGCCCACAACATCTTCTTGTATAATCTGTTGGGCCTCCTCCTCAGGGGATTCCTCTTCATTATTACCCTCTTCTTGATAAGGTTCATTATTTCTCAGGGATAAAAACTATTCCCAACTTAGATCAAGTCTAACAAAGTTTATTCCATGTTTAGTTATCAATCATATTAGGCAATGATGGGATAGGGATTTTCCAATACCTTTCTGATACTCTTTGGACATCCTTCTTAGAATTTTCCATAGGTGATTTGGAACATGAATGGTTTTGTCATGCCTTAAATGATACAAAAATTTAAACTGAAGAATATAAATTAGGGAATACCTTCCTTCACATGTCATATATTTGATGTGTATGAGGGTATCTCCCTCTAGGCTATAGGTAATCTGAGTCTCTCTACACCAACTTTCTTTAGTACTAGTCTTTCATCTTCCTGACAACATTATTGTTTCGATTCTTGACCATTGGGTTTGTCTTGCCAGTTCTCTCCTATACTTGGCAGTCCATTTGCCTAGCTCACCAGTTCTTTAGTGACTGAGAATGTGATGCCATGTATAGTAGCTTGGTCTCCAGTAAAGGATCTTGTGAATTCCATAGTAAGGGGTTCTGAGAAATGTTGCAATTACTCAAAATACGTAGTTTAACCATCTCTATTGGAGATAACCTAGATGGATTGGTCTCACTAAATTTACCTATGATCCATGGGTTATCTCCTCACAACTGACCCTCCCATTCTATTAAGTTTAACTTTTTATGCCAATCCTTTCAACCAGTAATTAGCAACACACTCTATTAGGCTTATAAAAATCTACCTATAGTAAAACAAGGTTTATTCACTAATGGCAGTTTGTAGTTGTAGGTTGTAGGGTTTCAATTTTTGGTGTGCTTCAACTTTACGTGAATGCTTGTACTTGCAATGGAAAGCAATGAAATTGATTTTTTTACATATAGAGTATTATGGCTTCATTATGGCATCTAATCCCACACGTATGGATCCTATAATACATGATATTTTCACCCATAGCATCCTCCTCCCCATGTGAGTCATCATATGTCCTCAAGTGATGTGGAGTGAATAGGATGGAAGGGATAGAACAAGGTCATAATTAGGGGTATAAGTGTGGGTTGGGACATCATCATGTGGGTTTAAGTGTGAGTTGAGGGGAATTAATAAATGACATGTTTCATGATTTAATATGCTTTTTAATATCATACATGCTATATTGAAACAATGAATACTTTTCAATTATCAAAATATATGATGTACCTTTTTAATGATTTACGTAGGGTTATGCTAAGGATTTACATATGAGTGTTTGCATGCAAGTGATTGATGGAATGCAATGATTATACTTATAATTGTAAATAGACTGAAGTGGGCCCCTCTGGAGTAATTATGAGATCACAAGATGGTAGGCTTCTATGGTCCCCTCAACATGCTTGTATGTGATTCATGACAGCCTACATGGAGCTAGAATAGGGGTCTTAGACTTGGATAAGAGATGACTGATCTCCTACCACAAGGTGGTTATTACAGAGATAGATGATCCATGTCAGGTGTTGCATGAATATGGAAGAGGGTAGCTAAAGGTTTTTTGCTTTATGATCTTCCTTTGCATGAGATTGCATGATTTTCCTATGTGTTATGTTACTATTTATGGATTCTACCTAGTGACTTTGACTTATATTTAGGGGTAGGCCTAAGTAAGGTTTCAAATTTTATACTCGAATACTCTTTCATTCCTCCTCTATTTGGTCTAGTGTCTTCCTTGTATGCTCAAAATCTCATATCCAAGACCATATCTTAGAGTTTGGGAAGAACTATCCTGCATGTGCTTAGAGAGATGTTAGGGTATGCCTGAAATAGCTAGATATGGTCCCTATAGTAACTACAAGGTTGTTCTCAGCTATGGGAAATTTTCTCACAATAGCTATGAAAGAGTCTATAATAACTGAAAAAGGTGCCTATAGTAGCTACAAAAGAGCCCATAGCAACTGAAGGAGGTGCCTACAACAGTTACAAAATAACCCTTGGAAACTAGAATAAGATGAATAATTTTCTCAGAATGATTGTTTATTTTTTATTTTTGTTTCTACCCCTAAAGAGCTAGCAAGATGGTTTTCTATTTAGGTCTATTTTACAATTTTAGATAACCAGTAGGTTGGTTTTCTACCTAGAAACTACCAACAATACCTAAAAAGTGTTTTCATTATTGGATTGTTTTACTTTAACTACTACTTGCAGTAGAATGTTTATTCTGGATCCTTGTCAAGTCAGTGGTGAGGGTGACTAGTCAAGGACCAAGTGAATGTCTTAGTCTTCATGCTAGAGGAGGGTTAGGATGTCATCCTCTCTTTATTCATTTGTGTTTTGATTGGTTCTCCTTTTTTCTGGTGAGACATCATGTTGATCCAACACATCATTATATCCATTTCATAATTGCATGCGTATGTGCTTAGAAAACTCTTAAGTGAGTGACTTTTTATATAACTTTAGTCTGTGGCCATTGACTAGTAGATAAAATCTTATAAGATCTATGGTTTGGAGTTGCACTTATCTATTATCATAAACATGCTCAATCTCAAATGGACCAAGCCATCTGGTTTGGAGTTTGCCTTTGTGATCCTTGTATTTTGAATAAAAAAGAAGGGCCCAATATCCTACATTGAATTGTTTGGTCTTAATGTACCTATCATGCCAAATAATCCATTGGTGTTGTACAAGTTCTATGGTCTATAATGTTTGTTGTATGTATTCATCTAAGGCATTCAGTTTCATAAGTTTTTCTTTTTGTGCTTCATATATATCCATCCTAAGTGCTAGTGTTGTCCATAAGGTCTTATGTTCAAATTCTATTGACAAGACATGTTTCTTCTCATAGACTAACTCATATGGAGTGAAGCATGTAGTAGTCTTCTACATGATTCGATAAGTCCAAACAGCTTCAGGAAGTCTAGCCTCCCAATTCTTATGGGACATTTAACAGTCTTGGTCAAAATATTGTCTAACTCCCTATTGGTGACTTCCACCTGTCCATTGGACTATGGATGATATGGAGTTTATTTCTTATGCCTAATCTCATATTATTAGACCAAAGTAGTAATTAAACTAGTAGTGAATTAGGGTCCTTGATCAGTGACTATTTCTCATGGCACACCATATCTTGTGAATATTTCTTCCTAGAAGAAAGCTACCACCTTCTCATCCTTGGCATGTGTAATAGCCTTGACTTCCACCCATTTAGTGACATAGTTAGTACATACAAAGATGTACTCTTTATTATTAGATTTTGGATCAAAATGTCCTACAAAGTCTAAGCCCCATTTTTCAAATGTTTCAAGCACCATTTGAGGTTTCAAAGGCATCTAATCTAAATGTGTAGGTCTCTCTATGTGATGACATCTATCACAATGAGCAGTATACCTTATTGCATATTTATTGAGTGAGAGCCAATAATATCCTATATTCAAGATTATTACTATTGTATGCTTGGCTACAAAGTGCCCTCCACAAGGTTCATCATGGTAGGCTTTGAATATATCTATAACTTCATCTTCTTTGAGATATATTTTGATGATGGAGTTAGGTCTAGTATAAAAAAGAAATCTAGATAGCTATGAATACCTACCACTTTTCTAAATCAAATTTCTTCTTTGTTTAGGGAGGAAGTGTTGTGGGAGTAACCCTCTGGCAAGGTAGTTAGCAATGTCAACATACCAAGGTGTGGTAAGGGTGAGGGAGAATAGGTGCTCATCTAAAAATGAGTCATCCACTATGGTATCTTCTTTAGGGGATTGTAGGCATTATAAAAAATCAGCCAAAACGTTGTCCCTACCAGGGTTATCTATAATGGTGATATCAAATTATTGTAATAAGAGCAACCATCTTATTACTTTTCTTGGGATATTTGGCTTGTTCATAAGGTATCAAATGGGTGCCTGGTCTGTATGAACAAAATATTGATACCCTATGATGTAGTGATGGAACTTGTTAATAGCGTAAACTACTACCAAAAACTCTTTTTCTGTACCTATGTAATTTAATTTTGTTGCTTGTAGGTTCTTGCTTATGAAATAGATAGAATAATTGAGTGATCCCTATTTTTAGCCTAACACAGATCCTAGGGTAGTATCTAAAGAGTCTATGTTAATATGGAAGGGAAGCTTCCAATCTGGACCATATAAAACAGGGGTGGTGGTCAATAATTCCTTCAATTATTTGAAGGTTTTATCATAGGTAGGAGTCTAGATGAATTCAACATCTTTAGTCAAGAGAGTGAATAATGGTGTTGCTACCTTGCTGAAATTATTGATAAATATCTTGTAGTAACTACAATATCCAAAAAAACTCTTGACATATTTTTGTTTCTGAGAGACAGATATTTTTTATGATGCTTATTTTTGTAAGGTCAACATTAATTCCTTCAATAGATACATGGTGGCCTAAGACAATACCTTTTGTCATAAGCATGTATCATTTCTTATGACTTAAAGACAAATGGTGCTCCTAATAACATTGTAGCACTTTCTCCAATTTGTTCAAGCACTCATCAAATGTTTCTCCATAAACAGTGAAGTCATCCATATAAATTTTTACACATTCATTTGCCATATCTGCAAAGATACTCAAGACAACCCTTTGGAATGTTATAGGAGTGTTACACAGCCCAAAAGGTAATAAAAAATAAGAATAATTTCCCCAAGGATAAGTGAAGGTGGTCTTATCCTAGTCCTTAGGGGCAATGCTAATCTAGTTGTAATTATTGAAGCCATTCAGAAAGGTAAAATATTTCTTCCCTACTAGTGTGTCCAACACCTGATCAATGAAGGGCAAAGAAAAATGATCCTTTTTGGTTGTTGTATTAATTTATTTTTAATATATGAATACATGTTATTATTTATTTTTATTTGGTATAATTACCAAAGGTGAAACCAATTAACTATCTGAGATGGGGTATATAAATCTAGTGGTCAATAGTTTCTACAATTCCACTTTGACTATTTCTCTAAAAGCTAAATTCATCTTACATTGTGGCTATCTGATTGGTTGGCACTCTTATTTAATATAGATATGATGTGTGCATATTTATGGGCTGATTTTGTGCATGTTCTCATACTCTTATGCAAAAACATGTTAGTTTGCATGCAACATGCTAACTAGGCAGTTTTCCTCATTGGACTCCAACTTGCTATTAATAAGCAATGTTTTTCTTAGAGATATTTAAATTTTTCGTGAGAGTGCTTTCATCATTTATATATATTTAATAGATATGGTTTGGATATAGATATGAGAAAATAGCTAGTGAAATATTTCTTGTATAGATGCATTAGATTTATCTGCTTTTTAGAAGCAAGAAAATGGGCACTCAACACATTGCAGTTGGCTGAGATTTGTAGAATGAGTTTAGTAATTATTATAAAGGATGTTAGAGAGAATTTTATCATCTTCCTGATCATTCAAGGTGCATGCATGGTCTATAGTGAATACAGGAATCCAAGGAGGCTACTCTGCCTCATCTTCTTCAGCCCATAACATAAGCTCTTAGTGTGGTTGCCATTGGAGATCAACATATTACCTAATTTGTAGCTGATGAAGGCATCAGTTGTGTCAAGGCAAGGGTATTCTAAGATAAGAGGATATCCACCCAAATTAGACTTAGACTATAGTATAATGAAATCTACAAGATACTCTCAAGAATCTACAGTAATGATAATATTTTCAATGATTCTTTCTAGTCTAATTGTAGATCTGCCAGCCATTTGTAGCATTGTAGATGTGGGATGAATATTATTCAACTGTAATTTTTGCATGGTTTCAGTTTTCATTACATTTATTGTATCCCCTAGGTCTATCAATGTATTAGATAGTTGTTGATCATGGATCTGGACTATTACTATTATGCATCCTAAATCTAAATATTTCTTTAATAGGGTGTTTCCCAACAAAAGATCTATTAGCTAGCTAATCACATACACTGTATTGTTTCCTTCTTCTTCCTTCCAAGTTTATGTAGACATAAGTATCTAATAGCCTTAGAATATATGGGCACATCCTTGATGGCTTGGAAGAGGGGAATTTTAACACATTTTTTTTATTTTTCCTATATAATCAAATTCAGGCTCAATTGCATGGTGCTGAAGGGTAAGACATTCTAGAAATGGTGGGATTATTTTAGAAATAGATTTATTTGCTAGTTTAGAGAGTTTTTGTGGTGATGAAGGTGGGTTAGCATGATCTTCTAGAGTTCCCTAATCTGAATCCATTATTATGGGTAGAGCTAGAGGTGGTCAAAATTTCTCTGAACGTAGGTGAACTTCACTGATGTTCACCATATATGCTAGGTACTAGACATGTTAAATACTAAAGGTTGGTTGAACCAACTTATTTTTAGTGTTCAACATGAGTTAGGTAGGGATATAATTAGGCTTCAGTGTAGCTTATGTATTGGGCATAAGAGAAAAAGGTTGTTTTTACTATGGAGGGAATCATCCTGGATGATTTTCCTAGGGTTGATGGGGTCTCCAGGGCTGCTACCACTAGTTTGTGAAGGGTGGGTCTTGAGGTGGTTTTCAATCTTGTGTCCAAGGTGGGGATGCATTTTTTGGAGGTTGTTAGGAGGTGGTGGGGTAGCTTGTTTGAGTGGCTACCAGCTGGAATTAGGTGGTGGGGATACATTTGGTGGAGGTTGTTAGGAGGTGGTGGGGTAACTTGTCTAAGGTGGTGGTCAGTTGGAATTAAGAGGTGGGACATTCATCCATGGACTAGTCCAATTGGGACTAGTTTTTACAAATTATGAGTTAAAGGAGGTAGAATTTGTAAAAGGTAGATTTTGTCCCATACTTGGATAAGATAGTCATTGAACCCATGGATTAATTTGTGAAACATAGAAAAATTGGTCTTCATCTCCTCTTACAGCATGCAACTCAACTATTTTAGGTTCTTCAACTATGATGTTAGCTACTTTAGCTCGAACCTTGTGACACATACAATATGTGTTCTTCCTTATACAATCTAAACAACAGATGGTCAAAGCATGATACAAGGTTATTTTCTTTTATCATGAGTACAAGCTATCTGTTTGGGTGGCCAAATGACTAATGATATCCTATTTCATGTCTTGTAATAGGTTACTAACTTCAGATTTTGATAGGCCACTTATAACTATCATTAGAATCTTGTTGCCCCTAACTTTATTTATGGTAGACTTGGAATAGTTCTTGTTCAATTCTATGATGTCTGAAAATGGTAGATGAGAGATATCTCCCCCACTCATTAGGTTATATTCTTCTAGATAGTCTTCTTTGACTCCTTTCAGGAAGATGAGTTTTAGAGGTTCTTCTCCTAGTGTATTTTTCTTGAATTTTTGTACAATAAACATGAACCGACATAGTCTTCCAAAGATTCGTCCCCTTCTTAAGTCATCTTGAAGATGTCATTTCTTCTATAAATTCTTCCTCATCCATATTCCTAATACTTATCCATAAATTTATTTTTTATATCCTCCCAAGTGAGGACTGAATTACTACCCAGTCCCATGAACCAACAAAGTGCTGAGTCCTTGAGGGTGGCTAGAAAAAGTTTTAATTTTTGTGCATCCTACCTATAGTCATAACCTCTATAGAGGATATCAAATTCAAACAAAAAGGTGCCTGGGTCTTCTAAGAATGTACCTATGAAATTGGGTAAGATTGAGGGTGGGATATTTTCATTTTTGTTACACCTGTTGCATCTGAAATAGGAAATTGAAAAGTAATTGTGTCTGGAGTCCCGTTATCATCCACAAAGTCTCTTTCTTTGTTCATGATGGATTTTCTTGTGATATGGATACCAAAGGCTCAAGATCACATCTTCAAATTTTGTATTAGTCTCTTCATCATTACAATAGTAAATGTGTATCGACTGCTTCACGGTATTATTTCTTGATGACAAATCTAAAGATTCTTCTGATCTTTCTAAGATTTGTTCAATAAATCCTTGATGGAATACTATTTTGATGCTACTTTATGGAGTATTTATTTCATGAATTTCTCATTTTTCATTTCTCCTTACTAACTTAGTGAATGCTTATATTTCTTTTTCTTTTTCAAAGGCAATAGTACTTCTTCTACAAACTACTTCTTTCAGTTTTTAGTGTTTCCTTCTTCAAGAGCCCTCTGACTTATGGTATATTTTTCAATATGATTCTTAGTTACTTTGGGTACTTGTGGTTCTTTCATAATATTAACTTGTGGATAGTTTGGTAGGAATCTCTTTTAATAATCTCTTTCTCTCTGCATAAATGTTTTGCTACACCTTTCAGTTGTCATGTTCCTTCCTACACAGGATTAGTGTCTTTTTGTTTTTCACGTGTTCCAAGGGGTTATTTCTGAATAAGAAAAAAAGTACAATAAAGGAGTACATAAATCAAAATAAATGGAATTTAAATTTTACTTCTAGAAAATAGTAAAATTATCTACTAAAAATGGGAAAATTACTTTAATAAACAAAAAATGAAATTGGAAAAATTATCCTAGAAAATAGGAAATGAAAGCAAGAAAATTATCCTAGAAAATAAGAAATGAAAGCAAAAAATTTATCCTATAAAATAAGAAATGAAATCAAGAAAATTAAAAGCATACCTTGCAAAAAATAAATAACTCTTGCAGAAAATAAATCCTACAAACATGAACTAAGTAAATTACAAGATTGAAAAGAAGCATTCAAGTCTATGCACCATTTACTTCTAGAAACATAGACATCTGGCATAAGACACTATAGTGCCATCACTCGACTTGCCTGGCTATAAATATACGTCTAAGAACTTAGACATCTGGCATAAGACACCGTAATGTCCTCACTCAACTTGCCTAGCTAGGTAGAACAATGCATTAACCAATCTTAAAAAAATAATGATTGATTTTAAAAAACAACAATTGACACCCTCCTTGGTAATGGTGTCAAAATGTTGTGTAGACTAATTACCCTAGTGAATACTAGATTCTTGAGTCTAATTAACAGTAATTATCAACCTAGGGTACATACACTTTTTAAGGATGTCAGCACTATATATGCATTATTTATTCATAAATCAGCTTGCGTTACTAGTTGCAGTACAATGAACTTATGTTGAATTCACTAGATAGTTAACTATTATGATAGAAATACATAAATACTTCACACTTATAAATCACACATGCATCAAACTTTATATAATCATATTAATAATGAAATCTACTTACACACTCTTAACTAAGGAGAGTCAGGGTTTTCACTACAACTCCTTTTGAGGGGGCCCTTCCTCATTCAGAACTAAGTTCTAATCCTTCTTTGATAGATTTGAAATTTTTTCTTATAGAATCAACTTTCTCATTACTCAAATCTGTAGTAATTAAAGATTTCTATAGAAGATTATAATGCAATAACTTTTATAGTTCTATTAACTATCCAATCTTCAATTTCAACTCACTAACTTCTAATCTGATCTAGGTTCTCCCATCAAATATAGAATATAGTTTATTAACTTCTAACCAAAGACACCAAACTAATAAAAATATAAATACTTTAGAAACTACCTGAGTTAGCCTTCAAGTGGTTAGTAGTTGAAGTTATGTGTTTTAGGCTTGACTAGGTTAAGGATAAGGTATACTATTTTATTGTTTTATTTTTTTCTTCTTCCCGTTGTCCTTGTCTTTCTCATCTTTGGTAGTAAATCCAAATTTCCTTGCATGTAGAGAGTTTGTACAATAGCTATGGTCATTTCCAATCATCCATTCGGTTCCCAAGACAATTGGATGTGTCCTTAAGATGTGATCACAACAATGGTTTTATTTTGTAAGTTATGAATGTGGGTACAAATATGGATAAATCATTATACGGTTTGTATGTGGGCTCATCCTAGTAGTGATGTTAATATGAAATGACAAAACTAGATTCCAAATGGGAATAGGTGGTATAATATATCAAAATATATCATGCATAAAAATAATTTAGGCATTTAGTTGTATGTAGGATAATGTCATATCATGATATGTAACTAATCATGGATATGTAAGTGATGGATAGGGATATCATGCCACAGTAAACTATATCATTGTTATATTTTTTTCATTTTTTAAATATATAAATTTTTGGTTTGACTATTTTTAAACCCATATAACTCCTTTACTAGGAGTATCGTAACTAGCAAGAGCATTCAAATTTCTAGTTGACATGTTTATAAGGCCCACCAAATCAGTCAAAGTCTAGTGCTCATGTCTAGGATAAAATTCGTTAATAAAATGCTAAGGAAAAAATAATAGTAAAGGTAAATGATAATAATTACGATAAATGCTAGTGGTTAAACCAAACACTAGTTGAAACATAAAATGCTAATAATATTCATTAAAAATTGACTTGTTATTTGTAAGCCCTTCCCCTATTCAAAGAGTATACTATTTCTCATTTACCATTACATTTTCTACCTACGTAGGATCATGTTCATCATTACTTGATTCAAGAACCACAAACAAAAAGAACATCCCTAGGGAGGCATTTTTCTATACAAGTTGGTTAGATACAATGAATCACATTGTCTACATTGTTGAATCACTAACCATTGAGCATGATATCGATTTAACATCTCAAAAGGGCATATCGGTTTAGATTGTGTTATATATTTAGTTTTTTTGTATGTTGATTGTATTGTGGATTGCTTGAAGTAATTAATGATTAGTTAAGGTATATTCATTCATGCAAGACATATTTTATTAAATATTTTATGTAATTAGGATATGAAATATATAATTTAGTGAATGCATGTGAATTCAACACATAATCATTGTTGGATATTCTACATATAAAAGAATTTGAATTTTATACCTTTGTATTATAGCTTTATACAGTAAATGAATTTGAATGTTTGGAAATTTGACCCCTATTATGTACATGAATTCAAGTATAGTTATAACCACCATTAACATGAGCTTAGTAATAGATTATAGATGCATGTTTAAGAAGAAAATATATTTATATCATAAAATCATTCCCAAATATTCATTCCATAAAGAGTTGAAATAGTTAACAATATAGTCAGTTCCCTATTATAGGAGGTAGATTATAGGAGTGTGAGTTATGTTTGAATTCAATGTAGCATATCCTAATTACATAGATTATTCAATAAATTATGCATTGAACAAATGATTATGCACTAATTAGTCATAAAGTCCTTCAACTATATGATAATACAATAAACATAAAACAAAATATGACCTAACTAATCATTAATTCCTTTAACCAGTCAACAATAAGTTAACATAATACTTACTAGTGCCCTATTTATTTTATACTTGGTTGTACTATTATAAATCCCTATGTACTAATGACCTATCCTAGGAGGCAGAGTATAGGAGTGTGAGTTCTATTTCAAGTAAAAATCTACATGTATATTTTTAGCATAATTATAAATTAAAATTTTTATTCCACATTCACTATACTCATTATGTTAATGTATTCAAGGCATTAAAATAAGCTTTTATTTTAGGCAGGGTTCCCTTGTATTTGGTGTGTAAATACTTTACACGTTAGTTATCTCTTGTTAACATAGTTATGTTAAGATGAAATGATTGGCATGTGAAATTTCTCCTTAGTTTTTCAATGATAATTGTGCTAATTTGAAAGACGTGCATGTATAACCATTTGTATGGGCTTATCAAACACTTATTGTGTTCATTTTTATTGATAACTCAATCAATTTAATAATAAAAGGATAATGAAAACCCATTTAATGTATTTTTGACTTATTGAACATGATGGTATACTTATTTAGGAATGATTTTAGAATCTTAATTTATTTTATCCTTAAACCTGCATCTATATTTTATGACTCAACTCATGATGAGGGTGGCTATAATTATTCCCTGAAATGGTGATATGAAAGGATATTTTTAATGTTTAATTTAATGTTGCTAATGAAAAGAGTGACGTAGGTCATGGATAAATTAGTACTATATTTATCTCAATGTTATGTTTCTCTTTACTTAGTATTTAGTATTAGTGTTTCTTGTGATCTTGAAAAACACTTATTATGTTCATTTTTGTTAATAACTCTATCAAATTAATAATAGAAGAATAATGGAAACCCAATAATTTTATTTTTGACTAATTGAACCTAATGGTATGATTATCTAGAAATGATTTTAGGATCGTACCCTACTCTATATTTAAACTTGCATATATATTTTATGAATCAAGTCATGCTAAGGGTGGTTATAACTATTCCCTTAAATGCTGATATGAATGGATGTTTATAATGTTTAATTTCCTATTGATAATGGAAATAGTGGCATAGATGGTGGATAAGTTAGTATTATGTTTTTCTAAATGTTGTGTTTATATTTAATTAATACTCAATATTAGTGTTCCTTGTGAGCTTACAAAACACTTACTATGTTCATTTTTATTGATAACTATATCAAGTTAATAATAAAAGGATCATGGAATTTCATTGACTATATTGTTGACTTCTTGAACCTTGTAGTATGTTTATTTGGGAATGATTTTAGGATCTTACCATGTTCTATCTTTAAACCTACATCTGTCTTTTATGACTCAACTCATGCTGATGGTGTTTATAACTATTCCCTTAAATGATGATATGAATGAATGCTTCTAATGTTTAATGCATGTTGCTAATGAAAAGAGTGAGATACGATAGTTTTATTTGGCATTTGAAAGGTTTCATTTATATCCTTATATTTAATATATTAATGCAATGTATGGTAAATATGTATATTTCTAGTTTTTTATTTTCTCACATTCTCTAAGGATAACCCTATCAAAGTGTTGAGGTCATTACCTCTTATTTGTCAATGTTAATTTTTTATTAGTGCTACTCATTTATTAATGTCATTTATTTATTAATACCCCTTATTTATTTGAAAAATAATAAGTATAAGTTTTTGGATTGTTCACTTCATAGATGACATCCAATTGGAAGATATTATTATCTCTTATAGTGGAAAATCCACATCCTAGGGAGTTATCTTCTAATAAATTTGAGTAGAGTGAAGGGGAGTACAATCTGGGCAATGATGAAGATACCATTAATAGGATATAAAGAGATTGTATACAACACTTCTTAAATGGTGAATGCAAGAGATTAGGGTATCCAATTTCCTTTCGTAGCAATGATATTATATTCAATAATGTGCCATCTGACTTGAAAAAAGTTAGGACTGATATATCTCTCCAATACATAGTGTGGGTATTATGTCTTGTAATAGTTTTTTTAAACTATGAATTGGTATCTTTTTAATTATAATTTATTTATTGTTAACTTCTTGAACCTTGTGGTATGTTTATTTGGGAATGATTTTACGATCTTATCATCTTCTATCTTTAAACCTACATCTATCTTTTATGACTCGGCTCATACTGAGGGTGTTTATAACTATTCCCTTAAATGGTGATATGAATGAATGTTTCTAATGTTTAATTTCATGTTGCTAATGAAAAGAGCGAGATACTATGTATTACGTGGCATTTGAAAGGTTTCATTTATATCCTTATATTCAATCTATCAATGCAATGTATGGTAAATATGTACATTGTCCGTTTTTTATTTTCTCGCATTCTCTAAGGATAACCCTATCAAAGTGTTGAGGTCATTACCTCTTATTTGTCAATGTTAATTTTTATCAGTGCTACTCATTTATTAATGTCATCTATTTATTAATACCCCCTATTTATTTAAAAATTAACAAGTATATGTTTTTGACTTGGTCGCTTCATAGATGACATCCAAGTGGAAGATATTATTATCTCTTATAGTGAAAAACCCACATCCTAATAAGTTCTCTTATAATAAATTTGAGTAGAGTGAAGGGGAGTACAATCTAGGAAATGATGAAGATATCATTGATAGGATATAAAGAGATTGTACACAACACTTCTTAAATGGTGAATGCAAGAGAATAGGGTATCTCATTTCCTTTTGTATCGATGATGCTATATTCAATAATGTGCCATCTGACTTGAAAAAATTTAAGATTGATATATATCTCCAATACATAGTGTGGGTATTATGTCTTGTAATAGGATTTTTAAAATATGAATTGGTCTCTTTTTAATTATAATTTATGTATGTATTATATAGGTATTGGTTAACATATGGCCCTAAATATTATAGGGTTGAAAGATGACATGTATTATGAAATTACAAATGTTTCAAAGATTGGTATTGTTAGCCAACCTAGTCGTAAACATTTATAGTATGGATTCCAATATCACTTTTATATACATGTCTTGATGAAGATACAAGAACAAGATTTGATTATGTATAAAAACATGGGCCATATATACTGATGGGACATGGTTTCCCTTGGGTAAGAGATTGATGACTTCTTGGGTAATCATTGTATTGTGGATTCATTCATTAGTGATGCATTGAAGGATTGGGTGGATTGATTATTATTGTTGGGCCTCACTACTAAACTTATTTACCAAAAGCATCATGAAATGGTCCATGAAAACTTACATTATTTGAAGGTCAGATGAAGAGGGATCATTTCATGACTAAATATTGCATTCACAATATTTAGAGAAAGATAAAGGAATTAAAATACAAATTTGAGCCTAGTGATGCAGATAGTGTTCAAATATTTGTCACTAAAAATCTTTAAAAAGTACTTGCATATGAAGAATTTGAAAAAATAGGAACGAAGAAGCAACCCTTTGTCGTAGGCCTCCAAATTCCTCAATAACATTAGTGGATGTTGAATTATGAAAACAATAGTATAATTTCAATGGACCCCATATATGGGACAAATGCATAGAAGTTACTTACAAATTTTTAAATTATAATCTCACACTTCTTATTGTATAAGACTTATGTTTGTGTTTTGTGATATAGTTTATGTTATACACACTTCTTGTATGTGATAGTATGCAGAATGGACATCCTATTGCATGGGTTCTAATGATGAGGCATATTATTCTAAACCTAACTTTTTGGATGTGGAAATTAGTGGTTAATGCACATTGTCACATGTTGGAAAGGAAACAAAATGATTTCATGGTGGACA
The DNA here is from genome assembly GCA_037957365.1 of Torreya grandis. Classification (NCBI taxonomy): domain Eukaryota; kingdom Viridiplantae; phylum Streptophyta; class Pinopsida; order Cupressales; family Taxaceae; genus Torreya; species Torreya grandis. Next base: position 2,748,811 of record JARHVA010001331.1, read on the forward strand.
ATGCTTATGCTGAAATTGTTGTTATTAGGAGAGTTGAGCCCGTGTCTATTACAAATATTTATTGTCGTCATTGAAAATAATTCTTCGTTTGATAATTTTGTTATTTTTACTTTGTCATTATGAGTATAGGGAAGTGTTTCAATGTGAGTTATACCTTTGTAGTTGGTACATGATGAGAACATGGATAAAAAGCTTGATTTTAAAGGTCAATGACACTAAAACAAGGATGTAAATGTTTATAAGCTTGGGTGGAATAATGAAAAAGTCACATATTTAAGATGTAATAATTTTTGATGTAAACTTGTTCATTCAAAAATATGTGGCTAAATAATCATTCATCAACTTTTGGAAAGATCAATGGTTCAATCAAATTGGTATGTGGGAAAGATGTTTGCATACAATGTGCCATGTAGTTTAAGAGATAAATGTTTCCATAGAAGTATATCACTCTTATTTGAATCACATGTTTCTAAATGAAATTAGAGTTTCATCCCATCAAAGAGAGGATTGGTTGGTGAAGAAGTTGGTGTTTTTTGTATTTGTGTATTATCAGTGGTTCCAAATGTGCAAGGAAAATAGGTTTTACAAGAACTTGAAGCTTCAAAAATTAAAGAAAAAGTCATGGATGAATAAAAAATCATCCATGATGGACATATGATGTTCAATAACATTGACCTTGATGTGGAATGGGTGAGAATATAAATCAAAGAAGAAACTTTTTACAAGGTTAGAATGGTGAATCAATCTTCTACACTATATGAATGCATGTGGTCAACCCAAGGCCATATGTTTAAAGTCAGTGAATTGAGAAATAAATTTGGTGAGGAATTTTCATCAAGAACCAATGTTTATTCCCAATTTTATACCCATGCAAGTATTATTTGTGTATTGCTTCTTATTTGTCCTTATATTGTTTAATTTGTAAATTATTTTCATGGATTTTCATATGGTTATAGACAAACATATATTTGTGACTTGTTTAGGATGATACTAATAACATTTTTTATGACCTTACCCATGATAATGTTTTCAATGTTCGTGTAAATGATATATATTACCCAAATGATATAAAATTTTTAGGATCTACAGATTGCTAGACAAATCACTTCTCACTCTTCTAATTGATAGGATAAGTATTAATTTCCTTTAGAATATTGTTGAAGATAATTATAAAAGGTTTCAATAAATCTCAAATTTTAATAATGTTGAGGTCAATCACCCCCATGCATAACCTTTCCAATGTGGAGAATATGTTTTTGGCACCAATCTATGACATTAAAGATATTTTGTGTAAAATATGGCAAGACAAAAGCATGCATAAATGGAAAACAAACATGCCCAGTCACCTTTGAAATGTAAAGTGAGATTAAAGTGTGTTACATTTTAGGATGAATTAGACATAACAATTGTAAAAAATATGGACCAACAGTCTTTTTGATGAAAAATGATCTATATACATTGAAATAAAGTTGCTTGGTTGTATTTTTATTTATAATTAGATGTTATATGTCCTAAAATTTTATATCCATATAAAGCTAAATGCCAAACATGTGGAAAAATATCAAAATTGATTGACATATAAAAGCATGTAAAGATTCAAAACTGATTTGACATATAAAATCATGTAAATATACACAACTAATTTCATTATTTTGTTGTTATTTTAAATTATTTATTTATAGAATTTACAACACATTGGGTTAGTAAATTTTTCAAATTTCACATTCTTGTGAGGCATGCATTTTCATATTTTTCAAATTTCACAAACTAGAATAATTAAAAAGTTAAAAACTACAATGATATGAACCATATATGTGTAGAAGTCAAAAACTACAGTGAAATGAACCATGGTAAAGGAACACACTAATTATGATCATTGTTATCAGTGTTATAGTTAGGAAGCATAGATGCAGTGGGAGTGGTTGTAGGGAAAGTAATAATATGGATTACAAAGTTTTTACACACTTTGATTTCTTCCTCATAAAGTTTATTTTGTCTTACATTCCTATAATTCTCTATTTCCAAATAAATATCCCTATCACTTGTAATAAATTCATATAATTTAAGTGATACAATTTTCTCCTTGAGCCACATTTGAGCTTGTAGTGTTTCTTTCCTTACACATTCAATACAAAGATTTAGCTCCTTATTCTCATTTTTCATAGATGATATGGTTGTATTCAATCCTTTAATGTTTTCCTTCAAGTTTTATTCCCTTTATTTTATAATCTTTCCCCATTTATCCCTTTCATTCAACTTGGTCTTCAAATGTATTAGTTTTCATTCTCGAAGGTCATCATCTACCTTTCCATTAATTTGTTCAAGACATTAAAATTGGTCCAAAAACTTACTTGGGGTTGTGGGATAGGGATTATTGGAAGATACACAGAAGAAAAACCATGGATATTTAGTGAATATATGACACTAAAAAAATATACAAGCATCTAGTCACCTAAAGTCTAATTGTGGGGATCACAATCTGCACTCAAAATGTCAACTAGTTTCCTCTTGATAATTTCATTGGTCACTTTGATTTTATATTTATTTTTATCCATTATTGAAAAGTCACAAACATTATAATATAATGGCATGTGGATTCATTGGTTCCTATACCTTTTGTAGACAAATGTAAAAAATAGACCATTATACAGAATATGAAAGGAACTATATAGACAAGTAAGATGTAGGGCATTATATAGACTGCAATAAGATGGACAATAGTAGAAAATTATACAAACTGATGGCTCTTTACTTCCTTTCCTTTATGTATAAATATGGATAATAATATACCATTATATATAATGTTAAAGTTATTAAACAAAAACTCAAGATGCAGGCCATTATACAGACTATAATCAGATAGACAACAATAGACCAATATATAGACCAATGTTACACATAATGTAAAGGGTATTATACATATAATCAAGATGTAAGGCATTTTAAATACTATAATAATATGGTTAATAGTAGACCATTATATAGAGCGATGGTTCATTGACTCCTTTTCTTTATGTAGCAAGATGGATAATAGTAGACCATTACAAAGAATGCATAGGTTATTATACAAAAAAGAAAGATGCAGGAAATTTTATAGACAACAATAAGATGGACAATAGTAGACCATTATATAGATTGATGGTTCATTGGCTCCTTTCCTTTATGTATCAAGATGGATAATATTATATAATGTGGAAGGTATTATCCAGATAAGTAAAATGTAGGGTATTATATAGACTATAATATATGGTTAGTGTTTCAATGAATATATATAGAGACTCTATGTACACCATTACAAATAATGAAAAGGTTGTCAGTTTTCTCTAGCCTCTAATAAAATGGATAAATGTCCTTGCAACCTTGATGGAACTATTGTCTAAAGTTATAGTGTGACTTTATACCAAGAGGAAAATTTGAAATGAGGAAATATAAATGTTGTTTTACAAAGAGAGTAGAGGGATCTCTATCATGTTCATTTTCTTATTGTTATTCCATTTTATAAAAATGCATTTCCATGATGACATAAAAAATGGATATTTGGTATTTTTACAATAATGCATTATATAATTTATTTTTGATTCTATAATAATGTACGAGGTAAAGGGTATACTTGATTTTATTTTTGAAATATATGTCAATGCAATTAGTTGTTCTTGGTATATAACATGGTTATATAAAACATGTTATAATAGTAAAGCTAGGATGGAAAGGATAGTAATCCTAGTTGAGGAACACATGTTTTGTATGCATCTCTTTCAACTCATCTGGCCTCCTCCTCTGACACTATAATTATATAATAGAGAGCTAGCATGATGTCTTGTAATTCATGTTATATTTATTTCCATGTTTCTTGAAATTTTCAATTGCTTCTTCTAATTATCCTTTCCAAGGATCCCCATGTAATGCTACCCTCATCTTGCAAAAGTATCTTGATGTAAGGATTATAAGGTTGTAAATTAAATAATTAAAAGGATGGGATTAAGGACTTAGTTTAGTAAATTGATAATGAAATCTTAGGTTCTATGTTAACAATAAGTTGATGGCTTAGTTATGAGAAGGAATCTTCAAGGGCCAGCCTTTGGGTGAGTACTTATATGAAGGCATTGCAATCATTTTATCATCAATCTTTCATATAATAGAATAATTGTATACTAAAATATATCTATGGTTGTATTTTGTTAATGTATATATATTCATTGGTTGACTACTTAGGGTTTTAATGGGTTTATATTGGTGAACTTGATAACATAACTAAGATTAGTAGATGTCAGTGTTTGCACCAAAAGGGTTAATGGCCTAAATTGAGAAGATAATGGTTAGCAAGAGAAGGGATACAAGGGATTAATAGACCAGATTGAGATCACTTTCTTATTTTTATTTCATTTTATAATTATTAATTTTCATGATGACTTAAAAAAATATATTTTGATATTTGTATCATAATGCATTTTATAGTTGATTTTTGATTATATAATAATGCACGGGGTAAATGGGATATTTGATTTTTTTTTAAAATCTATGTCAACACAATTCATTATTCCTGGCATATAACATGGTTTTATACATCATGTATTCTATGCATCTTGTACTTTGTCATACACATGTATTGTATGCATATTGTACTTTATCATATTCTATATGGATATGAAACAATAAATTGGATCTTTCATGCAACTATTAAAGTTTTCATCCAGTTATTAACATGGATTGAAATAGTAAATTGGATCTTTCATGCAACTATTCAATTTTTCATCTAGTTATTAACAATCATCCATTTTTTCCTTGTATATGATGGTGCTAATAAATTTAGTAGAGATAGGATTCGAATTGATAGGACTTGATGAACTACTTTTATATACTTACCAATATAAATAATAAGAAAACTTTTAATTTTCCTTAGAAAGGTATACATTTTAAACCATTTTCATATTCACATAAGAATTTTTCCATTACAATACATAGTTAATCATACTTGAATAAGGTATTCATGGAATTAGTCAAATAAATTTATACAATGTAAACCTTCATAAATTAATGGGGAACATACTTATATGTAGTATTTTCAACACATTATTGAAATTGTAAAATAATTTATATTGTAATTTATATTGGTTTATTTTAGTCTTCAATTGTTTGTTAAGTTCCCAAGGGTTCTTTTTTCAAGTAGTTTATTTTAGTCATCAATTGTTTATTAAGGACAAGTGAGCACACGATGGTCCTTTATTTATTTTAGTTTTAAATTGTTTATAATTGAAAGAGGATTTTTTATTTTTGGGAAAGGGTGTCTCAGTTCATCAACATGTGTTGTATGCATCTTATACTTTTTCATGTGTTTTATTATAATAATAACTAATGATATGGGGGGTGAATCATTTTCCTTAAAAAAATCCTTAAATTTCACTCATCATTCATAAATCATTCATTCATATACATACATTAACCAATGTATAAACAAACATCTATGAAAGTAAACAACATAAGAACACAAGAGATATGTGGGAAATACTCTTGGTAAATAATAAAAAATAAAAAATATATTTTAATTTATTACTATAATCAATGAATCAATAGTTAGTGAGGTACCAACCCCACAAAGAGCACCAACCCCTCACTAGTCAAGAATCAACTCAACTAGTCCTTCAACAAGCACCAACTTGCAAGGAGGCACCAACCCCTACGTAACTCAGAAAAAACTCAGATACCTTGAACCTATGATCACTTTTTAACACATGTTTATTACTCAACTTCATATGATCACCTAATTTTTCTCTTCTCACTCAACTAACCCTTTCCTTGGTAGAATTAGGTCATATAACCTTGTTCATCACCTATAGAAACATAGTTAGATATTCATGAAATATTTATCACATATATTTTATGTTCTTAAATCCTTATACCTAGTTTCCAAAACTCTATATCATTCGCTCATATCTTCAATATTATAACTAGTTAATTAGGCCTATTATACCTTCTCTTTATACTTGAATTTTTCTCTCACCCATCTTGGTCAGCCAAAAAACTCTCCATACTTTAATAAAAATTTTAATAGATCAATAAACATGTTTAAAATTTTTAAAAACCACTACATAAGTCTATTATTACCCTTAAGGACAAAAACTACCATTAGGCTTAATAAAGACCTAATGCAATTATGCTTTCTCAAATAACACATTTCACCTTGACCACCTTAGAATACCATGGTCCTTCAAAAATGTATAAAAAAACTTAACACATGATTAAAATATACCCTTTATAATCTCAAATTAGGTACCCAATACCATTTATCTCATTTCACTCTTTGAACCACATAATTAGGTCTACTCATAATTAGGCCTTATCAGTGCCAAAAAGTTCATCTTGAAAATTTGATGCATACACTCAACTTTGACACATAAAACTTACAAAAAATCACTTGTATATAATCTATATTACCTAAATGTCATCACCAAGTCTATTATATTTCACAATACATGGAAAAAGACCTCAAACTAATCATCTTCATATGCTCACTTAGAATGGCACACAAGGTCTAAAAACCCAGTCAAGAATTTTGACCTTTTACACCTTAATAAGAGTTTATCATGAATTTAAATAAATTAAAAATAACATATGATACATCTATAACAACTTCTTGTGCATTGGATTATTCAAATATATGCAAATAAACTTAGGGACACCATTTTCACTCACACATAGAAAATTGCATATAGCTCCAAAAATAAAGTCATGAAAACCAAGTCTTAGAACACTTATAAGAACACTTTTATGAACTTAACATGGGTTTATATGATCATTTATCATCCTTATAGCATTTTTAGATAGATATATTATAATTTTTAATATTAATATTGGTCTTACAGACTAATCTCATGTCTTCACCCTACACGCACTTCATTGTGTTAGACAAGTCACTTTGAGAATAAATTTTTGCTTATATATGATAATTACCAAATATTTTATTCAAGAGTTAAAATTGATATAGGTATTCAAAAATGACCCCGTGCATTTGGATCCATCCCTAATCTCATTTTCACTTTTTCTTAGTTTTCTCACTATTTTGCTCATTAGGCCCTTTTAGCAATAGGCCAACTTCCATTACTAGTTTAGCATTTAGGTCTGAAACCTACTCATAAACCACCATGTTCATAAGATATAGGTCTCAATATTCAACATCTAATAAATTTCATGTTTTGACCTAATCAATCTTGCCTGCTATATCAAAACTCTAAGAAACAAGGGTTTTCTTGTAGCTTCCATTCACTGTTCTAGCATACCAATGCCACTAGGAAAACTTGGGAGAGTTATCTACATGATCAAATCATCAAACTAGGTCATCCAATCCATTTTGATCCATCTATAACAAGATCTTCCTTATTGGGTCATTATGTGGGTTTTAGGAGGGTTTAGACTGTGTTCCATTCTTAGCAATCATTCATAAAGGATTTCCCTTAAACTTAAAAACAATTCCCAAAAAATTTAAGCTAGGACCCTTCCCAAATTAATATGAGTTTATTGGATCCCCATGCAAAGGTTTAATGTGTCAATGAGCATAAGAGAGTCCTTCTCAGGATTACAACACTTCATTCTATGCACACAGAAAACTTCAATACCAAATTTCATGATTTCTCCTTTAGGATTTGACCTCAAACTTGGTCAAAAAACTTTAAAAATTATCTCACACCTTTGATAATTATATTATCAGCTCTATCACTTTTGTGATTGAACTTTACCCCTCAATAAGCCATACTAGGTCTATTTGTTCATTAGACCTAAACCTATAAGCCATAATTAGACCTTGAACACACATTGAAACCTCTTGTACTAATCTCAAACCCTCATCCTCATGTCATATAACTCCATACCATGCTCATATACTGATAATCATTTAATTATAAGTCTCATACTTCTCATCTCAACATGCTACTAGACCTATGCCTTTTAACAAGGTTTCGTCATGTAAGGACTAAGCCTCAAAATTGACCTTGGAACTCTTATAAAGGATTATTTACCTCTTTCACTTGTTTACACAACTTTTTACACTCTCTCATGCCTGTAATGACATAATTCACTAGGCTTTACTATGCTTTATCCATACACCTTCTCATAGGGCTAAACTAGGCTTCTCAAGATACCTATTACTCAATAGTCTGCTTACCTTGTATTTTGATCTTGAAACATGTCATCAACCTTAGAAAAGTTACTAGGTTGCCTTCAAATTCTCTTTCAACAAAGAGATAATATGTTTCCTTCAAATTGTCTCTTTTCATAAGACTCCTTGTCACATACCACTTCACCAAAGATGACATCAACTTTGACTTTGACATTAATAACCTCTATCTTGATCTTGACATCAATGACATAACACTATTAATGGTAACATAAATCAATAATCTCCCCCTTTGTCATTGATGGTAAATACTCAAACATAGTTGATCATTCTCATCTACCAAGTTGAATCTTCTTCAAACTGACCTTTATTCCAAACTGGGACTTTCCCCTCATTTTATATTAATGGAAAAGGGTCATCTTATTCATAATTATCTGATCCTTGGACCTGAAACAACACAACTTTAATCTCCTTGAACAAACTCATTATCTATCTTTGACAAAAATTCAATACAAATCATGCTCACATACTTACTCTTGGAGTATGATTTGCTCCCCTTTTCTGCATGAGATATTTATATACTATCATAACTGTGACTTGGTTTTATCAATTCATCATACAGACTCTTTGTGACCCATATCTTGTGATCACACCTCTAATAGACTATTGATTAAACCTTGGATCTAAATGTCAACAAAGAACACAAATCTCCCCCTAAGACCAAGCATCCCTCACACTTATGATCATGAGCTGAGTTCTTCCATGAAGCCTAATAGAGTCACCTCTTCTCTCTTGAGTACTAAAAAAACATAAAATTAGGAGATTCCTAGATCTCCATGTCCTTAATAGACTGAACTTTCATCATGATCATTTTAGGCTTGAATTCTTCAATCTCCATTTGAACACCATCATTATTTGGTCTATTTTACTGGACTTCTTCATCCATAATATGATTTGATAGGTAGAATTATTAACACTTCTTTTCATCTAAACTATGTTCCACCATGGCAAATAGTCCACTTAGACTTGCAAACCAATCATTATTCACCTTATATACCTTTGATTTCCACTCACTATCTTATCTTCTTTCTTGTATTCTAGGGGTCTCAACTTTCTTATTTTGTCTTGAGAATCCATTCTTATAGTATTTTTAAATATGACCAACCTTTTGACAATTGAAACACACTATTCCATTTGATGGGAATACACCATAACCCATATCTCTTGATTCATAACTCTTCTCATAGTTATATGCATATTCATTCTTGGAATGCCTTCTATAATGCCTTACTCTATGACCAAATTGGTTACATGAATAACAACAGCCATAGAAAGGATTAGCATACCTTATAATATTAGGTTGCTCGATAGGATTAGTATTTATTCTATCATCACCATCATTATTTGATTGATCATTGACCTTTTTAATCATATTAGTTTTCTTATTTTGTCTTCATTGAAACCAAGACCTATTTTGTCATTAGCAATATTTTGAACACTTAGGATGTTATCTAGATCATTGGTACTCTTTTCAAACTTTACAAAGGAATTAAGCGTACTTGATACATGTTCCAACTTAACTCTCAAGGAATTCACCTCAGTTACATGCCTTGCACATTCTTCTTATTTTGACCTTTAGGCTTCCAGTCACAATCTCAATTTGAGTCTCCACTTGTTTAACTATTTCCTCTTTTTCCTTGGATTTGTTTCTCAATCTAGCTTTAAACAAGTTGATTTTATCATCATAGTATTTTATAAGAGACCTCATTACCCTATTCTTCTTCTTCACCATCTTCAGTTCTTCTAAAGTATTCATCAACTCAGCCTCAAAGTCTACCTCATCTTTTTTTTATATCTAAATCACCAATAGTACCTCCAATCCATATCTATGAAGACTAATTCATTGATGTCAAGACCATCATCTTCATGGCCACTCTCAAAATCATTGATTTGAGCAACTTGTTTCCTTATCTATGAAGACTAATTCATTGACGTCAAGATCATAATCTTCATGGTCACTCTCATAAGATGAGCTGCAATCTTCCTTGGTGTAAAGGCTTCTTTTGTTCTTAAAAAATGTTTTCTTGTTATCGTACATTCTAAATATTTTCTTGTTCTTATCATACCTATAAGATTTTTTTATCATAATCATGAACTTAATCATGTTCTACATCATTCTTGGCCTTATGCTTCTAAGGGCACTTGTTATCAAAGTGTCTAATATCTCCACAATTATTGCATTTAAGCAAAGCTTACCCTTGTATTTACCTTAACCAATTTTCAAATTTCATGCAAACATAGCTATGAAAAAATCATCATCAATATCAAATTCATCATTGTCTTTTATTTTCTTACTTTGTGTCTTCTTATCCTTTGATTTATTTTCTACCTTGAGTGTAGCTTCCTTTTCTTTAAGTCTTCCTTCACTTGTCCTCATCTCATAGGTTTTTAGGGTGCCATGAAGTCTGTATATCTCTAGCTTGTTTAGATCTTGCATCTATTCAACCTCAGACACTTTAGAATCAAACTTGGGAGTTGGATATCTCAATAACTTTTGAAAAATAGTAGACTCTTTCAATTATTCACCTAGGCCTTTTATTGATGTTGAATTCTTTATCAACCCTCAACAAGTAGGCTAAAATGATCTCATATTCATTCATCCTTAGGATTTAAAACTATCTTCTATGGGTTTGAAACTTAGACAACATAACCTTTGAGTCTCCCTCATGGATAGTATTCAACATGTCCCACATTTATTTAACATATATATAGTGCATTACCTTCAAAATTTCTACCTCTGAGGCCACACATAATACCATTCATACCTTTTAAATTGTTGTCACTAGCTTTCTTATTTATTGCATTTGTAGGAGGAATAGGGGGTGTAGTATATCCATCTAAAAATGATTTCAAAAAATCATGACCTTGAGACATAAAAAAATTTCTCATCCTGACACTCTAAAAATCATAATTAGATCCATTAAATAATGGAGCCTTACTTGTAGAAAAACCACCTTGTGCTTGACTAGCTATATTCGCTTGTCCAGGATATCCTTTAGGATATTAGGCCTCCTTATAAGGACATGATCTGATAAAAAATATTTTAATTACATCTTATAAGAGGGGGTTAAATCAATTTACTTAAAACAATCCTTCACTTTCACTCATCATCCATAAAGCATTCATTCACATACATTAAGCAATGTATAAACAAGCATCTATGAAAGAAAATAACACAAGAACATGAGATATATGTGGGAAACCCTTTTTGGGAATAAAATACACTTAAATATATCTTGGAATAAAATATTCTAATTAATTAATATATATTTAGTGAGGCACCAACCCCTCACTAGTCAAGCACCAACTACACTAGTCCTTTAGCAAGCACGAACTTGCAAAGAGTCATAAACCCCTAGGTAACTCAGAATCAAATCCACTACCTTCAACCTATGATCAAATTTTAACACTTTTTTCTTACTCAAATAAATATGACCACCTTATTTTTCTCTTCTCACTATTTTATCTCTCTCAAACAACTTATTAGGCCTCCTTACTCAACTAACCCTTTCCTTGGGAGAATTAGGTCATATTACCTTAATAATCACCTATAGAAACATATTTATATATTAATGAAACTTTAAAAACACATATATTATGGTCTTAAATCACTTTACATGGTTATCAAAACTCTATATCATTTTCTCATATCCTCAATATTCTAACTAGTCAATTAGGCCTATTAGACCTTCTCCTTATACTTGACTTTTGGTCTCACCCATATTGGCTGGTAAAAAACCTAAACATACTTGGATAACATTTTAAATAGATAAAAAAAAATTCATAAGTGAAACAATCACTACATAGGTATGTTTTTACCCTTAAGGACCAAAACCACCATTACGCCTAATAGAGACCTAATGCAATTACGTCTTCTCAAAGCACACGTTTCACCTTGACCACATTAAAACACCATGAGCCTTATAAAATGCATGAAATAGTTAAAATTTTGATTTAATTATACCATTTATAATCTCAAATTAGATCCTCAACACCATTTATCTCATTTCACTCCTTGAAACACATAATTAGGTCTACTTGCAATTAGGCCTTCTCACTATTAGAAAGTTTGTCTTGAAAATATGATGCATAAACTAAATTTTAACACATAACCAAAATAAAAAATAAAATGTATAGAATTTATATGACCTCAATTTCGTCACCAATTCTATTATATTTTATAATACATGGCAAAAGACCTCAAACTGATCATCTTCATATGATCACTTAGAACTACACAAGATGCCAAAAACCTATTCAATATTTTGACATTTTACACATTAATAGGATTTTATCATTCATATAAATAAATTAAAAATAAATTATTAGACATATATAACAACTTAATGTTCATTGTATTCTTCAAAACTATGCAAAAAAAAATGGGAACACCTTTTTCACTCATACACAGAAGACTACCTATAGCTCCAAAAACATAGTCACGAAAACCAAGTCTTAGAACACCTATGGGAAAACTTTTATGAACTTAAAATGGGTTTATATGATCCTTAATAATCATTATATAATTTTTATCTAGATATATTATAAGGTTCAATATCAATATTGGTCTTATAGACCAATCTCATGTCTTCACCCTACACAGACTTCATTGTGTTAGATATGTCACTTTGAGAATAAATTTTTTCTTGTATATGAGCATCACCAAATATTATCTTCAAGGGTAAAAGTGATATAGGTCTTTAAAATTGACCCCATATATTTGGATCCATCCCTAATCTTAATTTCACTTCTTCCTAGTTTTCTCACTGTCTTGCTCATTAGGCCCTTCTAGCTATAGGCCAAATTCCATTACCAATTTATCATATTTTATGTCTTAAAACTACTCAAAAACTACCATGATTATAATATGTATGTCTCAATATTAAACCTTCAATAACTTTCATGTTTTGACCTAGTCAACCTTGCCTACTATATCAAAACTTTGAGAAACAAGGGTTTTCATGAAGTTTATATTCACTCTTATGATAGACCAATTGCACCTAGACAAACCTAGGAGAGTTTTCTACATGTTCCAATCATCAAAATATGTCATCCAATCCATTATAAACCATTTAAAACAAATTTATTCCTATTGGGTCATTATGAGGTTTTTAGGGGGGGTCTAGACTGCTTTCTATTCTTAGTAATCATTTATAAAAGATTGTCCCTTAACTCAAAAACCAATGCATATAAATTTAAGCTAGGACCCTTACCCAAATACCATGAGTTTCTTGGATCCTCATGCAAAGTTTAAACCTGCCCATAAGCATAAATAAGTCCTTCTCAAGTCTACAATAGCTCATTTTATGCACATAGAAAACCTCAATACCAAATTTCATGATTTATCCTTCAATATTTGACCTCAAAATTAGTAAAAAAACTTGAAAAAACCTCTCACACCTCTAACAATGCTCTTATGAGATATAGAACTTTGGAAACTAAACTTGATCCTTAAGTAGGCCACACTAGGTCTCTTTGCTCTTTAGGCCTAAACCTATAAGCCATACATAGACCTTAAACACACCTTGAAACATATTATACTAATCTCAAAACCTCTTCCTCATGTCATAATAATTCATACCATGCTCATATATTGTGAATAATTTTTTTACAAGTCCCATATTGCTCACCTCAACATGCTACTAGGCTTATGCCTCTTCACAAGGTTTCTTCGTGTAAGGACAAAGCCTCAAAACTGACCTTGAAACTCTTTTGAAGGATTATTTTCCTCTTTCACATGTTTACACAACTTTATACATTCTCTCATTCCTGTACTAGCATAATTCAATAGGCTTTACTATGCTTTATGCATACACCTTCTCATAGGGCTAGACTAGGCTTTTCAAGATACCTAGTACTCAACAGTATGCTTACCTTATATCTTTATCTTGAAACATATCATCAACCTAAAAAAAATTACCAAGTTTCCTTTAAATTCTCTCTTGTCATAAGACTCCTTGTCACATACCACTTCACCATGCGTGACATCAACTTTGACTTTGACATTAATGACTTTCATCTTGATCTTGACATCAATGACATAACACCAACAATAGGAACATAACTAAACATGTTTTTCCTTATATTTGGATATTTTTTGTGTATCATAGCATGGGTAGTGTCAAAATCTAAGTGGAACTTATTTTTATGGTAGTGAAACTTGATACAAAATCAAGACATAGTAAAATGAAAGACAATAAGACAAAAGACATATAGTAAAATCCCCTTAATAGGGAAATACATGAAAGTTTATTTATTCAGGATAAATATGTACATACAATTCTCTAATAGTAAAATTCTCTTTATGTTAAACAAATCCATTCATAATATGATTTGAGAACATATTTATACTCTCTTATTTGTATTTGAGATTATTATGTCATAACATTCGATATTATGTATCCCACGAATATAGTGAACCTCCACATACTGAATAAGCCATCAATATATATATATATATATATATATATATATATATATATATATATATATATATATATATATATAAACATTTATCATCCTATTTCATTCATTTGGCATCTGAAATTCCACATTGTCATCATACTCACATAAAACATGTGAGCTTGTTTCTTGTTTGGAGATGGTAACATGTTCTTATGCAAGTAAAAGCACATAAAATAATATCACAATCTCATTTCATATCACTATAAAATTTGATTGTGGAGTATGAATAAAACTTAACAAAATGGTAAAAAATGAAATCTTTAAATAACTTTAGAAAAGCTTAATTATACTATAATAGGAAAGGATTACAACCTCAACATTATCATTATGATGATACATGGTATTCTACACTTAATTTGTAAGGTAATCTGAGTGTGTTAAAATATTTAAAAAAATCATCATACATTAATAAGTGATTAGCCCTAAATTGGATAAAGAATCATACATTACTATATAGGCAGAGTTTTTTTAGCGGTAAATATTCGTTAATTCATGAATATTCCATTTTTAAGATTTTGGTTTTGGAAATTTTTTAGGGTCACCAGATGGGACCGGATCACCAAAATTTTAGGGATATTTTTTTGAGGGGGGTTAGCTTGACAACCCTTTACAATGATATATAATATTACACTTAAATTTGATAGATATATATAGTAAATCCCTTGATGACCTTATTTATACCAACCAAGGGAACAAGCAAAACTACAACCAAAGGAGAACATAACTAAACAACAATAGTGAATGAAGAAAATGAATGACAGTACCAAATAACAAAGCTAAATGCTTGAGATGAATGATACAGACAAATAACACAACCTAATGACATAACCAAGTGACACAACTGAATGACCTAGCTAAATGACCTAGATGAATGACATCATCAAATGACCCAACTAAATGACCTTGGCAAAACTGTTTGAACAAGGTGTATGGCTCAGTCATTTAGTCTAGTTATCTAACTCAGCCATTCAGCTCAACTACTTGGCTTGACTATTTAGCTTAACCATTCAGCTCAACTGTTTGGCTCAGTCATTTGACTCAACCATTCAGTCCAACCATTTGGTTTAATTATTTGGTCCAACTATTTAACTTGATCGTTCAGCTCAACCATGTGGTTTAGTTGTTTAGATAAGATGTATGTTTTAATCATGTGATCCAACCATTCAGCTTGACCATTTAGTTCAGTTATTTCTCTCAGTCGTTCATCTTGTCCATTCAACTCACCCATTTGGCTCTGCATGTTTACCATGGCATTCATCTCAGGCATCTAGTTCAGTCTTTCAGTTCGACCATTCACCATCAATCTCAAAAAAATTCCCATGCCCACAAATTAATTTTTTATAGATTCGCCAAATATTTTCAATTAGTTTTCTAGTAGGGCCTCTTAAAATAAACACTGTATATAGGGTTAAGAATATATAAATGATAATGCAGAAGGGTGATGATCAGATCTACAACAGACTAATTCAGTGTTAAACTCATACATAAGCATATATTGAATTTATTAAAATGAGATAGGCTAAAAATGGCAAGTAAAACTATGTTAAGTATATAAGTGATAAATAATTAATGTACTTATCTTGTTCTCATGATAGTGCAGTTATCAATTTAGAACACACAAAAAGAATATTGGAAGAGGATTCTAGAATAGTCATTAGATTTTGACTTCAGTGTCTCTCGAGCTATAGACACTAGTGTCAGCCTATGATGGTTACATCAATGCTACTATTTGAACTTGATCCAAGTATCTTGTACAAAATACATGTTGGAAAACTATGTGACCATATGGATGCTTCTAAGTTTCTCTTCACTTTTACTCTGATGCATTTAGATTTGGATCATGAAATGTCATTCCCCATTAATTTGTAAAATCCTATTTATTTATCTTCATGTTGACCTTGGGGAAAAATAGATTAGTGGGAACATAGTTTTGAGATGACACCAAATACCTCTCTATCAAAGATAATTAATACATATCCAATACTTTGAAGAGGGACTCAAGATGATGTAGTTCTCTCCTACACATTGGCTTATGTGTTAATCATGTAATATGTGCAAAGAAAGTACAATAGTAACCTAGATTATAACTTGGAAAATATAGCTCTTGGGTTTCTTCTTCAATACTTCAGACCTATGTATGTGTTGTCGCTATGACTAATAGGAAAATAGGAGAAAATAAGGAAGCTTTACTCACTTGAGTTCTTGATTTAATGCCTTTTATAAGGTGCATGGTAAGTAGGTAAGAAGTTTCTAGATGAGTAATAAATGAAGATTAATCTTATATTTATTGAAATCCTTTTGAAGAAGTAAATCTTATTAAAGAACTTAGGCCAACCATTATGATATATTTCATTTGTAAATTGGATGATTTTCAGGCACTGGACACTTGTGTCAAGGTAAGACACTAGCATTAATGAAAGTGTTTATCTTGAATGAAGGAGCAAGAAATTAGGTATAGACTTAGAACTTGCATAGGTTGAATATAAGTAGGTTTTAATCATTTTGGGTGAGATATAAGGTCTAGGTCATTAGCATGAGTCTGGTCTAACTAAAATATAGGTTAAGGGGCACAATGTAGAGAAAATGCAAGACCTCATAAAGTGGAAAAGGTTTAGAACTGATAAGAACAACCAAGGTTTGAGTTTTCCAAGTGTAAAAAATTGAGGTGCTATATAATCCTGAAATAATGTCTACATTTCTCCCTTTTTAATCTAGTAATAAAATTGTTAGTTTAAAGGAAAGGAATGTGTACCTAGGTGTTTAGAACACACATTGTCTTTGCTTAATTCTAGCTTGAGTATTTTATTTGTGACTGACCTGCAACCAAGAACATGTTATATTACATAATCAACCTATATAATCTGGTATTGAAAGTATTTGAAAATATTTACATTGAAACTGCAAGGTTTAGGAGTACACATGTGTATCAATATAATCACCTTCCCTATTGGTAAGTTTATTTGAAAGACGTATCATTGTACAACTATAAAATTGAGATTAGAATAAGAATGTGTGTGTGTGTGTGTGTGTGTGTGTGTGTGTGTAAGGACATGGAGAGAGAGATTGGAAGACACATACCCAAAACCTTGGAGAAAAGGAGAGTTCCCACTCAAAATTTGAGATTAGCTCAACTATGAAACCCAGTCATACTTATAATTTAGTGAGCATGAAGGAACAAAGTCAACTCATATTATCAAATTATAAAATTTGGATGTTACAATCAAGTTCAACCTGAAAAATTGGTAAGATTGAGTGGTTTAATCACCTCCACTATGTTAGATTGACTCAATGTAGTCCATAAAAGTACATCTTAGGTATCAGTGCATAAAATTACATCCTAGTGGGTGATGATAGTACTTGATAGTGTTTTGAAATATTAAACTAATTTATATTTTATAATATTAGGTGCACATTGCATAGCATATGCACCTTAGATATGTTTCATGTTTAAACTAATGTATAACAATGGTACCAATGTATAGAATTATACCATAACCATGAAACTAAAGTATATAACAATGTGTTTTGGCCAATTAAGAAATTATGTAAGTGTGGATAATATGCTTCCAAATCATACCCCCACTATATATTGAGAAATCTAAAATTAAAATAAGTACCAATGTAGAGGGCATGTTTTCAAAACATACTCCCACTGAATGTGGGTGTGGTGAATACTGAATAAGTGTGGAGAACATGCTTCTAAAAGATGCCCCCACTGAATCTGAAACTATGAATGTGTGGAAGCCATGCCTATATGACATGCCCCCACTGAATCTAAAAAATAATAAGTACCCAATATTGAATGAGTGTGGAGAAAATATTTCCAAAGCATGTGCCAACTGAATCTGAAAATTGTGCTAAATGTGAAGAACATGCATCTATGACATACCCCAATTGATATCCCCCCCTTTGAGGTGATGGAAGTATAGAAACATTTAATAACCTCACCTAAAAAGGATAAGACAAATGTATAATATGTAAATGGAACCACGTAGCATATAAAAAGAACATGTCTAGGTAAATTAACATTAATGCACATAGAATAATGCAATAAAATGAAGGCCTAAGATTCCGTATCAATGTCTAAATAGTAATATTACAAGTTGAACAATAAAATTAAGAACACATATAAGATCACTCAAAATTAATTCAAAAGGCAATGGCCCAAGGAGGCCACAAATAAAGGGCATGTTTAAATGCCGCATTATTAAAGGAACATTACTTAGTCAAATGTCCATAAAAATAAGGATAACATATTCAAATGTACATACAATAATCAATGACATGTTAAAATCTCAAATACATCACACATAGGCATGGGGGATACAAACAAAGGATCATATTCAAATGATTGAACAAGCAAGACAATAGCAAGGCAAGACACTTGCAGAAGTGCATGAAGGAAGGGATAAGCACCCAACATAAACATATCATAATATCTTATGGATCAAATGTGTTATAAAAAATTTCAAATGCATAGCATATCAAGTACCATGTGAACGATATAATATTGAATAAATACATGTGTAAGTATGTATATGATCTCAAAACATGATAATGTAGAGTGACCATAGAATGATATAACCTACGAGTATCATGATCATAAAGGTGGATGTCCCCAATGTCCATAATACATGAGCGGAGGAAAGGCCCAACATACAAAATAGGAATATATCATGTATCTATTTATGTTTATATCACACTCTAGTAGAAGCGTGCCACACATGTGTATGTAGGAGTAACTGATATGCCATCTATCAACATGAAACTAACACATAAATGCCAAAGATCCAATAAAATATGTTTGTGTCAAAAATGTTATTGTATTTTTGAATGTTTTTTTTATCTTTTGGTGTTTTTATAATGTGAAAGGGAAATGTTATCCTTTGATCCCATACAAAGGGTAATTATAGATATCTCCCCACAATGAACCTAGTGTAATAATTTGGTGATGATGTCAAGGAACATGTATAGGTACAATATATATCACGATAGTGTTTGCGATGTTTTGTGCATTTGAAATAAGACCATGTGGTCTTGGAGAAATAGTAGGAGTATTCCATGAAAAAACATTGAATGTGATCCATGAGGATGTAGCTTACAGGGTTTTTCTATTTATGTTGTAAGATGTTGCCTATGACTAGTTCCTGAATATCATTGAAGGCTTAATAAGGTTTTGGAATGAATGACAAAATATTTTACTAGGATAGTTCGACCAAGTTACCAGTCCTAGTGTAGTGTACCAACACTTCGCTAGCATGAAAAGAGAGCCCAATGAAAAATATTTGACATTCAGATTTGAAAAAATAACAAAAGATAAAAAAATTTAACCTACTATGCATTCACAAATTACTCATATAAATATTTTTTATTATCGAAAAGCATACCTTTCTTGATAAAAAATTAATAGTACAATGCTAATCATACAAAAAAACATGGGTGGAAAAAGGCACACCCCAGAAACCAAGCCACACCAAGTGAAACAAACCAAAAAGCCAGTAATTGAAAAAATAAAAGACAAAGAACAAGAATAACTAAAGCCCATATCCACAATATGACCCTTTTATCCCTTTTACTTCTGAACCTCAGTCCAACACTCTAGATGACTAACATCCATCAAACTAGTAATGACTATCATAAGGTTATGATTATGGTGAGGATCAAACAAAGGTTGATCCTTGTCAGATTTTGAAGATTCAAATTCATTTGATCTCTTGATACCACCACCTATAGCATTATCTGCAAATGTCCTTTAACAAGATAACTTTGAACTTTCTTGTTTCCCTATGGAAACTTTAGATTCTTTCGTGACCTTGGTTAAATTTTTTTTCTCATATAGTTGCCAGCCTTTAGGATTAGAATACTGATCATTTTTATTTTTTGGCTTACCTGAGTACAGACAAACCCCCTTTGACATGCCTAATTTGGTGGCAAAGATGACATCTAAAAGTAGTGTTTGCATAATCCAAAATTTGAAACTAATGGGAATTATCATGTTTCAATTGGATTCGATCTGGAAGACCTTTGTTAAGATCAACTTCCACACAAATATGGACATAGGTAAACAACCCTTGCATAGACCATTAAGGATCCATCTTGATGAATCTTCCAAGTGAATTACCAATAGCTTCACATACTGTGAGATGTTAAAAGGGAAGAGGGAGATTTGGGGGCCGAACCTAAACCAGTATTTTGGATACCACCATTATTGACAGATCAAAGTCAAAAAACCATGGGGTAACAAAGATCCCAACTCTTACCCAACACCAAGGTACTTCTTTAAAATCTCCACGATAATCCTCAAGCTCCATACACTGAAAGATGAAAAACCTTTTAAAGCATAAATGGATCACACTATTTTTGGTCCAGGGAACATTAATTTAATGATGCAACTCTTTTGACCGAGGCCAGAACCCATTAAATCTATAAATAATTGAATACTCTTTAAATGAAGAAATTAACCCATTTACTTCAAAAGGAGAGATTTGTAGTGCAAGAATCTCATCAGATTTCTCTACAATATATGCACTAGGCAAAATAAAAAGGTGAAACCAATGGAGCCTTGGAGCATGCAACATCTTTGTATGAAATACCAAAAATACCAACTGTAAAAATCTCAAGAGCCATACCGTAGAACAGAGGAGGAAAAGAGATCATGGATAACTACCAACCTATTGTAGACCTAGCCGTCGTTGTAGGCTTCCTCCCCTCTCATTGTTGTTTAGGTTTTTTTCACGCAGCTCCTCCTTCCATTTTCCCTTGATTCATTTTTTAATTATTGGTCTCATATAAATATTTTGATTAACCAAAAATACATATAATTATCCCTTTAATATTCAGTCATGAGTTGCAGGAGGCTGACCAACAGATCACCACTCACCAAATAAATTGAGTTCCCACAAAAACAAACGTCCATTAAAAACTAAACTATTTATAATGATCGCACACTCAAATGGCGGGCCCTAACCCTCCAACAAGTTGGGAGGGCACTCTGCCAGTCCCTTTGCGGCTTTATTCGATTACTTTCATGGGAATTTGAGAAACAAATTTGAAAGTTCATTATTTTTTCTATAAATTCTGAACATCTCAAAGTGTGAGCATTATGAATATTATAAATATATTATTTTATTGTCATCAATAAGTATATTTTAACAATTTAAGGTCAATTATAACCTAAGGAATATATATCCCTTCCTAACCTATACTCCCCAAATAACATGGTTATTCCATCAAATCCAATAGATAAAAACAATCCACCTACCCCTAAAAGGAATGAACAACTCCAAAATAATGAAGAGCAAGGCAAAGGGGGATACAATATTATTGAAGACATGAAGAAGATTAAATTCAATACCGCTCTTCATGAATTAGCCAAGATTACAGAATATAAGGATATCTTATGGAGGTCTATCATAGAGAAAATAATTATTGAGAAGATAAATTCTACTCACAACAATGTCATATGCAAAATTAAACTTGAAGTTCTACATTTATTATTGACTATCCAAGTGTTTATAAAGAATATCCATAATTATTTAGTCAATTCTAGAGCTTCAGCCATGGTGATGCCTACTTCAATTTTCCAAAAGTTGGGTTTGACCCTAAATCCATCCAAGAGAATGGTTTCAAAATTGCAAAAGACTATGGTCCTTATAATAGGAGAACTAAAAGATTTACATATCCAAGTAATGTTTAGACCATGAGTGCAAATGATAATCAACATACTTGTAGTAGATATTCTAGAAGGATACAAACTCATTCGTGGCAGATATGAGTCCAAAACATTAAACAGGTACGTGACAAAAAACTTATCTCACATTTGGTTACCATGGAGAGGTATTCCAAACCAAATTCAAATTGATCAAGAGCTAAGAACAAATCACCTAATTGCCAAATACAATAAAAATAGTGAAGAAGTAAGTTATAAATATCCTAACCTTGGGATTTATACCTTCACTACAAATCATGAAGTGCAAGAACCAAAAGTCTAGAGACCTTCCCAATTATGGACCCTCCATTTTAACGGTGCAAGATCCAAGCAAAGATCAATCATTAGCATTGAATTGTTGTACCCATAAGGCAAGAAATACCTAGAGGCATATATACTACAATCCCCTTATACCAATATCAAAGCAAAATATGAGTCACTAATTTTGGGACTGCATTTTTCTCTAAAAAATAACATAAAACAACTACTAATTTATGGTGATTTAGATATGGTAATCTATTAGGTTTAGAACAAATACCAGTGCAAGCTATTATATTTGAAAAGGTATAACTATAGAGCATGGGATTTGATTGAGTCTTTGAAATCCTTTAACATCATGACTATACCCAGAGAATAGAATCAAATTATTGATTCATTAGTTTCCTTAGTTGCCAACTTGACACCCTTATAGGAGTCCAAGGTACAAAGATTCTCTATTGAGCTAGTACCTTGTCCATTAGTTCTAGACAACATGGAAAATTTCTAAGTTTTTGATGATTTCCAATAGATTATCTAGTTCTTAAATATCTCAAGATAATTTGAGTCTCAAATCATTGATGATAAGGATATTAGTTATTTATTCTAAGAGGAATTAGGACAATGAGTTATTCAACTAAAGGAAAATTGCCTCCCTCTTTGAATGGTTTCCTTGGAAAGGACATCTGAAATAATATATTTATTTTATTATTTTATTGTCATGAACGGATTGCCTGATGTATTTCCTGGGCTGTTGAGGATGCATGTGGGAAAGTGCTTTGCAGAAACCTCATTGGGATTAAGACAAAGCAACCCATTCATAGAAATGACTGAGGTGGTGGTATCAGCTACGCAGAAATCCTGCAATGCATCTGGGTCTGCAGTTATTGTGGGCAGTAACAGCACCAAAAACAGGGGAGCCATAAAGAATTAATTGTGGTAAGAGACGTTGGTTCATTAAATTAATTGGACGCCAAATCTGTAGTTTCTTACGCCTCTTCCGTCATATGTAGCGTTCCAGATAGTTTGTAGTATTGGCATTTTAGAAGGTTGAAAGTATTATTTGAAGGTGTGTGATTGTAAGTGAGTCCATAATTGTCTTTAGTTTTATTTTAGCGTCCTTTTTATTGTGATTTTCCCGATTATTTTCATGTTTTTTAAAATGTGTTTTCACATTGCGTGAATTTTTATTAGTATATTCATGGTGTAGTTTTAAGGTTTTAATTTACATAGTAATAAATGTTATTGTTTTTGTATCAAGTTATTTCATTTTCTAAATTTAATGGTCATGTTAGCATATACTTATATTATTAATATGCAACGAATATAATGTTCGAAGATGTTTATATTTTTAATATGCAACATTCATTTTCAAAGATGATTGACAACATTTATTCATTGATATGGCATGTTAATGTCGCTATACATGCCATCTCCAACATGTTCACTGTGTCTTGTTTAAATCACTATCCCCAAAATGTCATGGAACCCAAATCCTTGATATTGTTATTATAACTGTTTTGCATGTCTTTACATTTGAGTCACTTTTACTCGTATGTCTATGGCAGCCCTCAAGGTTTTCATTCAAATACTAATAAATGTTATCATTGTTTATCATCAATATGCAACAAAGGGCTATATTCGAAGATGCTTGGTAAGCTTTGTTTTCGTTAATGTGACCAGTTATTGCCATCAAAGATAAACTCTACAACATATTCGGTGTACCTTGTTCAAGTCACTCTCCCGTCACAGTCATGGAACCCAAATGCCTTTTCTACAAAATGCATTATTTCATAGATATTGTAGCATAACCATGTTGGACGAATGAAACGTTACCCAAAACTAAACCCACAATGTTGGCATAATTTCATTCACATCTGGGTCAACATTTCATGGTATTTGGATGGAATCCCTCCAGGTTTGCAATCACATAACAACAAAAAATATTATTTTTTAATCAAACCAAATGGTTTTCTAAATTCATATTGTTATGTTATTTATATATGTGATGCATTTGTATTTCCCTACATTAAAGTGTCGTGTTAATCACGTTCAGCATGCCATGTTAAAATGTCACTCATTCACAGTAAATATGAGATGGACGATGATGGAACCCAGTGACCTTTAATGCAGAATGTATGTAAACACGACTCTGCATGAAGGTGGATTTAAAATCTTTAAAGAGCTTTCAATCAAATGCACAATGCATAGTTTCATGCAAAGATTCTGCAACCCATACACTTACATTGCATTCAATTCTCATATGCATAACAGGGCACTTGTATCAATTGCAACAATGTGGTAGCTATCTAACGAATACTGCAATAAAGTTTAAAAATGTCGATAAAAAGTTGATAGCTATTATAATATTTAAATTTGTATTCGCCAATAAAAAGTCCATAACTAATAATAATAATAATAATAATAATAATAATATATATATATATATATATTTATTATATTTATTTATATAAATAAAATATATATATATATAATATAATATTATGTTATAATTTATTATATATTAATAATGTAATACATTAATATTATTTATATACTATTAATTATATATTAGAATATATTTATTAGGTAATTGTAGATATATAAATATAATAGAATTATATTCCATATTTTTAATTCTCTAATTTTATATTTTACTTATTTCCGTAAAATAATTTCGAAATGTCCAGTATCCAAATCAAAATATATAATAATAATTTATTATATATTAATAAGTAGTACAAAGTATGGACAACAAAGCATCCACAAATTGAGCCACGAGGAACAAAGTAGAAACCAAAATTATGGCCATGTACAAAACCCCTAATTTTATATTCTATTTAATATATACAATAATTTAATAATAAAATATATTTAAATATTATATATATATATATATATATATATAAATAAATTAATATATAATAATATTAAAGAATAAAAAGTTAATTTCACCAATTAATTTCAACATTTAGAGAATAAAAAGTTAGTAGTACTCTTAATATTTATAAGAGTTATTTTTTAAGATCAATTAAATATTTTTTAATAAATTTTAAAATTTATCTGTAAATAAATTATTAAAATATTTATTTATAAGTAAATAATTTTAAAAATAATATGATTTTTTATAATATATTTTGATAATATTTAATAGTTAATTTAATAAATCTTTTTTATTAAAATTTAAAAAATACAATACTCGGAATCAACAGGGATTTTATTATGCACCATCTTGGAAGTTTTATTTTAGGATAAAGTAGATAGAATTACCGTCTCTTATGGAGTTTTCTCTTATATTTGACGAATCTTTTCTAAGAGTTTAGAAATTGTAAGTTCATATTTAAATTATTCATACAAATTAAAGTTCAAATTTAATTCAGACTTTAAGTTACAAGATACAATTGAAACTAGGGATATAAAATGAGGGTCAATGGACAAAACTCTTCACCAACAATAATTAAATTGCTCAACTATCACTAAGGTTCTTTTTTATTGTATTGAGCAAAACATGGATAGAAATGGGTGGATTAGAGGCAAAAGCAGCCAAAGGAATTACATAATTATTGGGAGCTTGACTATTAAGAGGTACGATCATAGAGGTGGGTGTGTCTCCCATGTTGTGAATAAAGTGAATGATGCCCTTGGGAAACACAAATGCATCCCCTATTTTGATCTCCGTAGAGAAAATCTTATTGGTAGCGTTGAAGAAGCCAATGATGAGAGTGCCTTCCAGGATGAATATTATTTTAGAGGCCCTTGGGTGAGTATGAGGAGGAAGCACTGCTCCCACCATTAGATCTCCATGTTCTAATGAATAATGTATCACCTTGGGTTCATCTATCATGTGGATATCTTCACCTTGGGCTGCTCACAACTCTCATAGACCCTGTTCTGAAAATTAGAATTATGATCTACATATAGAAGCCTCACCTCTATGTTGTCTTCCACAATAACCTACTCTTTTGTGCACATATACATGCACATACGACCTCTCAAAGTATTCATTAGTTGTTCACATGAAATCTCCCCATCCTTATTGACTCTCTTGGCAATATTCTTCTCATCCAACACTCTCAAACATTTCAACATAAAGCTTACTCAATTATCCTGACTATAGTTTTAGGTGCTTAAATCGATCCAACATCTTGAAAACCATATGTTCCCACTCATAAACCTTTTGCTTACCTTTTCTTTGTCTCCTCACTAAGAGATATTTTCAATACATGGATGTAACTCCAGATAACCATTTGCATGCAACCTTCACCCTCATGGGGTCAACAACATTCATTTCCACAAAATATAACTCAAACTCAAGTATCAAAGTCATGATTTGTTCTAAACTTTCATTTCCACAAAATAAAAAAAATATCATCAAAGGATTTACCATTTTTCTCCACCACAACCTTGGTTGGTCTCTTCTGCCTGCTAGCATCTTTTCCTCCACTTTTTTTCCCTCTTTCCAAAGCACATATATACAATTTTAGGGATAAAAACCTCACCATAAACTCTTCCTCATCACCATCACACATATTTTCACCATCACCAACTTGTGCAGTCTTTCCCATCATGTCTAGTCTCTTGTGGAACACTTTCAGCACCTCTGTAAACTCACCAATCTCATGTGCTCTTCTCTTGTGCACTATCTCTTACCACCAATAAATAGTATCCTCTTTCATAACCTACAATGAACTCCAAATTGAACTTCTCACAAACTCCCTCACACTTTTACAAGACTTGACACACATGCAACTACCTATGCAAGCTTCTCAACAACTTCCAATCTCTATGTAGACTTATCTCTCATAGCCTATAACACACATTGAGGAGTTTATCAAGACCGAAAATAAACTACCTTGATCTGATATGACTTGGTGGAAGCACAATGAGAGGGGGACAATTTAAAGTCTACCTTTATCTCCCAGGTTGTAGGGGTTTCAACATCCATAGACATACATGCACATTTTGTCAAATAATTAAATGTCACATAGCATAGACTATATTATTTCAATTCACACATTGGACTACAAATCATACTCTTAAACACACACTCACACTTAGACATGCCTCTATAGGATTATTTCATTACATGAAAGAATTTTTTATTCTCATACAATTCCTCTTGAACGAATACAACTTTTTTTTCTAATCTTGGAGAGTTTTGCTCCTTCACCAGATTGTCTTACTATCTCAAAAACTCCATTTATTTCATGGGATGTCTCTTCAAATTCATTGACCTCCACATAATGTTTTAAACTTAGGTATTAGTTTTCAATATCATCCCCTAACTAACTATCAGTAGCTATCAGAAACTATCAGGGCACATTTCAGGATGAACAACAGCGAGGAAAACCACTATAAATTCAACATCATTAATCCATTTGATATGAAATTTAAACCAAATATCATATGCTATATTTTACATTACCCATAAAATTTTTATCATATAAATATTAACACAAGTTATTGCAATTAAATAATAACCTTGCCAATTCACGCAAACTACATAGACGATAGTATTAGGTAGAATGATAATTAATAAAACATCCACAACATAGTTCTATGTGAATACAAATGATCTAACATTAAAATAGAGAAAGATGAATATATTTATAGAAACCCACTAAATTTGATAACCTAATTCTTACCGTATCTCTATTGTAAGGTAATGAACCATCATGCTACATAGATGCATTTTATAGCTCAATGAAAGTCATATAAACTATCATAATGTTTCCTCCACTTACCCAATTGAGCTTAAATTTGGAACACATATTTTAGGATTTATTTTATATCACTAATAGAAATTTGAAAATCTAAATATTAACATAGTTATTTTGAACAATCATGAACCTTATACAGACTTGACATATGCATCTTCTATTTGAATGAAAGTTAAAAAACTATCATAACATGGACACCACTAATCTAATTGAGCTAAAATTTGTAAAATACATTGTAAACTGTAATTTATAGCCTTGTTCACAATTTGGTGACCTAAATCTTACCATCAGTATTCCTCCACAACATAAATATAATAATCTAAATTATTTAAAATTAAAATATATCAAGATCAATACATTTATATAAACCCATAAAATTTTCTAACCTAATTCTTACCATATCTCTAACACAAAGTAATGAACCATCAGGCTACATAGATGCATTTTCTAGCTAAATTAAAGTCAAAAAAACTATCATAACGTTTCTCCCACTTATCCAATTGAGCTTAAATTTGGAACACACATTTTAAGATTTAATTTATATCACTGATAGAAATTTGGAAATCTAATTCTTAACACAGTTATTTTGATCAATCATGAACCTTATACAGACTTGACATATGCATCTTCTAGTTGAATGACATTTACAAAAACTACCATAACATTGGAACCACTTATCTAATTGAGATAACATTTGTAAAATAGATTATGGACTATAATTTATATCCTTGCTCAAAATTTGGTGACTTAAATCTTACCATCAATATTATGTAAGGTCATGAACTGTGTGTCAAGTGAAACAAGCATAACCTAAAATAAATAGATGTAACTTTTCCATCATAACTCCAAATGGTATGAAAATTGGTATAAATATTTTAGGTGTCATATGGTATGAACCCAAAAAAAATCATCATTCAATTCAATTGGTAGTATTACCATAACTAAAGAAACCTCATGTTAGTGTAACAGTTGGGAGACCTTTGTGCTGACTCTAAATGATCTAAATTTTTGAGTTGGTGTTTTAAATGTCAATTTATATGATCCCACCAAGTTTAAATATCCAATTCCTTCCACATAATAGTAAAAAATAAGGAAACCTCCTACTAGTGTAACATTTGGTACGTTTCCATAATAGCTCTAAATGGTCTAAAATTGGTACATGTTATAAGTGTCATATGCTATAACCTCACAAAATTTAATCATATAATTCTTAACACAATTGAAGACCATTTTTGACAAATTTATGTGACAAAATAGTCCTTGTAGATTGACAAAAATAGTCAAAAGATCTATGTGTTTTTCTGTAGCAAAGGACTAATTTTGCACCAATGTTCTACGAGGTAAACAAGTTCAATAAAATAACACCACAAAGAAAAAATAAAATAAAACATATTACATTTTTTTTTTAGTTGATGCAACATTTTCACAAACCTTGGAATTTTCTCGCATCAGACTCTTGATGTTTATAAAATGTGAGATCCTACTCACATAGATAGAATGAGTGGTAAAGCCACTCTTTTGACCATAAATTATAGTGGCCATGGTGTTCGCTTCCAACAAACCAATTAATTCATCTATTTTTCATTTTTTCTCTTCCTTTTCCACCTTTTTTATGGTTTCAATTCATTTCTTCTCATCTCACATTTTGCTATTTTTTTTCCTCTTCTTTGCTCACTCCTTCATTTGTGGGGTTAGACCCACCATAGTCCATCCTCATCTGATAAAGGCTTATATTTTCTAATTTACATATTATTTTCATATAAAACCCAACTTCAATCAACCACCACCACCCAAAATCTCTTTTTTCCATCTTATACTACCTTATTGGCTTAAACCCACCACATATCAACCACCTCCTCCTAAATCCTTCTTAATTTTGGCTACTCAATATTCAACTTGATGTTGGCTCAATCTTATCTTTTTTTAGATCTTATCTCATGGTTTCCATCTCCTTTTTCATTCTCAATATAATTACTATAAACTCAACATACATTTGGGCATCCAAATGATAACCAACATTCTCTAGTACTACCTCAAAGATAGTATTTATCTTCTCATCTCTTGTTGTCTGCATTGATATGTTAAGTCATCTCTCTACCTCTGATGCAACATCAACATCTTCTCTGAATGCTTTGGTTGATAAGCATTTCATTAGCTCCTCCTCACACCTTGCAAACTCAAGTAGCTCATTATCATCACCTTGGAAGGCCTTATTGAATGCCTCCTCTCTCCATTTATACACTTTCACACTGGCTATAATTAAACATTAGTTTATAAACATGAGACTTAATAGTCACCATCAATGTTTCATCCATCTTCATACTATTCTTTTGATTCTCATCAAGCTCGAGATTCTCAAATCCTCTATCACTCTGTCATTTCTCATTTAAGATATCGTTTTCACTTCTCATCTTATTTATATAAGCTATGAGATAATTCCTTTCACCTTATTTCATCTCCTATATGTCATGTGCAAATAATATTTCACTCTCCTTGTCCATATGAGGACAATGCACAAATTGAATCATAATATTCTCTCCTCTAACATTTATATGGGTTCCTTCCACATATGCAACACCACTTTCATCTTTCGGTCCTCTTGGTATAACCATGTCCAACATCTTAGTATTCATATCATTTTATGTACCTACACATTGAACAAACATATTAAGTGAATCAAGAGTTTTGTAGTTACTTATTTCATATCTTCTTCACACTACAAGGACATGTTGTCCAAGTCTTCTCTACTGCTCATAGTCTTCTCACAAATTTATCCCTTGTTATGGACACCCATATACCCATTTTAACAACCCCAAGGGTTTTTCTCTCTGCATTCTTATTTCTATTTTATTATCCTTTAAATGGATGGTATAAAACCATACTATGTTCATGTGGATTAGCTTTCACTTATTCTACCTTCATTGTTTCCTTCGTGGAAACTTATGACTCTTCTTGATTGAATTCTTCATTCACCTCTATCACATGTGTCATTCATATGTTATCCTCAACCTTCCTACTCTCCAAAATAAAATTATCAAACTCATTTTTATCATGAACCAAGTACAATTCAACATTTGTCTACTCATGAGACTTCACAATCACTTGTCCATCATCACATAATGAGTGTCCATCTTTTGGTAAACAATGTATCACCTTTTCCTCATCCATCATGCATATACCTTCACCTATGGGATGTTCATATCTCTCATAAAACCTATTTAAAAAAATAGAATTAGGCTTTACATATAGAATCCTCACCTTTCTGTTGTCTTCCACAACAACATACTATTTGTGCACCTATACACGTCCATGCAAACTTTAAAAATAGACTTTGGTTGTTCACATAAAAGGTCCCCATCCTTATTTCCCCTCTTGGAAATATGATTCTCACCAAAAATATCAATCCTTTTCAAAAAAAAATTACTCAATCATCCTGACTGTAATTTTTGGGTGCACAAATCGACCCAACATCTTGGAAACCATATGTTCCTACTCATAAACCTCCTGCTTATGTTTCCTTTATCTCTTCACTTGGATATATTTCCAATACATTGTTGTAACTCCACACAACCACTTACATGAAACATTCACCCCCATGGGGTTAACAAAATTCATATCCACAAAATATAACTCAAACTCAACTATCCAAGTCATGAGTTGTTCTAAACTTTTATTTTCATAAAATAGAAAAATATCATCAAAACATTTACCTTTTTTCTCCACCACAACCTTGGCTGGTCTCTTCCTTTTGATAACATATTTTCCTCCACTTTTTTGGCCTATTTACAAATAATATATGTTCTTATATAGATTAAAAAAATCCACCATCTACTCTTCCTCATCACCATTACATGCAACTGCATTGTTATCACCTTATGCAGTGTTTTTCATCATGCATTTTAGTATCTTTATCGATTCACCCATATCATGTTCTCTTCTCTTGTGTGTCATCTCTTACCACAAATTAGTAGGATTCTATCTCATAACCTGTAATGTGCTCTAAATTTAGCTTCTCACAAATTCCCTCATATTTTTATAGGACTTCACACACCCTCATCTACTTATACAAGCTTTTGAACAACTTGAAATCTCTACGTAGACTTCTCTGTCACATCCTACACCACACATTGAGGAGTTTAACACAACTACAAGGAAACTACCTTTCTCTAATACCACTTGGTTCATGCACAAGGATAGGGGGCATTTAAGGTCTATCTCTATCTCTCGTGTTGCACGAGTTTCAACATCCATGAACACACATGCACATTTTGTCAAACAATTGACTGTTACATAACAAAGACTGTTAATTCATTTCACACAAAATAATACAAATCATAATCTAAAACACATACTCACACTCACACATGC
Organism: Torreya grandis; assembly: GCA_037957365.1. NCBI lineage: Eukaryota > Viridiplantae > Streptophyta > Pinopsida > Cupressales > Taxaceae > Torreya > Torreya grandis. The sequence goes on from JARHVA010001331.1 coordinate 2,781,494, forward strand.
ATCTATAGACTTATTTCATTACATGAAAGAGTTTTAGACTCTCATATATTTCCTCTTAAATTGATACAACTCTATGTTTTTCTCTTGGAGAGTTCTGTTACTTCACCAACTCGTCCTCTCTCAAAAAAACCTCCTTTATTTCCCTCTTATATTCATATTAACATCCCAAGATTCATAGTGTGTCTTTTAAACTTCCTTGACCTCCACATAATGTCCAAAATTTAAGTAGACTTTAGTTTTCAATACAACATTTAACTATCATTAGTTGTCATAAATTGTCAGGTGACATTTTTTGTTGAATGATAGTTATAAAAACCACCATAAATTCAATGTCATTGATCAAATTGATATTAAATTTAAAAGATATATCATAGACTAAATTTTTCATCACCCTTCCAATTTTAATCAACTAATCATTAACACACATTACCATAGGTTATTGTAGGTAAAGAACAACCTCGCCAATTAATGCAGACTACTCAGATGATAATTCTAGGTAGACTGATATCTATTAAAACATCTAAAACTTAACATTGTTAATCCAAATGATCTTAAATTTGAAATATATCCTTATAAATACATTAAAACCCATTAAACTTGGCAACCTAATTCTTATCTCAGCTCTATTATAAGGTAATGAACCATCAAGCTATACTTATGCATCTTCTAATTCAGTGGAAGTCAATAAAACTATCATAATTTTCCCCCCACTTATCAAATTGAGATGAAATTTGGAACACACATTTTATAATATATTTTATATCACTGATATAAATTTGGAATTATCTTAACAAATTTATTTTGAATAATCATGAACCTTATACATATTGGACAAATGCATCTTCTTATTGAATGACAGTTATAAAATCTATCATAACATTGGCACCACTAATCTAATTGAACTAAATTTGTAACATAGATTTTACACTAAAATTTGTATCACTATTCCAATTTGGTGACCTAACTCTTAAAGTAGTTATTTTGTAAGGTCATAAACCTTATGCCAAGTGATGCAGGCATAGCCTAAAAGAAACAACCATAAATTTTATATGGTAACTCCAAATCGTATGAAATTTGGTAAAAATATTATAGGTGTCATATGATATGAACTAAAAATATTTTATCATCCAATTAATTCTACAACATTACCACAATTAAGTAAACCTCCTATCAATGTAACAACTGGTACACCTCCACGGTGACTCCAAATGATCTAAAATTTTATTTAGACATTTTAAGTGTCAATTGTAATGAACCCACCAAGTTTAAGAATCAAATTACTTCCACATCATTACCTAAATCAAGGAAAACTCCTACTAGTGTAACATTTGGTACATTTATAAGGTAGCTTCTGATGGTCTAAAAATTAGTTCAAATGTTGTGTCATATGCTATGACCTCAAAAAATTTAATAATCTAATTTTTAATGATGTTGAAGATCCATTTTTAACTAGTGTTTGTAACTGAACAGTCCCTGTAGATTGATAGAAATATTCAAAATATCACTGATCTTTTTCATGTCAAAAGAATAAATTTGTACCAACATTCTAAGAGGTAAACAATCTCAAATAAATAATTCCACAACCCCAAAATCATAAATAACACACTGTATTTTATTTTAATTGATACAAGACTACACAAACCTTGCGATGGTCCTTCACTAGGATGTTTTAGGAGTAGTGCAATAATTATGTTTTTGAGAATAATTCCATTATTTTTTGTATCCTAGCTCTAGTGACACAATTGGCACCAATATTTTGAATTTTCATTTCTTCTTAAGATATTTCTATTTAACTAGATTTTTTTTTTAAATATCTAACTAGAGTTTACCATGCAAAGGATACCAACCTCTAGCAAGTATGCACAAACCATGACTAAGGTATCCTTGGTAATTAATACACGATATGATTTTTCATCCAATAAATATTTAAATGAGTCCTTTGGTAGTTTTTAAAAACATTCAAAGGGAATTGGATCTAAGTTGTAATTTAGAATGGGTTATGATGGAAAATGGCTTCACAAGAATGGGAAAATAATGAAAAATCCCATAAATGCTGAATAAATGGTCAAATATGTATGGAATAAGTTTTATAAATATAAAAAATGTTTGAATCATGACAATATTTCAAGGACAAAGAGGCCAAGTCACTAGCTCAAAAAAATAGAATTGGAAGATAAAGCCATCATTTTTTTTGTCAAATATAATGAGGCATTAGAGTGTATAAATAATTGATAGGTTTATAATGAAGAGGAAGATAACATTGCACTACTTCAAAGTGCCAAAGAAAATTCTCTAGGAGAAGGGAAGAAACTCTATTAATAAGGACATAACACAACATCACATCATGATTACATGAATGAATTCAAGTTGACTCCAAGTCGAGGACAACCTTTTAATAAAGGCATAAACATAAAATAAGAGTGTAAATCATCTCCAAATATAGAACATATAAAAATAGGAGATTGAACATAACCACTTAATCAAACTTTCACAAGTAAAATGTATAAGGGCATCCCAAGAAGGTATACAAGATATGTGTATTCCATTGTTTGCTTCAATTGTATAAAGAAAGGCCATATAGAACAAGAATTTTGGAAAACCTATCCATGTTAATTTTTTTATAATTAATAACCATTGTTTGGCCATGTGTTGAAATAAAAAATATATCACCAAAAATCCAAAGTATTTCAAAACGAATAAAAATTGTTTACACCACTCTCCAAGGCAAAGAAGAGATCAAGGTGTAAGAAGAAATAAGGATGAAATTTATAAATACCACTCTCTAAATTAGTATGATAAGAATTATAAGAAGAAGGAAATTTTTTCCAAGGACATGGGAAAGAGTTATTTCACTCATTGCAACATGTGTGGGCCTTGACACACAAAATATTAGAAATTTCATTCACAACTCCACCCAAAGAATTGCAAGGGGCATTCCAAGAAGGAAGAGGTGTCTAAAATTAGGAAGGAAGAAGTTTTTCCATCACACGTAATTTAAGATATATCAAATGAAAATTAAGATCTACCAATGGAGAAGTAATCAAGGAGCAACAACCCATAGAGGAGTCCCCATCACCATTGAAAGTAGGTAAAGGTAAGAAGTCATTCTTGATGTCATAGATAGAATATTAGCAAAGATAAGATGTTGATTGACATGTATATTTAAGAGGAACCTCCAATATATTTGGGTGTTACATTTGTTTAAATAAGAAATAATGGAATTAACCCCATTTGCATGAAAAGGTAATGAGTAATTTCGCTCTTCAAGGGTGAATATGGAACAATTATCCAATCTATTTGAGAAGCATAAGTTATGAAATCCATTTCATTGAAGAGCTTATATCATTTTAAAAATTCTCATGTTGGCATATGATGATAAGATAATAAATGGCCAAGCTAAGTGTAATGAAAAGGGAGAGAACAAAGTTGAGGAAGTGAAACAAAAGAGCTATAACTAACAATACCTCAATAATATTAATAAGTTTAATGGATAAAAAACATGAATAATAAGTGATAAATGATATCAAACCATTTTAGAAAGGGTGTCCACATTAGAATAGTGAAATGTCATCAACAAAGCTAACAAAGATGACAAGACTGTCCATAAGTAGCCAAACATAGTACCTGATTCCAATTAAGGATCACAAAGAAAATCATCAAATGGTGTAGCCCAATCATTAGAGGCACTTCACACTAATATATAGATCTACCTCAAACATTATACTATTTTATCCTACATAGTTTTAATTGGAAAATATATAGAAGGATTGTAAGTTAGTTTTAGGATTGTAAGGTACCACGGTTTCAACCATTTTTAGTTTTTATTTTAATTCATCTTGTTGTTCTCTTGTTTCAACATATACCTTAAATCTTTGTACTAACTTCTTGTAGTGAGTTTCATTATCACCTATTTGTTTCTTAATAAAATGCAGGAGGTCATCAATTTCTACAGGTATGATAGATAAAAGATCCACATCAATAACTTCTTCTACTATAGGTGTTTTGTAGTGGGCAATGGAGGAAGAAATATATCGTAGAAGGGTTCCAAAGCTAGATCATAATTAGCTTCAGGTGCTTCTATGGCCAAGGTAGATGAAGTTGTTACATGTTCCTCCAAGGAAATTACTGCAAGTTCCTCCAATAACCTTTCTTTGTCCATAGAAAGTTCTACAAATTCTATTGCCCCTAAAAGTGTTTCAATGCCTCTCTTACCTTTCAATTATGTTATCTCATTCCTCAGCTTGTATATTTATTTCATAGCTTGTTCCAATGTTTGGAATTCCTAGGCATGAGGAAATATCCCTTGTTCTACTTATTTTTCCATAGTATCTTCTTCAATCAATTCTTCTTTTACTGCAGGCTGATTTGTCATTCTCAATTCTTCTTTTGTATACCAAATGTGTCTTAGGAGATTAATATCTTCCTTAGTGAATCTGGATGGTTAAGGTGATTGTTCTTCTTTCTTGGTAGATTCCTCATCAGTAGACCATTCATCAATTTTAAACCCATTAGGGGTCTTTTGAAACCTAGGCTCTTTCTTTGGCTTTCATCCTTGTCAAAGTTTACAAAAATCTTAACCAAGATCTCTCTAATAACCCATTTCCATAGCCATGGATATTAACACATTGATCACATAATAAAAAACTGTCTATTAACATAAGAATAGATTACAATGTGAATCACTCCTCTATGTCTCCATATCTTCCATGTTATGAAATACACTCTAGGAGTGTCTATAAATAGGAGAGAGAGTGAGTGAGTGGGTAAGTGGGGGTAGGTATGTCAACATAATGTTGGCATCCACCTAAGTAAGATTAAAAAGTAATTAACTCACATTAATTACTCTAACACCCTCTCTTAAGTGCAACTTAGGGAGTAGTGAAAAATAAGAGTGTAAGACTCCTCAAAAGATATGTCTTGACAACTATGCCATGTTGAGTACCTATGTACAATGTCAAGAGAATAAAGTGAAGAAACCAAGTGTCCTAATGGATACTAATCCATGTTGCAAGAATACATGGATGATAATCATTGTAACCTCCAAGTAAATTAAGAACTGGTGTTGAATATAAGGATCAATTGGAAGTAACACTAATCTCCAAAAGAGTGGGTAGAAGATAAAACTTGAGAAAGCATTTCTAAACATCCCCCGTCAATGTTGAACACCTAACACTAAATAAGTTGACATTGTACACACCATAATAGCTTCATGTCATGTTCAATGAGACTGTCAAACTATCGAAGAAGACAAGATGACACTGGAATTCACCAAAATAGCTATAATCAAGTTGTGGGAGACTATCAACTATCAAAAAAGTGGTGTTAAAAATACAAAAGAGTACACCAAAGAAGGCCAATACATGATGAGACATTATGTAATCCCCATATGGGTTCCAATAAAAAAAGTACATGAATAAGATACCCATATACAAAGGAGGAAGCTAAAATCATTATTGTGCTAAAAACATGAAAGCACACATGCACACAAAAGATGCAAGTACATAAATCTCATAAAGTGGAGAAAAGAGAGAAAACTCATAGGAAAAACTCCCTCCCAAAAGAGAGAAAACAAAAATAGAGAGAAAAAATCCCTCCATAGATGATGTTGAACAACTCCACACTTCAAGTAATCACAAGTCACAAAAGGACTCAATTTGTACGAGTGGTTTGAATCCACTACTAAATCACAAAAATAACTAACACTAGGCTTCACCAGAATAGCTTCAATCAAGAAGACTATCAGTGGTGACGAAAGTACAAAAAAGTATTGTAAGTGCAAAGAATGCTCAACACCAAGAATCAGAATGTACATCACACCCCCCATACTATTGAATGGATGGAGTGGAGAAAAGAGGCATGCATGAGTGGTCTAAATCAACTACTCAAACACCAAATAAGATAACATTGTATACATCATAATAACTCCAAGAATGAGGAGACTATCGACTATAAAAAAAAGTATCAAAAATGCAGAAGATGCTCTAAAAAACAAAGGAACAAAAAAGGGGCCTTGAGGAGACAAGACACAACTATCAATGTGTCAATGTACTAATGTATGTTGTGGGGTGATATAAGAGTGTGACAAATGGCAAAAAAAGCCATGATATATGCAAACACACCAAAGAATGATCATACACCAAAAAACAATGTGCAAAGCACATGTAAGGACGTTGAGCTCAGCTTAAATGTGTTCAAAATGCATACACAAAGTACAATACAAGGCCCTTAACATAAAAAAACCCATAGTAGTGACTATGTACTCTCAATAATAGGATGTCAGACTCAATCGAAAATGCATTCATGAGTGTAACAAATGATGACAATGCAAAGGAGCAAGAAGGAAGTATGTATTCCCTATGAGGGGGTCTGATCTCCTGCCAAACTAGACCTCACCCTTTGATCTTTTAAAAATGAGATAAGGTACACACAAAACAATGAATAATCCCTCTATAAATTCTCACAGGATATCAAAATGTGTCACCATTGAAATGTCACCATAGAATGTAATCAAAGGCAACACACTAATGCGATGAGACCCCCCTAGAATGTGGCACTTTATAAAATAGTTAAGTTTACATTATAAATAGGACCATTGCATGGAAAATTTAAAAACATCAACTTTTGAAAAAGATGGTGCTCAATTTTGAGCTACTGATCAAAAGTTATTAAATAAACAATTTTCCCATAAAAAAGGCCTATTTAATAAAATTTTCACTAAATGTTAAAAAAATGTACTGCAGCAAAGGAGAACCTAACCTTCTAACCACTCATTGTAATTGACATGGAACCAACATTTCAATGGTTTTGTTTATGAGGGGGAATTAACCTCCTACCAACCCGAGCCTCACCCTTCATCTTTGACAAGTGAGAGAAGAGGGAAAAAATAAAAAAACATTAAACTAGTTCCCTACAAAATACTAAAACAATCAAAAATATGTGCTCACACACCATGTGTGAACACAAAACAACCCCTCCTACTTCACATACAAAATGGCCTCACAAATCACCGCCAAAAAACTTGTCTCCTACACAACAAAATAATATTTTAAAATATTACCAATTTGTCAAACAACAAATTTTACTTAGGTAAATTAAAGCAACCAGTGGGTTGGTGGTGGAGACTGCCATGAGAGGAAGGAATAAATCATACACCTCCCTTTGGCAGTTGTTGACTAAATGGATGGTAGGCCACACGAAGTTTGTCCACCACACATCTACCACCATGATGTGTAAAGAAAAGTGGCTAGGTGTGGCATGGTAACATGGAAGGAGGTTTTAAGGTTGATGGGGAATGTCTTCAAACTTCACAACAAACTGTAGGCAAAGCTATTCCCAACCAATGCTTTTGTAAAAAAAAAAAAAAAAAACTTCAACCAACTATTAGAAAAGAAATGTGTCTGTCTACAAGTCCTGGGTCATGAGGCTGCCAAGGAGGATGGAAAGGGCAACTAGGCAGGTACAGGAGAATGGAAATTAGGGTGGTTACATGGTTGGATGGGTGTTCATTATCTTATTTCATCATTCAACATAGCAGACTCCAAATGCCATGCTCTTACTAGTACATAGTCCACTAAAAAACTTTCCTCCAATGCTTTTCTTCTCTTGGCCAAATCTAATGCCCATGCATGGAGATAAATGCATATGTGTAGTCAATTGAAATCCTTGACTGAAATGGAATGTTATTTTGCTTGAGTTGATCAGCTAAGATAAAAAAGAATGGTGGTATCGTTGTAGGTTGGAGGAGGAGTGGGCAATGGAGGAAGACCAAAGGCATAGAATGAGCAGATGATACCAAGAATAATGATGCCAAGACTACAAATATTGTTGGTTTCCAATACAAAAGAAGATCCCAATGCTAAAACAAGATGCCAAGATGATAAAACAAGGCTGATATCATGTAATAAAGTTCAATATGATGCCAATCTATAAAAAACAATGCCTAGCAAATGAAAAAGGCTGAGTTTTGAATAAATAAGCAACAATCACTCCCTCTCTAATGCCAAATCTTGTAGGTGATCAAACTCAAAAAACTCTAGTGGTACAAAGGAAAAAAAATGAGAATATTGAAATCTTTCCCATGCCACTTCTACTACATCCAATGCCTTGCAGCATATGACATCACAAAAATGCCCAGAATAGTAAATTAAAACAATCATAACTTTCTTAATACTCATTCGAATTTGAAACCATAAAATGTTTTGGAAATCTGAGAGAGAGGAGCTCATAAATCAAAAATGGTTTCTTAAAATTCCTTTGGAGTAGAAAGTAGCTGATCTAAACATATCATGTTTTGGTAAAAAAAACCATAATTTTCCCCAAAAATAGATTTATCAAAAAATGACCATGCAACTTCTTCAAACTAAAAAATAGAGGTATGGTTAGTGGTGAATGGCCTATACAATGAGATTTTTGACAAACAATTCAAAAAATATCTCAAAAAATAGTGTACATCCAGCAAAAAAATTAAATGCAACCAACCTAAATACCAATCTTCAAAATAGAAAATACAGATTTTAAAAATTATAAGCTATAACAAAGGGAGAACATAGACACACTGAGAAATGGAAATTTGAAATGGCTCTGATACCATGTCATAGTTTTCTAAACTATTAACCAAGATCTCTCCAAGAATCCATTGCCATAGCCATGGAGATTAACACATTGCTCACACAATAAAAAACTATCTATTAACAGAAGAATATATTACAATGTGAATCACTCCCCTATGTCTTCATATCTTCCATGTTATGAAATGCACTCTAGGAGTGTCTATAAATAAGAGAGAGAGTGAGTGAGTGGGTAAGTGGGGGTAGGTATGTCGACAAAATTTTGAATTCCACTTAAGTAAGCTTAACAACTAATTAACCCACATTAATTAGTCTAACAATCCTTACTGATGTCTATGGGTGAGGAGGCTTAGTTGTCTTTTGTTTCTTAATTTTTTGGGATCTCCTAGGAGGAGGTCTCCTTGATATAGTGGGTTTCTTTTCTTCATTTTTCATCTTCTTTCAATGAGGGGTGGATGATGGAACTTGTTCTTCTTATACAGTAGTTGATGGAACAACTTATTTTTTTCCTTAAGGAGCCATGGTGGAAGAATAAATATATGGTGAGGAGACAATGGGAGAAGGAATATGTTATTTTGGACTTCCCTCCTCTATGTCAAAAGGAGGTAGGACTAGTTATCTTCTCTTTCTTCTACCCATATCATTTTTATATGGACCCTCAGTAGCTATGGGCTGGCTAGTAGCACTAGTGCCCGTAGCATCTTCTTGTATAATCTATTGGGCCTCCTCCTCAGGGGATTCCTCTTCATTATTACCCTCTTCTTGATGATGTTCATTATTTCTTAGGGATAAAAATTGTTCCCAAATTAGATCAAATATAAATAATTATATTCCATGTTTAGTTATCAACCATATTAGGCAATGATGGGATAGGGCTTTTCTAGTACCTTTCTAGTACTCTTTGGCCATCCTTTTTAGAATGTTCCATAGGTGATTTGGAACATGAATGGTTCTATCATGCCTTAAATGATTAAAAATTTTAAATTGAAGAATATAAATTAGAGAATGCCTTCCTGCACATGTCATATATATGATGTGTATGAGGCTATCTCCCTCCAAGCTGTAGTTAATCTGAGTCTCTCCACACCACCTTTCTTCAGTACTAGTCTTTCATCTTCCTGACAGCACTATTGTCTAGCTTCTTGACCATTGGGTTTGTCTTTCTAGTTATCTCATATAATTTGTAGTCCATTTGCCTAGCTCACTAGTTCTTCAGTGACTAAGAATGTGATGACATGTATAGTAGCATGGTCTCTAGTAAAGGATCTTGTAAATTCCCTAGCAAGGGGTTCTAAGAAATGTTGAAATTTCTCAAAATATGTGGTCCAACCATCTCTTTTGAAGATAACCTAGTTGGCTTGGCCTCACTAAAGTTTCAAATGATTTATGGGTTCTCTCCTCACAACTGACCCTCCCATTCTATTCAGTTCAACTTTTTATGTCAATCCTTTTAGCTAGTAATTAGAAACACACTTTGTTTGGCTTATAAAAATCTACCTATAGTAAAATAAGGCTTATTTAACAATGATGATTTGTAGTTTTAGGTTACAGAGTTGCAAGTTATGGTGTGATTCAACTTTACGTAAATGGTTGTACTTGTAAGGGAAAGCAATGAAATTGATTGTTTTACATATAGATTATTATGGCTTCATTATGGTGTCTAATCCCACATGTATGGATCCTATAATGCATGATATTTTCACCCATAGAATCCACCCCCATGTGAGTCCTCATATGTCCTCAAGTGATGTGGAGTGAATAGGGTGAAAGGGATAGAACGGGGTCATAATTAGGGGTATAAGTGTGGGTTGGGACATCATCATGTGGTTTTAAGTGTGAGTTGAGGGGTATTAATTAATGATGTGTTTCATGATTTAATATGATTTTGAATATCGTACATGCTATATTGAAACAATGAATACTTTTCAATGATCAAAATATATGACGTACCTTTTTAACCATTTACCTAGGGTTATGTCAAGGATTTACATGTGAGTGGTTGATGGAATGCAATGATTGTACTTGTAGTTGTAACTGGATTGAAGTGGGCCCCTTTGGAGTAATTTTGAGATCACAAGATGGTAGGCTTCTATGGTTCCCTCAACATGCTTGTATGTGATTCATTACAGCCTACATGGAACTGGATTAGGGGCCTTAGACTTGGATAAGAGATGATTTCTCTCCTACCACAAGGTGGTTATTTCAGAGATAGATGATCAAAGTCAGGTGTTGCATGAATATGGAAGAGGGTAGCTAAATGTTTTTTTGCTTTGTGGTCTTCGTCTGCATGAGCCTGCATGATTTGCCTCTATGTTATCTTACTATTTGTGGATTCTACTTAGTGACTTTGACTTGTTATTTAAGGGGGTAAGCTTGAGTAAGGTTTCAAATTTTATACTCTAATCCTCTTTCATTCCTCCTCTAGCTGGTCTGGTGTCTTCCTTGTATGCTCAAAAGATCATATCCAAGGCTATAGCTAAGAGTTTGGGAAGAACTATCCTACTTGTGCTTAGAGAGATGTTAGGGTATGTTTGCAACAACTAGAGATGGTCCCTACAATAACTACAAGGTTGTGCCTAGTTATGGGAAATTTTCCCACAGTAGCTATAGAATATTCTGTAACAACTAAAAAAGGTGCCTGTAGTAGCTATAGAAGAGCCCATAACAACTGAAGGAGGTGCCTATAATAACTACAAAATATCCCTTGGCAACTAGAGGAAGATGAATAGTTTTCTCAGAATGATTGTTTATTATTTATTTTTGTTTTTACCCCTAAATAACTAGCAAGTTGGTTTTCTATTTAGGTCTATTTTATAGTTATAGACAACCAACAAGTTGGTTTTCTCCCTATAAACTACCAACAATGCCTAAAGAGGGTTTTTGTTATTGGGTTTTTTTAACTCTAACTATTACTTAGAGTAGAATATTTATTTTGGATCCTTGTCAAGTCAACAGTGAGGGTGAATGGTCAAGGACCAAGTGAAGGTCTCAGTCTTCATGCTAGAGGAGGGCTAGGATGTCCTCATCTCTTTCTTCATTTGTGTGTTGACTAGTTCTCCTTTTGTCTAGTGAGACGTCATGCTAATCCAGCACATCATTGTATCCATTTCATAATTTCATGTGTATGTGCTTAGAAAACTCCTAAGTGAGTGGATTTTTCTATAACTTTAGTCTGTGGCCATTGACCATTAGATAAAATATTATCAGATCAATGGTTTAGAGTTACACTTCTCCATTATCATAAACATACTCAATCTCAAATGGACCAAGCCATTTGGTTTGGAGTTTTCCCTTGTGATCCTTATATTTTGAATCAAAAAGAAGGGCCCAATATCTTACATTGAATTGTTTGGTCTTAATGTACCTGTCATGCTAACTAATCCATTGGTGTTGTAAAGTTCTATGGTCTATAATGCTTGTTGTCTGTATTTATCTAAGGCATTCAATTGCATAAACCTTTCTTTTTGTGCTTCTGATATATCCATCCTAAGTTTTAGTGCTATCCATAAGGTCTTATGTTCAAATTCTATTGACAAGACATGTTTCTTCTCATAGACTAACTCATATGGAGTGAACCTTGTAGTAGTCTTCCACATGATTCAATAAGTCCAAACAGCTTCAACAAGTCTAGCCTCCCAATTATTATGGGACATATTAACAGTCTTGGTCAAAATATTTTCTAACTCCCTGTTGGTGACTTCCACCTATCCATTGGACTATGGATGATATAGAGTTGATTTCTTATGCCTAATCTTATATTATTAGACCAAAGCAGTAATTAAACTAGAAGCGAATTAGGGTCCTTGATCAGCGACTATTTTTCATGGCACATCATATCTTGTGAATATTTCTTCTTAGAGGAAAGTTGCCACCTTCTCATCCCTAGCGTGTGTAAGAGCCTTGACTTCCACCCATTTAGTGACATAGTCAGTATATACAAGGATGTACTCTTTATTGTTAGATTTTGGATCAAAAGGTCCTACAAAGTCTAGGCCCTATTTTTCAAATGGTTCAAGTACCATTTGAGGCTACAAAGGCATCTAATCTGAACATGTAGGTCTCTCCATATGCTAATATCTATCACAATGAGCAGTATACTTTATTGTATCTTTATGGAGTGAGGGCCACTAATATCTTGTATTCAAGAACATTACTATTGTAAGCTTGGCTATAAAGTACCCTCCATAGGGTTCATCATGGTAGGTTTTGAGGATATCTAGAAATTCATCTTCTTTGAGACATATTTTGATGATGGAGTCAGGTCCAATATAAAAAATAAATCTAGACAGCTATGAATACCTACCACTTTTTTGAATCAAATTTCTTCTTTGTTTAGAGAGGAAGTGTTGTGAGAGTAACCATAAGGTAAGGTAGTTATCAATATTAGCATACCAAGGTATGGTAAGGGTGAGGGAGAATAGGTGCTCATCTAGAAATGAGTCATCCACTATGGTATCTTCTTTAGGGGATTATAAGCATGATAAAAAAATCAACTAAAATGGTGTCCCTACCAAATTTATCTATAATGGTGATATCACATTCTTATAATAAGAGTAGCCATCTTAGTACTCTGCCTGAGATAGTTGGTTTATTCATAAGGTACCAAAGGGGTGCATGGTCTGTATGAACAAAATCTTGATACTATTAGTGTAGATTTTTATTTTTCCCTTTTTATTAATTAGGGAAATTGTATTTCTTGTGCATACATGGATTTTCCTACATTTGTGGGATAGGCTAGCTTATGTGGAGGTGTGTGTCATAGATGTGTCATAGGTGTCATAAGAATGTCATAAGTAACTCCCTTGATAGGAGTTACTTCTCTATTCTTAGCACCTTGTCACCACCTTTCATGGAGGAGTTACATTCTATTCTTGGGGTGCCTTGTCCACCTTTTGTGGAGGAGTTACTTACATACTCTCCTATTTGTATTCCTCACTTTGGCCATCTCATGCTAATCAGATTTTGGTTTTCTCTATTTTGTCTTGTGCAATTTCTCTTATTGTGTTATTTTCAAATTGCTTTAGCATCTATGTGGTGTGCACTTGCTTCAACTTGTGTGATCACGTCTCCATTACACTCGTATTATCCGGATTCTAGCAACAACTCCGATATGGTATTAGAGCAACCCCGGTAATCTTGTGTGTGAATATGCTTTTAGCTTATTTTGAAATCAAGAGGAGTGGAGTTCTCTTTTTTTATTCTAGATTGGGTCTAAAATTATATATATATATCAATTATGGTTAGTTTCCTTGGAAATCCTTGCATTTGGGTGTCTTGGCAAAATACCACTAGCAGACAAGCTTTTTGCAGATAAAAATTTGTAGGTTGATACACTCAGGCACCACTGTTGAGCAGAGATCAAGGAGATAGGTGCCAAACTTCTAGTCTGTGCCAAACCTCTGCGCCTAGCTTCTGGTCTGTGCCCTCCAACAGCAGTTCCAACCAAGCTCAGTTGTACGGTGTCCTTTCTTACCAACCAAGCTAGCCGTACGACCCAGGTCTGCTATTTGTTTTTGCATTTTTTGCAAAAAATAAAAAATTTTAGAACTGTGCCTTTTTTGGACGCCACCTGTTGTTTTGTTCATTGTCTCTTCTGCCAAGTCTGCGCCACAGTCAGCTCTAGCATTGCGCCCTTTCTGCTATGCATTGAAATTGGGAGTTCAAATCTTCTACCATGCCTCAGACAGGGCGTACGCCCAGCAGTAGGTTTGATTTTGTTTGTCTTTTTTGCTACAAATCTGGACTGTTGTATTTTCTTGAAAAAGGCGCCCTCCTCTTGTTTGGCGTCCCATGTGGACCTTTAATCACTTTGTCATTCTGTCCATTCTATCTTTAACTAAAAATTTTTAGTGAAAATTGATTTTTCAAAACAAAAATCAATTAATTTGACTGAGTATTAAGGTTTTTAGACAGTTTGGTAATTTTGGGGGTTTGAATTTTAACTTGTATCTTCGACCTATGAAGACGAAGGGTGAGGTCCGGGTTGGTGGGAGGCCAATTCCCCTCACAAAAACCTCCTTTGGATTCCTCATTCTGTGCCGAATCCAACGAGTGGTTGGAAGGCCACTTTCTCTCCCATAACAGGCATTTTTAAAATGTTTTAGTGTTTTTTTTGCAAAAACACTAGTTTACGAGAAAATTGTACTTTTAATATCTTGCAAATGGTAGCTCGGTTTTGGGTGCCATTTTTTGCAAAAGTGTTTTTAATTCAATTTTCTACAGTGTAGACTTGTTAATTGTCAAAAACACACTAGTTTATAAAGTGCCAAAATTTGGGTCTCCCGAGACGCATTTTCAGCTGAGTCTAACATCTTTTGAGCGTGCACTTGCATATTTTGGGGGGGCTCAACATTTCGGGGGGGAGGGGTGTGACTTCTTTTCAAAATTTTCTTTTATTCTCCTTTCTGCATAATTTCACAACTTGCAATCAACACAACTTCACCTAAATTCAGCTAAAAAAATGGATTCTTTTCAACTGAAACCCTTAACACCCTTCAACTATCATGAATGGAAAGTTAAAATGTCAATCATTCTTAGAAGCAAAGGGTTGTATAGGATCACCATGGGTACTAAAGTATAACCCAACACTGATGCTGAAAAGGTTAAGTTGTACAACCGTAGTGATGAAGCTTATGGATTACTGAGCTTGTTTGTGTCTCCTGAACTTCTTTTCCATCTAGAATCCTCTCAAACTCCCAATGACATATGGGACATCTTAGAAAATTTATTTGGGAAGCTTGATGAGATGAGAGGTCATGAGCTCAAAAATGAACTCATAAGTCTAAGTCCTAGCAACTTTGACACCCTACAGGATTTCTTCACTAAGTTTAAGGCCCTTAGATTGCAATTGAAAGAATGCGGGATAGAGAAGAAAGATGATCAACTCATACTTTCTATTCTCAAAAATTTAGGTCCAAGCTATTCAGTCTCTGTCTCCACTTTCCATGCCACAAAAAGTACCTTTGGCACTACATGGAAAATGCCTTCTTTGGATTCATTCATTGTCGACTTGACTAGGGAGCAAGATAAGCTAATTCAGATGGGCACAATGAAGTCTACTCAATCCCAAGCCTTGATAGCTGGAAATGGTAAGGATAAGACTTCAACAAAGGAGAAGAAGAAAAATAAGGACCAGGAAAAGAAGAAAGAAAACACCAATCCTGCCAAAAATAACACTGAGACTTCCTCTTCCAATGCTAAACCTAAGAAGGAGAAGGTTAAGTGTGCCTATTGTAAAAAGACAGGGCATGATGAACACAAATGCGTGAAGAAAGAAATAGATCACCTAACTCATATTCTAGAGAAGAACAACATAGGTGTTCCTGAGTCCATCAAGTAGAATTCATCTACCTAAGATTTTACCAAGGCAAACGGCAAGGGTAAGGAGAAAGAAAAGGGCAAGGCTCTTGTAACTACAACAACTTCTATATCTTCATGGGTCATAGACTCGGGTGCTTCTCACCACATGGGCTCTTCACTAGTTGAGTTTTCATCTTTAGAGCCTTGTAGCATGACTTTAATTAGTTTGGGTGATGACACATCAGTTTCTATTATAAGGAGAGGGTCAGTTGAAATGGAAGGAGGAACATTCAACAATATTTTAAGTGTTCCTTCTCTTTCAACCAATCTCCTATCAATGTACCAAATCACTCACATTGGACGGGGTATGAGAGTTTATTTTTTACTAGATTCAGTGGCTACCAGGGAGTTGCATAGTGATACTATAGTGGCAGTGGGTAGGGCAGATCACCAAGCCAAGTTATACACCTTCTCACATTTTGCATCAGATTCTTCTCCAATAGCATTGCTAACTCATTCAGATGGAGTTAGCAAATTGTGGCATGAGCGATTTGGCCACCTTAACTACCGCTACCTTAAGAAACTTTGCAAACATGACATGGTCATTGGCTTGCCTCATGTCTAATTCTCAAAAGGACTTTGTGAGGGGTGCTCCCTTGGGAAGCATCCCGAAGCAAAATTTGACAAAGGCAAAGCTTGGAGGGCTTCACAACCTTTGGAGTTAGTCCACAGTGATGTATTGGGACCCTTTCCCAAACCATCTTTCACAAGGGCCAAATACATCCTCACTTTCATTGATGATTTCTCTAGGTACACTTGGATATATTTTCTCAAACAAAAGTCTGAAGTGTTTGAAAATATTCTAGACTTCAAGGCTCTTGTTGAGAAATAGAGTGAGAAATCCATCAAGGTTCTTCGAACTGATAATGGAGGGGAGTATGTCAGCATCAGGTTTGAGCAATTTTGTACCACAGAGGGGATTGATTTGCAACACACAGTCACTTACAGTCCTTCACAGAATGGGGTTGCAAAATGCAAAAATAGGTTCTTGAAAGAGATGGGTAGCTGTATGATTCACTCCAAATCCTTAGCACCACAGTACTAGGCTGAAGCCATCAATTATGCTTGCTACATTCAAAATAGGGTTCCTCACAAAGCTTTAAAAGGGATAACACCCTTTGAAGCTTGGCATAAAAGGAAACCCGATGTTGAGCATCTTACATTTTTCAGATCCCTAGCTATGGCCTGCATTTTGAAGAAGAAATGCAAACCTATGGAACATCAGTCCAAGCCTTACATCTTTGTAGGATATTCGGATGGTATTAAGGGATATTGCCTTCTAGATCTAGTCACTCATGAGTTGTTCATCAAGAGAAGTGTCCATTTTAAGGAGAGTCTTAGAGACTCAACACTTGACACTTTTTCTCCCTCATCGGATCTACTTCTTCATGATGATTCCTTATCAGATTCAAATCAGCGATAGCAGGTTCTTGAGCCAGAGACATCTTCTTATTCTTTGAGTTCAAAGAGCGAGGATAGTGATGCAGAGTCATCCACCTCTAGTTAGTCAGAGGATGAGGAGTTAACACCTGACTCACCCACTATTGGGCCACTTTGGGCCAGACAAACACTTGAGAGTGCTAGCACTTGGGCAAGAGATCCCGCAGATGACAGACGTACTAGGGGGGATTTTTAGAGAGATCCACATGCCTTCTTTGCTTTAGTTTTAGATCCACAGACTTTTTGAGAGGCATCAGGGGTACCTGAGTGGGATAATGCTATGGAAGAAGAATATTCTTCCTTAATCAAAAATCACACTTGGGATTTGACTTCACTTCCTAAGGGAAGAAAGATGGTTCAATGTAGGTGGATATATCGGACCAAGTTTGCAGCAGATGGGTCGATTGATAAGTACAAGGTGTGATTGGTCACCAAGGGTTTCTCACAGGTGGTAGGCATTGACTACTCAGAGACTTTTGCACCCGTTTAAAAGATGAATTCTATCCGACTCACTTTGGCTATTGCCGCAGCACATGGTTGGGATGTGCATCAGATGGATGTGAAGAGTGCTTTTCTTCATGAAGACCTAGAGGAGGAGATCTACATGGAGCAGCCATCAGGATTTTTTTAGGATTCTTCCTTAGTATGCAGAATTAGGAAATCTATCTATGGCCTCAAATAGGCCCCTCAAGCTTGGTATGCCAAGATGGATTCCTTCCTTCTCACAATGGGTTTCACTAGGTGCCATTCTGATCCCAATGTCTATTTCTTGCGGCAGGATGATTTGCTCTTGATTTTGGTTCTATATGCTGATGACCTTTTGATCACCAGGAGTTCTTCATCGGCTATTGTAGTAATGAAGGCATCTCTTCAGGATAGATTTGACATGATAGACTTGAGTTTGTTGCACTACTTCCTTGGTATCGAGATCTCATAGTCAAATTCAGGGATTTCTCTTGCGCAGCTTAAGTATGCTCTTGACTTATTGGCTCAGTTTCACATGGTTGATTGCAAGCCATCTTTGACTCCATTTCTATTAGGAGTCAATCTTGAGGCTGATTGTTCTTCACCATTGGTTGATACCACTCGGTAGTGACAACTTGTTGGTAGTCTCATCTACTTGACTCACACCAGGCCCGACATTTCATATACAGTGGGACTTGTCTCTAGATTCATGCAGGAACCTCATGAGCTACATTGGAAATCAGCTAAGAGGCTTTTGCATTACATACAGGGTTCACATAGATATGGGATTCATTATAGATTTGGCATAGATGTTGACTTGGTTGGATATACAGATTCAGACTAGGCTGGCAGTTCACAGACTCGCAAGTCCACTTTTGGTTACAGTTTCTCTTTAGGTTCAGGTCCTATCAGTTGGTCTAGCAAGAAGCAGAATGTTATTGCTATATCATCCACAGAGTCTGAGTACAGGGGAGCTGTTAATGCAGCTACTAAGGCTATTTAGCTTCAGGGGATTCTTTCTGAGTTTGGAATTCCTATCAGGCAGCCCACCATCATTTATTGTGACAACCAGAGTACCATTCAGATTTGCAGGAATCTAGTTTAGCACTAGTGAACCAAGCACATAGAGATTCACATGCATTTCATTCGGGAGCTTATTCATAGTCAGGTCATTGACTTGATATTTTGCCAGTCTTCGGAGTAGGTTGCAGACATCTTCACCAAACATTTCACTGAGAGCAAGTTCATTCATCTACGAGCTCTTCTTGGGGTGCGGTCTACATCTACAGTAGCATCATCTTCAGGGGGGCCTTCTAGCCTCTTCTTTTCTTTTATGTCTCTCTTTTGGGGGGGAGTTTTTTCCTATGAGTTTTCTCCTTTTCTCTATCTTATGGGAGATTGCATTTGTACGTGGGTACCTCATTAACCCTAGATGCCGAGACCCATTTTATATTTCCACACTGCCCACCTAAGTTGCACTTATGGGGGGAGGGGGGCGGGGGGGCGGGCTATTAGTGTAGGTTTTTATTTTTCCCTATTTATTAATTAGAGAAAATGTATTTCTTGTGCATACAT
The DNA here is from genome assembly GCA_037957365.1 of Torreya grandis. Classification (NCBI taxonomy): domain Eukaryota; kingdom Viridiplantae; phylum Streptophyta; class Pinopsida; order Cupressales; family Taxaceae; genus Torreya; species Torreya grandis. The sequence continues at coordinate 2,800,900 of JARHVA010001331.1, forward strand.
GGAGTTTTCCTACATTTGTGGGATAGGATAGCTTATGTGGAGGTGTGTGTCATAGATGTGTCATAGGTGTCATAAGAATGTCATAAGTAACTCCCTTGATGGGAGTTACTTCTCTATTCTTAGCACCTTGTCATCACCTTTCATGGAGGAGTTACATTCTATTCTTGGGGTGCCTTGTCTACCTTTTGTGGAGGAGTTACTTACGTACTCTTCTATTTGTATTCCTCACTTTGGCCATCTCATGCTAATCAGATTTTGGTTTTCTCTATTTTGTCTTGTGCAATTTCTCTTATTGTGTTATTTTCAAATTGTTTTTGCATCTATGTGTGTGCACTTGCTTTAACTTGTGTGATCACGTCTCCATTACACTCGTATTATCTAGATTCTGGAAACAACTCTGATAGATACCCTATGATGTAGTGATGGAACTTGTTAATAACATAAACTACTACCAAGAACTCTTTTTCAATAACCATGTAATTTAAGTTTGCTACTTGTAGGTACTTGCTTAAAAAATAGATAGCATAACTGAGTGCTCCCTATTTTTGGCCTAGCACAGCTCTTAGTGTAGTATCTAAAGAGTTTGTGTGAATATGGAAGGGAAGCTTCCAATCAATACCATGTAGAACAGGGGTGGTGGTCAATAATTCCTTCAATTATTTTAAGGTTTTATCATAGGCAGGAGTCTAGATGAATTCAACATCTTTAGTCAAGAGAGTGAATAATGATGCTGCTACTTTGTTGAAATTATTGATAAGTCTTCTGTAGTAAAAACCATATCATAAAAAAATCTTGACATGTTTTTGTTTTTGACGAACAAAGAGATTTTGTATGATGTTGGTTTTTCTAGGGTCAACATTAATTCCTTCAATAGATACATGCTGGCCTAAGATAATACCTTATGTCATAAGCATGTAGCACTTATTGTGACTTAAAGACAAATGGTGCTCCTAACAACATTGTAGCACTTTCTCCAATTTGTTTGGGCACTCATAAAATGTTTCTTCATAAACAATGAAGGCATGTATATAAATTTTTACGCAATCCTTTTCCATATTTGCAAAGATACTCAAGACAACCCTTTAGAATGTTACGGGAGTGTTACATAGCCCAAAAGGTAATACAACATAAGCATAAGTACCCCAAGGACAAGTGAAGGTGGTATTCTCCTAGTCCTCAAGAGCAATGCTAATCTGGTTGTAACCACTGAAGCCATTTAGAAAGGTAAAATATGTCTTCCCTACTAGTGTGTCCAACACTTGATCAATGAAGGGCAAAGAAAAATGATCCTTTCTGGTTGCTATATTAAGTTCTCTATAATATATGCATACACATTATTATTTATTTTTATTTGATATAATTACCAAAGGTGAAACCTATTCACTGTCTAAGATGGGGTATATAAATCCAGTGGTCAATATTTTCTACAATTCCACTTTGACTATTTCTCTAAAAGCTGGATTCATCTTACGTTGTGGCTGTCTGATTGGTTGGCCCTCTTCTTTAATATATATATGATGTGTGCATATTTTTGGTCTGATTCTATGTATGTCCTCATAATCTTATGTAAAAGCATGTTAGTTTGCATGCAACATGATGACTAGGTTCTTTTCCTCATTAGACTCCAACTTGTTATTAACAAGTAATGTTTTTCTTAGAGAGATCTCAATTTTTCATGAGAGTGCTTTCATCATTTATATATTGCTAATAGATCTAGTTTGGATACAACTATGAGGCAACAACTAGTGAAATATTTACTATATAGATGCATTAGATTTATCTACTTTTTATAAGTAAGAAAATGGGCACTCAACACATTGCAGTTGGCTGAGATTTGTAAAATGAGTTTAGTGATTATTCTGAATAATGTTAGAGAGAATTGTATCATCTTCCTGATCATCCACAGTGCATGCATGGTCTATAGTAAATACAAGAATCCAAGGAAGCTATTATACCTCATAAGCTCTGGTGCAGTTCGCTGTGTTGGGGGATAGACGACCAACTTCTTAGTGCGGTTTCCATTGGAGATCAACATGTCACATAATTTGTAACTTATGAAGGCATCAACTATGTCAATCTAAGGGCATCTTAAGATAAGAGGATATCCACCCAAATTAGACTTAGACTATAGTACAATGAAATCTACAAGATACTCTCAAGAATCTATAGTAATGATAAGATCTTCAATGATTCTTTCTAGTATGACTATAGACTTGTCAACCATTTTCAGCATTGTAGATGTGGAATGAATATTATTCAACTATAGTTTATGCATGGTTTCAATTGTCATTACATTTATTGTAGCCCCCAGGTCTATCAATGTATTAGATAGTTGTTGATCATGGATCTGAACTATTACTACTACGCATCTTGGATCTAAATATTTCTTTGATAGGGTGTTTCCCAGCATAAGGTCTGCTAACTGGCCAATCACATACACTGTATTGGGATCCTTCTTCTTCCTTCTAAGTTTACGTAGACATAAGTCTATAATATCTTTGGAATATATGGGCACATCCTTGATGGCCTAAAAGAGGGGAATTTTAACACAAAAATTTTTGAGTTATCTTATAAAATCAAATTTAGACTCAATTACATGGCACTAAAGGGTAAGACATTCTATAAATGGTGGTGTTATTTTAGCAATAACTCTATTTTCTATTTTAGAGAGTTTTTGTGGCGATGAAGGTGGGTTAGCATGATCTTCTGGAGTTCCCTAGTCTGAATCCATTATTATGGGTGGAGATAGAGGTGGTAGAAATTTCTCTAAATGTAGGTGAACTTCATTGATGTTCACTACATATGTCAGGCACTAGATAGGTTCAATACTAAAGGTTGGTTAAATCAGCTTATTTTCAGTGTTCTACATGAGTTAGGTAGGGAGATGATTAGGCTTGGGTGCAACTTATATATTGGGCATAAGAGCAAGAGGTTGTTGTTGTTGCTATAGAGGGAATCATCCTAGATGATTATACCAGGGCTGATTGGGTCTCCAAGGCTGCTACCACTAGTTTATGAAGGGTGGACCTTAAGTTGGTTTCCAAGCTTGTGTCTAAGGTGGGGATGCATTTTATGGAGGTTACCAGGAGGTGGTGGGGTAGCTTGTTTGAGGTGGCTGCTAGTTGGAATTAGGTGGTGGGGATGTCTTTGGTAGAGATTGTTAGGAGGTGGTGGGGTAACTTGTCTGAGGTGGTTGTCAGCTGAAATTAAGAGGTGGGACATTCATCCATGGACTAGTCCAGTTGGGAGTAGTATTTACAAGTTATGAGTTAAAGGAGGTAGAATTTGCAAAAGGTGGATTTTGCCCCATACTTGGATAAGATAGTCATTAAACCCATAGATTTCTTTGTGCAACATATAAAACCTAGTATTCATCTCCTCCTACAACATGCAACTCAACTATTTCCATTTATTCAACTATGATGTTAGCTACTTTAGCTCAAACCTCGTGACACATACAATCTATCTTATTCCTTTTAAAATCTAGAGAATAGGTGGTCAAAGCATGATACAAGGCTATTTTATTTTGTCTTGAGTGCAAGATATCCATTTGGGTGGCCAAATGACTAATGATATCCCATTTCATGTCTTGTAATAGGTTACTAGCTTTAGATTTTGATAGGCCACTTACAACTGCCAGTGGAATCTTGTTGCCCCTAACTTTGTTTATGGTAGACCTGGAATAGTTCTTACTCAATTCCATGATGTCTACAAATGGCAGATGGAATAGTTCAAGTCTTCTAGATAGTATTCTTGGACTCCTTTTAGGAAGATGAGTTTTAGAGGTTATTTTCCTAGTATACTTCGTTTGAATTTCTATACACTAAACATGAACCGTTCAACATAGTCTTCTAAATATTCATCCCCTTCTTGAGTCATCCTGAAGATGTCATTTATTCTATAACTTCTTCCTCATCCATACTCCTGATACTTAGCCAGAAATTTCTATTTTATATCCTCTCAAGTGAGGATTGAATTACTACCCAGTCCCATGAACCAACAAAGTGCTGAGTCCTTAAGGGTGGCTGGAAAAGGTTTCAAATTTTGTGCCTCCTACCTATAGTCATAGCTTCTATAGAGGATATAAAATTCAAACAAAAAGGTGCATGGATTCTCAGAGAATGTACCTCTTAAATTGGGTAAGGTTGAAGGTGGGATATTTTTTATTTGTGTTACGCATGTTGCATCCGAAATAGGAAATTCAAAAGTAACTGTGTCTGGAGTCCCATTGTCATTTACAAAGTCTACTTCTCCATTCATGATGTATTTTCTTGTGATATGGATACTAAAGGTACTCAATATCACATCTTCAAATTTTGTATCAGTCTCTTCATCATTACAATAGTAAATGTTTATTGACTACTCCATAGTATTTTTTCCTTATGAGAAATCTAAAGATTCTTATGATCTTTCTTGGATTTGTTCAATAAATCCTCTGATTGTAGTTTTTGGTGTATTTGTTTCATGAAGTTATTCTTTTTCATTTCTCCTTACTAACTCAGTGAATGCTTCTTCTATTTTTGTTTTCTTTTTCAAAGCCAATAGTACTTCTTTTGCAAGTTGTTTCTTTCAATTTTTAGTGTTTCCTTCTTCAAGAGCCCTCTGACTTATGTTATATTTTTCAATAGGATTATTATTTGATGTGGGTACTTGTGGTTCTTTCCTAGTAGTAACTTGTGGCTTGTTTGTCAAGAATCTCCATCAAGAATCCCTCTCTCTGCATAAATGTTGTGCTACACCTTTCAGTTGTCATGTTCCTTCTTACACAGGATTGGTGTCTTTTTTTTTCAAGTGTTCCAAGGGGTTATTTTAGAATAAGAAAAAAGTAAAATAAAGGAGTGAAAAAATCAAAATAAATGGAATTGATGTTTTACTTCTAGAAAAAAATAAAATGATCTATTGAAAATGGGAAAATCACTTTAATAAACACAAAATAAAAATAGGAAAATTATACTAGAAAATAGGAAATGAAAGCAAAAAAAATATCCTAGAAAATAGGAAATGAAAGCAAAAAAATTATCCTAGAAAACAAGAAATGAAAGAAGGAAAATTAAAAGCATATTTTACAAAAAATAAATCACTTTTACAAAAAATCAATCCTACAAATATGAACTAAGTAAATTACAAGATTGAAAAGACACATTCAAGTCTATGCACCATTTACTTCTAGAAACTTAGACATCTATCATAAGACATTGTAGTGTCCTTACTCAACTTGCCTGGTTAGAACTATATGTCTAAGAACTTAGACATCTAGCATAAGACACCATAGTGTCCTCACTCGACTTGCTCGGCTAGGTAGAACGGTGCATTAACCAATCTTCAAAAAATAATGATTGATTTGAGAAAATAATAATTGACACCCTCCTTAGTAATGACATCAAAATGTTGTGCAGACTAATTACCTAGTGAATACCATATTCTTGAATCTAATTAAAATTAATTATCAACCCAGGGTGCATACACTTTTTAAGGATGTTAGCACTATATATGCATTATTGATTCATAAATCTGCTTACTTTATTAGATGCAGTATAATGAGCCTATGTTGAATTCACCAGATAGTTATACTATGAAACTATTATGATAGAAATACAAAAATATTTCACACTTATAAATCACACATGCATCATACTTTATATAATTAGATTAATAATGAAATATACTTACACACTCTTAACTAAGGACAGTCAGGGTCTTCACTATAACTCTTTCTGAGGGGTCCCTTCCTCATTCAGAATTGAGTCCTAATCCTTCTTTGATAGATTTGAAAAAAATTCTTACAGAATCAACTTTTTCATTACTAAAATATGTAGAAATTAAAGATTGCTACAGAAGATTATAATGTAATGACTTCTATAGTTTTATTAACTATCCAATCTTCAATTTCAAATCACTAACTCCTAACCTAATCTAGGTTATCCCATCAAATACAAAAGGCAGTTTATTAAATTCTAACCAAAGATACCAAACTAAGAAAAATAAAAATACTTTATAAACTTGCCTAGTCAACCTTCAAGTGGTTATTAACCAAAGTTACTTGTTTTAGGCTTGACTGGGTTAAGGACAAGGCATATTGTTTTGTTGTTTTATTTTTTTTGTCTTCTTCCCATTGTCCTTATCTTTCTCATCTTTGGTAGAACATACAAATTCCCTTGCATGTAAAGAGTCCATAAAATAGCTATGGTCCTCTCCAATCATCCATTCGGTTCCCAAGATAGTTGGATGTGTCCTTAATATGTGATCACAACAAAGCTTTATTTTTCATAGTGGCTATGGGCAACCTATAAATGAAGCCTATAGTTTCTAAGAGCACTCTGTTGTGGCTATGGGAAATCTATAGATGAAGCCTACAATTTCTAAAATCACTATGCAATGGCTACGAGCAACCTGTAAGTGAAGTCTAGAGTTTTCATAGGTAACTTGCAATGGTTGTGGGAAACCTATAGGTGGAGCCTACAATTGCTACAGACAACTTGCAATGGCTATGGGTAGCTTGTAGGTGGAGCCTATAGTTTTTTCAGGTAGCCTATAAGTGTTGTGCCTAAATGAGACCCTACAGCCTGACGCTATCCTTCAAATGCTTGTTAAATAAAGTTACAAAAGTATAATATAATCAAGGAAAAATCATCAATAATTTATAACATAACATATATATATATATATATATATATATACACAAAATCATAAATTCATTTGTATGAATCATGGATGGTTATGGGGATTTACATAGAAAAAGATATATACTAAGTATGAATGAGGCTATAAAATAGAGAAATTGGTGGCCTCATCATAAAATTCATAAATATACAAAGTGTATCATCATATCTGTAGCTTGTTAGGGAACATTTAATGCATAAAAGAACATATCCAAAGATGATAACAAGGATGACATGGATAGAGAAAGACATCAATGAATAAATTTAGTTTTCAATTTTTTTTAAGAAGGATTGGAGAGACGGGATAAGGAACATTAAATTTATATGATTTAATTATTTTATATCTCATTTTAATATGTTTTTGTCCATAAGAATATAGGAAGTATATAATTTTTCCCTTCTTATGATTTTTTCGTATACTTTGTGGGGCTTTCAAGATAAAACAAAACATTGTGTCATTTGCCTCAATGATTATGTGTTTTTAAATATTTCATTGCATTCACACTTTAGTTATTAAGTATTATTTCACTCTTTCTATATTGAATAAAACTAATTCTAATCCATTACGTGAATTTAATTGTCATTTTGAAATAGATTCAAAGTAAAATAAATTGTTTGATTCTTTGAATTGTATAATTTTTTTAAATTGAGAGTTTATAAATCAATCCTATTTCCACTTTGAAAAAAAAAACTCTATTCTAATTGGAACCTTTTATACATGCCCTAGACATAACTAATACTTATTATGGATATCTAACAAACCAATCCAATTCTTGATTACAGAAGTAGATAATTGGAGCCTTTCTTATTCTCTCAAATCACTTTAATTTGTTAATCTATTTGTTCAATACTTTTGGTCAAATATTTTTTATCAAATCCATTTTATCAATACCTTTTCTCAAAATTTTCAATGTTTTTTCTCAATTCTATTATTCTTTTTAAATATATTTATATATGCCCCCCTTTTGAGGTGATGGATTTTAAAACATGATATTGTGATTACTCATAGAAAAAGATAAGAGTTCAAAAAATAGTGTGTTATTATAATATATATTCTAATCTTTAAAACTCATACAATTTGTTTTACAAAGACAAGAATATAACCATCCTAAAATGTTTTCAAGTAAAACTCAAGGTAGGATATACAAGAAACATGTGTAAGTGCAACTACATAGAATAGATAGCATTATGCAATAATCAATGGAAAGATATAAATCTAGGGAGTATGAGAATACACAAATGGGGGAACTCATATCCAAGAGGATAAATGGGTACTAAATCCATGTAAAACAATATAGATAACATCATGAAAATTCTATATATGTGCACATTCTATTACAAGGATGAAATAATGGATGGGTTGGAGATTAAAACATGCCACATTATAGAAGAAATAGGAGTGATGGAAAAATATTATGTTCATGTAAAATCATGCAATATATATAAATGTGTGTAATGCTCAATATGTGTGTGTCCTACTAGGAGGATGAAACATTTAATTGGATGGATGAAATAACATAATCCATTGAATTAGTTGTAGGAGGGATGGAAAAATAATATGTCCATATAAATCATGTACTACTAAGGATAAATTTTTTATAAGATATATATGTGGGTACAAATATGGATAAATCATAATAAGTTTTATATGCGGGCTCATCCTAGTAGTGATTTTGATATGATGTGACAAAACCAGATTCCCAATGGCAACAAGTGGTATAATATATCAAAATATATCATGCATAAAAATAATTTAGGCATTTAGTTGTATGTAGGATAATGTCATATCATGATATGTAACTAATCATGGATATGTAAGTGATGGATAGGGATATCATGCCACAAGAAACTATCTCATTGTTATATTTTTTTCATTTTTTAAATATGTAAATTTTTGGTTTAACTATTTTTAAACCCATATAACTCTTTTAATAGGAGTACCTTAACTAGCAAGAGCATTCACATTTATAGTTGACATGTTTACGAGGCCCACCAAATTAGTCAAAATCTAGTGCTGATAACATTCATTAATAAAATTCTAAGGAAAAAAATGGTCAAGGAAAACAATAATAAGTAAGGAAAACAACAGTAAAGGTAAACAATAACAATTAGGGTAAATTCTAGGGGTTAAACCAAACACTAGTTGAAAAATAAAATGTTAATAATATTCATTAAACGTTGACTTGTTACTTTCAAGCCCTTCCCCTATTCAAAGAGAATACTAGTTCTCATTTACCATTACATTTTCTACCTACGTAGGAGCCTATTCATCATTGCTCGATTCAAGAACCACAAATCGTAAGAACATCCCCAAGGAGGCATTTTTATATACAAATTGGTTAGATACAATGAATCACATTATCTACATTGTTGAATCGCTAACCATTAAGCATGAGATCGATTTAGCATCTCAGAAGGGCATATCAGTTTAGATTTTGTAATACATTTGGTTTTTTTTGTATGTTGATTGTATTATGGACTGATTGAAGTAATTAATGATTAATTAGGGCATATTCATTCATGCAAGACATATTTTATTGAATAGTTTGTGTAATTAGGATATGACGTATATAATTCAGTGAATGCATGTGAATTCAACACATAATAATTGTTGGATATTATACATATAAAGGAATTTGAATGTTATACCTTTGTATTATAGCTTTATACCGTAAATGAATTTGAATGTTTGGAAATTTGACCCCTATTGTTTACATGAATTCAAGTATAGTTATAACCACCATTAGCATGAGCTTAGTAATAGATTATAGATGCACGTTTAAGCACAAAATAGGTTTATATTATAAAATCATTCCATTAAGGGTTCAAATAGTTAACAATATAGTTAGTTCCCTATTGTAGGAGGTAGATTATAGGAGTGTGAGTTATGTTTAAAGTAGTAACTAGCATTGAAGGAATTATGTGTTTAATGAATTCAATTTAGCATATCCTAATTACACAAATTATTAAATAAATTATGCATTAAACGGATGATTATGCACTAATTAATCATTAATTCCTTCAACCAGTCAATAATACAATAAACATAAAACAAAAAATGCCCAAACTAATCATTAATTCCTTTAACAAATCAACAATAAGTTAAAATAATAATTACTAGTGCCCTATTTATTTTATACTTGATTTTACTATCATAAATCCCTATGTACTAATGACCTATTCTAGGAGGCAGAGTATAGGAGTGTGAGTTATATTTCAAGTAATAATGTACATGTATTTTTTTACAATATTTATAAATTGAAATTTCTATTCCACATTCACTATACTCATTATGTTCATGTATTCAAGGCATTGAAACAAGCTTTTATTTTATGCAGGGTTCCCTTGTATTTAGTGTGTAAATACTTTACATGCTAGTTATCTCTTGTTAACATAGTTAAGTTAAGATGAAATGATTGGCATGTGAAATTTCTCCTTAGTTTTTCAATGATAATTGTCCTAATGTGAAGGATGTGCATGTATAACCATTTTTATGGGCTTATAAAACACTTATTATGTTCATTTTTGTTGATAACTCAATCAATTTAATAATAGAAGGATAATGAAAACCCATTTAATGTATTTTTGACTTATTGAACATGATGGTATGATTATTTAGGAATGATTTTAGGATCTTACCTTATTCTATCTTTAAACCTGCATCTATCTTTTATGACTCAACTCATGATGAGGGTGGTTATAACTATTCCCTGAAATGGTGATATGAAAGGATATTTTTAATGTTTAATTTATTGTTGCTAATGAAAATAGTGATGTAGGTCATGGATAAATTAGTATTATGTTTGTCCCAATGTTATGTTTCTCTTTACTTAGTATTTAGTGTTAGTGTTTCTTGTGAGCTTGTAAAACACGTATTATGTTCATTTTTGTTAATAACTCTATCAAATTAATAATAGAAGAATAATGGAAACCCATTGATTTTATTTTTGAATAATTGAACCTAATGGTATGATTATCTAGGAATGATTTTAGGATCATACCCTATTCTATATTTAAACCTACATATATCTTTTATGAATCAACTCATGCTAAGGGTTTTTATAACTATTCCCTCAAATGGTGATATGAATGGATGTTTATAATGCTTAATTTCCTATTGATAATGAAAAGGGTGACATAGGTGGTGGATAAATTATTATTATGTTTCTCTAAATGTTATGTTTCTATTTAATTAGTACTCAGTATTAGTGTTCCTTGTGAGCTTATAAAATACTTATTATGTTCATTTTTATTGATAACTATATCAAGTTAATAATAAAAGGATCATGGAATCCCATTGACTATATTTTTCACTACGTGAACCTTGTGGTATGTTTATTTGGGAATGATTTTAGGATCTTACCTTGTTCTATCTTTAAACCTATATCTATCTTTTATGACTCAGCTCATGCTGAGGGTGTTTATAACTATTCCCTTAAATGGCGATATGAATGAATGTTTCTAATGTTTAATTGCACGTTGATAATGAAAAGATTGAGATACTATAGTATTATTTGGAATTTGAAAGTTTTCATTTATATTCTTATATTCAATCTATTAATATTATCATTTATATTCTTATATTTTTATTAGGAATGTTTTCATTTATATTCTTATATTCAAAGGGAATTCGAAGATTGAGATACTATAGTATTATTTGGAATTTGAAAAGATTGAGATACTATAGTATTATTTGAAAGTATTATTTGGATGGGATTAAGGACTTAGTTTACTAAATTGATAATGAAAGCTTAGGTTTTATGTTAATAATAAGTTGAAGGCTTAGTTATGGGAAGGAATCTTTAAGGGCTAGCCTTTGGGTGAGTACTTATATGAAGGCATTTCAATCATTTTATCATCAATATTTCATATAATAGAATAATTGTATACTAACATATATTTATGGTTGTATTTTGCTAATATATGCTAGTATAACTGCATGTGTATATGATGGATCCCCTTAAGTAAAATGGTGGAAGAGCAGACTGTGAAGAAGCATGAGTGAATAATAATTCTTTATTTCATATTCTAAGAGATCATGATGTTTAATTTAATTAACACTAAGTTAAATATAATGATTTTTAACTTAATCATTTAACTATGATAGTGCCTATATTGAATTGGGTACATAATCATTATAAATAATAACAATTTTCTATATATGATAGTCATTTAACAACTTGATAAAGCAAAGTATTGGAACCTATCTATGCCTACAACTATGAATCCAAACAAATAAAAATATATAATATGCATAGCTATATACTATATTGTATTAAGTCATATTAAAACATGAATAGATTCACTAAATCAACCAAGTATACAATCAATAACTATTAACTCAGTAACATAACCATATTAGTACTATCATATGGCTAAATCAAAAAGATTAAAAAATAGTAATTAAGATCACAATAGACATAAACATTAGAACAATACAACCATTTAAATCAAAAAATAATCATAAAACATGTTAATCTATTGTGGTGTGTGTGTGGGTTTCCAGTTTTTCTCTCAGTTATCCAACAATGCCTCTATCTATACCCCCTACCTGATGATGCCCTCCCTATGTCACTCTCTGAGGGATGGATATATCCTATAACCACCTCAAAATAATGAAGGTATTTATCCCATAATAAATGAAATCCTTAAAATATTATTATATAAACTAACAAACATGATCATCAAGTACACAATATAAAAGTATAGCTAAACCCATAGTTAAGCAATCATGTAAATTAAGCAACATATAACTATCCCATAATCAACATATGACATAAAGCTTAATCAAACAATAATTAGTCAAATAATAACCATGAAAATACATGGATCAAAAGGTTATTCATCTTAGAGATAAATTTGGAAGTGACATCCTTCCCCCTAAAGTTGGTCATTATCTCGATGACACTTATTCAAACATAACTTCTGAATTTAAAAACATTATTTAGCAAAAAATAACACAATATGCAGAATTAAATCAAGAAAATAAATGTGGTAACAACTTGTAAAACTCATCATAGTCCTCCCAAGTGGCACTATATTTAGAATATTTGTATCACTAGACCTTGCACTGTGACACTTCTCTACTATACAAACTAAGTTTATGATTATCAATTATTCTTATTGGTTCTACCATGACCACCCCAAGATCTAGAGCCTACAAAGCATTAAATTACAACATTTTTTAAGGATCAATAATATAATTTTTAAGATAAAAAACATGGATTACATTATGAAAAAGAGCTATCTCTGGTGGTAATACAAACCTATACACTATAGGATTGACCACTTCAAAAACCTCGAAGGGTCCCACATATCTCATTAAAAGTTTCACTAACTTCTCAAACTTAATCAATATTTTTTTAGGCTCAACCCACGTAAACACTTTATCAACTATAAAAAATTTCCTTGCTATTCTCTTTAGATCAAACTAAATTTTATGTCTATAGTTGGCCTCGACCAAACTCTACCTAATTATCTTGACTTGTTCTTCTATTTATATAAGAATCTCATGTCCAAACACTACCTTTTCCTCTAACCTTCCCCAATTGATTAGAGTTCTACACCTCCTTCTGTATAATGCCTCAAATGGAGCCATCATAAATATTTATTGGTATGAGTTATTGTATGCAAAATCAACCAGTGTAAGTTATTCCTCTCACTTATATTGTTGATCTATGTAATACACATGAAGCAGATCTTCTGAAACATGGTTAACTCACTATTTATACATTAGTATCTAGGTGATAAGTAATGTTGAAGTTTAACTACATACCTAGAGCTAAATTTAGAGTCAAGAAAAATATAATTCATTTTTGAATCTTGATCCCAAATTATCTTCTCTATAAAACCAAATAATTGATACACCTCTTTCATGAATCTCTTTGCAAGCATCAGTGTATCATCTATCAAGTTGCCTAGTATGAAGTGGGCTGCCTTGGTTATTTTTTTAAATATGACCAAGATCATATCATTTTAGTTTCATGATAAAGACAACCCTTGGATGAAGTCCATGATAATCATTTTCCACTTTCACTCTAATATATCATGTAGATATAACAATCTAGTCAAACACACATGTTCAAATTTTAGATGGTGACATTCTAAACAACAAGAAACAAAATACACTACATATTTCTTGATTCCTTTATAGAAATAAAGTGTTTTTAGATAATCCATGAGATTTTTTACACTTGGATTTCTTGAGTATGGTGCATTGTGCATTTTTTATCACCATGTTCCTCAGATTCTCTTTATTAGGGGCATACATCCTACCGTTGTACTTTAAAATACCATCACTCTCTATCTTGAATACATTATACCTAGGATTTTGAGCATTCTATGACAATGATTTCTTGACTTGATAATATAATTCATATCATGGTGATAATTTAATTACTTGATCTCAGAAACTACTCTTAATAATAGTCATGTCTACTATGTACCTTATATGGCTCAAAACATTATCAACTCTATTTTCATTGCCTTTTATATAATTAATATCAAAATCATAATAGGATAAGAACTCTAACCGTTTTATCTAATGAACATTCAAGTTTATTTGGGTGAAGATTTACTTGAGTCCCAAGTTGTCAGTCTTGAGCTCAAATAGTTTCTCTAATAGATAATGCCTCCAAACTTGCAATGCATGTACAATTGCATCAAGTTCCAGATCATGAGGGGAATAATTCACCTCATAGGGATTCAGTTTTTTAGACTCATAAAATACAACTAAACCATCTTGCATAACAAATCCTCCAAGTCCATCCCTAGATGCATTTATGATCACTAAGAAATGACCATTATGATCAATAAATCTTAGTATTGGTGTTGAAGTAAGCCTCCCTTTTAACACCTAAAAGGCTATCTCACACTTGTCTAACTAGAAAAATCTCTAATTATTCTACTGAAGAGAGGTAATTGGATTAGCTATCTTATATAAATCTGGAATGACTTTATTGTAATAGTCTAGTAATCCCATGAAACTCCTTACTTCATGCACATTGTTTAACATTGACCACTCCATTATGGCTCTTATTTTCATTAGATTCACTAAAATTCCACTTGTAGAGGTAATATGTCCCAAATACTACACTTTCTTTTGTAAAAATTCACACTTGGACAATTTTTTGTACAACCTATGCTTTTGCAACTATTGAAAAACTAGTTCTAGATGATGAAGATGTTCTTTCTCATCCTTGGAATATATGAATATGTCATCTATAAAGACCCAAAAAAAATGATCTAGATAATCTTGAAACACATTTTTCATGAGATTTATAAATAATACAAGAGCATTTTTCAGCCCAAAATTTAACACTATGAACTTGTAGTGCCCATATCAAGTTTTACACACTATTTTTGGAATATCCTCATTATAGATTATCAATTGATGATACCCTACTCTAATATCAATCTTAGAAAATACTATTTCCCCTATAATTTGATCTAATAGATCATCAATTCATGGCAACAAAAAACTATTCTTGATCATCGCCTTGTTCAACATCTTAAAATTAACACATAGGTGAAGAATACCATCCTTCTTCTTGAAGAAAATAACTAGTGCACTCCATGGTGACACACTTGGTCAAATCAGTTCTTTTGATAGAAACATATGAAGTTGAGACTTTAACTCAACCAATTTGGTGGTCATCATCTTGTATGGTACCTTAGACTATGGTTCTAATCTAGGTATGATATCAATCGAGAAATCAAACTCTCACTTGGGTGGAAATATAGGTAATTATTTTATAAATACATCCTAAAACTTACTTATAAAAGGATAATCCTTGATGGATGGTTACTTATATTCTTCCATCTCATTTATCTTAATGATAAATGCCTAGCATCCCTTCCTCTAAGCTTTTGTAAGTTAAATTTCATGAATCTACCTAAGCTTAAACTCTCTTTTGTCACCCTAAAGTTGTGTCTAATCTCCAAAATCATATCGACACTCAACCTTCTTCAGATAACAATCAACCTTTGATTTATGCTTAATAAGCCAATTGACTCCTAAGATCACATCACATTACGCTAATGGTGAAACATAAATATCTACTACTGTAGTGAATTGAAGCAACCTAATCTTAGATTTGATTAAATAGTTGTCAACTTTGACCTTTGACTCATTCCCATACTGTACTAACTATGCATTCTCCATAACTCCATATTTTATAGGTAATTTACTAAGCATTATAAGAGTAATGAAAAATTATATATCTCCTATGCTAATCAAAATAAAAATTGGATGATAAAATAAAATACCTGATAGTTATATAGGTGAAGCTTGATGATTGTTAACAACTACATGAATTGGTTACTAAAATATACCCTATTGATAAGTAGAACCCTTATTCTTCAACTTGTCCTAAGTACACTCTCAAGCATAATGGTCACCTCCACAAATGAATCAACCTACATCTGGTCCTATCTTGTTATGACTATTATTTTCACTTGAAACCTCCATCAAAATCATTACCAAGTTTCCTATTTCCTAAGCCACTACTAAACTTGGCATTCAAGTTCTTAAACTGACTCTTGGAGTCTCCACTCCTCTATTTCTAGTTCTTCTTTATGAAATTTGGTTTAAAAATTCATAAATTCTTCTTCAACTTATCTCTAACTTAGTCAAGAGATTTTAGTTTCTATTCCTACTTGACTACCTTATTTAAAACTTGATCTATGGTATATGGCCCATGCATATCTACTTCATAACCAAATTGGGTTTTTAATCCCATGATGAATTTCCCAATCCTGAACCTATCATTTGCTTGATACTAAGGAACATACTTTAAGAGCTTGGTAAATTGCTCCTAGTATTCATTCACCAATAGGTTTCCTTATTTAATATTCTAAAAAATTGTAAGATTATAGTCAAATTATAGTTAGAGAAGCCATCATGACCTAAATAGTGTTAAAAATTATTCCCAAGTGGAGGTTGTTGAGTTGAGGTTCATCTCAGGTTTCTTATTTACCCATCAAGATATTTCACCAACCAACTGATATGCTCCCTAAACTAATTTGGTGACTTTAGATTAATTTAAAATCTCAAAATATTTTTCCATCTCTATCAACCATGTTATAGCTCCATCTTGCAATACAATTATATCTAACTTGGGTGGATTCACATTTTTCATGTCACATGCCAACTCTACATCTACTCGAGATCTTGTATCTTGTGGAACTTCCTCATTCATCTACTATTCAAGATGTTCCTACTCAACAAGATGCTCGTTAGGTTCCTTTTGAGCATTTTCCTCTTTGTTCCCATGCTCTTCCTATCTAAGTCCATAATTTAGTCCCTAGTCTCTTGCATGGTTGCAAGGATTTGATCCAACTTAATAGCTTGCTTAGTTGTGAAGTGATTTGGATCAACATGGGGATTGGTATTTTAATTACTCTCACCTCTTAGTCTATCACACACAATTATTCTTACTACTTCATAAGAGAATAGGTTTTCATTAGTTAACACATTAAATCTTAGAGTTTGAGCCTCAAATTTGATACCACAATGTAACAACCCCACTGGGTTTTACCAAAATAGAGTAATTTTTTAAATTAATTACACATATTCATCTAACAAATTTCACCATGAGAAATATAACTAAGTGATCTTTAACTAAATGTACTATTTTTAGCTAAACCCACAAGGTTTATAGATAATCCATTTAACTAATGATCATCATGATTAAAATATAACAAAACATGAATAATGTTGAATAAACAATAGAAATTACATATATTTAATTAAAGTAAAAATACAATTTCAGCCACGACTGATACAACATTATATAAACTACTATAGATGTATAAATGAATAAATAGTATAGTTTTAACAATAATACAATATTAATAAATAATAATATAATGATATAAAGCTCCATGAAGTATTAGTCTCTACAAATTAAGTATGTATATGTAATCTCAAGTGTACTCTCTAGTATAGTATTGTTGTGGGGAGGGAGAGCATCATCTGAGTGCTTTTACACACCAACCATGAAACATAAATCCCTCACACTATATCCCAATAAGGGAATAGATCTCCTTTCACATATGGGTAGATATTGATGGTGTAGGAATCTAGAGTGTTGGGCCCCTTTTTATGCTATTTAGTGGACCATGCTAACTTAGCACATCTTGACTTGTTTAAATCATTGAAAATAGTTGCTCTTTTGATAGCGTTATCACCAATTGGAAGAATCTTCACATATCTTATGCCAGCTAGTAGGTAGTTGATTAGCACTCAGGTTTGAAAGAGGATCTCATTGAGTGCTTGCATGTGGATGTTAGAGAGTGTGGGTGTTAGAGTAGTGGAACCAGTGGCATAATGACCCCTAGTAAGAGCTCAACACTTGATGTGGGTCTATTTGACTTGGCAAAAAGATGTTCCTCTGCCTATAAAAATGAGATTGGAGATAAAGAAGGAAAAGGTGACATTAATGAAATGAATCTTTATAAAATTAGTTCTAGGATCATGCATTTATTTTAGTTTAAAATTAACATGGATACTTTATAGAATCACCATGTATCACCAAAGCTCACCTGTGAGCCTTTAGGCATGTAGTAGTGTAGAAATGATATTATACTCTATTATTTTTCTATAAACTATATTTTGTTGATGAACCATGACTTAATAGAAATGGTGTTGTATATTTAATTTGTTGTTGGTCCATTTCATGTAGTGTTTCTTTAATATATGGTTTTTATTTGATTTCTATATAAGTAATTATATATTCTGCATTATTGAGTGTATTGCAATGAAAGGTATATTCTAAGTTGTTATTGCCATCATTATGTCATATAACAACTTTGGTATATCTATAAAACCCACTAAGTGATAGAATTAGAATGCACTAAGGCCCTAATACCCATACCTAGAGTGCTAAATTTAATAATGAACACTTGAGCATAATCCATTCCCTTGACTTGGCTAATCACCTAAATAACACTTAACTTATTATCCCTTTGGCTTGTGTTATTAAGGGTTATACCTAGTCAGACATGAACTTGTGCCAAAGACTTATGCCCTTAAATAGGCTTGCACCTCCTAATCAGATCTAAGATGGAACATGATGATATATTTCCTAAGATAGTTTTTAAAATGAATAAATCCCATTGAACCTAATTTTTACACCATGTTTTAACTATCCAAATGCAGGCCCTGATCCCATCACCATTATGCTTCAGGTGAGTGCACAAGGCTTGTGCCTTGTGCGGAATTGATGTTAGAATAGTACTGTGTCTAAATTTTATGAATTATAGACCTTTACTAGGCTTGCACCTAGTTGTATCAAGGATAAAACTGACTTGGATTGATTGCTAAGTGCATAAATAGGCACATGAGTAAAACTAGGAGACTTTTCTACAACATTTTGGTTCTATTTTTAGGACCCGTGTTGAATTTTATTACTAAAATGGTGAAATATAGTGATGCACTAAATTTTTCTTGAGAATATTGAGCTTTGGCTAGAGCAAGTAGAAGATAGTTTCATGTAGCATCTAACATGCCAAGGATAGAAGCCTAGAGAAAGGGTACAAACCTACTTGTATGATATTCTGTATGAGGTGTTCTTTTGTGAACTACCTAAACATGTGTATTGATGGTTGGTTTCCTACACCACCTTTATAATATGAAGTTATTACTATTTCTTTGAGTGGATGTAGAAGTACCTAGAGAGGCTTGAAAGCCTAGATGATGTCTAGATACATGTTGTAGACAAGTGGTAGAGTGGTATGTTGAACAAATATGTATTATAATTTGTATTGTTGACCTTCTCTTTCCCTGAAGAAGTAGAGTATGATTTCTTTCACAAACAAAGGGCCATGTTCATAAGAGGTCTAAAAACCAAATTAAAGAAATTGTTGGTGGATTACAGTATTAAAACTTTAAGAATAGAAAGCTAAAATCCTTGTGCATATGAGCAAGCATACAAGGTGAGAAAGGGAAGTGTAGGTGAGGTGTGATGGAAAGTGATGATCAACCTAACACCTAAGAGATATGAAGGTAGAACTATAACAATTTAAGGTATAGGCTAATAAAGGATTTAGAACCTAGAAGTGCCAAGAAGACCCATAGCATGTAGGAAGGGCATGGGGAAGGATCCCATGAATTGTAGCAACATGATGTAAGAGAGGATGAAGCAAGAGATTTAGATTAGTAGTTATGTGTATAATACCTTGGGTTCTTACAATATGTGGTGAATGAGGATGCATTAGAAGCACCTATTCCCTTTAAACCTAAAGTTCAAGCTCATTCACTAGATTCTCCACTAGAAGATATAAGAATGATAACTAACCCTATTATCAACATGGAATTTGATAGAATTCAAACTTTGAACCAATACTTTATAATCAAACAAGTGATTCCTTATGATGAACTAAACAAAAATACTATGAAACCAATGAGTGTCAACCTAGGAATCTAGAACACAAGTGTAAGCATTCCCATTCAGAGGATGTTAGCTATGTTGATTGGGAAATAACTCACAAGAAGTAGCTCAGTACCACAAGTGAGTAGTACCACACCATCAAGCTCAATGGTAAAACCTACACCAATAGGGTCAGTTCTTAACCCTACATCTAGAGTCATTAGAGGACCACCTCCAACATAGACACTAGGGGTTAAACACCTCAAACTCCTGCACCACCCCTCAACAAATTTATTATGAAATGGTGATGCACTTGCCTAAGTATCATAACATATAGAATGTCATGAAACATGTGCTCAAGTGTGAACTTCAATGGCATGCTCAAGGTATCACATAGTTAGAGCATAAGGTGACTCAATTTACAACAACCTTACTATATTATGCCCATACTTGGTATCAAAAATTGATCTGAACCAGGCTATGGTTAATTAAGATATACTGAAGGAGGCTTTCTTGAA
The DNA here is from genome assembly GCA_037957365.1 of Torreya grandis. NCBI lineage: Eukaryota > Viridiplantae > Streptophyta > Pinopsida > Cupressales > Taxaceae > Torreya > Torreya grandis. The sequence goes on from JARHVA010001331.1 coordinate 2,821,447, forward strand.
GGAGTTTGATATTCATGAATTTGATAAATAGAGCATCATGGTGCTTAAATAAATTTGTCAAGGGATATTTGAGAGTACATTCTTATATGATGCATAGTTTAAGACCATATTTTCTATGCTTCCATATGATATCCATCCGTCTCAACATGCACAATGGTTTTTTGTGGGCCTTCTAGTAACTTTCAAGATATTTTTGTCCATGAAGACCTTCATGAAACCTTATGAAGTACTTAAATAATTTTTTTGAGCCGAGGTAGTAGGAAATGCTAACACTAGGATCAACCCATTTATGGAGGTTTAGATCACGTCAATAGCCTCTTAGCTATAGAAGTTGACTACTGGTTTAGTTCATGATGCTCACAACAAATTATGGTGTAATGACTATGAGATGGAGGGGCATAACAAGAATAAATTCCACTAATAAATGTCTACACCTTATTACTTATCTATGAAGTTTCTCATGTTCCACATGACTCTCAAAAATATCCCCTATTATAGTGCACAAATCAAGTGAACACAACTATTCGATTAAAATATGTGCAATGCGTACACTCATTCAATAGTAGATTGTCGAGTCATTGATGAGATACACCAAAATATGGAGAGAGGTGCATGGTAGGTAATGACCATAGCTAAAGGGCAGGTAGGACAAGGAAATGAAGGCTATAACCAATAAAATATTGGCTATCAGAATCAATGAGGTGTACGTAGGTGAGGTGGAAGACATAGTGGAGGAAGATTCCCATTATGGTCATGTTACAAGTGTGGGTCAGCTAAGCATTACCAACATGACTTCCCCATACACCCAACATGTGGGTATTATTATGGACCACATGTGATCAAAGATTTCTTATACTTGTATAAAAAGCTAATTCAAGGTCATCTTGGCATAGATAAGGGTGTCACCATGTTTAGGCATGAGTAAAATGAGGAGAAATGGGTTCCTAAGCTATAATAGACTCATAAAAATCCACCTAAGGTGTAGACCATAACTCAAAGTGGGTTCACCACACAGCCACATAGTAAACCAATAAAATAAATGTGCTTGGTATATGGTGAGTCAAGCCATGCTAAGTGCATAATACAACCTGAGCCAAAAGTTGTGCCTTACCCTAACGTAGTAAAATAATACATCCTATAATAATCCATGAGCATAATACAAAATTTATAGGGAGAGATACAACTAGCCAGAGATAAAGAGGTGCAAGCAATCACTTCATATATGAAGCAAAATAACTAAGAGGTTGAAGTAAAAGATTTAACCAAGATCATGTACCTCTTGTAAACTAAAGGGATGTTCCCCTACTAAAAAACTTACTTTTATAGCATGCATGGAAGAGGCCAAAAGAGGAGGTCATGCCTCAGATGATTGAATTTACTATACCTCATATAGAGAATGCACATGAAGTAAGGCATACTCATAATGTAGAGTATGACCAAGAACTACTAATAAACACCAGCATCAATGGATGGTCTATTTGTGAGGTCCTTATGGACATGGGCATTGAGGTTAACATTTTAACCAAAACTACCTAGGAGAAGATGGTATGTCCACCTTTAAAGCCCTCCACTCACATGATATTTATGGCCAATAAAACCTGAGTAAAACTTATCAAGATCTTGAAGGGAACCATTATAGATATTATGGGTGCCAAATTATGAGCCAACTTTGAGGTAGTAGAGTTGGCAAAGCATGATAAATATCTAATAATCTTAGGGAGACCATGGTAGTATGCCAACAATGGATACATGCACTTCAATAAGTTCTACATGAATTTCAATAATGATAGATAGAGGGTGGTGATCCCCCTATCAAGTGATCAAGGGCCTCTATATGTGGAAAGTGTTTATCTTGAAGATGAGATCGGCCACATTTATAACATCATGAAACGGGGCATCAATAAGCTTAACCCAAGAAACCAAAGAGTGATCAAATGGGAGGATGGATAATCAAATTCTGATACAACTGACATAGCCTATAAATGATGGGTCAAATAGGCTTATGAAGTTACTATCCGAAGGTGCCACCTAGTAAAGGCAACTGAACCAAGGCCAACCAAAATAAGACTGATTAGAATTGATCGCACTCAGAGAAAATGGGTTCCCCATGATAAACAGGCAAGGACAATGGTTTTATAACTAAGGGGAATCTTATAACACTCCTAAAATATGGAGGGATCTATCATGTAAAGAACTAGGTTCATTACATTATATCATGTGTTCTCAAGGAAATAGATAGAATGGGTGTATTAGTGCATACCTTGAAGAGTGTTGCTACTCATTGGTGGGTAGTGTAAATGCCTATCTTTCCAACATGGAAAGATGTGAAAGCAACAATATACACTAGGTTTGGAAAGATTAATGAGGAATTATACATACCTACCTACTCAATAAGAAGCACATAACCCTCAAGTTCTAAGTGTTTAGCTATATAAATGGTATACACATCCTGATTGAAAGCATGAATTTGGGCTAAGGTCTTTTAATAATGTAAGACATCTAAGTATTTTTATTGAGTTTGGGACATGATATAGTTGTCATCATATGGAGGAAAAATTATACATGCTTGAGATTCGAGAGGATCTTCAAGAGGCAAAATTCCAAGATTGCTAAATGTTCTAAGAGACATAGTGAGAGGATCTTGAAATAATTTAGCCATTCTAAAATAACTATAAGTAAAAGAATCTTCAAGTAAAGATGGTTCTTGATCAATGAATGGAGGGGGAAAATTAGCAATCTCATCCATGAGAGGAATGACATGATCCCTAAGTAAAAGAGAAGGAGGAATCCAATCTAAAATATGTGGAGGTAATCTAGTGGTGTTGTAAGTATATTGTAATTCAATGGGCTCATCATCATCAGAATCTACAAGAGTAACTAGTAAATCAAGATTCATATTGATGAACTCAGGTAAAAGAGCATTGTTAATTTTAATGATCATAGGAATATGATATTATGATTTAGGATTAGGTAATTGGATACTCCATGGGTTGGGATTAGCTTCATGCTTATAGCATTTTCTATTATGGATAAATTTAATTCATTGACTACCAAAAGAAATAATGGCCCTCATTCGATGAGTCCATGGATGACCAAGGAATATGTTATAAGATAAAATAAGTTCAAGAACCATGAGTTTGGTTTAAATATTCTTAAGACCAATGGTTAAGGGAAACCATATACAACCAAGTGGATTTTGATTAGTCTTTTCAAAACCATGACAAGTAAGACACGTTTGTTTAATATGACCTTTATTATAACCAAGTTATTGTAGAAGCCATAAAGAGGTTACATTAATACCAGAACCTTTACCAACTATAAATTTTTGATTGAGGGTGGTATTAATGGCTATTTTGATGAAGAGATGTGGATCATCAGCACAAAATAGGGTTTCATCATTAATCATGTCTTCTTCAAGGAACTCAATGGAAGGTTTTGAAGGACACATGAATTCAATGGTATTAATGTTAGTTTGTTGAGAATCAATATAAGGTGGTTCTTCCTCTGAGGAAGATAGATATTAAATATCTTGGAGTTGTTGCACAAGGAATTTAAAATGATAAGGGGAAGTGTGAACCAACTCCATAATACAAATCTTGCATGGTATAGAGTTAATTTATTAAAAAAAAATCTAATGAGATTTAGAAGAAGATCTGTGAAGTTTAGAAGACACATTAGACTTTAGAGGAATAGATGTGGTTGGAGGATTAGAAAGAGGAAGTTTTTCCTTAGGTGCTTCAAATTCAATATTGATGGTGGTGGTATATTTAAGCAATTATTCCTCCAAAGAAGGTTTCTTAGGCTTGGTAATAGGATCTTTATGGTCAGGTTTTTGATTATAGTTAATGTTAGTCATAGTGACAAATTGAGAGTTGTCAAAGTTTTGATGATAATCATCATCAATTACACAAACATCCTTGGAAGTTGATTTATTATGGGAAGAATATTTTTGTCTATTAGATGTAGAAACCTTAGAGAATTTTCATGTACTCTTGACGATGATATTTGATCATGGTTTCATGGTCAAATGAATCACCATGTAAGAAATAGCACATTTAGAAATCCCTCTACAAGATTCATGAGAATGTCTAATGTTGGTATGAAACCAATAAAAGAGATTGGGATCATACCATTTAGGAGGAGTATTAGGATATATGAAAGGTTTAGAGGGCAGTAAAAATTGTCTGATTTGATGTACCAAAAGAGGTATATGAGATGGTAAAGGGATATAATTTTTGGCAACTCCTGATTTGGCTTAAGAAGTATTACTAGTGATAGCATTGGATGTTTGAAAGATCCTTTAAGAATCTTATAAATAGGTTTGAATTACTTCATAAGAAAGTCTTACCATTTAGCTTGTTCAAGAGCTTCATTAAGAGTTTGAGGAGCAAAGGTTTGAACCTTGTATTGAAGAGTGGGAGTTAAATCAGTGGTAAAGAGTTTAAATAAGTTATCATCAGACATATTATGATCAACATTATGAGCTAGGAATTTCCATCTTTTAATAAAGTCATAAGCTGATTCATTACGATTTTGCTTAGCATTTATGAAATGGCTAAGACAATTTTTAGGAAGATCATTGTTGTGAAATTCTTTAACTAAAGGATTGACCAAATATTCAAGTTTCCAAATACAATGTTGAAGTAATCGATTATACCATTCTAATAAATCAACCGTAAAATTTTTAACTAAGAGTTTAATGGTGGCAAATGTATTAGTTTGGATCCATTCTTTGTAGAGATTACCAAAGGCTTTAAGAAATGAGGTAGGGTTTTTAGTCCCATTATTTTTGATAGTTAGTGATATGTTACCAATGTCAATAGCTATAATGAAGAGAGCTAAAGGCTCATTTTGAATGGTTTGAAGCATCATTTTATTCATTATTGGTTGATGAATAACATTACCTGAGGCATCTCTAAGAGGTGGAGGAATATAGTTAGGATTAACTTGAGGATGCATGCTTGGAGGTTGATTAGTCACATTGATTAAGTGTTGTTGAAGTTGCATCATCTGATCGGTATTAGAGTTTTTCATAATGTTCATTTTTTGAATTACTTGAGCTAATAGTTGGGTTGTCTCAGGTGGTGGGTTGGTGTTAGAAGGATCACACTCTGAATTGGTGTGGGGAGGATTATTAGAAGGAGGATTGTTGATGGGATTATTAAGCAAAATTGTGTCAATCACTCCTACATTGGTTTGAATATTTTGAGAAGTTTATTTATAGGTGTAAAAATGATTGGATCCATCAAAATCATCTTGAGGTGTTATTTGAAACATGTGACAATTTAAAGATGGAAGAGAAGAGGTGCCCCAAGAGTGATGGTTCTCTTGGGAAGAAAAGAAAGGGAGAAATGAACATCCCATATAGGATCTAAATGGATTAATATTATCCAAAAATATTCTGATAGGAGACCTCATTTTGATTAAAAAGAAATGAACATAATGCAACATGAAAGAGATGGAGAATTAGGTTGATAAACATGGATAACAGGAAAAAAAACTAGGTTGACCAGGTCGACCTAGTGTAAAAATAGGATTTACAGACTATAATGGGTCAGCAAGTCAACCTAGTGTAGTGAACAAGGGTAAAAACCAAGGTCTGAGTTAGTACTAGGTTGACCAGATTGATCTAGTATAGTAGACAGGGAAAAATAAAATATTGATAGTAAGATAGGGAATAAAACAAGATAATTTGTAGCTAATCTAAGAAATTAAATGCTTAAAGTAAACAAACAATCAATTAGATTGATGTTAGTCAATACAATTGAAGCACACAAAGTAAAAATCTTGCACCAATATTGGCTAGTGCAAATTCTTGTGCACACAATTGAACAAAGATCAAGCAAACAACTTGGAAAGTAAAGCTAGATAATTGGTCAACCTAGAATGTTATATTATTTAAGAATGATTTTAAATGATATAACATTGACTACAAATAATGTACTAAATATCAATCTATGGATGGTTTTATGTGAGTTTAGGATGAAAGGGACTATAGTGGAAACGATACAAGCTTGGTATTGGGGCATACCCTCTCACTTCACACATCATAATGATAAGGGTGTCAGGTGCTTAGCCAAAATATACCATGAACTATGATTTATACTTGACCAGAGCATCAAGTTGGATTCCACCTTGGTGATAAAATCCAATTAGGTTGGCTTAGGTAGTCAAATGTTAAAATTATTTTTGATGTTAAGTCATTTGGCCATGTGTGCATAAAATAGAAATAGTACAACTAAGAGATTAATTAAAAAACTTAATAATTAGACTATGTGAAATATTCTAAGCATGTAAACAAATAAAATGAAATATGTGATTAACATATAAGGTGAATTCCAAATTTGAAACAAGGTATAGTGAAAACACTATATACACAACAAACAGAACTAGGTTGAGGGTGTTGAGCTAGAACTATTAAAAATAGGGTCTGGAAAACCTATTAGGTCAACCAGTTGACCTAGTTGTTTCAAATAGTAAATAAGACATAGAAGTAGGCCAACCAAGTTGATCTAGTTGGTTATGTAGAGGCAAATTTTAAAGATACAAACTTGAAAAGAAAGTACAAAAATAAAGAGATACAAAAGAATATAAACTCATCTTGATTGTTCAAAGATAGAAATTTTTGATCCAAAACTTGAAAACTAAGTTGAGATGGGTAACCAAGCAATACAAAAATCTATTGGAAAAGTGTTGAAAATGAACTAGGTTAACCTAGTCAACCTAGTTGGTTGGATTAGAAGTTTGAAAATGTACTAAGTTGAGCTGGTTAATCTAGTAAGATGAAATAAAATTCTGGAAACTAGAATTTGTACTGGGTTAAGCTAATCAATTAGGGTATATATAAACTATTAAAAAGTGATTAAAAATACACTAGGTTGATTGGGTCAACCTAGCAGGCTAAACTGGTATTCTAAAAAGTGTTAAAAACTTACACTGGGTTGAGTTTCTCAATCAAGTTGCTTGTTCTTATGCACAAAGAAAAAGAAAATTGAGTTGATATAATCAAACCAATATGTCAAAATATATGATATAAATGATGACAAAATAATGAAATAAAAGTGAACAAATCCAACAAGGGTTGGATTCATGTTGGGTTCACCAGAATGTATGCAATCAGAATTGCATGATGCAAAATGAATTAATCCTAGATAAAATAATATATATCAAACCAACACTTCTGATTGGGTATACACTTGTTAAGTGGGATCATGACCAATTTGGGGATCTGCTAGACCTGATTAGAGGATCTCTTGTATCAATTATATGTATGTATATGCATATGTGTGTGTGTGTGTGTGTGTGTGTGTGTGTGTGTGTGTGTGTGTGTGTTGTGTGTGTGTGTGTATGTATATGTATATTTATATGTGTGTGTGTATATATATATACACACACATATACATATACATATACATATATACATATATGTATACATACATACATACATATATATATATATATATATATACACACACACACACACATATACATGTGTGTGTGTGTGTGTGTATTGGTTGACTATGACGAGTGTTGTCTAACTCCTCATTTAACCAATATTCAATTGGTGTCTTATCAACTAGGGCCGGTGTCCAAATCTATCTGCAATAAGGCAATCTATTTTCAGTAAGGTATGGGATGGTAGATCTATAATTCTGATTATGGGGGTGTTTGTTGATCCTATTCTAATTTTGACTAAAGAAAGGAATACATCCTAAATTACTTAATTCACACTTTTGCTAAAAAAAAGAAAGAAATCAAATCAATCTACTCATTTTTTGGAAGTAAAAGATCACACTCCTATTTTATGTTTGCAGGGAAAATAAATTCACACTCCTACTTATGAAATGAAATTTGCTTCACACTTCTGCTGTAAAAGAAAATATACTTTGCATAGAAAAGAAATGAAATAATAAAATGCTCTTTTTAAACTATGAATTTATTTTGATATTTTTATAAATAAATGCAAATAGTAACAAGATTCTAACTAATACAATAGAACATAAATACTATACGCAGTTCCTGGTTCTAAGGAGAGTGGGCCCTTGCTCCTCTTGGACTCAGGAACAAAGCTAAATTATTGATGGAAACTTGAATTATTAATTCATAGAAATGAAATAATTACAGTTTGATTGAAACCTGTATGCTTATCTAATCATCAATCCTCTATTTTCTTCTTTTCTAAAAATCCATTCTTTTTTTTTAAATATCTATTATTATATCATAGTCGAAAGTCTTACACTTTATACTAATATAATTAACTCAAAATAGGATGCAAAGAAATAGGATTCTTTGTCGATCCATTATTCCAAAGACAGGAGATTGGATTCCCAAGAGATCTAATTATTCTGATGAAGTAAATATCTTATCCTATAATAGTCCTAAAATTTGATTATATACAAATTTATCAAAAGCAAGTCCTTCAAAACAGCAGGCAATTATTTTCCTTATTTGATTCCAGCTGGAATGGTTCTTCCCTATCCTATCTGGTCTCCAGCTTCCCATTGTCTTACAGAATTCTCGGTACTGACCCTGCAGAGTCCGTAGAAATGAGCCTACAGAATCCATAGAAATAAGCTTGTAGAGTTCATAGAAACAAGCATGTGGAGTCCGTAGAAATAAGCTTGTAGAGTCCGTAGAAACAAGCCTGCAGAGTCCATAGAAATAAGCCTGCAGAGTTCGTAGTTCTGCTAGATGGAGATCAAAATGGAATGTTCACTGCACATCACCTGTGTCTTCTTCCTGAGCATTCTTCACACAAAAGATCACTAAAACATGCTATATATTAGACATTAATGACAAAGTAAAGATTCAGTCTTTGGTTTAATATAAACAAGACAAATATCTATTTTCCATGTAATAGCTATCTAAGAATCTAAGATTTGTATAAGATAATATCCTTCAAGAGATGAGTTGAAGGAAATAACATGTCAATAATGAGCCATATTTTGAGCTCATCAGACTACTTAGGGTTTTAATGGATTTATATTGTTGAACCAAATAACATAATTAAGATTAGTACATGTCAGGGTTTGCACCAAAAGGGTTAATGGCCCAAATTGAGAAGACAATGGTTAGCAAGAGAAGGGATACAAGGGATTAATACACCAGATTGAGATCACTTTATTATTTTTATTTCATTTTATAACTATGAATTTTCATGATGACTTAAAAAATGGATTTTGATATTTGTATCATAATGAATTTTATAGTTGATTTTTGAATTTTTTATCTATAATAATGCACGGGGTAAATGGGATATTTGATTTTTTTTAAAATCTATGTCAACACAATTCATTATTCTTGGCATATAACATGGTTTTATACATCATGTATTGTATGCATCTTGTACTTTTCCATACACATGTATTTTATGCATATTGTACTTTATCAAATTCTATATGGATATGAAACAATAAATTGGATCTTTCATGCAACTATTCAAGTTTTCATCCAGTTATTAACATGGATATGAAATAGTAAATTGGATCTTTCATGCAACTATTAAAGTTTTCATCTAGTTATTAACAATCATCCATTTTTTCCTTGTATATGACGGTGCTAATAAATGTAGTAGTGATAGGATTCGAATTGATAGGAGATGATGAACTAATTTTATATACTTACCAATATAAAGAATAAAAAAACTTTTAATTTTCATTAAAAAGGTATACAGTTTAAACCATTTTCATATTCACATAAGAATGTTTCCATTACAATGCAGAGTTCATCATACTACTATGCCTTTAGTTTTTAGTGGGAAAGTTAGAGGCTTGAATAAGGTATTCATGAAATTAGTCAAATAAATTTATACAATGTAAACCTTCATAAATTAAAGGGTAACATATTTATATTTAGTATTTTCAACACATTATTGAAATTGTAAAATCATTTATATTGTAATTTATATTGGTTTATTTTAGTCTTCAATTGTTTGTTAAGTGCCCAAGGGTTCTTTTTTCAAGTAGTTTATTTTAGTCATCAATTGTTTATTAAGGGCAAGTGAGCACAAGATGGCCCTTTATTTATTTCAGTTTTCAATTTTTTATAATTTAAAGAGGATTTTTTATTTCTTGGGAAAGGGTATCTCAGTTCATCAACATGTATTGTATCCATCTTATATTTTTTCATGCTCTTTCTCCACACACACACACACACACGTGTGTGTGTGTGTGTGTGTGTGTGTGTGTGTGTGTGTGTGTGTGTGTGTATGTATGTGTGTGTGTGTGTGTGTGTGTGTGTGTGTGTATATGTATATGTATATGTATATGTACATGTACATGTACATGTACATGTACAGATACAGATACACATACACATACACATATACATATACATATATATATATATATATGTATATGTATATGTATATGTATATGTATATGTATATGTATATGTATATGTATATGTACATGTACATGTATCTATCTACACACACACACACAAACATATATGTATATACATACATATACATATGCACACACACACGTGTGTGTGTGTGTGTGTGTGTGTGTGTGTGTGTGTGTGTGTGTGTGTGTGTGTGTGTGTGAACATACATGCATGGACATGAAATTTTTTGTGTTTTTTATTATAATTAAAAATAATAATATGGGGGGTGAATCATTTTAATTATAACAATGCTTTAATTTCACTCATCATTCATAAATAATTCATTCACACACATGTATTAACCAATGTATAAACAAGCATCTATGAAAGCAAAAATCATAATAACATAAGAGATATGTGGTAAAACCTCTTGGTAAATAAGAAAAACTAAAAAATAGCTTGTAATATATTCATATAATCAATGAATCAATATTTATTGAGTTATCAACCCCACAAAGGGCACCAACCTCTCACTAGTCAAGAACCAACTTAGCTAGTCCTTCAGCAAGCACCAACTTACAAGGATGCACCAACCCCTATGTAACTCAAAAAAAACTTATCTACCTTGAACCTATGATAAATTTTGAACACATGTTTCTTACTCAACTTAATATGATCACCTTATTTTTCTCTTCTCACTCTTTTATCTCTCTTAAACAACCTATTAAGCTTTCTCACTTAACTAACCCTTTCCTTGGCAAAACTAGGTCATATAACCTTGCTCATCACCTATATAATCATAGTTATATATTCATGACATATTTATCACACATATTTTATTGTCTTAAATCCTTCTACCTAGTTTCCAGATCTTTATATCATTCGCTCATATCCTCAATATTCTAACTAGTTAATTAGCCCTATTAGACCTTCTCTTTATACTTGAATTTTGATCTCACCCATCTTGGTCAGCCATTAAAATCTCCATATTCATATAACATTTTTAATAGATGAATAAAAATGTTTCACAAGTGAAAAAACCACTACATATGTCTATTGTTACCCTTAAGGACCAAAACCACCATTAGGCTTAATAGAGACCTAATGCAATTAGGCCTTCTCAAAGAACACATTTCACTTTGACCACTTTAGAACACCATGGTCCTTCAAAAATATATAGAAAAATTCACACATGATTTAAATATACCCTTGATAATCACAACTTAGGTACCCAACACCATTTATCTCATTTCACTCCTTGAACCACATAATTAGGTCTGCTCATAATTAGGCCTTATCACTGCCAAAAAGTTCGTCTTAAAAATTTGATGCATACACTCAAATTTGAAACATAAACCTTAAAAAAAATCATATAGATAGAAATTATATTACCTCAATTTCATCACCAATTCCATTATATTTCATCATACATGGCAAAAGACCTCAAACTGATCATCTTCATAGGCTCACTCAGAATGACACACAGGGTCCAAAAACCCAATCAAGAATTTTGACCTTTTACACCTTAATAAGAGTTTCTCATGAATTTAAATACATTAAAAATAAAATATGATACCTCTATAATAACTTCATGTGCATTGGATTCTTCAAATCTATGCAAAAAGACTTAGGGACACCATTTTCAATCACACATAGAAAACTACATATAGCTCCAAAAATAAAGTCATGAAAACCAAATCTTAGAAAACTTGTAGCAACACTTTTATGAAATTCACATGGGTTTAGATGATCCTTCATCATACTTATAACATTTTGAGATAGATATATTAAAATTTTTAATATCAATATTGGTCTTATAGACTAATCTCATGTCTTCACCCTACACACACTTCATTATGTTAGACAAGTCACTTTGAGAATAACTTTTTGATTATATATGATAATTAAAAAATATTATATTCAAGGGGGAGAATTTATATAGGTCTTCAAAAATGACCCCATGCATTTGAATCCATCCCTAATCTCATTTTCACTTTTTCCTAGTTTTCTCACTATCTTGCTCATTAGGCCCTTTTAGCAATAGGTCAACTTCCATTATCAGTTTAGCATATTTTAGGTCTGAAACTTACTCTTAAACCACCATTTTCATAATATATAGGTCTCAATATTCAACCTCCAATAAATTTCATGCTTTGACTTGATCAATCTTGCCTGCTATATCAAAACTCTAAGAAACAAGGGTTTTCTTGTAGCTTCCATTCACTCTTATAGCATACCAATGCCAATATAAAAACTTGGGAGAGTTATCTACATGATCCAATCATAAAAATAGGTCATTCAATTAATTTTGATCCATTTTTAACAAGATCTTTCCTATTTGGTCATTATGTGGGTTTTAGGAGGGTTTAGACTGCTTTCCATTCTTAGGAATCATTCATAAAGGATTTACCTTAAATTCAAAAATTATTGAAACAAAAATTAAGCTAGGACCCTTCCCCAACTAATATTAGTTTATTGGATCCCCATGAAAAGGTTTAATGTGCCAATGAGCATAATAATGTCCTTCTCAGGTTTACAACACCTCATTCTGTGCACATAGAAAAATTCAATACCAAATTTCATGATTTATCCTTTAGAATTTGACCTCAAACTTGGTAAAAAAAATTAAAATACCTCTCACACCTCTGAAAATTATATTATGATCTTTGGCACTTTGGTGACTGAACGTGACCCCTCAATAAGCCATACTAGGTCTCTTTGTTGATTAGACCTAAACCTATAAGCCATACTTAATCCTTGAACACACATTGAAACCACTTGTACTAATATCAAACACTCATCCTCATGTCATATAACTCCATAACATTCTCATATATTGATAATCATTTTTTATAAGTCCCATACTTCTCACCTCAACATGCTACTAGACCTATGCCTTTTAACAAGGTTTCTTCATGTAAGGACTAAGCCTCAAAAATGACCTTTGAACTCTTATAAAGGCTTATTTGCCTCTTTCACAAGTTTTCATAACTTTTTACACTCTCTCATGCCTATAATGACATAATTCAATAAGATTTACTATGCTTTATGCATACACCTTCTCATAGGGCTAAACTAGGCTTGTCAAGATACCTTATACTCAATAATATGATTACCTTGTATTTTGATCTTGAAACATGTCATAAACCTTAGAAAAGTTACCAAGTTGCCTTCAAATTCTCTCTCAAAAAAGAGACAATAGGTTTCCTTCAAATTATCTCTTTTCATAAGACTCCTTCTCACATACCACTTCACCATACATGACATCAACATTGACTTTGACATTAATGACCTCCATCTTGATCTTGACATCAATGAAACAACACCAATAATGTTAACATAACTTAACAATCTCCCCCTTTTTCATTGATGGTAAATACTCAAACACAGTTGATCATTCTCATCTCACCTAGTTGGATCTTCTTCAAACTGACCTTTCTTCCAAACTGGGACTTTTTCCCCATTTTACATTAATGGAAAAGGGTCATATTCTTGGTAATTATCTGATCCTTAGACCTGGAACAACACACCTTTTCTCTCCTTGAAAAAACTCATTATCTCTCTTTGACAAAAACTCAACACAGATCATGCTCACATACCTACTCTTGGAGTATGATTTTCTCCCCTTGTCTCCATGAGATATTTATATACCATCATGACTATGACTTGGTTTTATCAATTCATCATACAAACTCGTTGTGACCCATCTCTTGCGATCACACCTCTAATAGATTGTTGATTAAATCTTGGATCTAAATGTCAACAAAGAACACAAAGCTCCCCCTAAGACCTAGCATCCTTTATGCTTATGATCGCTAGCTGAGTTCCTCCATGAAGCCTAATGGAGTCACCTCTTCTCTCTTGAGTACTAAAAAAACATAAACTTAGGATATTCCCAGATCTCCATGTCCTTACTAGACTAAACTTTCATCATGATTATTTTAGGCTTGAATTCTTCAATCTCCATTTGAACACCATCATTATTTGCTCTATTTGACTTGACTTTTTCATCCATAATATGATCTGATAGGTAGAATTCTTAACACTCCTTTGCATCTGAACTATGCTCCACCATGTAAAATAGAGCACTTAGACTTGCAAACTGATCATTATTCACCTTAGATACCTTTGATTACCACCCATTATCTTCTCTTCTTTTTTGCATTCTAGGGATCTCAAATTTCTTATTTTGTCTTGAGAATCCATTCTTATAGTATTTTGAAATATGACCAACCTTTTGAAAATAGAAACACATTATTCCATTTGATGGAAATACACCATAAACCATACCTTTTGATTGATAACTCTTCTCATAGTTCCATGCATATTCATTCTTGGAAGACCTTCTACAATGCCTTACTATATGACCAAATTGGTTACATGAATAACAATAGCCATAGAAAGGATTAGCATACCTTATAAAATTATGTACCTGATAGGATTATTCTTTATTCTATCATCACCATAATATTTGATGGACCATTGACCTTTTTAATCATATTAATGTTCTTTTGGTCTCCATTGAAACCAAGACCTATTTTGTCATTAGCAATATTTTGACTACTCAAGATGTTATCTAGATTGTTGGTACTCTTTTCAAAATTTACAAAGGAATTAACCTTACTTGATACATGTTCCAACTTAGCTCTCAAGGAATCCACCTCAGTTACATGCCTTGCACATTCTTCTTATTTAACCTTTAGTCTTGTAGTCACAATCTCAATTTGAGTCTCCACTTATTTAACTATTTCCTCTTGTTCCCTGGATTTTTTGCTCAGTCTAGCTTTAATAAAGTTGATGTGCTTATCATAGTATTTGATAAGAGACCTTATCACCCTATTATTCTTCTTCATCATCTTCAGTTCTTCTAAGGTATTCATCAACTCAGCCTCAGAGTCTACCTCATATTTTTTATTATCTAAATCACTAATAGTACCTCCAATCCATATGGACTCTTCTTGATTTGAGCAACTTGATTCTTTATCCATGAAGACTAATTCATTTACGTCAAGACCATCATATTTATGGTCACTCTAAAAATTACTTCTCTCACTCTCATCAGATGAGCTGCAATCTTCCTTAGTGTAAAGGCTTCTTTTGTTCTTAAAAAATATTTTCTTGTCATCATATATTTTAAATATTTTATTGTTCTTATCAAACCTATAGGATTTTTTTATCATAATCATGAACTTAATCATGTTCTTCATCATCCTTTTCCTTATGATTATGAGGGCACTTGTTAGCAAAGTGTCCAATATCTTCACAATTAAAGCATTTAAAGCATAGCTTACCCTTGTATTAGCCTGAAGCAATTTTCAAATTTATTGCAAACATAGCTATCAACTCATCATCATCACTATCAAATTCATCATTGTATTTTATTTTATTACCTTGTGTCTTCTTATCATTTGATTTATTTTCTACCTTGAATGTAGCTTCCTTCTTTGCAAGCCTTCCTTCACTTGTCCTCATCTCATAGGTTGTTAGGGTGCCATGAAGTCCATCCATCTCTAGCTTGTTTATATCTTGCATCTCTTCAACCTCAGAAAATTTAGAATCAAACTTGGGAGTTAGATACCTCAATACCTTTTGAACAATAGTAGACTCTTTCAATTATTCACCTAGGCCTCTTATGATGTTGACTACTTCATCAACCCTTAACAAATAGGCCGCAATGATATCATCTTCATTCATCCTTAAGATTTAAAACTATCTTCTATGGGTTTGAAAAGTAGAAAACATAACCTTGGAGTCTCCCTCATTAATAGTATTTAACATGTCCCACATTTATTTAACATATATACAGTGCATTACCTTCACAAGTTCTGCCTCTGAGGCCACACATAATACCATTCATAACTTTGAATTGTTGTCACTAGGTTTCTTGTTTGTTACATTTGTAGGAGGAATAGAGGGTGTAGTATATCCATCTAAAATGATTGAAAAAAATCATGACCTTGAGATATAAATTTTTTTATCATCCTGAAACTCTAAAATTCATTATTAGATATATTAAATAATGGAGCCTTACTTCTAGAAAAACCACCTTGTGCTTAACTAGATATATTCGCTTGTTTAGGATCTCCTTTATGATATTATGCCTCCTTATAAGGACTTTATCTGATACCAAATATTGTAATTACATCTACTAACAGGGGGTTAAATCAATTTCCTTAAAACAATCATTCAATTTTAGTCATCATCCATAAAACATTTATTCACATACATACATTAACCAATGTATAAACAAGAATCTATGAAAGAAAATAACATAAAAACATGAGATATATGTGGGAAACCATTTTTTGGAATAAAATACATTGAAACATAGCTTGGAGTAAAATCCTATAATCAATGAATCAATAATTAGTGAGGCACCAACCCCACAAGGAGCACCAACCCCTCACTAGTCAAGCACCAACTTGCAAGGAGTCAAAAACCCCTAGGTAACTCAACACCAACTCTGTTACCTTGAACATATGATCACATTTAAACACTTTTTTCTTACTCAACCTAATATGACCACTTTTTTTTTTATCTTCTCACTATTCTATCTCTCTCAAACAACTTATTAGGCCTCCTTGCTCAACTAGACCTTTCTTTGGCAGAATTAGGTCATAATACCTTGATCATCACCTATAAAAAAATAGTAATATAGTAATTAAATATTAATCACACCTATATTATGGTCTTAAATAACTCTACATGGTTATCAAAACTCTATATCATTGATGATATCCTCACTATTCTAACTAGTAAATTAGGCCTATTAGAACTTCTCCTTATACTTGACTTTTAGTCTCACCCATATTGGTTGGTAAAAAATATATCCATACTTGGATCACCTTTGGAATATATCAAAAAACATGTTTCATAAGTGACACAATTATTATATAGGTCTGTTTTTACCCTTAAGGACCAAAACCACCATTATGCCAAATAGAGACCTAATGCAATTACGTCTTCTCAAAGCACACATTTCACCTTGACCACCTTGGAACACCATAAGCCTTATAAAATGGATGAAATATTTAAAAAATTATTAAATTATACCCTTTAAAATTTCACCTTAGGTACCCAACACCATTTATCTCATTTGACTCCTTGAAACACACAATTAGGTCTACTTGCAATTAGGCCTTTTCACTACTAGAAAGTCCATCTTGAAAATCTAATACATAAACACAATTTTAACACATAACCAAAATATAAACACAATTTTAACACATAACACAAATAAAAATTAAAATATATATAATTTGTATTACCTTATTTTCATCACCAAGTCCATTATGTTTCATAATACATGGCAAAAGACCTCAAACTAATCATCTTCATATGATCACTTAGAATTACACAAGGTGCCAAAAACCTAGTCAAGAGTTTTGAAATTTTACACCTTCATAGGAGTTTACCATGCATATAAATATATTAAAATAACCTATTATACATATATAAAAACTTAATGTGAATTTTATTCTTCAAATCTATGCAAAAATACTTGGGAACACCTTTCTCACCCACACACAGAAGACTACCTATAGCTCCAAAAACATAGTCATGAAAACCAAGTCTTAAAACACCTATGGGAACACTTTTACGAACATAAAATGGTTTTATATTATAATTAATAATATTTATATAATTTTTATCTAGATATATTACAATTTTCCATAGTAATATTGTCTTCACGCTACACAAACTTCATTATGTTAGACATGTCACTTTGAGAATAAATTTTTACTTGTATATGAGCATCACCAAAAATTATATTCAAAGGGAAAAGGTGATATAGGTATTTAAAAATTACCCCATGTATTTGGATCCATCCCTAATCCACTACAACCCATCCCTCATCTCATTCTCACTTCTTCCTAGTTTTCTCACTGTCTTGTTCGTTAGGCCCTTTTAGCAATAGGTCAAATTACATTAATTGTTTGGCATATTTTAGGTGTTAAAAAATACTCAAAAAATACCATGGTTATAATATATGTCTCAATATCAAATCTCTAATAACTTTCATGTTTTGACTTAGTCAACCTTGCCAACTATATCAAAACTTTGAGAAACAAGGGTTTTCTTGTAGCTTCCATTCACTCTTATGATATACCAATGCCACCTAGACAAACTTGGGAGAGTTATCTACATGTTCCAATTATGAAACTATGTCATCCAATCCATTTTGAGCCATTTCCAATAAAAAATTTCCTATCGGGTCATTATGAGGGTTTTAGGAGGGTTTAGACTATTTTCCATTCTTAACAATCATTTATAAAGGATTTTCCCTCAAATCAAAAACCAATTCCTATAAATTAAATCTAGGAGCCTTATCCAAATACCATGATTTTCTTGGATCCTCATGCAAAGGTTAAACATGCCCACGAGCATAAAAAAGTCATTCTCAAGCTGTAATAACTCATTCTATGCACATAGAAAACCTCAATACCAAATTTCATGATTTATCCTTCAATATTTGACCTCAAAATTGGTTAAAAAACTTGAAAAAACCTCTCACACCTCTGATAATTCTCTAATGAGATATAGCACTTTGGTAACTAAACTTGATCCCTCAGTAGGCCACAGTAGGTCTCTTTGCTCATTAGGCCTAAACTTTTAAGCCATACATAGACCTTAAACACACCTTGAAACCTATTATACTAATCTCAACCCCTCATCATCATGTCATAATAATTCATACCATGCTCATATATTTCCAATCATTTTTTACAAGTCCCATAGTGCTCAACTCAACATGCTACTAGGCTTATGCCTTTTCATAAGGTTTCTTCATGTAAGGACAAAGCCTCAAAATTGATCTTGAAACTCTTCTGAAGGATTATTTTCCTCTTTCACATGTTTACACAACTTTATACACTCTCTCATTCCTATAATAACACAATTCATTGGGCTTTACTATGCTTTATGCATACACCTTCTCATAGGGCTAGACTAGGCTTTTCAAGATACCTAGTACTCAACAGTATGCTTAACTTGCATCTTGATCTTGAAACATATCATCAATCTCCAAAAAATTACCAAGTTTACTTTAAATTTTCTTTTTTCATAAGACTCCTTGTCACATACCACTTCACCATGCATGACATCAACTTTGACTTTGACATTAATGACTTTCATCTTGATCTTGACATCAATGACATAACACCAACAATATGAACATAACTAAACATGTTTTTCCTTATATTTGGATATTTTTTGTGTAGCATAGCATGGGTAGTGTCAACATCTAAGTGAAACTTATTTTTATGGTGGTGAAACTTGATACAAAATCAAGACATAGTAAAATGAAGGACAATAAGACAAAAGACATGTAGTAAAATCCCCCTAATAGGGAAATACATGAAATTTAATTTATTCAAGATAAATATGTACATATAATTATCTAATAGGAAAAATATCATTATGTTAAACAAATCCATTCATAATATGATCTGAAAACATATTTATACTCTCTTATTTGTATTTGAGAATATTATGTCATAACATTTGATAGTATGTATCACACAAATATAGTGAAACTCCACATACTAAATAATCCATCAAACATAATATATATATATATATATATATATATATATATATATATATATATATATATATATATATGAACATTTATCATCCTATTTCATTCATTTGGCATATAAAATTCCACATCGTCGTCATACTCACATGAAACATGTGATCTTGTTTCTTGTTTGGAGATGGTAACATGTTCCTATGCAAGTAAAAGAAAATAAAATAAGATCACAATCTTGTTTCATATCACTATAAAATTTTATTGTGGAGTATGACAAAATCTTAACAAAATGGTAAAAATTAAATCTTTAAATACTCTTAAAAAATCTTACTTATACTATAATAGGAAAAGATTACAACTTCAACATTGTTGCTATGATGATGCATGGTATTCTACACTTAATTTGTAAGGTAATTTGAGTGTGTTAAAATATGTAAAGAAACCATCATACATCAATAAGTGCTTATCCCTAAATTGGATAAGGAATCCTATATAGATATATAGGCAGAGTTTTTTTAGTGGTGAATATTTGTTAATTCAAGAATATTCCATTTTTAAGATTTTGGTTTTCACAAATTTTTAGGGTCACCAGATGGGACTAGATCACCAAAATTTTAGGGATATGTTTTTGAGGGGGTTTATCTTGCCAACCCTTTACAATGATATATAATATTACACCTAAATTTTATAGATATATATAGTTAATCCCCTGAGGGCCTAACTTATACCAACCAAGGGAACAAAAAGAATTGTAATTTGAGGAGCACAAAATTGAACAACAATAGCGAACGAATAAAATGAATGACAGTACCAAAAAATAAAGCCAAATGCTTGAGATTAATGATATAGACAAATAACACAACCTAATGACATAACTATGTGACACAATTGAATGACCTAGATGAATGATATCATCAAATGACCTAATTGAATGAACTTGGTGGAATTGTTTGAATAAGGTGCATGGCTCAGTTGTTTGGTCTAGTTATCCAGCTCAACCATTCATCTCAACTACTTGGCTTGACCATTCAGCTCAATCATTTGGCTCAACCTAATGACATAACTAAGTGACACAATTGAATGACCCAACTCAATGACCTAGATGAATGACATCATCAAATGACCTAATTGAATGACCTTGGTGGAACTATTTGAATAAGCTGCATGGCTCAGTCGTTTGGTCCAATTATCTAGCTCAACCATTCATCTCAACTACTTGGCTTGACCATTCAGCTTAACCATTCAGCTCAATCATTTGGCTCAATCATTTAACTCAACCGTTCGGTCCAACCATTTGGTTCAATCGTTCAATCCAACCATGCAGTTTAGTCATTTAGCTAAGATGTCTAGTTCAGTCATGCGATCCAACCATTCAGCTTGACCATTCAGTTCAGTTGTTTCTCTCAGTCATTCATCTTATCCATTCAACTCACCCATCTAGATCTATATGTTTACCATGGAATTCATCTTAGGCATCTAGTTCAGTCTTTCAGTTGAACCATTCACCATCACCTTCAAAAAAAATTCCATGCCCATGAATCAATTTTTTCTAGATTCGCTAGATATTTCCAATAAGTTTTTTAGTAGGGCCTCTTAAATTAAACCCTGTACTTAAAGTTAAGAATATAGAAATGATAATGCACAAGGGTGATGATCAGATCTACAACAGACTAATTTGATTCCAAACTCAAATATAAGCATATATTGAATTTATTAAAATGAGATAGGCTAAAATAGTAAGTACAACTATGTTAAGTATATAAGTGACAAATAATTAATGTACTTATCTTGTTCTCATGCTAGTGCAATTCTCAATCTAGAACACACAGAAAGAAGACTGGAAGAGGATTCTAGAATAGTCGTCAGATTTTGATTTCAGTGTCTCTGGAGCTATAGACACTAGTTTCAGCCTATGATGATTGCATCAATGCTACTATTTAAACCTGATCTCAGTATCATGTACAAAATACATGTTGGAAAACTATGTGACCATATGGATGCTTCTAAGTTTTTCATCACTTTTACATTGATACATTCAGATCTAGGTCATAGAATGTCATTCCTCATTAATTTGTAAAACCCTATTTATTTATCTTCATGTTGACCTTGGGGAAAAAAATGTTAGTGGGCACATAATTTTGAGATGACACCAAATACCCTTCTATCAAATAGCATTAATACATATCCAATACTTTGAAGAGGGACTCAAGCTGATGTAGTTCTCTCCTACGCATTGGCTTATGTGTAAATCATGTAATATGTGCAAAGAAAGTACAATAGTAACCAAGATTATAAATTAGAAAATATAGCTCATGAGTTGTTTCTTCAATACTTTAGACCTGTATATGTGTTGTCCCTATGAATAATAGGAAAATAGGATAAAATAGGGAAGTTTTACTCACTTGAGTTCTTGATTTAATGTTTTTTATAAAGTGCATGGTAAGTAGGTAAGAAGTTTCTAGGTGAGTAATAAATGAGGGTTAATCTTATATTTATTTAAATGCTTTTGAAGAAGTAAATCTCATTAAATGACTTAGGCCAACCATTAAGATATGTTTTATTTGTAAGTTGGATGATTTTAGGGCACTAGACACTTGTGTCAGGGTAAGACACTAGCATCAATGCAAGTGTTTATCTTGAATCAAGGAGCAAGAAAGTAGGTATAGACTCAAAACTTGCATAGGTGGAATATAAGTAGGTTTTAATAATTTTGGGCAACATATAAGGTCTAGGTCATCAACATAATATTGGTCGAACTAAAATATAGGCTAAGGGGCACAATGTAGAGAAAATGTGAGACTTCATAAAGTGGGAAAGGTTCAGAACTAATAAGAACAACCAAGGTTCGAGTTTTCCAAGTGTAAAAGATTGAGGTGTTATATAATCCTGAAATAATGTCTCCATTCCCCCCTTTTTAATCTAGTAATAAAATTGTTAGTTTAAAGGAAAGGAATGTGTACTTGGGTGTTTAGAACACACATTGTCTTTGATTAATTCTAACTTGAGTATTTTGTTTGTGACTGACCTGAAACCAATAACATGTTATATTACATAATCGACATATATAATCTAGTATTGAAAGTATTTGAAAATATTTAAATTGAAAGAGAAAAGTTTAGGAGTACACATGTGTATCAATATAATTGCCTTTCCTATTGGTAAGTTTATGTGAAAGACGTATCATTGTACAACTCCAAAATTGATATATATATATATATATATATGGACATGGAGAGAGAGATTGGAAGGCACATACCCAAAACCTTGGAGAAAAGGAGAGTTCCCACTCGAAAGTTGAGATTAGCTCAAATATGAAACCCAATCATACTTATAATTTGGTGAGCATGAATGAACAAGGTCAACTCATATTATCAAATTAGAAATGTTGGATGTTACAATCAAGTTCAACCTAAAAATTTGGTAACATTGAGTGATTTAATCACCTCCATCATGTTAGATTGACTCAATATAGTCCATAAAAGTACATCTTAGGTATCAGTACATAAAATTACATCCTGGTGAGTGATGATAGTACTTGATAGTATTTTTAAATCTTAAATTAATATATATTTTGTAATATTAGGTGCACATTGCATAGTTTATGCACGTTAGATATGTTTCATGTTTAAACTATGTATAACAATGGTACTAATGTATAGAATTATACCATAACCATGAAACTAAATTATATAACTATGTGTTTTGGCCAATTAATAAATAGTGTAAGTGTGGATAATATGCTTCCAAAGCATACCCACACTGTATATTGAGAAATCTAAAAATTGAAGTACCAATGTAGAGGGCATGTTTTCAAAACATACTCCCATTGAATGTGGGTGTGGTGAATACTGAATAAGTGTGGAGAACATGCTTCTAAAGGATTCCCCCACTAAATCTGAAACTATGAATGTGTGGAAGCCATGCCTATATGACATATGCCCCCACTGAATCTAAAAACAAATATATGTACCCAATATTGAATGAGTGTGGAAAACATATTTCTAAAGCATGTGCCAACTGAATCTGAAAATTGTGTCAAATGTGAAGAACATGCATCTATGACATAACCCGACTGATATCCTCCCTCGCTTCCCCCCGCGCCCCCACCCCCCCCCCCCCCCCCCCGCCCCCTTGAGGTGATGGAAGAATATAAACATTTAGTTACCTCACCTAAAAAGGATAAGACAAATGTATAATATGTAAATGGAACCATGTAGCATATAGAATGAACATGTCTAGGTAAATGTAGCATTAATGTACATAGAATAATGCAATAACAGGAAGGCCTAAGATGCATGATAAGGATAAAGCCAATGTCTAAATAGTAATAGTATAAGTTGAACAATAAAATTAAGCACACATATAAGAGCACTCAAAATTAATTCAAAAGGCAACGGCCTAAGGAGGCCACAAATAAAGGGCATGTTTGAATGCCACATTGTTAAAAGAACATGACTTAGTCAAATTTCCATAAAAACAAGGATAACATATTCAACTGTACATACAACAATCAATGACATGTTAAAATCTCAAATAAATCACACATAGGCATGGGGATACAAACAAAGGGTCATATTCAAATGATTGAACAAGTAAGACAATAGCAAGGTAAGACACTCGAGGAAGTGCATGAAGGAAGGGATAAGCACCCAGCATAAACATATCATAATATTTTATGATCAAATGTGTTACAAAAAAATGTCAAGTGCATAGCATATCAAGTACCATGTGAATGATATAATCTTGGATAAATACATGTGTAAGTACGTATATGAGCTAAAAACATGATAATGTAGAGTGACCATAGAATGATATAACCTATGAATATCATGATCATAAAGGTGGATGTCCCCAATGTCCATAATACATGAGCAGAGGAAAGACCCAACATACAAAATAGGAATATATCATGTATCTATTTATGTTTGTATCACACTCCAGTAGAAGCATGACACACGTGTATGTAGGAGTAACTGATATGCCATCTATTAACATGGAACTAACACATAAATGCCAAGGAGCCACTAAAATATGTTGGTGTCGAAAATGTTTTTGTATTTTTGAATATTTTTTATTTTTTTGTGTTTTTATAATGTGAAAGGGAAATTTTATACTATGATCCCATACAAAGGGTAATTATAGATACCTCTCCACTATGAACCTAGTGTAATAATTTGGTGACAATGTCGAGGAATATGTATAGGTACAATATATATCATTGTATTGTTTTCAATGCTCTGTGCATGTAAAATAGGACCATGTGGTCTTGGATAAATAGTAGGAGTATTCCATGAAATAACATTGAATGTGATCCATGAGGATATAGCTTGCAGGGTTTTTCCATTTATGTTGTAAGATGTTTCCTATGGCTGGTTCTTCAATGTCATTGAAGGGTCAATAAGGTCTTCAAATGAATGCTAAAATATTTTACTAGGACAGTTCGACCAAGTTACAAGTCCTAGTGTAGTGTACCAACACTTTTCTAGCATGAAAAGAGAGCCCAATGAAAAATATTCGACATTTAGATTTGAAAAAATAACAAAAGATCAAACAATTTAACCTATCATGTATTCACAAAGTACTCATATAAATATTTTTTATTATAAAAAAGCTACCTTTCTTGATAAAAAATTAATAGTACAATGCTAATCATACAAAAAAACATGGGTAGAAAAAGGCACACCCTATAAACCAAGCCACACCGAACGAAACAAACCAAAAAGCCATCAATTGAAAAAATAAAAGATAGAAAACAAGAATAACTAAAGCCCATATCCACAATATGCCCCTTTTTGCCCTTTTACTCTTGAAACTCAGTCCAACACTATGGACAACTAACATCCATCGAACTAGCAATGACTATCAGAAGGTCATGATTATGATGAGGATCAAACAAAGGTCGATCCTTGTCAGATTTTGAAGATTCAAATTCATTTGATCTCTTGACACCACCATCTATAGCATTATCTGCAAATGTCCTTTAATAAGATAACTTTGAACTTTCTTGTTTGGTTGTGGCAACTTTAGATTCTTTCGTGACCTTGCTTCAAAAAGTCTTATCATATAGTTGACAGCCTTTAGGATGAGAAGACTAATCATTTTTCTTTTTTGGCTTACCTGCCTGAAGACAAACCCCCCTGGAGATGCCCAATTTGCTGGCAAAGACGACATCTAAAAGTAGTGTTTGCATAATCCAACATTTGAAACTAATGGGAATTACATGTTTCAATTGGATTCAATATGAGAGACCTTTACTAAGATCAACTTCCACACAAATATGGACATAGGTAAACAACCCTTGCATAGACCGTTCAAGATCCACCTTGATGAATCTTCTAAGTGAATTACCAATAGCTTAACATACTATGACGTGCCGAAAGGGAAGAGGGAGATTTGGGCGCTGAACCTAAACTGGTATTTTGGACACCACCATTGTTGAGGGATCAAAGTAAAAAAATCATGAGGTAACAAAGATCCCAACTCTTACTTGAAACCAAGGTATCTCTTTAAAATCTCTACGATAATCCTCAAGCTCCATAAACTGAACGATGAAAAACATTTTAAAGCATAAATGGATCACATTGTTTTTGGTCCAAGGAACATTAATTCACTGATGCAACTCTTTTGACCGAGGCCAGAACCCATTAAATCTATAAATAATTGCATAATCTTCAAATGAAGAAATTAACCCATTTACTTCAAAAGTAGAGATTTGTAATGCAAGAATCTCATCAGATTTCTCTACAATATATGCACTACGCAAAACAAAAAGGTGAAACCAATGGAGCCTTGGAGCATGCAACATCTTTGTATGAAATACCAAAACTACCAACTGTAAAAAGATCAAGAGCCATACTGTAGAATAGAGAAGGGAAAGAGATCGTGGACAACCACCACCCTATTGTAGACCCAGTCGTTGTTGTAGGCTTCCTCCCCCTTCATTGCCATTTAGGTTTTTTTCACGCAGCACCTCCTTCCATTTTTCCCTTGATTCATTTTTTAATTTTTGGTCTCGTACAAATATTTTGATTAACCGAAAATACATATGATTATCCCTTTAATATTCAGTCATGAGTTGTAAGAGGTTGACCAACAGATCACCACTCACCAAATAAATTGAGTTCCCACAAAAACAAACCTCCATTAAAAACTAAACTGTTTATAATGACCGCACACTCAGATGGTGGGCCCTAACCCTCCAACAAGTTTGGAGGGCACTTTGCTAGTCCTTTTACAATTTTATTCGATTACTTTCATGAGAATTTGAGAAATAAATTTGAAAGTTCGTTGTTTTTTCTATAAATTTTAAACATCTCAAAGTGTGGGCATTATGAACATTATAAATATATTATTTTATTGTCATCAATAAATATATGGTTTAACAAATTTTTTTTTAAAAATGCAATGCTCAAAATTTATTATGCACCATCTTGATAGTATAATTCTATGATAAAGTAGATAGAATGAACATCTCTTATGGAGTTTTCTCTTGTATTTGACCGATCTTTTACAAGAGTTAAGAAGTTCTAAATTCAAATTTAAATTATTCATTCAAGTTCAACTTCAAATTCAATTCAAAGTTACAATTGAAACCAGGGATATAAAATGGGGTTATAAACAAAACTAGTCCCTAGCAATAAATAAATTGCTCACTTGCCACCGAGGTTCTTCCTGATCGTATCCACCTCCGTAATCTTAATCTGGAATGACTTGGCCAAAACATGGCTGGGAATGGGCGGATTAGAGGCGAAAGTAGCCAATGGAATTACAGAGTTACCGGGAACTTGACTGTTGAGAGCTGCTATCACAGAGGCGGGCGTGTCTCCCATGTTCTGAATAAAGTGAATGATGCCCTTGGGAAAGACGAATACATCCCCTGTTTTGATCTGTGCAGAGAAAAGCTTGTTGGTAGTGTCCACGAAGCCAACGCTGAGAGTGCCTTCCAAAACGAAGATAATTTCAGAGGCCCTTGGGTGAGTATGAGGAGGAAGCAGTGCTCCCATCGCCAGATCTACACGAGCCATTATTATTCCCAATGTGTTTATGCCAGGCAGGAACTGAGTAGTTGTGGCAGACAAACTTGCTCCGAACGGATTGCCTGATGTATTTCCTGGGCTGTTGAGGATGGATGTGGTAAAGTGCTTTGCAGAAACCTCATTGGGATTAAGGCAAGGCAACCCATTCATAGACATGACTGAGGTGGTGGTATCAGCTACGCAGAAATCCTGCAATGCATCTGGGTCTGCAGTTATTGTGGGCAGTAACAGCACCAAAAACAGGGGAACCATAAAGAATGCCATTGTAATTCTAAGTTGTAATTTGTAACAAACAAAGAGTAAGATTGCAGCAATATTTAGCTTCTGGATTTGCGTGGGTGTATATAGAGAGAGAGAGAGTAATACGCAGTCCCATTAGAAATGAATATTATAATAATTTCTCGTTTTCCTCCCGTTGGACTGGAACGCAAAGAATGCTTCGTAAATGAATACACGAAAGTATGAGACCAAGTTAGTGAGGGGACGGAGTCAATCTTCTGATTATGGGCATTGAATATTACGTGTTTGAGTGGACATAAATGTAAAGTTTGAATGGATATTATGTATTATATATTAATGATGTAATACATTAATATTATTTATATACTATTAATTATATATTTATTAGGTAATTGTAGATATATAAATATAATAGAATTATATACCATATTTGTAATTCTCTAATTTTATATTTTACTTGTTTCCGTAAAAATAATTCGAAATGTTCAGTACCCAAATCAAAAGTAGTAAAAAGTATGGACCCACGTTTTCAAATCAAATTCGCATTAGAAAAGGGAAAAAAATAATGGCCAACAAAGCACCCACAAATTGAGCCACGAGGAACAAAGTAGAAACCAAAATTATGGCCATGTACAAAACCCCTAATTTTATATTCTATTTAATATATACAATTACTTAATAATAATATATATATATATATATTATAAATATATTAATATATATTATATTTATATTAATTAATATATAATAATAAAGAATAAAAAGTTAATTTCACTAATTAATTTTAACATTTAGAGAATAAAAAGTTAGTAGTACTCTTAATATTTATAAGGGTTATTTTTTAAGATTAATTAAATATTTTTAATAAATTTTAAAATTTATCAGTAAATAAATTATTAAAATATTTATTTATGAGTGAGTAATTTTAAAAATAATATGATTTTTCATAATATATTTTGATAATATTTAATAATTAATCTAATAATTTTTTAATTAAAATTTAAAAAATGTAATACTCGAAATTTTATTATGCATTATTTTGGAAGTTTGCATTTTAAGATAAAGTAGATAGAATTACCATCTTTTATGGAGTTTTATCTTATATTCGATGAATCTTTTTTGAGAGTTTAGAAATTGTAAGTTCATATTTAAATTCTTCGTACTAATTCAAGTTCAAATTTAATTCAAACTTTAAGTTACAAGATACAATTGAAACTAGGGATATAAAATGAGGGTCAATGGAAAAAACTCTTCAAGAACAATAATTAAATTGCTCAGTTGTCACTGAGTTTCTCTCTGATCGTATTGACCTTCATAATATTAATCTGGAATGATTTGGCCAAAACAAGGATGGGAATGGGTGGATTAGAGGCAAAAGCAACCAAATGAATTATAGAATTATTGGGAGCTTGACTGTTAAGATCTACGATCATAGAGGTAGGTGTGTCTCCCATGTTGTGAATAAAGTGAATGATGCCATTGGGAAACATAAATGCATCCCCTATTTTGATCTTTGTAGAGAAAATCTTGTTGGTAGCGTTGATGAAGCCAATGATGAGAGTGCCTTCTAGGATGAAGATTATTTCACAGGCCCTTGGGTGAGTATGAGGAGGAAGCATTGCTCCCACCATCATATCTCCATGTTCCAATGAATAATGTATCACCTCGGGTTCATCTATCATGTGGATATCTTCACCTTGCGCTGCTCACAACTCTCATACACCCTGTTCTGAAAATTAGAATTATGATCTACATATAGAAGCCTCATCTCTATGTTGTCTTCCACAACAACGTACTCTTTTGTGCACCTATACATGCCCATACGACCTCTCAAAGTATTCATTAGTTGTTTACATGAAATCTCCCCATCCTTATTGACTCTCTTGGAAATATTCTTCTCACCCAACACTCTCAAACATTTCAACATAAAACTTACTCAATTATCCTGACTGTAGTTTTAGGTGCTTACATCGATCCAACTTCTTGAAAACCATTTGTTCTCACTCACAAACCTTTTTCTTACCTTTCCTTTGTCTCCTCACTAAGAGATATTTTCAATACATGGATGTAACTCCAGATAACCATTTGCATGCAACCTTCACCCTCATGGGGTCAACAACATGCATATCCACAAAATATAACTCAAACTCAACTATCAAAGTCATGATTTGTTCTAAACTTTCATTTCCAAAAAATAGAAAAATATCATCAAATGATTTACCTTTTTTCTCCACCACAACCTTGGTTGGTCTCTTCCACCTGCTAGCATCTTTACCTCCACTTGTTTGCCCTCTTTCAAAAGCATATGTCTACAATTTTAGGGATAAAAACCTCACCATAAATGTTAAGGTGTGGAGCTAAAAGCTTCAACTGTTTGCAGACACAAGAAAAGGATGCTGAAGAACCAGAGCCACCGGCGTCGGCAGTATGACCGACGTCGGTCAGATGCAGTGGAGAAGGAGACCGGCAATGGCAGGGATTCGGCCGACGTCGGCAGCACCAGACAAGCAGGGACCGGCGTCAGTCGCCTGTGTATTTCTAAAACTGTTGTTGACGAACAGTCAGTTAAGTGAAGCGAGTGTTTGCATGTCAAATGACTAATTATAGTCACGAGCTGCGTGTCTAATTATTGTAACTAGAGTTCTATTTTTGTAAGCATGGGATCCTATTTAAAGACCCATAAGGCATGTATTGTAAAGATTAAGAAGGCAAGTAAAAGCATTGAAGCTAGCAAGGTCAAGGAGATCAGCTGAAGCATTCAAGGAGGGATAATAACTCAGGCTTTAGAGTTGTTGTGTTGAGCAAGAGAGAGAGGGAAGAAGGTCTTGAGGTGTGGCAAGCCTTTGAGGTGGAGGAAGAAGTGGCATCTTCCTTATTGTATTTTCTTCTAGTAATATTTAATACAAGAGTGTGTATTGTCTCTCAAATTCTTTGATGTCTCAAGTTTTTAGTTACTTTATCATTCTGGTATAATTCCGTGTTTAATTGCTAATACGAGAAGTAATCATATGTGCTCTAATTGGTAGAGCTAGATCCCCTGACAATAAACTCTTCCTCATCACCATCACACATAGTTGCACTGTAACCAACTTGTGCAGTCTTTCCCATCATGTCTAGTCTCTTGTGGAACACTTTCAACACCTCTGTAAACTCACCCATCTCATGTGCTCTTCTCTTGTGTGCTATCTCTTACCACTAATCAATAATATCCTCTTTCATAACCTACAACGAACTCCAAATTGATCTTCTCACAAACACCCTCACACTTTTGGAGGATTTCACACACATGCAACTAGCTATGCAAGCTTCTCAACAACTTCCAATCTCTATGTAGACTTCTCTCTCATAGCCTATAACATAAATTGATGAGTTTATAAGACTACAAATAAACTACCTTGATCTGATACGACTTGGTGGAAGCATAATGAGAGGGGGACAATTTAAAGTCTACCTTTCTCCCAGATTGTAGGGGTTTCAACATCCATAGACACACATACAAATTTTGTCAAATATTTAATTGTCACATAATAGAGACTATATTATTTCAATTCACATAGTGGAATACAATTCATACTCTGAAACACACACTCACACTCAGACATGCCTCTACAGGATTATTTCATTACATGAAATAATTTTTGATTCTCATACAATTCCTCTTGAACTGATACAACTCTTTTTCTAATCTTGGAGAGTTTTGCTCCTTCATCGGCTTATCTCTCTCTCTCAAAAACTCCATTTCTTTCACTCTTGTATTTCTATTAACATACAAATATTCATGGGGTTTCTCTTAAACTTAGGTATTAGTTTTCAAGATCAGCGCCTAACTAACTGTCAGTAGCTATCAGAAATTATCAGGGCACATTTCATGTTGAACAACAGTTAGAAAAACCACTATAACTTCAACATCATTAATCCATTTGATATGAAATTTGAACCAAATATCATATGCTATATTTTACATCACCCATAAAAATTTTATCATCTAAATATTAACACATGTTAACATAAGTTATTGCAAGTAAATAATAATCTTACCAATTCACGCAAACTAGATAGATGATAGTACTAGGTAGAATGATAATTAATCAAACATCCACAACATAGTTCTATGCGAATACAAATGATCTAAAATTAAGATATAGAAAGATGAATATATTTACAAAAACTCACCGAATTTGCTAACCTAATTCTTACCGTAGCTCTATTGCAAGGTAATGAACCATCATGCTACATAGATGCATTTTATAACTCAATGAAAGTCATAAAAACTATCATAATGTTTCCTCCGCTTACCTAATTGAGCTTAAATTTGTAACACATATTTTATGATTTATTTTATATCACTGATAGAAATTTGAAAATCTAAATCTTAACAAAGTTATTCTAAACAATCATGAACCTTATACAAACGTGACATATGCACTTCTAGTTGAGTGAAAGTTAAAAAAACTATAATAACATCGACACCACTTATCTAATTGAGATGAAATTTGTAAAATAGATTGTGAACTATAATTTATAGCCTTGTTCAAATTTTAGTGACCTAAATCTTACCATCAGTATTCATCCACAACATAAATATATGAATCTAAATGATTTAAAATTAAAATATATCAAGATGAATACATTTATATAAACCCATAAAATTTTATAACATAATTCTTACTGCAGCTCTAACACAAGGTAATGAACCATCAGGTACATAGATGCATTTTCTAGCTAAATTAAAGTCGTAAAAACTATCATAATGTTTCTCCCACTTATCCAATTGAGCTTAAATTTGGAACACACATTTTAAGATTTATTTTATATCACCGATAGAAATTTGAAAATCTAATTCTTAACGCAATTATTTTGAAAAATCATGAACCTTATACAGACTTGACATATGCGTCTTCTAGTTGAATGTCATTTACAAAAACTACCATAACATTGGAACCACTTATCTAATTGAGATGAAATTTGTAAAATAGATTGTGGACTATAATTTATATCCTTGTTCAAATTTTGGTGACTTAAATCTTACCATCGGTATTATGTAAGGTCATGAACTTTATGTCAAGTGAAACAAGCATAACCTAAAAGAAATAGATGAAACTTTTCCATCATAACTCCAAATGGTATGAAATTTGGTAAAAATATTTTAGGTGTCATATGGTATGAACCCAAAAAAAATCATCATTCAATTCATTTTGTAGTATTACCATAACTAAAGAAACCTCATGTTAGTGTAACAGTTGGCACACCTTCTTGGTGACTCTAAGTGATCTAAATTTTTCTGTTGATGTTTTAAATGTCAATTTATATGATCCCACCAAGTTTCAATATCCAATTCCTTCCACGTAATAACTAAAAATAAGGAAACTTCCTACTAGTGTAACATTTGGTACATTTCCATAATAGCTCAAAATGGTCTAAAAATCAGTACGTGTTATAAGTGTCATATGCTATAACCTCACAAAATTTAATCATATAATTCTTAGAACAATTTAAGACCATTTTTGACAAGTTTATGTGACAAAATAGTCCTTGTAGATTGACAGAAATAGTCAAAAGATCTATGTGTTTTTCTGTAGCAAAGGATTAATTTTGCACCAACATTCTAAGAGGTAAACAAGTTGAAAATAACACCATGAAGAAAAAATCAAATAAAACATACTACATTTTTTTTTAATGCAACATTTCACAAACCCTGGAATTCTCTCGCATCAGACTCTCGATGTTTATAAAATGTGAGCTCCTACTCACATAGATGGAATGAGTAGTAAAGCCACTCTTTTGACCATAAATTATAGTGGCCATGGTGTTCTCTTCCAACACACCAAGTAATTCATCTGTTTTTCATTTTTTCTCTTCCTTTTCCACCTTTTTTATGGTTTCAATTCATTCCTTCTCATCTTACCTTTGCTCTCTTTTTTTTCTTCTTTGCTCACTCCTTCATTTGTGGGGTTAGACCCACCATAGTTCATCCTCATCTGATAAAGGCTTATCTTTTCTAATTTACATATTATTTTCATCTAAAACCCATATTCAACCAACCACCACCACCCAAAATCTCTTTTTTCATCTTACACTCCCTCATGGGCTTAAACCCACAACAAATCGACCACCTCCTCCTAAATCCTTCTTAATTTTGGCTACTCAATATTCAACCTGATGTTAGCTCAATCTTATCTTTTTAAGCTCTTATCACATGGTTGCCATCTTATCTTTCACTCTCAATATCATTACTACAAACTCAACATACATTTGGGCATCCAAATGATAACCAGCAATCTCTAGTACTACCTCAAAGATAGTATTTATCTTCTCATCTCTTGTTGTCTGCATTGCTATGTTAAGTGATTTCTCAACCTATGATACAACATCAACATCTTGTAAACTCAAGTAGCTCACTATCATCACCTTGGAAGGCCTTATTGAATGCCTCCTCTCTCCATTTATACACTTGCACACTGGCTAGATTAAACATTAGTTTATAAACATGAGACTTAATAGTCCCCATCAGTGTTTCCTCCATCTTCACACTATTCTTTTGATTCTCATCAAGCCCGAGCTTCTCAAAGCCTCTATCACTCTGTCATTTCTTATTTAGGATATCCTTTTCACTTCTCATCTTATTTATATCAGCTCTGGGATGATTCCTTTCACCTTCTTTCATCTCCTTTGTGTCACGTGTAAAGAATATTTCAATCTCCTTGTCCATATGAGGACAATACACAACTTGAATCATAAGAGTCTCTCCTCTAACATTTATATGGGTTCCTTCCACATATGCAATACTAATTTCATCTTTCGATCCTCTTGGTATAACCATGTCCACCATCTTAGTCTTCATATCCTTTTATGTACCTACACATTGAACAAACATATTAAGGGATCAAGAGTTTTGTATTTACTTATTCCATATCTTCTTCACTCTACAGGGACATGTTGTCCAAGTCTTCTCTACTGCTCATAGTCTTCTCAAAATTTTATCCCTTGTTATGGAATCCCATATACCCATTTTAACAACCTCAAGGGTTTTTATCTCTGCATTCTTATTTCTATTTTATTATACTTTAAATGGATGATCTAAAACCATATTATGTTTAGGTGGATTAGCTTTCACTTATTCTACCTTCATTGTTTCCTTCATGGAAACTTATGACTCTTCTTGATTTCATTATTCATTCACCTCTATCACATGTGTTATTCCTTGGTTGTCCTCAACCTTCCTACTCTCCAAAATAAAATTATCAAACTCATTATTATCATGAACCAAGTACAATTCAACATTTGTCTACTCATGAGACTTCACAATCACTTACCCATCATCACATAATGAGTCTCCATCTTCCAGTGAACAACGTATCACCTTTAACTCATCCATCATGCATATACCTTCACCTATAGGATGTTCATATCTCTCATAAACCCTATGTTAAAAAATAGAATTAGGCTCTACATATAGAATCCTCACCTTTGTGTTGTCCTCCACAACAACATACTCTTTTGTGCACCTATACACGTCCATGCAACTTTTAAAAATAATCTTTGGCTGTTCACATGAAAGCTTCCCATCCTTATTGCCCCTCTTGGCAATATGATTCTCACCAAAAATATCAATAATTTCAAAAAAATCCTACTCACATCCCAACTATAATTTTTGAGTGCATAAATTGACCCAACATCTTGGAAACCATATGTTCCTACTCACAAACCTCCTGCTTACTTTTCCTTTATCTCTTCACTTGGATATATTTCCAATACATGGTTGTAACTCCACACAATGACTTACATGAAACCTTCAACCCCATGGGGCTAACAAAATTCATATCCACAATATATAGCTCAAACTCAATTATTTAAGTCATGAGTTGTTCTAAAATTCTATTTCCAAAAAATAGAAAAATATCATCAAAAGATTTACCTTTTTTCTCCATGACAGCCTTGGCTGGTCTCTTCCTTTTGCTAGCCTCTTTCCGTCCACTTGTTTGACCTATTTCTAAATAATATATGTTCTTATATAGATAACAACCCCACCATCTAGTCTTCTGCATCACCATTACATGCAACTTCATTGTTATCACCTTATGTAGTCTTTCCCATCATGCATTTCAGTATCTCTATCAATTCACCCATATCATGTTCTATTATCTTGTGTGTCATCTCTTACCACAAATCAGTAGGATCCTATCTCATAACCTACAATGGGATCTAAATTGAGCTTCTCATAAACTCCATCATATTTTTATAGGACTTCACACATCTGCAACTACTTATGCAAACTTCTCAATAACTTGTAATCTCTATGTAGACTTCTCTGTCACATCCTACACCACACATTGAGGAGTTTAACACAACTACAAGGAAACTACCTTTCTCTGATACCACTTGGTTCATGCAAAAGGAGAGGGGGAATTTAAGGTCTATCTTTATCTCTAATGTTGTAGGGGTTTCAACATCCATGAACACACATGCACATTTTGTCAAACAATTGACTGTCACATAACAAAGACTATGTTAATGTATTTCACACAACAAAATACATATCATAATCTAAAACACACACTCACACTCACAAATTCATCTATAGACTTATTTCATTACATGAAAGAGTTCTATACTCTCATACATTTCCTCCTAAACTGATACAACTCTATGTTTTGCTCTTGGAGAGTTATGCTCCTTCACCAACTCGTCCTCTCTATCAAAAACTTCCTTTCTTTCCCTCTTGTATTCATATTATTATCCAAATATTCACGATGTGTCTTTTCAACTTCCTTGACCTCCACATAATGTCCAAAATTCAAGTAGACTTTAGTTTTCAATATCAACACTTAACTATCATTAGTTGTCACAAATTGTCAGGTGGCATTTTAGGTTGAATGATAGTTATAAAAACCACCATAAATTCAATGTCATTCATCAAATTGATATTAAATTTAAAAAATATGTCATAGACTATATTTTTCATCACCCCTCCAATTTTAATCATTAACACACATTACCATAGGTTATTGTAGGTAAAGAACAACCTTGCCAATTAATGCAAACTACATAGATGATAATTCCAAGTAGACTGATATTTATTAAAACATATAAAACTTAACATTGTTAATCCAAATGATCTTAAATTTGAAATATATCAATATGAATACATTAAAACCTATTAAATTTGGTAACCTAATTCTTATCTCAGCTCTATTGCAAGGTAATGAACCATCAAGCGATACATATGCATCTTCTAATTCAGTGAAAGTCAATAAAACTATCATAATGTTTCCCCCATTGATCAAATTGAGATGAAATTTGGAAGACACATTTTAAAATATATTTTATATCACTGATAGAAATATGGAATTCTAATTCTTAACAAATTTATTCTGAACAATCATGAACCTTATACATATTGGACAAATGCATCTTCTTGTTGAATGACGATTATAAAAACTATCATAACATTGGCACCACTAATCTAATTGAACTAAAATTTGTAACATAGATTTTAGACTAAAATTTGTATCACTATTCCAAATTGGTGACCTAACTCTTAAATTAGGTATTCTATAAGGTCATAAACCTTATGTAAAGTGATGTAGGCATAGCCTAAAAGAAACAACCATAAATTTTCTATGGTAACTCCAGATGGTATGAAATTTGGTAAAAATATTATAGGTGTCATATGATATGAACTGAAAATATTTCATCATCCAATTCATTCTACAACATTACCACAAGTAAGTAAACCTCCTATCAATGTAACAATTGGTACACCTCCACGGTGACTCCAAATGATCTAAAATTTTATTTAGATGTTTTAAGTGTCAAGTTATATGAACCCATCTAGTTTAAGAATAAAATTACTTCCACATCATTACCTAAATCAAGGAAACCTCCTACTAGTGTAACATTTGGCACATTTATGTGGTTGCTTCAGATGGTCTAAAAATTGGTACAAATGTTGTGTCATATGCTATGACCTCATAAAATTTAATCATCTAATTTTAATGATGTTGAAGATCCAATTTTTATAGGTGTTTGTGACTGAACAGTCCCTGTAGACTGATAGAAATATTCAAAAGATGACTGATCTTTTTCGTGGTAAAAGAATAATTTTGTACAAACATTATAAGAGGTAAACAATCTCAAATAAATAATGCCACAACCCCAAAATCAAAGAAAACACACTATAATTTATTTTAATTGATGCAAGACTGCACAAACCCTGCGATGTTTCTTCACTAGGATGTTTTATGAGTAGTGAAATAATTATGTTTTTGAGAATAATTCCATTATTTTTTGTATCCTAGCTCTAGTGACATAATTGGCACCAATATTTTTAATTTTCATTTCTTCTTAAGATATTGCTATTTAACTAGATTTTTTTTTTTAAATATCTAACTAGAGTTTACCATGCAAAGGATACCAACCTCTACTAAGTATGCACAAACCATGACTAAGGTATGCTTGGTAATTAATACACCATATGATTTTTCATCCAATAAATATTTAAATGATTCCCTTGGTAGTGTTTAAAAGCATTTACAGGGAATTAGATCTAAGTTGTAATTAAGGATGGGTTATGATGGAAAATTGCTTCGCAAGAATGGGAAAAGAATGAAAAATCCCATAAAGGTTGAATAAAGGGATAAATATGTATGGAATAAGCTGTATAATTATCCAAAAATTTTGAATCATGAAAAGACTGCAAGGATAAAGAGGCCAAGTCACTAGCTCAAAAAAATAGAACTCTAAGGTAAAGCCATCATTTTTTTAGTCAAATATAATGAGGCATTAGAGTGCCTAAATAATCGATAGGTTTATAATGATGAGGAAGATAGCATTGCACTACTTCAAAGTTCCAAAGAAAATTCTCTAGTAGAAGGGAAGAAACTCCATTAATAAGGAGATAGCACGACATCACATCATGATTACATGAATGAATGTATGTTGACTCCAAGTAGAGGACAAAATTTTAATAAAGGCATAAACATCAAACAAGAGTGTAAATCATCTCAAAATACAGAACATCTAAAAATAGGAGGTTGAACATAACCAATTCATCAAACTTGCACAAGTAAAATGTATAAAGGCATCCCAAGAAGGTATTCAAGATATGAGTATTCCATTGTTTGCTTCAATGTATAAAGAAAGGCCATATAGAACAAGAATTTTGGATAACCTATCCATGTTCATTTTCTTATAATGAATAACCATTGTTTGGCCATGTTTTGGAATAAAAAATCTATCACCAAAAATCCAATGTATTTCAAAAGGAATAAAAATTGTTTACACCACTCTCCAAGCCAAAGAAGAGATCAAGGTGTTTGAAGAAATACAGATGAAAGTTGTAAAGATGACTCTCTAAATTAGTATGATAAGAATTATAAGAAAAAGGAAATGTTTTCCAAGGACATGGGAAAGAGTTATTTCACTCATTGCAACATGTGTGGGCCTTGACACACAAAATATTAGAAATTTCATTCACAACTCCAACCAAAGAATTATAAGGGGCATTCCAAGAAGGAAGAGGTGTTTAACATTATGAAGGAAGAAGTTTTTACATCACACATAAGTTAAGATATATCAAATTAAAAATAATATCTACCAATGAAGAAGCCATCAAGGAGTAATAACCCATAAAGGAGTCCCCATCACCATTGAAAGCAGGTAAAGGTAAGAAGTCATTCTTGATGTCATATATAGAATACTAGCAAAGCTAAGATGTTGATTGACATGTATATTTAAGAATAACCTCAAATATCTTTGGGTGTTACATTTGTTTAAATAAGAAAGAATGGAATTGACCCCATTTGCATGAAAAGGTAATGAGTAATTTCGCTCTTCAAGGGTAAATATGGAACACTTATCCAATTTATTTGAGAAGCATAAGTTACAAAATCCTTTTCATCAAAGAGGTTATATCATTTTAAAATTTACCATGTTGGCATATGATGATAGGAGAATAAATAGCCAAGCTAAGTGTAATAAAGAGGGTGAGAACAAAGTTGAGGAAGCGAAACAAAAGAGCTATTACTAGCAATGCCTCAATGATATTAATAAGTTTAATGAATACAAAATGTGAATAATAATTGACAAATGATATCAAACCATTGTAGCAAGGGTATCCACATTAGAATAGTGAAATGTCATCAAAAAAGCTAACAAGGATGACAAGACTATCCATAAGTAGCCAAACATAGTACCCGATTCCAATTAAGGATCACAAAGATAATCATCAAATGGTGTGGCCCAATCATTAGAGGCACTTCACACTAATATATAGATCTATCTCACACATTATTCTATTTTATCATACATAGTTTTAATTGGAACATTTATTGAAGGATTGTAAGTTAGTTTTAGGGATTACACAAAGGAAATATTAAGTATGATCATATTAAATATGGCCATAGAACCATCAGGTTTAGTTTTGGAATAATAATGTGAGCTAAATTTTATGTAGAAATAAGGTCACCACAAATATATATATATATATATATATATATATATATATATATATATATATATATATATATATATATATATATACATTTGTGGTGACCTTATTTCTATGTTCTTAGTGTGTGTGTGTGTGTGTGTGTAGACACACACACACACACACACACAAAATAAGAGCATAATAAAATGTTAGTTGAATGTCATATAGGCATTACATACAATGCCAAAAAATGTGTACATTTCTATATAGGTATACAAAATAGTACATCACCTTAGACATCCTACTCAACAAAATCCTCCCTCTCTTTGCCTTCCCCGAAGAAGACTCTCCCTGAGATGCTTTTTTTGTAGATGAAGATCCCTTAGATTCCTTGAATTCCTCCAAGGTCTAACTGTGATTCATTCTATGCCCATGGCTCACCTATAGTTAAACATGTTCATATATAAATATTATTAGAAAGTTTACATACTAGACATGTAACCAAGTTCAGTAATTAATTTTAAAGTTATAATAAAATTTTATAAGCATGCACTTACTACAATCTCATGGTCATGCTAAATTTTATTTTGATGCTTGACAAGGTCAGTGACAGGTTGAGGTGCACGCATAGGAGTGTGAAAGAGGGAAAAACATGATAAATTGCCCTCCTAATCATTTAAATAGGACTATCAAATGTCATCGGACAACCTTGTGTACATAATATATTTATGTAAGCTATATTTTCCCAAGTATAGAGTAAAATTATTAAAATAAAATTATATTTACATGATAAAAATTCAATATTAAAAGTTAACATACCTCAGTGAGTGACTGTGCAGGTGATATTACAACATCAATGTTTGTGTCTATTTGAGCCTATAAAGATGGAGGAATCTCTATTTAAGTCATCAACTAAACAAATAATATATGATTTTTAGTTGATCATAAATCTATATAAATAAATAAATCTATATGAAGTATAATATTAATAACAAATTAACTTTATATATGTAAACAATGACTGAGCAACATCAACAAATGTAGTAATGAATGACCCGCAAACTAGTTTTGAAGATGATGGTATCATTTATTCTTGCAACATAAAAGAATTGCATATATATTATTTAATCAATATGTAAATTAATTGTTACCTTTTAAATACAAATATAACTAAAATTT
Source organism: Torreya grandis (assembly GCA_037957365.1). Classification (NCBI taxonomy): domain Eukaryota; kingdom Viridiplantae; phylum Streptophyta; class Pinopsida; order Cupressales; family Taxaceae; genus Torreya; species Torreya grandis. The sequence goes on from JARHVA010001331.1 coordinate 2,863,193, forward strand.
AACATATCACATATAAGATACCAACATATGTTTACTCGACATCTACACACCAAATATATGTGCCAAAAATCAATTGCTCAAAACTATAACATCTAGACCCTCGAAAGCATTTAATCAATATGTAAATTAATTGTTACCTTTTAAATACAAATATAACTAAAATTTAACATATCACATATAAGATACCAACATATGTTTACTCGACATCTACACACCAAATATATGTGCCAAAAATTAATTACTCAAAACTATAAAATCTAGACCCTCGAAAGCACCACCATCATCATCTGAATGTCTAATTCATCTATGACCATAGGATTTGTAAGGGTGTTGTCATATAAGAACACTAGATGGAGTATCCCCATGTCCACCATCTCTAGCATCAGTCTCAAAAGGCTTACTCACATGCTAAATGTGTGTGTCATTAAGCACACCAAGTATATGCAAAGTGTCAATTATAACACCCTCATTCATTGAAGAGGGGATATTAGGATGAAGTGGGTTCTAGGTGGGGACTCTTGTGGTCTAATTAGGCACATAATGTTCACCTGGTCTATCCTACATAGATCCTTTCCCTTATCCTTGAAACTCTAAGTAGTCAAAATACATAGGAATCTCACTAAAGACAAACTCACAATAGAGTTTCCTCAGAAAATATAATTGAACCTCGTGGTTGTTACAAGGTGGGTAATCAAACACCATCCATAATCAGTCCTAAAATCTGCTTCTTATCAATTTATGATAGTATTAATGGATTAAGAACCATTTTATTAATAATGGAAAAGGTGTGTTGGTTGATGGATTAATGAATAAGGCATAAATTTGGTTTTTTGTTATTTGTTTATTGTTCACCTCACATGCTGATAATTTTCAGCATAGTAAGCCATACATCTATCTCTATATGATGCCTATCTATTAATTTGAGTCGTTATCGAGTCAATTTAGTAAGTGTTGATTCTAGGGTATTAGCCAAATATGTACAGTGGGTGTAGATATAATTGGTGTCCCCCATTATCTCAATTGTCTCTTCAATTTGTATTCTATTCTTGGTTGTGTGTGCATCCAAATCCCCCTGAATAATTGGGGGATCTTGTAGAATTATAGGAGGGCTAGGGGGGCTAGGAGGGTTAGGAGGGTTAGGAGACTATTGTCTTTCACTTGAATGGACTGTTCATATAAATAAAAAAAGTTTTAACAATAAAATAATGCAAATAAAAAATAATTGTTAATATTTAGTGTTAATAGGTTTAAATTTTGTTTACTTACCTCCCCTCCACAACGGCATTATTGATTTGTCAATGTAATAGGCAGTGATAGTGTGTTTTATCCCCCTGGTAGTAAAGCACGATCACGGTAGGGTAGAGACAAGATGCCAAGACAAAGCAAAAAGAAATTGGTTGGGAGCTTGGTTGCATTTTTTTGTTTTCATGTCTACTGTTTATGCTATAATCAATGTGTTATGGATTTGTAATTACCAAGCCTAAATTTAAATAATATGTACACATTATTTACATTACACATACATATTACGTAATAATGTATATGTGTTACCCAAAAATGTCCACTGAATTATCCTTCAACTCCATGAACTTACCCATAAGGTGTTTGATCTTGAAACATTTATTTACCTTAAGGTATACCCATATCAGCTTCTATTGATGGAGGTAGATTAATCGGATTGCACTCAATTAACTTTTGAAACAATTTATAAGGCAATTGTGGTAACCTAGAGAATTGTCTCCCTGATTGATTTAATCATTTTTTTTTGTTGAAATGTTGATAAATAACATTAATTATGATATTTACATCAGCTTTAGTATCTATGGGCTTGGATTTGTAAACTAGTTTGCTTTGAAACTTCATTAGAGTTGAAGTAGATGCATGGGCATATTTGAGCTTGTTTAAATAAAGAATTTTGACTTCTATTTCTCTTATTGTATATCAATGTTTCTCAATTGATTTGTATTTCTTGAAAATAATTAACTCATGCAAAGGTACAAGTAAACTTTATCTAAATATATCTTTTAATTTATTATCCTCCAAGACGTTAATTATTTAGAAAAGAATGGTCTTGTAATGAAGTACATAATCACTAATAGACTCATTCATGCCTTGCTTAAGTTTAACAATTTGTGCATAATAAAACTTTTCATCATTTTTTATATAAAAATGCTAAAGAAACTAATTTGATAATGGATTGAGTAATTTTATTGATTGAATAGGTAGATCATACAAGCAACGCAAGGTGTAATCTTGTAGGTTTCTTAGAAATAACTTAGTTAACAACTTGTCATTAAAAACATAATCCAAATATGTTACATGAAAATATTGAAGATGTTGTTTTGAGTGTCCTTTACCCTAATATAATGGAGGTTTAGGAGATACAAATATTGCAGGTAAAAGATATGATAGAATGTTAGGTTCTAATAGATTATGAAGTAAAGCTTGTGAATTCAATGATTGGCTAGCTTTTGATATAACTTGAACTAACCACAACACCTTAGCATGTAAAATTGAAATAATTTACATAAGGGATTATGTAGTAGGCAAGGTAGGTGATGTAGAGATGCGCAGTTATTAAAACTCTTGTACGATTCATTTGGTTAGGCATGGACATTGATATTTTTTGTAAACCTTGTGTTTCTCTCAAAATTCAATGTATGAATGTAATAGCAGTATCAATAGTACTAGTAGCAACCCATGTGGTGAGGTTTACAATAGGTTGATCAATCTTACCAATGGAATCATTTTGTTCTTCAAATGACCTAACAGGATCACATCTATTTTGTTCTTGTCAAGCTACAAATAGTAAAGAGTCAATTTCATCTAGGTGAGTATCAATGCATTCACTAAATTATTTTGCATCTAGATGCTCATTTTTTATTTATTTTTTAGCAAAATCATATTCATAGGCCTTGTCATTTTCTATGGTCATAATAAACCCATCAAAATGGTGTAAAGTATGCCTTAAAAATAGGAGTAGGTTGTTTTAAAATATGAGAATAATTTAGAAAAACTTTAGTTGTGGGTAAATATTTTTTGATTGAAAACCATAGGTAATTATTTGTTTGGAAAATCATAAATTTTGCTACCATAAATTATTTGTAAGAAATTTGTCCAAAAGGACAATCAAATAATGAAAAATAGTACTAAAAAATACCCTATTCAAGAGCAGACTACTGTTATTCTATTATTTTTGTTCTTCTTCTATGTCAATCTAAAAACAAATTTACTAGCAAATAACAGTGAAAGACAATTTCCTTGTATATGGTCTCCAACAAATGTACAAAATAATTATTGGATTCACATCTGAAAAACTAATTGTAGATCAACAATGTTAACTATTGGGTATTCATTTAATGATGCTCTTTGGCAATGAGCTAAACCTAATCCACATAAATGGAAGTTTGGTCACAAATTTAAAGAGTAACCTAGTAAACTCATTGCAAGCAAATAAGATCCATCAACTTAAAATTACTAATGCATATTTTTAATCGATAAAAATCTGACTAATTAACCACAAACTACTTGAAACTATTATAGCATATATCAAGAAACTAAGCTACCAGTTAGACAAAATGCATAAAATCTATAACACAGACATGAAAGAGAAAGTTATGCAAGATAAATTTTTCAAAACAACCAAAAAGGTCTCTAACTATATTGAATATCAAAATTTCTCCTCCTTTTTGAAATGCGGAGGTTATATGTATATATAGGCTTGGGATGGGGACGCCTCATCACTCAAGTCATTCTCAAAGTTATATTATTTTAAAACATTCCATGAAGTAACATTGAATGTGATCCATGAGGATGTAGCTTGTAGGATTTTTCATTTACATTGCAAGATGCCGCCTATGACTTGTTCCTTAATGTCATTGAAGGGTCAATAAGGTCTTGGAATGAAAGCCAAAATGTTTTCTTAAGACAATTCAACCAAGTTACTAGTCATAGTGTAGTGTACCAACACTTTTTTAGCACGAAAAGAGAGCCCAATGAAAAACATTGGACATTTAGATTTGAAAAAATAACAAAAGATCAAACATTTTATCCTGTTATGTATTCACAAAGTACTTGTACAACTTTTTTTAATTTAAAAGCATACCTTTATTGATAAAAAATTTAATAGTACAACGTTAGTCATAAAAAAAAGCTAGGTGAAAAATGTCACACCCCAAAAACCAAGCCACACTAGGCAAAACAGAGCAAAAAGCCAACAAGAGAAAAACAAAAGACAAAAATCAAAAATAGCCAAAGCCCGTATCCACAATATGACATTTTTTGCACTTATCCACAATACGACCTTTTTGCCCTTTTTCTTTTGATCATTAGTCCATCACTCTAGATGACTAACATCCATCAGACTAGTAATGACTATCGGAAACTCAAGATTATGCTGAGGATTAAATAGGGGTTGATCCTTGTCAATTTATAAATATTCAAATTCATGTGATCTCTTGATACCACCACATGTAGCATTATCTACGAATATCGTTTGACAAGATAACTCTGAACTTTCTTTTTTCTCTATGCCAACTTTTGGTTCTTTCATGACCTTGGTTGGAAAAGTGTTCTCATACAGTTGCTAGCCTTTAGGATGAGAAGATTGATCATTTTTCTTTTGTGGCTTATCTACATGTGGACAAACTCCCTGGAGATGCCCAATTTGGTGGCAAAGACGACATCTAAAAGTTGTGTTTTCATAATCCAAGATCTAGAACCAATGGTAATTATCATGTTTCAGCTGGATTTGATTTGGAAGACCTTTGCTAAAATCAACTTCCACACAAATATGGGCATAAGTAAACAACGCTTGTGTAGACTGCTCAAGATCCATCTTATTGAATCTTCTAAGTGAATTACCAATAGCTTCACATACTGCAGGGTGCCAAAAGGGAAGAGGGAGATTTGGGAGCCAAACCCAAATTGGTTTTCTCAACACCACCATTATTGAAGGATCAAAGTAAAAAAATCACGGGATAACAAACAACCTAGCGCTCCCACAAAACCAATGTCCTTCTTTAAAAACTCTACGATAATCTTTAAGCTCTATAAAATGAACAATAAAAAATACTTTAAAACATAAATAGATCGCATAATTTTTGGTCCAAATAACATCAACCCATTGATACAACTCTTTTGACCGAAGTTAGAACCCATTAAATCTACAAATAACTATATAATCTTCAAATCAAAAAATTAACCTATTAATCTCATAATAAAAAAAATTTAATACAGGTATGCCATCAGATTTTTCTACAATATATGAACTGCGCAAAACAGAAATTAAAACCAATAAAATCTTAAAGCATGCAGCATCTTTGTATAAAATACCAGAATCACCAGTCATAAAAAGCTCAAGCGCCATACCGTAGAACAGGGAAACGAAATAGACCGTAGACAAACACCGACCTGCTGCAGACCCAGCCACCGCCATAGGCTTCCTCGCCCTTCGTTGCCGTCTAGGGTTTCTTCACGCAGCTCATCCGTCCGTTTTCCCCTTAATTCATTTTTTTAATTATTGGTCTCGCATAGATATTTTGATTAACCGAAGATACATATAATAATCCCTTTAATATTCAGTCATGAGTTGGCAAAGAGGCTGACCAACAGATCACCAATCAACAAATAAATTGAGTTCCGACAAAAACAATATCTCTATTAAAAACTAAAACTATAAAATAACAAACCCACACTCAGACGGTGGGCCCTGACCCTCCAACAAGTTGGGAGGGCTCTCTGCCAGTGATATATTCACGACTGACTTTCATGGCAATCTTAGAAACAAATTTGAAAGTTTGCTGTTTTTGTATCAATCGTGAACATTAAAAAAATGTTTAAGTGTGGGTATCTAAACATTATAAATATATCATTTTATTGACATCAATATTAAGTATATGGTTCTACAATTAAAAAATGCAATGCACCATCTTGAAAGTATTATTTTAGGATAAAGTGGATATAACTAACATCTCTTATGGAGTTTTCTCTTATATTTGACGGATCTTTTCCGAGAGTAAGTGGTTCTAAATTCATATTTAAATTATTCATATAAATTCGAGTTCAAATTTAATTCAGACTTTAAGTTACAAGATACAATTGAAACCAGGAATATAAAATGAGGGTCAATAGACAAAACCATTCCCTAACAATAAAAAAAATTGCTCAGTTGCCACCGAGGTTCTTTCTGATTGTATCCACCTCCGTAACATTAATCTGGAATGACTTGGCCAAAACATGGCTGGGAATGGGCGGATTAGAGGCGAAAGCAGCCAAAGGAATTACGGAGTTACCGGGAGCTTGACTGTTAAGAGCTGCTATCACAGAGGCAGGCGCGTCTCCCATATTGTGAATAAAGTGAATGATGCCCTTGGGAAAAACGAACACATCCCCTGTTTTGATCTGTGCAGAGAAAAGCTTGTTGGTAGTGTCCACGAAGCCAACGTTGAGCGTGCCTTGCAAGACGAAGATTATTTCAGAGGCCCTTGGGTGAGTATGAGGAGGAAGCACTGCTCCCACCGCCAGATCTACACGAGCCATTATTATTCCCAATGTGTTTATGCCAGGGAGGAACTGACTAGTTGTGGCAGAAAGACTTGCTCCGAACGGATTGCCTGATGTATTTCCTGGGCTATTGAGGATGGATGTGGTAAAGTGCTTTGCAGAAGCCTCATTGGGATTAAGACAAGGCAGCCCACTCATAGAAATGACGGAGGTGGTAGTATTAGCTACGCAGAAATCCTGCAATGCATCTGGGTCTGCAATTATTGTGGGTAGTAAGTGCACCAAAAATAGGGGAGCCAAAAAGAATGCCATTGTAATTGTAGGTTCTAATTTTTACCCAAGCAAAGAGTAAGATTGCAGCAATATTAAGATTGTAGCTTAAAACTGGATTTGAATGCTTGTATATATAAACCAACTCGCAGTCCTATTAGGAACTAATATTATAATAATTTCCAATTTTTCCTCCCGTTGAACTGGAACGTAAAGAATGCTTCGTAAATGAATAAACTAAAGTATGAGACCAAGTTAGTGAGCCCACGGAGTCAATCTGATTGCGAAAGACTAAAGTGCAGTCAATCTGGTTACGAGCAATGGGTATGACGTGTTTGAATAGACATACTTTGAAAGCTTCTATTGTCCAGGCTGGATGTATTAATTGAGTCGAGTCGTAGATTATAAATATTTATGATCGAACGCGGGTTTCTTTATATTTTATGATTGAACGCGGTTAGTTTATATTTTATGATTAAGGGCCAAGAAAAAGCGCGTTTCAGAAACACAAAACGCACGGGAAATCTCGTTCCCACGGATGTCAATGACGTATAATGAGAGATCCATCCGAATCTGATTTCCCGTGCGCGTGATTTCACCATAATGAGAGATCCGTTTCTTCTGAAGACATTAAATTAAACTGGACGGTCCAATTAGATAATTGAAGGATGACGAGAACCACGTCTTGGGTATGGATGCCGAATTTATTTTCCGAGGGGACGGATGAGTTGATAAGTATCATTTGAATAGTGAAGTCATATCCCATTTCTTTGTATGTTGTTGTTGGCGTTTAATTATCGTTTTTTCATATATATTATGCTTGTTTATCTGTGAATTGTTTGCTTAAAATAGGAGTTATTAGTATGCTTTATCAAAATTTCCAGGTTCAAGACATTTTTCTTGTTATATGTGACTCTTGGTTACGAGTGTTTTTAATGTTTCTAATCTTTTTTATCGATCTTTGTTTAGTTATGGTGTATTCATCCTTTTTGTTTTTAATTATTAAAGTCCAGTTTATATGTTATTAAGATTTCAATTTAAATTTAATTGTTTATAAATGTACGAATAAATTATTATTTATTTAAAATTTAAGAGTTTAGTGTCAAGAAATAATTAGGATAATTATCAGTTTCATCAATCATTATATTGTAGAGCATTATTATGTTCTCAAAATTATTTATATTTATGTAATTTATGTTAAATACAATTTCAATGTATTGATATTTTATTATCATTTAAGGACATGATAAGTAAATGATTCGTTAATTTAATGTAAACCTCCAATACTTTTCTTATCCATTATCATGTATTATATGTAGATCAAAGTGCGTGAATAATAGTGAAGAAAAAGAATAATCTAATTAAATGAACATAATTTTCGTATCAATTTTGAGCAAATACTTATCTATTAAAGGAACCCTTGCCACTTCGGAAACATGTGAAAAGTTCCCTCACCACTTCCAACATTAATAGAAATGGAGATCCAAATTTGTGGGTGAGTTTGATTATAGGGTTGACACCCTATTTTTAAAATTAGACTCATAAAATAGAAAATTGACATTAACTTATTAAGGATATACTTCCTAAATCTATGTATATACTTTCATAACTAATTTACATAATTAATTATGCATTATTTTTGTATTTATACATATATTATAATACTTCACTAAATAATAGTTCATTTATTATTCTAAAAATGACTTGAAATTATTACATAAAAATAATAATTTTTATTTTTTTTATTTTTTTTAATTATAATATATATATATATATATATATTAAATAGTTTTAAATACCTTTATTATATTTGTAGAGTTCAAAAAATTCTCATTGCACTCAACTAAATCTAGCAAATTCTAAATCATGAGCCAAGCTTTCTACAAAGATAAACAATTCTAAAATCATATGATACCCATATAAGTCATGACCTTGATAAGATACCCCACCAAATATGACTATCATTATAAATTCTTATTATAGCATATTTGTTCCTTTTAGTTGTTTTCCTACTTACATACCTATGTATGTTAAAAAGATAATATTAGCTTTCTTTAGTTTATAATAAGATTTGTTTTCATATGGTATGTTGTGTGTCATTATTATATTTGTTTAAGTTTAAACGAGATTATTATTATTATTATTATTATTATTATTATTATTATTATTATTATTATTATTATTATTATTATTATTATTATTATTATTATTATTTATTATTATTATTATTATTATACAAGTGTTCTCTTTATTGTATTGTAGAGTGGGTAGTATATATTTAATTAAGAGAGATCGTTTTATTTTTCAAGACTTTTTTATTATTTTATAATAAATGTTTGTTTTGTACTCTTTGAAAATTTATTTTAGTAGAGAAGAGCTTTTCTATTATAACACATTAATTTCTAATAATTGGTATGTTGTTCTCGAGAATGAATCCTCAATTTAAATCAATTACTATCACTACATTTTGATGATTCTACATTTTTTACATATTTCTTATGGTTATATCTATGGTGTGAAAAAAGTAGACACTTCACGAATCAAAAAGTGATTGAGAATTAAATGTATATATAGTATGAAAAAGAACATACATAAAATTTTGAATGTGGTTTTGTAATTTTAAACCTTTAATGCAGACACACTACAAGGCATATGCACTAAAATACAACTTAATTTATATTATTGTACTTTAAATTTATTTTAGTAAGTGTCTAAATTAGAGTCACGTTGCATGTTTTATAATTGGTTTTAGAGCTCTAGGAGTTACCATTTAGGAGACGGAGTAAGTGTAGGGAAATGGTGGATCAAAAAGGGGTCTTAACTGGGCATTTTTTCTAAAAAAATTAGAAACCTCAAATTGTATAGATTATTTGATATGGCTAGACCAAAAATTTGAAGATGATATAAGAACATGAATTGTTATTTTTTAGTCTAGTTTCTAAACTACTAATATTTTTTGAAAATGGTTGAATAAAATTACATCAAACCTCTGAAATTCAAAGAGAATTTCTTATTTTTTATTAAAAAAATAGTAGATAATTTTTTGTGTGCCCCCTCATTTTTTGAGCATCATTTAGTATTTTAGAAACCCTTTGGCAGACAGTTAGATAAGATCATCTAGTTTGCAAACTATTTTAAAAAATAATAATTATGAATATTTACTTTGATAATTAATTTTAAAATTAAATAGACCCTAAAGGGTAAGTGTAGGAAGTTCATGGGCCAATTTGTGGATATTTTGGTGAATTAAATATAAATGCATATGTGTTGTATCTATGATTGGGAGTCACCAAACCTATAATGTATATGCATCAATAACGCTACACACTCTAATGTGTACGTGTTCCTAAGCTAGTTTTTATTTCCTTATATTTCACATGTATTTGGCATTTACATTGTAACATTTATTTCCTTATATTTTAAATTTATTTTAGTAAATATAGGAAATTAAGGTCATTTTGCATCTTCTAGAATTAGTCTCATAGCTCTACATATTATGATTTGGAAAATAAGTTTTTATAATTGAATCTATTTAGTACTTGGTCATTTTTAGGATTTCAATATTTAACCTAGGGATTTCAAGGCATAAATTTTTTAATTTGTCTATTTTGGTAAAGCATTTACTCATTTTTAGGTTTGATGGCCTTCTGGATTGCTTGTTGACATTTCTAGGAGTTCTAATTTTGTCAAAATTAATGTTTACAAATAAACTCACATCCAACCACTCCTTTATGCCAATTTTAATTATAATAAGGTTCTTATATGCCCAAAGCAACACAAAAACACCATAATCATTTGAAACTAAGGTAGATGGGATACTTTGATACACAATTATGTGTGGTCACCCCAATTCAGTTTGAATTCATGCCAAAGTGATTTGTATAGAGAAACATAGGTGGCATTAGTTACCTATGGACACCCAACCACCATTTTATATAACTTTTACTTTTGATTACGTCCTTTATAGGCTAAAAGTGACACAAAAACACTATATCTAGTTATGACTAAGGTATATACAAACAATCTTAATAAATGTTTTGCACAATCATCCCATTTCTTTTTAAATTTAGGTAGAAAATATGTGAGTGTGGCAACATAGATCACATTTTGACCCTTACACATCCAATGACTAATTAATACCAAATTTACTTATGACTAGCTCCATTATAGGCCAAAACTAACACAACAACACCATATCCACTTATGACTATGGAATGCAAGTAATTTCAAGCACATGTATGCATGATCATCCTAATTCAATCTAAAATGGTGTTAATGGGGAAATACAGGTTGTAGTGATGACCCCTGAACACAAAACCACCACTTTAGTCATTTTTACTTGCAATTTGAGGGTTTATATGGCAAAATCAACATAAAACACCATATCCACTTGTTGTGAGGCAAAATTCAGATAATTTAGGACACAATCATGCTTGATCAACCCAATTCACTTCGAATTGAGCCAAAATTGGTGTGATTGAGATAATGTAGGTCCCATTGGTAATCAACACACACCCAACCACTCCTCTATTATGATTTAATTACAATTAGGTGCCTTAAAAGCTAAAAGTGACATAGAAACACCATATTCATATGGCTAAGGCAAATGCATATAATTTTGGGCACATTTCTCCATGATCACCCCAACCCACCTCAAATCTAAGCCAAAGTGGTGTAACTAGGGCAATGCAGGCTTTATTGGCAACCTTCACACACACGACCACCTCTTTATACCGATTTTACTTTTGATTAGGTCCCTTATATTCCAAAAATGACACAACAACACTATATCCACTTGTGACCATGGAAAATGGGGATAATTTGGGACACATTTGAACATGATCACCCTAATTCACTTCAAATTTAGGCTAAAGTGACATGAATGGTGTAACATAGGTTTTGGTTTTGTGAAGCCTCTATAATTTCATGTGTATATATGAGATACACATGCATGAGATGAGTTATTTGTGAATCATGAGCCATGGTTGTTGTCTTGAGACAAGAGACAACCAATTGGTTTTATTGGTTATTAGGACAACCATGGTATTTTTTCAATTCTAATAATGATGCCTTAGTACAAGAGTGACTCGGTATTAGGCCAGTTGGTATTGTCAAACCAAGCCATTTATGAGTGCTCTCCCTTTGATTACATAAGGATGATGGTTGAGCTTGTTGAGTCCCCATAGAAAGAACACCTAAGAAACCCCTATATATATAAGGGAATTATCTCCATATCTAATCTCTATATAGGGTCAATATGCTATATATAATCCTAAATAGAGAAATGGAAAGGTCCCTAATATATAAATAGTGACCCCATATATGGATAAGGGCTATGCACCCCTCCTCATTCCTAGATATAGATAGGAGTGGGTGAGTACCCACACACGCACACACACACATTATGTGTGTGTAATATGTATGTGTCTATTTATACACATATACATATTATATATAGACACATATATACATACATACATATATGTATGTAGACATATACATACATACATAATGTATGTATGTGTAGGTGCCCTCGATTAATATAATAAATTAATTGAGTTTTCATCTCTAGATAGGGGCTTGTCCTCCCTAGAGATAGATATGGGTGGTCGAGTGCCCATATATAGATAGGGGTCCTTAATTAGTTTTCCAATTGAGAGCGCAATTGACTTTAAATATCTAATGGCACCCCCATCCCTATATATTTATTGATACTAAATATATAGTATCAATCATCAATGATTGGCGTGCAAGTGATGCACAAAAATTTATCTTTCTACCCTTATGTCTATATATGATAAGGATAAGGAATATATAATACAATGGGAACATTGGTGGGTGGGGATATCCCCTCACTAGACACACACACACACACACACACACACACACACACACACACACACACACACACACACACACACACACACACACACACACACACACACACACACACACACACACGTGTGTGTGTGTGTGTGCGCGCGCATGCATATCTATATATGTTTGTATGGGGCACCATTATATATAGACTGACCGTATATAATTGAGGCCAAGAGAGAGAGGGACCATAATAGATGAGAAGCATTGAATTGATGATTGACCCTATATATCTATCTAGCAAGGGTCCATCATAGAGATGTGGAGGAGGGGATTACCATATCTATATACAGGGTAAATAGAGGGTCCCCCATTATAATGAGTGATGTGGAAAATTTCCCTTCTATTTGTATAGGGAATAGATAATATATTGATTGATTGAGGGATGGAACAATACTTCATTTATGGCCTAGATTATGGGATGAATTTTAATAGAGAAGGGTGATTAGTGATCAATAAATTATTGATGGGCACCCATACCCATCTCGAGGAGTTAAGGATTTGCTATGTTATATTGTATTTTATTACATATATAATAGAGTATATCAATAACTCTATTATATTATGGAAGAACACCACTGTTTACTAAGAAGAACATCAAAGATTCATGGGAAGAACAAGGAAACACCACACATACCATTAATTTAATGTGGATCACATAAAACATACATGATCTTCTCCCTACCTCTAAATAATTAAGGGAGGGGATCGATTGATTTAGCTTAAAAGGTGGGGGTCAATGGAAAATAGTCAAGCTCCAAGAATGTCATACAAACTGAGCTATCAATATACTCAGAAGTAATTAGTATGATATTTATACAACTTATATAGATAGTGTTGTTGATACGCTATCTAAAGTAAAATAGACAAATGCATGCTCGTGTTAATAGGGAAATTTCATGAATTGTTTTGGTCACAAATGAATATAGTGTTGTTGTGTTGCTTTTGGCCTATAATACCCATAATGGGTAAGTGCACAAAGTTGGGGAATAAAAAGGGGCCTACCTGTGGACATGTTTTCCCTAAAATTTGAGAAATGTAAACTTCTATAGATAATTTGAGATGGCTACACTCAGGCAACATGAACAACTTCTACAGCCCACAGGTAATAAAAATGACCAAACATTGACTAGCCATGCAACTATAATTTACCTATTTAAAACATTTCCCTTCCTTTATTAAACATTTCATTTATTTTCCATATTGAACATAATATTTTACTTGAGATTAGATTTAATTCCAATCTTTTCTTGTAAATTGAAATCTTCACTACATAGTGAACATAATCTTTTACTTGAGATAAGATTAAATTCATATTCCTGCTTTTACATTACAATCTTAATATGTTACTTTATATACATTTAATTCCTATATTTTTTAGTATGTTAGAATAGATATCATTTATTTAAAATAGATATTGAAATATTTGAATGCATTAAATTATTTTTATGTACAAGTTCATTGCATATGTGCATGACCAAAATTGGAGGTATCTTCCTAATTTGGACAATTGCTATACAATAAATTACCATGCATTTGATTCTTTGCTTTGAAATTTTCCCATGCTATTCATTTATTTTATGAGATTTGAGTTTTGTCCTGAAATAAATGGTTTAGCAATGTAGTTTGGTCTTTATAATTGCCCCTAAATTTAAGCTTTTTTCTGACATATTATGTTGTTCACAATTATCACAAGATTGACTTCCGTATTCTCACATATTCTATATGCTCATGGCACTTTCGGCTTCCCAAAAGTTTATACAATAAAGCTCAAAAACACCCATCACTTATCCATTGGTTTGAAGCCATCTATGTGTCATTGCATGTGCATTTAAACTTAACTTTTTCTTTTCATGCTATGTTATTTATCTACCTATGTCATGTTTATGGATTTTGGTCTTTGAACCTTGTGGTTCTATTGTGCAGACATTACTGTGTGTTTGTACCACCTCTTTAAATATTTTAAAGAACATTAATTTATTTTATGTTCTAGGTTTCTGGGACTCTAGGATATTGACACTTGTATCCATCTTGGGTATTTAGAGTTTTATTATATTTATAGGCCCTCCTGTGTTCTAGGACTCTATCAATTTCACACTTGTCATCATACCAAGCCTCAAGAATTTTCATTTATCTATATTTTCTCTAGGCTAATGAGATTTTAAGATTGTGACACTTATCACCATCTCGTGCCTACAAAGACTTCTCTAATTTTTTGAGCTTCTAGGATTGTGACACTTGTCACCATACTAGGGCTCTGGAGGCTTCTGTGTTTTCTTTAATCTATATGATCTATCTGGTACTTTGGGATTGTGACACTTGTCACCATCCTAAGGCTTTGGAGCTTTACATGGTTTCTAATATCTATACGAGATTTTTGGGGCTCTGAGACTCTAGGATTATTGTAGTTGTCACCACCTTGGGCCTTTGGACCTTATGTTGTAAAGATGAACTATAACATCATCTAGACTTATCCATGTGAACTGCAAACTTACAAAAGAAACAAAGAAACTCAGGTAATAATAAATACATTGATCTTATAAGAAAATATGAGTCAACACAAAACAAAAAATAGCTTGTATTTGCGTAAATAAAAACCCAAAATATGTATAAAAACCGCAATATAAAGCCAAATAAGCTAATTGAAGTGCAAAACTAACTATTTCAAAATGACAATAAATATATAGTCAGTAAAAAGCAATGGCTAAGTCATTCGAAAGGGAATGGATAAATAGTTCAAATAATATTGGTCAAGTCCTAGACCTAAACTTAGCAAAAACACATTTGTTTTCACTCCACATGAAGCCATATTTTGCCAAATAAAAAAAATTGACTGTGAAAAATAAAACTATGCAAACATTTGTTCAATTAGTCTAAATTAAGGCAAAAATAGATCAAATTTTTTAAGAAAAGAAACCATAAAACTATTGAAATAATTGGATAAATTACCTAAACTTAAGATAAAATGGCCTAAAAGAGAAAACTATTGTACCCCAACACACCCCATTTAAAAAAGTTTTAACAGTGACCCATTTTGATTAGATATTTTTTTTAGGGTTAGTTTCAACCTTAGGAGGCTTTTATTTTGAATCTACATATATTAGCCTAAGATTTTTTTCCAAAGTCTAAATCCACCCTTCAAAGTTATAGCAAGGAAAAGTAAATCAAAACCATGCTTAGGCCAAACTAATATTTCATCTTTCACTTTTATTTTTCTTTTAATTTAAAAGGAGCTTTTGTATGTGCATGATAGGTTTTCAATTCTAATGGCTAACAAAGCTTATGTTTTTGTTCAAAATCTTATATATATCGGGTTTCCAATACTAACGACTAATCAGGCTAACATGTTTTCTACCAAGTTTGTTCTTTATTTGTGTTTTGTCTTACATAAATTGTTACACACTTAGAATTTTACTATTTTGCACCCAGACATCTGCCAACTCAGTTGACTCTACTACACAGTGTTTGCTCACTCACCCAGAGCACCCAGTGATAAGCCAAGTCAGCACTTCATTCCATTTCTTAAATATTATGACAAGTGTCACTCACCCATTGAGCTACAACCATTCAAATACTTAAAATATTCTAGATTATCTTAGGCAAGAGGGTCTCTAGTATCTTTCCAAGTGTCATAATCCCTCTCACCTGAAGACTGACACATCAAAGTTTCATATTATGGATGTTTCGAGCTAGCAGCTCATCGAGATCATAACACATGTCTTCATCTTGTTAACCTGATACGATCAAATCACTTAAAATAATTAAAAATAATAATAAGAAAGTGGAATAATCAAAACCATCCATGTGTCATGATCCTGCTAACCTAGAGACTGAAACATCAAAATTACATTATACAAATTCCCCAAGAAAGTGGATCATCGAGATGTTGACAAGTGTCATGATCTTGATAACTCACTTTATAACACACATGCAAGCACAAAGGTGAAACATTAGGCTAGTAGATCTTGGGATCCTACCAAATGTCACAATCCTACTCACCTGTAACCATGATAAAAATAACATTGACACATCAAAGTTTAATATTACATAATTTTCAAGCTAGCAGGTCATTGGGATCATGACACATGTCCTCATCCCATTAACCTATTGTAATCAAATCATTTCAAATAATTACAGTTTTCTAGGCAAGTGGAGTAGTGATGACCATCCATGTGTCATGATATTGCTCACTCGGAGGCTAACACATCAAAATTACATCATACAAAGGCCTCAAATAAGTGAATTGGCATGATCCTGACAAGTGCTACAATCCTATTTACCCATCATTTGACACACATCCATGAATAAAGGTGAATCATCAGGATAGTAGATCCCCATGATCTTACCAAATGTCCCAATCCCACTCACTCGTAGCCATGATAAAAAAAAAATCAACAGGGACCAAACACCTACGGAGCAACAATATGTAGCCATGTGTCCTAAAGTCACATGATATTAAAAAATATTCAAAATATCTATTTTGAAGGCCCAAAAAAATCACATCTATCAAAACCAAGATGATAGAGTAATCAGAGGCAAGGAGAAAAAACTACATTGTAGGAAAAGTTGTATAAATTAACATTACATGAAGTAAAATTCAAACATGAAAAATAGGAAGGGAAGCAAATGAAAGCCATTACTTCCATTAATTTACATGATTTGTCAAAATTAATGCATTCAATTTGAAAATCCAAGTAAATCTAAAGGCAATATAGGTGGTTTGCAAGGCATGGTTCAACCACATTGCCTTCTATCTAACCAATGCAAATGTGAATTCAATTCTTTTTGTTACTAAAAAACCTTTAACATTATAGAGAACTAGAGTTTTTCCATATAAATTATAATGGCATCCACATATTTCATTTATCCTCCTCTATATCCTTATTCTATTATTGGACCAAACGAGTATAAAGATAAAGTGTTTTATTTAACTACTCTTAATCATGACTTCAAGCATTATTCTATAATTTGGGAAGTGGTCGATGTAGCAAAACCTTACAAGGTAGAAGACCAATTACCAATCTTCACGCAAAAATTCAAGGATGACCTTTTAGTAATCAAGGCAATAGGCCTGCATAATGTTATAATGAAACCAAAGGTGATGCCCTAGATTAACTTGGTATTTTATTAATTTATGAATGTAATTTTTTTTGGAAAGATATTACACTTTCAACAAAATAACACTCTAGTAGCATACATTGGTGGGAATGCGTTTAATAAGTATTATAAGGTCCATGTCCCCGACATGGCTCATAGTCAATCCATGGTTGATTCGTGGTTTCTTGCTAATGGTGTTGCCACCAAATTACAACAATGGGTAAATGACCCAGGTAGCTTTATGATTCAAGTCCTTATCTATACAATTACTATAGTCACCTTCAATCTTGGAGTGAGGATTGTTATGGCCTTATTAAATAGGGTATATGGTTTCCCCAATATTTCTTATGTCAATGAAATTTGGATCCCATTGCTTGATATCATCTTGACCTTCAATAAAATAATTACCTTAGGCAAAATTATTAGCTTCAATTTGATCCATAGAATCGCTAACCCAAGAAGTCTACCATATGGTAAATTTTACATGATGTCTTACTTGGTAGATGCTATAACTAGAACTATGCATCCAAGTTATGAGGATCCCTATGAACCATCCACATAGTACCCCAAGAAAAAATTTTGTGAAGAATTTAATGCCCTAAACATTAATAAATTTATGAAAAATATGCAAAGGATAATAGAGACATTTTATCCAATGGTGTATCAAGCAATTTATGTGAAAAACATGCCTAGGCTACTAAACCCCATTAGGAGGACTATTAGGAAGATAAATAAGTACCGGTTTTATTCTAAATGTACTATAATCAAGATAGAGGGCACCAAAGCACACCCTTTATACCTACCATGACTTGTTCTAGATAAGGTATTAGAAAAAGAGATTATAGCCCAATTGGTTGATAGGGTAGATGTCCAACTAAGGGCTGCCAGATGAACTATTGTGCACTCAATCCCCCTTAGCATTGGTCAAATATAATATAAAAGTTGGGAACAATTTCACCCTATGGGCATAATCAAGGTGCATTGTGGGTTTAAATGGGCACCATTCAGGCATTGGGATCCCAGGAAAACTATCAAGAAGTACCTGAAGAGGTATGATAAAAAAGTGAGAGTTAACTATGGGAATCAATCTTATACACATGATGATGTATTCATGAATGTCCGAGATGATACTGAGGTTTATATAAGGATGACCAGAGTAAATATGTTTATGATTGTATCCCAACACATCCAAAATGACCCAAAAAATAATGAGGATGATGCTAAAAGAATTGAAAGTGAACAATTGGTTTTTATACCCATTCATAACCCTCCTCCCAGATCAGGAGCAGATAGGCATGATCAAGCTATCCCATCAAGATAATTATATATGGAGGATACACAGGAGGTTAGCCAAGGCTCACCTTCACATACTATCATTGTTACTCTTCCTTGGCCTACAACCAACACATAGGGTCCTACAAGTTCTACTAGGGCAACTAGATTATTTTCTATGATGCATTTTCTTCCTCTTACCACTGTGAAACAAGTAAGTCTTCATGAATTCCTTTTTTTAGTTTTTATTGTTTCTCCTCATTCATCACCATCTCATGTAATTACAACACCATTGGCACTATCCCAATCACTTGGGAAAATATCTAAATCTCCTAGCACACCAACAACACCTATTGCTACTTTATCTCCACCTGTTAACCCAGTAGCCCCATAATCTGCCATGCCACCTCTTCCAAGGCAAGCTTATGTTTATACTAAAGCACCTATTGTCTATATCCCAAGACTCCCTCAATTTCACCAAAAAGTGTACCAACAAAGGGAGGACTTGAGGATACATTCAACAAAGAAAAGGAGAGAAGAAGAGGTTCACGAAGATTAGATCCCGTTGATTTACTAGATAGTAATGAAGAAGAGAAGAAATGGGATACTAAGGAAGAGTGGGTGTCTGGGATAGAAATAAAGGATCAGAAGATATCCATGAAACTACATAGAGTGATACTGAAGATGAATAGATTACTTAAGATGATGCTCAGGCAGGATGAACTAAGATATTGCAAGAGATTGAAGAAGAGCCGACTAAGCTATTATCAGATATAAAAGGAGACAAGGAGGGTGACATAAATTCAAAAATACAAACCTCAACACAAGGGCCATCATCAACAATACCTCTATGCTATCTAAATCAAACTACTTCAGTCTCAATAACAATAGCTTTTCTAGCTACCTCTCCTCAAAATTTATGTGCTCAGGTCTCTTATTTTTTGGCTACTACAAATGATACCACTACAATAGGTATTATAGGAATTGCTTCTCAATATTTACATACTTTGATCTCAATAAATAAGGCTCAAGCAGCCACAATGCTAATTTTATCAACCACAGTCCAAAATCCTATGATCTGGGCTTTCCCACCTCCAAGTCAACCTCCTAAGATCCCTAACACTACTGACACCACTACAAGGGATGCATATACATCAGTTACTAATTATCTACAAATTTTGCTTAACACCCCAATGACATACTCATTCTTTGGTGCCACTAATCTTCAATCCTCTTGGCCAACAGGGCAAGTGCATTTTGAAAGTCTGGTATCTAGTTCTATTTTTGCTACACAAGCTACTACCCCTAGGCCATCTACACAACAAGGCATGCCCATTGTCCATGCTTCCTAAATAAATTATTCTACAGTTACAATACACATAGAGTCTGGGAAGGCCAAGTATATCATAGATGCCTGGATGCAGAATAAAGTTACTAGCTAGAGGAAAGCTATACCTCCTTTTTATCAATCAAGGGAATCTTCACCTAAACAAATGTTTCCTCCAAGGCAATCTCCTACTTATACTCCTGCTGAAATAGAGTAAACAGAGTAGCTGATTGCATTGAATGTCCCTTCATGGATTCAAAGGTTACAACAAGAAGTAGGAAGGTAGGATTTGGTGATTGTAGAGCAACCAATAATCAAATTTCATTTTGACAGACAAACAAACACCTTAAGAAAGGTAAAGAAGAAACTAATGGTGGAAAAAGGGGAAAAGGTTAAGTTGGAACAAAGAGAAGACATATTCTCTCTAACAAAAAGAAGGAAAACTAAAATTTCTGACTTGGACCAATACAAAGAAGATCCCTACAATTTTGTGGATGCCATGGGGGGAGTAATAAAAGAAATGTTGAGAAGCTATGATTAGAGTGTTCAGAAGTCTCAAAAGAGGAGCACTATTCAACCCCCAAAGGAAATCATTGACCATGTCCAAGGTGCAACCAAGAAGCTATGTGACATAATTATATTGATAAGGTCTGCAAAGGTTGAGTCCCAGCCTAAATGGGGAGACATATCAATTAGTTAATCAAATGAAGACCATGGAGGTCAAGCTCCATTTTTCTAGCCAAGTTGTAAGAAATAGAGCATACACCCACTTGAATTTAATAAAATTACTGGATGCTACATGGGCCCAAAATCATTTGGCTGCTAGAAGAGATTACTTGACTGAATGACATCAAGAGATGTGAGCTTTAGTGTACAAATCATGAAAGACAAGGTATCTCAATTTTGAAAGACATGAGGCTTTTGGAGTAATCAATCCCTTTGGACAGTTGGTTCTGAAGCACATTTTTGAGAATATTCTACGGGTTGTACCTAATAACTTTAGAGCAAAGATTGAAGGGACCATTTATAGAACTAATGAGGAGATTCTACAGTTAACAAATTTTGCTAGAGATAGGATTACTACCACATTAACCCTTTTTGTAGATGTTAGAGTGACATTGAACACTCATGTGGGGATGATGAACAAGCTCCCATAATTGTTCAAGCGACCTTTGTTGGATTTTGAGACAATTGATATTGTTTTTTAGGCTAGCAATGTCTTGTATATACAGATAGAGGTAGCAAAGCAGTCAACTTCAACACCAGGGGCTTCCCTAGCAGCTCCACAAGGCACTGCAACTGCAACTTCAATCACAGTTCTAGTTGGCATGCCCACAACAACATCACCCATTCAAGGTACAACTCAAGTTACAACTATAACTACAATTGTGGCTACATGCATGCAAGTTCCATCCACGTCTACTAACACGTCATGAGGCAGTTTTTGTAATTACATGTTCACTTGTAACCTAAGTTTATCTTTAGCTGTGTTATTTCCTTGTGATCGAGTATTCTTTTGACAAAATTGTAATTTTTGTGATTATATTGTAAACATGCATGCTATGCATAAGCTTATACATACAGTTTATTTTTGGCAATTTATTTTCTGTTGACCAGGATTGTCACAACATTGACTTCATTTGTCCATTACTTTCAAAGTATTTAAACAATTTTCTTTTCTTTGCATTCAACTATTCTCAAGGCAATATAAACAATTGGCCTCTCTTCGTTAAATCTCCCAATCCTACACGTTCAATGAAAATAATAAAGTCAAAAACTATAAATATTATTTTATATGCATATTCCAATATTCTTTTTACATCCCAAAAAACATCGAAGTAGCCGGAGAAGGCTGCGTAGCATTAGATACAACAAAATCAAAATTGGCATGAAGACAAGGCAACCCACTCATAGAAATGACAGAGGTGGTAGTATCAGCAACGCAGAAATCCTGCAATGCATCTTGGTCTGCAATTATTGTGGGCAGTAACAGCACCAAAAATATTGGAGCCAAAAATAATGCCATTGTAATTGTAGGTTCTAATTTGTAGCAAGCAAAGAGTAAGATTGCAGCAATATTAAGATTGTAGCTTCTGGATTTGAATGCTTGTGTATATATAGTAATACGCAATCCTTTTAAGAATGAATACGATAATAATTTCCCGTTTTCCTCCCGTTGAAGTGGAACAAAAAGAATGCTTCGTAAATGAATAAACTAGAGCATGGTGAGACAAGACACTGCGCGGAACGCAAAGACTCGAGTGGAAGGTTATGGGCATTGGGTATTACGTGTTTGAAAGCTTCAAGTATCCAGGCTGGCTGTATTAATTGAGTCTAGTCGTAAATTATAAATATGGCATTTATGATTGGCAGGGGGCATAACGCGGTTTGTTTATATTTTAATGGCGTGCAAAGGTTGAGATTTGACGGGCACCCTTGCCTGACAATGGAAACTCTGCTGACGATTAGAGTTGAATTGCAACGATCACAGTCAGCTTTCCGGTTTGGAAAAATTATTTTGTTGAAATTGTAAATAGGAACTTTATCACGGTATTTATGATAGGGCCGCGTCGAAACTGATTTCCTGTGCGCCTGATTTGAAAAATATAATCAGAGCGAGAAAATAGAAGAATATAATCAGATGAACATAATTTTCATATCAGTTTTGAGCAAATACTCGTTAGAGGCACCCTCGCCGCTTTTATAACATGTTTAATTTTTTTTTATTGTTTTTAATTTTAATAATAATAATGTAGATTATTGAAAAGGTTGTAGTTTCAATGGTGAGAATGATGGTTGTTTACATTCATCTATTAAGATATCAATTCTTTTAGATATTTGATATATAAAATCAAGTTGTTAAGGTCAAGATCGTATCATGGATGATTTTGAGGACGTGGATGTCCTTTATTCGTAGCTACTTGATCGAAAATGACATTATATATAATTCAATGATTTCATGTAATATCTTCAAACATACAATTTAAAAAATTAAAACATATCCAAATTTATAAGTGAATTTGAATATAAATTTGACAACTTGTTTTTAAGATCAGATTCATAAAATACAAAATTGACAATGGTTTATTAAGGATATGCTTCCTAAACCTATGCATTTACCTTCATAACTGACTTGGATTATTAATTATGTATTATTTTTGTATTTGTATTTATTATGATGTTTTATTAAATAGTATTTCATTTATTATTGTAATAATGATTTGGGACCATTATATATATATATATTTTTCTTTTTTAAATTACAATTTAAAAAAATAAAAAAATCTTAAATGGTATTTTTAGATACTTTTTTTGTGTTTTTAAAGTTCAAAAATCTTCATCGCACTCAACTACATCTTTATGGAATTCTAAATCATGAACCAAGCTTTATAAAAAGATAAACAACTCTAAAATTATACCATACCCATACAAGTCATGACCTTGGCAAGACAATCAAATATGATTATTATTACAAATTTTTATTTAAGGAAAACATTAAAATTAAATTGATAGGGGAGGACATGGTCCATCACATCTATCAGCGACTTATCCATCACAATTTCCCAATCATGTCCACTTATCTCTCTCATTAGCCATTTAATTCCTAGAAATCTAGATGACCAGGAAATTTTCAACGCTGAAAGGTATGATGAACATCAAACTAAAATTCTAACATGAAAATAATTTTGTTTTTAGTAATCTGTTACTATAGTAAACTACATATAAACTACACATTGAACCCTAAAAACATCACATATGAGCTATATCTGATTGGTTTTTTTTTAGTCTCACATAAATTTAAACAACTTGAAGTATACATTATTCTAATCATCTCAGAAAAACTAATTGTAACCCCATTGCTTAACTCTCATTGGAACACACAACAGTGCCTACTCTAAGGCATAGAGTAGGCACTGCACAGTATGAAGATTGGGTAGTTGTCCCAGCATAACTTTCCATAAACTTTCTTAGAAGTTAGTGTTTATACACTATGCTCTTTCCTTTCAAAAGGTTTCCATATCATTGGACAGAGAACTTGGGATGTCTCTGCAACCCATTTTTGTAATTCACATGGTACAAACTAAATTTGGTAGTGTATCCATAGCTCTATTCAAAATGATCTAACAACGACCAAACAAAATATCCACGCACATCTCCTTTCTTGAAGGTAATTTATTCACATTCAAAATTAGTATAAATGGCATAAACCATGTTTTGTGATCATAACACTTTTTAACTTTTGAATAAAAAGGTTTAAGGACTGTAGACCTTGTTAATTTTGCTATGAACTTGAGAGTGTCTTCCATGTAATCTACTTGAAATGTATCGTTCAAAATTTTTAAGAAAGGGAGGTTGGCATTCCCTTCATTACCAAATCCTGGCAGGAAGAAAACACAGTTGCCATGTTAACCATGTGCATCACAAGGCTAATTAACAAAAGAAAACAGTTAATATTTTAGAATACCATTTTCTGCTATGAATATGGGTGGATTGGAATACCGGTTCTTGAGATAATCCAATAACTTCTCTATTCCAAAAGGCACACCAAATAAAAATGGTCGGTATATCGGATCTAAGCATGCAAGTTCAAAATCATTCCTATTCAATAATTTGTTTCTATCAGTTTAACATATATTATCAATGATCAAAGATGAGGATTTGTTTTTGTTGGTTTATCATTCAATCACCATTTTGTCCTCGTATTTAATGATTTTATATAAACATAAATTATCAACAGTACCAATCTGTGACATTGTAAGCCCCATAGGCAATAATTAAATCTTGGCTATGGCATTACAATAATACTGGAAGTGTTGTTGCTAGTAGAACTAACACATTTTAAGAAAGCATGAACAATAAAAGGTATTTTGTTCCTTTTTTTCCTCCCCTGCAAAGCAAACAGGATAAATTATTGTTTATTTCCTCACTTGCAAAGAAATGCACAATACCTTACTATTTTACAATACCTTACTTTTTTTTTTAAGTGTATTTTATGCTAACCCTTAGATGGTCAAGAAAATATGTTGTAATATTACACAACTTATGGAGAGCCAATCTATACTTTTAATGTTAATTTGTTAAAGATTATTTTGTACATTAAAAATTAAAGATGCACAACCCTATGGGCCAATTGGGACTCCATCTTTTTCATCTGCCAACAAAGATAAAAGAAAAAAGTGAGTAAATTATGTAAGTTAAATTTTAGAAATCAAAAATATCATAAGGAGGTCCTCTGTCTTTGGCTTTACCTTGTGGCAATGGCCAAACTGCCCTATAAGTAATTGCAGTTGGGTGATTTTAGAAAATATGAAGCATCAGTGGTATAATGTGAGCCATAGTAATTTAGATCAATGAAATTGAATAAGCTACGGAGATTGTGCCCTAAGTAAATAGAGTACTCACAAGGAGTTAGCCTAATGCCTTATCAGTACTATTTAATGTATCAATATAGATAAAAGAAATGGTTTTTTTAAAGAATATTAGAGCAAAACTTAAAATAGGTACTTATAAGATATGTTATATATAATCAATTTTCCATAATTACCAACACATCAAATGTTGTATTGTGTTCTCGTTATTGAAAACAAACCAAATCAAAACAAAAATTAATCGAAGTTATAACTTCATGACGAGTTAGCTGCAACAATAAAAAAGGAGAAATACAATTGCATAACAACCACCTATCCCTTGCTAATTTACAAAACTCAACCTAAATAGTTCTGTTAAAAGTGTTTTAGACTTATAACCATAGCATTCCATGAAACCACTTCTAAAAATAAATGTGTGTTGATCACAATAGATGTGACTATCTTAAAGGGATGTGACCAATTAACACATTTTTTTCTAGATCATGTCCAATTTAATTATTGATTGGACCAATATATTAATTATTTCAATCAAGTATATGAGTTGGGATAATTAAGTCTAATAAACTTAGTTAAAAGTGATTAGTGTGAAATAGAACTTGATTATCCTCAATTATATGGTTTATTTAATCAATCATGTAATTGACGCTTGAAAGTGTATCTAGAGCTAATCAATTTGCACTAACCTAATTATAACTAATTTATATGAATTGAAGATTGATCACACCTCAATGTATGCTTGATTGAATCAATTAATTATGTATTATAATTGGAAATGTAATTGGATTTAATTACCAAATTTTTTATTTAATATGCATTCAATTATTATATGAATTTGTGTGTTGATATTTTCATAAATCTCACTATCTCTTAGAAATGACAAATTTATAGATTTAATTTTGGAATACTTAAAACTCATAGAAACATAAATAATCAATCTAAAAGTTCAAAAAAACTAAAAAATGATTATTGGTTCTAGGAAAACAGACGTACCAAATATAACATTTACAATCTAAAACTTTAGATTCTATACTAAAATTATGAAAATGACCATATAATGACCAAATTAAAGTTTGAAAAACCTCTCTTTTAAATTGTAAGTCATAAAGCACTGAGAACAATTTCAAAAGATATAAATTGACCTTAAATTATCATATTTAGGAAATAAATATAAAAAATAATTTAATATACATGTAACAATAAAAATATATTTATATATATATTTTTATTTTTTTTAATGAAAAAAAGCCATTCAATCCTTGGGATGTTGAACTTTAAAATTATTAATTTCAAACATCACCATAATTGAGTGTGTTAAAGCATGCATATGTTCTTAAGACTTCTAAATTTAAAAACCCTTCCTCATCACTCATAAATGTCTTGGAATTTTGAATTAAAGGATTAAACTTACACAAATACTATGAGATCCATATTTCAAGCATGAAATTTAAAAAAAAATGTTACACCATCATAAATACTATATATTTCATCAAGACATTTCACAAAAACATGATTAAGATGTTGAGGGAGCTCTCTTTCTAAAAATATAATTTGAGGTTATTATATTTATTCATATTCAAATATATATTTACATGTCTCTATGTCTCTATATATCATGTTAGCATATGAACATTATTTATTTATGTATTTTTTAATTAATTTATTTAAATTTTAAAAACAAATGATAAATAATTAGGTATAATTTTATATATAATTAAAAATATAGATTATTTATTGAATTGGATAGAAGGAACATGTTCGATTATTTATTATTTATTATATTTTAAGTCTATTTAATTTTAAATTTATTTATACAAATATATTTATTAAAAAATAAATTTACAAATATAGGTCACAAATTAAATGATGTCATCTAACTTTCTACTAGATGATGTTATAGAAGTGGGGATTGATGGGTAGGACTTTTCACTATCTGCTACATTTCATTAAAAATAGAAACATTTTATAGAATTTTAAACTATTTCAATCACTTATATTGCACCATTTACAAATATAATCATTGAGAAACAAGACTTGAAATGCTATAATTCTTATTTTTATAACAATTTAAAATTTAAAGTGTAAACAGTTCAAATAATTTGTACAAATTCAAATCTCTTTTCATAAAAAAATAAATACACTAAATACCCCATTTTTATCAATGTTTTACATACACTTACCATTTATAATGAGTCATATCCTCCTAAGACTTGTTTCATAAATATCTTCCTAAATAATGTAACTAAGATTATTCTATTATACTTGATCCCAAACCATAAAGTTTTCTCAAACCCAAGTATTTTTGTTTTGTGTAGTACATATGATTCATGTTTGATATCAGTTTATACAACCTAAATTTATTATATACAATATTCCAATCAAAATAAGCACATATATATATCAAAATCCTTTTAATTGACCCTAGGTTAAGCTTGAAGAATAAATCAGTCTCAAAATGTATCTAAAATTGGAAAAGTTCAAAGTTTTTACAAATAAATGTAAATAATGTGAATGATGTGTTTAAAATCTATGTACTACTTTTCTGAATGATCATTTTGATAATGTTATGAATTTTTATATTTATTAAGATGCTTTTATAAATGAAAATGAAAAAAAAAAATTGTGAATGAAAATAAGTAATATTCTTTTTATCATGACCAAGAGAGTGTTAAGATTTAATATTTCCCTTATAATGTTGAACTTAATACTTTTCGATCCAATATCAAGACAAGTATTTCACCTAGTGCCCAATTTAAAAAATAATACTTGAATAACCCTCAAGAGCTCAAGAGATTATAGGCATGGTGAATGTTTTAAATGGGTTATCTTATGGTATAGTTATTTCCCAAAATTTATTCTAATACCATTATTCCTCAAATTCTTATATTTCAAATATTTTTCATTTTGTAAAAGTTTATCGATTATTTTATTTTTAAACGTGGTCTTACTTAAATTATTTATTTCATTATTTAACATTCTTTACATTTTTTAACATTCTTTTTTGTTTTTAATATTCTTTCTATTTCTTAAAAAAATAATAATAAAATTTTTAAACATTTAACATTTTCCTTGTTTTCCAATATTTTTTAATTTATAACAGTATTTATGTTTATCAAAATATTTTTATTTCTAACATTTATTTATTTTAAAAAATATTTATAACAACTCCTTGTCAAAAATGCAAAGATAGAGATGAAATGTTTTCTGGTTCATTTATATTTTTGACATAAAAACGATCATTACCAAAAAAAACTTGCATTATACTAATAACAAACTAAACTAAAAATAAAAAGAAAACAAATTAGAAATAATAGTTTAAAAACTTGTAAAAAAAAACAAAGAGGCAGCTCTGGATGTCCCAGATATATTAGTATTGAGAGTTAGTTATTAGTGTAATAAGGTTTTCATCTATCATCCCATTTGAAATGTGTATGAGTGATATCAGTTCATTTTAAAATTTAAGGATAATTTTTGTTCATTTTGTTGTTTTATAATAATTTTTATAGTTGCATATTATAATAGGAAGTAATTGTAAATTGCATTTAATAAATTATATATCATTATTATATTTATTTTAAGAAAGCCAAAAAAAATGATTTACATATTCAATTCTAAACATATTTTATTATAAAATGCAATTATAAATATAAATTGTCAATAACATATAAATACCATGTGTCCAAAATGTTGTACAATCAATTTCAAATTAAACCGAGTACAAAATTGATATTGAAACTATATAAAATATACACTAAAATATCTCCATCCAAAAATACTTGACTAAAGAACTCAAACCTTCACCTAAGCCATAACGAAATGTCATTGATTCCCTTATTATGAAAAAAAAGTGCAAATATCACTCGTGCTAAAAAAACTATCCATTCGATCACTAGTATAAACTATGAAAGCATTCAAACATGTAACAAAAATCCAAATTATTCCTTAAAAACTCCTTTCACTTATATTCACATTATTTATAAATATCCTTTTCATTAATCAGATAAAAATGATATTACACCAATCATTATAAACGTTCCATAAAAGATCAAGATTATTCCATCATGATGTACAAAACACCACAATATTTCTTCGACACATAAATATAATCACCTTTGTGTCCATTACATTACAAATCCTTTCTCTAATCCTCTCCAGTTTCTTACAATATTCTTTCTTCTATCCTTTCTCTAATCCTCTCCAGTTTTTGCCAAGTTGAATCTTGCCGTAAATCTTATAGAAGCTTCTATAACTATCCATGTTTATCCCCCCGTGTGTTTCAAAGCTTGACTCAGATTAACCTCTTCACATATTGCTTACTCTATTTCCACCTATCAGTTTTGAACACAACTTCCCCTTCAATGGATGTCTTGTTGCATAAGAGTGTAATTAAAATTTGTCTCCTCTGAGATGTTAAGTTCCTTGTTAGTTTATGTGTACCTGCCTTAGAACTAACAACCTACTAGATATATCACTATGCTGCTTTTTCAAGGAGACTCATTGGTAAGAGAATATTATAATAAATTTATTGTTTGATTTGATTGAGTGAACAATTTTTATTGGAGTTATTACTGGAATACAACAAGAAACGTAATCATAATAAATTTATTCATATATTTTTATTTTATTAATTAAATAAAAATGAATAGATTCTTTTAATTTATCTTAGGCCAAAATTTAAATTGGGGTAGTGAAGTGGAATTCACCTTAATATTATTATGGTGTATGGGTTGTGGATTATTTTAAATAGAATTGAATGAGAGATTTTAGGATGGGATATTGTCATAGCTCAGAAATATTATTTTTCAAGGTATTTTGGATATTTTATGTATTTGATAAAAAAATAATAAATTGATTTTAAAATATTTTATAAGGTTGTAATAATAATACAATGTAATAATAATAAAAAGTATTCAAAATAAAGTAAGTGATTTTAAAATATTCTAAATTTGAATATAATTATTAAGTTTAAATTTTACTTTGTAAAATTAAAATATATAAAAACCAAATTTAAATATAATATTTTTTATATTGATATGATTTTTATATAAAAATATTAAATATTTTTTTTATATGCATTAATCCTATGACTCAAATTATATATATTTTATAAAATGATTTGATCTTATTTTATATATGTATATATATATATATATATATATATATATATATATATATATATATATATATATATATGTATGTATGTGTGTGTATATATATATATATATATATATATGTATGTGTATATATGTGTATATATATATATATATATATATATATATATATATGTATGTGTATATATATATGTATATATGTATGTGTATGTATGTGTGTGTGTGTGTATATATATATATATATATATGTGTGTGTGTGTGTGTATGTATGTGTGTGTATATATGTGTGTGTGTGTGTGTGTGTATATGTATGTGTGTGTGTATATATATATATATATATATATAAACCATTCAATAAAAATGTTATTTTTTATTGTTTCAAGATGGAAATGTTGTGACTTATCTTAAAAATACAAATAATAAAGAAAATGTTAAATAATTAATTATAATATCTAATATGAAAAATAAAATAAAAATGTGAAGTATTATTTGATTTTTTTAATAAAAAAAAATATTAGTAAAAGTATTAACAATATAATTTTGAAATAAAAATTCAAAGTTAATAGTATAATTTTATGATTTGGAGGGAATGTTTTATCATTTTATACCTCTGTAGCACCGTTGTCATACCATCGACCTTTAACAGATCTAAATAATATTTTTATGGTTTATTGTGTTGATTCAAATTGTCATTTCACCCTTTGGGCAACGTTTATAAGAACCCCATGTATATTAATGGTTGCATTGTTTAAAATTGCATCTTTTGATGCAAATTTCACCGACAGAGCTCTGAATAATCTGGCACCAAAGTGGGTAAGGGAGTTTTTACTGAAAGTATTCTATAAAATATTGGTTCTAACCCAAAAACCCCTTCATTTGATGTTGTGTTTGATTTTATTGAAACTGACAAAGCTTGAAATTCGTTTGAGTCTTTTAATCTTATTGGTTATTTTGTTAGATGAGAACCCATTGGCAACCCCATGGTGTTAAGCTTGAGGGTTTACAAAACAAGAGTAATTTTTTTAATTTTTTTTTTGCTTTGCTAATGTTGACCACCGTAAGGATATTTTTTAACCATGATCCCTAGTTTATTCACAATACTCTTTGGTATTTTTGCATTGGACCAGGGATTTACAAATATCCAAACAAGATAAGCTCAAAATCCCAGTCTAGATTGGTTCCTAAGTCACCCTATCCCCTTTTTTAGATTTGTTGAGTAGCTCATCAAACCCTTAGGGTAATTCATTTGACATGAGAAACCCAAATTTTATGCGACTTTCCTGTAGAAGTGAGTATGAATTGAAATTTATCTCTCCAAATCCCTAAACAAAACCTTTGACATACATATTGATGATACCTAATTTTATAATCATGTAATTTACATTAGTCTTCATATTACTTGTTTTCACTGCCAATCCTCACACCATATGATTCAAGAATGCCCTTTACTGGATAGTTCTCGATAGGATTTGCACATAAAAGGTGCACCATAAAAAAAAATAACCAACTTAATTGTTGATGGCTAGACCATTGTGACCAATAAAAAGAATGCTTTAGCTTCTCATGGTGCCTCTAGGCTACAAATTTATGTGTATAAATTTTCAAGTTATCCCAAAGCAAGCTCATATGATCCTAATTATATACAAGTTATGCCTTACACTACCAAATCACCACCACTACTCTGTCATACACTGCAGGTGGTGACCACCATTATGCCCTCATATCTTATGGTTGTCACTATTCAATAATTAGAATCCCATTCTGAGGTGATATTCACACACATAGAAGATAATGTGTTGTCATTTAATCACAAATCCATGCTCAACCGGTTATGCAATCCCTTTCCTTTGGAAGATGGAGAATATTTTTAAGAAAAAATGTGTCCCTTCAAAATGAGTGACTTTTCATGCAAAAACTAGAAAAATGCTTCCTTCACTAATAAGTTTGAAGCCCTTCAAGATGTCATAGAGGAACATAAAATGCACCTTGTTGGTTCCCCATGATAATTTACTCTTGAAAGGCATGAGGCATCACTGAAATAATTTATAGGTACATGATCAGGAATAATTGTTATAACTTACAATATGAAAGTATTTTGTTTGAAATAAGTTAAAATTTCTAATTTTCTTCTTTAATTTATTGCTAGCATAATTTGGCTAGGTGAAATTTGTAAGGTGTCCAACCACGAGCTTGGTCATGGAGAATTCATCATTCAATTAGCACTAGAGTTTACATTGAATATTTAATATTGGGGATCTAACGCTAACCATCATTTGACGTGGACCCTTTCTCATTTTGGCAACCAACTTATTGGGTTATCCATATTGTATGCTTCAAATTATGCCATTGAAAGATCTCTACCCTAGAGATGGCTAGTTTTTCTTCCCAAAAGTCACTGGTTTTTCTTTGGTGATTTTACATGGTGAAATCCAACTAAGATAAACAAGGTTTCCTTCCTATGCATTGGTGTGTTGCGGAGAAATAATCATGGTTATACATGCATAATAATATTTGTATCTATGACCCCAATCACCACCAAAGGAGGGACTACTTTATCTTGGTCTACTTGGTCAAGTTTCAAATAAGTTTAAGACAAAGTGGTCAAAATGATAGATCATTATTTACTCATGGTACAAGCCCTGTTATCCTACTCTAGTTTGACCACACACCTTGTGTCTCTCATTGATGATGTCATTCTTGTAGACCGTTACCTATTCATTTATGTTTTCAATGGAGCTCCACTCAAACCATATCTACTAAGACCCAGTTTTATCTCAATACTACTCATCTTAGGCATGAAATAATTGTGGACAATATTAGATGAATTTAGAATCTAGTTTGAATTAATTGGAGGGTTAATTTCATTACTTGTACTACCACCTTTATTGAACTGTATAGTAATAAAGTAGCTATCTTCAAACAATTGGCTCATGAAGCATCATTATAATTATTCCATATGAACTTAAAAATTTTACTTTTAGGAAGCTTAATGGAAACACAAGATCAAAGTTTAGGAAGCCTACAAATCAAAGAGATCCCAAATCAAATATAGAATGCATTGGTTGAGAGTTGGTGATAGATTTACCAAATATGTATTTCTTATTCTTCGCTTTATACAAGCTATAGAAAAAATTAAATCCATTAAAGATGCCAATGTTAGGTTTATGAAACCCTTATATATCTTGTAAGCTTTTATGAACCATTATCATGGAGTGTTTTCTACCCAATCCTCTTCCATAGCTCATGAAGCAGATCTTTTTAAATGCTTTCAAGTTGTCCCCGACAATCTTTCTAAAGCAAAAAGATTTGCATGTAATGATCTCTTAGTTTAAATGACCTCAAGGAAGTAATCATGCAGATGGCATCTAACAAAACACTTGAAACTTATGGTTTCCACTATGAATTTGATCTGGTCCTTTGGGATAATGTTGGACTAGATCTTCACAAAGTTTATTATGAAGTTGATTTATTCAACTCTTGGGGACCCATCATCAATCAAGGTAATAAATAGTTCATTCCAAAGGTTGGAGATCTTGAGCTTATTACTAATTAGAGGAGTACCACTCTTCTAAATGTCACTTATTAAATCATTGTTAAAAGACTTTGCCATTTAGGTGAGACATCTTACTTCCTCATTTTTATAAGTGAATAAACAAAGTTTATCCAACATAAATATATACTAGAAAATGTTATTGAAATTTTGGAGGGTATGGAATGGGCCTATCTCTAGTAAAAAAACCACATTTATGAAGATTAATTTTATAAAATCTTATGATAGGATTGAGTGACCCTTCCTCATTGTAATGCTTCAAGCTCTTGGATTTGGACCTCAGTTTATCTATGTTATTAATATGTTGTTTCAAATCACTTGAGCTTGTATCACCATTATTGGACTAAAATATCACACGTTTGGAATGTACATGTATATTAGGAAAGGTTGCCTCTTGGATCCCTCTCTCTATGTGTTTGTTGTAGAAGGGTTCATCTACATACTGGCCAATTACTATTCAAAAGGTTTGGTAAAAGTCATCTCTCCCGCAATCTAATAAAAAAATCATTAATGGGAAATCTTTGGATGATTATTTTCTTAGCTTTTTGCAAGAAGAAAACTTAGTCAAGAATGCGATGGAATTCATTGACATGTTTCTCCTTATGTTTGGTTCCTTTTTTTAGTGGAGAAATACTCAATGATACATATGATATCTCTCCCCCAAAGCTCCTTGGTTATATCAATGGAAATGGATTCATCTAGGTGTAAAATTTATATTTTTTGGCATTCCCTTTACTTTTTTGACTTCTCCATCTAAGTGTTGGCCATATGTCTCCAAAGGGTTGATAAAAATATTATCTATTGGATCACCAAACCTCTTTCATTATCAAAGAAGTTCCAAGTTAGTTCTAAAGTGTTGGCTACTACTCATATTTACTATTCTTATAGATAGGCTACTTCCAAAGTTTCCTATGGTAAATCGAAGAAGTTATTGAGATATTTCTTCTAGGAAAATTCAAAAGGCCATAAGGTTTTCCACATGTTTTCCTATGATATTTTTTATAGACCTAAGGATGTAGGGGGAATAGGGCTCATTGACATTAAGCTTCAAGGCTGTGACCTAAGTGTCAAGTGGATAATAGAAATCCTATAAGGGGATGAGGATTGAAAGGTTATATTTAGGCATTGCATTATCCAAGGAACTATTATTGGTAGAAAGGCATGGAAGGGACTTGATATGTAGAGTATCTGTCTTTCTCCTATATCAATAAAACTTGGTAGTACATTTTTTTATTAAAAGTATATGTAAATCTTGGGAATTGCTCAAACCCAATGTCATTTGGATAGGGGATGGTTTTAGAGATGGACTCTATCTCAATTCATATTCTCTTTGGTGGTATCACATTCTTAATTTTCACACTATCCCCATTTTCATGGTCCCCTAGATTAAGAGTCTTTGGATTTTTAGAGAAGGAATCAAGACTATAAGTGACATCTTATGCTATGTTTATTGTCTGTGGCTCTTGTGGGATATGATAAAAATTAAATACCAATATAAGAATGAGGATGTGGAGTCTATTATAAAATTCAGAACTCCATACCCTTATGTTTGTCTTCATAAGATCAGTGAAACTTCTAGAGACCCTTGGTGGAAAGATTCACAATGTCTTACAACTACTTATTTATGTCAATACAAACCCTAGATGGGTATCATCTTCTTACCCATCAACATATTCAGAGTGAAATCCTCAACCATGGTTGGAAGTTAACATCCATGTATATTTTTTGGACTCGAAGGCTTACCAATCTTTAGAAAGTCCATATTGTGCCTCAAAAAGCTCATTTTATCTGGTGTATACTCTACTAGGGCCTACTAGTTGGAAATCAACTCAAACACATGGGTGTTTCAAATGCCACTTGCATCACTTGTCAACAAGCTAAAACTATTAAACACCTTTTATAGTATATCCCCCATGCTCAGTCTACTTGGAAATCGATTCATACCCTTTTTCAACCTTTTTTTCTATAATTATTTACTTGGAAAATGGTACTTCTTGGGAACTCGACCTTGTTATTTTTAATAATGAAGCTATGGAAAGAGATTTTTTGGTGACTAATAAAGCTAATTTTATCTTTGATGTTTTAATTTCTCTTCAAGTGCAAGTGTATAAGGTTTGCTTTGAGATGGAGCACCTCCAAACTATTTTGGACCATGGGGGAGCATTCTGTGTGTTATTGGTCGGCTACCTTTAGATCCTCCTCACCATAATTCTCCTTATTAAGGTTGAGGCCAATGTTTTCATCATCATCTCCACTCGAGGAGTAGGTAGAGATCATCTCCCCATTTTTGTCAGCTTTCACCTCCCCATGGTGGTAGCGTGTTTGACTATCTTGAAAGTAATGGTGATAATAGTTTGGGTGATCCTCCCACAAATAAGCATTCACACTTGGATATTTCCATTTTTCACCCTCGATATACTCAAGAGAATAAAAAATGGAAACATAATGATGGGTGGGAACCTACACTTGATATAGTTGACCCTCCAAGCACTCATAGTTGGGGGGAGAGAAGCTTGATAGCCCTCTCCACCTCTTCTAGCCACTATGTTCATTATTGCTGCTTAGTTTCCTTATTCTTTGTGGTTGGTGGTCTTTGGTAAAGGGCTACTTGGTTTCATCACCTATTTGTTTCATTGAATCACATTTTTATTATGGTTATATCTATTATTCAATCTTAAATTTTATACTATTTTGGTGATATAATTTGTATTTTGTCTCAAGACTTTTTCTAACGCAATGTGACTCATATTCTAAAATGTGATTCCATCCTAAAATATTCTTATACAATAAATAATATTCTAATATAGTTCATTAATAAAAAAATACTTTTTGATCATAATAATTAAAAATATTATTTAGTATCCACAAACAAAGGTGATATGATGGAGGTTTATTGAATGAATCACATTTGGCCATTGTTTTGAGAGTTATTGGAAGTATTATATGCGAAAACATGAATTTTAGTGAGAGCATTTATTTTTCACAATATTGAACACTAAAGTGCATCTTCTTATTGTAACCATCATTATATATATTTTTCATTTTTAAATAAATTATATATATATATATACATTTCACTTAAAAAATTAGACGTATTATATAATATCCTAGCTAGAAAAATAAAAAGGATATCATTTACGTAAAAATATTGCAATGCATCTAGGTCTACAATCATTTTGGACAGTAACAATACTAAAAATAGGTAGATATTAACTAGCATGCACTAACTCCCAGTGTGTGTTGGTCATCATCGATCATCAAGTGGCTGGTCTCCATCAATCTTCACTAGCTTATGACTAACCATAGTTAAATTTGATGGTAACATCTACCTTTATTCTGACTGTTGAACAACCATCCCCCCATGGTCACCACCACTATCACTGCTAATTGACAATCACTGTAATGCTAACCAAAAATGATGACTGCACAAATGTCAATTAACTTGTCATGTGGCATGAAACTAGTGTGGCATGCGAATCATTCCATGGTGATGCCATATTATCATTCCCTAACACCCTGATAATCATGTCCTCTTAGCATTTCCTTAATATTTTATGGACCTATTATTAATCAGGTAATGCCAAGCCTAAAGTCCAGATAGATGTCCTTCACCATTCACTCGCTACTGGATCCAAGGTGGAGGGAGATAGCTCAAGAGAAGGTGATCAGAATAACGGTGGAGGATTCAGTGTTTAATCCTAGGTTTTGCACCAGTCAAACATCGAGGTAAATTTTAGGGCAAAGGTTTTATCATTTTGATAGAGTCATTCATCACATATTTGTAGGTTGTTTATATTTAAGGATGCATAAAATGTGCATATGACCCTACATAAAATGGCATAAACATAGAAGAGAAGTATCAAGATAACTACATCGAATAAAATGATCATGGTTCCTACCATCAAAACTGTGCACAACTATAAAGAACTATTAGGTTGGAAGTCATTCAAATGTCTTATCAACCAATTTAATAATTATCCAAGGTTTGCACATGCTTATCCTTCCATTTGATTTTGCTTGAGGGTTCCATATGCCCCTGTTTAATGTTACCCTTGCTTCTTTATAGACTGTGTCTTAACACATAGTTGTCTACATGATTGTGAACTGTGTTTATGAACTCTACATATCTTCAAACACTTAAATCTCTGTAAACACCTTAGAGAATGGGAAAGATGTTTATAACTAGTATTCTTTAGTTTCCACTTAGTTTACAAGTTATTATTCTCATAAGAAACATATACTCAATCCTCCTTTTCATAGGAAATAGAGTTGTGTTGTTCAAACACAAAATATCCTTTAACAGATTATCATTTTAAAGGATAAAAGAATGCAAAGCTCAATGTTACCTTATTAAAATGTGCATATGACCCTACATAAAACTTAATCCCTAACTTATTTATGACAGATTCATTCATATTTGTGAGTGGACATTGAATAAGCTGAAGAAGGAAATAAATTCCAAAGTTTTTTATAAATGTGAAATAATTGAATCCATAACTTATTAACACAAACAAAATCCAAAACATAAGAAGAAAGAATAGGTATGGGGGAAAAAGGAAAATGCTTCAGATAAGCACATTCATAGTGTGTTCATAAGCCTCATTTGCATAAGTTATTTAGATGAAAATAAAAAGAAAAGCATTGAAGATTTTATTAAATCCTTTAAAAGGACATGTCTTCAATTTACCTATACATACTGTTTCTTGGGCCTTGTTTCTCCTTGCCAAAGGCCTACTATACATAAGGTTAAGCTTACCTAGGATTTTATCTTTATTAATAAGTTATTTTTACACTATCTACAAAAAATGAAATTCCTTCTCGTATGTACATTTCCTTGTTGGAGGATCTTAATATATACTTTCAATATAGGGTGTCACTTTCATGAATAATGGTTGCCCTAATTATTCCATGACTATTACGTTACGTTGCCAACTAGTCAGATTGCCTTGACCACCGACACACCATTTTAATCTCGTGGTGACCTTTATGGTGATTTATATAAGAATTTCATTGGTAATGGTTAGTTTTTTAAAGCATATTCTTAACTTGTTTGAATGCAAGTTATTTTTTGTTGGAAACTGATACTATGAATGTTAATTGTTATAGATTTAAGATGGATGAGTGGGAATTAGATGATTGCCTCAAAGAACGTTATGATGAGACCAAAAAATGGTATGTATTTTGAGCTACTCTAATCAAACATGAATTTGAGTTGTAATATTTTTTGTTGATGCTAATCTGTTGTGACATGCATTGTATTAGGAGAAAAAGTTGGTCAGAAGTCATTATGTGCAAGTGCTCAGTTTAGACGTTCCCTTCACCCTCTCAAAGATTAAATGAGGAAGTTATATGGAGCATCAACAATTTTGGATGCTATTCCCACTATTATAAGATAACCATCCCCTACCCACGAATAACCAAGGGTATAATCCCAGTGCAAGATGAAATCATTACCAAATAAAGATGCAAACAAGGGGATAACACAGGTAATTTTATTGATGATCCATGTATTTTCAGTGCCTCATTTAATATTCCTACCACATATGTAAAATGATCAATATTTGGGAACCATGCATCCATTTTTTGATTCGTTACATCTTTTTTAATACTACATGAGGAGGGGGTGGAGAAGACCGAAGGTGAAGAGGGTGTCCTCAAAGTACCCAATGACTATTTCTCAAGAGATGTATGGGAACCTTTGGCTGCCCTTAATGTTTGATTACTCCTCATGTTAGATAATGTTTATTTCTTCCCACTTACAACAATCAAAATTAGAATACTTTTGACACACCATGCATTTTTATATGTTTTTTTTGTGTGTTTTAGTTAGAAGGGGTGGAGTGGAGCCACGTGGACGTGGCTAATAGTCACCTATATAATGAATTAATACCTAAAAATGTGCATATTTTTTACTCTCTCTTTCATTTTCCATGCTCAATAATTGTGAACCATACATCCTTATTTTTATATGTTATATATTTTATAATACTGCAGGAGGAGGGGGTGGTGCAAATTGTAGGTGAATAGGGTGTCATCGAAGTGTCTAATGACTATTTCTCAAGAGATGTATGGAACCTTTGTCTGCCCTTAATGTTTGATTTTTCCTCATGTTAAATAATGTTTCATTCTTCCCTCTTACAATAATCAACATTAGAATACTCTTGACACACCATGCATTTTTTTATGTTGTTTTTATTTTGTGTTTTAGTTTAAAGGGGTGGAGTGGAGCCACCTGGACGTGGTTGATAGTCACTTACATAATGAGTTCATGCCTAAAAATTTGTGTATTTTTTATAATCTCTTTCATTTGACATGCTCATATCCCCATGTTTGTTGTTCCATATATGTTTATAGTTGGACTCACATATATATGTCCAACTATGTGGCAGGAAGAGGTTGAGTCATATGACCTCGATGACAATGACGATGAGGATGTTGATGATGATGATGGTGATTGGATTACAAATGATTTGCAATCTAAAATGGAGGAGGAACAGAATGTTGTAAGAACATTTCATTATCTTTGATGATGTTATCTTATGTTTACGATTTTATGCTTTTAACATTTTTTTTTATGATATATTTTATTTATTACTTTATGCTTTTAATCTCGCATCACTTCCTTATTGAATGAAAGTATGCATGCAAGTAAAAAATCAAGGATTAGGGTATTACGAGGCAAAATGTGCACCTTTGTTTGTTGAGGCCATGTGACACATTTAGAGATGATGGTGGCCATCACTAGATTTTGGTCATGAGACAGAATTAACACTCACCATCACTAGATTCATGGTTGGCAACCCATTCTATGGAGGCCCTTTGGGTGTGCCAGAAGTGTGAAATATAAGCCTAAGGGAAGCAAAATCAACAAAAGGAAAACAAAAATGAGGCCAATTGACTATATCTTGAAAAATCATAGCATCAAAAAGAGAGATAGGTTAGAAAGATTGTGGCTAGCTAGGAAGGATGTGTCCGAGTTATGTTATCTTAGTGAGATAACCTTGAAGTCTATCAATGATGAGATGGGTTGATATGATTTGAGTAAAAACTTGGCATAGAGAAGGGAAGCCTGCATTTAGTGAAGAGAATATCATCAAAAAATGGAGTGAGAAGAGAATGGGTGGAGTAATAGACAGTTGCATGCAACAATGAACCTTAGGTTAAATTCATTATGTTCATTGGTTTTCACACAGTTAATGTTAATTTCAATTTAGCTTAGTCAATATTAACATTGATATTTCTACAACAATCACCATTAAAATTACAGAGGGATGACCCTCTATCCTATTCTAGTGATGACAATCACATTCCTTTGAGAGAAATGCATTTACAGAATGGTAGATATGTTCATCAGAGGGGTGTAATAAATGAAAGTGTGCATGATAGGTTGCCTAACAAATTGATATTGTACTTGTTATGATGACTACGTATTATATGCACTCTTCTTCATTCCCCCTACCTTTATTTTAACCATGCCATTACATATTTTGATAGTGTTGTATATTGTTATTGCATATAGTCTTTGGGTGGAGACAAGTTGGCACAATCATAGGCATGGATGGACCATGTTTAGGAGGTATGATAGTTACTTCTTCTTTACCAAAACTAACAAGTTTATTCTTCATGATGTTGTCTTATTCTTGCATTTTATCATGATTTCTAAACTACACATTTTCAAATGTAAGTGTCCAAGGTGACATGCATATACCTGCATTCATGTGGTTGATCACTTCCACTTATTTGTCCATTTCCAAAGGCCTAATGGCCAGGACATGAACATTGATATTGCCTTGCAGCTACTGCCTTATACACTATTATTTATATACATACATTTTGGCATAATATGTATGATGTGTGGTCAAACATATTATTTGGATAGGAGATTTAAATACAAGTGTTTCATTTTTGGTTTGTGCTAGATACGTAGTTGTTTGTTTATGTACGATTTAAGCAATGGTTTGGTGGTTAATTGGCATTTACTGATGTATTGTACAATCATGCATGGTTCAATGATGCAATGTTTTTCCCATTTACTCATCATATATATTTTACATGTATGGTATGTGATGTTTTTAACTAGAGATCTATCATCTTCACATGTATACCTTATTCTTCTTTCATTCTTTCACATGTTGGTGACAAAGTGCATATGTTTGCATGTCTCTATGTCTATCTAAGACTAACCATGGTGAGAAAGCATGTAATATAATATTTGTATGCATGTCTTGTCTCTCTAACATTCCTTTGTCTCATATCATGTGTTTGTCTATTCAGTAAATTGACACAACTATCGATGTCTATGGCCTACGGTTTGAGGCAGGGGAGGAGGGGTGAGAAGGAATGGGGAAACACTCCAATACATCAGAATGACCATGCCAAAGGTAAATATTTCATACTCCAATATAATGATTTCATTATTTTCTTTTAATTTAGAAAACTCTTTGTGTGTAAATAAATTATTTTGTAATATAAAAAATTTGGATGCAAGGGCAGAGACTATGTAATCCATGCAATCGAAACATGAAGGAATAGTTGCCATACATGAGCAGTAGATATAGATTTTGAGACCAGAGTTTGATATCTTATTTTCACAAGCCAATGGTATTCTCCTAATAGACGTGGTATTCCATACATGAAAAATGATATTTAGTTGTGTGCAATGACTTATGTGTCTAGTATTACATGATGTATGCTTATGACTTTTGATGGAAATCAATTGAAACACATGCTTATTCATAGTTTAATATACAAAATCGATGTTTATTTGCCACTAGTTGCTTACTTCATCTTGTGTATTTAATTTTTTTATGAATGAATGAATGTTGTGTTCAGAATTTCTATAGGAGAATGTTAAGAGACCTAGAAAAGTATGGCAAATGGTTATTTACTAATATATTTTGACTCCAATTCATGTATAAATGTTTTTTCATGTTATTTGATCACAATACAATGGTTTTATAATGAGTTCCAAGTGATTTGAGGTTTTATAATGTCCAATAAGTTCATTTATAAGTTCACTGTGTATAATGATCTCAATACGTGCTTCACCTTATTCACAAACGTCTTTAGATGACTGTAGTTGGCAGTGAGAAAGAATTTAGTGTTAGGGGTATTGATATAGCATGTAAATGGTGTAGATATATCCAAATGAGTAACAAATGTTCTTAGGTTTTAATCCCAAGAGAAAATATTTTAAATCCTCAACTAATGGAGAAAAGCTTCTTGTTTGGATAAACAAAGAACACAAAGACTATATTTCTTGTGCAAAGGTAATGTAATTGATTATCAAAGAATGAAAGAAGGTTGGGTGACAACTAGTTTATGATGATTTTTGTGTTTTAGGTAAGTAAACACATGTTTTCTATTGGTATTTCAAATATTTATCAGATTAGCATCAAATTCTTTGAGTTGGTTTCATAATATTTTAAGATGACTAAAGGACTCAGTCTTGCATACCCTGTGTGTTATCAAATTGTGTCTTGAACACTAAGTGAGGAGAAGATTCTATTTGGTGGGCTAGTGGAATGTGTGGATAATTAGTAACATGTTATAACATTTATTTAAGAGTCTTTGAACATTATATTTGGTCATTCTGTTAAAGGATATTCTATGTTTGAATAATACAACTCTATTCCCTATGAAAAAGAAGACTAAGTATGTGTTTCTTATGAAAGAACAACTTGTAAACTAAGTGTAAAATCAAGAATAATGTTTATAAACATATTTACCATTATATAAGGTGTTTGAAGAGATTTGAGTGTTTGAATTTGTGTAGATTTCATAAGCATAGATCACA
The DNA here is from genome assembly GCA_037957365.1 of Torreya grandis. Lineage (NCBI taxonomy): Eukaryota > Viridiplantae > Streptophyta > Pinopsida > Cupressales > Taxaceae > Torreya > Torreya grandis. The sequence goes on from JARHVA010001331.1 coordinate 2,907,363, forward strand.
ATCATGAAGACCACTGTGTGTTAAGACACATTTTATAGAGAAGCAAGGGTAACCTTGAATAGGGGCATACAAAACCCTCAAACAGAATGATACAGAAGGATAAGCCTTTATAAAAGTTAGACAATTATTAAATTGGTTTAAAATCCCTTTGAATGGCTTACAAAATAATAGTTATTTATAATTGTGCACAGTTATGAAGACCATTATATCTATATACACAGTCAATCAAACCTTGGAGACAACATATAATCAAAGGTAATGGAGTGAGGTTCCAATGCTTGGAAAAGATGTATTGAATTAATATTAGCCTACAAAAATCTTTACAATTTTTTAAAAGTCTCTACAAACCTTGGAATTCAACTTTTACCCTTCTCATATCATGTAGACTATAAATAACCTTGTCTTAGGGTTTTAATGGAAAAATGAGTATTATGGGAGAACGAACTGGTTAGAAGAGGATACTCAATCATGTTTTGATGTCTTCATTAGGAATGAAGAGGATAGAGATGCCTTTAAGGTCTAGTTTAAGGTCATACAACTATGGATTAGAAAGTTAAGAACTACAAATTTAAAGGCCACAATGGCTTCCACATATAGGAATTTGGTGGCTCAGTATGTGTGGTTGTCTAGGTGAGTAGGATTCTATCTTCATAGGTGTCCATGTAATAGAAACTATATTAAATATTGATAGGGTTCCTAGGTGACTCAGATGGATGGGAGATTTATCTCCACATGATATAGTGGTGATGTTAGCCTAGTTGATTGTAGATCCAAAAACATGTACCAGTTCTAGGTTGGGGAGTGAATATCAAAGATTGTAGACTTGTATAGTATTGGAATCTAAAATGATATAATTTTTTCTAGACATGTTTTAACTTTTTCATGTTAAGGGATGTGTTAGGAATATAAAAGTCAACATGTTAATGTTCAATAAACCTATCTCAAATTCTAGGGGGTACGTTAGATAATGAAGTTAAGGTGTGGCCTGAACATATAAATAGACCAAGTAAAATGTAAATATTTACAATCATATTGATAAGCATTTCCACAGCTCATGCAACACTCATCTAGTTTTTTACGCTAAATCTAAATTTTACCATTGACAGTGCACAAGCTCTGTACATGTCATCCAAATATTCACAATCCTATTGATAAGCATATAGGCTATGCCATCATGGATTTGAAAGTCCCTAAAGTGGATTCCTAACCTATTTTTGTAGCTTCTTCTAATCACGTGGCTTATTTTTATTTTAAATATAAACTGAGTAAAAATGGGTGGTAATTACATAGTTTATAGGCATTTTTGGAGCCATGAAAATTTTCTATTAATTGCAAACTTGCTTGATCCTATAACATATAGGCTAGATTATACATGAATGTTTATAAAAGATGGTATGTATGTCCTAAATGCATAAAGATGGTGTGTATGTTTTGAATGCATGCAGGCTTGGTTTTCCTGAGACCTAATTATTTGGTTCTACAAAATGTTGGTTGTTTGGAAAAATTTTAGAAGCAATTGAGTGATTTGTTAAAATAAAGGGTAACATTTTAGGATTTTATGAAGCTATAGTGAAATAAACTATAGATGTATAGTTAAGTTGATTGGTACTTCTATATATTGCTTGTTGCATCAATTATCTTCTTTATAAATTGCATTAATATTCAAAGGTCCAAGTGTGCCTTGAATAGGTCTTTGTGTTTCTATTTTCAAAGATGAAAATATTGGGCCTTTTGATCCCCATAGAGAACTCTTATTATCTATTTGACTTCAGCAGAAACTAAATAGTTTGGAAGCAATGAAAATTATTCAAATGATGAAGGGGATGTTTATGACTCTAGACAAGTAGATATTAGATATTCTAGTGGAAGATCCATTATTGACAATGAAATCCATGGTCTTGATGCTACAAATATTCACTTAGATAATAGTCTATTAAGGTATTATCAACCACAAGATCATTTATATGATTTGGCACATCGACCTACTATAGCAAAGTGAAACATGTTTTGTGAGGAGTATGTGATTTTAGAATGCTTAGACAGTGAAACTAAGGTATGCCATTTGGATTAACTATAACTTACATGTTTGTTTAGCTAAATTTTATATTTAGTAATGAACAGATGAAAGTTATAAAAATACTCACTTTACTTGGTAGGATTCAACCAAAATGGAAAAATATTCTACCAAATTAGTTTCAATCCCAAATTTCATTGGAGGTGCTTATGATCTAGAACTACATTATACTAAATATGAAGCTATTCAATGGGGTTGAATCCATTTCTACTGTCAGATGAACATTCCAATGAGTTTAGATACTTGATTGGGGAGATATAAGAGGTGTTGGAGCTATAATTCAATCACTAGAGGATCAATATGATGTTAGTACCTCTAAAGAACAATGTGAAATGCAATATTTATTTGAATAAATTGAATATGTCAACCCTACCAAACTATAACTTGAAATCTTGTCCAAACCTACAAATTAACACAAATATCAAAATTTTCATGGCCTCAAGGGAATTTCAAAGATATTGTTTTATTCATAATAATCCAATACTATTCAAGGACATGAAAACATAGAATCATTTCTTTCTTCATTAATTTGATCATCAAAACATTACATGATCAAAACATCAAACATTATTATAGACAAATAAATATGTACTTTATTTAGCAATAATTATGTAATACACAAACAAATATGTACTTTCTTTAACAATAAATTAAACATGTTGAAACATAACTGATTACAAGACTAAACATTATATATCAATATTGAAAGATATTTTTATAAAATTGTTATATTAACTTTTAGAACCATCACTTTCATCTGATGGATTGTAGTCACCATTGCATTCATCCTCTACAACATGTGTTTAAAAAATAATTATTCTTTTCTTAAAATACTTCGGCCCAGTTGGATGAGATGAAAATCTATGTTGTGGGAGATTATATATCTCTTCCAAAATGTTACATATGTATGCATTAGACAAATATTAAAGGCCTAAAAGATGTTATTCTAAATTCTATATAGTATAAAATGCACTCAGAATGGTAGTTTGGCACCAATGAATATATTCTATACTTGATTTAGATGCACATAGACATCTGGATCATTAGACACCTTAATTGGCAATAAATTCTCCAAGAAGGGCCTCAGATAGGTTATAATGAAACCAAGATTACCCTATGCATCAAGAAAAATTGCATCATCATGTGGCCATTCATATGACCACTGTATGTAGAGATCATGATTGGGCCTGTCTATGAATGTCATGTATTCATAGCTCACTATTGGAATCTAGTATGATGGATATGCCATGTTGTAGTGAAGGAGAACATTAACCCATCACAATCCATTAGGATACTTGAAATTTTTTGTGCTTTCAATCCCCATCTAATTGATGGAACTAGCCACCACACATGAGATTTCATGCAATGTTTATCATTCCACATTTAACTCCTCAAGTATATTTGATTTTTTTCATATTAATTTATGGAATTCCTCTCATGTTTTGACAACACTCCCCATGTAGTATTGATTCCACCTACAACACAATTATAGAAATTAATTAGTGATAATTTCCAAAAATAATTCACAAATTGTGGTTAATCATTTTACATGTAGTTAATCAACATAGGAAAATGTTTTGTGGACTTTGGTAAAAACTAATGTAATTTCAAATGCATAAGAGAATGAAAATGAAATGAAATTTCATGAATTAATTATATTTTAACTACCTACATACATGTAACTAACAAGTAAATAAAAGAGAAGAAGCTACCATGTCAAGTGATGCAAGAACATCAAGCTAGAAAACATTATTTTTGAGTTTTGGCAATAGGAGGTAAAAAGTTGGTCAAATTTGAGTGTCAATGTTTGTGAGCGAGCTTCTTATTTTTGACCCAAACATCCATTTTTTATTGACATGGAAAGTGTTAAATCCCAATATTGGTTTGCCTGATCTTCTATTATTAGGTCACTATTGCTTGATCAAAACTGCTTCTATTGATTGTTGACTACTCCAAGGCACATATTTGTTTTTTAACATTTTTTCAAGAGGTAAGTTGAACACCGACTCTTTTTTATTTCTGCACTTTATTTGACTTATAACTTAACATTGTTTGACTATTATACTTACTTTAACCAAAGATTAATGCTACTTTAATTTCTATATAAGTTGTTGCAGTAAGGTTGGCTAGAATAAAGTCAGTTATTGTGTTAAATGCTAAATTATAATAAATATTATTATCCTAATTTGATCAAACATTCACTTCTGGTATGGTTGTATTATTTATGAAGTCCTCACCCATATGTTTGATTATCAAGAAAAGAGGATTTTACTTTGTAACTACCAAGCAACCAACAGTGAAACTGGTTGCATAGGCAGTTGTGCATTAGTTTTTGGGTAGAGGAGAGAGAGGAGAGACAAGAAGAGGTCTCCAAGGAGGGGGAGGAAAGGTGAGAATGAGAAAATGATCAAGAACCCTCAAGAAAGGTGACCATGTCCATTGATGGATTGTGTTGTAATGAAATGTCGAATGAATTAATATAGATAAGTTGAGCATTGAGTTGTGTCTTTTACAAGATTTATGGATTGTTTTTTATATGTATTCACATTATTTCAAGTGAGCCTTAAATTCCATATATATATATATAGACTCTATATATGTATGTCTACAAGTTTAGAGAAGGTTGTAATTACAGTCAAGAAGGAAAATATTAAACAAGTGTTTTAGAAGAAAGAAATAAGAAACACTCATTGCGCAACATTGTTAGGATCATATAGACTCTTGGATAGTTGACCAAACATTACATGTTAAACATGAAATATACTAAGAGGGGGGTGAATCAGTATATTATATATCTTATACTTAATCTGATTTCTTTTCTTTAACTACTTAATCACACATTCAAGATATGTAATAAAACTGAAACAATAGTATGCACCACACAAGAGAGAGAGAGAGAGAGAGAGAGAGAGAGAGAGAGAGAGAGAGAGAGAGAGAGAGAGAGAGAGAGAGAGAGAGAGAGAGAGAGAGAGAGAGAGAGAGAGAGAGAGAGAGAGAGAGAGAGAGAGAGACCAAATTTTTACATGGAAACCCAAAGTAGGAAAAACCAAACAGAAAAATCTCAAGTATATGAATGAGCACCAACTCAAATTACAAAGTTCACAAGAACTAACTTGCAGGAGCACTAACCCCTTTGACGAACACCATCACAACAAATATTTGTGAACACCAACCCACAGGAGCACTAACCCCTTGCAAATATTTGTGAGCACCAACCCACAAGAGCACCAACCCCTCTTGTGTATAAAACACAACTATCTCTCAATGTTGCTTACTCAACAAATGATAGAACTCTACAATATCTCTTACTTTTCTCTCTTAGAAAACAAATACAAACCATGCACACTCTTGCATATATCAAATGGCTTCTCAAGCCTTTATTTATAGCTTTCCAAATGAACTTTGGCATTCACCCTTTGTGACCCTTCAATCCTCATGGAAAATGGTTCCAAACTTACATGACCCTTCATATCCTTGCATTTGAAAAGTCATATGGTGACCCTTCATAAGCAACTGCATCCTTTCCTCTTTGATCTTTATCTTGGTGACTTTTCATAATCCTCAAAGTGTCCCTTTTTGTAAAAATGCACCATACCCTCTTTTATCTTCACATGGTGAATTTTGGAATTCCTCAAGATGACTCTTTATGAGAAAATGCATCCCATTCCTCTTTTGTCTTTACCTCGTGACTCTTTGACTTCTCCATGGGTCATCTTTTGACTTATATGCAACCAAAAATATATTCGTTAATATTAAATAAATATTAACACACATTAGCCAAGATATGACCATTAAAAATATCATTAAATGCAATGGGGCATTTATCACCAATAATGCTAGACCTTTGACATCAATGATAATATTTCCAACAATATCCCCCTTTGTCATTGATGGTAACCTCAAACTGAAACTACCACATCTTAAAAATTGCACATACTACCATCTGAAAAACATATAGTAACTCCCCCTTACTGCATCAGCCTGTATCTATTCCCTGTACCTATTCCATGTACTTGTTTCTATACATGTACCTATACATGTATCTATTCTTCTCCCCGTTTGACATCAATGATGAAGGGCTTACATGGAGCTAACACTTAGCTCCCCCTCAACTGATGTTGATCCTCAATAACATGAAGTAAAAGAAATTACTCCCAACTTCTCCCATAGATACTCAAATGTGTCTTTTGGTAGTGCCTTTGTGAAAATATCTGTAATCTGCTATGTAATATTGATATATTCCATCTTAACCTGTCGATCTATAACCTGCTCTCTCAAGAAGTGATATCTAATGGGAATATGTTTTGTTCTTGAATGCATCACTAGATTCTTCAAAATATTAATAACACTTGTGTTGTCATAAAAAATAGAAATATGTTTATCATATGTTACCTTGATATCTTCCAAAGTTTGCTTCATCTAAAGCTATTGAGTACAACACAATACTGCTGCGATATGTTCTACTTCAGCTATAGAAAGTGATACTAAATTTTGCTTCTTGCTTAGCCATGATACTAAGCTATCACCAAGGAGAAAAGCTCCTCCACTTGTACTCTTTCTATCGTCCAAGCACCCTGCCCAATATGAATCTATATAAGCAACCAAAGTGAAATCTCTGTCTGTGGGATACCACAATCCATAATTTAATGTCCCCTTGATATATCTTAATATTCTTTTCACCAACTGCACATGACTATATTTTGGAGCTGACTAATATCATGCAACCATACCTATTGCATGCATGATGTCTGGCCTTGATGTTGTCAAATATAAAATACTACCAATCATAGTTCTATACAAAGATTGATCTATAATAGGTGAATCTTCATCCTTGCTCACTTTATTTTCTATACACATTGGTGTGCCAACTGGTGCACAATCCTCAAAACCAAATTTCTTCAACATTTCCTTGGCATATTTACTTTAAGATATAAAAATTCCTTTATCTGACTGAAATATTTGCAACCCTAAGAAAAATGACAATTCTCCAAGCATAGACATCTCAAATTCTTTTTGCTTATTATCAAAAAATTCTTTTGTCATATTTTCAATGTTTCCTCCAAAAATGATGTCATCAATATATGCCACAATAATAAATTGATGCTTACCTTCTATTTTGATGTAGAGATTACTGTCAGCAAATCCTCTCTTGAAACCTTGATCCTGTAGGTACTTATCAAGTCTTGCATACCAAGCTCTGGGAGCTTGTTTCAATCCATACAATGCTTTCTTCAATCTGCATACATGGCTACTAATGTTTGAGAGAATAAATCCCTTAAGCTACCCAATATAGACCTCTTCTTCTATATTTCTGTTTAGAAATAAAAATTTGACATCCATCTGAAACACTTTGAAATTTTTAAACACTACATATGCAAGAAACATTCTAATAGCCTCTATCCTTGCCACTGGTGCAAAAGTTTCTTCAAAATCTATTACCTCAATTTGAGCATATCTTTTACATACTAATCTTGCTTTATTACCGATCACTTCTCCATTTTCATTCAACTTATTTCTATAAACCCATTTTGTTCCTATCACATTATGATCTTTTGGTCTAGGCACTAATTCCCAAGTATCATTTTTTCTATTTGATTTAATTCTTCGTCAATTACCTTAACCCAATGCTTATCATGTCTATCTTCTAAAAAAGTTCTAGGATAAATTTTGGATATAAAAGAGAAATTAACTTGCTCAGATTAACTTACCATCATTCTTCTGGTGTGAATTCCTTCATTTATGTCCTCGATGTCACTTTCATTATGATTTCTCTAGACATATTTGGATGGGGTTTTGGTGTCATTTTTATCCTTCTTCTCATCTTCATCTAATTCTTCAAAACCTTCCTTTTTAATGATTTTAGGAATGTCTACTGGATCACTAATTCTTTGTGTTCCATCTTCTTCTATCTTGACACTTGAACTTTCAACAATTTTCTTGGTTCTTTTGTTATAACATTTATAATCTTTAATTTTGAAAGAATAAACAAGAAACATACCTTCATCTGCTTTGGATTCAAACTCACCAAGTTTTTCATCAATTTTATTTATGAAGCATCTATTGCCAAAAACTCTGAAATAATCAACTATTACTGATTTATCTTCCCATAGCTCATAAGGAGTCTTGTCACTATTGACTCTCAATAATGATTTATTATAAATATGCACTAGTGTAGCAACTGCCTCCCTCCAATATTTATCTGGTATCTTGGATTCATTTATCATTGTCCTCACCATCTCCTAAACTATTTTGTTTCTTTGCTCAACTACTCTATTTTGCTATGGAGTTTTGGCTGTTGAATAATGTCTCTTTATTCCATGGTCTTCACAAAACTCAATAAATTGGTTTGACAAGAATTCTCCTCCTCGATTTGATCTTAGACAATCTTTAAATTGGTTCAATTCTCAATTAATGCTTTGAATGCTTTGAAATGTCTGAAAGCTTCTGATTTTTTTTTTAATATTAACCAAGTCATCGTGAAAAATCATCAATAAGCAACATAAAATATTTCTCACCTTGAGTACTTTGAGTTCTCATAGGTCCACACAGATCAGTGTGAACAAGTTTTAACATCTGAGTAGTCAAGTACTCTTTTGTTTTGAATTGCCTTCTAGCCTGCTTCCCATACTGACAAGGTTCACAAAGCATGTCGGATAGCTTTGTAATTTTTAGAAGATTTTTGACTGCTTGCTTCTTCCTGATGTTGACAAGATTTTCAAAATTTATATGTCTCATTTTTCTATGCCATATCCAACTTTCTTCAATTTGACTCAAACAACATCTTTGTCCTTTAAATGTTTGATAACATATACAAATGATTGCCTGTTCTCTGAGCATCTGCAACCAACACATCTAAATATTTTATCTTAATTTCACAACTTTATGCATAAAAATTTAGTGTATTCCCCTTATCACACATTTGACTTACACTCAAAATATTATGCTTAAGACCTTCTACATAAAATATTTTTAATTTTAGTTCTACCATTATCTAAACTCCGTGTACCTTTTCTGACAATTATGGCAGTAGTATTTATCTCTGAATTTCACTATGCCACCATTGATGTTCTTCAAGGTTATGAACTTGATTTTGTTTCCTGTCATGTGCCTCAAACATACACTTTCAATGAACCATGGTTTTTCTTCATTTCTTGCATGCAAATCTGTCTATACCAATATAGATTTTTTAGGTTGTTTCTTCTGCCATGAACCTATCTAAACTTTCTTCTTGATGAATGGAGACTTGAAACTCTAGTCCTTAACTGACTCAAACATGCTTCTATAGTACCGAGTTATGTGATTGAAGTTGTTGCACTTGTAACATATTATGGCATCTTCATTAAAGCCTACTAGAGGAGCAAAAGAGTTGTGGCTTCTGTTTGACTCTGCATGACTTTCCTTCTTATTTCTAAAATTGTTAGCCCTTTTAGACATTCTATTTTCTTATGACCATATCCATTAAAATAAAAATAGTAACCATAAATATAGGACATGTTTGTGTATCTCTAACTCAATTGCCTTTTGTAGCTCTACTTCCTCTAGCCTTCTTTGTTTGAGATGTCCTTTGTATTCTTAACGTCTTCCCTTTTTATTTCCTCTTTTTTAAGATCTTCATCATAGATCTTTCCTTTTCCTTGTCTATGAAAGTAGTGGCCTCCCCTTTCTCTTTTTCAAATCTGATACCTATCTTATCTAGCATTGATCTTTGACTTTCTAATATCTTATTCAACATATTAGTGTTATTCTTAAATTTTGAATCATTGGCTGCTCTATCATTGATTTATTTATTTAATGTCAAGATCTACTTTTAAAGAAGCAATTTCAATAGCATACCTTTCACATTCTTTACTTACTTTTGGCAACTGTGTTGTTAGATCTTCTTCATTCTTCTTGGCTTCTTCAAAGTGTGCTTATAGATCTTTAATTATTTCCTTTGACTCTTTTTCATTTTTATTGATCTGAAGCTTTAATCTTTGATTCTTATTTTCAAAAGATTTTAATTCTTATAAGGCACAAATGAGTTCTCCTTCCAGATTTACTTTGGCTTCATCATGTTCTTATTCTTGATCATCTATATTTTTACTTATAGAGTCATCTTCATGTATGGACATGAATAGAATCTCTTCTTCTTCTGAATCACTGACTCCACTATCTTCGGCTGAGCTAGGATCTTTAGAGTAAAAACTCTTCTTCTCGAATCCCTTCTTTAATTTTCTTTTGAAATTCTTTTTGTATGTAGACTTTCCTTCTTCATTGTCACCATTGCCCTTATCTGGGCACTTAACTACAAAATGTCTAATCTTTCCACAATTAAAATATTTAAAAGGTAATTTTTCTTGATATTTATCTATGCCCTTTTTCAGCATGTGAATGAATAGAGATCCATTGTCATCTTTATCATCACTAGAACTATCACTTGATTCTTGAATCTTTGCCTTCTCTTTCTTTGATGTCTTGAAAGTAACTTTTCTCTTTTAGGGGTTTTCTTTTTTGGTCCGCATCTCATATGCCATAAGAATACCATATAGCTCATCCATCTTTAATTTGGATAAATTCTTCATCTCTTCAATTTCCAAAACTTTTGCATCATATCTCAATGGTAGAGATCTCAAACCTTTTTGTACCACAATTGATTCTTCTAACTTTTCTCCAAGACCTTACATCTGATTAACCATTTGATCAACCTGTAAAAGATAACTTGTTATATTTTCTTCCTCTTCCATCTTCAAACTCTTAAACTATCTTATGAAAGTCCTAAGCTTAGCTTGCTGAACCTTTCCATCACCTTTGTAAATATTCTCAAGTTTTACCCAAGTTTCATGATCAGATTTATATTGCATAACTTTAACAAATTTTGATTCACATAAACCACATAAAATAACATTTAAAGATTTAACATTATTTTTATTTGCCTTCTTTTCTACCAGAGTAGTTACAAGTGTGTATGGCTTTTCATATTCCTCCACCACTACTTGCCAAATGTCAAATCCAAGGGCCATCAAATAAGTCTTCATCCTTATGCTCCAAAAAGCTTAATTTTTTCCATAAAAAAAGGTGCATTATTTATATAAAAACCTTCATGTGATCCAACCATCGTGCTTTCCTAATATGCCTTCAAGTTGTAAATTTTTTTCCAAAGGAACCTACTCTAATACCAATTGGTAAGCATGAAATATACTGAGAGGGCAGGTGAATCAGTATATTATATATCTTATACTTAATCTTTATTTTATTTAACCACTTAATCACACATTCAAGATATGCAATAAAACTAAAATAATAATATGCACCAGAGAGATAGAGACACCAAATTTTTACATGGAAACCCAAAGTGGAAAAAACCATGGAGAACAATCTCAAGTATATGAATGAGCACCAACTCAAATTACAAAGTTCTCAAGCACTAACTTGCAAGAGCACCAACCCCTTTGCTGAGCACCAACACAAAAACTATTTGTGAGCACCAACCCAAAGGAGCACCAACCCCTCTTGTGTATAAAACACAACTATCTCTCAATGTTGCTTACTCAATAAATGATAGAACTCTATAATATATCCTGATTTTATCTCATTAAAAAAAAATACAAACCATGTACACTCTACATATATCAAATGGCTTCTCAAGCCTTTATTTATAGCTTTCCAAATGACCTTTGGCATTCACCCTGTGTGACCCTTCAATCCTCATGGAAAATGGCACCAAAACTTGTATGACCCTTCGTATCCTTGCATTTGAAAAGTCATATGGTGACCCTTCATAAGCAAATGCATCCTTTCCTCTTTTGTCTTTATCTTGGTGACTTTTCATATTGCTCAAAGTGTCCCTTCATGGAAAAATGTGTCATACCCTCTTTTATCTTCACATGGTGACTCTTGGAATTTTTTCAAGATGACTCTTCATGAGAAAATGCATCCCATTCCTCTTTTGTCTTTACCCCATGAATCTTTGACTTCTCCGTGGACCTTTTGACTTATATGCAACCAAAAATATATTTGTTAATATTAAATAAATATTAACACACATTAGCCAAGATATGACCATTAAAAACATCATTAAATGCAATGGGGCCTTTATCACTAATAATTCTAGACCTTTGACATCAATGAAAATATTTCCAACATTACAAAGCGATAAAATCCTTAAGGATACAATTCCCTTTTGAATACCCTATTCATAATTTGTAACAAGCTAAGGTATGACCCTATAATAGTGCCTAAGAATTTGGTGGAGAGAAAATCCTTGTGTGGTAAGTTGATATTATGTGGATTAGAGAAATTTAGATTACACAATGGAATTATTGATCAAAAGGTAAATATTTGGATAATTATACAGTACACAATTTTGGGATAACAAGACCCCCATTTTATAGTCATAAGACATTGTTCACAATTAAACAAGAAGAGAGGAATGTGTGCCTAGAACCAAAGAATGAGGGAGGAGTATTAGAGAATTAATAGGAGAATGAGGATAGTTTGGATTGTGTTCTTTGGTTTTGGAACCTTGTACAAAATAAATATAACCCTTAAAACATGTCACAAGCCTTTGTAATTCAAGACCCTATTTTCATAGCCATTGTGAGTGATTAGCAAATGGAGTGGATGAAGTTACTTTGTAAATTATGTTTAAAAATAAAAATAGATGTGTAATGAGGTTGAAATGATTAATTAAGGTTATTTAAAGATATGGACCACCTTTAAATGGCACTAGTTGGCTGGAACCCTATTTTACCCCTATCAAAGGACCTAAAACAATGTAAGCACTCAAATTAGAAGATTGTCAAGGATTGACTAATGAGAATGGAATATTAGTAAGGTAAAATGGTGTATGGAAATACCCAAGGTTGACATTAAAATCTGATAATAACTTTAAATGCATGAAATATAAACAAGGATTACTAGGACTTTTAGATAATGGTTCAAAGACTCAAAATTTTGTGTATAGCAAGATATAAGATTATGGGGGTTGTATGAGAACAAATAAATATTTGGAGAGTTGATTATAATTGGTAAAAACCTTGATAAGGTCCCAGAATGGATTGAAATAATATCCAATAAAATATATTGTATTTTTTTACTCCTCAACCTGAGTACAGACCTTACATAGGGTTTCTTGGCAAAATATACATTTAGGTACTTAGCAAAGGAGTTGAAAACTCAAATTTTGTAGGAAGCTTGGAATTACCATTCCATAGGTGAATCACATGGTTCTTGGGATATTTGGCATGTGTGGAGACTGGGATAAGGGAAACTCAGGGTTGTAGAGCTGAAGACCTAATGTCAGACCTAATTGGGGAATGTTTGAACTAGAAAGCACATTTTCATGGGTTTTTCAGGTTCTAAGATTGAGCACAGAGTTCAAGAAGGATAAAGAGTGATATCATATGAAATTATTTTTCCAAAGTGAGTTATGGAGTGTCCTAGGAAAGGAGGTTTATCCAAAAAAATGCTACAAGCCTTGTGTAATCTTTATGAACTTGAGGTATAAAATGGAATGATGAGTTAGGAAGGAACACTTAAAAGGATCCAAGATAAGTTAAATAGGGTAATATGAGATCATCTATGACAATATGACACATTCCTAAGAGTTTCCTCAAAGATTGATGTTTTAAATCTATGAGATACACCTAATGGAGAGCTAGTAGTTGAATAATAAGGAGAGACCAGTGTTAAGAAGTGAGTCAAGAGTGGATGCTAGTGACATGATAGATGCCTAATGAATTCAAGAAGTGTATTTAACATGTATAAGGGAAAGTATATCAAGAATAAGGCCACTATCCCAAGAACCAAGGAAAAATTATGAGAAGATGGAACCTTGAAGGACAAACATAGCATTGAATAAGTTCTCAAATAATACCATAGCCAATTAAGGGAATATTTGGTGATTTATCCACTTTACCTCTGCATCACTAGTGGGAACATGATTGGTTGGTTCCCTATCAAGGTAACTCATTACGTAATTGGTTAAATTCTAATTTAAGTGACTCTTAAGAAAATGATTGATATGATCTTGGTGAAGGTACGTCATGGGAGAAATGATTGATTGGATCCCATTCTAGGTACTCGATGGAAAATGTATGGATTGTAAACTTTATATGGAACAATGTGTGATATGGCTTAGATATATGTTATATTTCATAATCTATACTCAAATTACTATTTCCTTACAACACTAAATGTCAGTAGTTTAGTGTCTATCTTTATATTCCCTATACCTATTGGGTATTGATTACCATGTTGTGTGATTTATGTGAAAGTACAAGTAATCACGGAATTATTGTCTTGTATTTTTTCATCTTGAATAACTATCCTGGTGGAACAATCCATAATAAAAGAGAATTTTCATGGTGAAGAATTGGCTACAAAAACTTCTAAATCTATTCAAAATGACCAACACAATGGCAAAAGTCTATCAAAAAAAAAATTCAATGAGGAGTAGTGTGTGTTAAGAAGAAAGGTGATTCACCTCTTTATAATCAAGTGGTTTATTTCTTCTTTATATATATTTTTCACTTTTTTATTAAATCTTTGTAGGATACAATTCAAATTTTGTAATATCCATATCCAATAAATTCTCCCACCTTACTTAGGCCATATCTAAATATTGTTACATATCTAAGGTGCATTTAGTTTATATCCAACATGGGAAAATGTGATCAAGAGAGCAAGAGAGTATCTATTAACATAATTTACATGCCTTAGAGGACTTTCCTTAACTCAATCATCGACTCTACTATATGGGCATGAGGTTAAATTAGTGATCCTGAAATACATTTTTGTTTGATTATTGTAGGTGATTTATGATTTTTAGATACTAGTATAAGACACGTATTTTGTTTCATTTGTATGGACACTCTCATAATGGTAACAATTATGTTACCAAAAGAGTGGTTGGTGATGATGTACATTATATTACTATTTTTGGGCATTGATTGAATTTTTTCTTGATCCTCCAATGGGTAATATTTTCTTGCATTTGATTATCTTAGTTCATCCTAGTCCCCTACAGGGTACTCTATTTACATTTAAGCGGTGACATGAGGGACTCACAGAGAGCTTGGGTAAAAAGAATATTCCAACTAAGGGATAAAGGATGACCACCATCACAAAAGTAATATAATTGAAGATGACCACCATCACAAAATTAGTTGTCAAAAGGTAGTTGATGTAAAAAATAGTTGTAAAAAGAGGACTAAAGAGACTCTTGTAAGCATGAAAAAGGTATTAAAGCTACTAACCAATCAAATGAACCTCATAATTATCACATTCTTTATTTATATAATATCAATATCATTATTTGTTTTTATTTATAAATTCAATTTTTGTTTAAAATAATGGCTAGCTTTATTAAATTCCTTGAGGTAGCATTTAAATATCATTCAAAAAATCCTTTGAGATACAGTACATTTATGAAATATGTTACAACATGTGGGCAGTCTAAGAGAACTATTCACCTACAAAAAAAGGTATTTATTTTTCATTACATGCATTTATTATTGTTACATGCATTTACTATTGTTGTGATATCACTAAAATCTATAAAGGGATGTAATTAGGATACATTATCTCTATTATGTCCACCCCTATCACGCTTTGCCACCCTATTACGATATTCATCCCAGACTTGTTATTTTGGATTGTTACAAGGTGGGTTTGGAAAAAGTGTGATCTCCTGCAAAATGCTATGATATCTACATCTATTCGTATTTTATATGAAGTCTCTCTATCTATGGGTGGAAGTTCCATGCACATCTTACACTTTTTGGAATAAATGAGGCATTGGGTGTTGTGCATTTGATATCGCCCTACTCTGTACCTTGTTGTAAACTTGTGCCATACAATTTTTTAAGAATGCCATAGTTTTTATGCTTTTATCTACTACACAACATCTATCAAATATCTCTCATGCTTTACATATCAAGGCCTCAACATCATCAACTCCAGAATTATATGGGATCTATTCATAAAGTGAAAAGCATCTAGTTAGAAATATTGAAAAATATGAAAAACATATGACTACAAGTAGTTACTAGACTTACAATATCAACCCCCTTCATCTAGTTTTCAATGTCATCCATAATATTTATTGCAACACCTTCTAGTGCATGACCTGATCCTTGCATATCCATATTTTATACACCATGAATTTTGGTGTGCAAACCTATGACATCCATGCCTTCTCCCTTATTTTAAATTAAAACTCCATTGTCTTTGACCTGGGTAATGAAAATGTATTAAATAAACTATAGTCACGTTGAAGTTGCCAATGCATACAGTATGGGGGCAAACAAAACTTACATGGTACTCAACATAGATAGCGTTGATTCTCTCCTTAACACCATGCATTATGGATGCATCCTATAAAACTAACTGAGTTTTCATCTTTCTTATCAAGTCAACGTTGATCACATTCTTCCAAGTATATCTTTGGATTGAAAACTAGCAATTACACATCAACATATAAGTCATTACATTGAAGATGCGATAATGCAATATCTCATCTTTCATACTTTGTACTTATGTCGTAAGAGGGTCACTATTGTTGAAGGTAACATGAGAATTTGGGATGTTCAAAGCCCATACCCATGCAATATTTTCATGTCTTTCTAATATAAAGTTCTTATGGAATCCAATGTCCTTACATAATTATAGCCACCAATAATGTATGTAAATTTATGTTGTTACTTGGTGAACTAACCAATCCACCCTATGATGTGCAAAAGTCCTTATTGTGATTAAGAAATGACATTTCAAATGGGAATGGTAAGATTCTATATATGCATTGGTGTCTTTCCTGTTGGGTGAATATTTTGTCGACCAACTAACTGGTGAGAAAAATAGTTCCTATCACCATAGCATAGGGAGATTGGTCATCCAGGTGTGCAGTTTTACTACATCAACAGGGGACAAATCTCTCCTCTCATCAAGGGGAGGGTCCCTATTAAATATACAGAGGTTATATACTATATATAAGTAGAAAGTAAGACACAGGAGTGGGATAAACCATCCATCTCTCTTTTTTCAGAGATGATGCTAACAAACAAAGGAGAAATCTTGGGTGATTGGTGAAGGTACTTCTCTTCTTTCATAAGTAACATTTAGCCAAGAGCCAGATCCCTTTCTGGATAGTATAAATCTTAGTGAAGTGATAAAAGGCACTTCTCTTCTTTCAAAAGTGCTTGTTCTTGCAAACAACAAGAATCTTTCTAGTAGGATAATTAACTGGTAACCAAAGGTGTAGAGTAACCAATAGCCTGAAATGTAGCGCAAAGTCTCCACCTCAACTGCCCAAAGAGTGAGATACAAAGAATAATGGGGGCACAAAGTCATCCCAAGGTCCTTTACATAGAAATAAACTAAAAACACACACTGAAAACAATTATATTAGCATAAAGTCTGAAAGTAACTAGTTTTAGGACACCTTCCTTGTCAATTCCACTAGCTCTGCTTGTTAAATTGCATAAACAAGAATACATTTAGGAAATAGACATAAGAACAATATCCTAGAATGATACAAGCTATAACAACATAAAGTCTGAAAGTAACTTGATTTTTGATTCAAACAAAGAAATATGATAAATAATCTGATCTCAAAGTCTCAGTGATGCCTTTCAATTTGGGCAGAGTTTTGCTTCTAGTAACGAGAAGATCTCCCTTTGCATCGAATGAGAGATTACATTATATATAGGCCAGGAGAGACTTGGCACTTTGTCCTATGGAGCAACCCATGCTACACAATTAATGCCTTGGATGCATTTTTGATTCTGTCAGGGAGGGCCATGCTGGAGCAGGGTAGCTGCCTTAACTGTGGCATGTTTGTTCATCTCTAGTATCTACTCTTGAGCCTAAATCACTCATTCCATCACCTTTTAGCCATGCAACTATCTACTCTGCCTTTATTCCAAAGGGGACAAACAGGCTACACTTTCAATGTTTGCAGGCCCCAAATATCAACCTAGTGAATTGCTTCACCTACTAGAATTAACTCCTGTTGAGTTTCCCTCTTTGTCTCTTCTTTCTCTTGGCCCTGGCCTTAAGGTATTTGAATGCATTTAGGTCCACCTTCTAAGCCTACAAAGATCAATCAGACACTTTATTACCACAAATTTGATGTCTGAGGGTCTTTAATCTTTTGAAGGTTAACGACTTAGTCATTCATCCTAAATTTGACATTTGCAGGCTTGTCATTCTTCTTAGAAACTCTTTTGTGTCTTTCTCTCTTGTTATGGCCGCTTCCCATTGTGGTGTAGGTGAAGACACATGGCACCATCTATGGTTTTAAAATAAGCTTATTAGAATAAGTTTTGAAACTTGTTAGAGGCTGGAACTGCGGATGCAGACACTTGGTAGCTTCTGCTGCACTGGGACAGGACACGTGGCAAGTTATACTACTTTGAAATTGGTAGAGACTGTGTCTCGGCTTGTGACACTTGGTAGCATTTGCTGCACTTTGAGGCTCGACCCGTCTTGAAGGGGACTTGCCCTTTGGGGTCTTGAACAAGGTCTATTTTTGAGTGTTGAGTGTCCCCTACAAGGGTACCTACCCTTTTGGATCATCCAAGTAGCCTTCGAGATTTAATTTCTTTGAAGGACTATCGTCCCTTTATTTCCTTTAGACAAAATGTCTGAGTGGATTCCTTCAGACAATTTTTTTGAAGGAAATATTTCTTTGACTCTGCATCTCTGCATTGGGAGTGCTCCGTCTTTGACACATCGCACCTTCCACTACTTTTAACCAGTGGCACGTGGCATTTGAGAATCAGTAGAAGCTGGCAAGTGTCATCATCCATATTATTGTCTAAAAGGAGTCCCAACTATTTTTATGAGTGTTTCTAGAGTTCGGTGGAAGCTACCACGTGTCTTCTTTAGTCATCCTAAATTTGATGTTTGTGGGCCTATCATTCTCCTTAGCAACTCCTTTGTGTCTTTGTCACTTGTTATGGCCACTTATCACTATGGTGCAGGTGAAGACATGTGGTGGCATCTGTGGCTTTGAAATAAGCTTATTAGAATAAGCTTTGAAACTTGTTAGAGGCTGGAAGTGCAGATGCAGACACGTGGCATCTTCCACTGGAATAGGTCAGGACACGTGGAAGCATCTACCTAATTCATAGGAGATCTTAGAAACCTTTGAGATTCTGGTAGAAGAAGACACATGGTGGCTTTTTCCAAACTCTAGAATCACTCACAAAAATAGTTAGGACTCCTTTCAGGCAATCATGCAGACGATGACACTTGCTAGCTTATGTCAATTCTCACCAAGTACACGTGGCATGTTTTGATGCATTGTATTGAAACCTTCCACCATTGAAACTTGGTGCTTTTCGCTCTCAGGCTTTTCTTTCATGTGCTCCTTTCCTTGACTGAGGCTACCTTTGAACCCTTTGAACCCGTGAACTCATTGAACCTATGAAGCGGTTCAAGGTTCAACGGTTCGGTCAGTTCATTCTTTTGATTTAGCCAAGTCTCTTTGATATCTTTGAACCAAGAGTGTTGAACCATTTGGACATTAAACCCATTGAACCGATGAACCAAAATGGTTCAAGGTTTAATGGTTCAATGGTTCAAGCCTTTGAAACTCGTTAAGTGCTCGGAGCTGTGGAACCTTGAAACAGTTGAACTTTAAACCTTTGACATATGCGCTTAGCCCTTTTCGATGACGTTGAACCTTAAACCCATTGAAGCTGTTGAACCAAAAATAGTTCAAGGTTCAACGGTTCAATGGTTCAATGGTTCAATCCTTGCTTAGATGCTTGCTGATGGACATTTTTGATCAAACCAAGGCATTGAACCAGTCCTAAAAATGACTAAGTGTTGGAAACTGGTTCTTTTGATTGGAATCACCTGTAGAAGCCTTTGAACCTATTGAACCCACTAATCCCTTCACTGAAAAAGCTTGAAAGATGAGGAATTTGAAAGCTTAGAACAAATTTTGAGAAGGGAAGAGACTATTTTGGTCTATTGAACCAAAATAGTTCACATGTTGTCCCAAAAATGAGAAGTCTATTTTTGGGGACAACAACTGGATCTAGTTGGGTAACTTCATTTAGATGAAAACTTAGAACATAGTTGAGGGGATTAGAAACTAGAATCTCCAGTGCCTTGAAGTATGCCATTGGGTTATGGAGTCATGCTACCCAAAAAGAAAGGCTCCAAAAAATGAAAATGAAAAGCACACAATAGAACTAAAGACTATATATATATATATATATATATATATATATATATATGTACAGATAATCTTATCTGATGCCTCAAGATTTGAAGTGATTCAGATGCCACCCATTGTGAGACAATGAATATGGCGTTCCATCTTGATAAACAAGCAGGAACCCATTTTGTCCCCAAAATCAGTGACGAGTGAATAAAACTCTCCACCAAGAATCACATTTTCTGTGCACTCCTTTTGGCTCTCTCTTCTTGCTCAATGGAAAGACACGATCTTCAATTTGAAAACCATAAATCTTTGATCTCTTGGCAAAGAGTTCCTTTTGTTGACTTTGGAGTACAGCAATATGGTCCACTACCATAGCTTGTTGTTCTGCTGGTTCAGTCCAGCACATGTTTTGATTGTCAGTATCAAACTCTTGACAAACCATCAGCTCAACATCTCCTTTGGTGTGAAGGAGTTTGATATCTTCATCCTGAGTAGTCTTCAATTTGAGCAACAGAGATTTGCATCTAGCTGTGTTGTTGGTGTTGCTAAACTGCAACTTGCATGAAGGAAAAATATCTCCTTGAGGAGATATCAACACAATCCTAGCTCCAACATTAGTGGAAGAATCGCTGCCATCAAATTCCATGATCCAAGCATCATTAAAAGCTGATCTTCTATCAAATTTCTATTCATTAGAGATGGAAGATCCTTCTTCATTTGCACTACGCCCTACTAATTCTTTTGATGCCTTGTTTGGATCAAATCCTAGATTGATAGCTATAGGACTTTCATCAGCTGAGACATGAGCATCCTCTATGGTCAAGAAGTAATTAACCCTATCTGAAGGCTCAAACAAAATTTGAGCTATAAGGGCTGACGTTTGGGTGACCACAATTTTTGCCTCAGACAAATCCACACTTAGTTCTCCACCAATGTTTAACTGCTCAAGATTAGCTTGCAAGAATTTAAATTTAGTCATTTGAATTTTAGATTTCTTGACATGATCAATTATATCAGATGACTGAAATGGACTTGGAAGAGGGGATGGGATTTCATCCTTTTGGTTTTTGGGAGGGGGAGGACTGGTATGCAAATTTGAAGTAGAAGGTGCAGAAATGTCTGATGTACTTACCTTTTTGGCAATCACTGGGTCCTTTGACCAGAAAGGAAGAGGGGTTCTCTGCTTAGAAATTGAAATTGCTGGTTGGAGTCACTCCTCTATCTTTTCTGTATCAGCCTATTGGGCTGACTGATTTTTAGACTAGGTGAATACTGCATATGATCCTTCGACTACTTCATATTCACTTCTGGGTTCATCTTGGTAATTTAGGAAACCAATGTGGGAGTCACCAACTGATTCTTCTTGATCCTCCATGAAGATATCAACATCATTTTCTTTCTCAAACTTAGGTTGGAAAGAGAAAGCATGTTTTATTTCTAGATATCCAACTGCTGAGTTGGTTGGAGGTGCTTCAAGGGAAAGGTTCCTCTTTGGGGGAGGAAGACAATTTGGTTGCCCTTGACTTCTGGAAGCATTGCCTTGGTATGGATAATTAAGGAATGTTCTCCTTGGTACATCTCTATATGAAGGAGTAGAAGACATACCTTGTGCCATTTGCCTTTTCAAGGCTAGTAATTCATTTGCCAGCTTTTGTACCATTTGATCAGTGGTGGCTGTGGGTGAGAATTCAAAAGATGAAGAAGGTTTACCTCTGTTAGGATCTCTCCTTATCTTTCCTACCAAGATAAGGTCATCTTCAACTTCAGTAGCCAAGTCCTGAGCAGCAACAAGGTCTATGTGGCCAGCACACCTCAGCAAGAAACTCACTTTAGGTAGCTGTGAGTTGATGAAGAAGCATTTGAGGTTTTTAGGTGTTGGCTGAGCAATTGCAGGAATCCTATTTCTTAGCTTGTCAAACTTGGCAATGAAATCCCTCATAGGCTCATGAGGCTCTTTCTTCATCTGGGTGAGATAGGCTAGCAAGGCATGGGCATCCTCCTTGGGCTTGAACCTTACTTTGAACTTGGATTTTAGGGTATTTTAGTCTGTCACTGATCTAACCTACAGATGGTAGAACCGCTCTGCAGCAGCACCTTGTAAGGTCTCCACAAAAAATTGACTGCCACGTCTTCAAATTCCACCCCTATCACACCACAGGCTATGCTAAAGGCTGCAATGTGTTCATCAAGGTGAAATCTCCCATCTCCAAAGAATTTGGGGAAGTTCTTTCTTGAGCTGCATGGATGTTCATGCAGAGGTGGAGTCAAGTTGAGTGGGCCAAAAGAGTTACCCTAGGGGCCTCAAACTGCCATGATTTAATTATGAAAAATAGAGATAACAAATCTGGGTGAAGTGGATAGATTACAGAACAAAAATGGAAAATAATTGGCCCTAGTTTAGCTTGAGGCTTGAGGCTTCAAACTACGCACTCTTTTCCAACAGCTCTAGTTTTGTAGACTAGATAAAATAATGGAGATGGAAGAAAATGGTAAGGATATAATGATAATGGGTAAGACATAGATTAGAGTCACCAGAGTCTATATAATGGATAAGGGAAGGAACTGATTCAATCTGAAACTTGAGGCTTTAGACTGCATGTTCATCCCCAACATAGTCACCAAAAACTATTGGGTGAATATTTTGTCGACTAGCTAACTGGTGAGCAAAATAGTTCCTATCACCATAGCATAGGTAGATTGGTCATCCAGGTGTGCAGTTTGACTACATCAACAGGGGACAAATCTCTCCTCTCATCAAGGGGAGGTTCCCTATTAAATATATGGAGGCTATATACTATATATATAAGCAAAAAGTAAGACACAGGGGTCAGATAAACCATCCATCTCTCTTTTTTCAGAGATGATGCTAACAAACAAAAGAGAAATCTTGGGTGATTGGTGAAGGTACTTCTCTTCTTTTAGAAGTAACATTCAACCAAGAGCTAGATCCCTTCCTGGATAGTATAAATCCTAGTGAAGTGACAGAAGGCACTTCTCTTCTTTCAGAAGTGCTTGTTCTTGCAAACAACATGAATCTTTCTGGTAGGATAAGTAATTGGTAACCAAAGGTGTAGAGTAACTAACAGCCTAAAATGTAGTGCAAAGTCTCCAACTCAGCTGCCCAAAGAGTGAGATACGAAGAATAATGGGGGCACAAAGTCGTCCCAAGGTCCTTTACACAGAAAGAAACTAAAAACACACACTGAAAACAATTATGTCAGCACAAAGTCTAAAAGTAATTGGTTTTAGGACACCTTCCTTATCACTTCCACTAGCTCTGCTTGTTAAATTGCATAAACAAGAATACATTTAGGAAATATACATAAGAATAATCTCCTAGAATGATACAAGCTATAACAACACAAAGTTTGAAAGTAACTTACTTTTTGATTCAAATAAAGAAATATGATAAACAATCTGAGCTCAATGTCTCAGTGATGCCTTTCAATTTGGGCAGAGTTTTGCTTCTTTTAACGGGAAGATCTCCCTTTGCATCGAATGAGAGATTACATTATATAGAGGCTAGGAGAGACTTGGCACTTTGTCCTATGGAGTGACCCATGCTACACAATTAATGCCTTGGATGCATTTTTGATTTTGTTAGGGAGGGCCATGTTGGAGCAGGGTGGCTACCTTAATTATGGCATATTTGTTCATCTCTAGTATCTACTCTTGAGCCTGAATCACTCATTCCATCACCTACTAGTTGTGCAACTATCTACTCTACCTTTATTCCAAAGGGGACAAATAGGTTGTGCTTTCAATGTCTGTAGGCCCCAATTATCTACTCGATGAACTGCTTCACCTACTAGAATTAAATCCTGTTGAGTTTCCCTCTTTGTCTCTTCTTTCTCTTGGCCTTGGCCTTAAGGTCTTTGAATGCATTCAAGTCCACCTTCTAAGCCTGCAAAGATCAATCAGACACTTTATTGCCACAAATTTGATGTCCACGGGTCTTTAATCTTTTAAAGGTTAACAACTTAGTTAGTCATCCTAAATTTGACATTTGTGGGCCTATCATTCTCTTTAGCAACTCCTTTTTGTCTTTCTCACTTGTTATGGCCACTTCCCACTGTGGCACAGGTGAAGACACATGGCAACATCCGTGGCTTTGAAATAAGCTTATTAGAATAAGCTTTGAAACTTGTTAGAGGCTAGAAGCACGGATGCAGACACTTGGTAGCTTCTGTTGCATTGGGATGGGACACGTGGTGAGTTCCGCTACTTTGAAATTGGTAGAGACTATGTCTCAGCTTGTGACACTTGGTAGCTTCCACTACACTTTGATGCTTGACCCTTCCCAAAGGGGACTTTCCCTTCGAGGTCTTAAACAGGGTCCATTTCTGAGTGTTGAGTGTCCCCCGCAAGGGTACCTACCCTTTTGGATCATCCGAGTGGCCTTCAGGATTCAATTTCTTTAGAGGACTATCGTCCCTTTATTTCCTTTGGACAAAATGTCTGAAGGGATTCCTTCAGATAATTTGTCTAAAGGAAATCTTTCCTTGACTCTGTATCTCTACGTTGGGAGTGCTCCATCTTTGACACGTGGCACCTTTCACTGATCTTACATATTGAAACCTTCCACCATCGACACTTGGCACTTTCTTCTCTCAGGCTTTTCTTTCACGCGCTCCTTTCCTTGATTGAGGTTGCCTTTGAACCTTTTGAACTCGTGAACTCGTTGAACCTGTGAAGCGATTCAAGGTTTAACGGTTCGGTCGGTTCACTCTTTTGATTTAGCCAAGTCTCTTTGATATATTTGAACTAAGCACATTGAACCATTTGGATGTTAAACCTGTTGAAATGATGAAGCAAAATGGTTCAATGTTTAATGGTTCAACGGTTCAAGCCTTTGAAACTCGTTAAGTGCTCGGAGCCGTGGAACCTTGAAATGGTTGAACTTTGAACCTTTGACATATGTGCTTAGCCCTTGTTGATGACGTTGAACCTTGAACCCATTGAACTCGTTGAACCAAAAATGGTTCAAGGTTCAATGGTTCAATCCTTGCTTAGATGTTTTCCAATGGACATTTTTTATTGAACCAAGGTGCTAAACCAGTCCTGAAAATGACTAAGTGTTGGAAACTGGTTCTTTTGATTGGACTCACTTGCAAAAGCCTTTAAACCTGTTGAACCCACTAATCCCTTTACTAAAAAATCTTGAAAGATGAGGAATTTGAAATCTCAGAACAAATTTTGAGAAGGGAGGAGATTATTTTGGTCTGTTGAACCAAAATATTTCACATGTTGTCCCAGAAATGAGAAGTATATTTTTGGGGACAACATTTCCCAACATGAAGAATTGTCTGACAATATCGTGACCACATTCCAACCCTATATACCTAGTGTTGTTCCTAATATTTGACAAAAGCAGGCTAAGAGGAGTGATATCTTTCTAAAAAAAATTTGGACTCCCTTATAGCCATGTCCTCATTAGCACAACTATGCATTATTAACCCTGAGTGCTCAAACATCACACATATTACATCATCATCTTTCACCTTTGTTATCAAAGTCTTCAACCACGTGTGATGAACATGCCAAATGCATAAGTAGACCTCACAATCGAATGTATCCCTAAATAACACAATAGTTTTGCATAAGTTAATGTAATAAGATAGGGATGGTGTCTATGAACATACAAATATGAAGTCCATGATGCATGTAGGAATAATGATGATGCACCTAATAGATTTTATCTCTACATCAACATCATCAATCATGAAGGCACTGATTATCCATTCAATATCTTTCAAATGAAATCCTTGAAGAATAATTTGCATCCATTATCTTATGTTGACAATACATGATCGAGACATAATGACCCATGCAATGGGTACACCTTCATGTTTGGAATCAAATGCCAATAGTGTCTACAATTGAAACTATACAATAAAAAAATAAAAACATTGGAATAGTTATTATTATTATAAACATTAGAATAACTAATATTATCAACTACTATTACAAACATTGGCACAATACCTTCATAACATTAATCCCAAACATTGCATCCATCACCAATAATCTATGCTTCCCAAATCTCAATAACCATTCTAGATATTATGGGATTTAGATGCCCAAGATGAAGGGGATTTACCCATCCCCATCAAGCTCTCCCCTATTTTATCTGTGATAGAAAAACACTTGTCAGGATTCACCAATGCCAAATTTTGAACACTTATTACATCATCAACATTGTACACATATTTTGCCTCCTTGATCAATCAATCTCTATTGTATATGTCATCCTTACTCAATAAATCAACCCACTCTATTTCACCATTAAATAATATAAGTTTGTCATGCACCATCTCTTGGTGTTTAAGGTGGATAACATCAATAGACCTTCCCAATAATAGTATCCTATAAACCCATTCATTAAGTTGGGGGCTGATTTGAGGAGAGAAAAAAGATTTCTTGCCCTTAAACTATTGTTGGTTATGGTAATAGTTGTGCTCATTGTCTTTATCTTCTACTTGATTTTATGTAAGTAGTAGACTATTAGGTATACAGACCATGCATCATGTGCTGAAATGACAATGATAACCACACCTTATATGCCTTTGACTTGGTTGGCTACCCTTTCCAGACTTGGGCATTAAAGACTTGTCTTTTGGCATGGCATCAATTTCCTTAAAGTCATCAGGGCCATATGAGCACCAGTAGTTGCACAATTATGGTGAACAAATAAATAGTCATGCAAAATGAAAAAAATGTATGTGAATAAAACATATAGCATCTGAACAGACACCATCTTGAAATCTATAGTGTGAGGTGACTCACATGACATATTCAGAGGTTGCGTTGATCCTTCTATCCTTTCAAGTAAAATCTAAATTTCTCTTATGATGTGAAACATGAAAATTTATAGGGAATGATTCCCTTATTGATTTTCCTTTGATGAAGTTGTCAAGCATGTCCTGCTTTACCCAGGCAAACCACAAGTCTTCCTCATTGATGTCAAGAAAATTGGCCCACTTGGTATAACTACAATCAAATAGACCCTCACCTAGCTTCTATAGTTCAAGGCACGTTATTTCTTCCCACATTTTTTCCATCTATTGTAGCCTACAATGAAAACATTTCATTGAATGAATTAGAAATGGAATTTTTGTATTGAGTGAATGCAAGTTTCCATGTATTGCAAAGGAATTATTTTATTGAATTCTATCTGTCATATACTGTAATCTACAAAGGACAATGATTTAATAATGCACATAGAAATTAAAATATGAGAGTTCAAACCACTTAATAAAACTATGACATAAACTATGAATAAAAAATCCTCGTTGAAATCAATATAAAACCCTTCATAAAATATATCAAAATAAATGCATCAAAATGTATAAATGGACAAAATAGTGTGTTAGATTTATAGATAGTCTTAAGTGTCATGCACTAAATGTGTGTATGTGGGTGGGGCATAGGAATGTGATTTTATTTTGAATCCCATAGCTTCAATAAAGGGTTAAAAAAAAAGAAAAATTTCTATTAATCCCATAAAATGAAGATATGGTTTTAAAAATAATGAATTTGCTATGAAGCCCATAGAATTAGGAGAGGGTAAAAAAAAGTGAAATTGCTAATAATCCCACATGATATTCTTATTGTCCATTAACTAATCATTTGATGTATTAAATTAGAGTCATGGACATATTGGTATTTATGGATAGTGTGTGAAAGGAAATGCTAGTAGGTAACACTAGAAAAATTTGTATCACATGTGTGCATTACAAATTATATGATCCCATATAGGATGTAATTTATCTCATTCAATTATAATAGTAGGTTGCCTTATCACCCATAGTAAGGTTAGGGCATAACCCATATTGAGTTATTATAGCTTTAGTCTATCAAAATAGGCCACCAATTTTTTTTAAAAGATTTTGTCATAGACCACCACTACCATACTTCCCACCTAGAAAACCAAAAATTTTGGCCCTTAAATTTAGGGAGGCCCATGAGATGAAAGAACACAATTATGAAACTAAATGAAAGCTTCTTCTTCATTACATGTAAAAAATTATACAAAAAGTTGTCATCTTTGTCCTACATAATATACGAAAGATGCTCAGGGATCTAGATAATGAGTAAACATTCCACTTACAAAATTTTATTGCCATTAACTATAGTAAATTCCATTATCTATGATTTTATGGATGGAATAGACTGACTAGCAGACAACTGTATTAAAGTAGATGTATACCACTGTCCATTTTCAGTTCTTTACGACTAATCTGAGTAGTGCCCATCATGATCATAGGCATTTCTATCATCCTCATATTCCTCTGATGGTGTTGGAAAATGACTTCTTTGCCATAATGCTTCTTGGTATGTAAGCTCATCCAACACATGTTCAGGAAAAAATTTAGGATTTGAATATAGAGAATTCAATAATTCTACATAAATATCATGAAGACTATCCCAAATTGAAAGTTGAAATATAATAACAAGGTGATATGTATGAAATAATCTTTCTGTCAAGAATGATGCATAACTAGTTCTATCAAATTATTTGTCAAACCAACTTTTTATCATGAGATTCAAATATTTTACATGATGAAGAATAATTAATTCTGATAAGATATTAGACTTAAAAATTATATCCAACATTTCCATTTATCGATGTGACCATTTTACTTTTAACATCTCCAAATTAAAAACATTCTTAGTATTCCACCAAATCCTGACAATGTGATTTGCATGAGTAGCCCAAGAAGGTGGTGGCTAATTAAAATTTTCATTCAATTCAAATGAAACTTGATCTAAGTCTATTCGTGTTACATATATAAGTTGGGTTAGGGCATTAAATAAGTGATTGGAATGCCAACTGGAGAGGGGTTCCAAAAATTATGACATACTACAAACAAACACACAAACTATAGAAAACAAACTATATAAGGATCCACTACATTTTTTGTAATAGATTCTTCAATAGATTAATTATCGATTGCCCAATCAAACTAAAATGTAGATTTTCAAAAGATTCAATCATTTTCATTCTAAAATTTTATCTTTATAAATATACTTGTAAGAATGTAGTTGTGAAATATGTATCAATTATTTTTATAAAGGTGGAGTAAGACTGCCATACAAACTACATAGGCAAGAGGATATTCTTTAATGTAGGAAAACATCTAACATAAACATCATACTCTAAAGTGGTGTCATACAAATATAAGAATCCAATATGATAAATATTATATTACCATTCATCACTAGTACTTTACAAGTATTTTATGGGCCTCCATACTGATATGGATCCATAACGTGCATGTGAGTGAAATCTCAACCATGAGATAAAGGGCTTCACTTCATAACCTAGATAATTCAATGTAACTACATACTCTTAATATAACCTTAATTTGATACAATCACTTGGTAATAGATATAAGAGGGAAAAATTAAATCAATTTAAAACTCCTTTGATTAAATGTCAAGACCTATTAATAATACTTGATAAAATAAGCATGAGAGACTCTACTTATAATAGGGTTAGATGGGAATATAAATGATGAAATTACCAATCATTATGTGTGTGTGTGTGTGTGTGTGTGTGTGTGTGTGTGTGTGTGTGTGTGTGTGTGTGTGTGTGTGTGTGTGTGTGTGTGCGCGCGCGCGCGTGCATGCACATGCATATGCACATACACTCCTAAAGGGCATATATACACATGGGTTGACCTTAAAAGATAGTAAAAGGTGAAAATCAAGGCACAAAAGACCCATAAATTAAGGTGATAATCAAATGGGCTAAGGAAAAGACACTAAAAGAATATTTTGGAAAATTTGAGAGCATTCAGAGCTGTACAAAGGAAAATGAATAGTCAATATGTAGGTTTTCATACAATTTTCATATGATGGATATGTTATTATATGAAAAATGTTTTCACAAAAATTCAATTTATTGTACAAAATAAAATGAATAGTCGATATGTAGGTTTTCATACAATTTTTAGTTGGATATATTATTATATGAAAAATGTTTTCACAAAAATATAATTTATGGG
The DNA here is from genome assembly GCA_037957365.1 of Torreya grandis. Taxonomy (NCBI): domain Eukaryota; kingdom Viridiplantae; phylum Streptophyta; class Pinopsida; order Cupressales; family Taxaceae; genus Torreya; species Torreya grandis. Next base: position 2,937,601 of record JARHVA010001331.1, read on the forward strand.
GAAGACCTAAGTTAGGGGATGATGACATAAGGCCCCAAAAAGGGGAAATTCTTCTAAAAATATCTAAATGTATGCACATAGACCATATGTGATAAAACATGAAACATACCTAATGTAAAAGGGTCTTGTACTAGAATTAGGTGTCTATAATAACACTAAAAAATAAAAGGAGAGATGGGTCATCAATTATAAATCATATTATTTATAAATTATATAAACTAACTAATAGAATTTATATGATCATAAATGTTGATTTTGTTTTATTGTTGTTGTTATGTGTTAAGAATATGAATATATAATATTGTATATTAGCAACCATAATGTAGGTTAATATGAATTCATTCAAAATTACATTTCAAATAAGAGATTGCAATATAAAAATGGGATATTTAACATAAAACACAATAGTTAAGTTTTTAATATCTTTGTCCTAAGAATTTATGATTGTTAAGTAGAATAATGGGTATGTTTGTGCCTCTAAAATTGAGATTGGAGAAAAGAGTCTAAATTTGAACAATGAAATAAAGAGTTGTGTTGACGATTCTTAAAGAGGCCAACTCTATACTGGGTTATATCTATAATGAATAGAGATACACATCTTTGAACTTTATAATGAATAAGATCTCATATAGAGAAATGATTTCCTCTAAAGAGGCAGTAAACCCTTCCATGAATGTCATAATAAATTGGAAACATAGATACATAATGTTCCTTTGAAATTGGTTATTTATTATAAATTTTAAAAATACATTGATGTGTGGGATAAAGTGATAAAATGTTTTAGGAAGATCCCAAATGCCCCTAGTGTTAGAAACAAGTCAGAGATGGTTCAAGAATAGTTAGAGTATGATAGAACTTGTAGTTTAATGCCTAATCTTGGCAAAAAGACACTTTTCAAGAACGTGTATAGCTTTTAAAGACCAATTTTTAGTTTTAAAAGGTTTATAAGTGTCTGTGGGATCCCTTAGACCATTTTATAGATCTAGACCAAGTTTCAATTTGAACTGACACTCCAAACACTTTTTCTCCTTTATTGCTGCCTTCACAAGCTTAGGAAGGCAAATGTGCATTGAATGGTATGACCAAGATAAAGAGAGAGTTAAGAGATTAAAATTTTTCCATTTTTATGATTCCAATAATTCTTGAAATAATTTGCATTTTTTGTATATTAGTTTCCTTTTATTTATGAATGATTGTTAAGAGTGACAGTAGGTCACTATATCTTATTCATTCGAGTGGTGTCTATTCTTGCACTTGTTTATATAGTACAGAAATTGATGGAGATGAATGATTTTTAGTTTGGTTTTTATAGTTCATTGAGATCCTTTTCATTATGGTTTCATTAGTCAACTCATCTCCATGAACTACTTTCACTTGAAACAAGAATGCCTTGGTGTATAAGTTGTTCTAATGGGTTCTGTTGCAAGTCTATATTTTATGTTCATGGTAGTGATTCTTAGAGGTTTATAGTGATTCATTTTTCATGGAAACTCCCTCAATTTCATGGATTCATTTTTATTTTATCTTATATGTTTTTTGATCCATCTTCTTCAAGTCCAATGCTCTTTAGGAACATGGGTTGTGTTTGAACAATCTACTAGAAGTTTGACTTCCATTTTGGCTCAAACGCTAGTAAAATATCATAATGTGATGTTATTTATTTCACATTTCACTATTGGAGGCATGATAAGTTTAAGATGGTATTTTAATGCACCTTTAAATGAGAGCTTGTTGTTTCCTTCATACACATGCTATACAGATTGTGCAATGTTTGGGAGATGCTCAAAGCTATGGAGAAGGTTGACACATCTATTCATATGTTCACATGGACCTAACTAATTCAATACCATAAATAAACTGCTTAAGTTGACTAGATACTCCAAGCTCCTATACATAGACATCCTACATTACTTGACACACACCTACAGTTCATATAGTAGCCTAAAGTTGAAGGGGATGACTTAATATTTGTCTTAAAGATTTCTAAGGTATTTAAATGGTGATAATATGTGTGTAAGGTTTTGATAAATTGATAATTTGAAGAACTAAAAGAGTTTAAGAAAGTGGCTTGGTAGCCTTAGATAGTCAAGTAGAGACCTATAGGTCTCAAGCCTATAAGTCCTATTTTGGGACCAAGACCAACTTCAAACCAATTCAAGGTGGCATCAAACATGAAGTTTAAACTCCATTATAGATGAAAAATGTGTCATAACTCATTGGAGAACACTTATTCACTTGGACAGTTAGGAGAAAAATGGACTAAGTTGATAGTCTTAGAGAGCACCTAAAATACCTTGTATGGATGGGAACAAGGAAAAGTTGGGTTGAAAGTGTTACAAGAAGTTATCAAACTCTATGGATAGTGAGAGTGAGTTCATTTTGATTAGGTAATATTCAAGCAACATGAAAAACAAAGAGAATAGTTTCAGAAACTAAGCATGATAGTCATAGCCCTTGAGCATCACCTACAAGCCTACTTAGAAAGTCAAGTCATTTTCAAGCCTAAAGGAGAAGGAATATAGATGTGTTTGAATATTATTTGGATCCAACCAATAATACAAACAACTTCATAGACCATTGAGGAGGTTAAGACCATGAAGGTGAGGTCTAAATTCATAACACACAGTCAATGCCCTAAAAGACACCTACAAGTGGCTATAAGGGTAGATGAACTAGACTCATGCCTAAAAGAAGAGGTAGAGAATGTATGAGACATTATTAAACCTAATTGGAAACTTTAATTGGGTTAAAGAGTTGAAAGGAGGCTAGTTCTAAAAGTGATGAGCTCTAAAACATAGTCAATAAACCTAAAGGAAAGCTACAGGCCTACTAATGGAATAAACTGACTGTAGGTTTGAAAAAAGGGGTAGAGTAGGTATTTAAGATAACCTTGAGCCAATTGAGACTCTATATGGGTTCAAGAACCAATTGAGAAGGTAGAAATTTATAAGATAAGGTCTTTGTTGACGAAATTTGACCCTGTTGGTCAAATTAGGGCCCCTCTAGGTAAAAACTTGTTATTTAGATGTTTTAGGAGGTCTAACATTTGGTAATAATGTGTATTATAGGTTATTTATTGTGATTTCATGTTATATTAACCTTGGTCAATTATTATTTTAGTCCATTTATCATTTTAAGTCATTTTGGAGCCATAAATAGAGCATTTAATAGGTTGTACAGATTCCTTGGTAAATGTGAAGATTCAAAAAGATGATGTCATGTGTCCTCAAAGGTCTTAATCAAATTTCATAACTAAAAAATGGTAGGTTATTCAGAATAAAGGATAATTTTCTTAAGAAAAAAGGAGATTTTGTCACTTGTACGACTCATCAAGAAGCATGCCATGTGGGAGAAGATCATAAAATGTCTCTTTAGCTTCCTCAAGCTTAGTTCCACATTTAAAATTCTTTTGAAGTTCCAATTCTGAACTAACAAAGTTATGCTCCTTTTTCACCCTTCTAGACATACAAAACCAGTCTTCATGTTTATACTTGGTACAACCAACAAGGGAGGTTTAAAATCAAATTCCTTAGGAAGGTGAAATTAAACTCATATATATTCATTTCCATAACAATATTTTGAATAATGATGGTCTTTGATTTATGAACCATCCTCATGAAGTTGACTATGTTTTCCCTATAGGTTTTGCTTTGGTTTGAAATTTTTCATACAATCCACTTGCTAATGTTATTTTTAGTTGATGTTTACTACCTCCTAGAATGACTCCCATGCTTAGTTTCTTGTTTCAAAGTGTTAGGATAGGTCAAGTACATCAAGGTTGCAAGAGAAGCATCATTCTATGTTACAAGCAATTTTCTCACCATTTTAAAGATCTCTAGGTTCTAATCATGGTTTTAGAGGATGGAGATGAGTTAATTATAATTTTTTCAATTTTATCTTATCTCTTTACATTTCCAACTCATCTTTCAAATCATACTCTAGGAAGGTGCAGTCATAAAGCATCATATAGCTAGTTTGCTTAAAGACTATCATACATAGTCAGTTTTGAGCTATGCAAGGTTATAAATCACGTCCATGGAGTTATAAAGAGTTTTAAAATGTTTATATATCTCTTTTAAACATAAAAAAGTGACTGAGCTTCCTTATGGTTCAATAAAAGGGCATTTATACATAGTCTGCCATAAGTGAGCATTTATAGGTGCTTCGAATAAAATTACACATTAATTAGGATGTGTTTACATTTTTTACAGATCCTTAGAATGTTAATATTCCATTTTAAATCATTTAAATAGGTTTACAACTCATAAAATGGTCAAAACAATGCTTCCTGCTAACTTGCTCATCGTTATTGCCTGTATAGTGAAATACACACCTACACGTGAGTTGGTAGAGAATTAGAAATATCATATAGAGGTGTTGGAGCATAATAAGGGACCCTATTTGAATTCATAATACATGTAGGAAACATTAAATACCTCATTTAAAGTTCAAATGGGATAATAAAGGTGTAAATTACCTTCAAAAGATCAAATGACCAATTTTGAGATCAAATCCCCAAAAAAACAAAATAGAGGTCCAGGGGTGTTTTGGGAACATCATATAATAATGTTTCAAAAGGTTTTCAGGAATCTAGGTAACTAAACCTTGTATCCCCTACATGGGACAAGTACCTTGAAATTTTTAAAGGAAAAGGGACTAATGAAAGGCAGTTGTTAGAAGACCCAAAGATGCCCCTTGAACCACTGAATCCAGGTAGTATACTTATAGGATTTGGAGATGTAAAATGACCTTTGCCACCCAAAGCTTCAACTTGACCTTCCCACCATAGTTGAGTGTTTCCAAATGGTTTAATGTAGTACTTATAACCTAATAAAACATCTAAATGGGATATCATGTTGTTCTTTGAATCTCTCATACACCTACATGTGTCTAAGGCCTTGAAATACCCACCTATAGCTGAGTAGGTAGACAATAGGCTAGCAAACAATGTCTAGGTGGTGTTTTAAGGCATATAAGGCTAATACATGTGTATAAATATCCTTTTTGACCTCAATTATTCAAATGATGTATACTACACACCATTTCCTAGCTTAATTACACCTTGTATGCACCTACAAGAATAAAAAAATTATGGTTTCACAGTCAAGACTGGGAGAGTTCAGTTGGGTGAATTCCAAGTGCATATGAAGGGTAAAATTAGGTTGGAATGATGAATGAACCTATGAAAACTTCCATAAATATTATTATGACCTCCATAGTCCCTTGGCAATGTGAGATAAGCCTACATAAGTCCCTGTATGCACCTACAACCAAGTGTTGATTGTTTGCAGGTAGTAGATTAAGATAGGGTGTCTAAGTGAGATTCAAGGTTAACCAAGGTGAATAAATGAGTCTAAAACATGGATTAATGATAATAGATGTTATCAATAATTCATATCCACTATATTCAAGGTTAAATCATATAGGACATCTATAAGAGTGGTGTCTTGAGGCCAATACAGTCAGGGTTTGTACATACAATCTTGAGGATTCAAGGATGGGAAGGGATATGTAAAATGTCTTAAGTGGTAAAAGGACCTAAGTCACATTAATTATGAGTATTATATAATATATATTCTCTTATAAATTGAAAATAATTGGAGAAAGGGATATGCAACATAGTCAAGCAATCTACTCTCCAACACCCCTGCACAGTCTCTTTTCCCACATAATCTGTCTTGAAGTTTGAAGGAGTAGGGGGGTCATTTGACCTGATCAGGATTAAAATTTTGTTTTATATGGTCTGAATCACTTGGATAACCCTCTCAAATAGTCATATTTTCTAATAAATCAAAGGGAGTGCCCTCTATTTTGTCTCAGACAGATGGCACTCCCTTATGAACAAAACTGGTAGGGTTAGGAGAATAAGGTAGAAATATGAATCTAGAAGATGTAGAGACCTTAAAAGGGGGTTTAAAAAGTTTGATAACACTTATAAAAACATAATAAATTAATCATAGAGTGAGGAATACCAATGTAAATGTCTAGACCTTCAAAAGTGCAGACAGGCTCATGGGGCATGGTTATGCCTAGAATCCAAATAAGAGGTCACTTTCACTTTTGGATCTAAGTGAGATTTCCAACTAATTTTATGATGTTTTTGGGTCATATCATATATTTGGGGGCTATTGGGTGTGGGTAATCCACCAAATAAGTCATTTTGGGCTTCAAGTTATGGGTAGACCTATTGATCATACTTAGACCTAAAGCCAAATGGAGAACCATTTACACTTTTAGCATGAAATATGCTTCCTAGCATATTGAAGAATTATTATATGGTCATCCTAGGTGTGTCAAATCTCTCATTATTTATAGGAATTATGATGAAATTCATTTTGAGATCAGAACTACATTAGACCTATGTAAAGTAGAGAATCAAACTCGGTGGGGCAATTTTGGAGGTTCACATCTCTTTGGAGGATTTACATGGAGGTAATGTTTGGAGGAGTTATATTTGGTCTTGAACATAGATTTTGTGACATTATTTTGGTATTTGGACGTCAAACCTTTATGAAACATCACTAAAGGTCAAAACATGCTAAAACCCTTACAAACCCTTGCCAGTGACCACTTTGGGGAAATGGAGATGGAAAGATAATATAATATCATAGTTTGCTTACAATGATGACTATAAATTATATAGGAGTCTCTCAATCTCCTCCCCACCCTTTTGGACTATACAAAAATGTACATACAAGGTAAAAAGTAAAGTAATTTTGACTATTTTATGTGTTTTTTAAGCTAAAGGAGGTTTCAAGAGATGAAATAAAGTTTGGGGGGAAGATTAGGAATTTTAATAACTAAATATGGACAATTATTTAATCATAAAAACTCCTAAGTTTTAAAAAAATATCTCTCATCTTAGCCAGTCAAAACTAGCATAGTGACTAAGCTAGTGAGAAGTGTGAAAACTACAAGTGAAATTGATTTTAAGGTGTCCCTAATGCTTGTAAGGAAATAGAGAGTCTTTCCAAGTTTCACACACTCCCTCCCATGTATTTACAAGGAAAAATGAATCCAATTTTGAAGCCAAGTGTGCAGGGTGCATGAAAGAGGAGTTTCTTAGAGCGCAAGTAGTGATAGCTCCTTTCTAGATGATACCAGATGACCAAGCATACAACCAATGTATAAAGAGGCTTGTATAAAATCCTTCCCCTTAATTTTAATCATTATACCTGTCCCTAATTATTTTTGGTATGTTCAAATAGGTCTAAATCATGAAAATAGTTTTTTGAGCTAGAATAAGACATTTTATGCCACTTTTCATGAGTTTCATTCCTTGTATGGACACTTGTACTTCATGACCTTGCATGGTTCATCTCATAACATTTTTCATGAAAAATTAACATATTTTTTCATCTTTAAAAGTGTCCTTTTGACCATTTAACTTTTCTCTTCTCCTCTCTCTCTCAAGTTCTATAAGAACTAGCCATTTTGGCCATTGTAACTTATTCTCCACCTGAGTATGGTGAAGCCCTACTCATTTTCATACCATCTGATCAATAAGGCTACATAATTTTAAATCTTCATGATTTTTCATAGTGTGTTCTACTTTAATGTTGGATCTTGCTTAGTGAAGACTATGGATTCCTTAGCATGTTGTCTCATTCTTTCATCCTATTTGTAGTTGGAAAGCTTCTTCTTGTAGGGCATGTGAAGTGTTATAGGAAGTGTTAAGGTTGAGTGAGTTAGTCTATTTAATAGCGCCATTCAAGGCCTCTTTTCTAGTCCTCCTATCCTAAGCATTCATCAATAACCTCATAATATAACATTGATGTGAGAAAATATAGATTGAAGAAGTGTATGTTTGGTTGGTCTCTAGGTTTCATATGTAACATGCAGTTGGTTGGAAGTCATCAACTTATTTAGTTTATCACCTCCCTTATAATAATTTTCTTTCAATTTTCTCTTTCCCTTCCCCCCTAAAGTTTAGGTGTAATAGTGATCCAAAGTGGTACATTAAGGGAGCTATCCCTACCTAGACATTCACCTCATCTTTAGGCTACCCATAAGTCTAGAGGTGTTTCAATTGTACCAATTGGATGAGGAGAGCTAATAAATCTCCTCAAAGTGTGAAAATCCAAGTGACAATAATTTTTGGCACGCTCGATGGGACTCTTACTCCAAGAGGTTGAAATATTTTTGGTCTTATCTTTTAACAATCAGCCGTTGGAGGCATCTATCCAAGCATCAATGATGACTTTGAAGATACATCAGTTTGTCAAGCAACCCAAGTTTCCTTTTTAATATTGTTATTAATATATTTATTTGTCTTCTTTCTTTCAATAAGGTTTCATTTCTAATTTTGTTTTTGAGTACTATTTTACACAAGATGGTGAGTTATATCCAGCTTATGGCACTCTCTACCAGCCTTGGTATGACCCTTACCAGTCTTGTTAGGAAGTATATCAGCTCAAACATGAAGTGTATCAGCCCATACATGAAGTATATCAGTCCTATATCCAAGATTCTCAATGTCTTGGTCCTTTTAGTCAACCTAGTCACTTCTCAAGTCAATCCATTTACACCTTCAAAAAAACACTTTTGGGATATGAGAAGTACATGTTGGATCTTGAAACACAAAGGGGATATGTTCAAGAGGTCCTTATTCATCTTATTCATAAGGTGATAAATGCATTATAGATGGTCAAAAGAGAGTAGGCACCTATTAAGAGAGCCAATTGGCAAAGACTCACAAGTAAGATGTTATATGTGAGTGACTTGGTTTCTTCCTTAGAGGATAAGCTAATAATTAATGAAAGGTCACCTCACCAAACCTATCAAATTTCATATCCATGTCCCCAAGATTTCTATCAGTCCTATTTGACCCCTACTTATGATCCCAATCAGGCTTATCAAAGTCACCCTTTTCCCAATCATTTGAAAGAGAAATTTGAAAAGAGAAACCTTGTTTTTGAAGCTAATCTTGATAGGCAGATTGAGTTATCTAATATGAATATGTAGTATTTCATGTCATCAACATAAGAAGTGGAATATAAGGCCTCATTTTCCTCTCCCATTGCATTCCTATCTCAAAAAAAGACCTTTAGATATGAGATTCCAAGTTGGAGACAAAGTGGAGAATCCAAGCCTAAGGAGATTACGAGTTCCTTGAACACTTAATCCACTCCTAAAATTGCATCACCACATCAAGAAAAGACTTATAATCCTAACATCCTAAGCTGGAGTAAGATAGTGTAATCACGGGGAAAGAAAGAGGATACGAGCATTATTAAGGAGTGTGAAGTTGAGAATGAAGTTTATCCTTTACAAGTCCCTTCCACCCTTCCTCAAGAGACCTATTATCTTCCATGTCAACCCTCTTGTACTCTTCCTTCTCATGAAGACTCCTATGAAATTCAAGAAAGACTTTTCCAAGAGAACCTAGTCAAACAAATTGAAGAGTTAGAGTAAAAAATGAAGTTGCTAAGTCAAGGTGTGATGGAAGGTTTAGACCCAAAAGAAGATCTTATGCCTAAACACACCCCATATAACCTCCCTCAAGATAATGATCAATCTAAATCAGATGTGAATGAAGTGATTCTCAAGTGGAATGAAGATAACTAGGTTATCTTAACCCAAGGTCTGCCTCCCCTTCCTTAAGAGCTCCCAAAGAATCTCCTATAATTCATTCTCAATATGATTTTGAGTTCTATTTTCCACCTCCCCAAAGCAGTACATCTTGTCCTCATCCTATTTCCCTTTACCTTGATGGACCTATGGTATGGTAACCTAAATAAGATTATTTGGTTGATAAAAAATCATATCTCTTGCTTGAATAAAGCCTAGCTCCTTGGTAGCCTCATTGGAATAAGTCACATGACTTCAAGGTGCCAAGTCTTGGAATCACAAAGAAGGAGATGTCGGATCTTGTAGCTCTTGAGAACCAAATTCATGTTGTGGAAGATGAAATATAACTTGAGATCCCTCAAGAGGTTATAAATGCTAAATAAGAGGTTGTCTCTTATGTTGAATCTTCAGATTGGGTTGATGAGGAAGAATGTTTTTCTTTTGCCAAAGAGGGAGAAATGGTCATTAATTCTTCCATCACTATGAAATATATCATGTATGGGAAAGAACAAGTTATTAATTAGCCTTTGGATGACTTGTTTGAAGTCATTGGAGTAGGATATACTCTTCTTCAAGGAGGCTATGAGTTAATCACAAATGGAGAAGACAACATTGGCACTCAAGTGAGTATGCTAAAAAAAGCAACCTTTCAAATCTGTCCTTTCAAGAGGCATATGCATTTGATGATGATATGTTTGAAGTCATCAAAATGTGATATCATCCTCTCAATTAGTTGGGATAAAAACATCAGCTCTTGAAGGATGGAATAAGCTCCTATTGGCCTCAATCTTCTAAGGAATAAGAAACCAATCCTCTTGAAGCCACACCTACCAAGAAGATACTAGTTGATCATGAGATGTAGAGTGGGCATCAGTATGAGGTATGTATACAAGTTCAATAGTAATATATCTATATTGGAGACCTATTTAAATATTATTTAATTAAGATCAGATCATGTGAAGTACCAAGGACTAGGTCTAATCTAAAAATTATCCAATCCAAGGAGAAACATGTTTGGCACTATGACTCATCTCATAAAGAAGAAGATTAAAGAAGCTTTCCTTTTGATCCTAGAAAGGAGGTATGCTTAGTTTATAGTTTTTCATAATAGTTTGTTTTCTGATTTCCCTAAGTGCCTTGAGCACATGTGTGTGTGTGTGTCTTGTATGTTTGTTTGGTTTTGTGTGTGTCCTTTATTTTGTGTGGTTGAGGTAGCCAAGTGGTCTTGTCTTGATCAAAGCCTATAGTCAAAGTACTATTGTTGTGTCTTATACTTCAAATGACTCTCTAAGCCTAATAGACTGATAAGGCTATTGGTATAGCTAGTATAACATGCATACTACCCCTATGAGTCACTAATTTGTTGACCAAATGTGACCCTACAAGTCAAATTGGGGCCCGTATAGGTAAAAATTTGGTATTTATATGTTTTATGAGGTTTAAAATTATGTCATAAGGTGTATTATAAGTCATTTAGTGTGATTTCATGTTATATTAACCTTGGTCAATTAGTATTTTAGTTCATTTATCATTTTAAGTCATTTTAGGGCCATAAATAGAGCATTTAATAGATTTTACTAACTCCTTAGTAAATATGAATATTAAAAAATATTATGTCATTTCCCATGTATCCTAAGAGATCTTAATCAACTATCATAACTAAAAAGTGGTAGGTTATTTAGAAGAAAGGGTAGTTTTCTTGAGAAAAAAGGAGAGTTTGGCACTTGTACAACTCATAGGGAAGTGTGTCACATGGGATAAGATCATAAATTGTATCTTCAGCTTCCTAAATTTCATTTCCACATTAAAAATTATCTGAAAGTTCTAATTCTAAGATAAAGCCATTATGTTCTTTTTTCACCCTTCTAGACATACAAAATGAGTCTTCAGGTTTGTACTTGATATGACTAATAGGTGAGGATTCAGATCAAAAACCTTTGGGATGTGAAATTAAACTTATATCTATAAATTTTAATATCAATATTTTTAATAATGGTGGCCTATGCTTTATTAACCATCCTCATGAATTTGATATGTGTTTCTGCTTGTTATTTCATGCACCCTATAGGTTTTGCTTTAGTTTGAGAATTTATGTATAATACACTTGTTGATGTTGTTTCTAGATGATTTTTAATACCTATTAAAATTAATTCCATGCTTATTTTCATGTTTCAAAGTGTTTGGATAAGTCAAGTACATCAAGGTTACAAGAGAAGTATCATTCTATGTTATAAGCAATTTTTTCACCATTTTCAAGATCTATAGGTTTTGATCATGGTTTCAGAGGATGGATATGAGTTAATTATAATGTTTTAAATTTAATATTATCTCCTTAACTTTCCAATCTCATATTTCAAATCATACTCCAAGAAGCTGCAGTCATAAAACATCATGTAGCCAGTTTACTTAAAGACTGTCATACACAATCAAATTTGAGCTATGCAGGGTTATAAATCATGTCCATGGAGTTATATAGAGTTTTAAAATGTTTATATATTTATTTTAAACATATAAAATTACTAATATTCCATATTGTTCAATAAAAGGGGATTGTTGTAGTCATGAGCAACATTTATACACAGTTTACCACTAGTGAGCATCTACAGGTGTTTGGAAGAAAATTCCACATTAATTAGGATGTCTTTACATTTGTTTCAGATCCTCATAATGTAAATATTCCATTTATATTCATTTAAATAGGTTTACAACTCATAAAATGGTCAAAATAATGCATCCTTCTAACTTGCTCATCCTTACTGCTTGTACAGTGAATTGCACACCTATAGGTGACTTGGCAGAGAATTAAAAATGTCATATAGAGGTGTTGGAGCACAAGATGAGACACTATTTTAATTGTTAATTCATGTAGGAAAAATGGAAAACATCATTGAAATGTAAAATGGGAAAATAAATGTGTAAACTACATTCAAAAGATCAAATGACCAATTCTAAGATCAAATCCCCAAAAAAGCAAAACAGAGGTCCAGGGGTGTTTTGGGAATATCATATAATAAGGTTTCAGAAGGTTTTAATGAATATAGATAGCTATAAATTGTATCCCCTAAATTTTAAAAGTACATTTCAAAGTTTTAAGTATAAAGGACTAATGAAAGGCAGTTGTTAGAAGGCCCAAAGATGACCCTTGAACCATTGAATTCAAGTAATATACCTACAAGATTTGGAGATGTAAGATGACCTTTGTCACCCAAAGTTACAAATTGACCTTCCCACCATAGGTGAGTGTTTATAAATGGATTAATGTATTAATTATTACCTAATTTTTTTTTAAAATTGGATAACATGTTGTTATTTGAATCTCTCATACACCTATAGGTGTCTTAGGCCTTGAAATACCCACATACAACTAAGTAGGCACACAATAGGCTAGAAAATAGTGTCTAAGTGGTGTTTTAGGGTATATAAGGTTAATATATGTGTATAAATATGATTTTATACCTCAAGGATTCAAATTATGGATCTTAAACACCATGTCCTAGCTCAATTACACCTTGTATGCACCTACAAGAATCAAAAAGTAGGGTTTCACAGTCAAGACTGGGAGAGTTCAGTTGGGTGAATTCCAAGTGCATATGAAGGGTAAAAGTAGGTTGGAATTATGATTTAACCTATGAAAACTTACATCAATATCATTATTACCTCCATAAACCATTTTCAATGTGAGAGAAACCTACATAAGGCCCTATATGCACCTATAACCAATTGTTGATTATATGCAGGCAATAGATTAAAACATGTCTAATTGAGAGTAAAGGTTATCAAAGGTAAAAAAATGAGTATAAAACATGTATTAATGATATTATATGATATAAATAAGTAATATACACTATATTAAAGGTCAAATCATATCGAGCATTTATAGAAGTGGTGTCTTGATGCCAATGCAGTCAGGGTTTGTGCATACAGTCTTGAGGATTAATAGATGGGAAGGGATATGTAGAAAGTATTAAGTGGTAAAAGGACATAAGGAACATTAATTATGAGTATTATAACATATAAATTCTCTTGTAAATTTAAAATAATCTTAGAAATGGCTATGCAACATAGTCAAGCAGTCTACTCTCCAACACCCCTACACAATCTCTTTTCTCACACAGTCTATATCGAAGTTTGAAGGGATAGGGGGTATTTTTACCTGATTAGGATCCAAATTTTGGTGTATAGGTTCTACATAACTTTTATAACTCTCTCAAATAGTAATCTTGTTTGAGAAAGCAAAGGGAGTTCCCTCTATTTTGTCTCAAACAGAGGGAACTCCCTTATGAACAAAACTAGCAGGGTTAGGATAATAAGGTATAAATATGAAGCCAAAATATTTAGATACTTTGAAAGGAGGTTTATAAATTTTTATAACACTTATAAAAACATAATAAAATAATCATAGTGTGAGGAATACCAATGGAAAGGTCTAGACCTTTAAAAGTGCAGACAGGCTCGTGAGGCATGGTTATGCCTAGATTCCAAACAAGAGGTCACTTTCACTTTTATATCTAAGTAAGCTTTACAAATAATTGGATCATGTTTTTAGGGTCATATCAGATATTTATGGGATATTGGGTGTAGGGAATCCATCAAAAAATTAATTTTGGGCTTCAAATTGTAGGCATGTCTATTGAGCATACTTAGACCTAAAGGCAAATGGAGAACCATTTACACTTCTAGAGTGAAATATGATTCCTAGCCTATTATTTAATTATTATATGGTCATACCATGTGTTTTAAATCTCTCACTCTTCAGAGGAAGCATGAGGAACTTCATTTTGATCTTAGAACTACATTAGACCTATGCAAAGTGGATAATCAAACTCGATGGAATAACTTTGGAGGTTCACATCTCTTTGGAGGATTTGCATGGAAGTCAATAAAGTTTTGAGGAGTTATATAAGTTCCTTAACATCACTTTTGTGTAATTAATTTGAGATTTGGATGTCAAACCTTTATGAAAAATCAATAAAGGTCAAAATAGGCTAAAACCCTTACAAACCCTTGCCAATAACCAGTTTGAGGAAATGTAGATGGAAAGATAATATAATGGCATAGTTTTCTCAATGATTTAACCTTGTATAGGACTCTCTCAGGATCCTCCCCACCTTTTTACATTGTATGGAATTGTACAAACAAGGTACAAAATAGGGTAATTTTGACTATTTTGTGTATTTTATAGGATACAAGAGGTTTTAAAAGATGAAATAAAGTTTGGGGGGAAGCTTAGGAATTATAATAACTCATTATGGCCATTTATTTCTTCATCAAAAATCTTAAGTGTTCGAATAATATCTCTCATCTTAGCCAGTCAAAATTGGCATAGTGACCAAGCTAGTGAGAAGTGTGAAAAATCCAAGTGGAAGTGATTTTAAAGTGTCCCTAATGCTTCTCATTCCATGGAATGTCTTGAAAAGTTTCATCCACTCCATCCCATGTATTTTCATGGGAAATTAAAGCCAAATTTGAATCCAAGTGTATAGGGTGCATGAAAGAGGAGTTTCTTAGAGTGTTGGCAATGATAGCCCCTTTCTAGATGATTCTAAATGACCAGGCCTACAACCAATGCATGGAGAATCATGTATGAAAGCCTTTCCATTCATTTTAATCATCATACATATCCCTAATCAGTTTTGGGATGTTAAAACATGTTAAAATCATGAAGGTAATTTTCTAAGCTAGAATAAGGAGTTTTATGCCACATTTCATGAGTTTTATGTATTTTATAGACACTTGTACTTCTTGACCTTACATGGTTCATTATATACCCTCTTCTCATGAAAAATTAATTCATTCTCTTGTATTGAAAAATATCCTTATGACCCTTGAACTTCTCTCTTCTCCCCTCTTTCTCAAGTTCTATAAGAACGAGCCATTTTTGGCCATTGTAACTTATTCTCCACCTAAGTATGATGAAGCCCTGCTCATTTGCATACCATTTGATAAATAAGAATACTAATTTTTACCTCTAAATTAATACTCATAGTGTATTCTACTTAAATTTTGGATCTTACTTAGTGAAGACTATGGATTCCTTAGCATGTTGTCTCATTCTTTCATCCTATTTGTAGTTGGAAAGCTTCTTCTTGCAGGGCATGTGAAGTGTTCTAGGAAGTGTTAAGGTTGAGTGAGTAAGTATATTAACTAATTCCATTAAATTCCTCTTATCTAGTCCTCATATCATAATCTTCCATCCATAACCTCATAATGTAACATTGATGTGAGAAGATAAAGATTGAAGAAGTGTATGTTTAGTTGGTCTCTTGGTTTCATGTGTAACATGCATCTGGTTGGAAGTCATCAAATTATTTGGTGTATCACCTCCCTTAGGATATTTTTATTTTAGTTTTCTCTCTCCATTTCTCCCTCCCTCCCCACCCCCCCAATAAATTTTAGGTGTAGTGGTGATCCAAAGTGGTACATCAAAGGAGTTAGGCCTACCTAGAGATTCACCTCATCTTTAGGATACCCACAAGCCTAGATGTGTTTCAATTGTGCCACTTGGATGATGAGATATAATAAATATTATAAAATGGTGAAAATATAAGTGAAAACAATCTTAAAACCAAAATATATATTCAAACACCTAGAAGTCACCTACAGGCTATAGATGATAATGGGTTGGTGTTAAGCTTAAAAAATGAAAGGACATAGGTGTTTGGAAAAGTTCCTAACCTAATTTGAAACTATAGAGAAATCCAAGTAATAGGATAATTATTTTATGTAAGGTTGAACACCCAAGATAAATATTTCAGTCAATAAATTCATGAGCACCTACAAGCTATATAAGCATAGGATGGTCTCAAAGCCTAAAGGGGAGAGAAAAGTATGTTTGAGATGCTCTGAGGCCCATATTAGATTGAAACAAGAGTTAATAATGTGTATTTATATTAAATGAAAAATCAGAATACTTGACTAAACTGATTCCAAACCTCATACTCAATCAATATCAAAAGAAGGATACACACAGTCAGTCACTAGTAGACCCAGTCAACCTAGTCTTGAGAAATTGTTGATTTGAGGGCTCTATAAGTAGGATCAAGGTTTGAAAATTGGTATAGATGGTGGTTATGAATCTAAAAAAATATTAATTGTCTCTTTTATGTCATAAAAATAGTGTAAGTACTCACTATTTTGTCTCATACCTTGCCCACTCCTTGGGAAAAGGGCAACCATGAGACTAAAAGAACCTTTAGGTCTAAAGTTGAAGAAAAAAGTTTATAGACCTCATGGGGGATATTAAGGAAACATAAAAAAATTAAAATGGTATTTATATACATATATGTTTCAATAAACCTCATGATTCAACTCATAAACCCTCGAGGGGTAGCAATAAGGAAGTAGGTCTTAAACTCCAAGACCCCTGACCAGTCTACCATGAACATATAGAGGGGTAATGAATAATTATAGAGAATTTATAATAATGTATGGGGATTTTTTAAATTTTTGTGATAATCTCATATTAGTGAGAATGACTTATGAGACCCAAAACCCAATCTAGGCCTCTCTCTAGCCTCAAGAACACTAATCAAGCCACCCAAGGAGTAACTTCAGATGCTTATACCATTTCTCCAAATTTTTATGGGACTATAAGACACTTTGGATAGTTTAAGGGGTATATAAATAATGTTTTTAAAGTGAAATAATTTTATTTAATGATTTTTTCTTTATGAACAATTGTTAAGACCCCAAATAGGTCTTAAACCTCTCTTAAATCCTAATAGTGATCAGTCATGGAAATAGGACCTAAAATACACATATAATTAAATATTTTACTCCTAAAACCTCTTGGGTGTTGTTGAGTACTCCAATTAGGATACTCACATGTAATTTAATGCTAACATCACTTGTATAGATTTACACAAATGCCCTATTTTTGCATGTTTTTGGTGTTTTGTAAGTGTTCTAAGAATGAGAGAGCTTTAAAATCATGGGATGGGGTAATTTAGGAGTTTTTATAGATATAAAATTAAAAAAAAAATCACATGATATTATGGAGGTGATCAATCCATGTCAAATTTTCAAGGTAGTCTCAAATAGGCTCAAAATGAGACTAGGTGGTAAGGCCATTTCTTGATTTGCATACTTACACATGGTCTTAGGACCCACAAATTGACATGGATGTTGTTTATGACATAGGAAAATATAATAAAATGATTTTTTATGATTTATAACATGTGTCAAAAGTTTGGAACAAGAAAACATGGTCCTAGGTAAGGAGACCTAATTGAGGCCTAATTCAAGAGAGAGAAAGGCAAAAAATTGGGCTTCCACTCAAACTCTAAAGATGAAATTTGGTATGGAGATGTAAGGTCATTATGGGTCCTATAGTATGCCATAATTTTCTTAATATCATCCATATAAATCCATACACAAGGAGGTTTGCATGTTTTTAGGGTTATAAGGAAACTAGGCTTGATGAACAAAATGAGTTATTGGGTGTTGGTCTAAGAACAAAAATGGTTTATTTCAGAATTGATAACATATTTAATTACCATTAATCTAGTTTGGATGAGTTTAAGAATATTCACTTGATTTTTGGGCCACTTAGACTAATTTAGGCATGGGAAATGAAGAGTTTCAAGACACCTATGCACGTGAATGATGGAATGGTAGGCCAAAGGAGTTTATTAAGGCATTTAAGATGTTTAATGAGTGTTGTAAGATAATTTAAATTAAAATTCATGATTGTTAACATAACATATTTTACATTATTTTTAGGTAGTTTATTTTTAACCTTTTTTGTGGTACTAGTCATTGTTTAGACTCCTCCCATCTCGGCAGTCCATTACCATATTTTTGGTAATTCTTGGTGTATATATTACACTCTATTTTGCATGAATAAAAAATTTAAGTTAATTGGTTTTCTCACAATTTTGGTATTAGAGCCAGACAATTCTGATAGAGTCAGAGCATTTATCATGACATAAGAGCTTGGTGTAGTCGATGTGGGGAGAAATATGCTTAGGAAAGTGTAGTGAAGAAATACCTGTAGCTAACATGAATAATTATAAATTCAATGCAGTAGAAGCATAGGGAAGGAGAATCTGTGTAGTGGAGAAGCATGGTGTAGCAAATCCATGAAGCCAACCTATAGCAAATAAGATGCAAACTTGGCAGTAGAAGTTCAATGACTTGGGTAAGCATTAGAGAACATGGAATGGCAATCGATGTAGCCTAGAAAGTTCTCCATGCTTGATAACAATTCAATGCAGACCTACAAAAGTAGCTTTCTTCTTTCTAGCATTTTTTCTTCGTACATAGTATTTAGAAAGTACAAAGGACATCAAATGCCATAGAGAAGGAAGTGATGCCATAAATGTGAGCTACAACAGCCATTGAGACATGTATAATGATGATGTAAGGAGAAATTGATCTATGTAGAAGTCAAAATAGAAATCCATGGAAGGATCAACATAGCATCCTACCTGGTCAATGTGATAGTAGTCGTAAACCTATGACATGTATAACAGCAAAGGAGCAATCTACAACAATATTTAAATAAGCCTATCCCATGTAAAGAAGAAGACGTGATAGAGAATCATTTCATATCCTTCAAATCTAATTTAATTTGGAAATCTGACTAAGTGAGGTGAAAATCTACATAGGTAGTGTTTGAATATGAGTAGAGTTGCGACTTGAAGACAAAAGGACAAAGTGATCAAAAGAGCCCATAGAGATGAGACATGATTGAGATCACCACACATTTTTAATGTGAAGGACAATGTTGGAATGTTAAAATCCACCAAGGAGACTCATAAGCCATTGAAAACCATCATAATGCTCAAGATAGATCTAGTTTCTACTTTGTCTTTGTAGAATTACTCTGTGACTATGGTAACCTTCAGTTCAATGAGCTAATCCATAAAGGACTTATAAAATATTTATTATTTAATGTAAGCTACCAAGCAAGGATAATATGAGAAAAACTTAAAGTTTGATATGATGTAGACTATGAAGATCAGGTTGATCACCCCAAAAAGCATGCTCATCTCTCAACATGTAATTATCGAGCTCATCTCCAAGCTCAATTTTCCTACCAATGAGTAAAAAGACTTATAATTCTCTTTCATAGAAATAAAATAATTTACTTTTATTTATAATGTCTACTCCAAAATTGCTTCTCTCTAATGCCCAACTTCTCAAAGGGCCTAACTATGCCACCTAGAAAATGAAGATATGCACCATCCTTCAGTTTGAAAGACTATGGGGCATCGTGATAGGGACCGTGTAGGTTTTTATTGATCCTAATATGCTCATGGAATATGTAATGACTAATTCTAAAGCCTTGATGCTAATTATGTTAAGCATCACTGATGGCATGCAACTACATGGCAAGGATACAGACAAAGAAAATATAGCATGGGATAAATTAGCGACTATCTATGAGGCAAACAATAAGACTAAGATCCTCCATCTATAGTCGAGATTTCATACACTCTCTATGGAGTTTGACAAGAAATTTGAGGAATTCTTACATCAAGTGGTTGAGCTATGAATGAATTTATTAGCACTCAGTGAGATGGTAGATGACCAAATATTGATCCAGATCACTTTGAGGGATCTCCCTTCCCAATTTATAGTGTTCATCATGATTTTGAATGTCTCCAAATAGATAGTGTCATTCGAAGAACTCATAAACCTACTGTAGCAAGAATAATACATCAACTCCGTCTAGGATAAGTTACAAGACAAATCTCTTATCTCAAAGTAAAAATGAGGTCAGAAGTCTTGTAAGGGACCTCCAAATAAGAAACCATAGAAACAATAACAATAACCATCTCAACATCAAAAATTTCAAAATTCAAAGAGGTAGTGTCACATATGTCAAACCAACACTCACAACACAAATAACTACTGGTATAATGGCCTAAAATAAGGGTTTTATAGTTAAAAAATTACATCAAGGCACGATGATTCTAAAAAATTGAAAATACATCCCCACTGGTGGAAGTAGAAGGGACATCTTAAAGCTTAACAATATGATGGATCTAATAAAGAGACACCTAAAGAAGACAATTATAGCGCACATAATAACGTAGTGCTAGTCTCCCAGACCTTGGAGGCCATGAGGAATATCTAGTTGATAGACCCAAGTGCCACTAAACACATGTTAGATGACAAAAATCTATTTGATTTATTGACAAACCAACCCATTAGAGATCAGGTTAGGATCATTGATGATAAAGAGTATGTTGCATAAGTAATATGCCAAGTCACCATTCGTCTCAGAACACAAAAATGTACAATCTCAACGGTACTATATGTTCCTAGATTGACATCTAACCTCTTATTAATTATCCAACTTTTGACTCATCATTTGAAGGTGAAGTTTATTGTTGATAATGGCATCAAATCCCTCTTGATCTCAAGAAAATGTATGGTTCTTACTAGAGCATTTTTAAAAGATAAATTATTTGCTTTAGATGTTATTTCATCTTCTACTGTAGCTCTACCTCTATGATAGAATCTACTGCTCCTTGGCACTACCGTTATGGTCACCTATCTGTTGGATCTTTATACCAACTGAGTTCAAAAGGGATGGTACACAAACTTCTAAAGTTTTCTAGTTCCTTACCCATTTTCCCTAGATGTCTTGTAGGTAAACAACACAGGGATTCAATCAAGGAAAGCTCCTTTCATGCCAAGAAATGTTTGGAGGTTGTTCATACCGATCTTAATGGACTGTTACCTACTTCATTTTTGAGATACAAGTACTTCCAACTATTATGGATGACTACACTTGAAAAACATGGGTGTTTTTATTGAATAAGAAGAGTGAGGCCCTTCATCATTTCTAGGTCTTCTATCAGTAGGTTGTAAAGGAGACTGGATAACCTCTTCTTCACCTCTACTCATATCGAGGGGGGAATTCACATCAAAGAAGTTCTTGGCATTCCTAAACCAATAACACATCAAATAGAATTTAATTTCTTTACATGCCCCAATAGAATGGCATTATTGAGCAATGCAATTTCACATTAATGGAAATGGCTTGCTTCATGTTGTCAACATCAAAGCTAGAGAAATGATATGGGCAGAAGTAGTCTAAATAGCTATTTATCTTCTCAACAGGGCACCAACAAATATTTTAAAGGATAAAATGATAGAAGAGGTATGGAGTGGTAAAAAACCATCGATTTATCATCTAAAAGTGCTTAGTTTCACAACATATATACCTGTCCCAGCTCAGAATATGAAGAAACTCAAGTCAAAAACACTCCTATGCATCCTATTGGGTTATAGCACTACCTCAAAATCATACCATCTCAAAAATCTTGAGGCGATGAAAATCTATGAAAGTAGAGATGTGGTTCATGTTGAGTCATCCTTTGACTCAGTGATGTATAAATAAGAATCAACACCAACCACCTCTCACCAATTACTCTTCGAGTTAGATGATGAGAGTTCTTACAGAGAAAATGAGCTACAAGGGGAGTTATAAGTTTATCTTAGAGAATTATAAAATCCACCAGGTAGTTCTTCACATCAACAAATCAATTATTCACATTAGTAGTAGAGTTCCCATCTGAAGTGGGTATGAAGCACCATCAAATACTCTCATGTGTAATCTCCCCAAAATACTTCATCTAGAGTGAGAACAAGGATTTAGATAAGAAATGAGGTAAATTTTTCACTCATGAGTATAGTAGTTTATATCCAAGAACCTAATAATGTTCAAGAAGCACTAAGTCAACCTCAATTGAAGAAAGAAATGGATGTTGAGTATGACTCACTCATGCAAAATCAAACTTGGGAAATTCTTGATCTGCCTACAAGAAAGAAACCCATAGACTAAAATGGGTTTTCAAAACTAAATATAATGAAGACAGATCCATTGATAAGCACAAATCATGACTTGCAGCAAAGGGATATGCTTAGAAATAAGGCATTGAATATGAAGAGACTTTTTCACCCACTACAAAGATCAAGACCATCAGAGTTATTTGCACACTTGCAGCAAAGAATGGATGGAAACTTCAGTAGATTGATGTCAAGAGTGCTTTCCTAAATGGTGATCTCAAATAAGAAGTGCACATGACCCAACCAAAAGGATTTTTTAATGAAAAAACATCTAAAAAGGTATGTCATCTCATCAAATCACTGTATGGATTGAAACAAGATCCTAGGCTATGGTACATCAATATAGATGATCACCTTTTGTAGCATGGTTTTACTTGTAGCCCCTCGAATTCTAACTTATACATAAAGAATTAGGGACATAAATTGTCATTCTTGTTTTGTATCAAGATGATCTTGTGATCACTAGAAGTTTAAAAGATCAAGTTGATATTGTGAAGAATGACCTCACAAGATTATTCAACATGATTGATTTTGGGTTACTTCATTACTGTCTTGGTTTGGAGATATAGTATAAATAGAATCACATTATTATCTCTCAAATAAAATGTGCCATAACACTCCTAAAAAAGTACATAATGTTAGATTGTAAACCTCTTTTAACACTAATGGAGAAAGGTTTATAACTCTCTTGATTCCAAGACTCACCTCAACTAGATGCAACTCTCTATAGACAACTCATTAAGAGTCTCATCTAATTGACTTGCACCAGACCAGATATATGTTTTGCTGTGAGCTATCTCTCTAGATTCATTCATGAGCCAAATAAATGTCACTAGGTTATAGTAAAGCATGTTTTGATATATGTCTGAGGTAAACTTGAATATGGTCTGGAATACAAGAAGAATAATTAGTTCTTCTTACAGGGATACAATGACTTGGACTATGATGGATCTGTTAATGATAAAAAGTCAACATTAGGATACTTATTTAACCTTAGATCTAGATTAATCTCATGGATTAGTAAGAAGCAAACTGTTGTTTCTCTCTCATCCATTGAGGTAAAGTATCATGTTGCATGTGGAGATGTGTATAAGGTGATATAGTTACGTTACATTTTGGCCAATATGGGCATTAGCAAAGAGAAGCCACCTATTCTTCATTGTGACAATTAGGGTGTGTCGAAGCTTGTGAAGAATCTTGTTTTTCATGAAAGAACCAAGCACATTGAGGTCGAATGTCACTAAATTTGAGAGTAAGTTTTAAACAAATGCAAAGATAGCTGATATACTCACCAAATCCCTTGGAAAGGTGAAATTTGAGTTGTTTAGGGGGTACATTTGTAAAAATAATATAATAAGGGGGGATAATTTTAGCATAACATATTTTACATTATGTTTAGGTAGTTTATTTTTAACCTTTTTTGTTTCACCAGCCATTGTTCTAGGTTCCTCCCTTCTTGGCAGTCCGTTACCATATTTTTCGTAATTCATGGTGTATATGTTTCAATCTTTAATATATGAAAAAAACAATAAAGTTCATTATTTTTATCACAATGATTTGGAATTCCATTTATCACTACTTTCATGCAAAAAAGGGCAGTTTCTAAGGAGCTAGTCAAGGTGTCAAAGCCAAATTATAACCCCTATACCATATGGATGATCAAAGCATCTTCAAGATTTATACACATGGCCTTGGAGGTCTATTGGATGATATCATAACTCATTTTCTTTTTGTAACTCTCATGGACACTTGCCACTCCTTCTATGCCCATCTCTCTCTCTTTACCATTCACTATAAGAGCAACCACTTTTAGCTAAGTCTGTAAGATCCACACCTGGTATGGTGAAATATTGCTAGTTTGAATTATATATTTTCCTTTGATTAAATATTTTAAATCTAGTTTTGATTTCATAACTTCTTGTCTAAATATGTGAAGTAGTGCATAGTTGAATGATAAGTGATAATCATCTATCGTTGTGTTCACTTTACTCTTTCATGTTTTGTGTAAGTAGTTTGCCCTTTATTAGGTCACATAAAGTGTATTTAGTGTCATTGTATATATCTAAGTGTAAGTAATAACATTAGTGTCTATAATTATACCTTTTGTTCATTCACCTTGAGAAGCATAATGAATATCACCTTCATATTTGAAACACTTATGTTAAATCAATCTAGGATGTTGAATCTAGCCATGTGAGTCATCTTTCATAGTAAAATTATATGATAGCATACTAGATATCAATTTAGTGCATCACCTCATTAGAACATGTTAATTTCATGTTCCTTCTATCTCTTTTTAACCCCAAGCAAATGAGCATTATAGGTGATGAACTACAATGAATATTTCTAGGGATCTATCCCTTTAAACTAGAGGTTTAACTTTTATATATGCAACCCATAGGCCTAAAGGTAATCCAATGTTTCACTCAATTTAGAGAGGGCTTGAACTACCTCTCCAAGGGTGTAAAATTGAGTGATGACAGGTCATAATACAACATACATTGCCACACTCACATATTTTATACTTGAAGTTGAAGAGAAATGGGATGATCGTGCATAAAGTTTCTTAAAATTATTTGCATTTACCTTATTCAGAAGTGTACTTTTGGCCTATAAGTGACCTAATCTCCTAGGGTGGTTGGGTGTGCATGGGTCACCAATGTGACCTATATTTCTCCATGTAGACCACTTTGGCATGAATTCAAATTAAATTGGGGTGACCACACATAAGATTGTCTCAAATTATCTCATTTACCCTAGTCACAAATGATTATGATGTTGTTGTGTCACTTTGTACCTATAAAGGGACCTAATTGTAAGTAAAACTAGCATAAAGGAGTGGTTGGGCATAAGCTAGTTTGTAAACTTTAATTTTGACAAAATTAGAACTCCTAGAAATGTTAACAAGTAATCCAAAAGGCCACAAATCCTAAAAAATGACTATATGCTTACCCAAAATAGACACAAATTATAAAATTCATGCCCTAAAATCCATAAGTTGATATTGAAATAGTGAAAATGACTAAGTACTACCCAGATTCAATTATAAAAAATTATCTTCAAAATCATAAGCTTAAATCTATGAGACCAATTCTAGAAGATGCATAGTGACCTTAATTTCCTATATTCACTAAAATAAATATAAATAATAAGGAAATGAATGTAACAATGTAAATTTTGAAGAAATTTAAAATACAAGGAAATAAAATCTAGCTTAGGATCATGCATGAATTATAGTGCATAAATATTATAGGCTTGGTGACTCACAATCCTAGCATGGTAAATTTTAATGATGAATATTCGTTAATTCATAAATATTCCAATTTTTTAATTTTGATTTTGATGATTTTTAGGGTCAACGGATGGGTTCATATTATTGAAAACTTAGGAAAATAAATTATTTTTGAGGTTGGCTCGCCAACCATATATAATAATATCATAGATTACACTTAAATTTATCACACATATATAGTACAACTACCCCAGATATCAAACAAGTCAATAATCAAAACCGGTATTGGAAGACTGTAGCACTTAATGACAACAACTGAATAGAGGAATCAGATGATGATACCAAAGAATAATAGTGCTGATATGAGGAACCAAATGATAGTGTTGAATGATAATATCTTATGACAATGTTGAATAGGAGCACTGAACAAAAGTGCTAAATAAAAATATTGAACAATAGTGTTGAACATAAGTGTCGAATGACAAATCCCAAAAGTATAATGGTGTTGCCACCAAATGACATAACCAATTTGTAGCATCTACTATATGATCAGATGATGGAACCAAACAACAAAACTAAAGTGTTGAATCCTTTATCATCATGGCATCTGGTGGGAATGGTAAAAATACAAACCAATTATTAGGAAAATTGAGCATATTATATTGTTTAAAGAGACAACTAAAAAACTCACACAATCATAATGCACTCAAAATATAGCTATTTATTATTTTTTTAGTTTGTCATAAATTTGACTTTAACTGTTCAATCATATCTAAATAATTTTATGTGTAGAACTCTCCACTGATATCTTACCAAAAAAAATCACCCAAAATGACATGGCACCCCCTGAAAATTATTTTTATGATGACATGTCACCACTTGAAGATGCTCCTATGGTTTTTGATGATAATAATTATGACACTCAAGTGGCAAAAGAGATTGCTGATTCTCTCCAAATACAAAGTTCAGGTAAAACCTCCACTCAAAAATCTTTGCGAAGGAATAAAAGTAGATGGAAAATTGGAAAGTCCTTTAAGGTGGATTGGACAACAAAATTTCCCTTCATAAAACCTATAGAGCCTAAAAATATTGATGATACTCCAACAGAATGCAAATGTACAATACGTAACTATAAACTAGGAAAGAAACATAGAATGCAATTAAAATTGGACATGATTCAGAAACATTATGGAAAAGTGTATGTGACAGTGAAGCACCAATATGGACTAATAAAAAAAACACATAGGTAAAAAATGTAGATTAATGCATGCATATAAGATATGCATGCAAGTATGAAAATGATAAGAAATGTTGAAAACATCTTGTTGAGAAAGGGAGAAAAATTGAAGTAAATTTTTGAAAAGTTTTGTAGTCCCATTTAAAGGCCAAATATATAAAGTTCTATACTATATACCATGTTTTAAAAAAGGGTAGAACTATTTATGATTTTTTATATTATAATATTTTAATTCAACATAATGGATTTTTGGATATTTCACAATCACATTGGTCAGATAATAGTGCTTCAAAAATGGAAAAATGTCTAGTAATGGTTGAGAAGGAAGATTTAAAACAAAAAGTTCAAAATTCATTGTTCATCTCATTGTCCATTGATGAGATCACCGTAATTGACAACACATCATGGGTTTGCTTGCATGTTTATACTTTTGAAAAAAATTCAAGGTAACCTTATCTACTAGAAGTTCATAAAATGATAGAAAATTGCAATGCAGAAAACCTTCACAAATTGGTTGTATCTAATTTGAAAGATAAAATTGGGATGGATGATTATGCAATAGCTACAAAGTTGGTATGTGTTGAGGTTGATGGTGCATCAATTATGCATGGGGCATAAAAATGGTTTGTGTGTTCAATTACAAAAAATAGTTACCCCATATATGATTCCAATTCATTGTATAACTCATAAGATGAATCTTGCATACAAAATAGTTAGCAAAGTAAATAATGTGGAAAAAGTGGAGGAGCTTATTTGTGACCTACATTTTTATATGACAAGCAGTCCAAAAATATTTTGAGTTCTAAAAGTTTGCAATAGGAGTGACTAATGGTAAGAAACTATTAAATTTTGTTGATACAAGACGAATTTCTATGTATGAATCTACATGTTGAATTTTTAAAGAATTTATCCATCATTAGTATGTTTTATGTATAAATATCATAGAAAAACTAACATGGCAAAATATTTGTCATATCGTTTAATAGATTTGAAAACACTGATGATATTATGTGGAGTGCTACCAATGCTAAAAGAAATGAATTGTTTGATGAAACATGCTTAGGAGAGATCCATTTATATTTTTGACTTCATATGACTGAGAAAATGAGTATCTCAATATCTAAATATAATATACAATTTGAATGAAAAGTTTCAAGGCCCAAGTTTTAGTAATTGGTAATGTTTGACAGATTTAAGGAACCCTGAGAGCTATTTGAAATTAAATATCAATGATCATATTTATGTTGTTGTTAATAGCAAGGAGATACCAATGCACACTTTCTATAGAACTACCTATAACACATATGAACTAAATATGAAGAACTTCCTATAACACATAATCTGCATGACTTTATTTTATCTGAAAACCAGATGAAACTAAGTATAATTTTACAAAACTTATCTGTGGAGGTCAAGGTAGTTGTGAATCCCATTTTTTGAAATAGTAATAACAGTCAAACGTTGATTAGCAATTTATTTTACAAATACTTGAGTTATATTGTAAAGCATTTCAGTTAATCTATAAAGGTGAATGGAGTAGAAATAAATTATATTTTTGGAATGGATTTATAGACATCTCATTTAACTCATTTTATAATTATAATGTTTTAACAATATCGCCTTCTAAGTGAACCAACAAAAAATGGGGCAATTACACAGCTATGGAAAAACTTTATCCTAGTAGTATAATGTAGGAAAGTCTAAGTGAATATTTATGATTATATGAGCTTTTTCAAACAATAATTCTGGCTCAGTAGAAGATGAAAGAGTATTCAATTCATTATCATTTATTAATTCAAAACTTTGAAATAGGTTGGATAAAATTTAAAAACCTATTAGAGATTATATGTTTCACATTATGCTATGGACATGTTTTCTTATGAAAGAGATTTGATAACATGGAGTTATCTAATAAAATAAGAGGTGTCAAAAATACAATGTCAAATAGAGAAGATGTAAATAATGACACTGAATATGGCACCGATACAATAGATGTAAATGTCATTGGTGATGGTCAGGGTTGTGTAGGATTATTTTAACTACCATATTATTCGTTGTATATTTATTATAATTATCATATTATGAATTCTAATTTCATATAATTTTTTATATTGTAAAATGTTCCAAATACAAAATTCATTACAAATTACAATTGTGGATAGTATTGTCATTTGAAATATTTGATCTATTCATGATGCAACTTTCCCTTTTATTTAATTATTTTTTAATTTTATTGTCATTTGAAATAATTGTAA
Organism: Torreya grandis; assembly: GCA_037957365.1. NCBI lineage: Eukaryota > Viridiplantae > Streptophyta > Pinopsida > Cupressales > Taxaceae > Torreya > Torreya grandis. The sequence continues at coordinate 2,966,699 of JARHVA010001331.1, forward strand.
TTTGATATAATAGCACCATATTAAGATTTTTAACTTTTAACTTAAAAATATGAATTTGAAGTCAAATACGATGGTGATAGAATAACATATTGTATCATTATTTTTTTTGAACTACGTCAACTAAATGAATTCAGATTTAACAATAGTGACTTTACAACATCATAAATTCAAATTGAAATTCATGCTCAAGCCTAACACCAAATCCATCGAAAAAAAGAATTGTAATCCACATGGATCATCCACTAATAAACTTAATATATTGATCATTGCAAATCCAAACTTCAAATTTCAATTAAAATATATTTTTACAAACATAACATTGTTTACAAATATTATAAAGTTAAAAACATTGTTTATAAATATTATAGAGTTTAAAACATTTTTTGAGGTTTCACTTCTCAGCTAATTTCTCAACCACAACATCCTCTATGTTATCCTTCAATATCCCTGCCCTTATAATATTCTCAGCTATAGAATTAATATGAGCAAGATTTTCCCTTTCTTCTTTTGTAGCATCTCCTTTAGAGTGTAGGCTTAGATCGACATCTGTCTTCTACTTAAATAAGGAATTGGGATCTCATCGTTGCTCCTTAATGATTTTTCAATGTGTGTTGTTGTATTTATTCAATAGAACAAGCTTCTCCTTGAATTGAATGGCATAATATATTTTTTTTCGTGCATTTTTTTAGATGCACATTGAGGACCTCAACGTCTTTTTTCAAATTATCATATTTTACCTATAATTTAAAATGAAATATAATTAGATTTGTACAAAAATGAGTATGACATAAAATTTGGTTAAAATGAATATACATTAACAAATATTTTTCCTTTTCAGCATTCACAATCACAACAAAGTTGATGTCTTTCACCCATTTATTAAAATATCCCTAGGATTTTACATTTCAATTCTCCAACTGGTTAAGCATAATAGTCAACACATTATCATTGTAACCATTATAAATAGTAATTAACTCAGATTTAGCTTGGGAAAATAAAGCATCAATCTTTGTGTGTTCATGTTGTACCACTGAAAACAAATTTTCTTGCTAGGAGTGGTTGTGATAGTGAACATTTATTTCTTTTATCAATGCCTTCACCCGAAACTCTCAAACATATACATTTTTTAATTCATCTATAACTCCCTCCTTAAGATTCAAAGTAATACTTTATGATAACATATTGTTCAATGGAAAAGATGTAATAGCATTATCAGACAAGACAACATTCTTTGATGGGGTAGAGGGTGAAGAGGTACAAAGTTACTCCTGAGTAGTCACATGAACATTTGCTCCTTGTTATAAAGTCATGTGGATTGAAATAATCACCAACAACTTCCCCACTTTCAATCCCCATATATTCCTCATCAAGATCAATTTCATTCAAACAAGTCAATCCCTACCTACTTGATATCCCTCTAACAAATAAATTGAGGAATTCAAAATAGGATAATTATAGTGTTCTTCTACTAGCTGTTGGCACTTATGGTAATGGAAGAGTCTTCCCCCTTGAGAAAATTATGTTCAATGGCAGAGGTGGCAACATATGTTCCTCATAAATTGAGGATGCTCTGCAAAATGTAAATTATTTTTAAAAAATGGTAAATTTCAAAAAAAAAACTTTATGCTCATTTGAAATTAAAGGTTTAGTACTTGTATTTGGAGACAATATCTCCTCTAATCTAAATGTTGTATTGTGACTGACGGGGGTGGTTTGCGCTGGGACATTATTCAAACTTTTAGTCATAAAAAATTATAATAAAAACTGAAAAACCAAAAAACTAAATTATGCAATGTAAAATACCTTACATAGAGGGTCCAAAAGGCAAATTAAATGTTGGGGTTTGTTGCGATGGTGGTTGTTTCATGACAACCTCAACTGATACCGAGTCAACTGCAATAATAAAATAAATAACTAAAATAATGCACTTGAAATTTATAATATCATTTGAAATTTTTAAAAAGTAAACCTACACACAAAAATGATAAGGAAAAATTCTTACACATTTTGAAATCTGAAATGATTGCAAAGATGATTATGTAGACTCAGAATCTACAAATCCATCAACTCCAAGCTATCATTTTAAGGAAGATTATTTTGATGAGGCATAAAATATTACCTATAACAAATAAAGTTCAAACATATATTAATCCTTAACTTGGTAACAATTTAGCAAATAAACAAACATTAAACCTTAATTTAAAAAATAAATAAATAAACTAACCTCCTGCTCATCCATAGACAAAATGTTTGTGCTCATATTTGGATGAAGCACAATTGGAATCAATGTTTTTTGGAGGTCATATAAGGCCTCATAGTACAATTCCAAAATAAAATTTGAATAATAAATAGTGAAACTGGGATTGGTACACGCATAATTTAATTCAAGCCTTATCCTAGAAGAAATAAAAGTGCACCAAGCATATCTTAAATTAGAAAAAGTATGAATAATGTAAACCAGTGCCCAATAGGTAATATCTAATAGTGTTCCCTGCAATACTATTCTTGCAAGGAAAAATTGAACCATTATTTTTAAAAAATGTAACGTCTTTTATGTGGAAACCTCTCTTTTGACTATCTAAAATGAAAGATAAAAATAAGGAATTTACATATCAAAATTTGAATTTTGAATTATATATATATATATATATATATATATATATATATATATACTAGTTCAACCATTTTACAAGCCAAACATTGATTCCAAATACTTCTTGTCATCATCTATCAGCATTAATTTCAAAGTCACAGGGTTTGCATTGTGAAATAGAAGACCTATCAAATTGTGAATCTCTTTTAGCGATGTACCAAAGTAAATCATTCTAGAGTCCAATTTCACAATAAAGATTTTCTTGCTAGTGTCATAGGAAGACATTAACAATTTGAGTAACCCAATGCCTAATTCATAGTTAGGCATGTACAATAGGTTGCTAAAGCTGCATTTCAAAATCCAATCGTTGTATGTATCTGGCTACTATATGATCTTCAAAATGTCCAAGCATAGTAGGTTCTTAAATTTTTTTTTCCATGGTTGGAGAATTGTTGTGGTTGGGGGCAAAGGGGCATGAGAAATCTATTCTTCAAAATTTTAAAAATAATGATAGAGGGTGAGTATTTATAGGACAAGGGAGGAGATCAGGAAACTAAATAACAGACTAAATGCATTGGTCACCCGATAGCATGACCCGACATCACTATTTGAAAGTGTCTACTCAGAGTACCACTCAGTATAATTGTTCGATGCTTGACATCTGGTACACACTGACTGCCACATGCCATTTGGCTCAGTCATTCGGCATAGCCACCCAACATAACCATCTAACACAACCATCTGATACAACTATCTGACACAGACATTTGGCACAATCATTCCTCACATCATTCAATTCATCCATTCAAAAAAATTATTTGATGTGGCCTTCGACGGTTCCATTTGACATCTATCTTTTGGTACAGTTGTATAAAAAAAATAGGTAACTACTTATTTTTTCTCCTTCAGATTCATCATATATTCACCATCGCCCATAGAGGATTTACCACAGCTACGAATCAAATTTTTCTAAATTTGTCAAATATTTCCAATAAGTTTCCTAGTAGGGCTTCTTAAAATTAACCTTGAATCCTTTACAGATTTGTGGTTAATTCATCAAAATGCCCACAAATTGGCCCATCAATTTCCTACACTTACCCTTCAAGGTCTATTTACTTTTAAAATTAATTAAAAAATAAATATTCATTATTATTTTTTAAAATAGATTACAAACTAGATGATCTTATCTAACTTTTCACCATAGGATTTCTAAAATACTAAAAAATACTTAAAAAATGAGGGGGCACATGACCAACTATCTACTATAATTTTTAATGAAAAATAGGAATTCTTATTTGAATTTCATATGTTTGATGTATTTATACTAGATCATTTTTCATAAAATATTTATAGTTTAGAAACTAGACTCGAAAAGCTATAATTCATGTTTTTATATCAACTTCAAAATTTGAGTCTAACCATTTCAAATAATCTATATAGTTTGAAGTTTTTTTCAAAAGTTTCAAAAAAATCCCCATTTAAAACCCTCTTTTGGCCCACCATTTATCTACACTTACTTCATATCCTAAACGGTAACTCCTAAAACTATGAAACTAATTTTAAAACATTCATAATAACTCTAATTTTCATACTTACTAAAATAAATTTAAATTATAATAATATAAATTTAACCTATATTTTAATGCATATGCATTGTAATGTGTATGCATTATGGGTTGATAATTACCAAACCACATTCAAACTTTTTATGTATGTTATTTTCTGTACTACATACATATTTACTTCTCAATCGCTTTCTGATTTGTGAAATGTCCACTTTTTTCATACCATAAATGAAACCATATAGAACATGTAAAAAAGTAGGATCATCAAAATGTAGTGATATTTGAACCAAATTGAGGATTCATTCTCAAGGAAAATAAATAAATTGTTAAAAATTAATGTGTTATAATAGTAAAGTTCTTCCTTACTAAGATAAATTTTCAAAGAGTACAAAATAAATATTTGTTATAAAAGAATAAGTAAATTTTTTTTAAAGAAAAAAACAAAAAAAAACAATCTCTATGAAATAAATATATGCTACCCACTCTACATCACAATAAATTACAACAAGGAGAACACTATAGAATAAATATATGCTACTCACTTTACATTACAATAAGGAGAACACTTGACTTATCCCTTAAGAAAAACTAATAATCGTAAGCTCCTTTAAACTTGAATAAATATGATCATGTACACACAACATATATAGGCATGTGAATATAAATCTTATTAAAAATAGAAATAAAGTTAATATTATATTTTTCAACATGTATAAATATGTGAATAAGAAAACACTTAAAAGGAACAAATATATTATAATAAGAATTTCTAATAATAAACATATTTGGTGGGGTACCTTGCCACAGTCATGCCATATAAGAGTATGATATGATTTTATGGAATAAAGTTAATATTATCCTTTTCAACATGTATAAATATGTGAATAAGAAAACACTTAAAAAGAACAAATATATTATAATAAGAATTTCTAATAATAAACATATTTGGTGGGGTACTTTGCCAAAGTCATGACATATAAGAGTATGATATGATTTTATGGGTATGATATGATTTTACAACTCTTCATCTTTGTTGAAAGCTTGGTTCATGATTTAGAATTCTATAAAGATTTAGTTGAGTGTAATGAAGTTTTTTTAGCTCTAAAAACATAGATAAGACATCCAAAAGTACCATTTACAGTCTATTATTTTTAAAAAAATTGGAATTAAAATAGATAAATATTATTTTTATATAATGATCCCAAATCATTGTTAAAATTATAAATGAATTATTATTTAATAAAACATCATAATATATATACAAATACAAAAATATTACATAATTAATAATCCAAATTAATTATGAAGGTAAATGCGTAGGTTTAGAAAGGATATCCTTAATAACCCATTGTCAATTTTCTATTTTATGAATCTAACCCTAAAAACAAGATGTCAAACCTATAATCAAACTCACCTACAAATATGGATATGCATTGCTATTAATGCTGGAAGCGGTGGAAATTTTGACATGTTTTGCAAGCAATGAGGGTGCCTCTAATAAGGGAGTATTTATTCAAAATTGATAAAAAAACTATGTTCCTTTCATTATATTTTTCTATTTTTTCGTTATGATTCACACACTTTGACCTACATGTAATGTATGATAATGGATAAGGAAATTGAGGGTTTATATTAGGATAAGTAATTAGTGTGAATTAACTAATCTTCTATTTATCATGCCCCTGAATGATAACAAAATATCGATAAATTGAAATTGTGTTTAACAAAAATTGCATAAATATAAATATTTTTGAGAACACAAATAGTTCTCTACAATATAATGATTGATGAGACTGATAAATGACCTAATTATTTTTTGATGCTCTCATATCTATTTATAATTTCTTTATATATATGAAAAAACTCCTAAATTTTAGATAAACAAGACTCGTACATTTATGAACAATTAAATTCAAATTGCTATATTAATGACATACAAAGTGACCTTCAAAATTAAAAGCAAAGAAACCATAAAAAAAGATGAGTATACCATGACTTACCAAAGATTGACCCAAAAAATGAAGAACCAAAAATAACATAGAACAACAGAAATGTCTTGGACTATGAAAATTTGATAAAATAGGCTATTAACTCTTATTTTAAAGAAATAATTTACAAATAGACAAGCATACTTAAAAATATATGAAATAACGTTAAATAAATGCCTACAACATCGAACAAAGAAATGGCATATGACTTCACCATTAAACTTATCCTCCATTAGAAACGTACATGCGACCAGGCTGTCTCTGTATCCTATGCAAGATTTTACCTTTATAAAATCTTTCTGAAACGCGCTTTTTCTTCGTCCTTACCCTTAAAATATAAAGAAAACAACATTCTACCCACCGCGAATCCTAAATGCCAAATTAATAATTTACGACTATAATCAGTTAATACATCCAGACTGGGTAGTTGAAGCTTTCAATGTATGCCTCTTCAAACACATAATGCCCAATGCCCGTAATCTTACTCACATTGACTTCGTCCGCTCACTATCTTGGTCTAAACTTTAGTTTAAAACAAAGCATTCTTTGCGTTCCAGTTCAACAAGAGGAAAACGGGAAATATATATACACGCACTCAAAGCCAGAAGCGAAATATTGCTGCAATCTTACTCTTTGTTTGTTCCAAATTACAACTTGTAATTACAATGTCATACTTTTTGGCTCCCCTATTTTTGGTGCTGTTAATGCCCACAATAATTGCAGACCCAGATGCATTGCAGGATTTCTACGTAGCTGATACTACCACCTCCGTCATTTCTATGAATGGGCTGCCTTGTCTTAATCCCAATGACGTTTCTGCAAAGTAGCTAAAGTTTACTTTAAGGGCTGACAGGATCATGCCGAGAGAGATACAGGTAAAATCCCTTTTGAGCTTGTCTATGGAGCTCAAGCAGTTTTGCCTATGAATTTGCATTTGCCAACCTATCAGCGCATGCAACAACTAGAAAATGATGAGCAAATCAACTACTATGAAAGCAGGATGAACTAGATTATTGGGCTTGATGAAATTTGAAGACAAACTCATAAAAGACACCTCAAGTTCAAGGAAAAGCTTAAAAAGATATTTGATAGGAAGGTTACTCCAAGAACCTTTCAAGTAGGTGATCTGGTTCTAATTTGGGACAAAAGGCATGAAAAGAAAGGCAAGCATGGCAAATTTGATGCCTTGTAGATGGGTCCCTATTCCATCGACTGTTAGATTGGGGAACACACTTTTTTCTTGAGGGACCTGGATGGTGAAATACTAGAGTTGCTAGTCAATGGCAAACATTTGAAACACTTCCTTGATTGACTTTGCAACTGTTTACATAATTATACAGTGTATAGTCTTGTTGTTTTTTGCTTTGTCACCCCTTTGTTTTGGGCCTTGCTTGTAGAGTTTCCTTTTGTGTTTTTGTTGTGTATTCATTTTCATATCCCCCTAATCTATTTTTGTCAGTCTGCCTTGTTATGTTGAGCCTTCATGGGTCTCTATTGATACAAATTCACTAAGTGTTGACTCTATCACTTGATGGATTGGTACCTAGTCTTACTGTTGGCACTTAGATTTTCACCCCTGAGGAGATGCCTAAATCCCCTCATCCAAGTGGCACCATGGAGACATTTCTCTTGCTATGGGTGACAATGTTGAGAAATTAATCTATAGATTAGGGGCTAGCTCCCCTTGATGTACTCTTTGAAGTTCTTCTATACCTAACAATTGTAGATGAAAAAGGATTATAAAAGGCAAATATTTAAACCTAAAATGGTGATGCACCAGTATGTATCATCCCCCTACTTTACTAAAACCACTACTTAAAGACAAACAATGTGTTTTCTTACACAAGACTCACAACTTAAGAACCATTGTCACATCATGTTTCATATGCTAGATTCAAGAAGGTATGTGATTCTTAGGAAGGGGATGGATGATTCCAAAGAGGGATACAATCATGAACCACTTATAGGATATCTCTACACTTAGAAAATAACACTATCAAAGACTTTCAACAATCTCTTTTTTGTAAATCGGTAGACCATCAAGAGTACAAGCTAGAAAAGATAATCTTTCACTAGACTAGACCGACAAGATTCAAGTCATTACTCAATATTACAGCATATGAGGAGCAATAACACTTGTATATTTATTCAATAGTTCCTCAAGTATAAGTTTGGCTAGGGTTTCCCCATCAACCAATAGAGGCTACTCAAAAGAGCCAAGAGAATGCATATTTATAGATTTTGAAAGAAACATCAAGCAAATGGAGTCCAAGGGTCACTTAGACATGGTCCATCTAATAGATTTAGTTAAAATTACATGTGGAAGAGAGATGGGGTGAGCTATACCATGTCATAGAGGTCTACTTGTCCAAAAAAAGTCATAATAATGGTGAAAAGTGGCACAAAACCTGCAATTCTAGCATAGGAAACTGCCTTCATGATTCACCTTCCAAAACTACTTTTTTTATGCATATGGTCAAGTCTGATGATTTTTATAAGAAAGAGGGGTTATAAAAAAGTTTTCATAGGCATTGGATTGATCCCTAACCATCCCTACTCTTGTGTACATGCAAAATCATCTCTGGGAGTTTCAAAATGGCTCTTTTCCATGCACCTTATACACTTGGCATTCAAAAACTCCTAATTTTCTAAAATGATCTATGAAAAAGAGGGCATGACACTTGTCAAGGCTTCCCATATCATCTATTTCAATAAAAAAAACCTTTAAAAGGCTTCCCTAATTTATTTTCACCACTTTTCACAAGTGTTCACTCGCTGGCTTATTAGACTGGCAGAAAGTGAGGGCCTAGTTGGGGAACTTAGAGGTTGATCCATGAGATGAGATGAATTTTTAGAGTTATCTCAAGTGTATATATTCATTACAAAGTTTGTTGCATCTCCTAAATCCTCCTTTAACTTGCATAACACTCAACATGGTTAAAACAAAACCTGTTTTCCCCTCATCTGTACAAATCTGTATAAAAAAACACATGTGTGGGATCCTCTGAGAGTCCTCTAAAACTTCCATGTGTTTTCATGGCCATTCTATTTCACTTGGATGTTTAAAATTCTCTATCTCTCCCATCGAGTCACTATGAGGATTTTACAAGGGTTTTGAGTGCCCTGAACTTTTAACCTTTGTTCATAAAGGTCAGACATTGAACCTCCTTATAAATTCCATTGATGACTCTTCAAGGAACTTTAATAACTAATCCAAATGTCTTGGGGTCCCATGCAAACATCCATGAAAGATATACGTGATGGAAGTTGACCTTCGAATGGCTTTCTTGCTTCTTGTGACGGTTTCAATATATCTAGAGTTGGATATGGCTTCTTATGGAGTTTCCTTGAAAACCAAAAGGTTCCTCACCTCTTTATCTGACCTACCAATAATTTTTAGATCTCACCAAGAGCCAAAAATAGGAATGACCCCTATTTTAGAACAAGAACTATGCCTTTCCAACATCCCTATTTGTACTTTATGAACCAAAAGATGGTAATTCTCAATTTTAATGCACTCATGTATCATGAAAACATCATATTTACCCCCTAGGCATCATACAAAACATTAGAGTTCTTGGAGAAAGTTATAACTTGAAGTGACATTCTATTTGGGTTGGGTTTGCATATTTTCCTATGAGGTTTGCTTGCAAACCTCCTTGTCTAGACCATATCCTTGGAATTAAAACAGTATAGGATGGTTTATAATGTTATTTCATGTGTTCCCAAACTATAAAAATATCTTTTATTGATCAGAAAGAGAACAAGCCCTCCATTCTTCACTTTTTCCAAAACTGCCATTCTTATGCATGAAAGGACTGACCTACCTCTGAGACAAATTAGTGGGTATTATTCCTAATTGGATGAGAAAATTGAATATATATGGATCTCCAAAAGGTCCTAAAAATCACTTTTTCTAAATGGTTTGGTTATATTCTTTGTCTAAGGGGTCTAACCAACTCAATTTTGTCAAAAAGGGGTCAAAACCCTATTTCCTGCATGTTTTTGTTCAAATTTGCCTATAGTTTCTACCTTAATGAAACTCCCATGCTCAAATGCTACTCAAACATGTTTCTCATCATTAATTCAAGCTCATGGATCTTTGGGAACAATCTTGAACCCCTTTGCGAGTGGAAAACCTTGTTTTCCCTTTGTTCTAAGGTCTCCAAACCTGCCTATACAGACTGAGATAAATTTTGCATAGGTGAAAAGGTCCTTTGTTCATGGAAGGATGTTTTAGTCATGGTAAAACTTTAATTTGATGTAATTTTACTACTCTATCAGGTTTTAGACTTTCATAACCTCCTGGAGTAGTCAAACCTACACTTTGCTCAAGCTTGGAAGATGACCCTGCCTGATTGTAGGTTGTAAACATGGGTACTAATGGTGAATATATTTTGTTTAGGGTTCCTCCAAGTGATAAGATCCCTCTATAAAACCTATTTACAATATTTCAAAACCACAACAACATATCTCCTTGATCTATAGTGATTCTATCACCTACAACACCAACCTTGCTCACTCTTGCTTAGTTTTGGTCTAATCCTGATTGTATGTTATCCTGGATTAACTCATGATTTAATGAAACAAAAAAAAATTCCTTGATTCTCAAAACTTCATGAAAGTGATCATCATGCCATGCTTCTAGGCCAAGTTCACTTTCTCATGCTCCTTTCATCTCCAAGGTTAAGCACTTTATGCTTAAGACTGAGACATCCCATGAACCCTACCTATAGGTTGTTTTAGGACTTAAGGTGATGTTTGTGGATCCTATCTCAATGCTTATTTAAGTCATAAAACCCTATTCATGCCTGAATTTAAATTGGAAACCTTCAAACCTTGTCAACCTCTAACTTCTCTCCAACTGTTAACAAACCCTATTTTGACTCTGTTTGTCATCTCAGTCTTGCTATAGATGGCTTTAAGGGTTTGGTAGGAGAAATAAGGTCACTATAACCTTTTTAAGGTCCTTAGAAAAATTTCCAAGCTATATCTACTCTTGAAACCATTTTTATTGGTCAAAATAACCATCTCATACCTTGTTCTTTCATCTCATTCTTGGATCCCTGTCTTAGTTCATATAGGGGCTGTAGGTCACTATAGGGAATCTTGACCTAAAAATGTATGCAATTCCTTTTTTTCCTTTCTAGCATCATATTATGTCATTTCATCCACTTACATTCTTTTCCTAAGCTTCAAAAACCATCCTTACCCCTGACTGAGACTAACTTCCAATACCCCTGGTTGAAGGTGGATAATCCAGAATTATAGGTTGTGTAAGAGTCATTTGGAACATGCTAGGTGTGTACAAGGCGTGTTAAGATTTCATTTAGCTTTGTAACATTCATACTAAGAAATAGTTCATTATGGATTCCTTAATACCATCTCTTATTTTCAATCCATTGAAACCTTGCCTTCACTGCCTACCCTGCCCTGTGTACAGACAAGGGATAGGCCTAAGAGGTCACTTGATATAGTCATCACCTCTTCCATTGAATGAGTGCTCAGGATTGATTATTGAGTTGCTTGAAATTGTTCCCTCTTGAAATAATATGTGTACGACTAGTCAAGTGCCTTGCAGGGAAAGCACTCATTAAGAATCCTGTAGACAACACTGTCTACTCTCAGTGATTTCTTGGCAACATAGAGGAGCTCAAACTCCACATTTCACTTACTCTTTAGCTCCCAAATTTGGAATATTTATATAAGGTGGATAGGGATACAAGGAAAAATAATAAAAGTGGTAAAATCATCCTCTATCATATAAAAAATTAATCCATAAAAACCTCAGGACCTCTATTTTCTACATTTGGGGACTGAGAGCCCAAAAATGGAAATGACTTTTCTTGGAGTGAAACTTGATTGTATTGACACTTGTGTCCTCATGACATGAAAACCATGACTCTTGGGGAATTTTAAATATCTAAATTTATTCCACCATGATCTCCCAACTCTCTCACATCCATACAACCTCCATGAAATAAGCACAACTTGACTGAAACTTATAAGGCAGTAGACAAGGTAAAGATGGGCAATTTGGCTTTGTAAAGGTGCTAGTTGGACTTCCCAAGAGATGATTTCATGAAATAGATCTTCATGAATGAAAATAAAGAAAATTATCACCACCATGAAGTTCCCTGGATGTTGGAAAAACTTAGGACCCACACCCAACTTTGCAAACTTCATGAAACTAGCACCCATTGAAAACTCCTTCAAAGACAATGAGAGGTGAAGTGTTATATATTTAAAACATCATTAAGAGATAATTATTATAGTATATAAACACCTCATCAAGATAAATTAGCTCCAAGGACCTTTGAAAACTAGAAACAAATACATGACTCTACCCCTCTTGGATGCAATTCTATAACAGGTTGCCTAAATTGTTAACGATTGTTCATAAAGGAGGAGGCATAAAAACACAAAAATATTATTATAAAAATTAAGTGTATTTATATTAAAATACACTTGTAGAATCACTTCTCTCAACTCTACATGTACCTTCCGTACCAAGTGCTTGAAGTTGACCTTTATTTGCAAGCCAAGAGGAAAAAGAGGAAAAATGAGTTGCATACACATATTTTTAAATTTTTTTTGAATTTAAAACATGTAAATTGGTGTGGGGAGGTGAAGAGACACCCAAATCATGTTTTTATCTTAATTTTAGATCATGGGGATCATACAAGTGCCCAAAAGGGCCTAAAAGCAAGGAAAAACTCCTCTTTTCTAGCCATAACTAAATATTGAACTATAAAAAACCTGAATATGACATAATATAACCTCTCCCAAATTATACACATATTTTTTAAAAGTTTAACACTTCATCCATCTATACAAGTCCTCTTTTTTTAGCTCAAAGTGGGCCCACAAGGCAATTTTTGCATATTGAATATGGTAAATGCAATTTGATGACTTATGAAGATCCTAAATCACATTAAAAACCATATTAGGACTAAAAAAACATATTTTATGATTTTTACCACATTTAACCCTATTTGAATAGGGTTGACTTTCATTGACTTGACCAGTACATGGGGCTAGAATTTGGACCAAGGCTAGGCTAGGGATAAGTGAACATCTAGATCAAAATGAAAGCCCTATAGGACATGGATAAACTTATACAAAGTTTAAAAATGTATGGGTTGACTCAAATTTTACCAAAAGTCAAATTTGGTCAACATTTACATTTTAAGATACTTTGCACACTTGCAGGGGGTGTACATCTCTGAGTGAGAGCCAATGTTAGTGCCCAAAATTGTACTGAAGTAATTGAACCCATTTTAATTATAAATGCCTAATATTTAAATCCAAGTTGAATTCATGTTTGATCATCTTAAAACCCTTGTTCTAATTTCCCTAGCTTAGGCCCTTTGATTTAAATTCAAATTTGGCAAGAACAATTTATGCAGGAACTCTTTAAAAAATGCCATGGGCTTTGTTTAGTTTTTATACTAAGGTTTAGTCATGCTTATTAAAATGAATGAATCTTAGTCTAAATTCATATTTGGTCCCTTATTTATAAATTCAATCAAAGTCCTATCCTAAAGCTTCTATCATATACAACAAAACTTTAGGCTAAGACTTTATATTAAGTTATTTATTCCTTGAACTCTGACTTCATTATTGTCAATATTAACTTAGAGGTAATCACAAATGACCTAGTAGATCACAATACAATGATGCATGTTCACCCAAATAGAGATGATAAAATGGTGCATGAGCAAAGTTGAAATGTCAAAGGTTCTAAGAGATCCACGAGAGTGACAAGTGTCACCATCTTGGTGGGCTACTTGAAGATCCAATGGAAGGCATATAGTCAAAATTCAAGATCCCTAAGACAAGTGAGGTGGTGACAAGTGTCACCATGATGGGAAATCTATAATAATATCCAACATAGTGAGTCGATCTGTACAACCAAGATCTGAATTTGTGAAAGGAAAGTTGAGTTTTCAAAGAAATCAAGTAAAATGAGAATTTGCCATGTGGAAAAAGTGCACTAGCCCAGTAGAGACTGACTATGCAGAGTGTGGAAATCCCATGGAGCTACTAAATTACATAATCTCAAATGCCAAGTACAAATATTGACCAATAACATTCAACTGGATAGATCTAGATCAACAGTGTGAGGTAAAGGTGGACTTTTCAAAAGACTCAGAATGAAGAAAAAACTACCAAGTGGCGTAATATTAGGAGTTTCAGGTAGATCAATGGTTCGTAGCAAAGGTCAATGCTAAGGACTCCAACAAAAATTGACAGTGCATATTTGATCCATCTTCAAGATTGCATGAGAAATTGACATGTGTTTAGGTTGGATCCAATTAAGTAGCTTACTCAAATTTTAAACCTTGCAAATGCCTAGTTGGATCATATGTAGCGTGTCATATGTCAATATGTGTCAATATTTGTCTTAAGAGTTAAAATTGATGGATCCTTCATGGATGATCAAGAATTTGAATCACATAAGAAGGTTTGTGGGCAATTCTAGAGAATATGTTTGGCTACAGATCATTTTTTCCCTCTACCATAGCTTGAGCATCTCAATGCCATTACTTCAAGAGCAGGTTGTTCTATGGCATGCATAAGAGGAGAGGTAGCTATCCAATAGGTTTCATTTATGAAAACAAGTGGTCAAGGGCATCTCCAGGTAGTTTCACATGAGGACAAAGTTTTTTTTACCTTCACCATGGAATTTCACCTTCCAGATCATGTAAAAAGACATCTCCAATCAATAAATCAAAGGGTTTATTGCAAATATTTATCATTCCTTCTATAGGCAGTTAGTATCATGATTTTTCTTACAAATAGATGAATATTTTAGGTGTGGAAAGGAATATTTTCCAATTGGGAGCATCTTGGTGGAATTTGGATGGTCACTTTACAATTCTTCAAATTTTAACCCACAGTCCCAGATTAGAAAAGGGTACAAAATGTATAAATAGAGGGCTTCTCCTCTATTCTTGGGTTGTTTTTGGTTGTTCATTTTTATATAATTAAATGTTTTGTAAAAAAATTGATATCAACTACTTTGTATAGATATTGTCTCCCTTGCTAAGGTGGTTACAAGTGTATAACAATTAACAAGCTTTGAGAGTATTTTTATGTCTCCCTTGTCCAACATGGAGAAATATCACCATGCTTGTCCCCATGGCAGAATTTTGAAACATTGGTGTATGTAATATTTTCTTTCAAGTTAATGGAAAATAATTATGGTTCTTTATTGTATCTTGTTAATGAAATGCAATGAGATGTTTTACATGCTATGCTTATTGGATGTCTAGCTTTGTGCTTATGTATGGTTATCATCTTCAGCATAGATATGGGTTATAAACCCCTTTTTGCATAGATATTTGGAAATATTTTGTTGAATACCTCATTAGGGCACCCTGGGTTCATGAATTTAGTAGGACAAAGTACTTGAGATTCTAGTTTCAGTGTATGTTCTAGGGTCTCAAGTATCATTTGGGCATTTTCATTCTATTAGAATCAATGGATGCAAATTTATCCTTATAATTTCCATGTCTTGCATTTTAGTTTTCCTACATCTTTGTAATAGGTGATGTCATATATGTTGAGAGAAACCTTGTTGTTTGAAAAACCACCATCACACCACCCTTTTCTATTATTAACAAGCTGTCCTACCTTGAAAATAATACACAATTGTTGCATATAATAAGTGTTATTTGCCTAAAAATGCATTAAATCTTGCTTATATAACATGCATTTGCATCTTGTGCTATTAAATATTTGGCATTGCAGTCTTCCATCCAACTTTGTTGTTGAAAATTATTTAGAATGAATATTGTAAGAACTTTTATATCTATCTTCAGTAGCTTGTATGTGATCTAAAACATTTGTTCATTCCATGTGACAACCCTTCCTGGATGGATTGAACAAGTTTGGTTGTGCTTTGGTCACGTTTGTGTCTCTTTGTGCCAAAAATCCCCATGGAGGTTGAATTGTAGAATCTATCCATGTGAGCAAGCTACCCCATAGGTCCTCTCATCTTGGTTCAAGTAGACCCATAAGTAGTAGGGATCTAACCATACCCTTTTTTAGTGCCTCTCAATCATGTTCTATGTCCAGTTCATTCTAGATGCCAAACCCTTCCTCAGCTATAATGACATACTAGTGGGTTTTTCATCTTTTGTTTTCCATTATATTCAAGTGTGCAAGACCAAGAGACAGAGGTGTACAACTGGGAACCAACACATTGATTGGTCTAGTTTTCATTTTAAAGCATTTCTACATTTTTTAGTTTGTAAACCATGCATGTAAAGCATGTTGTGCTGATGTGAATTTCAAGTAGCCTACTCGAATTTATCACTTGTTGCCTGTAGCACAAGTTTTGATCAATAGTTATTCAAATAATTCCTGATGACCTTTCATCGAGATGCTCCTCCCCACTAAGTTGATTGTATTTATTGCACATATTCTACCACGTGGGTCTAACTCAATTGCATAGACCCTTGGAATAAAAGGTTATGATTTATTTTATTTATTTATTTGAAAATTTTAATTGATATAAAGTTTCCAAAAGATTTTTTTTTAATGCACTATTAAAGGAAATATAACATAGCGTGATGTTATATATTATTTTGTTAGTGCCCCCATATTTCTAGAGCTCTTGGGGTCATGCCCTCTACCCCCTACATCCTTTTTATAAAAAAAAAAAAAAAATTCTTAAGTGGAAAGTTTTGTCAAAAAGAGATGGCAATTTTTGTAAGGGACATTTTTTAGGGTAATATATTGTTTATAAGGTGAGAATTTATTTTTTAAAAATTTCAATGAGATGTGGGTGAGTTGGTTAAGTGGTTTAGTTATTTCAAGTCTTACTTAGGTTTAAATTTATAGAAAGGCATATGAGGTTGGTTGTGGTCGTGGTTTATATTTTTAGGGCTGTTAATGGTCACTAGGTATTCTTGAGGTCAGTGGTGGATGTTGTTGGTATTGTCAAGCTGGTTGTAACTGTTGCTAATATATCTAGTATATGTAGTAGATGATCACTTGGGGATCTAGGCCCCCAATTATATCCCAACCTAGTTCATAGCTCCAGTCAAAATCAAATATCTATCAAGAAAAAGGTGGGAGTTTATTTTTGGAGCAATATTTTTGTAAAGGCAAGGGATTTAATATGGCTTTGGGAGGGAAATTATTGTAAAAGTCCAATTTTTATTTAGTGCTTGTGATACTTATCTTTAGTACTACTTCTCTGATACCGAGTGTTGAAGAATGGAAGCTAAGGCCCGATCTGGCAAGCATTGAAATCCCTTCACAAAAATGTTATTTTTTATTTAGGTTTTTACATAGATGCATTTTCATTAAACCCTGATGTTCGTTATTGTCTATTGTAGTTGTGCCACCACACATTGTTGTAAGATTACAAACATATTATCAAGCGAACTTAACATCTGTTCTATTTAAGGAATCTATTATTTTGATTTTTTTGGTGAGGTTTACTCCTACCTTAATTATGCCAAGTTATTTTTGGTGATGTTTACACATCTAACAACAACACATGGAAACCAAAAATGAAGATGTTTTAGTAGTTGAAAGGTTTGTGAAAAGTTGTTGAAGGAGACATTCTATTTTTTATTTTGGGGGAAGATAAGTCTTGGATTATGTGCATGAAAAAATATGTTGTTGACCTAATCATCATCAATGTTTCTAATAGCTTGCACTAATATATTACAGATGCAATGTCACCAACGGAAGTTTCGGACAAGTTTGAAACATTGTATTAGTCCAACTAAAAGATTCTTTTGGGCCTTGTAAATTCTATCAGCCCTTATCTCATTATGTTTCACTTCCTTCTTATTCATTTGTTAGTTAAGACTTTTCTTGTCAGGATGAGGCACTTATACCATCTTTTGTTGATGACACAAAAGAGGAACATATACTTCCTTATGTTGTACATATTGATGCACATTATGATATTATATACATTTCTCATCTTATAGATTCTAGTGAGCATCCATTAGATACACATTCTGATTGTAACCTACTAGATCCTAAGTAACCAGTTGATCCTATTGCATCTTTTCTATCACTACAAGAAGAACATATGATATTGATGAAGCATAACTCCTTCATGCACTCTCTCATTCTTAGCAAATACATCCTCATTCAATCCTTAAAAAAATTGATAGCATGGAACATCAAAGTGATATGTTGGGCATTCATGCCCCTATTTCTAGTCCATCCTATAATGATTCTAAATCTAGCATGCATCCACTTGAATCACTATTAGACTATGACCTACTAGATTCACTTACAATCACTAATTGTGAACCTACTAACCCTAATTTATTAGTATATGTGACTGTTACTATGTTTGTTGTTTCACCTTCTACACATCCAACTATAAATACATTTACTTATTTTCCTATTTCTTTTGAGCAACACATAGCTACCTTTAGTTCTTGCATTATTTGATCTATAGGTCATATTGGTAGAGGTCTTGATATGCATTCACATGGCATTGTTATTATCATTCAACATGTTAAATGAGATTATCACGACAACTTTGGTTACAAAGTAGATGTTTCATCTTCTTTGGGATCTCTTGATGATAATTTATCTCTTATTTTTTTTAATTCTTCTCGTGAGGATATTGAGCTACATATGAACTTTGTTGCACCTTCATGTAGGCTTGAACACCTTGATAATACTAGTATTATTCCTATCATGCATGTTTCTTGTAACACGCTACTGAATGTTTTGATGCATGATCAATTTATAAATTTTATATCCATTTTATCCTCTTCTTCCATCTCTATTCATATGGGATGGTCTTCATATCAATTTTTGAAAAATTGTAATCATTCAGTGAGATGGCACTACAGACATGCCTCCTCAACTTCTTAACTTCTTAGTCTACACTTCACTCTTCCTACCTTTTGAAGCTCCCTTAGTCTTTGAGATGTATTTTTGGTAGATGAAAAACACCTATCTTACTTTATTCTTGAGAGGTATATTATCTATTTTTTATTACTTTTTTACATGTTGACAGTTTCCTTCATATTTGTGGTGGATATCGTTATCCTTATGAAGAGTATCTAGTCTAATGAAGTCTAGTGTCATGTTTTCAATGTTTAAGTAATGGGATTGGCCAACTCATACAAATATTTTGATTCAATAAACCCATTTCAACATTATTGGGGGTGTGTGTACATGCACACACATGACATAAATAATTCTTCAGGTTTTATGTTCTTTGATATCAGTTGGCATGCCACATATTTAATTTAAAGTAGTTATTTCTAGTTTGTAGAGATTTTGATTTGTGGATTCAAACTTTATATTATTTATTGTCTGGCATTCCCAGCACCTGTCAGCTCTTCAATAGCAGTTTCAAACCACTTTTTCTCACTAGATATTTTTAATTTTGAGTCTCTTGAGTGCACCTGTGTTCGATAATATTCATTCCATCGAGTGCACCTATCGAAAAATTATGTATGTGATGTGAGTTATTCTCTACTTTCTTTGTGGTTTTATTGGATTTTGGAGCACCTTGTGGTGACACATTTTGTCCACGGTGAATCTTTTTTTCTAGTTTTATGACCAGTGTTTTTCTATGAGTGAGACTCGTAAAGAGAACAAATTCCTATTTGACTTGGAGGATATAATGATTTGACATCCATGTATTCTAGTAAGATGGATTGGTTACCATAGGGGCACTTAGTATTTCAATATGTAATTATACATGGGTACCTAATCAAGTGTAATTGTTGGGACCTTTTAGTCTCTTTGCTTCTTATTTATCACTCCCTATTTTGTATTTAAGGGAGGATGTTGGAGTGTCCATGTTCACACTAGCTACTGGTTTGAGTTATTTTCAAGCCAAATTTTGTGTTAGTTGTGTTCACACTACCTAAAAGGGGTAAACTTGAATTAATGAGTACATTTGTTCTTTGGTTTACATAGGTTTGTAAGATTTTGATTACGATTTTTGCACTTCAATGAATATTGTTTATACTCTTTCCCGCACATCCTCTTCACAACCATAGAGTCCAAAATGGCCTTTATTTCCTCCTCCACTATCTGTGCTCTTCAATCAGGGACTTGAGTTTCGGATTCTTCCTCTTCATCATCGTTTTGCTCTTCATGGTGATCATATAGGTCAACCACATTGAATATGGGTTATATTTCCATATCTTTAGGTAACTTGATTTCATACGTGTTCTCTGAAAATTTGCACAACACTATACATGGCCCTATTTTCTTCATATTCAATTTGTTATATGTTCTGCGAGGGAACCTTTCCTTGTGCAAATGTGCCAACACAAAATATCCAACTTTAAACTCTTTATTTCTGCGCCTCTCTTTTGTGTGTTGCTTATACTACAAATTGCTTTGCTCCAACTTTCTTCGTACCTCTTGTTGTAACTTGTGCATATACTCTACGAAGCCTTCCGCTTTTGCGCTCTTACCATGCACCATACTTCTCTTAATTCTGCATTTCCTCTCAGACTTCTTCCACACACAATCTGGAAAGGTGATTTCATAGTAATCCTATTCACCGAATTGTTGTACACAAATTCTGCTTGTGCCATTACCAAGTCCTAATGCTTGGGCTTGTATCCAAAAAACATCACAATTAGTTTCCAAGACTTCTATTCACAACCTCGGTTTGTCCATCAGTCTGTAGGTGGCATGCTAAACTAAAATTCAGCTTGGTCCTCAACTTCTTCCCTAATGTGTGCCAAAAATGACCTACAAAATTTGTATCTCTGTCTGATATTATATTGCACGGCAATCCATGCAGTCTTACCACCTCTTTGAATAAAAAATTGGCAATGCTCGTCGTGTCACTTGTCTTCTTACATGCAATAAAATGTTTCATTTTCAAAAATCTATCTACCACTGTAAAGATGGAATCATTTCCCCTCTGCATTCTCGGCAATCCTAGCACAAAATTCATGCTAATGTCATCCCATGGTTTCTCCATAATAGGCAGTGGTTGATATAACCGTTTTTTGACTTCTCCACTTTGCCAACTAGGAAATTCCGCACTACTGCACATACTCGTGTACATCTACGCCCATTCTTTGCCAATTTTAACCTAGAATATCTATGCTCTCCAAAATGTGGATGGTTATATGGCTTAGTTGTGGATATCCATGCTTTAAATGCTTATTGTCTCTTCTGTATATGCATTATTCTCTGACTGCTCATTCTCACAAGAAGTAGAAATTGGAAAACGCTCATAAGCTGAATTCTTTGATTGAGAGGAACCGATAATTCCTATATGTACATCAAAATTAGGTGAATCACAAATCTTCATAGAAATGTTTTTCAGATAACCAAAACCAATTTTCTTGGGCCTAATAGTGGGCTCAATAGGATCACCAATCCTTTGTTCTCATTTGCCAAGTCTGCCTTTTGTATAGCCCATTTTCTGAAGAGATTTCTTACTAATGCCTTGAATATGCTTCTCCAAGTTAGCAAAATTTGGCATAGCAATCATATTATGAGAATGTGTAAAGTTATCAACAATGAAGGCATAAGTATGTGTATTGTCAATATTTGAAATACCAGCCTTTGAAGACATAGAAGCATTATTAGAGACGTTGCCAATAAAATTGAAGTTAGCATCTTCGGAAGAATCATCATCAATCCTGTCATATAAAGATGAATACTCTATGATACAGTCTCTAATCTTTCTTCAAATCAGAAAATTTCCTTTCAAGGCTTTGATTGAGGTCCCTTAATTTTTGTTATTCCTTGCCCTTATTTTCTGTTTCTTTACGAAGTGATGAAACTTTATAGGATTCCATGTTTGGCATCAAATAAAAACAAGAAAACCTAGGGTTTCAAGAATACTTTCATTGAATAGATCTCCCGCCGTTCTCCAAACTCTTGAATGTAGTGCAGAAAATTTCCTTTTGA
Source organism: Torreya grandis (assembly GCA_037957365.1). Lineage (NCBI taxonomy): Eukaryota > Viridiplantae > Streptophyta > Pinopsida > Cupressales > Taxaceae > Torreya > Torreya grandis. Next base: position 2,988,733 of record JARHVA010001331.1, read on the forward strand.
ATGGACTGAATGGAATAAAATTTGCTTACCCAGATTGCAAGATATTATGTTTTTTACAACTTCTCAAAATTCACACACGATTAGGAAATCAACAAATATTAAGTCAACTTTCAATAACCATATCTCCCTCGATACTGCTCAGATTTTTATTGTGAGCACTCTTTGGAAGGATTTTCAAATGTCCTTTCCAATGGCATTTGCATTGCCTCAATTAAACACAGCTGCTAGGAGAATGAAGCTTTGCAAGTTGATATGCATTTCTGGAATGCAAGTTGATATGCATTTCTGGAAGGTTTTTCCACGCTTCAAATCCTTCACTGGTCCATTCTTCTCCACAATCTGAAAGTCTTTTAACCACCGACCTCGATCAATCTTCAATGATCTCCAAATGCGAGGGAGCTCAAATCTGAGGCTTTGATTTATGTCAAAACAAATTTTCTTGTTTCCTCAAGATCTACTGAACTTCTCCAAGTTAATGTTAAGATGTGACAAACAACCTATTCTATTAGCATTCCATATGCATACACTCCCTAATATACAACAGCAGAGAGAGACAAGATATGGCTAGTACACCTAGTGTACGAAATGGTACTTTATCACTTTAGTACTTGAATAATGAATGATGGATGAGACACAACTTCCATCTATACATACACCCGAAGACACCTTTCCTTGTGATTATCTCTTAGGCCAACCTTTTATTATTATGAAAGGTAAGGGAGATTATACCAATCCCAAGGCAGGCCCAATATAACTATGAATGCCAAGGTGCGACAAACTTGTACTTGATTGTGTCCACTATACAATAACCCAAGGAACACATTGTGTTATTGTTTCATGGGGATAATACTCAAACCCTAAGCATCTCAAGGAAGACACACGACTAGTGGTCAAGGAGCTTGACATGGCAGATTTATCAATACTTCCAAATATGTACTAGCAATTAGCAAAGCAGTTTTTCATAACATTGACAAAAACGACACTGAATGCTTTCAAAATGGCAATAACAAAAGGCCATTCAATGTGATTATAACCTTTCAATAGCAATTTTGATAAAAGGATTTCTTGGCTTGAACGCCTGACATGTTCCATATCTTCTCATATTGCAATGATGTTGTCAAGAATATAATGGCCTTGTGAATTAACCACTTTTCTTTGGTCTGACTAGGAGCTGGCAAACTCTTTTCATCAACTTGTGGGTTCTCCAACGGGATTCTCCAATGTCCTGTTAAGGCCTATTCAATATATTAAGAATTTTTATTATGTCAAATCGTGTTAACTTCCAAGTGAGTGGACTCATGGAATCGGTTATCCAAATTGTGTAACCATACCTTGGTTGATAAATTCATGCAAAGATTGATTTTTCAGTGCTACTTGGTACAATCATGTATTGATTTGTAAAATTTACAAGGAAAGCAATTCAAGCCTCACTAAGTTTTACCAGCAGTCCCTCATGCAATCTTCCAAGGTTAGTGGCTGGCCATATCTAACTCTCTTATAATCAAACACTTTTTGAGGAACTAAGTTTATATATTTTTGCATTGCCACCTTATGTTCCTAGGTAATATTTTGAACATCTTACCATCCTTTATTATGGTGCTCCACAATCTCCGTCAAATTTTCTGAAAGGCCTGTGAGCATCTTCTATAGAGTTTAATTGCTAGAATTCACTTAGAGGTGTGTTTTGTCATTCATTTGTAGCAGTCCCTTGTGAAATATTCCAAGGTTAGTGGCTGGTCATATCTAACTCTCATATAATCAAACACTTTTTGGGGAACCAAGTTTTCATATTTTTGCATTGCCACCTTATGTTCCTAGATAAGCTTTTGAATGCCTTACCTTCCTTTATTATTGTCCTCCACAAACTCCTCCAAAATTTCTGAAAGGCCCGTGAGCCTCTTCTCTAGAGTTTAATTGCTAGAATGCACTTAGAGGTGTGCTTGCCTTTCAAAGATAGTAATAAATCCTTAAACGGTTTAACAACTACTTTAACCCAGTGAAATCTAGTCCTTATCCGGGCTCCTTCAGTTTCAAAAGCCATACAACTTCATAAATTGATGAGTGTTCAATAGCCCGCTTCTGTGACTCGATATCGAAGGAATTTTGATGGAGCAGCATGTAAACCTTTTTAATTTCTTGGCTACAATGCTTTTGGGACTGTTGGCTTAGCTTAATCACACCACCATCCACATGACTGTTGGGTCATATTCAATCATGCCACCATCCACAGGACTGTTGAATCATATTCAATCATGTCATCATCCACGAGAATGGTAGATTATATATCTCTATCACAACACCATCCACAGGACTGTTTGATCATATTCAGTCATGCCACCATCCATGAGACTGCTTGATGATATATCAATCATGCCACTATCCATGGATCTGATGTCTCATATTCATTTATGACACCATCCAGAGGATTGCTGGCTATATCAATCATGCCACCATCATGGGACTGTTGGTTCACTTTTTTTCATTCCACTGCCAGTGAGACTGCTGGATCATATATCAATCACATTATTACATGTGCGACTGTTGCTTCATATTCAATCACACCACCATCTACCGAATTTCTTGCTCATATTCAATCATGCCACCATCCATGGAACTGCTGGTTTATATATATTTAATCTATTTTTGGTACCATCCCTTTTGGGACTGCTGGGCAAGTATTCTCAGTGACCACCATCCCTCATGTGACAATTGACCTGAAATCTCTAACGATACTATTTTCAGTCAAAACTAACAACAAAAGTATAAAAGTCATCATTTTCACATTGAACAATAAATATTTAGTAATTTAAAGTCAATGGAGTTGCAATACCTGCAAAAGTCAAATAAAATCAATGAAAGTGCCTTCTGTCAAAGCTGAAAACAGGATCGTCTTCTGGTCAAATAGCTGTTGTAGAAAATCAATGTTGGTAAGGTGAGGTCAAAGATGCAGAATCTGGTCAATTTTCTTGCAGAAGGTCAGCACACGAGCAGGGATTCACTTTAGCTTAGTTGGTGAGTGTGCTGATAAGCATAAAACATGATTCTGATTACCAATGATGTTGAACCCTTATTGATATTTTGTTATTTTGCCAAAGAACATACGAGTGAAGGATTGACCTCGGATTACATTTTTATACATAGCTGATAGCGTGATTAATTTGTGATTATAGAAAGTGCGAGTTATTGACTCGTGCTTTCTTTTTTTGCAGTTGAGGATTTTCTAGTCCATGATCTCTACACATTGGCAGCAATTGCAGAGCATCAGAGTAACTCGGAAGTCTTGAAGCAGGTTGATGTTGAGATTGACACTTTTTGAATTGATATTTTGATTTGAGCTTAAGAGAAAAGCATGCATATCCCCTGAACTACTGTTAACATTTGAAAGACTCTGAATTGAAAGTGGGGAAGTAGCTTGGACTAGGGAACAAATTGATCCATTTTGGGAAATAAAATATTTTATGCCTGTGGTACATGTTTTGGGGAAATCAGTGATCCAGGGATCCAATAGTTATTTGGTTGATTGCAATGTAATTACCGTAGTTTGTTATTCTTAAAAAATGGTGCAATTTGATAGATGGAATACATATCTAGTAAGGCTATCACTTCTTACCAGTAGGCTAATTATCAATATCTGTGTGTTTTGAGGCTATTGCAGAGATTTTATCTTTTGTTGATAACCAGCATGGCGAATGGTTGACTGGAGCTCAGTTACTCGACAGCTTACAGCAAACTAAACACATCCTACCAACTGGGTGTGAAGGGTATCTCACTTTGTAGCTAACTTTTTACCCCAACAGTTCTTAAATATTCCAACCTTTGAATTCCTCCTCCTTGAATGACAATACTGCCTTCATTTGCATCATTACTTTCTACAAGTTATTTGCATCTTCTCCGAATTGAATAAAAAATGCTTCTCTTCCATTTTGATGCATGTGATGGTAGGGTGGATTCACTTCTTGGAGGCGGATTACTTGAAGGCACCCTCACAGAGCTGGTTGGCCCTTCTGCATCTGGTAAAACCCAAGTGCGGTGTTGTACCTTTCATTGTAACTTGTACTTGAAAATAATTCATATAATGACGACATGTACATGCAATTTGTTTTGAGTATATTTTGGATTTAACTCATTCACTGTTTTAGATAAAATTCCAAATAGTTTATGGTGATGTTTGAAAAGCTGTTTTTTGTCTTGGGCTGAGCTATGAAACGGCCTTTTCTTTTTATCTTTGCTTTTTATTTTCTGTCAGATACCCTCACCTACGTTTATTTTTGAGCTGATTTTAGGACTTAAAATTTGTGTAATTGGTGGAAATTATTATCAAAATATTTACAAATAGTAATATTTCTAACTTTTGGACTTCCAATGCATTGAGTGCAGACATGCTTGTGTGCTACTTCACATGTTGTATATCATTGTCAAGCAGCAGTGGTGTTCTTGGACACTTGTAACTCATTCTCTTCTAAACGCATTGTAGATTTCCTTGATGATCTTTGTAAATCTTCCATTAAGGGAAAGGTCAGATTTCATCTTTTTCCTTATCTTAAGATGATATACTGGCTAAACAGAGAAACGTAAGGAAGCCATTAAAATGTGATTGTCGGCCCTTTAGTGAAGGTGGTTGCTTCAGTAATAAAAACGACAATGCTTACAGAACTATAGAATGCATATTTGATGCCTTTTCCTTGAGCATTTCTTCTCTGACACTTTTTCAGCATCAATTCTTATGTTTCCTGCTATGAGAAAGTGGAGTCCAATTTAAGATTATAATTTCTGGTTCAATATCTTGTTTCGGCATGTTCTTTGAAGATCCTCTCCAATTAATCAGATCTATTCATCCCCTTACATTATTCTCTGTTTGATTTTTAGTTGTAGCTTGAGTGTTTATGTGGTTTGCAGGATCAAAAAGGAAACTTTGAAAGAGCAATGAAAGAAATTTTCCATTATAATGTGTTTGACATCTACTCCATGCTGGACTTACTGCATCATATCGAATCGAGCATGAGGACTCAGGTGTTAGACCTACTGTATTCAGCCAATTACCTTCGTTCTGGAATGTTTAGGTTACTGAATGTTGGTTGCAATCAGTATGGTAACCAAAAGAGAAATCATTTGTTGTTTTCAGGGAAAAAATAGAAATCCAAGGGTGCGTTTACTCATTGTCGACTCAGTATCTTCTGTTATAACGCCAATTCTCAGTGGTAACAATTTGCAAGGTATACCTCTCCATGTCTTAATTCTCTCTTCATAGAAGTAATGATATTCTCATCATCTAAGCTGATTTATAAGATTTGACTATTGTAGGTTTGAAATGCTTACAAGGATCATCACCGGTCTTAAAAAAAATTCATGATGTTCTTTTGAAGGAAACAAGTTGTAGAGTTTCTGTTATCTTGAATTGTAAACCAGTTATCTTGAAAGATAATATCTAAAATAATGAAATTTATAAAATTATCTCCTAGGACCATTAATGATCAATGGGGATGAAATTAAATGTGTTGTTTTTTTTAAAGCAAAAGGATGTATATTAAAGTATGGAAAATGTACATAATCGGCTATTGAAAATGCTGAAGTTGCTGGGCTGAGAAACTACCAGCATACCAAAAATATAACAAAGATCCGCTATTGAGGTGCTACGAAAACACATAAAGGACTCTCCTAGCCTATTACATAGATGCAAAGCATGAACTATAAACAATTAAGAAGACCAATGATCAGATGTGTTCAGTCACAGTCCTTGATGGAGAAATATGGGAAAGCTATCATTCAATCAGGCGCTGCAGATGTGTTATCCACTATATGCTTGTTGTAAGGATAGAAGTCTGCAGGTTCTTGTTTGATGCCTACAGATACAACATGTATGCTGTTGGAAAAGATGATGAAAGCAGAGACTGGAGGTCTTTGATTCTTATGCTTGGGCTGACTCATATCTATCAGCTTTAGGGGATTCCACTGGCCACTTCCTTTTGTTGAATGGTTCGGTTGGTCATGATATTTCATCTTTAACACTCTGGGCTAGCTGTTGAAGGTCAATGGACTTTGCATTTTGAATGATTGGCTAGGCATGCTGCTGCATAAGTTGAGCTTGTTGAGAGGCGAGGCTTTGGAGGATGACTGTCATATTAGGTGTGATTATTTGAGCAAACACCTCCATTTTATCAGTGTATTGAGAATGAGGAGGTTGAGGATCAGTTCTTTTTTATGGCTTGAAAAAGGATGGCGGATGCTGCATAGACTTGTGAATAGGTTTGAGAACTGGTCGAGAGGCAGAGCTTTGTGGGAGTTGGAGCTAAATGAAGCTTCCTTGGGTGATTGGTTGTTTCTCCTACATTTTTCATCCCCCTCTACCTGTAATGTGTAATAATATTGTAATAGAATATTCTAAATCCTCGGAGTAATTGTAGGAGAGTTTCATCTCATAGTGGTAAGCTAGAGAGTCTCCATAGGTAGATGAAGAGTCATCTTGAAAATGAAATAAATAGTCACAAGTTTGGCTATTTAACTATGTAATCTTTCATTCATTTACTTAATGTAATTTGCAATTCTTTGGTTTGCACCAAATTCTGTCATCCACCTTGGCCTGACACTGGTATCAGAACTCAGGCTTTCCATTGGTCATTCCTCCTTGTCCATTCTCCATTCTCCATTCCCAGCCAATCAATTTCTTCTAAAATTCAGTCTTTCTAATCCCAGGACTGCGTACAACCTGTTCTAGGAGGCGTCTCAGCTGTACAGGGACGTTTTTGGATGTGGCATACCTGCATAAAGGCAGTTTAATTGCTGTTTCAGCCTGCTGAAGATCTGTGTGGCATCCTAAAGAGTCTCTGACCTGTTTCAGACACCTGCGTGGTATTTTATTGGCTGTTTGGCTGCGTTGCTAGTGTTTTGAAGATGTTTTGGACTGCTGCATGGCATGTCAATCTGCTGAAGACAGCGTTTCACCAGAATTTGTCTGTTGTTGAAGGTGTTTTGGTGGACCTCTGCTGAATACAAGGTGTAATACCTCCCAAGGGTGTGTGGCATTATATTTCTGTCTATTTTCTGCTGTATGGCTAATTAATGTATTCTTTGACTGCACCTTTGCTGAGTTAACCCTAATACCAAGGCGTTTTTGACTTTTGGTGGCTGCTCTGATTGTGTGGCAATTGTTGGAGCTGTTCTTTGGTTTAATTTGCTGATTAAACTGATATAAAAGGTGTTCCCTGCTTTGATTGGTACCTGAAGAAGGCCAAAACAAAGCGCTTCATCCAACTTCCACTTGGCGCCAACAGCAAGATAAGTCAGTTTTTTATTACTTTATGCATTTTCTTCTTCAATATGAGCATAAAAGTGAATGGAGAACATTCCCATAATGGACTAATAGTATTTTTTTATTCATTTTTGACTTATAAAAAGCAAAATAAGTGAGATTGCAAACCAATTCATTTTCTTTTTGCCGAAATTAGCAAAATTTAAAAAACAAATCAAATTGTGCAAACAAACAACCAAAACACAACGTTTGGTATCAACAGTGCCTCTGGTTCATATTTACGGGTAAAGTCATCGCAATCAAACTACTACACTTATATCGTGACATAGCTACAACAACAACGTATAGGGACCTTTCTTATTCCTCATATTAGCTTTAAAACTCTTAATTATTACAAATAATAACTTATGTAAGCCTATTTAAAAATCACTCCCTATTGTATTATTAACACACACCAATTATGTGAATATACATGAACATATAATTTTATTGAACAATATTATTGTGTGTAATGTGTTTAAAATTATTGTTTCATTGTGGTAATTATGTGCATTAGAGATCATATAATTTTATGAGTGTGATGTGCACTCTGATAAAATACTCTACCTGGCATGAGGATAAACGTAGTGGTGACAGTATATTGATTTCACCAAACAATTTATCATTCAGTTATTACATAAGGATAAGACTTATTAGATAGTGTAACACGATTCAACCTTTACATTCATGGTCCTTAGGGCCCATTCATTTCTATTCACAAAATTATACCCCTAGAAAATGTCATTATGGCAATGGTTGGATAGTAACTTGTTTGTTTCCAAGTAACTCATCTTCAGTGACTTTTCTCCTAAAGATAAGTTAGGTTCTCTACCGATGGAACAATATGTTGGGGATCATGAAGCATGGTTTTATTTTAAAAAATGTTGGGGTATCTCAAATGATTTCTTTTGGTCATGGAAAAAATCCAAAATGATTAGTTTATGTAGTCTACCCATCAACTTTAATCATGTTATCATAAGGCTTGACCATTTTACATATGATTTCTAATAAACACATGTTCACTTTTCACATTTCCAACAAGCAACCTTCCATCATCCATCATTCATCTAGAGATTATTTTTGCCAACCATAGTCTAATCACCTTCTAGCTGGATCAAGGAGGTGGCCTACAAAAAATCCCTCTTATACAATTTTTCATGAGAGTGTCATTCCTCAGTAATGAGGGTACTATCCATCTCATTGCTTATGTTTAAAATCTTATGCCACATTCTCCTCATCCTATTAATTGGATTGAGTGGTGGAATGATGTAATCAATATAACTACATCTTTTCTTAGGCACTATATCAATCAAGTGGTAAGGGTTTAGAAATAGGAAAATAATTCCTTAGGTAGGGAATTCAAAGGGTTATGGTCCATCTCAAACAAATCCTATTTGATACTAGGATGGAGATTATGGACACCAAACTCAAACACAAGATTAAAATTTTTAAATTCCACACAACCAAATGTGTTCATATACAAGTCTATTTACATTAGGTATAACTGGGGGATCACACCTCCAAATATATTGTTAAATACTTATAGGCCAAACAAGTGAGAGAGAAGATCATACTCATCAATGCTTATAAAAAAGTGTTTCAATCCCAAGAAAACATTATGGATCAAGATCAAACATTACATGAATGCTTGGATGCACTTCCTCTCAAGTTAATCCATTTGGATTAATAAATTTGTGATATTCCACTCACTCGTGATGAATTTTTAGGAGTGAAAAACATCACTAATGAGAAAGGACTAGGGGTGGATAGTTTCTCTTGTAATTCTACAATGCCACATGGTATTTTATTAGATCACAATTGTTCTAGGTTTATCTTGAATCTTTTCACACTAAATATTTATAGAAAATATTAATCAAGGAAACATTAAATTGATCCTAAAGATAAAGATCCAAAAGTTCATTGATAGTTGGAGACCAATGACCATGTTGAGTGTCTCATTTCATATTTTCTCATTACTTGAGACCCTATTAAAATCATAAGGTATTATGTGTCTAAACACATATTGAAGTATTTTGAAAATGTTAAGTCATTTTTTAAATGGGAGAGGGATAATTTTATATATTTTATCTTTTAATGACCATAATTTATAGTGATCCCACACTATGACCAATAATAGCCTCCCACTTGATGAACACATAGGTATGGAATCCCTTTGTCTATTGATTAAAGGTATTTGCACTATGAGATATATATTTTGTTCTAGAGATTTGACTCCATGGCCCATTCTATAGAGAAAGTATAAGTTATAATATTCTTGCATGCCTTATCTATTATAGATTCAGAAGCTCATTCTGTATGCTATTATACATAAGCTTGGCTTACAACAACAAATTTCAAGGTGGAAATATGGAAGATGAAACTATAATAATACTTTTAATCATTACTATCATTAAATTTATATCATATAATGAGTCTATTTTCCTTAGCTCTTAGAAAGTTAAACATTTGGTGGAATTTAAGTTGGTATACCTAGACGTGGATTACTTGTCTTAACTAGAAATTCGATTCTAGAATGACTCCCAAGCTCATCCATTATCTATGGTGTTTATTCTACTAAGGTCTACCACATGGTGAAAAACTCAACCACATTAAGGTGCCTCATCCTATGTTCCCTATGTATACTAAACACGAGACCTTCAAACACTTATTTTTCACTTACCCTCATGATTGTGACAATTATTTTACCCTATTTTTGATTTAATAATAAATGTTTTGATGTTAATAGGTGTAAAACTAGATAGATATCAAGATGCTAAAGATGTAAAATAAGTAACAATTATTATTTTGGAAATTGAAAAATATTGAAAACAACTATTTTTAGAAAACACTAAGAATAAAATATACTTATAACTAACATGCATGGGTTATTAACTAAAATCATGGCTACCAAAGATGAAGATTTTGTACTCTTCTTTCGCTAGGGCATCTACTACTCCAGGCGATAAAGCTTTGACAAGGCCAAACAGGGAGTCTCTGTAATGAAATTACTTCAAGAATTAAGTATAACAACAGAATTATATCCAAATATGACTGAAATATATCCAAATATATGATAATAGATAAGCCACTTCGAGGGGGAAACCTCCACAAGCTTCAATAACAGCAAAATTCACAATATGATGATAAATGATTACCCACTACCTCCTTTATATAGTCTATCTAGGCCATGGTTACTCCATAGGCTGACCTACTAATCAAAAGAAACCATAGATAAATGTAATATAATGTCAAAGAGGGATAAGTAAGCCACAAATTGGCTAATACTATCCTCATTCATGTGATAGGTTAGGGGCGTAGCATGCCTTTCCCCTTCGAACCAACGTTGTCCTCAACATTGAACAACTTTGGATGTTGTTGCAGAAAATCTTCACCTTCCCAACTTGCATCTTCATTGCTTTGGTTTTTCCACTTGATCAAATATTCCCTAATCTCTCTAGTTCTCAACCTCTTAGTACGTGTTTGGAGGATCTTCTCTGGTTCCAAAATGACTCGTCCTTTTTCATCTAGTTCTGGGAGCTCTGTCTGGGCGAAAACTTTCTGTCCAATGACCTTCTTCAAACAAGAAACATGAAATACTGGGTGCATGTGAGATGAATGAGGTAACTCAAGCTTGTAAGCCACACTTCCAATTTTTTGTAGAACTTGATAAGGGCCATAATACTTAGGAGCAAGTTTATTGTCCTTTTTATGTTGCTTCAAGGACATCTACTTGTAAGGCTGCAAACGAACAAATACCTAGTCACCCACCTCAAAATTTTGCTCACTACGGTGTTGATTTGCTTGTTGCTTCATCCTATTTTGTGCCAAGGCCAAATTCTCTCTCAAACTAGCCAAAACCTCTTGTTGATGTTGAATGTGTTCTTCCACATCTCGAACCTTGGTATGCACCTTTAATGAAGAAGTTATGAAAGGTGAATGGTAACCATATAGTGGTAGAAATGGAGACATTTTAGAAGAGGTATGGAAAGATGTGTTATACCACCATTCTGCAAGTGGTAGCAATTAAACCCAATGTTCTTGTTTATTTGATACAAAACAACGGAGATACCCCTCTAAACATTTGTTAACCACTTCAGTTTGTCCATCAGATTGGGGGTTGTAAGATGAGGTATGGGCTAGTTGAGTACCCAAACAAGAAAATAGTTCAGTCCAAAAATTACTAGTGAAAATAGGATCACGATCACTTACAATTATTTTTGGGGTTCCATGTAATTTGAGAACTACTTCCATAAAAATAGCTGCTACTATACTTGCTGAAAATGGGTGTGAGAGAGCACAAAAATGGGCATATTTTGTAAGCCTATCCACAATGACCAAAATAACATTCTTACCTTCAGAACAAGGCAACCCAGTGATGAAATACATGGAAACCTCCTCCCACCTTTGACTAGGAATTGCTAACGGTTGTAACAAACCTGGGGTCTTAACTGTTTCACCTTTATTCTGTTGACATATCAAGCATTCTTCCACAAACTTTTGTACATCTCCCTTGAGTCCTTCCCAAAATAATTCTTTCTTAATTCTATGATAAGTTTTCAAGAACCCTGAGTGTCCCCCAATTGGAGATGCATGTAACTCTGCAAGAATCTTATGCTTAAGCTCTAAATTTTTGCACAAGTATAACCTACCCTTATACCATAGGACATTACCTTTCCATTCAAATTTGTCAGAGGATAAATTACCTTGCTGGGGATTCTAAATCAGAACTTGTGTATCCTTGTCTTGCTCCCATTCTAACCTAGCTTCATCCACCCAATCTGCTTGTAATATGGACATTGCACAAAGTAATGCTTTTGTGGATGCATCCCGTCTGGATAGTGCATTTGCTACTACATTATCTTTACCCTTTTTGTAGATGATTTCAAAATCATAACCCAACATTTTGGTTACCCATTTTTGTTGTTCCTCAGATGATAATCTTTGCTCCAAAAAGTATTTGAGACTATCATGATCCGTTTTCACCTTAAAGTGTCTACCCATCAGATAAGGCCTCCATTGTTTAACTGCATGAAGAAAAGCCATCATTTCTTTCTCATAGATAGGTTTTTGTAGATTATTACCTTTGAATTGAAGACTTTTAAATGCAATGGGTCTTCCTTCCTGCATTAGTACTACCCCAAATCCAGACCCAGAAGCATCACATTCAATAGTGAATGTTTGTGAGAAGTCTGGAGTAGCCAAAAATGGAGTGGTGCACATAGTTACTTTTAGTTTCTCAAATGCTTTGATGGCATCATCATTCTAAAGGAAAGCATCCTTCTTTAGCAATGTAGTGAGTGGAGCTGCTATGCTGCCATAACCTTTCACAAATCTTCTATAGTAACCTGTTAGTCCAGGGAACCCTCGAAGGTTTTTGAGAGTTTTTGGCATGGGCCATTCCATTATCACTTTGATCTTCTGGGGATCAACTTTGAACCCTTCATGGGAAACAATGTGACTGAGGTACTCTACCTCCTGTACTCCAAAAGCACATTTAGATGGCTTCGCATAAAGTTGGTGCTTCTCCAAAACTATCAACACCTATTTCACATGTTGCAGATGTGCTTCCCATGTCTCATTATAAATCAATATGTCATCAAAGAAAACTAGCACAAACTTCCTTAATACATATGGTGTTCATCAAGCTCTAAAAAGTAGATGGTGCATTTGTAAGACCAAAGGGCATTACCAAAAACTCATAATGGCCCTCATGTGTTCTAAAATCAGTTTTATGAACATCTTCATCCTTGATTCTAATTTGATGGTACCCCGAGCAAAGATCCAATTTTGTGAAATAATTAGCACCATGCAACTCATCAAGTAAATCATTAATTAATGGAATAGGCAACTTATCTTTGATGGTGTACTTGTTGAGTTCCCTATAATCTGGGCACATCCTCCATGTGTCATCCTTATTCCACACCATGACCACTGGTGATGAATATGCGCTTTGGCTATGCTTGATGATCCCTGCCTCCAATATCTCATGGACCATCTTTTCAATTTCACTCTTTTGTGCATATGGATATCTATATGGTCTGATATTTGGTGGTTGACTACCTAGAATTAGTTGAATGGCATGATCATGTTCTCTTTTTGGTGGTAGTCCTTTTGGCATGGCCCCAAAAATAGATGAGTGGTCTTCAAGAATTATTTGTAGATCAAGATGTGTAGATACCTATGTGGGTTGAACATCTATGGAGCATAATCATGCAATAATTCCCTCTGCCCCCTTTTTTAGCATCTTGGTCATCTGATGTGAACTAATCAATTGTGGAGATTTTGCATGTAATCCATGTAGTTCAATTTTCTTACCTTCAGAATGAAAGTGCATGAATAGTTCTTGGAAGTTCATCTCAATGGTACCTAAGGTTGTGAGCCATTGGACTCCCAAAACAATGTCTGTGTTACCCATGGGATAGCAAACATAGGAGAGTCGAGATTGTACCCACCCATAGTAAGCTTAATACTATGGCATCTTCTTGAACAATTAATTGTGCCACCATCTACAATCATGACCTGAAATTATGGTGTTGGGTAGATGAAACAATTTAATCGAGTGGCCAACTTATGGTTTATAAAGTTATGTGTGCTCCCTAAATCAATCAACACTGTCACCTTCTATTTCTTGAGGAACCCCACTACCTTAAGAGTTTGTGGAGCGCTAATACCTGCAAGTGCATGACAAGAGATTGTAGGTTGGGAATCTTCAGGTACCTCCTCTATATCTTCCTCTTCATCATTGGAGGCATTATCTTCTTCTTCATCTTCATTTGGTCCCTCAATGTAGAATAACTTCTTCTCAGCACATCTATGTCCTTTACTCCACTTGCTATCACAACCAAAACATAATCCTTTTGCATGCTTCTCTTCAATTTGTTGAGTGGTCAATCTAGTAGGTGGAGGAAATGTTGGTGATGATATGCTACGATCTTTGAAGTGAGTGAATGGCTTCTTCTTGTTGGCTATGAATTTTTTGTCAGATCTATGTGCTAGGATAATAAAATCAAAAATATTAAGTGGATGAAACATGCGTACCTCATGTTGAATGTGGTCCTTGAGTCCACCCTAAAATAGGTCATTCAAGTTTGCTTCAGAAATTGTCTCCACACTTAAGGATAGGTTCTGAAAATGATGAATATAATCCTTGAGGGAGCTAGTTTGTCACAATTTTTCCAGTTGGCTAAAGTAATTCTCTATCACACTATTGCCATAGTGTAATTGTAGCTCCTCTGTAAAAACTGACCAGGTGACATTGAGAGTCATCTTTTTCTTTTGAGCACACAACCATCGATACCAAATGAATTGATCAGGTTCAAGATACAAGGATGCCATGGTAACCTTCTGTCCACTTGGAATATGATGTAGATAAAAAAAAATTCCATTTGGTTGAGCCAATTGAGTGGATCTTTTCCATCAAATTTGCGCATATCCACCTTTGGTAATAGGTTCCTCTGTGGCCATGGAGTTAGATTTGAAGTAGACTGGTTAGAAGAACCACTCTGGTGGGTTTGTGAAATAAATTTAGATTGATGATTTGAATGATTAATGTGCAAATCCATCATGATATCTCCCAAACTATCTTGTATGGATTGCATACTAGATTGTATGTCTTGCACCTCACTCTAAATGCCTTGCACACTATAGTCAAGCTGGCTCACTTTGTGATCTATGTCAGAAAACCCTGGAACAAAGGGTCTAATACATGCCCCTTATGACTCCATATCATCCTTGTTAGGAGTTTTACCTGGAGTTTTAGCACTCTTTCCTTGGCCCTGAGTTTGTGGACCTGCCATAAAAGGGTTTTACGATGTCGACCCTTATTGGCACTTTTGACCCAATCTTGACCAAGCGATTATAGAATTATGTCGGCCTAAAATAAAAATATACAAAGAACAAACCATAGCCAAATTTTTCTAAGATTTCCAAAAATGTAAATAACTCAGAAAAATTCTTTGAATTGCGCACTATAGAGCAATTTTATGAAAAATCATAAAATAGCATTAACTTTTGTAAAACAGATCCAAATGAGCTGAAATTTTAATGGAAGATTTACTTGATTATTTCTCACATATAATAAAAATTTTGCAGATAAATTCGCAACAATTTTTTATATATTACAAAATTTAAAAATTTAGTGTTTCGCCCACAAGATTGCCCAAATCGCAGCTCTGATACCACTTGTAATGAAATTACTTCAAGAATTAAGTATAACAGTAGAATTATATCCAAATATTACTCAAATATATTCAAATATATGATAATAGATAAGCCACTTCGAGGGGGCAACCTCCACAAGCTTCAATAAGAGCAGAATTCACAATATGATGATAAATGATTACCCACTACCTCCTATATATAGTCTATCTAGGCCATGGTTACTCCATAGGCCGACCTACTAATCAAAAGAAAGCATAGATAAATGTAATATAATGTCAAAGAGGGATAAGTAAGCCACAAGTCGGCTAATACTATCTTCATACATGTGATAGGTTAGGCGCGTAGCAGTCTCCTGTGAATAGGTTATGGAAGAAGATGTCAGTGAGGGATTTTGGTGAAATCTTGGAGTCTTCCTTTCATCCTGATGGGAGGATTTTGAAATGTAACAATGGTCAAATTGGTTTAACAGATAGCTTTGGGGAGGGGAAGGAGAGTGTGGGGGCTAAGGGTAAGATTTTTGGACAATGATTTACTCCTATTAAGAGGGTTAACTATGTTTTAATGTTTTAATGTGAATTGAGGACTTTATACGTAAGAGTTGTTGATTCTGGTTCAGGTCTGAATAAGAAAAGAGCAGAACATGTTGAAAATAATTTAAATAAATTAATATATTTTTGCTACATTCTTTTCATTTGAACATATTACATATTTATTGGAAATGATATTCCTATATTAGGGATGATATATCCCCACAAAATCTCAACAAATAGCCACCCAAATCTAGACGTATTATAATATATATTATTATAACAAATAACAATATATCACAACAATATATATTCTAACTCACTGTATTAACCATACAGTTATAACCACTAATTATTTACTATTTACCATCTGGTAAATATAAAAATATTTACTATTTACCATCTTAGTAAATATCCTATGTAAACATTATCTGTAACATTCAACCCCATGATATTAATATGATACAACATAACTCCTTCTAATGTAACATGTTACACCGACTTGCCTCATAATCTAGATCAAAGAAAGACATGTAAACTTCCAACTGGCTAACTGTCTTACTCCACATGACCACAACTATGCAAAGGAATGCATCTCGCCTTTACTCCATGAAAAGAATGCACTCGACATTCCACTGACATATCATCTTCATAAAGAAGGAAGGCGCTACACCAGTAAAAGTTTATCTTCTTTTTTACATCTGTGATTTTCTGGATCGACCACCAACCCTTTCCAAATCTATGAGTGTTACAATAAACTTAAAGACACTCTACAATGTTTTCTACTAAGATTTAAAACATTAGGATTTTGTTTACATC
Source organism: Torreya grandis (assembly GCA_037957365.1). NCBI lineage: Eukaryota > Viridiplantae > Streptophyta > Pinopsida > Cupressales > Taxaceae > Torreya > Torreya grandis. Next base: position 3,005,524 of record JARHVA010001331.1, read on the forward strand.
TTCTGCACACCAAACTGAAACTGAAAGAAAATACAAAATGAATGTCACATTTGACCTTATAAGAAATCAACTTATTACTTATAACCACTATGTACGATCATGCCACTCAATCTCATATAGCAAAAAAAACTGCCATTGGCACTGGTAGTGTTCCTTGACTTTAGCCAGTTTGGTTCTGAATGGAAAATGAAACATTGCTCTATGTTCCTCTCCCACAATGTGAACATTTCCAAAAAAAAAACACACTGAAAAAACTGAAATCCACACCATGCTGAAATGAAATACACACCACACAAAGTCACCAAAATATTGGTGCAACACCGTCGTTGGCGACTAACGAGAGGTCGCTGAAAGACCTCCAACCTCCTGTGCCAACTTCCTCCAGTATGGAATATTGATTACTCAGCTGATGACATCAAAATGTGTTGATGTAGCTCAGATACATGAATTTTATGAGGGAACCCCCCCACAATGCAGACGTCGTGCACAAGTAAAACTATGTTTGTAAGGATTTTTTTTTTTTTTTTACAATTTTGACTCTAACTCTAGACTTTGACTTTTTCGACATAAAAATGACTCTGAACATTATTTTAACAGTTTGACAATATTAACAACATGAGTTAACTTAGACCTACAATTTATATTTTTATACATATGACAAACTTTATTTACTCTTTAACTCTCATGACTTTATAAATTCTATAATAAATTTAATCATATTGATTAAATTTATGTTTGCCAATAGTTTTATAAATAAATGTTTAACAAAATGACTCAAAATTTTGACAACTAAAATACTTAAATACAATTTTACTAAATATAAAAGAAATTACAAATATTAAAACAATTCTCCAAACTAAAAAAATTAATAACCTATACGAAGACGACATTAATCCTCCTATGACCACGTGATAATATTCCAGACTTGACACAATAATGCAGCGACTTAAAAACCTTTAAAAATAATACCAAATTACTTTGACACATAAAGCTATATACAAAGACAATTACTATTAAATTAAAACAACTTAAATATAAAACTACTAGAATATTCTAATGACTTGACACGTGTCACATAATACACTAATCTAAAAATAATAAAGAAAGACTCGATCTTTATTATTATGCACGGAATTTGGCCGACGGATCAAATCGCAAACCGCATGACAAGATAATTGATAGGCGTTTGGAGAACGTTAGCTACCTCTTCTGAAAAGTTTGAAACGTTTGGCAAAATGTGAGACTATTGTGAAGTTAGAAAATTTCTGCTCAATCAAAAGTCTGAAACGTTTTCCAAAATGACATTTTTTTTTTGAACTTTGGCGCAAAATTGTATTTCCACAGGCAGAAATGCGTATCAAAAGACCGATTCAGAATTGTATGCATGTGTGACTTGAACGACGTCCTTCTTTGGTTTCTAAAATCTCTTTTAGGTTGATTACAATCACCTCTGCATCACCTATGACCAAAAAAAAAAAAAAAAACTTTGCACTTTGTTTATAATAACATGAAAACCTATGTAACTCGATGCTAGCTCAAAAAAATAAATTCAATGCATATAGGGAGCTAAGCTGCAATCCAACCAAGAAATAATTCTTCAAAAGACTCTCATTTTTTCTGACCTATCTCGCTCTGATCCCAGATGTTGATTCTGGTTCAGGACTGAATAAGAAAAGAGTCTAATAGGATGAAAATAATTTAAACAAAGTAATATATTTCTGCTACATTCTTTTCATTTGAACATATTACATATATATGGGAAATGATATTCCTATATTAAGGATGATATATTCCTACAAACTCTCAATAAATAACATCCCAAATATAAATTTATTATGATATATTGTTATAAAAATTAACAATATATCACAACAATATATATTTTAATTCATCATATTAACCATATCATTATAACCACTAACTATTTACTATTCGGTAAATAACAACCTATTTACTATTTACCATCCCGATAAATATCTCATGTAAACATTATCTGTAACAAAAGTTAGAATGCTTATAAGTATCACCTATTGTTTCCCTAATTCATTTGATTATATGCATATACATATTTGCTCATTATTAATTTTATATAATTATATATTACATTATTTCAAAGAGCTACATATTGATTTGTTATATCTATGTGTATTCTCTCTGCTTTATCGATTTTCCAAATCTAGCACCTTTGTGGAAGAGTACGACCACTTTCAGTGATTGATAGGTGCACACAGAGTCTAAAAGGTTTTGTGATTGTAGGAAAATTCATCTAATGATGATCTCTTGATTTTTTCTTTTGTATGGTATATTAGCTACAATGATGTTGTACATAATTATGATAGATTTCTTTAAAAATACTTATTCGCATATGACTATTTTATACATAACTATACTTATTAAGTATTGTATCATTACTTGGGAAGATGAAATCATATATTTATAATAATGTTGTAAATAATTTAATTTTTTATTCAATTATATTATATTTATATTTTTATATTATTTCAAAATGGATTTATTGGACAAACAAAAGATGAAAGTTGACTTGTCTACTTAGGTATTATTGTATTTGTTTTTGTGATGAAATAAATATGTACTGTGAAGGCTAATTCAACTTCTGGAATAAACACAACTATAAAGATATCATTAATCATACATTTCCTAATGGAATTATATAGATACACAAGTGTATTAAGTTTGTAATCTAACTATGATGTGTAAACATGTAATTGAATTTACCATGATGGAAATCAAAAGATTGGTTGATTTAGAATACGATTTCATGAATGATTATTGATTTTTTACATAACAATATTATAAAAAATATTACGTAAATGGAATTAAGAAGTAACTTTGAAATGACTTAACTATAATTTAGTTATCATGTATGGTTGGATTATGACAAACTTGTTCACATAATTTTTTACTAAAGAGATAAATCAATAAAAAACTTTTCAGGATGATAGTTTAAAAAATATATAAAATTATATAAAAAGGTACAATTTTTTTAGTACCTAACCAAAGGGTTATTACAAAGTTCATTGAACTTGATGACAAAAAATGAGGTCTTAAGTGGACTTTTTTTTCCTAAAAATAAAAAACCTCAATTTACATAGATTATTTGAGATTCTTACATTAAATTTTTTATGATGTTATAATAACATGAATTGTAGCATTTCAAGTCTTGTTTCTAAATAATTATTATTTTTAGTGGTGAAGTCTAAGTGGTTCAAAGAGTTGAAATTCAATGATATATTCCTATTTTTAGTGAAATGTAGTAGAAATCTAAACACCCTTTCCCCTAGATCCCCATTACCCCATGTAAAATATCGTTTAATATTTTTTGAAACCACGTGGTGGAAAGTTAGATGATATTATGTATTTTATGACATTTTTTTTTTAAATTTATTTTTAAAATATATTATGTTATAAATAATTTTACGATTAAATAAACTTTGAAAAATAATAAATAATGGATAGTCGAATATGCCCACTCCAACTAATTTAAAAAAACATCAATTTTTTTATATTTCAAATATAACTATTCCTAATTTTTTATTATTATTTTTTCAAATTTGGGTGGATAGAATACAAGATGCATAAATAAATAAATGCATGCATTAACCTAGTGAAATTATATAAAAATTGATGTTTTCATAAAGAAGAGAGCCACATCGATGTCTTAGTCATGTTTTTGTGAAATGTATGGATGAAATACGCAATGTTTATGATTATGGAAGATGGTTTTTGTTATTTCATGTTTGAAACATGGATTCAACTATATTTCTTAAATATTAGGCCTTTAGTTCAGAAATTGAATCTATTTATGAGTGATGAGGAATGACATTAAGATTTATAATTGTTAAAACATGTATGTGTTTTAACACATATGCATGCCTAGTGATGTTTTAAAATATTTTTTTTCAAGTTCAAGATCTCAAAGGATTGAATGGCTTGTGTTATTACTAAAACAAACTTCTAAGTTAGATTTTTATTGTTACATGTATGTTTTTAAACTGAAATAATTTAGTAAATATAATAGTTTAACTCTGATTTACATCTTTTGAAAAATTTTATTAGTTCTTGACGACTTACCGTCTATGATATATTTTTTAAAATATAGTTTGGTCATTATTTGTTCATTTTTACGATTTAAAAAATGAATCTAAAGTTTTATTGTCTATTCTTTACACTCGATCTCTATTTTTTCGTGAATAATTCATTTTTATAACATTTTATGTCTTCAATATTGATTAAATATCTTTTTATAAGTTTTAGGTGTGCCAAAATTAAATTTACAAGTATCTCATCTTTAAGATATAATAATATATACAAAGATAATGACACATAAATTCACATATATACATATTACATCAAAATAAATAAATAAATAAATATATGCCTTCAATGGGCTTTATTAGATCTAATGAATATCTGATTGTCATACATATTTAATTGGTTAAGTCAAACATGGACTCAGGTGTAACCAATCCCATTTCATGTTAATTGGTTGTAATTGGGTTCGTGAGGAGAGATTGATTACAATACTTTTCTAATTGAACTAATCACATGATTGATTAAATAAAAGACATAATTTTAGATAATCAGTCCCCAGTTCATACTAATTTTTTGTAGTTAAGTCATTAGTCTCATTTACCCTAACTCACATGATTTATTAGACTAATTACTAGATTGGCTCAATTAAATCTAAATAGAGATTAATCTAGGACAATTGCACTAATTGGTCACATCTTCTTAAGATAGTCACATCTCATTAAAATAATCATTTTCCCTTATGAAGGTCATCATATCATGTATCATCAATACCCAATGTAATAATTAGTTACAATAGGAAATGTTTTTGATCGAATAGCCCCAATTACACATAGTGTTGAATAAACTACTTGATTGTATTAATTTGATAGGAAATTGATGATAACTATGAATAAATTCATGATAATTATTTGAAACTAGGTTTTTAGGGATTGATCATTTCCCATTATGCACATGACTGAATAAATTAATTGATTAGTTGAACTAGGCACATAATTGAGATTAATTTACCCCCAAAATTGACTACAAATAAGCTTATAATACTTAATTAAAACTAACTCTACTCTTTGCTGATTGTTCAATCAAGATGTGAAAGTAAAAATCTATACAAAAAAATTAACATACGCATGTTCTAAATTAAAAAGTACTGATTTTACCCTCTAAAATACAATAATATGTATTAAGACCTCACCCAATAATCCCACATTTCATGTCTATGTGGGTAGGGGGTTATGAAAAAAACCCTTACAACCATAAGTGTGGTAATTAAACCCCACATGTCCATAAGTTTTCTACCAATATCCTTAAATTTATAAGGTTTATGGTCATAATGAGTTTGATTGTAACTTATTCAGTCATAATTTATTTATATAGTCATCGATATCTATTTGGGTTATTGTTTTGTAATATTAATACCACAAATATTACATTTGTATCATGTAGGCAAAGATATATGTGCACACATGACCATATGGTTATATAATAATATACAAATACTATTAATTAAATTATTTCTTAACTTTTGTTCAAAAAATTAATTAAAAATACTTTTTTTAAATCAATAAAAATGGGTTATGGGATCTTTTTTATATTAATATAGAAAATTCTTACAAAATGATTATAAAAATAATCAAAACATAATATTGTTATACCAAATATTTCATATGTTAAAAACTTATAAAATACATACATAAATAAATAAAAAAGGTTAATATAAAAGAAAAATTGTCCACCCATACCTTCCATAACTATAAAAACATGAGCTTTTATATACTTCTATCTTGAAAAAAATGATTTCCAATAAAATAAACATAAGCATGTCATATCTTCCCAATAAATATGCATTACCATTCTCAACCAAAATATATATCCAACAATTAGTATAAAGTGTAAAAAGAAAGACCATAACGAAAATAAAATTCTATTTTTTTATCCATTATCTTCCACAACCATTACTAAATAACCTATTCACCAAACAAAAAAGGAGAAGAATAATTTATAAATTCTTATAAGTATCATCCATTCCAATTAATAAGCCTTTGTCCATAGGAATTTTAAGGTAAAGTTTGTTCCAGTGAAATATACCAAAGCAATTCCTTTTCACATACCATCCTAAAATCTTGAGGGGAAATATGTGGTGAGTTCCGAGGAAGAATAAAACCTCTCTTACTTGTTTTTACTACTTATATGAATTTAACTTTTCGATTTTTTTCCAATAAATGTGTTTGGTTTGATAATAAATAAATATTTATTTTTTATATTGCATAAATGATAGTTTTCAATAGAAATCCTTATTAAACTCTCTCACTAGGTCCTAAATAAAATATATGGAACACTAAATTCAACAAATTTTTCCCCACACCGAAAGTGTTATTGAATATATGTTAGAGAAGTCACAATCTAAGTATAGGGATAAGAATTACTAGCATTTCCAAGAGAACACACAAAGGGTGGGTGATGAGTTAGGGGTGTACATGAGTAAGGAAAGCCTCCAAGGACAATATATAAATCTCTAGCCATTACGATATGCTCATTTTTCCATCATGGAGGAGATTGGTAAGAATTATTCTAGGCTCAAGCTACTTTCACTGATGAAAATGTAATGAGTTATTAATTTATAGCATTTGAAGTTTTATAATATATTCATGCTAGATGAGGAAGAATAAGGTAAATTACTACCCTCCATATAATATTTAGTGGTGAATGCACAAGGAAAGATTGAGGAAGATGTCATGCTACAATGGAACGTAAAATACAAATGTAGGAGTAATAAGTGTCATGGTAGGTTGGATTCAAGGGGAATATGACAATCTAGGTAAGAAGGTAATCCAAAGAGAAGGTGGAGGAGTTGTTTCGACATCTCCTTAACCACTAGGTGCTTTTATGGGAAAAAAGTGCTCAAACAAGAGAGGTGTGAACCATTTGGATCAATAAAACAATCCGTTCATTATATATCAGATAGAAAACCTAAATTCAATAACTAGAAGAACATTAAGGGATTAGTTCTAAACTTAGTTACAGAACCTCAGCTTCATGTAAGTGGTGGTAACACAACTTTATGTTATTGTAAGCAATGATTATGAAACAACTACTCTACATCAACTAATAGTTTCACATCTTGTAACCATGTGTAAATTGCTGTGAATACTACTTACCCAGTGATTATCAAATTCTTGAGTCTGATTAACATTAATTATCAAACTAGGGTATGTATGCTTTTCAAGGATGCCAGAACTATATATGCATTATTGATTCATAAATCAGCTTGCTTTACAAGTTGCAGTACAATGAACCTATGTTGAAATCACCAGATAGTTATACTATGAAACTATTATGACAAAATACTGAAATAATTCACACTTATATATCACACATGCATCACACTTTATATAATTAGATTAATAATGAAATCTACTTACACACTCTTAACTAAAGAGTGTCAATATCTTCACTACAACTCCTTCCAAGGGGGCCCTTCCTCATTCAGAATTGAGTTCCAATCCTTCTCTGAGAGATTTTCAATCTTATTACAGAATCAACTTTCTCTTTACTCAAATCTATAGTAATTAAAGATTGCTACATAAAATTACAATGCAATGACTTCTATATATCTTTTAACTATTCAATCTTCAATTTCAACTCACTAACTCCTAATATGATCTAGGTTATACCATCAAATATAGAAGGTAGTTGATTAACTTCTAACCAAAGACACCAAAGTAGGAAAAATACAAATACTTTAGAAACTGCCTCAATCAATGGTCAAGTGGTTAGTAATTAAAGTTACTTATTTTAGGTATGACTGGGTTAAGGATAAGGTATACTATTTTATTATTTTATTTCTTTTTGTCTCCTTCCCATTGTCCTTGTCTTTCTCATCTTTGGTAGCACATCCAAATTTTCTTGCATATACGGAGTCCATATAATAGTTAGGGTCCTTTCCAATCATCTCGGTTCCCAAGATAGCTAGATGTGTCATTAAGATGTGATCACAGTAATAGCTTTATTTTGTACAATGGTTGTGGCCAACCTATAGGTGAAGCCTACAGTTGATATGGGCACTCTAAAGTGGCTAAAAATAACCTGTAGATGAAGCCTATAGTTTCTACACATAATCTGTAGTGGCTACAAGAAACTTGTAGGTAAAGCTTAAAGTTATCATGGGTAACCTTCAGTGGCTACAAATAACCTGTAAGTGAAGCCTACAGTTGTTGTGGGCAATCTATAGTGGCTATGGGCAACCTGTAGGTGGAGCCTATAGTTTTTATGGGTAGCCTATAAATTTTGTGCCCAAATGAGACCCTGCAGCCTCTCTATCATCTGGTAACTTTACCTCCCAGTCAAGAATTGGGATCCAAAACAAAGGAGGTTGAAACATCAATCCCAACCATTTTACCTTTCTCCTCCTGACAAGCTCAATGTACATGTATACTCTATGTATGACCTCCCTAATGTTTTGAGGGGAGTAAGGTTCCTTTCTTTTTAAAGCATTAGAGAGTTCTACCCATCTGTGAGAACAAGAAAGAAAAATTTGCTTACCATCTCCTTCCATAAGACTCAAATAATGATTTTGAACTTCTACCTATTTTTTGATAACACATGCTTGTGGAGTACTTGAGTTCATGAAGGAGATCCATTCTTATATTACAACATCTAAATTACATGATTCATCCCTAATCATCAGGGTAGCTTATTTTTATTTTTATTGATACTATTCCACTTATTTCCTTCTTCCTATTTCATTAAGAACATATGAAGAAAATGCATTTAGCTAGACACCCCCCTAGTAGATGTTTGGATTCCAATCTGCATCACTGGGTACAACATATTAGTGTATGTAAAACTCACTTAACTAAGCTTGGAGGTTATGATCAGCATGTCTATATACTTCAAAGAAAGATTTGGGGTCATAAACCATGTAAGATTCATCATTATAGATCCTATCATATTTGAATTTAAGCCATCTCTCTTCTAAGTAGATAACATACACCCTAGATGGTGATATTCACTCCATTAACATTTTAGTGGTTTCATGCATTTTATTAATCTTTTCCTTCAGATACTTGATCATAATTTCAACCATTTATAGTTTTTATTTTAAGTCATCTTATTGCTCTCTTGTTTCAAAATATACCTTAAATCTTTGTACTAACTTCTTGTAGTGAGTTTCATCATCACCAAATTATTTCATAAGAAAATGCAGGAGGTCATCAATTTCTACAGGTGTAACATATAAAAGATCCAAATCAATAACATCTTCTACTGTAGGTGTTTTTTTAGTGTGTAATGGAGGAAGAAATCTATTGCTGAAGGGTACCAAAGCTAGAGCATAATCAACTGTAGGTGCTTCTATGGCCAAGGTAGATGAAGTTGCTGCAGGTTCCTCCAAGGAAGCTATTGCAAGTTCCTCCAATAACCTTTCTTTGTCCATAGAATCTTATACAAATTCTGTTGCCCTTATAATTTTTTCAATGCCTCTCTTACCTTTCAATTATGTTATCTCATTCCTCAGCCTGTATATTTCTTTCATAGCTTGCTCTAATGTTTGCAATTCCTAGGCATGAGGAAATATCCATTGTTCTGCTTCTTTTTCCATAGTGTCTTCTTCAATCAATTCTTCTTCTACTATAGGTTGATCTATCATTCTCAATTCTTCTTCTGTATTCCCAATGTGTCTAAGGAGATTAATATCTTCCTCAGTGAATCTAGATGGTTGGGGTGATTTTTCTTCTTTCTTAGTAGATTCCTCATCAATAGAACATTCTTCAATTTCAAACCCATCAGGGGTCTTCTGAAACCTAGGCTCTTTCTTTGGCTTTTCATCCTTGTCAAAGTTTGCAAAACTTTTAACCAAGATCTCTCTAAGAATACATTGTCATAGCCATGGAGATTAACACGTTGCTCACACAATAAAAAACTATCTTTCAGTAGAAGGATAGATTACAATGTGAATCACTCCTCTCTGTCTCCATATCTTCCATGTTATAAAATACACTCTAGGAGTGTCTATAAATAGGAGAGAGAGAGAGTGAGTGGGTAAGTGGGGGTAGGTATGTCGACATAATGTTGACATCTACCTAAGTAAGATTAACAAGTAATTAACCCACATTAATTACTCTAACACCCTCCCTTAAGCACAACTTAGGGAGCAGTGAAAAATAACATAGTGTAAGACTCCTCAGAAGATAGGTCCCAATAATTATGCCATGTTGGGTGCTTATGTACAATGTCAAGAGAATCAAGTGAAGAAGCCAAGTATCCTGATGGATGCCAATCGATTTTTTTAGAATACATGGATGCCAATCATTATAAATTTCAAGTAAATTAGGAACTGGTGCTAAATATAGGGATCGACTGGAAGTAAGACTAATCTCCAAAAGATTGGGTAGAAGATGAAACCTAAAGAAGCATTGCTAAACATCCCCCCCTCAATGTTAAACACTGAACACTAAACAAGTTGACATTGTATACACCAGAATAGTTCCATGTCATGCTAAATGAGACTGTCGAATTGTTGAAGAAGACAAGATGACATTGGGATTCACTAGAATAGCTGTAATCAAGTTATGGGAGACTATCAACTATCAAAAAAGTGGTGTCAAAAATATAGAAGAGTACACCAAAGAAGGCCAACAAATGATGAGACATTATGCAATCCTCATATGGGTTATGATAAACAAAGTGCCTGAATAAGATACCCATATACAAAGGAGGAATCCAAACTCATTACTATGCCAAAAACATGAAAGCACACATGCACACAAAAGATGCAAAAACATAATTCTCAAAAAGTGGAGAAAAGAGAGAAAACCTGTAGGAAAAAATCCCTCCCAAAAGAAAGAAAACAAAAATAGAGAGCAAGAAAAACCTCCATAGATGATATTGAAGAACTCTGCACTCCAATTACTCACAAGTCACAAAAGGAATCAATTTTCATGAGTGGTCCGAATCCACTATTAGATCACAAAAATAACTAGCACTGAACTTCACTAGAATAACTTCAATTAGGAAGACAATTAGTGGTGATGAAAGTACAAAAAAGTACTATAAGTGTAAATAATGCTCAACACCAAGAAGTAGAATGTACATCACACCCCTAATACTACTGATGGATGGAATGGAGAAAAGAGGTATGCATGAGTGGTCTAAATCCACTACTCGAACACCAAACAAGCTAACACTATATACATTAGAATAGCTCCAAAAATGAGGAGACTATCAACAATCAAAAAAAGGTGTCAAAAATGCAGAAGATGCTCCAAAAAATAAGGGAACAAAAAAGTGTCTCCATAAAGGAAGGTGAGCCACTAAAAAAGGGGCCTTGAGGAGATAAGACACAACTATTAGTCTGTCAATGTACTAATGCATGTCGTCAGCTGATAGAAGAGTGTGGCAAATGGAAAAAAATCCATGATATATGAAAACACACTAGCAAATGATCATCCACCAAAAACAATGTGCAAAGCACATGTAAGGACATCGAGCTCAGCCAAAAATGTGTTTGAGATGCATACATGAAGTACTATGCAGGGCTCATAACATAGAAACCTCATAGTAGTGACTATGTAATCTCAAGAATAGGACATCAAACTCAGCCAAAAATGCATCTATGAGTGAAACAAATGATGACAATGCAAATGAACAAGAAGAATGTGTTCTCTATGAGGGGGTTTGACCTCCTGCCAGACTAGACCTCACCCTTTGATCTTTGACAAATGAGATAAGGTACCTAAAAAATAATGAATAATCCCTCTATAAATGCTCATAAGATAGCAAAATGTGTCACCATTATAATGTCACCATAGAATGTAATCAAAGGCAACACACTAATGCGAAGAGCCCCCCCTAGAATGTAGCACTTTATAAAATAATGAAGTTTAACTATAAATAGGAGCATTGCATGGGAAATTTAAAAACATCAACTTTTGAAAATGATGGTGCTCAATTTCGAGCTACCGATCAAAGTTATTAAGCAAATAATTTTTCCATAAAAATGGTCTATTTAATAAAATTTTCACTAAATATTAAAAAAATGTACTATAGTAAAGGAGAACCTAGCCTTCCAACCACTCATTGAAATTGGCACAGAACCAAGATTTTAATGGTTTTGTTTGTCAGGGGGAATTGACCTCCTACCAACCTAGGCCTTACCCTCCATCTTTGACAAGCAAGAGAAGAGGGAAAAAGAAAAAACCATTAAACTAATTCCTTAAAAAATATTGTTTTTGGAAAAAAAAAACAATCAAAAATATGTGGTCACACACCATGTGAGAACACAAAAGAGTCCCTCCCACTTCACATGAAAAATGGCCCCACAAATCACCACCAAAAAATTTGTCTCTGATGGAATAAAATAATATTTTAAAATATTACCAATTTGTCAAAAAACAAATTTGACTTGGGAAAATTAAAGTAACCAGTGTGTTAGTGGTGGAGACTATCATGAGAGGAAGGAAGAAATCATATGCCTCCCTTTGTTATTTGTTGATCGGATGGATGGTAGGCCATGTGAAGTTTGTCCACCACACATCTACCACAATGATGTTTAAATAAAAAGTGGCCAAGGGTGGTGTGGAAACATGGAAGGAGGTTGCAAGGTTGACAAGGAATGTCTTCAAACTTCACAACAAACTATAGGAAAAGCTATGCCTAGCCAACACTTCTGCATTAAAAAAAAACTTCAACCAACTATTATAAAAAAATATGTTTGTATACATGTCCTGTGTCATGAGGCTACCAAGGAGGATGAAAAGGGAAACCAGGCAGGTGAAGGTGAATGGAAAGTAGGGTGGTTACGTGGTTAGATGGGTGATCATGATCTTATCTCATCATCTAATGCAACAAACTCCAAATGCCATGCTCCTGCTAGTACACAATCCACCAAAAAACCTTCCTCCAATGCTTTTTTTCTCTTGGCCAAATCTAATGCCCATGCATGGAGATAAATGCATATGTGCAATCAGTTGAAATCCTTGACTAAAATGGAATGTTGTTTTGCTTGAGTTGATCAGCTAAGATAAAAAGAATGGTGGTATCATTTTAGGTTGGAGGAGGAGTGGGAAATGGAGGAAGACCTAAGGCATAGAATGAGTAGATGATACCAAAAATAATGATGCCAAGACTGTAAATATTGTTGGTTTCCAATACAGTAGAAGATCCCAATTTTAAAATAGGATGCCATGTTGATAAAATAAGGCTGATATCATGCAATAAAGTTTAATATAATGCCAATCTTCAAAAATTAGTGCCTAGCAAATGAAAAGGCTGAGTTTTGAATAAATAGGCAACAATCACTCCCTCTCCAATGCCAAAGCTTGTAGGTGATCAAACTAAAAAAACTCTAGTGCTACAAAGGAAAAAAAGGAGCAGATTGAACTCTTTCCCATGCCACTTCTACTACATCTAATGCCTTGTAGTATATGACATCATGAAAAATGCCCAGAACAGTAAATTAAAATAATCATAACTTTCTTAATACTCATCAAAATTTGAAACCATAAAATGTTTTGGAAAATTGGGAGAGAGGAGCTCATAACTTAGAAATATTTTCTTAAAATTCCTTTGGTGTAGAAAGTAGCTGATCAAAACATATCACGTTTTGGTAAAAAAAACATAATTTTGCCCAAAAAAATGACCATGTAATTTCTTCAAACTAAAAAATAGGCGTATGGTTAGAGGTGAATGGCCTGCACAGTGAGAGTTTTGACAAACAATGCAAAAAATATATCAAAAAATAGTGTACAGCCAGCACAAAAAATTACATCCAACCAACCTAAATGCCAATCTTCAAAATAGAAAACATAGAGTTTGAAAATTATAAGCTATAAAAAAGGGAGAATATAAACACACTAAGCAATGGAACATGGAAATGGCTTTGATACCATGCTAGAGTTTGTGAAACTCTTAACCAAGATCTCTCCAAGAATACATTACCACAACCATGGAGATTAACACATTGATCACACAATAAAAAACTATCTATTAACAGAAGAATAAATTATAATGTGAATCACTCCTGTATGTCTTCATATCTTCTATGTTATGAAATGCATTCTAGGAATGTCTATAAATATGAGAGAGAGAGAGTGAGTGGGTAGGTGGGGTTAGTTATGTTGACATAATGTTGACATCCACCCAAGTAAGCTTAACAAGTAATTACCCACATTAATTACCCTAACAATCCTCATTGATGTCTATGGGTGAGGACACTATAGTTGTCTTTTGTTTCTTAATTCTTTGAGATCTCCTAGGAGGAGGTATCCTTCTTCTTGATGTAGTTGGTTTCTTTTCTTCGGTTTTCATCTTCCTTTCATGAGGGGTGGTTGATGGAACTTGTTCTTTTTATATAGCAGTTGATGGAAGAACTTCCTCTTGTCCTAAAGGAGCTACAATAGAAGAATCAATCTATGGTGAGGAGACAGTGGGAGAAGGAATATGCTATTGTGGACTTCCCTCCTCTATGTCAGAAGGAGGTAGGACTAGTTTCTACATTCTTTTCATTTGAACATATTACATATTTATTGGAAATGATATTCCTATATTAGGGATGATATATCCCTACAAAATCTCAACAAATAGCCACCCAAATCTAGACGTATTATAATATATATTATTATAACAAATAACAATATATCACAACAATATATATTCTAACTCACTGTGTTAACCATACAGTTATAACCACTAATTATTTACTATTTACCATCTGGTAAATATCAAAATATTTACTATTTACCATCTTAGTAAATATCCTATGTAAACATTATCTGTAACATTCAACCCCCTGATATTGATATGGTACAACATAACTCCTTCTACTGTAACATGTTACACCGACTTGCCTCATAATCTAGATCAAAGAAAGACATGTAAACTTCCAACTGGGTAACTGTCTTACTCCACATGACCACAACTATGCAAAGGAATTCATCTCGCCTTTACTCCATGAAAAGAATGCACTCGACATTCCACTGACATATCATCTTCATAAAGAAGGAAGGCGCTACACCAGTAAAAGTTTATCTTCTTTTTTACATCTGTGATTTTCTGGATCGACCACCAACCCTTTCCAAATCTATGAGTGTTACAATAAACTTAAAGACACTCTACAATGTTTTCTACTAAGATTTAAATCATCAGGGTTTTGTTTACATCTTCTGCACACCAAACTGAAACTGAAAGAAAATACAAAATGAATGTCACATTTGACCTTATAATAAATCAACTTATTACTTGTAACCACTATGTACGATCATGCCACTCAATCTCATATAGCAAAAAAAACTACCATTGGCACTAGTAGTGTTCCTTGACTTTAGCCAGTTTGGTTCTGAATGGAAAATGAAACATTACTCTATGTTCCTCTCCCACAATGTGAACATTTCAAAAAAAAAAACACATTGAAAAAAATGAAATCCACACCATGCTGAAATGAAATACACACCACACAAAGTCACCAAAATATTGGTGCAACACCGTCATTGGCGACTAACGAGAGGTCGCTGAAAGACCTCCAACCTCCTATGCCAACTTCCTCCAGTATGGAATACTGATTACTCAGCTGATGACATCAATATGTGTTGATGGAGAGATACATGAATTTTATGAGGGAACCCCCCCACAATGCAGACGTCGTGCACAAGTAAAACTGTGTTTGTAAGGATTTTTTTTTTTTTTTTTTTACAATTTTGACTCTAACTCTAGACTTTGACTTTTTTGACATAAAAATGACTCTGAACATTATTTTAACAGTTTGACAATATTAACAACATGAGTTAACTTAGATCTACAATTTATATTTTTATACATATGACAAACTTTATTTACTCTTTAACTCTCATGACTATAAATTCTATAATAAATTTAATCTTATTGATTAAATTTATATTTGCCAATAATTTTATAAATAAATGTTTAACAAAATGACTCAAAATTTTGACAACTAAACTACTTAAATACAATTCTACTAAATATAAAAGGAATTACAAATATTAAAACAATTCTCCAAACTAAAAAACTTAATAACCTATACTAAGACGACATTAATCCTCCTATGACCACGTGATAATATCCCTGACTTGACACAACAATGCAGTGACTTAAAAACCTTTAAAGATAATACCAAATTACTTTGACACATAAACAATTACTATTAAATTAAAACCAACTTAAATATAAAACTACTAGAATATTCTAATGACTTGACACGTGTCACATAATACACTAATCTAAAAAATATAAAGAAAGACTCGATTTTTATTATTATGCACGGAATTTGGCCGACGGATCAAATAGCGAACTGAATGACAAGATAATTGGTAGGCGTTTGGAGAAGATTAGAACGCTAGCTACCTCTTCTCAGAAGTCTGAAACGTTTGGCAAAATGTGAGACTATTGTGAAGCTAGAAAATTTCTGCTCAATCAAAAGTCTAAAACGTTTTCCAAAATGACATATTTTTTTTGGACTTTGGCGCAAAAATGTATTTCCACAGGCAGAAATGCGTATCAAAAGACCGATTCAGAATTGTATGCATGTGTGACTTGCACGACGTCCTTCTTTGGTTTCTAAAATCTCTTTTAAGTCGATTACAATCACCTCTGCGTCACATATACCAAAAAAAAAACTTTGCACTTTGTTTATAATAACGTGAAAACCTATGTAACTCGATGCTAGCTAAAAAATTAAATTCAATGCACAGACGGAGCTAAGCTGCAATCCAACCAAGAAATAATTCTTCAAAAGACACTCATTTTTGGACCTATCTCGCTCTGATACCAGAGGTTGATTCTGGTTCAGGTCTGAATAAGAAAAGAGCCGAACAGGATAAAATAATTTAAACAAAATAATATATTTCTGCTACATTCGAACATATTATATATATATAGGAAATGATATTCCTATATTAAGGATGACATATCCTTACAAACTCTCAACAAATAACCACCCAAATCTAAACCCATTGTCGATATATTGTTATAACAAATAACAATATATCATAACAATATATATTCTAACTCACCATATTAACCATATGGTTATAACCACTAATTATTTACTATTTACCATTCAGCAAATAACAACCTATTTATTATTTACCATCTCGATAAATATTTCATGTAAACATTATCCGTAACAAGAGTTAAAATGCTTATAAGTATCACCTATTGTTTCCCTAATTCATTTGATTATATGCATATACCTATTTGCTCATTATTAATTTAATATAATTATATATTACATTATTTCAAGGAGCTACATATTGATTTGTTATATCTATGTGTATTCTCTCTGCTTTATCGATTTTCCAAATCTAGCACCTTTGTGGAAGAGTACGACCACTTTCAGTGAATGATAGGTGCACAAGGACTCTAAAAGATTTTGTGATTGTAGGAAAATCCATCTAATGATGATCTCTTGATGTTTTCTTTTGTATGGTATTTTAGCTACAATGATGTTGTACATAATTATAATAGATTTCTTTACGAATACTTATTCACATATGATTGTTTTATACATAACTATATTTATTAAGTATTGTATCATTACTTGGGAAGATGAAATCATGTATTTATAATAATGTTGTAAATAATTTAATTTGTTATTCAATTATATTGTATTTATATTTTTATATTATTTCAAAATGGATTTATTGGACAAACAAAAGATGAAATTTGACTTGTCTGCTTAGGTATTATTGTATTTGTAATTGTGATGAAATAAATATGTACTGTGAAGGCTAATTCAACTTCTGAAATAAACACAACTATAAAGATATCATTAATCATACATTTCATAATGGAATTATATAGATACACAAGTGTATTAACTGTGTAATCTAACTACGATGTGTAAACATGTAATTGAATTTATTGTGATGGAAATCAAAAGATTAGTTGATTTAGAATATGATTTCATGAATGATTATTGATTTTTTACATGACAATATTATAAGAAATATTACGTAAATGGAATTAAGAAGTAACTTTGAAATGACTGAACTATAATTTAGTTATCATGTATGATTGGATTATGACAAACTTGTTTACATAACTTTTTATTAAAGAGATAAATCAATAAAAAACTTTTCAAGGTGATAGTTTAAAAAATATATAAAATTATATAAAAAGGTACATTTTTTTTAGTACCTAACCAAAGGGTTATTACAAAGTTCATTGAACTTGATGACAAAAAATGAGGTTGTAAGTGGATTTTTTTTTCTTAAAAATGAGAAACCTCAATTTACATAGATTATTTGAGATTTTTACATTAAATTTTTTATGATGTTATAATAACATGAATTGTAACATTTCAAGTCTTGTTTCTAAATAACTATTGTTTTTAATGGTGAAGTCTAAGTGGTTCAAAAAGTTGAAATTCAATGATATATTCCTAATTTTAGTGAAATGTAGTAAAAATCTAAACACCTTTTCCCCTAGATCCCCATTACCCCATGTATAATATCATTTAATATTTTTTGAAACCACATGATAGAAAGTTAAATGATATTATGTATTTTGTGACATATGTTTTTTTTAAATTTATATTTAAAATATATTATCTTATAAATAATTTTACAATTAAATAAACTTTAAAAAATGATAAATAATGGATAGTTGAATATACCCACTCCAATTAATTAAAAAAACATCAATTTTTTTATATTTCAAATATAACTATTCCTAATTTATTATTATTATTTTTTCAAAATTGGGTGGATAGAATACAAGATGCATAAATAAATAAATAAATGCATTAACCTAGTGAAATTATATAAAAATTGATGTTTTCATAAAGAAGAGAGCCACATCGATGTCTTAGTCATGTTTTTGTGAAATGTATGGATGAAATACGCAATGTTTATGATGATGGAAGATGGTTTTTGTTATTTCATGTTTGAAACATGGATTCAACTATATTTCTTAAAGATTAGGCCTTTAGTTCAAAAATTGAATCTAATTATGAGTGATTAGGAATGACATTAAGATTTATAATTCTTAAAACATGTATGTGTTTTAACACATATGCATGCCTAGTGATGTTTTAAAATATTTTTTTTCAAAGTTCAAGATCTCAAAGGATTGAATGGCTTGTGTTATTATTAAAACAAACTTCTAAGTTAGATTTTTATTGTTACATGTATGTTTTTAAACTTGAAATAATTTACTAAATATAATAGTTTAAGGCTAAATTACATCTTTTGAAATTTTTTATTAGTTCTTGACGGCTTACCGTCTATGATATCTTTCAAAAATATATTTTGGTCATTATTTTTTCATTTTTACGATTTCAAAAATGAATCTAAAGTTTTATTGTCTATTGTCTATTCTTTACACTCAATCTCTATTTTTTTTCATGAATAATTTATTTTTATAACATTTTATGCCTTCAATATTGATTAAATAACTTTTTATAAGTTTTATGTGTGCCAAAATTAACTTTACAAATATCTCATTTTTAAGATATAATAATATATACAAAGATAATGACACATAAATTCACATATATACATATTACATCAAAATAAATAAATAAACATATGCCTTTAATGGGCTTTATTAGCTCTGATTGAATATCTAATTGTCACACATATTTAATTGGTTAAATCAAACATGCACTCAGGTGTAACCGATCCCTATTTCATGTTAATTGGTTGCAATTGGGTTCATGAGGAGAGATTAATTACAATACTTTTCTAATTGAACTAATTACATGATTGATTAAATAAAACACATAATTTTAGATAATCAGTCCCCAATTCATACTAATTCTTTGTAGTTAGGTCATTGGTCTCATTTACTCTAACTCGCATGATTTATTAAACTAATTACTATATTGGCTCAATTAAATCTAAATAGGGATTAATCTAGGACAATTGCACTAATTGGTCACATCCTCTTAAGATAGTCACATCTCATTAAAATAATCATTTTCCCTTATGAAGGTCATCATATCATGTATCACCAATACCCAATGTAATAATTAGTTACAATAGGAAATGTTTTCGATCAAATAGCCCCAATTACACAGAGTGTTGAATAAACTACTCGATTGTATTAATTTTATAGGAAATTGATGATAACTATGAAGAAATTCATGATAATTATTTGAAACTAGGTTTTTAGGGATTGATCATTTCCCATTATGCACATGATTGAGTCAATTAATTGATTAGTTGAACTAGGCACATAATTTAGATTAATTTACCCCTAAAATTGAATGCAATTAAACTTATAATACTGAATTAAAACTAATTCTACTCTTGACTGATTAAATTACTTGATTTGTTCAATAAAAATGTGAAAGTAAAAATCTATGCAAAAAATTAAAACACGTGTGTTATAACTTAAAAGGTACTAATTGTACCCTCTAAAATACAACAATATGTACTAAGACCTCACCCAATAATCCCACAATTCATGTCTATGTGGGTAGGAGGTTATGAAAAAAACCCTTACAACCATAAGTGTGGTAATTAAACCACACATGTCCATAAGTTTTCTACCAATATCCGTAAATTTATAAGGTTTATGGTCATAATGAGTTTGATTGTAACTTATTCAGTAACAATTTATTTATATAATCATCGATATCTATTTGGGTTACTATTTTGTAATATTAATACCACAAATTGTACATTTGAATTATGTAGGCAAAGATATATGTACACACATGACCATATGGTTAGATAATAATATAAAAGTACTATTAATTAAATTATTTCTTAACTTTTGTTTAAAAAATTAATTAAAAATACTTTTTTTTAATCAATAAAAATGGATTATGGATTATGAGGTCTTTTTTATATTAATATATAAAATTATTACAAAATGATTATAAAAATAATCAAAACATAATGTTGTTATACCAAATATTTCATATGTAAAAAACATATTAAATACATACATAAATAAAAAAAAGTTAATATAAAAAATAAAAAATAAAATAAAATAAAAAATTGTCCACCCATACCTTCCGTAACTGAGCTTTTGTATACTTCTATCTTAAAAAATGATTTCTAACAAGATAAACCTAAGCATGTCATATCTTCCCAATAAAAATGCAATATATATCCAAACCATTAGTATAAAGTGTAAAAAGAAAGATCATAAAGAAAATAAAATTCTATTTTTTTATCCATTATCTTTCACAACAATTACTAAATAACCTATTCACCAAACAAAAAAGGAGAAGAATAATTTATAAATTCTTAAAGTATCATTCATTCCAATTAATAAGCCTTTGTCCACAGGAATTTTACGATAAAGTTTGTTCCAATGAAATATACCAAAGCAATTCCTTTTCACATACCATCCTAAAATCTTGAGGGGAAATATGTGGTGAGTCCTAAGGAAGAATAAAACCTCTCTTACTTGTTTTTACTACTTATATGAATTTAATTTTTCAATTTTTTTCCAATAAATGTGTTTGGTTTGATAACAAATAAATATTTATTTTTTATATTGCATAAATGATAGATTTCAATAAAAATCCTTACTAAACTCTCTCACTAGGTCCTAAATAAAATAGATGGAACACTAAATTCAACAAATTTTCCCCACACCGAAAGTGTTATTGAATATATGTTAGAGAAGTCTCAATCTAAGTATAGGGATAAGCATTACTAGCATTTCCAAGAGAACACACAAAGGGTGGGTGATGAGTTAGGGGTGTACATGAGCAAGGAAAGGCTCCAAGGACAATATATAAATCTCCAGCCATTACGAGATGCTCATTTTTCCATAATGTAGGAGATTGGTAAGAATTATTCTAGGCTCAAGCTACTTTCATTGATGAAAATTTAATGAGTTATTAATTTATAACATTTGAATTTTTGTAACATATTCATGCTAAATGAGGAAGAATAAGGAAAATTACTACCCTCCATATAATACTTAGTGGTGAATGCACAAGGAAAGATTGAGGAAGATGTCATGCTACAATAAAACATAAAATACAAATATAGGAGCAATAAGTGTCATGGTAGGTTGGATTCAAGGGGAATATGAAAATTTAGGTAAGAAGGTATTCCAAAGAGAAGGTGGAGGATTTGTTTCAACATGTCTTCAACCACTAGATGTTTTTATGGGAAAAAAGTGCTCAACCAAGAGAGGTGTGATACATTTGGATCAATAAAATAATGCATTCATTAGATATCAGATAGAAAACCCAAATTCAAAAACTAGAAGAACATTAAGGGATTAGTTCCAGACTTAGTTACAAAACCTCAGCTTCATGTAAGTGGTGGTAACACAACTTTATGTTATTATAAGCAATGGTTACAAAATAACTACTCTACATCAACTAATAGTTTCACATCTTGTAACCACGTGTAAATTGCTGTGAAGACTAATTACCTAGTGATTATTAGATTCTTGAGTCTGATTAACATTAATTATCAACCTAAGGTATGTATGTTTTTCAAGGATGTCAACACTATATATGCATTATTGATTCATAAATCAGATTGCTTTACAAGTTGCAGTATAATGAACCTATGTTGAATTCACCAGATAGTTATACTATGAAACTATTATGACAAAAATATAGAAATACTTCACACTTATAAATCACACATGCATCGCACTTTATATAATCAGATTAATAATGAAATCTACTTACATACTCTTAACTAAAGATGGTCAATATCTTCAATACAACTCCTTCCAAGGGGGCCCTTCCTCATTCAGAACTGAGTTCCAATCCTTATCTGAGAGATTTGCAAAAGCTTCTTACAAAATCAACTTTCTCATTACTCAAATCTATAACAATTAAATATTACTACATAAAATTACAATGCAATGACTTCTATATCTCTGTTAACTATTCAATCTTCAATTTCAACTCACTAACTCCTAATCTGATCTAGGTTCTGCCATCAAATACAGAAGGTAGTTTATTAACTTCTAACCAAAGACACCAAACTAGGAAAAATAAAAATACTTTAGAAACTGCCCCAATCAATGGTCAAGTGGTTAGTAATAGAAGTTACTTGTTTTAGGTTTGACTGGGTTAAGAACAAGGTATACTATTTTGTTATTTTATTTCTTTTTGTCTCCTTCCCATTGTCCTTGTCTTTCTCATCTTTGGTAGCACATCCAAATTTTCTTGCATATACAGAGTCCCTATAATAGTTAGGGTCCTTTCTAATCATCTATTTGGTTCCCAAGACAGCTATATATGTCATTAAGATGTGATCACAATAATAGCTTTGTTTTGTATAGTGGTTGTGGGCAACCTACAGGTGTAGCCTACAGTTGCTACAGGTACTCTACAGTGGCTATGAACAACCTGTAGATGAAGCCTATAGTTTCTATGCATACTTTGTAGTGGCTACAAGAAACTTATAGGTAAAGCCTAGAGTTATCATGGGTAACCTTCAGTGGCTACGGATACCCTGTAGGTGAAGCCTACAGTTGTTGTGGGCAATCTGTAGTGGCTATGGGCAGCCTGTAGGTGGAGCCTATAGTTTTTGTGGGTAGCCTATAAATGTTGTACCCAAATGAGACCTTGCAACCTTATGTTATCCTTTAAATGATTTTTAAATAAAGTTACACAAGTATAATCTAATAAATTAAAAAACATCAATAAATCATAATATAACACACACACACACACACACACATCAATGCGCACACAAAATCATAAATTCATTCATTCATTTGTACGAGTCATGGATGGTTATGGATATTTACATAAAAAAAAGATATATACTAGGTATGGATGACGCTATAAAATAGAGCAATTATCGGCCTCATCACACCCCCTTCTTAACCTCTTTCACAACCTCGAGTAAGCCTTGGTTGTATTTTGAAACCATAATTTTATGAAATCAAGGGGCTCAGTGCAGCCTTACCCTTCAAGGATATAGAAGCCTTTAGCATCATCAATGTTCTCCCATCTTTTCTTCTTAGCCTCTCTATCAACTGGTAACTTTCCCTCCCAGTCAAGAATTGGGATCCAAAATAAAGGAGGTCGAAACATCAATCCCAACCATTTTACCTTTCTCCTTTTGACAAGCTCAATATACATGTATACTCTGTGTATGGCCTCCCTAAAGTTTTGAGGGGAGTAAGGTTCTTTTCTTTTTACATCATTAGAGAGTTTTGCCCATCTGTGAGAACAAGAAAGACAAATTTTCTTACCATCTCCTTCCATAAAACTCAAATAATAATTCTGAACTTCTACCTATTTTTTGATAACCCATGCTTGTGGAGTACTTGAGTTCATGAAGGAGATCCATTATTATATTACAACATTTGAATTACTTGATTCATCCCTGATCATCAGGGTAGCTTCTTTTTATTTTTCTTGATACTATTCCACTTATTTCCTTCTTTCTATTTCATTAAGAACATATGAAGAAAATGTATTCTGCTGGACATCCCCCTAGTAGATGTTTAGATTCCAATCTGCATCATTGGGTACAACATATTAGTGTATGTAAAACTCACTTAACTGAGCTTGAAGGTTAGGATCAAAATGTCTATATACTTCAAAGAAAGATTTGGGGTCATAAACCATGTAAGACTGATCATTATAGATCCTATCATATTTGAATTTAAGCCATCTCTCTTTTAAGTAGATAGCATACACCCTAGATGGTGATCTGCACTCCATTAACATTTTAGTGGTTTCATGAATTTTATTAATCTTTTCCTTTAGATACTTGATCATAGTTTCAGCCATTTCTAGTTTTTCTTTTAAGTCATCTTATTTCTCTCTTGTTTCAAAATATACCTTAAATCTTTGTACTAACTTCTTGTAGTGAGTTTCATCATCACCAAATTGTTTCTTAAGAAAATGCAGGAGGTCATCAATTTCTATAGGTGTGATAGATAAAATATCCACATCAATAATTCTTCTACTGGAGGTGTTTTTTTAGTTTGTAATGGAGTAAGAAATCTATTGTAGAAGGGTACCAAAACCAGAGCATAATCAGCTACAGGTGCTTCTATGGCCAAGGTAGATAAAGTTATTGCAGGTTCCTCCAAGGAAGCTACTGCAAGTTCCTCCAATAACTTTTCTTTGTCCACAGAAGGTTCTAAAAATTATATTTCCCCTAGAAGTTTTTTCAATGCCTCTCTTACCTTTCAATTCTGTTATCTCATTCCTCAGCATGTATATTTCTTTCAAAGCTTGTTCCAATGTTTGTAATTCCTAGGCATGAGGAAATATTCATTGTTTTACTTATTTTTCCATAGTGTCTTCTTCAATCAATTCCTCTTCTACTATAGGCCGATCTATCATTCTCAATTCTTCTTTTGTATACCCAATGTGTCTAAGGAGATTAATGTCTTCCTTAATGAATCTGGATGGCTGGGGTGATTTTTCTTCTTTCTTGGTAGATTCTTCATCAGTAGAACATTCTTCAATTTCAAACCCATCAGGGGTCTTCTGAAACCTAGGCTATTTCTTTGGCTTTTCATCCTTGTCAGAGTTTGCAAAAATCTTAACCAAGATCTCTCTAAGAATACATTGTCACAGTGATGGAGATTAACACATTGCTCACACAATAACAAACTATCTATTAAAAAAAGAATAGATTACAATGTGAATCACTCCTCTATGTCTCCATATCTTCCATGTTATAAAATACACTCTAGGATTGTCTATAAATAGGTAGGAGAGAGAGAGAGAGAGAGAGAGAGAGAGAGAGAGAGAGAGAGAGAGAGAGAGAGAGAGAGAGAGAGAGAGAGAGAGAGAGAGAGAGAGAGAGAGACTCGGGGTAGGTATGTCGACATAATGTTGACATCCACCTAAGTAAGATTAACAAGTAATTAACCCACATTAATTACACTAACACCCTCCCTTAAGTGTAACCTAGGGAGTAGTGAAAAATAAAAGAGTGTAAGACTCCTCAGAAGATAGGTCTCAACAACTATGCCATGTTGGGTACTTATGTACAATTTCAAGAGAATCAAGTGAAGAAGCCAAGTATCCTGATGGATGCCAATCCATTTTGTTAGAATACATGGATGCCAATCATTATAACTACCAAGTAAATTAGGAACTGGTGCTGAATACAGGGATCAAATGGAAGTAAGACTAATATCCAAAAGATTGGGTAGAAGATGAAACCTGAAGAAGCATTGCTAAACATCCCCCCTCAATGTTGAACACTGAACACTAAATAAGTTGACATTGTATATGCCAAAATAGTTCCATGTCATGCTGAATGAGACTGTCAAATTGTTGAAGAAGACAAGATGACACTGGGATTCACCAGAATAGCTATAATCAAGTTATGGGAGACTGTCAACTATCAAAAAAGTGGTGTCAAAAATATAGAAGAGTACACCAAAGAAGGCCAACAAATGATGAGACATTATGCAATCCTCATATGGGTTATGATAAACAAAGTGCCTGAATAAGATACCCATATACAAAGGAGAAAGCCAAAATCATTATTGTGCTAAAAACATGAAAACACACATGCACACAAAAGATGCAAAAACATAACTCTCAGAAAGTGGAGAAAAGAGAGAAAACCTGTAGGAAAAAATCCCTCCCAAAAGAGAGAAAACAAAAATAGAGAGCAAGAAAGACCTCCATAGATGATATTGGAGAACTTCACACTCTAAGTACTCACAAGTCACAAAAGGACTCAATTTTCATGAGTGGTCTGAATCCACTATTAGATCAAAAAAATAACTAACACTGAGCTTCACTAGAATAACTATAATCAGGAAGACTGTCAATTGTGATGAAAGTACAAAAAAGTACTATAAGTGTAAATAATGCTCAACACCAAGAAGCAGAATGTACATCACAACCCCGCATACTACTAATGGATGGAGTGGAGAAAAGAGGTATGCATGAGTAGTCTAAATCCACTACTCGAACACCAAACAAGCTAACACTTTATACATCAAAATAGCTCCAAGAATGAGGAGATTGTCAACTGTCAAAAAAAGGTGTAAAAAATGCAGAAGATGCTCCAAAAAATAAGGGAATAAAAAAGTGTCTCCATAAAAGAAGGTAAGGCACTAAAAAAGGGGCCTCGAGGAGATAAGACACAACTATCAGTGTGTCAATTTACTAATGCATGTTGTTAGTTGATAGAAGAGTGTGGCAAATGGAAAAAAAATCCATGATATATGCAAACACACTAGAGAATGATCAACCACCAAAAACAATGTACAAATCACATGTAAGGACATTGAGCTCAGCCAAAAATGCATTCGAGATGCATACATGAAGTACTATGCAGGGCTCATAACATAGAAAACCTCATAGTAGTGACTATGTACTCTCAAGAATAGGACATCAGACTCAGCTAAAAATGCATCTATGAGTGCAATAAATGATGACAAGACAAAGGCAACACACTCCCTCTATAAATGAATAATCCCTCTATAAATGCTCATAAGATAGCAAAATGTGTCACTATTGAAATGTCACCATAGAATGTAATCAAAGGCAACACACTAATGCGAAGAGACCCCCCTAGAATGTAGCACTTTATAAAATAGTGAAGTTTACACTATAAATAGGACCATTGCATGGGAAATTTAAAAACATTAACTTTTGAAAATGATGGTGCTCAATTTCAAGCTATTGATCAAAGTTATTAAGCAAATAATTTTTTCATAAAAAAGGCCTATTTAATAAAATTTTCACTAAATGTTAAAAAAATGTACTACAGTAAAGGAGAACCTAGCCTTCTAACCACTCATTGAAATTGGCACAGAACTAGGATTTTAACGGTTTTGTTTGTGAAGGGGAATTGACCTCTTACCAACCTGGGCCTCGCCCTCCATCTTTGACAAGTGAGAGAAGAGGGAAAAAAAACATTAAACTAATTCCTTAGAAAATATTGTTTTTGGAAAAAAAATAATAAAAAATATGTGCTCACACACCATGTGAGAACACAAAAGATCCCCTCCCACTTCACATGAAAAATGGCCCCACAAATCAACACCAAAAAAATTGTCTCTCACACAATAAAATAATATTTTAAAATATTACCAATTTGTCAAAAAAAAAAAAATTGACTTGGGTAAATTAAAGTAGCCAGTGGGTTGGTGGTGGAGAATATCATGAGAGGAAGGAAGAAATCATACGCCTCCCTTTGTTAGTTGTTGATTGGATGGATGGTAGGCCATGTGAATTTTGTCCACCACACATATACCACCA
This sequence comes from Torreya grandis, assembly GCA_037957365.1. Lineage (NCBI taxonomy): Eukaryota > Viridiplantae > Streptophyta > Pinopsida > Cupressales > Taxaceae > Torreya > Torreya grandis. Next base: position 3,033,710 of record JARHVA010001331.1, read on the forward strand.
TGATGTTTAAATAAAAAGTGGCTAGGGGTGGCATGGCAACATGGAAGGAGGTTGTAAGGTTGATGAGGAATGTATTCAAACTTCACAACAAACTATATGAAAAGCTATGCCCAGCCAACACTTCTGCATAAAGAAAAAATTTCAACCAATTATTAGAAAAAAATGTTTGTATACAAGTCCTGTGTCGTGAGGCTACTAAGGAGGATGGAAAGGGAAACCAGGCAGGTGAAGGAGAATGGATGGTTATATGGGTGATCATGATCTTATCTCATCATCTAATGCAACAGACTCCAAATGCCATGCTCCTGCTAGTACACAGTCCACCAAAATACTTTCCTCCAATGTTTTTTCTCTTAGCCAAATCTAATGCCCATGCATGGAGAGAAATGCATATGTGCAGTCAGTTGAAATCCTTGACTGAAATGGAATGTTGTTTTGATTGAGTTGATCAGTTGAGATAAAAATAATGGTGGTATCATTGTAGGTTGGAGGAGGAGCGGGCAATGGAGGAAGACCCAAGGCATAAAATAAGTAGATGATACCAAGAATAATGATGCCAAGACTGTAAATCTTGTTTGTTTCCAATACAATAAAAGATCCCAATTCTAAAATAGGATGCCACACTAATAAAACAAGGCTGATATCATGCAATAAAGTTAAATATGATGCCAATCTTCAAAAAATAGTGCCTAACAAATGAAAAAGTTTGAGTTTTGAATAAATAAGCAACAATCATTCCCTCTCCAATGCCAAAGCTTGTAGGTGATCAAAAACAAAAAACTCTAGTGCTACAAAGGAAAAAAAGGAGCAAATTGAACTCTTTCCCATGCCACTTCTACTACATCTAATGCCTTGCAGTATATGACATCATGAAAAATGCCCAAAACAGTAGATTAAAACAATCATAACTTTCTTAATACTCATCAAAATTTGAAACCATAAAATGTTTTGGAAAGATGGGAGGGAGAAGCTCATAACTTAGAAATATTTTCTTAAAATTCCTTTGGAGTAGAAAGTAGCTGATCAAAACATATCACATTTTGGTAAAAAAACACATAATTTTACCCAAAAATGGATTTATCAAAAAATGAGCATGCAAATTCTTCAAAATAAAAAATAGAGGTATGGTTAGAGGCGAATGGCCTGCACAGTGATAGTTTTGACAAACAATGCAAAAAATATATCAAAAAATAGTGTACAACCATCACAAAAAATACATCCAACCAACCCAAATACCAATCTTCAAAATAAAAAACATAGATTTTGAAAATTATAAGCTATAACAAAGGTAAAACATAGATACACTAAGAAATGGAACATGGAAATGGCTCTAATACCATGCCAGAATTTTTAAAACTCTTAACCAAGATCTCTCCAAGAATACATTTCCACAACCATGGAGATTAACACATTGATCACATTATAAAAAACTATTTATTAACAGAAGAATAGATTATAATGTGAATCACTCCTCTATGTCTTCATATCTTCCATGTTATGAAATGTAATCTAGGAGTGACTATAAATAGGAGAGAGAGTGAATGAGCGGGTAAGTGGGGGTAGGTATGTCAAAATAATGTTAACATCCACCTAAGTAAGCTTAACAAGTAATTACCCACATTAATTACTCTAATAATCCTTATTAATGTCTATGGGTGAGGATGCTATAGTTGTCTTTTGTTTCTTAATTTTTTGACATCTCCTACGAGGAGGTTTCTTCTTCTTGATGTAGTGGGTTTATTTTCTTCAGTTTTCATCTTCCTTTCATGAGGGGTGGCTGATGGAACTTGTTCTTTTTATATAGTTGTTGATGGAAGAACTTCCTCTTGTCTTAAAGGAGCCACGGTGGAAGAATCAATCTATGGTGAGGAGACAGTGGGAGAATGAGTATGCTATTGTGGACTTATGTCCTTTATGTCAGAAGGAGGTAGGACTAGTTTTCTTCTCTTTCTTCTGCCCATAGCAATTTTAGATGGACCCTTAGTAGCTATGAGTTGGCTAGTAGTATTAGTGCCTACAACATTTTCTTGTATAATTTATTGGGCTTCCTCCTCAAGGGATTCCTCTACATTATTACCCTCTTCTTATTGAGGTTCATTATTTCTTAGGGCTAAATTTTTTTCCCAACTTAGATCAAGACTGACAAATTTTATTCTATGTTTAGTTATCAACCATATTAGGTAATGATGGGATACGGCTTTTCTAATACCTTTCTGGTACTCTTTGGACATCCTTTTAGAATGTTCCATAGGTGAGTTGGAACATGAATGGTTTTGTCATGCCTTAAATGATTCAAAAATTTAAATTGAAGAGTATAAATTAGGGAATACCTTCCTTCACATGTCATATATCTATTGTGTATGAGGTTATCTCCCTCCAGGCTATAGGTAAGATGATTCTCTCCACACCACCTTTCTTCAGTTTTAGTCTTTCAACTTCCTGACAACACTGTTATTTGGCTTCTTAACCATTGGGTTTGGCTTGCCAGTTCTCTCTTATACTTGGCATTCCATTTGCTTAGCTCACCAGTTCTTTAGTAACTAAGAATGTGATGCCATGTATAGTAGCTTGGTCTCTAGTAGAGGATATTGTAAATTCCCTAGCAAGGGGTTTTGAGAAATGTTACAATTTCTGAAAATATGTGGTCCAACCATCTCTATTAAAGACAACCCAGCTAGCTTAGTCTCACTAAAGTTGCCTATGATATGTGGGTTCTCTCCTCACAACTGACCATCCCATTATGTTAAGTTTAGATTTTTATGTCAATCCTTTCAACCAATATTTAGTAACACACTCTCTCTGGCTTATAAAAATCTACCTGTAGTAAAACAAGGTTTATTCAACAATGGTGGTTTGTAGTTGTAGGTTGTAGGTTATGGTGTGCTTCAACTTTGTGTGAATGGTTGTACTTGCAAGGGAAAGTAATGAAATTGATTATTTTACATATAGAGTATTATGGATTCATTATGTCATCTAATCCCACACTTATGGATCTTGTAATGCATGATATTTTCACCCATATCATCCTCCCCCCATGTGAGTCGTCATATGTCCTCAAGTGATGTGGAGTGAATAAGATGGAAGGGATAGAATGGGGTCATAATTAGGGGTATAAGTCTAGGTTAGGACATCATCATGTGGGTTTAAGTGTGAGTTGAGGGGTATTAATTAATGATGTGTTTCATGATTTAATATGCTTTTTAATATCATACATGCTATATTGAAATAATTAATACTTTTCAATGATCAAAATATATGATGTACCTTTTTAACGATTTACCTAGGGTTATGCTGAGGATTTACATGTGAGTGTTTGCATGCGAGTGATTGATGGAATGAAATGATTGTACTTATAGTTATAACTAGACTAAAGTGGGCCCCTTTGGAGTAATTATGAGATCACAAGATGGTAGGCTTTTATGGTCCCCTCAACATGCTTGTATGTGATTCATGATAGCCTGCATGGAACTAGAATAGTAGTCTTAGACCTAGATAAGAGATGATTGCTCTCCTACCACAAGGTGGTTATTACAAATTTAGATGATCTAATTCAGGTGTTGCATGAATATGGAAGAGGGTAGCTAAAGGTGCTATTTCTTTGTGATCTTCCTTTGCATGAGCTTGCATGATTTTCCTCTATGTTATCTTACTATTTTTGGATTCTACCTAGTGACTTTGACTTGTTATCTAGGGGTAGGCCTAAGTAAGGTTTCAAATTTTATACTCTAATCCTCTTTCATTCCTCCTCTAGCTAGTTTGTTGTCTCCTTTGTTTGGTCAAAAGCTCATATCTAATGCCATAGCTTAGAGTTTGGGAAGAACTATCCTGTATGTGCTTAGAGAGATGTTAGGGTATGCTTATAACAACCAGAGATGGTCCCTATAACAACTACAAGGTTGTGCCCAACTATGGTAAATTTTCCCATAGTAGTTATAAAAGAGTCTATAACAACTGAAAAAGGTGCCTACAACAGCTATAGAAGAGCCCATAACAATTGAAGGAGGTGCCTACAACAGCTACAAAATAGCCCTTCACAACTAGAAGAATATGAATAGTTTGCTCAGAATGATTTTTTTTTTTACCCCTAAATAGCCAGTAAGTTGGTTTTCCATTTAGGTCTATTTTATAGTTTTGGACAACCAACAGGGTGGTTTTCTACCTAGAAACTACCAATAATGCCTAAAAATGGTTTTCATTATTGGGTTTTTTCTACTCTAACTGCTACTTGTAGTAGAATGTTTATTCTAGATCCTTGTCAAGTCATTAGTGAGGGTGATTAGTCAAGGACCAAGTGAAGGTCTCAGTCTTCATGCTAGAGGAAGGCTAGGATGTCCTCCTCTCTTTTTTCAATTATGTGTTGATTAGTTCTCCTTTTGTCTGGTGAGACATCATGTTGATCCAACACATCGTTATATGCATTTCATAATTGCATGTGTATGTGCTTAGAAAACTCCTAAGTGAGTGTATTTTTATATAACTTTAGTCTATGGCCATTGACCAATAGATAAAATCTTATCATATCAATGGTTTGGAGTTACACTTCTCCATTTTCATAAATACGCTCAATCTCAAATGGACCAAGCCATCTAGTTTAGAGTTTACCCTTGTGATATTTGCATTTTGAATCAAAAAGAAGGGCCCAATATCCTACATTGAATTGATTGGTCTTAATACACCTATCATGCCAACTAATCCATCAATGTTGTACAAGTTTTATGGTCTGTAATGCTTGTTGTCTGTATTCATCTAAGGCATTTAGTTTCATAAGCCTTTCTTTCTATGCTTTAGATATATCCATCCTAAGTGCTAGTGTTGTCTGTAAGGCCTTATGTTCAAATTCTATTGACAAGACATGTTTCTTCTCATAGACTAACTCATATGGAGTGAAGCCTATAGTAGCCTTCTACATGATACATTAAGTCCAAATAGCTTCAGGAAGTCTGGCCTCCCAATTCTCATGGGACATACTAAGAGTCTTGGTCAAAATATTTTCTAACTCCCTGTTGATGAATTCCACCTATCCATTAGACAATGGATGATATAGAGTTGATTTATTATGCCTAATCTCATAATATTAGACCAAAGCAGTAATTAAGCTAGTAGTGAATTAGGGTCCTTGATTAATGACTATTTCTCATGGCACACCATATCTTGTGAATATTTCTTCCTAGAGGAAAGTTGCCACCTTCTCATCCCTGGCGTGTGTAAGAGCCTTGATTTTCACCCATTTAGTGACATAATCAGTACATACAAGGATGTACTCTTTATTGTTAAATTTTGGATCAAAAGGTCCTACAAAGTCTAGGCCCCATTTTTCAAATGGTTCAAACACCATTTAAGGCTGCAAAGGCATCTAATTTAAACACGTAAGTCTTTCCATATGTTGACATCTGTCACAATAAGAAATATACCTTATTACATATTTATGGAGTGAGGGCCAATAATATCTTGTATTCAAGATTATTATTATTGTACACTTGGTTGAAAAGTTCCCTCCACAAGGTTCATCATGGTAGCCTTTGAGGATATCTAGAAATTCATCTTCCTTGAGACATCTTCTGATGATGGAGTCAGGTCCAATATAATAAAGAAATCTAGATAGCTATGAATACCTTCCACTTTTCTTAATCAAATTACTTCTTTGTTTAGGGACAAAGTGTTGTGAGTTTAACCTTGTGGCAAGGTAGTTAGCAATATCAATATACCAAGGTGTGGTAAGGGTGAGGGAGAACAAGTACTCATCTGGAAATGAGTCATCCACTATGGTATCTTCTTTAGTAGATTGTAGGTGTGATAAAAAAAATAGCCAAAATGTTGTCCCTACCAGGTTTATCTATAATGGTGATATCAAATTCTTGTAATAAGAGCAGCGATATTATTATGTTGCTTGGGATTGTTTGTTTGTTCATAAGGTACCGAATGGGTGCATGGTTTGTATGAACAAAATATTGATACCCTGTGATGTAGTGATGGAACTTGTTAATAGCATAAATTAATACCAAGAACTCTTTTTTAGTAACTATGTAATTTAATTTTACGGCTTGTAGGTTCTTGCTTAAAAAATAGATAGCATAACTAAGTGCTCCCTATTTTTGGCCTAGCACAGCTCCTAGGGTAGTATCTGAAGAGTCTATGTGAATATGGAAGGGAAGCTTCCAATCAAGACCATGTAGAACATGGGTGGTGGTCAATAATTCCTTTAATTGTTTGAAGGTTTTATCATAGGCAAGAGTCTAGATGAATTCAACATCTTTAGTCAAGAGAGTGAATAATGGTGCTGCTACTTTGCTGAAATTATCGATAAATATCCTATAATAACCAACATATCCTAAAAAAATCTTGACATATTTTTGTTTCCGAGGAACAAAGATATTTTTTATGATGCTGATTTTTGTAGGGTCAATATTAATTCTTTCAGTAGATACATGGTGGCCTAAGACAATACCTAATTTCATAAGTATGTAGCATTTCTTTTGACTTAAAGACAAATGGTGCTCCTGACAGCATTGTAGCACTTTCTCCAATTTGTTCAGGCACTCATCAAATTTTTATTCATAAACAATGAAGCCATCCATATAAATTTTTACACATTCATTTTCCATATCTACAAAGATACTCAAGACAATCCTTGGGAATGTTGCAAGAGTGTTACACAACCCAAAAGGTAATACAACATAAGCATAAGTACCCCAAGGACAAGTGAAGGTAGTCTTCTCCTAGTCCTCAGGAGTAATGATAATCTGGATGTAACTACTGAAGCCATTCAGAAAGGCAAAATATTTATTCCCTAATAGTGTGTCCAACACCTGATCAATGAAGGGCAAAGAAAATGATCCTTTTTGGTTGATGTATTAAGTTCCCTATAATCTATGCACACATGTTATTCTTTATTTTTTCGGTATAATTACCAAAGGAGAAACGCATTCACTGTCTGAGATGGGGTATATAAATCCAGTGGTCAATAGTTTCTACAATTCCACTTTGGCTATTTCTCTAAAAGATGGATTTATCTTACGTTGTGGCTGTCTGATTAGTTGGCACTCTTCTTTGATATAGATATGATGTGTGCATATTTATGGGCTGATTCTATGCATGTCCTCATAATCTTATATAAAAACATGTTAGTTTGCATGCAACAAGCTGAATAAGCGCTTTTCCTCATTGGACTCCAACTTGTTATTAATAAGCAATGTTTTTGTTAAAGAGATTTCAATTTTTCATGAGAGTGATTTCATCATTTATAAATTGATAATAGATCTAGTTTGGCTACAACTATGAGGCAATAACTAGTGAAATATTTCCTGTATAGATGCATTCAATGTATTTGCTTTTTAGAAGCAAGAAAATGGGCACTCAACACATTGTAGTTGGCTAAGATCTGTAGAATGAGTTTAGTAATTATTCTGAAGAATGTTATAGACAATCATATCATCTTCTTGATCAACCAAGGTACATGCATGGTCTATAGTGAATACAAGAATCCAAGGAGGTTATTCTACCTCATCTTCTTTAGCCCATAACATAAGCTATGGTGCCAAGGTTAGTTGTTTTGGGGGATAGAGGACTAACTTCTTAGTGTGGTTGTCATTGGAGATCAACATGTCATGTGATTTATAGCTAATGAAGGTATCAACTATGTCAAGCTAAGGGCATCCTAAAATAAGAGGATATCCACCCAAATTAGACTTAGACTATAATACAATGAAATTTACAATATACTCTCAAGAATATATAGTAATGACAAGATCTTCAATGATTCTTTCTAGTCTGACTGTAGACCTATCAACCATTTGCAACATTGTAGATGTGGGATGAATATTATTCAATTGTAGTTTGTGCATGGTTTCAATTGTCATTACATTTATTTCAGCCCCCAGGTCTATCAATGTATTGGATAGTTGTTGATCATGGATCTAGACTGTTAATACTATGCATCTTGGAATTGAATATTTCTTTGATAGGGTGTTTCCCAACATAAGGTTTGCTAGCTGGCCAATCACATACACTGTATTGGGATCCTTATTCTTCCTTCTAAGTTTATGTAGACATAAGTCTCTAATAACTTTGGAATATATGGGCACATCCTTGATGGCCTAGAAGAGGGTAATTTTAACACAGAGATTTTTGAGTTGTCTTATAAAATGTTCTAGAAATGTAAGGGTAAGATGTTCTAGAAATGGTGGGGTTATTTTAGAAATAGCTTTATTACTAGTTTAGAGAGTTGTTGTGGTGATGAAGGTGGGTTAGCATGATCTTTTGGAGTTCCCTAATCTGACTCCATTATTATGGGTAGAGCTAGAGGTGGTAGAACTTTCTCTAAACGTAGGTGAACTTCACTTATGTTCACTATATATGCTAGGTACTAGATAGGTTCAATACTAATGGTTAGTTGAACTAACTTATTTTTAGTGTTCTACACGAGTTAAGTAGGGAGCTGATTAGGCTTGGGTGTAGCTTTTGTATTGGGCACAAGAGCAAAAGGTTGTTGTTGTTGGTATGGAGGAAATCATCCTTGATGATTTTCCTAGGGTTGTTTGGGTCTCCAAGGCTACTACAACTAGTTTATGAAGGGTGGGCCTTAAGGTGGTTTCCAAGCATGTGTCTAAGGTGGGGATACATTTTGTGGAGGTTGTCAGGAGGTGGTGGGGTAGCTTGTTTGAGATGGCTACCAACTAGAATTAGGTGGTGGGGATGCATTTGGTGGAGGTTGTCAAGAGGTGGTGGGGTAACTTGTCTGAGGTGGATGTTAGCTAGAATTTAGAGGTGGGACATTCATCCATGGATTAGTCTAATTGGCAGTAGTATTTACAAATTATGAGTTAAAGGAGGTAGAATTTACAAAAGGTGGATTTTGTCCCATACTTGGATAAGATAGTCATTGAACCCATGGATTTATTTGTGCAACATAGAAAACCTAGTCTTCATCTCCTCCTACAGCATGCAACTCAACTATTTTTGGTTCTTCAACTATGATGTTAGGTACTTTAGCTCAAACTTCATGATACATACAATTTGTCTTCTTCATTTTACAATCTAGATAATAGATGGTCAAAGCATGATACAAGGCTATTTTCTTTTGTCTTGAGTGCAGGATATCTATTTGGGTGGCCAAATGACTAATGATATCCTATTTCATGTCTTGTAATAGGTTACTAACTTCATATTTTGATAGGCCACTTACAACTACTAGTGGAATCTTGCTACCCCTAGCTTTGTTTATGATAGACCTGGAATAGTTCTTGCTCAATTTTGTGATGTCTGCAAATGGTAGATGAGAAATATCTCCCCCATTCATTAGGTTCAAGTGTTCTAGACAACCTTCTTGGACTCCTTTCAGGAAGATGAGTTCTAGAGGTTCTTCTCCTAATGTACTTTACTTGAATTTTTGTACACTAAACATGCACTGTTGAACATAGTATTCCAAAGATTTGCCCCCTTCTTGAGTCATCCTGAAGATGTCATTTCTTCTGTAACTTCTTCCTCATCCATATTCCTGATACTTAGCTAGAAATTTCTTTTTTATATCCTCCCAAGTGAGGACTGAATTACTACCCAATCCCATGAACCAACAAAGTGTTAAGTCCTTGAGGGTGGCTGGAAAAAGTTTCAATTTTTGTTCATCCTGCCTATAGTCATACCTTCTACAAAGGATATCAAATTCAAATGAAAAAGTTCCTGGGTCTTCTGAGAATGTATCTCTAAAACTGGGTAAGGTTGAGGGTGCGACATTTTTCATTTGTGTTACACCTATTGCATCTGAAATAGGAAATTCAAAATAAACTATGTCTGGAGTCCCATTGTCATCCATAATGTCTCCTTTTCCATTCATGATGGATTTTATTATGATATTGATACCAAAGGTACTCAATATCACATATTCAAATTTTGTATCAGTTTCTTCATCATTACGATAGTAAAGGTTTATCAATTGCTTCTTAGTATTTTTTCCTGATGAGAAATCTAAAGATTTTTCTGATCTTTCTTGGATTTGTTCAATAAATCCTTGATGGAATACTATTTTTATGCTACTTTTTGGAGTATTTGTCTCATGAATTTTTTCTTTTTCATTTCTCTTTACTAACTCAGTGAATACTTCTTTTGTTTTTGTTTTCTTTTTCAAAGCCAATAATACTTCTTTTGCAAGTTGCTTCTTTCAATTTTTAGTGTTTCCTTCTTTAAGAGCCGTCTGACTTATGGTATATATTTCAACAGGATTCTTAGTTTCTGTAGGTACTTGTGGTTCTTTCCTGGTAGCAACTTGTGGCTTGTTTGGTAGGAATCTCCTTCAAAAATCTCTTTCTCTCTACATAAATGTTGTGCTACACCTTTCCATTGTCCTATTCCTTCCTACACAGGATTAGTGTATTTTTGTTTTTCAAGTGTTCTAAGGGGTTGTTTCATAATAAGAAAAAAGTACAATAAAAGAGTGTGAAAATCAAAATAAAAGGAATTAAAATTTTACTTCTAGAAAACAATAAAATTATCTACTAAAAATGGCAAAATTACTTTAATAAACAAAAAATGAAAGTAGGAAAATTATCCTAGAAATAGGAAATGAAAGCAATAAAATTATCCTAGAAAATAAGAAATGAAAGTAGAAAAATTATCCTAGAAAACAAGAAATGAAAGCAAGAAAATTAAAAGCATACTTTGCAGAAAATAAATCACTCTTGTAGAAAATAAATCCTATAAACATGAACTAAGTAAATTACAAGATTGAAAAGAAGCATTCAAGTCTATGCACCATTTACTTCTAGAAACTTAAACATCTAGAATAAGAAACCATAGTACCCTCACTCAACTTGTCTAGCTGGAACTATATGTCCAAGAGCTTAGACATCTAGCATAAGACATCATAGTGTCCTCACTTCACTTGCCCAACTAGGTAGAACAGTGCATTAACCAATCTTAAAAAAAAAATTGACACCTACCTTGGTAATGGCATCAAAATGTTATGCAGACTGATTACCTAGTGAATACCAAATTCTTGAGTCTAATTAACATTAATTATCAACCTAGGGTGCATACATTTTTTAAGGATGTCAGCACCGTATATGCATTATTGATTCATAAATCAGCTTGTTTTACTAGTTACAGTATAATGAACCTATGTTGAATTAACCAGATAGTTATACTATGAAAATCTTATGATAGAAATATAAAAAATAAATACTTCAAACTTATAAATCACACATGCATCAAACTTTATATAATCATATTAATAATGAAATCTACTTACACTCTCTTAACTAAGGAGAGTCAGGGTCTTCACTACAACTCCTTTCGAGGGGGGGCTTCCTCATTCAGAATTGAGTTCCAATCCTTCTCTGATAGATTTGAAAAAAATTCTTATAGAATAAACTTTCTCATTACTCAAATCTATAGCAATTAAATATTTCTATAGAATTTTACAATGCAATGACTTTTATAGTTCTATTAACTATCCAATCTTCAATTTAAACTCACTAATTCCTAATATAATCTAGGTTCTCCCATAAAATACAAAAGGTATTTTATTAACTTCTAACCAAAGACACCAAACTAAGAAAAATATAAATACTTTAGAAACTACCCCAGTCAACCTTCAAGTTGTTAGTAACCAAAGTTACTTGTTTTAGGCTTAACTGGGTTAAGGACAAGGTATACTATTTTTTTGTTTTATTTTTTTTGTCTTCTTCCCATTGTTCTTGTCTTTCTCATCTTTGGTAGTAAATCCAAATTTATTTTCATGTAGAGAGTCCATATAATAGATATGGTCCTTTCCAAACATCCATTTGGTTCCCAAGATAATTAGATGTGTCCTTAAGATGTGATCACAACAATAGCTTTATTTTGTATAGTGATTGTGGGAAACCTATAATTGAATCCTATATTTACTATGAGCACTATGTAGTGGCTACAAATAACCTATAGGTGAAGCCTAAAATTTCTACAGGCACTCTGCAGTGGCTACAGGCAACTTATAAGTGAAGTCTATAGTTTTTGTAGGCAACCTGCAATGGCTATGGGCAACCTGTAGGTGGAGATTATAGTTTCTATGGATAACTTGTAGTGGCTATAGGTAGCTTGTAGGTGGATCCTATAGTTTCTTCGGGTAGCCTATAAGTGTTGTGCCTAAATGAGACCCTATAGCCTTACGTTATCCTTCAAATGCTTGTTAAATAAAGTTACACAAGTATAATCTAATCAAGGAAAAATCATCAATAATTAATAACATAACATATGTATATATCAATGCATACACAAAATCATAAATTCATTCATTCATTTTTACGAATCATGGATGATTATGGGGATTTACATAGAACAAGATATATACTAGGCATGGATGAGGCTATAAAATAGAGCAATTGGTGTCCTCATCATAAAATTCAAAAATATACAAAGTGTATCATCATATTTGTATCTTGTTAGGGAGCCTTTAATTCACAAAAGAACATCTCCAAGGATGATAACAAGGATGACATGGATAGAGAAAGGCATCAAATAATAAATTTAGTTTTCAATTTTTTTAAGAAGGATTGGAGAAACGGGATAAGGAACATTAAATTTATATGATTTAATTGTTTTATATCTCATTTTAATATGTATTTGTCGATAAGAATATAGGGAGTATATAATTGTTCTCTTATGATTTTTTCATATACTTTGCGGGGTTTTCAAGATAAAAAAAAACTTTGTGTCATTTGCCTCAATGATTATGTGTTTTTAAATATTTCATTGAATTCACACTTTAGTTATTAAGTACTATTTAAATCTTCCTATAGTGAATAAAACTAATTCTAATCCATTACATGAATTTAATTGACATTTTGAAATAGATTCAAAATAAAAAAATTTGATTTTTTTTTAAAATTATATAATTTCTAAATTGAGAGTTTATAAATCAATCCTATTGACACTTTGAAAAACAAAAATATATTCTAATTGGAACCTTTTATACATTCCCTAGACATAACTAATACTTATTATGGATCTCTAACAAACCAATCCGTTTCTTAATTACGGAAGCAGATAATTGGATCCTTTCTTATTCTCTCAGATCACTTTAATTTGATAAATCCATTTATTCAATACTTTTGGTCAAATAGTTTTTCTCAAATCCATTTTATCAATACCTTTTCTCAAATTTCTCAATATTTTTTCTCAATTCTATTGATTTTTAAAAATATATTTATATATGCTCCCCTTTTGAGGTGATGGATTATAAAACATGATATTTTGATTACTTATCAAAAAAGATAGAGTTCAAAACATAGTGTGTTATTATAATATATATTCTAATCTTTAAAACTCCTACAATTTTTCTTACAAGGATAGGAATATAACCATCCTAAAATGTTGTCAAGTAAAACTCAAGGTAGGATATACAAGAAACATGTGTAAGTGCAACTACATATAATAGATAGCATTATGCAATAATCAATGGAAAGATGTAAATCTAGGGAGTATGAGAATAGACAAATGGGGGAACTCATATCTAAGAGGATAAATGGGTACTAAATTCATTTAAAACTATTTATATATCATCATGAAAAATTCTATATATGTGTACATTCTATTACAAGGATGAAATAATGGATGGGTTGGAGATTAAAACATGCCACACTATAGAAGAAATAGGAGCGATGGAAAAATATTATGTTCATATAAAATCATGTAATATATATAAATGTGTGTAATGCTCAATATGTGTGTGTCCTACTAGGAGGATGAAATATTTAATTGGATGGATAAAATAACATAATCCATTGTATAAGTTGTATGAGGGATGGAAAAATAATATGTCCATATAAAACCATGTACTACTAAGGATAAAATTGTTATAAGTTATATTTCTGGGTACAAATATGGATAAATCATTATAAGGTTTGTATGTGGGCTCATCCTAGTAGTGATGTTGATATGATGTGATAAAACCAGATGCCCAATGGGAATAGGTGGTATAATATATCAAAATATATCATGCATAAAAATAATTTAGGCATTTAGTTGTATGTAGGATAATGCCATATCATGATATGTAACTAATCATGGATATGTAAGTGATGGATAGGGATATCATGCCACAATAAAATATCTCATTGTTATATTTTTTTCATTTTCTAAATATGTAAATTTTTGGTTTGACTATTTTAAAACCTATATAAATCCTTTACTAAGAGTACCTTAACTAGCAAGAGCATTCACATTTCTAGTTGACATGTTTACGGGGCCCACCAAATTAGTCAAAGTCTAGTGCTCATGTCTAGGATAAAATTCATTAATAAAATGCTAAGTAAAAAAAATGGTCAACGAAAACAATAATGATTAAGGAAAAAACAATAGTAAAGGTAAAAAATAACAATTAGGGTGAATGCTAGGGGTTAAACCAAACACTAGTTGAAAAATAAAATGCTAATAATATTCAATAAATGTTGACTTGTTATTTTCAAGCCCTTCCCCTATTCAAAGAGCATACTAGTTCTCATTTACCATTACATTTTCTACCTACTTGGGATCATGTTCATCATTACTCGATTCACATTGTCTACATTGTTGAATCATTAACCATTGAGCATGAGATTGATTTAACATCTTAGAAGGGCATATTGTTCTAGATTGTGTAATAGATTTGCTTTTTTTATATCTTGATTGTATTATGGACTGCTTTAAGTAATTAATGATTAGTTAGGGCATATTCATTCATGGAAGACATATTTTATTTAATAGTTTGTGTAATTAGGATATGACATATATAATTCAGTGAATGCATGTGAATTTAACACATAATCATTATTGAATATTCTACATATAAAGGAATTGAATGTTATACCTTTGTATTATAGCTTTATACTGTAAATGAATTTGAATGTTTAGAAATTTGACCCCTATTGTGTACATGAATTCAAGTATAGTTATAACCAGCATTAGCATGAGCTTAGTAATAGATTATAGATGCACGTTTAAGAAAAAAATAGGTTTATATCATTAAATAATTCTTAAATAATCATTCCATCAAGGGTTCAAATAGTTAAAAATATAGTTAGTGCCCTATTATAGGAGGTAGATTATAAGAGTGTGAGTTCTGTTTGAAGTAGTAACTAACATTGAATGAATTATGTGCTTAATGAATTCAATGCATCATATCCTAAATACACAAATTATTCAATAAATTATGCATTGAACAAATGATTTTACACTAATTAATCATTAATTCCTTCGACCAGTCGATAATACAATAAACATAAAACAAAATATGCCCTAACTAATCATTAACTCCTTTAACCAGTCAACAATAAGTTAACATAATACTTACCAGTGCCCTATTTATTTTATACTTGATTGTACTATTATAAATCCCTATGTAATAATGACCTATTCTAGGAGGCAGAGTATAGGAGTGTGAGTTCTATTTCAAGAATTAATCTACATGTATTGTTTTAGCATAATTATAAATTAAATTTTCTATTCCACATTCAATATACTCATTAAGTTAATGTACTCAAGGCATTGAAAGAAGCTTTTATTTTATGCAGGGTTCCCTTGTATTTGGTGTGTAAATACTTTACATGCTAGTTATCTATTGTTAACATAGTTAAGTTAAGATGAAATGATTGGCATGTGAAATTTCTCCTTAGTTCTTCAATTATAATTATGCTAATGTGAAGGATGTGTGTGTATAACCATTTTTATGGGCTTATAAAACACTTATTGTGTTCATTTTTTTTGATAACTCAATCAATTTAATAATACAAGGATAATGAAAACCCATTTAATGTATTTTTGAATTCTTGAACATGATGGTATGCTTATTTAGGAATGATTTTAGGATCTTACCTTATTGTATCTTTAAACTTGCATCTATCTTTTATGACTCAACTCATGATGAGGGTGGTTATAACTATTCCCTAAAATGGTGATATGAAAGGATATTTTTAATGTTTAATTTATTGTTGCTAATGAAAAGAGTGATGTAGGTCATGGATAAATTAGTACTATGCTTATCTCAATGTTATGTTTCTCTTTACTTAGTATTTAGTATTAGTGTTTCTTGTGAGCTTGTAAAACAGTTACTATGCTCATTTTTGTTAATAACTGTATCAAATTAATAATAGAAGAATAATGGAAACCCATTGATTTTATTTTTGACTAATTAAACATAATGGTATGATTATCTAGGAATTATTTTAGGATCGTACCCTATTCTATATTTAAACTTGCATATATCTTTTATGAATCAACTCATGCTAAGGGTGGTTATAACTATTCCCTTAAATGGTGATACAAATGGATGTTTATAATGTTTAATTTCATATTGATAATAGAAAGAGTGACATAGGTGGTGGATAAATTAGTACTATGTTTCTCTAAATGTCATGTTTTTATTTAATTAGTAATCAATATTAGTGTTCCTTATGAGCTTACAAAACACTTATTATGTTCATTTTTATTGATAACTATATCAAGTTAATAATAAAAGGATCATGGAATCTCATTGACTATATTGTTGACTGATTGAACCTTGTGGTATGTTTATTTGGGAATGATTTTAGGATCTTACCTTGTTCTATCTTTAAACCTACATCTATCTTTTATGACTCAACTCATGCTTAGGGTGTTTATAACTATTCCCTTAAATGGTGATATGAATAAATGTTTCTAATGTTTAATTGCATGTTGCTAATGAAAAGAGTGAGATACTATAGTATTATTTGGAATTTGAAAGGTTTCATTTATATCCTTATATTCGATCTATTAATGCAATGTATGGTAAATATGTACATTGTCAGTTTTTTATTTTCTCACATTCTATAAGGATAACCCTATCAAAGTGTTGAGGTCATTACCTCTTATTTGTCAATGTTAATTTTTTATCAATGCTACTCATTTATTAATGTCATTTGTTTATCAATACCCCTTATTTATTTTAAAATTAATAAGTATATGTTTTTGGCTTGCTCGCTTCATAGATGACATCCAAGTGGAAGATATTATTATCTCTTATAGTGAAAAATCCACATCCTAGGGAGCTCTCTTATAATAAATTTGAGTAGACTGAAGGGGAGTATAATCTGGGCAATGATGAAGATATCATTGATAGGATATAAAGAGATTGTACACAACACTTCTTAAATGGTGAATGCAAGAGATTAGGGTATCCCATTTCCTTTCATATCGACGATACTATATTCAATAATGTGCTGTCTGACTTGAAAAAAGTTAGGATTGATATATCTCTCCAATACATAGAGTGGGTTTTATGTCTTGTAATAGTTTTTTTTAACTATGATTTGGTCTCTTTTTAATTATAATTTATGTATGTATTATACAGGTATTAGTTTACATATGGCCCTGAGTATTATAGGTTTGAAAGATGACATGTATTATGACATTTCAAATGTTTCAAAGATTGGTATTATCAGCCAACCTAGTCTTAAACATTTATAGTATGGATTCCAATATCACTTTTATATACATGTGTTGATGAAGATACAAGAACAAGCTTTGATTATGTATAAAAACATGGGTCATATATACCGATGGGACATGGTTTCCCTTCGGTAAGAGATTGATGACTTCTTGGGTAATCATTGTATTGTGGATCCATTCATTAGTGATGCATTGAAGGATTAGGTGGAGTGGTTGTTATTGTTGGGCCTCACTACTAAATTTATTTAGCAAAAGCATCATTAAATGGTCCATGGCAACTTACATTATTTGAAGGTCAGATGAAGAGGGATCATTTCATGACTAAATATGGCATTCACAATATTTATAGAAAGATGAAGGAATCAAAATACAAATTTGAGCCTAGTGATGCAGATAGTGTTCAAATATTTGTCACTAAAAATATTGAAAAAGTATTTGTGTATGAAGAATTTGAAAAAATAAGAATGAAGAAGCAACCCTTTGTCTTAGGCCTCCAAATTCCTTAATAACATCAGTGGATGTTGAAGTATGCACACAATAGTATACTTTCAATGGACTCCATATGTGGGACAAATGCACATAAGTTACTTACAATTTTCTAAATTTTAAACTCACACTTCTTATTGTATAATACTTATGTTTGTGTTTTGTGATATAGTTTATGTTATGCACACTTCTTGTATGTGATAGTATGCATAATGGACTTCCTATTGCATGGGTTTTAATGATGAGGGCTATTGTTCAAAACCTAACTTTGTGGATGTGGAAATTAGTGGTTAATGCACATTGTCACATGTTGGAATAGAAAGAAAATGATTTCATGGTGTATAATGCTTATGATGAAATTGTTGTTATTAGTAAAGTTGAGCCCATATCTATTATAGATATTTATTTTTGTCATTGAAAATAATTCTTTGTTTGATAATTTTGTTATTTTTACTTTATCATTATCAGTCTAGGGAAGTGTTTCAATGTGAAGTATACCTTTTTAGTTGGTACATGATGAGAACATGGATAAAAAGCTTGATTTCAAAGGTCAATACGCTAAAACAAGGATTTAAATGTTTATAATCATGGGTGGAATAATGAAAAAGTCACCTAGTGAAGAGGTAATAATTTGTGATGTAAACTTGTTCATTCAACAATATGTGGCTAAATAATCATTCATCAGCTTTTGGAAAGATCAATGGTTCAATCAAATTGGCACGTGGGCAAGATGTTTGTATACAATGCGCCATGAAGTTTAAGAGATAAATGTTTCCATAGAATTATATCACTCTCATTTTAATCACATGTTTGTAAATGAAATTAGAGTTTCATCCCATCAAAGAGAGGATTGGTTGGTGAAGAAGTTAGTGTCTATTGTATTTGTGTATTATCAGTGCATCCAAATGTGCAAGGAAATGGGTTTACAAGAACTTCAATCTTGAGAAATTAGAGAAAAAACCATGGATGAAATCACAAAGCATCCATGATGGACATATGATGTTCAATAAGATTTACCTTGACGTGGCATGGGTGAGAATATAAATCAAAGAAGAAACTTTTTACAAGGTTAGAATGGTGAATCAGTCTTTTACACTATATGAATGCATGTGGTCAACCCATGGCCATATGTGAAAGCACATGTTAAAAGTTAGTGAATTGAGAAACAAAGTTGGTTAGGAATTTTCATCAAGAACCAATGTTTATTCCCAAGTTTATACCCATGCAAGTATTATTTGTGTATTGATTCTTATTTATCCTTATTTTGTTGAATTTGTAAATGATTATCATGGATTTTCATATGGTTATTGACAAACATATATTTTTGACTTGTTTAGGATGAAACCAATAACATTTTTTATGACCTTACCCATGACAATGTTTTTAATGTTCTTGTAAATGATATAGATGACCCAAATGATCTACATATTCTAGGATCTACAGATTTCTAGAAAAATCACTTCTCACTCTTCTAGTTGATAGGATAAGTATTAATTTCCTTTATAATATTGTTGAATATGCTTATAAAAGGTTTCAAGCAAGCTCAATTTTTAATAATGGTGAGGTCAATCACCCCCATGCAGAACCTTTCTAATGTGGAGAATATGTTTTTGGGACCAGTCTATGACATTAAAGATATTTTGTGTAAAATATGGCAATCCACAAGCATGCATCAATGGAAAACAAACATGCCCAATCACCTTTGAAATGTAAAGTGAGATCAAAGTGCGTTACTTTTTAGGATGAATTGGACATAACAATTGTAAAAGATATGGACCAACAGTTTTTTCCATGAAAAATGATCTATATACATTGAACTAAAGTTTATTGGTTGTATTTTTATTTATAATTAGATGGTATATGTCTTAAAATTTTATATCCATTTAAAGCTAAATGCCAAACATGTGGAAAAATAGTAAAATTTATTGACATATAAAAGCATGTAAAGATTCAAAAATGATTTGACATATAAAAACATGTAATACACACAACTAATTTCATTATTTTGTTATTATTTTAAATTATTTATTTATCCAATTTACAACACATGGTGTTCATAAATTTTTCAAATTTCACATTCCTGTGAGGCATGCATTTTCATATTTTCAAATTTCACAAACTAGAATAACTAAAAAGCAAAAAAATACAGTGAAATGAACCATATATGTGTAGAAGTCAAAAAATATAGTGAGATGAACCATGGTAAAGGAACACATTAATTATGATCATTGTTATTAGTGTTATAGTTAGGAAGCATAGATGCAGTGGGAGTGGTTGTAGGGAAAGTACTAATATGGATTATAAAGTTTTTCCACACTTTGATTTCTTCTTCATAAAGTTTATTTTGTCTTACATTCCTATGATGCTCTGCTTCCAAATAAATATCCCTATCACTTGTAACAAATTCATATAATTTAAGTGATACAATTTTGTCCTTGAGCCACATTTGAGCTTGTAGTGTTTCTTTCCTTACACATTCAATACAAAGATTTAGCTCTTTATTCTCATTTGTCATAGATGATATGGTGTGATTCTATGCCAAGAGGAAAATTTAAAATGAGGAAATATAAATGTTGTTTTACAGAGGGAGTAGAGGGATCTCTATCATGATCATTTTCTTATTGTTATTCCATTTTATAAAAATCTGTTTCCATGACATAAAAAATGTATATTTGGTATTTTTACAATAATGCATTATATAATTGATTTTTGATTCTATAATAATGTATGAGGTAAGGGGTATATTTGATTTGATTTTTTAAATCTATGTCAATGCAATTAGTTGTTCTTGGTATATAACGTGGTTATATAGAACATGTTATAATAGTAAAGCTAGTATGGAATGGATAGTAATCCTAGTTGAGGAACACATGTTTTGTATGCATTTCTTTCATCTCATCTGACTTCCTCCTATGCCACTATAATTGTATATTAGAGAGGTAGCATGATGTCTTGTAATTCATGCTACATTTCTTTCCACGTTTCTCAAAATTTTCAATTGCATCTTCTAATTGTCATTTCCAAGGATCCCCATGCAATGCTACCCTCATCTTGCAAAAGTATCTTGATGTAAGGATTATAAGGTTGTAAATTAAATAATTAAAAGGATGGTATTAAGGACTTAGTTTACCAAAGTGATAATGAAAGCTTAGGTTTTATGTTAACAATAAGTTGAAGGCTTAGTTATGGGAAAGAATCTTCAAGGGTTAGCCTTTGGGTGAGTACTTATATGAAGGCATTTCAATCATTTTATCATCAATCTTTCATATAATAGAATAATTGTATACTACAATATATTTGTGGTTGTATTTTGTTAATGTATGCTAGTATAATTGCATGTGTGTACGATGAATTAATGATATATATATATATATATATATATATATATATATATAATCATTGGTTGACTACTTAGGGTTTTAATGGATTTATATTGGTGAACCCGATAACATAACTAAGATTAGTATATGTTAGTGTTTGCACCAAAAGGGTTAATGGTCCAAATTGAGAAGACAATGGTTAGCAAGAGAAGGGATACAAGGGATTAATAGACCATAATGAGATCACTTTATTATTTTTATTTCATTTTATAATTATGAATTTTCATGACTTAAAAAATGGATTTTGATATTTGTATCATAATGGACTTTATAGTTGATTTTTTATTTTTTATTCTATAATAATGCACGGGGTAAATGGGATATTTGATGTTTTAAAAATCTATGTCAACAAAATTCATTATTCCTAGCATATAACCTGGTTTTATACATCATGTATTGTATGCATCTTGTACTTTGTCAGACACATGTATTGTATGCATATTGTACTTTATCATATTCTATATGGATATGAAACCATAAATTAGATCTTTCATACAAATATATAAGTTTTCATCCAGTTATTAACATGGATATGAAACAATAAACTGGATCTTTCATGCAACTATTAAGGTTTTCATCTAGTTATTAACAATCATCCATTTTTTCCTTGTATATGATGGTGCTAATAAATGTAGTAGAAATATGATTCAAACTGATAGGAGTTGATGAACTAATTTTATATACTTACCAATATAAAGAATAGGAAAACTTTTAATTTTCCTTAAAAAGGTATACAGTTCAAACCATTTTCATATTCACATAAGAATGTTTCCATTACAATGCAAAGTTCATCATATTACTATGCCTATAGTTTTGAAAGTCAGAGACTTGAATAAAGTATTCATAGAATTAGTCAAATAAATTTATACAATGTAAACCTTCATAAATTAATGGGGAACATACTTATATGTAGTATTTTCAACACATTATTGAAATTGCAAAATTATATTGTAATTTATATTGGTTTATTTTAGTCTTCAATTGTTTGTTAAGTGTCCAAGGGTTCTTTTTTCAAGTAGTTTATTTTAGTCATCAATTATTTATTAAGGACAAGTGAGCACAAGATGGCCCTTTATTTATTTTAGTTTTCAATTATTTATACTTGAAAGAGGATTTTTTTTATTTTTTTGGAAAGGGTATCTCAGTTCATCAACACATATTGTATGCATCTTATAATTTGTCATGCTCTTTCTCTACATACATATATACATAACACATGTGTGTGTGTGTGTGTGTGAGCATACATGCATGGACATGGAAATTTTCGTGTGTTTTATTATAATTATAACTACTAAGATGGGGGTGTGAATCATTTGCCTTAAAAAAATCCTTAAATTTCACTCATCATTCATAAATCATTCATTCTCATGCATACATTAACCAATGTGTAAATAAGCATCTATGAAAGAAAACAACACAAAAACATAAGAGATATGTGGGAAAACCTCTTGGTAAATAAGAACCACTGAAACATATCTTGTACTATAGTCCTATAATCAATGAATCAATATTTAGTGAGGTACCAACCCCATAAAGAGCACCAACCCCTCACTAGTCAAGAACCACCTCAACTAGTCCTTCAACAAGCACCAACTTGCAAGGAGGTACCAACCCCTAGGTAAATTAGCACAAACTCAGCTACCTTGAACCTATGATCACTTTTAAACACACATTTATTACTCAACTTAATATGATCACCTTATTTTTTCTCTTCTCACTCATTTATCTCTCTCAAACAACCTATTAAGCTTTCTCACTCAATTAACCCTTTCCTTGGTAAAATTAGGTCATATAACCTTGATCATCACCTATATAAACATAGTTAGATATTCATGACATATTTATCACACCTCTTTTATGGTCTTCAATCCTTATACCTATTTTCCAAAACTATATATGATTCGCTCATATCCTCAATATTCTAACTAGTTAATTAGGCCTATTAGACCTTCTCTTTATACTTGAATTTTGCTCACCCATCTTTTTCAGCCAAAAAACTCTCCATACTTGGATCACCTTTGTAATAGATCAATAAAAATGTTTTAGAAGTGAAAAAACCACTACATATGTCTATTATTACCCTTAAGGACCAAAACCAACATTAGGCTAAATAGAGACCTAATGTAATTAGGCCTTCTCAAAGAACACATTTCACGTTGACCACATTAGAATACCATGGTCTTTCAAAAATGTATAAAAAACTTCACACATGATTCAAATAGACCCTTGATAATATCTAATTAGGTACCCAACACCATTTATCTCATTTCACTCCTTGAACCACATAATTAGGTCTACTCATAATTAGGCCTTATCATTGCCAAAAAGTTTGTCTTGAAAATTTGATGCATACACTCAACTTTGACATATAAAACTAAAAAAAAAATCACAGGGGTATGACCTATATTACCTCAGTGTCATCACCAAGTCCATTATATTTCACAATACATGGAAAAAGACCTCAAACTGGTCATCTTTATATGCTCACTCAGAATGACACACAGGGTCCAAAAACCCAGTCAATAATTTTGACCTTTTACACCTTAATAAGAGTTTTTCATGAATTTAAATACATTTAAAATAACATATGATACCTCTATAACATTCATTGGATTCTTCAAATCTATACAAAAAGACTTAGTGACACCATTTTCACTCACACATAGAAAACTGCAAATAGCTCCAAAAATAAAATCATGAAAACCAAGTCTTAGAGCACTTTTATGAACTTCACATGGGTTTAGATGATCCTTAAATATCCTTAGAATTACCAATATTAAAAAATTTAATATCAATATTTGTCTTACAGACTAATGTCATGTCTTCACCCTACACACACTTCATTGTGTTCGACAAGTCACTTTGAGAACAATTTTTTGCTTATATATGAGAATTACCAAATCTTATATTCAAGTGGGAAAATTGATATAGGTATTAAACAATGACCCCATGTATTTGGATCGATCCCTAATCTCATTTTCACTTTTTCCTACTTTTCTCACTATCTTGCTCATTAGGCCCTTTTAGCAATAGGCCAACTTTCATTACCAGTTTAGCATATTTTAGGTCTTCAACCTAATCACAAACCACCATGTTAATAATATATAGGTCTCAATATTCAACCTCTATTAAATTTCATGCTTTGACTTGATTAGTCCTACATGATATATCAAAACTCTAAGAAATAAGAGGTTTCTTATAGCTTCCATTCACTCTTCTAGCATACCAATGCCACTAGAAAAACATGGGAGAGTTATATACATGATTCAAACATCAAAATAGGTCATATGATCCATTTTTATCCATTTTTAACAAGATATTTCCTATTGGGTCATTATGTGGGTTTTAGGAGGGTTTAGACTGCTTTCCATTCTTAGTAATCATTCATAAAGGATTTCCATTAAACTAAAAAATGATTGCCAAAAAATTTAATATAAGACCCATCCCCAACTACTGTGAGTTTATTGGATCCCCATGTAAAGTTTGAATGTGCCAATGAGCATATGAAAGTCCTCAGGTTTACAACACCTCATTCTGTGCACATAGAAAACTTCAATACCAAATTTTATGATTTCTCCTTTAGGATTTGACCTCAAACTTGGTCAAAAAACATTAAAAAACCTCTCACACCTCTAACAATGATATTATGAGCTCTATCACTTTGGTGACTAAACTTGACCCCTCAATAAGCCATACTAGTTCTCTTTACTCATTAGACCTAAACCTTAAGCCATACTTAGACCTTGAACACACATTGAAACCTCTTTTACAAATCTCAAACCCTCATCCTCATGTCATATAACTCCATACCATTCTCATATACTGATAATAATTTTCTTATAAGTCCCATACTTCTCACCTCAACATGCTACTAGACCTATGCCTTTTAACAAGGTTTCTTCATGTAAGGACTGGCCCTTTTTACACTCTCTCATGCCTGTAATGACACAATTCACTAGGCTATGCTTTATGCATACACCTTCTCATAGGGCTAAACTAAGCTTCTCAAGATATCTAGTACTCTATAGTATGCTGACCTTGTATTTTGATCTTGAAACATGTCGCCAACCTTTAAAAAGTTACCAGATTTCCTTCAAATTCTCTCTCAACAAAGAGATAATAGGTTTTCTTCAAATTATCTCTTTTCATAAGACTCCTTACCACATACCACTTCACCATACATGACATCAAATTTGAATTTGACATTAATGACCTCCATCTTGATCTTAATATCAATGAAAACATCAATGACACAACACCAATAATGGTAACATAACTCAACAATCTCCCCCTTTGTCATTGATGGTAAATACTCAAATATAGTTGATCATTCTCATCTCACCAAGTTGGATCTTCAAACTGACCTTTCTTCCAAATTGGGAAATTTTCCCCCTTTTACATTAATGGAAAAGGGTCATCTTCTTGGTAATTATCTGATCCTTGGACCTAAAACAACACACCTTTTCTCTCCTTGAAAAAACTCATTATCTCTCTTTGACAAAAACTCAACATAGATCATGCTCACATACCTACTCTTGGAGTATGATTTTCTCCCCTTGTCTCCATGAGATATTTATTTACTATCATGACTATGACTTGGTTTTATCAATTCATCATACAAACTCTTTGTGACCCATCTCTTATGATCACACCTCTAACAGATTGTTGATTAAACCTTGGATCTAAATGTCAACAAAGAACACAAATCTCCCCCTAAGACCAAGCACCCTTCACACTTATGATCACTAGTTGATTTCCTCCATGAAGCCTAATGTAGTCACCTCTTCTCTCTTGAGTACTAAAAAAACATAAACTTAGGATATTCGTAGATCTCCATGTCCTTACTAGACCTAACTTTCATCATGATCATTTTAGCCTTGAATTCTTCAATCTCTATTTTAACACCATCATTATTTGGTATATTTGACTTGACTTCTTCATCCATAATATGATTTGATAGGTAGAATTCTTAACACTCTTTTGCATCTGAATTATGCTCCACCATGGCAAATAGTCCACTTAGACTTGCAAACTAGTCATTATTTACCTTAGATACCTTTGATTTCCACTCACTATCTTGTCTTCTTTCTTGCATTCTAGGGGTCTCAAATTTTTTATTTTATCTTGAGAATCCATTCTTACAATATTTTTAAATATGACCAACCTTTTGAAAATTGAAACACACTATTCCATTTGATGGAAATACACCATAACCCATACCTCTTGATTGATAACTCTTCTCATATTTCCATGCATATTCATTCTTGGAAGGCCTTCTACAATGCCTTACTCTATGACCAAATTAGTTACATGAATAATAATAGCCATGGAAAGGATTAGCATACCTTATAACATTAGGTTACCTGATATGATTAGTCTTTATTCTGTCATCATCATCATTCTTTGATTGACCATTGACCTTTTTAATCATATTAGTGTTCTTCTTTTGGTCTCCATTGAAACCAATACCTATTTTGTCATTAGAAATCTATTGACTACTCAAGATGTTATCTAGATCGTACGTACTCTTTTCAAACTTTACAAAGGAATTAACCTTACTTGATACATGTTGCAACTTAGCTCTCAAGAAATCCACCTCAGTTACATGCCTTGTACATTCTTTTTCTTTAACCTTTAGGATTGCAGTCACAATCTCAATTTGAGTCTCCACTTGTTTAGCTATTTCCTCTTATTCCTTGGAGTTGTTTCTCAATCTAGCTTCAAACACGTTGATTTTCTCATCATAGTATTTGATAAGAGACCTCACCACCCTATTCTTCTTCTTCACCATCTTCAGCTCTTCTAGAGTATTCATCAACTCAGCTTCAAAGTCTACCTCATATTTTTTTATCTAAGTCACTAATAGTACTTCCAATCCATATAGAATCTTCTTGATTTGAGAAACTTGATTCCTTATCCATGAATACTAATTCATTGACGTGAAGACCATCATCTTCATGGTCACTCTCAAAATAACTTCTTTCACTCATCAGATGAGCTGCAATCTTCATTGGTGTAAAGGCTTCTTTTGTTCTCAAAAAATGTTTTCTTTCCATCATACATTCTGAATATTTTCTTGTTCTTATCATACCTATAGGATGTTTTTATCATAATCATGAACTTAATCATATTCTTCATCAACCTTTGCCTTATGCTTATGAGGGCACTTGTTAGCAAAGTGTCCAATATCTCCATAATTAAAGCATTTAAAGCATATCTTACCTTTGTATTACCTTAACCAATTTTCAAATTTTCTACAAACATAGCTATCAACTCATCATCATCAATAGCAAATTCATCATTTTATTTTATTTTCTTACCTTGTGTCTTCTTATCCTTTGATTTATTTTCTACCTTGAATTTATCTTCCTTATTTGCAAGTCTTCCTTCACTTTTCTTCATCTCATAGGTTGTTAGGGTGCCATGAAGTCCGTCCATCTCTAGCTTGTTTAGATCTTGCATCTCTTCAACCTCAAACACTTTAGAATAAAACTTGGGAGTTAGATATCTCAAGACCTTTTAAACAATAGTAGACTCTTTCAATTATTCACCTAGGCCTCTTATGATGTTGACTTCTTTATCAACCCTCAACAAGTAGGCTACAATGAACTCATCTTCATTCATCCTTAGGATTTAAAACTATTTTCTATGGGTTTGAAAATTAGACAACATAACCTTGGAGTCTCCCTCATGGATAGTATTTAACATGTCCCACATTTATTTAATAGATATATAATGCATTACCTTCATAAGCTATACCTCTAAGGTCACACATAATACCATTCATACCTTTTGAATTGTTGTCACTAGCTTTCTTATTTGTTGCATTTGTAGGAGGAACAGGGGGTGTAGTATATCCATCTAAAAATGATTGAAAAAAATCATGAAGTTTAGACATAAAATATTTTCTCATCCTGACACTCTAAATATCATAATTATATCCATTAAATAATGGAGTGTTACTTGTAGAAAAACCACCTTGTGCTTGACTAGCTTTATTCACTTGTTTAGGATATCCTTTAGGATATTAGGCCTCCTTATAAGGACTTGATCTGATACCAAATATTTTAAGTACATCTAATTAGAGGGGGTTAAATCAATTTCCTTAAAACAATCGTTCAATTTTACTCATCATCCATAAAGCATTTATTCACATACATACATTAACCAATGTATAAACAAGCATATATGAAATAAAATAACATAAGAACATGAGATATATGTGGGAAACCCTTTTTTAAAATAAAATAAACTAAAACATATCTTGGAATAAAATTATATAGTCAATGAATCAATATTTAGTGAGGCACCAACCCCACAAGGAGCA
Source organism: Torreya grandis (assembly GCA_037957365.1). Classification (NCBI taxonomy): domain Eukaryota; kingdom Viridiplantae; phylum Streptophyta; class Pinopsida; order Cupressales; family Taxaceae; genus Torreya; species Torreya grandis. Next base: position 3,062,315 of record JARHVA010001331.1, read on the forward strand.
CCAACCCCTCACTAGTCAAGCACCAACTCAACTAGTCCTTTAGCAAGCACCAACTTGCAAGGAGTGACAAACCTGTTATCCCCAAAAAAAGACTTCTCATTTTTGGGACAACATGTGAACTATTTTGGTTTAATAGACCAAAATAATCTCTTCCCTTCTCAAAATTTGTTCTGAGCATTCAAATTCCTCATTTTTCAAGCTTCTCAGAAATCTACGGACTCTGCAGGCTTGAATCTATAGACTCTATAGGAAGAAAATCTATGAACTCTGTAGGCTTGAATCTTTGGACTCTGCAGGAAGAAAATCTATGGACTCTGCAGGCCAAGTTCTACGAGCTTCACAGGTTGATTTCTATGGACTCTGCAGGAAAGATGCAAGCTCTCAACACTTAGGAGATTTCAAAGTTGGTTCAATGACAAGGTCCAACCAAAAGAGTTCATCGACAAGCTTCTAAGCAAGGATTGAACCATTGAACCGTTGAACCTTGAACCATTTTGGTTCAACGGGTTCAATGGGTTCAAAGGTTCAACGTCAGTAGCAAGAGTTAAGTGCATTTGTCAAGGTTTAAAGTTCAACTACTTCAAGGTTCAATGGCTTCAAAACACTTGTCAAAGAGAAGAAGGTTTGAACCATTGAACCATTGAACCATTAAACCACTTTGGTTCAAAGGTTCAACGGCTTCAATGGTTCAATAGGTTCAATGACCAAATGGTTCAACGTGTTTGGTTCAAAAAGATTAAAAGGACTTGGCCAAATAAAAAGAATGAACCGATTGAACCATTGAACCTTGAACCAGAAGGTTCAATGAGTTCACAAGTTCAACCACTGTGATGAAGATCAAAGAGCTTAGAAAGAATAAGGAAGTGATGGACAAAGGATGAACCAATGAACTGATTGAACCTTGAACTGAAAGATTTCGAATTTCAATGGTTCATGGGTTCAAAGGTTCAAAGGTGGCCTCAGTCAAGGAAAGAAGCAACAAATAGGTGGTTCAACAGATGGTTCAACCAAGGAGTGAGAAAGTGAGTGAACCAGGAAGCAATGGAACTAAAGAGGCATAATGAACTGATGAACCAATGTACTTTCAGCGGGTTCAAAGGTTTAAGGTTCAACATGGTTCAAGTGGCTAGCGACCATTGACGGTCCCGTAGATATCAAATTTAAAGTAAGGGAATATCTATTGAAATTCAAATAAAGTGTGGAACTTGAAGGAAGAACCAAGCGACTAATTGAAAAGATAGCTTGGGAGCTTAAATTCTAGGAAGAGACAACGCTAGAAAAGACAAAGCTGAAAAGGACAAAAGCGAAAAGAGGGAAAAGTCTGAAATATCTACGTAGAAGTTATTCCAATATGTGGAACAGTCTGCAAAGTAGATATTTGAGCTTGCAAACATTAAAGTTGCAGCCTGTTGGTCTCCTTTGGAGTAAAGACAAAATGGAAAGTTATGCAGATGTCAGAGGGAATAGACTAGATGATCCAGACTTAGGAGAAGATATATTAGATGAATAGACATGCCATAGTTAAGGAAACACATTGTTCTAGGCATGGTCCCTCCAGACAAAACTGAAGGTGCATTGAAGGCATTGACTATAGCATGGGCCGTCCCATGGGAGAGAGTGCCAAGCCTTGCTTGGTGGCTATATATTTTAATCTCTCATTTTTTACAAGAGAGATCTTCCCAATATAGAAGTGAAACTCTGCCTAATTTAAAGGTGAATACTGAGACTTTGAGCTCAGATTGTATTTCATTTCATTTTATCTGAATGAGAAAGAAAGTTGTTTGCAGACTTTGTGTTGTTTTGGCTTGTATCATTTTAGAATATTATTCTTATGTCTGTCTTCTGAATGTGTTCTTGTTTATTTAATTTGGAAAGCAAAATTAGTGAAAGTAACAAGGAAGGTGTCCTGAAACCAGTTACTTTCAGACTTTGTGCTGACATAATTGTTTTTAGTGTGTGTTTTTATTTTCTATTTCTATGTAAAGGACCTTGGGACGATTTTGTGCCCCCATTATTCTTCATATCTCACTCTTGGGTAGTTAAGGTGGAGACTTTGTGCTACATCTTATATTGTTGGTTTCTATGCCCTTGGCACCCTATTACTTATCCTACCAGAAAGATTCCTGTTGTTTGCAAGAACAAGCACTTCTGAAAGAAGAGAAGTGCCTTCTGTCACTTCACCAGGATTTATATTATCCAAGAAGGGATTTGGCTCTTGGCTGAATGTTACTTCTGAAAGAAGAGAAGTACCTTCAACAATCACCCAAGATTTCTCCTCTATTTGTTAGCATCATCTCTGAAAAAAGAGAGATGGATGGTTTATCCCACTCCTGTCTCTCACTTTCTGCTTATATATATATAAAATATAGCCTCTATATATCTAATAGGGAACCTCCCCTTGATGAGAAGAGATATTTTTCCCCTGTTGATGTAGCAAAATTGCACACTTAGACGACCAATCTCCTTATGTTGTGGTGATAGGAACTATTTTTCTCACCAGTTAGTTGGTCGACAAAATATTCACCCAACAAAACCCATAGGTAAATCAGCACCAACTCCAATACCTTGAACCTATGATCACCTTTGAACACATTTTTCTTACTCAATTGAATATGACCACCTTCTTTTCCTCTTCTCACTATTCTATCTCTCTCAAACAACTTATTAGGCCTCTTTTCTCAACTAGCCCTTTTCTTGGCAGAATTAGGTCATATTACCTTGCCTATATAAAAATAGTTATATATTAGTTACATATTAAAAACACCTATATTATGGTCTTAAATCCCTCTACATGGTTATAAAAACTCTATATCATTTGTTCATATCCTCAATGTTTTAACTAGTCAATTAGGCCTATTAGACCTTCTATTTATACTTGACTTTTGGTATCACCCATATTAGTTGGTCAAAAACCTATCCATAATTCAATAACCTTTGGAATATATCAAAAAACATGTTTCATAAGTGAAACGATGACTACATATTTATGTTATTACCCTTAAGGACCAAAACCACCATTACGCTTAATAAATACCTAATGTAATTACGTCTTCTCAAAGCACACGTTTCACCTTGACCACTTTGGAACACCATGAGCCTTATAAAATGGATTAAGAATTAAAAAATGATTCAATTTTACCCTTTATAATCTCACCTTAGGTCCCCAACACCATTTATCTCACTTCACTCCTTGAAACACACAATCAGGTCTACTTGCAATTAGGCCTTCTCACTACCAAAAAGTCTGTCTTGAAAATCTAATGCATAAACTCAATTTTACCACATAAACCAAATAAAAAATAAAATTTATATAATTTATATTACCTAATTTTCATCACAAAGTCCATTATATTTCATAATGCATGGTAAAAGACCTCAAACTGATCATCTTCATACGATCACTTAAAACTACACAAGGTGCCAAAAACCTAGTCAACGATTTTGACATTTTACACCTTCATATGAGTTTATTATGCATATAAATACATTAAAAATTACCTAATATATATATATATATATATATATATATATATATATATATATATATATATATATATATAACTTAATGTGAATTTTATTCTTCAAATCTATGCACAAATACTCGGGAACACCTTTCTCACTCACACATAGAAGACTACCTATAGCTCCAAAAACACAGTCATGAAAACCAAGTCTTAGAACACCTATGGGAACACGTTTAAGAAATTAAAATGGGTATATATGATCCTTAATAATCCTTATATAATTTTTATATAGATATATTACAAGGTTCAATATCAATATTGGTATTATAGACCAATCTCATGTCTCCACCCTACACAAACTTCATTGTGTTAGACATGTCACCTTGAGAATAAATTTATGCTTGTATATGAACATCACCAAATATTCTCTTCAAGGGTAAAAAGTGATATATGTCTTTAAAAATGACGCCATGTATTTGGATCCATCCCTAATCCATTACAACCCATCCCTAATCTCATTTTCACTTCTTCTTGGTTTTCTCACTTTCTTGCTCATTGGGCCCTTTTAACAATAGGCCAGATTCCATTACCAGTTTAGCATATTTTAGGTCTGAAAACTAATCAAAAACCACCATGGTTATAATATATAGGTCTCAATATTAAAACCCCCAATAATTTACATGTTTTCACCTAGTCAACCTTGCCTACTATATCAAAACTTTGAGAAACAAGGGTTTTCCTGTAGCTTCCATTCACTCTTCTAATAGACTAATGCCACATAGAAAAACTTGGGAGAGTTATCTACATATTCCAATCATAAAACTATGGCATCCAATACATTCTAATCCATTTCCAACAAAATTTTTCCTATCGGGTCATTATGAGGGTTTTAGGAGGGTTTAGACTGCTTTCCATTCTTAGCAATCATTTATAAAGGATTATCCCTCAAATCAAAAACCAAATGCCTATAAAATTAAGATAAGATGCTTACCCAAATACCATGAGTTTATTGGATCCTCATGCAAAGTTTAAACATGCCCACGATCATAAAAAAGTCCTTTTCAAGTCTGTAATACCTCATTCTATGCACATAGAAAACCTCAATACCAAATTTCATGATTTATCATTCAAGATTTGACCTCAAACTTGGTAAAAAAACTTGAAAAAACCTCTCACACCTCTGAAAATTCTCTTATGATATCTAACACTTTAGGAACTAAACTTGATCCCTCATTAGGCCACACTAGGTCTCTTTGCTCATTAGGCCTAAACTTGTAAGCCATACATAGACCTTAAACACACCTTGAAACCTCTTATACTAATCTCAACCCCTCATCCTCATGTCATAATAATTCCTACTATTCTCATATATTGGCAATCATTTTTTTACAAATCCCATATTGCTCACCTCAATATGCTACTAGGCTTATGCCTTTTCACAAGGTTTCTTCATGTAAGGACAAAGCCTCAAAACTGACCTTGAAACTCTTCTAAAGGCTTATTTTACTCTTTCACATGTTTACACAACTTTATACACTTTCAAATTCTTATACTAACACAATTCACTAGGCTTTACTATGCTTTATGCTTACACCTTCTCATAGGGCTACACTAGGCTTTTCAAGATACCTAGTACTCAACAGTATGCTTACCTTCTATCTTGATCTTGAAACATATCATCAACCTCAAAAAACTTACCAGGTTGCCTTTAAATTCTCTCTTGTCATAAGACTCCTTGTCACATACTACTTCACCATGCATGACATCAACTTTGACTTGACATTAATGACTTTCATCTTGATCTTGACATCAATGAGAACATCAATAACATAACACCAACAATATGAACATAACTAAACATGTTTTTCCTTATATTTGGATATATTTTTTGTAGCATAGCATGGGTAGTATCAACATCTAAGTGTAACTTATTTTTATGGTAGTGAAACTTGATACAAAATCTAGACATAGTAAAATGAAGGAAAATAAGACAAAAGACATGTAGATAGGGAAATACATGAAATTTTATTTATTTAGGATAAATATGTACATGCAATTCTATAATAGGAAAAGTCTCATTATGTTAAACAAATCCATTCATAATATGATCTGAGAACATATTTATACTCTCTTCTTTGGATTTGAGAATATTATGTCATAACATTTGATAGTATGTATCACACAAACATAGAGAACCTCCACATACGGAATAAGCCATCAAACATTAAAAAAAATTTGAACATTTATCATCCTATTTCATTCATTTGGCATATGAAATTCCACATCATTGTCATACTCACATGAAACATGTGAGCTTCTTTCTTGTTTGAAAATGGTAACATGTTCCTATGTAAGTAAAAGCACATAAAATAAGATCACAATCTCGTTTCAGATCACTATAAAATTTGATTGTGGAGTATGAGAAAATCTTAAAAAAATGGTAAAAAATGAAATCTTTAAATAATTTTAGAAAAACTTACTTATACTATAATAAGGGAAAGATTACAACTTCAACATTGTCGTTATGATGATACATGGTATTCTACACTTAATTCATAAGGTAATCTAAGTGTGTTAAAATATTTAAAGAAACCATCATACATCAATAAGTGCTTATCCCTAAATTGGATAAGGAATCCTACATGGCTATATAGGTAGAGTTTTTTTAGTGGTGAATATTTGTTATTTCATGAATATTCCATTTTTAAGATTTTGGTTTTGGCAATTTTTTAGGGTCACCAGATGGGACCAGATTGCCAGAATTTAAGGGATATTTTTTTGAGGGGGGTCAGCTTGCCAACCCTTTACAATGATATATAAGATTACACTTAAATTTGATAGATATATATAGTAAATCTCCTGAGGGCCTAACTTATACCAACCAAGGGAACAAGTAGAACTACAACCAAAGGAGCACATAACTAAACAATAATAACAAATGAAGAAAATGAATGATTGTACCAAACAACAAAGCCAAATACTTGAGATGAATGATACAAATAAATAAAATAAATTAATGATAGAATCGAGTGACACAACCGAATGACCCAATCAAATGACCTAGATGAATGACATCATCAAATGACCCAACTGAATGGCCTTGGTGGAACTGTTTGAACAAGGAACATGGCTCAGTCATTCTGTCTAGTTATCTAGCTTAGCCATTTAGCTCAACTACTTAGCTCGAATATTTGGCTTAGCCATTCAACTCAACCATTTGGATCAGTCATTTGACTCAACCATTCAGTCCAACCATTTAACTTGATCATTCAGCTCAACCATACGGTTCAGTCATTTGGCTAAGACATCTGGTTCAGTCGTGCAATCCAACCATTCAGATTGACCATTCAGTTTGGTTATGTCTCCTAGTCGTTCATCTTGTCCATTCAACTCACCCATCTAGATTTGTATGTTTATCATGACATTCATCTTAGGAATCTAGTTCAGTATTTTAGTTAGACCATTTAGTTTAACCATTCACCATCACCCTCAAAACATTCACCATGCCCACAAATCAAATTTTTCTAGATTCACCAGATATTTCCAATAAATTTTATAGTAGGGAATCTTAAAATAAACCATGTATATAGGGTTAATAATATAGAAATGATAATGCATAAGGGTGATGATTAGATCTACAACAAACTAATTCAGTGTAAAACTCAAATATAAGCATATATTGAATTTATTAAAATAAGATAGGCTAAAAATATTAAGTACAACTATGTTAAGTATATAAGTGACAAATAATTAATGTACTTATCTTGTTCTCATGCTAGTACAGTTATTGATCTAGAACACACAAAAAGAACACTGGAAGAGGATTCTAAAATAGTCATTAGATATTGATTTCAGTGTCTCTTGAGCTATAGACACTAGTGTCAGCATATGATGGTTGCATCAATGCTACTATTTGAACCTAATCCAAGTATCATGTACAAAATACATGTTGGAAAACTATGTGATCATATGGATTCTTCTAAATTTTTCTTCACTTTTACTCTGATGAATTCAGATCTAGGTCATGGAATGCCATTCCTCATTAATTTGTACAACCCTATTTATTTATCTTCATGTTGACCTTGGGGAAAAATAGTTTAGTGGGCACATAGTTTAGAGATGACACCAAAAACCTCTCTATAAAAGAGCATTAATACATATCCAATACTCTGAAGAGGGACTCAAGCTAATGTAATTCTCTCCTACGCATTGGCTTATGTGTAAATCATGTAATATATGCAAAGAAAGTATAATAGTAACCTAGATTATAACTTAGAAAATATAGATCTTGGGTTGCTTCTTCAATACTTCAGACCTATGTATGTGTTGTCTCTATGACTAATAGGAAAGTAGGAGAAAATAGGGAAGCTTTACTCACTTGAGTTCTTGATTTAATGCCTTTTATAAGGTACATGGTAAGTAGGTAAAAAGTTTCTAGGTGAGTAATAAATGAGGGTTAATCTTATATTTATTTAAATCCTTTTGAAGAAGTAAATCTCATTAAGGAACTTAGGCAAACCATTAGGATATGTTTCATTTGTAAATTGGATGATTTTAGGGCACTGTACACTTTTGTTAGGGAAAGACACTAGCATCAATGCAAGTGTTTATCTTGAAGGAGCAAGAAAGTAGGTATAGACTCAAAACTTGCATAGGTGGAATATAAGTTGGTTTTAATCATTTTGGGAAAGATATAAGGTCTAGGTCATCAGCATAAGATTGGTTAAACTAAAATATAGGCTAAGGGGCATAATGTAGAGAAAATGTGACTCTTCATAAAGTGGGAAAGGTTCAGAACTGACAAGAACAACCAAGGTTTGAGTTTTTCAAGTGTAAAAGATTGAGGTGCTATATAATCCTGAAATAATGTCTACATTCCCCCCCTTTTAATCTAGTAATAAAATTATTAGTTTAAAGGAAAGAAATGTTTACCTAGGTGCTTAAAACACACATTTTCTTTGCTTAATCTAACTTGAGTATTTTTTTTGTGATTGACGTGCAACCAAGAACATGTTATATTACATAGTCAACATATATAATCTAGTATTGAAAGTATTTAAAAATATTTAAATTGAAAGAGCAAGGTTTAGGAGTACACCTATGTATCAATATAATTGCCTTTCCTATTGGTAAGTTTATTTGAAAGATGTATCATTATACAACTCTAAAATTTAGACTAGAATATATATATATATATATATATATATATATATATATATATAAGGACATGGAGAGAGAGATTGGAAGGCACATACCCAAAACCTTGGAGAAAAAGAGAGTTCCCACTCAGAAGTTGAGATTAGCTCAACTATGAAACCCAATCATACTTATAATTTAGTAAGCATGAATGAACAAAGTCAAATCATTTTATCAAATTAGAAAGTTTGGATGTTACAATCAAGTTCAACATAAAAAAATTGGTAAGATTGAGTGATTTAATCACCTCCACCATGTTAGATTGATTCAATATAGTCCATAAAAGTACATCTTGATTTAATCACCTCCACCATGTTAGATTGATTCAATACAGTCCATAAAAGTACATCTTAGGTATCAGTGCATAAAATTACATCCTAGTGGATGATGATAGTACTTGATAGTGTTTTGAAATCTTAAATTAATTTATATTTTGTAATATTCGGTACACATTGCATAGCATATGCACCTTATATATGTTTCATGTTTAAACTATGTATAACAATGGTACCAATGTATAGAATTATACCATAACCATGAAACTAAATTATATAACTATGTGCTTTGGCCAATTAAAAAATTGTCTAAGTGTGGATAATATGCTTCTAAAGTATACCTCCACTATATACTGAGAAATCTAAAAATTGAAATAAGTACCAATGTAGAGGGCATGTTTTCAAAACATACTCCCGCTGAATGTGAGTGTGGTGAAAACTAAATAAGTGTGGATAACATGCTTCTAAAGGATTATCCCACAGAATCTAAAACTATGAACGTGTAGAAATCCATGCCTATATGACATGCCCCCACTGAATCTAAAAACTAATATAAGTACCCAATATTGAATGAGTGTGGAGAACATATTTCCAAAGTATGTGCCAACTGAATCTAAAAATTGTGTCAAATAAGAAGAACATGCATCTATGACATACCCCGATTGATATCCCCCCCTTTGAGGTGATGGAAGAATAGAAACATTTAGTTATCTCACCTGAAAAGGATAAGAGAAATCTATAATATGTAAATGGAACCATGTAGCATATAGAAGGAACATGTCTAGGTAAATATAGAATTAATGCACATAGAATAATGTGATAACATGAAGGCCTAAGATGCATGATAAGGATAAATACAATGTCTAAATGGTAATAGTATAAGTGGACAAATAAAATTAAGCACACATATAAGATCACTCAAAATTAAGTCAAATGGCAATGGCCCAAGGAGGCCACAAATAAAGGACATGTTTAAATGTTTTATTATTAAAGGAACATGACTTAGTCAAATGTCCATAAAAATAAGGATAACATATTCAAATGTACATACAACAGTCAATGACATGTTAAAATCTTAAATAAATCACACATAGGCATGGGGGATACAAACAAAGGATCATATTCAAATGATTGAATAAGCAAGACAATAGCAAGGCAAGACACTTGAGGAAGTGCATGAAGGAAGGGATAAGCACCTAGCATAAACATATCATAATATCTTATGGATCAAATGTGCTATAAAAAAATGTCAAGTGCATAGCATATCAAGTACCATGTGAATGATATAATCTTGGATAAATACATGTGTAAGTACGTATATGAGCTTAAAACATGATAATGTAGAGTGACCATACAATGATATAACCTATGAGTATCATGATCATAAAGGTGGATGTCCCCAATATCCATAGTACATGAGTGGAGGAAATGCCCAACATACAAAATAGGAATATATCATGATCATAAAGGTGGATGTCCCCAATATCCATAGTAACTGATATGCCATCTATCAACATAGAACTAACACATAAATGCCAAGGAGCCAATAAAATATGTTGGTGTCGAAAATGTTTTTATATTTTTTAATGTTTTTTATTTTTTGGTGTTTTTATAATGTGAAAGGGAAATGTTATCCTATGATCCCATACAAAGGGTAATTATAGATATCTCCCCACTATAAACCTAGTGTAATAATCTGGCAATGATGTTGAGGAACATGTATAGGTACAATATATATCACTGTAGTGTTTGTGATGCTCTTTGCATGTAAAATAAGACCATGTGGTCTTGGAGAAATATTAGGAGTATTCCATGAAAGAACATTGAATGTGATCCATGAGGATGTAGCTTGCAAGGTTTTCCCATTTATATTGTAAGATGTTGCCTATGACTGGTTCTTCAATGTCGTTGAAGGGTCAATAAGGTCTTGGAATGAATGCTAGAATATTTTACTAGGACAGTTCGACTAAGTTACTAGTCCTAGTGTAGTGTACCAACACTTCGATAACATGAAAAGAGAGCCCAATGAAAAATATTTGACATTCAGATTTGAAAAAATAACAAAAGATCAAATAATTTAACTTATTATGTATCCAGAAAGTACTCATATAAATAATTTTTATTATTGAAAAGAGTACCTTTCTTGATAAAAAATTAATAGTACAATGCAAATCATAAAAAAAAACATAGGTGGAAAAGGCACACCCCAGAAACCAAGCCACACCGAGTGAAACAAACCAAAACGCCAACAATTGAAAAAATAAAAGACAAAAAACAAGAATAACTAAAGCCCATATCCACAATATGATCCTTTTTGCCCTTTTAATTTTGAACCTCAGTCTAGCACTCTAGACAACTAACATCTATCGGACTAGCAATGACTATCAAAATTTCGTGATTATGATGAGTATCAAACAAAGGTTGATCCTTGTTAGATTTTGAAGATTCAAATTCATTTGATCTCTTGATACCACCACCTATAGCATTATCTACAAATATCCTTTAATAAGATAACTTTGAACTTTCTTGTTTCCATGTGGCAACTTTAGATTCTTTTGTGACCTTGGTTCAAAAAGTCTTCTCATATAGTTGCTAGCCTTTAGGATGAGAAGATAGGTCATTTTTATTTTTTGGCTTACCTATGTGTGGACAAACCCCCTAGAGATGCCTAATTTATTGACAAAGATGACATCTAAAAGTAGTGTTTGTATAATCCAAAATTTGAAACTAATGGGAATTATTATGTTTCAATTGGATTTGATCAGGAAGACCTTTGTTAAGATCAACTTCTACATAAATATGGACATAGGTAAACAACCCTTGCATAGACCATTCAAGATCTATCTTGATGAATCTTCCAAGTGAATTACCAATAGCTTCACATACTATGAGGTGCCAAAAGGGAAGAAGGATATTTGGGGGCCAAACCTAAACCTATATTTTGGACACCACCATTATTGAGGGATCAAAGTAAAAAAACCATGGGGTAACAAAGATCCCAACTCTTACCAAAAACCAAGGTACCTCTTTAAAATCTCTATGATAATCCTCAAGCTCCATAAAATAAACTATGAAAAAACTTTTAAAGCGTAAATGGATCACACTGATTTTGGTCCAGGTAACATTAATTCATTGATACAACTCTTTTGACCAAGGCTAGAACCCATTAAATCTATAAATAATTACATAATATTCAAATGAAGAAATTAACCCATTTACTTCAAAATGAGATATTTGTAGTGCAAGAATCTCATCAAATTTCTCTACAATATATGCACTGGGCAAAAAAAAAAGGTAAAACCAATGAAGCCTTGGAGCATGCAACATCTTTGTATGAAATACCAAAAATACAACTATAAAAAACTCAAAAGACATACCATAGAATAGAGGAAGGAAAGAGATCATGGACAACCACCACCCTATTGCAGTCGCAACTGCCGTTGTAGGCTTCTTCCCCCTTCATTGCCGTTTAGGTTTTATTCACGCAGCTCCTTCCATTTTTCCTTGATTCATTTTTTAATTATTGGTCTGGTACAAATATTTGGATTAACCAAAAATACATATAACTATCCCTCTAATATTCAGTCATGAGTTGCAGGAGGCTGACCAACAGATGACCACTCACCAAATACATTGAGTTCCCACAATGAACAAACATCCATTAATAACTAAACTATTTATAATGACCACACACTCAAATGGTGGGCCCTAACCCTCCAACAAGTTGGGAGGGCACTCTGTCGGTCCCTTTGCGGCTTTATTCGGTTAATTTCATGGGAATATGAGAAACAAATTTGGAAGTTCATTGTTTTTTCTATAAATTCTAAACATGTCAAAGTGTGGGCATTATAGATATATTATTTTATTGTTATCAATAAGTATATGGTTTAACAATTGAAAAAAAAATGCAATGCTCAAAATTTATTATTCACCATCTTGATATTATAATTCTATGATAAAGTAGATAGAATGAACATCTCTGATGGAGTTTTCTCTTGTATTTGACCGATCTTTTAAAAGAGTTAAGAATTTCTAAATTTAAATTTAATTATTCATTCAAGTTCAACTTCAAATTCAATTCAATTCAAAGTTAAAATTGAAACCAGGGATATAAAATGGGGTCATAAAAAAACTATTCCCTAACAATAAATAAATTGCTCAGTTGCGACCGAGGTTCTTCCTGATCGTATCCACCTCCGTAATCTTTATCTAGAATGACTTGGCCAAAACATGGCTGAGAATGGGCAGATTAGAGATGAAAGTAGCTAATGGAATTACAGAGTTACCAGGAGCTTGACTGTTAAGAGATGCTATCACAGAGGCGGTCGTGTCTCCCATGTTCTGAATAAAGTGAATGATGCCCTTGGGAAAGACGAATACATCCCATGTTTTGATCTGTGCAGAGAAAAGCTCGTTGGTAGTGTCCATGAAGCCAACAGTGAGAGTGTCTTTCAAGATGAAGATAATTTCAGAGGCCCTTGGGTGAGTATGAGGAGGAAGCAGTGCTTGTTAGTTTTATGATCAAATTTGAAACAATCAGAAAATGCAACACAATGAACAATGAACACAATAATATACCTTGGGAAAACCCTCCAACTTGAAGGGAAAAACCCAACAATAATATATCTCTTATATATTGAATAATAAGAATAGCAATTTGCTTTATAATGAATTATCATTCTTATTCTTTTTGAACAATGAGAAATCACTCTATATATATGCAAGTGAGAGGAAAGAGATGCATCTCTTCAATTCCATGTCGACCTCCACCAAAAAAATTATGTCTTAAATAATACAATAATTTGCGCTGGAAGTGGGAGCCCGACGCTGCTCCTTCAACATCAACACTCCCTCTCAACTAGGGAGGATACTTCTAGCTGCATAAGACATATCACCTCATCGTGATGTCAACCACAATGGCTACAACAATGCATAGTATGTACAAGTGTTCATCACTTTACATGATATCCACCATGGTTCTTCTAGAGGGTGGAATCAAGGGATTTCACCTTGAACTTCTCTCACAGAGAAGAAATTTTTATCAAGGTATTTCACCTCGAACTTCTCTCATAGAGAAGAACTCATTATCAAGGGATTTCACCTCAAACTTCTCTCACAGAGAAGAACTCGTTATCAAGGGATTTCACCTCGAACTTCTCTCACAAAGAAGAACTAATTATCAAGGGATTTCACCTCAAACTTCTCTCACAGAGAAGAACTCATTATCAAGGGATTTCACCTCAAACTTCTCTCACAAAGAAGAACTCGTTATCAAGGGATTTCACCTCGAACTTCTCTCATAGAGAAGAACTCATTATCAAGGGATTTCACCTCAAAATTCTCTCATAAAGAACTCATTATCATAGATTTGGTGGCTTCTACAATAGATCTGTTCTTCCTTTCTGCAACACCATTTTATTGAGGATTGTAAGGGATACATAACTCCCTCTTAATCCCTACTTCAATGCAAAAGTTATGAAATTCTTTAGAGGTGTACTCCCCTCCGTTGTCAGATCTCAGAACTTTGATTCTCTTCCTAGATAAGTTCTCTACTTGAGCTTTAAACTCTTTGAACCTCTCAAGTACTTCTTTAGATTCCATGGCACAACCTTTGCAGGTACCTTCATGCCCCTGGTTGAATTTTGGAAGACCCATGACCATCTTCTCCATGATAGGTACAGCTCGAAAGTGTAGGTGAGCCAACCTTCGATGCCAAAGATCACACACACTTGAAGAATCATGTACAAATGCCTGAAGTGGCACTTTTTTTTTATTTAGTCCCAACAGATAAAGGAATAACATAAATGGCAATCGTGAATTAGTTAAACTCAGCCTACTTGTTTGGCACGTGCACGTAAGGCCAAGCTGATTTGGATTTTTCCTGCATATCTTGAATGAATATAGTGATGTTTGTAAAAGACTAACCTCCCACCATCATTACCTTGGTTACCGCCTCCTTCAGCTCAACTACCCTGTTCCGCAGCTCCTCACTCTGCATCATTCTCTTCACTACACTCTCCACCTCTTCCCTTCTCACGAACTTGCTATCATCCACATCCATGTCCTTAAAATCCAAACCAACCTTCCATATCTCTTTAGAGAATCTGTAATTAAGGAACTGATAGTCGTAATAGGGCCAACCTAATAGGGTCACTCCCATGCTAATAATCTCCAATGTAGAATTTCATCTGCTATGTGTAAGGAATGCCCCCACCGAAGGATGTGCAAGCACCTTCAGTTGTGGTGTCCACCTCATAATCAATGCTCGATCTCTGGTTTGGTCTTCAAAAACCTCAAGCAAAATAGCAGTTTCTCCTTCAGCTATGTCTGAGCGGAGAACCCACAAGAATGTGTGACCGCTCCCTTCCAACCCAAATGCCAGCTCTTCTAACTGATCTTGGGATTTCATCACCAAGCTACCAAATGAAACATATAACACAGAGCCCAGTCGTTGCTTGTCTAGCCATTCCAGGTAGCTTTTGTCTTCATCCCACATACTGATATGGTTTGAGACGTCCTTCCCTTGTAAAATGTTTGGAAGAAATACAAGACCTATTGCCACAAATAGGCATCCATTAATGGAAAGTGCCATTACATCCTCTTTTCATTCTAATTCCTCAAAAGTGTTGACGAGAATGTAGTCCCCTTTATTCGACATATTTGTGATTCATGTAATGCCGATTTGTAGACAAGGTCAGATTCATGCCATTCATGGTAGAAGGATATCAGATCAATTGGCCATATATTTGGTATATACAATATAGTATTGCTGCAATGACAAATCTGATAATGATCTTCTTCAAACCTGCTCTGATACCATGTTAGTTTTATGATCAGATTTGAAACAATCATAAAATGCAACACAATGAACAATGAACACAACAATATACCCTAGGAAAACTCTCCAACTTGAAGGGGAAAACCCAGCAACAATATATCTCTTATATATTGAATAATAAGAACAACAATCTACTTTACAATGAATTATCATTCTTATTCTTTTTGAACAATGAGAAATCACTCTATATATATACAAGTGAGAGAAAAGAGACGCATCTCTTCAATTTCCCTGTCGGCCTCCACTAAACAAATTATGTCTTAAATAATACAATAAGTTGGGCTAGAAGTGAGAGCCTGACACTGCTCCTTCAACATCAACAATGCTCCCACTGCCAGATCTACATGAGCCATTATTATTCCCAATGTGTTTATTTGAACATAAAGAGATGTTGGTTCATTAAATTAATTGGATGCCAAATTTGTAGTTTCTTATGCCTCTTCCGTCATACGTAGAGTTCCAGATAGTTTGTAGTAGTGGCATTTTAGAAGGTTGAAGTATTATTTGAAGGTGTGTGATTTTAAGTGAGTCCATAATTGTCTTTAGTTTTATTTTAATGTCCTTTTTATTGTGATTTTCCCTATTGTTTTCATTTTTTTAAAATGTGTTTTCACATTGCGTCAATTTTTATTAATATATTCATGGTGTAGTTTTAAGGTTTTAATTTACATAGTAATAAATGTTATTGTTTTTGTATCAAGTTATTTCATTTTCTAAATTTAATGGTCATGTTAGAATATACTTATATTATTAATATGCTACAAATATAATGTTGGAAGACGTTTATAATTTTAATATGCAACATTCATTTTCAAAGATGTTAACAACATTTATTCGTTGATATGGCATGTTAATGTTGCTATACATGCCATCTTCAACATGTTCACTATGGCTTGTTCAAATCACTATCCCCAAAATGTCATGAAACCCAAATCCTTGATATTGTTATTGTAACTGTTTTGCATGTCTTTACATTTGAGTCACTTTTACTCGTATGTCTATGGCGACCCTCAAGGTGTTCATTCAAATACTAATAAATGTTATCATTTTTTATCATCAATATGCAACAAAGGGCTATATTCGAATATGCTTGGTAAGCTTTGTTTTCATTAATGTGACCAGTTAATGCCATCAAAGATAAACTCTACAACATATTCAATGTGCCTTGTTCAAGTCACTCTCTCGTCATAGTCATGGAACCCAAATGCCTCTTCTGCAAAATGCATTATTTCATAGATATTGTAGCATAACCAAGTTGGACGAATAAAACGTTACCCAAAACTAAACCCACAATGTTGGCATAATTTCATTCACATCTGGCTCAACATTCCATGGTATTTGGATGGAATCCCTCCAAGTTTGCAATCACATAACAACAAATAATATTATTTTTTAATCAAACCAAATGATTTTTCTAAATTCATGTTGTTATGTTATTTATATATGTGATGCATTTGTATTTTCCTACATTAAAGTGTCGTGTTAATCACGTTCAACATGCCATGTTAAAATGTCACTCATTTACAGTGAATATGAGATGGACGATGATGGAACCCAATGACCTTTAATGAAGAATGTATGTGAACACGATGTTGCATGAAGGTGGATTTAAAATCTTTAAAGAGCTTTCAATCAAATGCATGATGTATAGTTTCATGCAAAGATTTTGCAACCCATACACTTACATTACATTCAATTCTCATATGCATAATAGGGCACATGTATCAATTGCAACAATGTGGTAGCTATCTGACGGATACTACAATCAAATTAAAAAATGTCGATAAGGGGTTGATAGCTATTATAAAATCCAAATTTGTATTCACCAATAAAAAGTCCATAAATAATAATAATAATAATATATTATATTTATATATATATAAATACAAAAATTAATTAATTAATTATTTATATATATAAATAATTATTATTATATATTAATGATGTAATACATTAATATTATTTATATACTATTAATTATATATTTATTAGGTAATTGTAGATATATAAATATAGTAGAATTATATACCATATTTGTAATTCTCTAATTTTATATTTTACTTGTTTCTGTAAAATAATTCGAAATGTCCAGTACCCAAATCAAAAGTAGTAAAAAGTATGGACCCACGTTTTAAAATCAAATTCGCATTAAAAAAGGGAAAAAAATAATATAACGCCAAGACAACAAAGCACCCACAAATTGAGCCACGAGGAACAAAGTAGAAACCAAAATTATGGCCATGTACAAAACCCCTAATTTTATATTCTATTTAATATATACAATAACTTAATTTATATATATATATATATATATATATATATATATATATTAAAGAATAAAAAGTTAACTTCACCAATTAATTTCAACATTCAGAGAATAAAAAGTTAGTAGTACTCTTAATATTTATAAGGGTTATTTTTTAAGATTAATTAAATATTTTTAATAAATTTTAAAATTTATTAGTAAATAAATTATTAAAATATTTATTTATAAGTGAGTAATTTTTAAAATAATATGATTTTTTATAATATATTTTGATAATATTTAATAATTAATCTAATAATTTTTTTATTAAAATTTTAAAAATGTAATACTCGAAATTTTATTATGCATTATTTTGGAAGTTTTCATTTTAAGATAAAGTAGATAGAATTACCATCTTTTATGGAGTTTTATCTTATATTCGATGAATCTTTTTTGAGATTTTAGAAATTGTAAGTTCATATTTAAATTATTCGTACTAATTCAAGTTCAAATTTAATTTAGACTTTAAGTTACAAGATACAATTGAAACTAGGGGTATAAAATGAGGGTCAATGGAAAAAACTCTTCAAGAACAATAATTAAATTGCTCAGCTGTCACTGAGGTTCTCTCTGATCGTATCGACCTTCGTAATATTTATCTGGAATGATTTGGCAAAAACATGGATGGGAATGGGTGGATTAGAGGCGAAAGCAGCGAAATGAATTATAGAATTATTGGGAGCTTGACTGTTAAGATCTACGATCATAGAGGCAGGAGTGTCTCCCATGTTGTGAATAAAGTGAATGATGTCATTGGGAAACATAAATGCGTCCCCTATTTTGATCTTTGTAGAGAAAATCTTGTTGGTAGCGTTGATGAAGCCAATGATGAGAGTGCCTTCTAGGATGAAGATTATTTCACAGGCCCTTGGGTGAGTATGAGGAGGAAGCATTGCTCCCACCATCATATCTCCATGTTCCAATGAATAATGTATCACCTCGAGTTCATCTATCATGTGGATATCTTCACCTTGGGCTGCTAACAACTCTCATACACCCTGTTCTGAAAATCAGAATTATGATCTACATATAGAAGCCTCATCTCTATGTTGTCTTCCACAACAACGTACTCTTTTGTGCACCTATACATGCCCATGCGACCTCTCAAAGTATTCATTAGTTGTTTACATGAAATCTACCCATCCTTATTGACTCTCTTGGAAATATTCTTCTCACCCAACACTCTCAAACATTTCAACATAAAACTTACTCAATTATCTTGACTGTAGTTCTAGGTGCTTACATCAATCCAACTTCTTGAAAACCATTTGTTCTCACTCACAAACCTTTTTCTTACCTTTCCTTTGTCTCCTCACTAAGAGATATTTTCAATACATGGATGTACCTCTAGATAACCATTTGCATGCAACCTTCACCCTCATGGGGTCAACAACATGCATATCCACAAAATATAACTCAAACTCAACTATCAAAGTCATGATTTGTTCTAAACTTTCATTTCCACAAAATAGAAAAATATCATCAAAGGATTTACCTTTTTTCTCCACCACAACCTTGGTTGGTCTCTTCCACCTGCTAGCATCTTTTCCTCCACTTGTTTGCCCTCTTTCCAAAGCATATGTCTACAATTTTAGGGATAAAAACCTCACCATAAACTCTTCCTCATCACCATCACACATAGTTGCACTGTAACCAACTTGTGTAGTCTTTCCCATCATGTCTAGTCTCTTGTTGAACACTTTCAACACCTCTGTAAACTCACCCATCTCATGTGCTCTTCTCTTGTGTGCTATCTCTTACCACTGATCAATAATATCCTCTTTCATAACTTACAACGAACTCCAAATTGAACTTCTCACAAACTCCCTCACACTTTTGGAGGATTTCACACACATGCAACTACCTATGCAAGCTTCTCAACAACTTTCAATCTCTATGTAGACTTCTCTCTCATAGCCTATAACATACATTGAGGAGTTTATAAGACTACAAAGAAACTACCTTGATCTGATATGACTTGGTGGAAGCATAATGAGAGGGGGACAATTTAAAGTCTACCTTTCTCCCAGATTGTAGGGGTTTCAACATCCATAGACACACATACAAATTTTGTCAAATAATTAATTGTCACATAATACAGACTATATTATTTCAATTCACATTGTGGAATACAAATCATACTCTCAAACACACACTCACACTCAGACATGCCTCTATAGGATTATTTCATTACATGAAAGAATTTTTGATTCTCATACAATTCCTCTTGAACTAATACAACTCTTTTTCTAATCTTGGAGAGTTTTTCTCCTTCATCGGCTTATCTCTCTCTCAAAAACTCCATTTCTTTCACTCTTGTATTCCTATTAACATACAAATATTCGTGGGGTGTCTCTTAAACTCAGGTATTAGTTTTCAAGATCAACACCTAACTAACTATCAGTAGCTATCAGAAACTATTAGGGCACATTTCAGGTTGAACAACAGTTAGGAAAACCACTATAACTTCAACATCATTAATCCATTTGATATGAAATTTGAACCAAATATCATATTCTATATTTTACATTACCCATAAAAATTTTATCATCTAAATATTAACACATGTTAACATAAGTTATCGCAAGTAAATAATAATCTTACCAATTCACGCAAACTACATAGATGATAGTACTAGGTAGAATGATAATTAATCAAACATCCACAACATAGTTATATGTGAATACAAATGATCTAAAATTAAGATATAGAAAGATGAATATATTTACAAAAAATCACCAAATTTGCTAACCTAATTCTTACTGTAGCTCTGTTGCAAGGTAATGAACCATCATGCTACATAGATGCATTTTATAGCTCAATGAAAGTCATAAAAACTATCATAATGTTTCCTCCACTTACCCAATTGAGCTTAAATTTGTAACACATATTTTATGATTTATTTTATATCACTGATAGAAATTTGAAAATCTAAATCTTAACACAGTTATTTTGAACAATCATGAACCTTATACAAACTTGACATATGCACTTCTAGTTGAGTGAAAGTTAAAAAAACTATAATAACATTGACACCACTTATCTAATTGAGATGAAATTTTTAAAATAGATTGCGAACTATAATTTATAGCCTTGTTCAAATTTTGGTGACCTAAATCTTACCATCAGTATTTGTCCACAACATAAATATATGAATCTAAATGATTTAAAATTAAAATATATCAAGATGAATACATTTATACAAACCCATAAAATTTTATAACATAATTCTTACTGCAGCTCTAACACAAGGTAATGAACCATCAGGGTACATAGATGCATTTTCTAGCTAAATTAAAGTCATAAAAACTATCATAATGTTTCTCCCATTTATCCAATTGAGCTTAAATTTGGAACACACATTTTAAGATTTATTTTATATCACTGATAGAAATTTGGAAATCTAATTCTTAACGCAATTATTTTGAAAAATCATGAACCTTATACAGACTTGACATATGCATCTTCTAGTTGAATGTCATTTACAAAAACTACCATAACATTGGAACCACTTATCTAATTGAGATGAAATTTGTAAAATAGATTGTGGACTATAATTTATATCCTTGTTCAAATTTTGGTAACTTAAATCTTACCATCGGTATTATGTAAGGTCATGAACTTTACGTCAAGTGAAACATGCATAACCTAAAATAAATAGATGAAACTTTTCCATCATAACTCCAAATGGTGTGAAATTTGGTAAAAATATTTTAGGTTTCATATGGTATGAACCCAAAAAAAATCATCATTCAATTCATTTTGTAGTATTACCATAACTAAAAAAACCTCATGTTAGTGTAACAGTTGGCACACCTTCGTGGTGACTCTAAGTGATCTAAATTTTTGTGTTGATGTTTTAAATGTCAAGTTATATGATCCCACCAAGTTTCAATATCCAATTCCTTCCACATAATAACTAAAAATAAGAAAACCTCCTATTAGTGTAACATTTGGTACATTTCCATAATATCTCAAAATGGTCTAAAATTCGGTACATGTTATAAGTGTCATATGCTATAACCTCACAAAATTTAATCATATAATTCTTAGAACAATTAAAGACCATTTTTGACAAGTTTATGTGACAAAATAGTCCTTGTAGATTGACAGAAATAGTCAAAAGATCTATGTGTTTTTCTGTAGCAAAGGACTAATTTTGCACCAACATTCTAAGAGGTAAACAAGTTGAAAATAACACCATAAAGAAAAAATAAAATAAAACATACTACATTTTTTTAATGCAACATTGCAGAAACCCTGGAATTCTCTCGCATCAGACTCTCAATGTTTATAAAATGTGAGCTCCTACTCACATAGATGGAATGAGTAGTAAAGCCACTCTTTTGACCATACATTATAGTGGCCATGGTGTTCGCTTCCAACACACCAAGTAATTCATCTGTTTTTCATTTTTTCTCTTCCTTTTTCACCTTTTTTATGGTTTCAATTCATTCCTTCTCATCTTACATTTGCTCTCGTTTTCTTCTTCTTTGCTCACTCCTTCATTTGTGGGGTTAGACCCACCATAGTCCATCCTCATCTGATAAAGGCTTATCTTTTCTAATTTACATATTATTTTCATCTAAAACCCATATTCAACCAACCACCACCACCCAAAATCTCTTTTTTCATCTTACACTCCCTCATGGGCTTAAACCCACAACAGATCGACCACCTCCTCCTAAATCCTTCTTAATTTTGGCTACTCAATATTCAACCTGATGTTAGCTCAATGTTATCTTTTTTAGATCTTATCTCATGGTTGCCATCTTATCTTTCATTCTCAATATCATTACTACAAACTCAACATACATTTGGGCATCCAAATGATAACCAACAATCTCTAGTACCACCTCAAAGATAGTATTTATCTTCTCATCTCTTGTTGTCTGCATTGCTATGTTAAGTGATTTCTCAACCTCTGATACAACATCAACATCTTGTAAACTCAAGTAGCTCACTATCATCACCTTGGAAGGACTTATTGAATGCCTCCTCTCTCCATTTATACACTTGCACAATGGCTAGATTAAACATTAGTTTATAAACATGAGACTTAATAGTCCCCATCAGTGTTTCCTCCATCTTCACACTATTCTTTTGATTCTCATCAAGCCCAAGCTTCTCAAAGCCTCTATCACTCTGTCATTTCTTATTTAGGATATACTTTTCACTTCTCATCTTATTTATATCATCTCTGGGATGATTCATTTCACCTTCTTTCATCTCCTTTGTGTCATGTGTAAAGAATATTTCACTCTCCTTATCCATATGAGGACAATGCACAACTTGAATCATAAGAGTCTCTCCTCTAACATTTATATGGGTTATTTCCACATATGCAACACTAATTTCATCTTTCGATCCTCTTGGTATAACCATGTCCACCATCTTAGTCTTCATATCCTTTTATGTACCTACACATTGAACAAACATATTAAGGGATCAAGAGTTTTGTATTTACTTATTCCATATCTTCTTCACACTACAAGGACATGTTGTCCAAGTCTTCTCTACTGCTCATAGTCTTCTCAAAAATTTATCCCTTGTTATGGACTCCCATATACCCATTTTAACAACCTCAAGGGTTTTTATCTCTGCATTCTTATTTCTATTTTATTATACTTTGAATGGATGGTCTAAAACCATACTATGTTCAGGTGGATTAGCTTTCACTTATTCTACCTTCATTGTTTCCTTCATGGAAACTTATGACTCTTCTTGATTGCATTATTCATTCACCTCTATCACATGTGTTATTCCTTGGTTTTCCTCAACCTTCCTACTCTCCAAAATAAAATTATCAAACTCATTATTATCATGAACCAAGTACAATTCAACATTTGTCTACTCATGAGACTTCACAATCACTTACCCATCATCACATAATGAGTCTCCATCTTCTGGTTAACAACGTATCACCTTTATCTCATCCATCATGCATATACCTTCACCTATAGGATGTTCATATCTCTCATAAACCCTATGTTAAAAAATAGAATTAGGATCTACATATAGAATCCTCACCTTTGTGTTGTCTTCCACAACAACATACTCTTTTGTGCACCTATACACGTCCATGCAACTTTTAAAAATAATCTTTGGCTATTCACATGAAAGCTTCCCATCCTTATTGCCTCTCTTGGCAATATGATTCTCACCAAAAATATCAATAACTTCAAAAAAAGCCTACTCAATCATCCCAACTATAATTTTTCGGTGCACAAATTGACCCAACATCTTGGAAACCATATGTTCCTACTCACAAACCTCCTGCTTACCTTTCCTTTATCTCTTCACTTGGATATATTTCCAATACATGGTTGTAACTCCACACAATGACTTACATGAAACCTTCACCCCCATGGGCTTAACAAAATTCATATCCACAAAATATAGCTCAAACTCAACTATTTAAGTCATGATTTTTTCTAAAATTTTATTTCCAAAAGATAGAAAAATGCCATCAAAAGATTTGCCTTTTTTCTCCACGACAGCCTTGGCTGGTCTCTTCCTTTTGCTAGCATCTTTTCATCCACTTGTTTGGCCTATTTACAAATAATATATGTTCTTATATTGATAACAAACCCACCATCTAGTCTTCTACATCACCATTACATGCAACTTCATTGTTATCACCTTATGTAGTCTTTCCCATCATGCATTTCAGTATCTCTATCAATTCACCCATATCATGTTCTCTTATCTTGTGTGTCATCTCTTACCACAAATCAATAGGATCCTATCTCATAACCTACAATTGGATCTAAATTGATCTTCTCATAAACTCCATCATATTTTTATAGGACTTCACACACCTGCAACTACTTATGCAAACTTCTCAATAACTTGTAATCTCTATGTAGACTTATCTGTCACATCCTACACCACACATTGAGGAGTTTAACACAACTACAAGGAAACTACCTTTCTCTAATACCACTTGGTTCATGCAAAAGGAGAGGGGGAATTTAAGGTCTATCTTTATCTCTAATGTTGTAGGGGTTTCAACATCCATGAACACACATGCACATTTTGTCAAACAATTGACTGTCACATAACAAAGACTATGTTAATGTATTTCACACAACAAAATACATATCATAATCTAAAACACACACTCACACTCACAAATTCATCTATAGACTTATTCAATTACATGAAAGAGTTCTAGACTCTCAGACATTTCCTCCTAAACTGATACAACTCTATGTTTTGCTCTTGGAGAGTTATGCTCCTTCACCAACTCGTCCTCTCTATCAAAAACTTCCTTTCTTTCCCTCTTGTATTCATATTAACCTCCAAATATTCACGGTGTGTCTTTTCAACTTCCTTGACCTCCACATAATGTCCAAAATTCAAGTAGACTTTAGTTTTCAATATCAACACTTAACTATCATTAGTTGTCATAAATTGTCAAGTGGCATTTTAGGTTGAATGATAGTTATAAAAACCTCCATAAATTCAATGTCATTCATCAAATTGATATTAAATTTAAAAAATATATCATAGACTATATTTTTCATCACCCCTCCAATTTTAATCATTAACACACATTACCATAGGTTATTGTAGGTAAAGAACAACCTTGTCAATTAATGCAGACTACACAGATGATAATTCCAAGTAGATTGATATTTATTAAAACATATAATACTTAACATTGTTAATCCAAATGATATTAAATTTGAAATATATCAATATGAATACATTAAAACCTATTAAATTTGGTAACCTAATTCTTATCTCAACTCTATTTCAAGGTAATGAACCATCAAGTGATACATATGCATCTTCTAATTCAGTGAAAGTCAATAAAACTATCATAATGTTTCCCCCATTGATCAAATTGAGATGAAATTTGGAACACACATTTTAAAATATATTTTATATCACTGATAGAAATCTGGAATTCTAATTCTTAACAAATTTATTCTGAACAATCATGAACCTTATACATATTGGACAAATGCATCTTCTTGTTGAATGACGGTTATAAAAACTATCATAACATTGGCACCACTAATCTAATTGAACTAAAATTTGTAACATAGATTTTAGATTAAAATTTGTATCACTATTCCAAATTGGTGACCTGACTCTTAAATTAGGTATTCTATAAGGTCATAAACCTTATGTAAAGTGATGTAGGCATAGCCTAAAAGAAACAACCATAAATTTTCTATGGTAACTACAGATGGTATGAAATTTGGTAAAAATATTATAGGTGTCATATGATATGAACTGAAAATATTTCATCATCCAATTCATTCTACAACATTACCACAAGTAAGTAAACCTCCTATCAATGTAACAATTGGTACACCTCCACGGTGACTCCAAATGATCTAAAATTTTATTTAGACGTTTTAAGTGTCAAGTTATATGAACCCACCTAGTTTAAGAATCAAGTTACTTCCACATTATTACCTAAATCAAGGAAACCTCCTACTAGTGTAGCATTTGGCACATTTATGTGGTTGCTTCAGATGGTCTAAAAATTGGTACAAATGTTGTGTCATATGCTATGACCTCATAAAATTTAATCATCTAATTTTTAATGATGTTGAAGATCCATTTTTTACAGGTGTTTGTGACTGAACAGTCCCTGTAGACTGATAGAAATATTCAAAAGATGACTAGTCTTTTTCATGGTAAAAGAATAATTTTGTATGAACATTATAAGAGGTAAACAATCTCAAATAAATAATGCCACAACCCCAAAATCAAAGAAAACACTGTAATTTATTTTAATTGATGCAAGATTGCACAAACCCTACGATGTTTCTTCACTAGGATGTTTTATGAGTAGTGAAATAATAATGTTTTTGAGAATAATTCCATTATTTTTTGTATCCTAGCTCTAGTGACATAATTGGCACCAATATTTTTAATTTTCATTTCTTCTTAAGATATTACTATTTAACTAGATTTTTTTTAAAAATATATCTAACTAGAGTTTACCATGCAAAGGATACCAACCTCTACTAAGTATGCACAAACCATGACTAAGGTATGCTTGGTAATTAATACACCATATGCTTTTTCATCCAATAAATATTTAAATGAGTCCCTTGGTAGTGTTTAAAAACATTTAAAGGGAATTGGATCTAAGTTGTAATTAAGGATGGGTTATGATGGAAAATGGCTTTGCAAGAATGGGAAAAGAATGAAAAATACCATAAAGGTTGAATAAAGGGATAAATATGTATGGAATAAGTTGTATAATTATCGAAAATGTTTGAATCATGAAAATATTGCAAGGATAAAGAGGCCAATTCACTAGCTCAAAAAAATAGAACTGTAAGGTAAAGCCATCATTTTTTTAGTCAAATATAATGAGGCATTAGAGTGTCTAAATAATCAATAGGTTTATAATGATGAGGAAGGTAACATTTCACTACTTCAAAGTTCCAAAGAAAATTCTCTAGTAGAAAGGAAGAAACTCCATTAATAAGGAGATAGCACAACATTACATCATGATTACATGAACGAATGTATGTTGACTCCAAGTAGAGGACAACCTTTTAATAAAGGCATAAACATCAAACAAGAGTGTAAATCATCCCTAAATATAGAACATATAAAAATAGGAGGTTGAGCATAACCAATTCATCAAACTTGCACAAGTAAAATGTATAAAGGCATCCCAAGAAGGTATTCAAGATATGAGTATTCCATTGTTTGCTTCAATTGTATAAAGAAAGACCATATAGAACAAGAATTTTGGATAACCTATCCATGTTCATTTTTTTATAATGAATAAACACTGTTTGGCCATGTGTTGGAATAAAAAATCTATCACCAAAAATCCAATGCATTTCAAAAGGAATAAAAATTGTTTACACCACTCTCCAAGCCAAAGAAGAGATCAAGGTGTTTGAAGAAATATAGATGAAAGTTGTAAAGACAAGTCTCTAAATTAGTATGATAAGAATTATAAGAAAAAGGAAATGTTTTCCAAGGACATGGGAAAGAGTTATTTCACTCATTGCAACATGTGTGGGCCTTGACACACAAAATATTATAAATTTCATTCACAACTCCAACCAAAGAATTATAAGGGGCATTCCCAGAAGGAAGAGGTGTTTAACATTAGGAAGGAATAAGTTTTTACATCACACATAAGTTAAGATATATCAAATTAAAAATAAGATATACAAATGAAGAAGCCATCAAGGAGCAACAACCCATAAAGGAGTCCCCATCACCATTGAAAGCAGGTAAAGGTAAGAAGTCATTCTTGATGTCATAGATAGAATACTAGCAAAGCTAAGATGTTGATTGACATGTATATTTAAGATAAAATTCAAATATCTTTGGGTGTTACATTTTTTTAAATAAGAAATAATGGAATTGACCCCATTTGCATGAAAAGGTAATGAGTAATTTTGCTCTTCAAGGGTAAATATGGAACAATTATCCAATTTATCTGAGAAGCATAAGTTAAGAAATCCTTTTCATCAAAGAGGTTATATCATTTTAAAATTTACCATGTTGTCATATGATGATAGGAGAATAAATAGCCAAGCTAAGTGTAATAAAAAGGGTGAGAACAAAGTTGAGGAAGCGAAACAAAAGAGCTATTACTAGCAATGCCTCAATGATATTAATAAGTTTAATGAATAAAAAATGTGAATAATAATTGACAAATGATATCAAACCATTGTAGCAAGGGTATCCACATTAGAATAGTGAAATGTCATCAAAAAATCTAACAAGGATGACAAGACTATCCATAAGTAGCCAAACATAGTACCCGATTCCAATTAAGGATCACAAAGATAATCATCAAATGGTGTGGCCTAATCATTAGAGGCACTTCACACTAATATATAGATCTATCTCACACATTATACTATTTTATCATACTTAGTTTTAATTGGAACATATATTGAAGGATTGTAAGTTAGTTTTAGGAATTACACAAAGGAAATATTAAGTATGATCATATTAAATATGGCCATAGAACCACAGGTTTAGTTTTGGAATAATAATGTGAGCTAAATTTTATGCAGAAATAAGGTAACCACAAATGTGAATATATATATATATATATATATATATATATATATATATATATATATATATATATATATATATATATATATATATATATATATATATATATATATATATATATATTCACATTTGTGGTGACCTTATTTCTATGTTCTTAGTGTGTGTGTGTGTGTGTGTGTGTGTGTGTGTAGCACGCACGCGCACACACACACACACACTAGTGTGTGTGTGTGTGTGTGTGTGTGTGTAGCACACACGCGCACACACACACACACACACACTAAGAACATAGAAATAAGGTCACCACAAATGTGAATGTAGACACACACACACACACAAAAAAAAATAAAATAAAATAAGAGCATAATAAAATGTTAGTTGAATGTCATATAGGCATTACATACAATGCCAAAAACTGTGTACATTTCTATATAGGTATACAAAATAGTACATCACCTTAGACATCCTACTCAACAAAATCCTCCCTCTCTTTGCCTTCCCTGAAGAAGACTCTCCCTGAGATGCTTTTTTTGTAGATGAAGATCCCTTAGATGCCTTGAATTCCTCCAAGGTCTAACTATGACTCATTCTATGCCCATGGCTCACCTATAGTTAAACATGTTCATATATAAATATTATTAGAAACTTTACATACTAGACATGTAACCAAGTTCAGTAGTTAATTTTAAAGTTATAATAAAATTTTATAAGCATGCACTTACTACAATCTCATGGTCATGCTCAATTTTATTTTGATGCTTGACAGGGTCAGTGACAGGTTGAGGTGCACACATAGGAGTGTGAAAGAGGGAAAAACATGATAAATTGCCCTCCTAATCATTTAAATAGGACTATCAAATGTCATCGGACAACCTTGTGTACATACTATATTTATGTAAGCTATATTTTCCCAAGTATAGAGTAAAATTATTAAAATAAAATTATATTTACATTATAAAAATTCAATATTAAAAGTTAACATACCTCAGTGAGTGACTGTGCAGGTGATATTACAACATCAATGTCTGTGTCTATTTGAGCCTATAAAGATGGAGGAATCTCTATTTAAGTCATCAACTAAACAAATAATATATGATTTTTAGTTGATCATAAATCTATATAAATAAATACATCTATATGAAGTATAATATTAATAACAAATTAACTCTATATATGTAAACAATGACTGAGTAACATCAACAAATGTAGTAATGAATGACCCACAAACTAGTTTTGAAGATGATGGTATCATTTATTCTTGCAACATAAAAGAATTGCATATATATTATTTAATCGATATGTAAATTAATTGTTACCTTTTAAATACAAATATAACTAAAATTTAACATATCACATATAAGATACCAACATATGTTTACTCGACATCTACACGCCAAATATATGTGCCAAAAATTAATTGTTCAAAACTATAACATCTAGATCCTCGAAAGCACCACCATCATCATATGAATGTCTAATTCATTTATGACCATAGGATTTGTAAGGGTGTTGTCATATAAGAACACTAGATGGAGTATCCCCATGTCCACCATCTCTAGCATCAGTCTCGAAAAGCTTATTCATATGTTAAATGTGTGTGTCAGTAAGCACACCAAGTATATGCGAAGTGTCAATTACAACACCCTCATTCATTGAAGAGGGGATATTAGAATGAAGTGGGTTCTAGGTAGGGACTCTTGTGGTCTAATTAGGCACATAATGTTCACTTGGTCTATCCTACATAGAGCCTTTCCCTTATCCTTGAAACTCTAAGTAGTCAAAATACATAGGAATCTCACTAAAGACAAACTCACAATAGAGTTTCCTCAGAAAATATAATTGAACCTTGTGGTTGTTACAAGGTGGGTAATCAAACACCATCCATAATCAGTCCTAAAATCTGCTTCTTATCAATTTATGCTAGTATTAATGGATTAAGAACCATTTTATTAATAATGGAAAAGGTGTGTTGGTTGATGGATTAATGAATAAGGCATAAATTTGGTTTTTTGTTATTTGTTTATTGTTCACCTCACATGCTGATAATTTTTAGCATAGTAAGCCATACATCTATCTCTATATGATGCCTATCTATTAATTTGAGTCGTTATTGAGTCAATTTAGCCTAGTGTTGATTCTAGGGTATTAGCCATATATGTACAGTGGGTGTAGATATAATTGGTGTCCCCCATTATCTCAATTGTCTCTTCAATTTGTATTCTATTCTTGGTTGTGTGTGCATCCAAATCCCCCTGAATAATTGGGGGATCTTGTAGAATTATAGGAGGGTTAGGGGGGCTAGGAGGGTTAGGAGACTATTGTCTTTCACTTGAATGGATTGTTCATATAAAAAATAAGTTTTAACAATAAAATAATGAAAATAAAAAATAATTGTTAATATTTAGTATTAATAGGTTTAAATTTTGCTTACTTACCTCCCCTCCATAACGACATTATCGATTTGTCAATGTAATAGGCAGTGATAGTGTGTTTTATCCCCCTGGTAGCAAAGCACGATCATGGTAGGGTAGAGACAAGATGCCAAGACAAAGCAAAAAGAAATTGGTTGGGAGCTTGGTTGCATTTTTTTATTTTCATGTCTATTGTTTATGCTATAATCAATGTGTTATGGCTTTGTAATTACCAAGCCTAAATTTAAATAATATGTACGCATTATTTACATTACGCATACATATTACGTAATAATGTATATGCATTACCCAAAAATGTCCACTGAATTATCATTCAACTCCATGAACTTACCCATAAGGTGTTTGAGCTTGAAACATTTATTTACCTTAAGGTATACCCATATCAAATTCTATTGATGGAGGTAGATTAATCGGATTGCACTCAATTAACTTTTGAAACAATTTATAAGGCAATTGTGGTAACCTAGAGAATTGTCTCCCTGATTGATTTAATAATTTTTTTTTTGTTGAAATGTTGATAAATAACATTAATTATGATATTTACATCAGCTTTAGTATCTATGGGCTTGGATTTGTAAACTAGTTTGCTTTGAAACTTCATTAGAGTTGAAGTAGATGCATGGGCATATTTGAGCTTGTTTAAAATAAAGAATTTTGACTTCTATTTCTCTTATTGTATAGCAATGTTTCTCAATTGATTTGTATTTCTTGAAAATAATTAACTCATGCAAAGGTACAAGTAAACTTTATCTAAATATATCTTTTAATTTATTATCCTCCAAGACGTTAATTATTTAGAAAAGAATGGTCTTGTAATGAAGTACATAATCACTAATAGACTCATTCATTCCTTGCTTAAGTTTAACAATTTGTGCATAATAAAACTTTTCATCATTTTTTATAGAAAAATGCTAAAGAAACTAATTTGATAATGGATTGAGTAATTTGATTGATTGAATAGGTAGATCATACAAGCAACACAAGGTGTAATATTGTAGGTTTCTTAGAAATAACTTAGTTAACAACTTGTCATTAAAAGCATAATCCAAATATGTTACATGAAAATATTGAAGATGTTGTTTTGAGTCTCCTTTACCCTAAGATAATGGAGGTTTAGGAGATACAAATATTGCAGGTAAAAGATATGATAGAATGTTAGGTTCTAATAGATTATGAAGTAAAGCTTGTGAATTCAATGATTGGCTAGCTTTTGATATAACTTGAACTAACCACAACACCTTAACATGTAAAATTGAAATAATTTACATAAGGGATTATGTAGTAGGCAAGGTAGGTGATGTAGAGATGCATAGTTATTAAAACTCTTGTACGAGTCATTTGGTTAGGCATGGACATTGATATTTTTTGTAAACCTTGTGTTTCTCTCAAAATTCAATGTATGAATGTAATAGCAGTATCAATAGTACTAATAGCAACCCATGTGGTGAGGTTTACAATAGGTTGATCAATCTTACCAATGGAATCATTTTGTTCTTCAAATGACCTAGCAGGATCACGTCTATTTTGTTCTTGTCAAGCTACAAATAGTAAAGAGTCAATTTCATCTAGGTGAGTATCAATGCATTCACTAAATTATTTTGCATCTAGATGCTCATTTTTTATTTATTTTTTAGCAAAATCATATTCATAGGCCTTGTCATTTTCTATGGTCATAATAAACCCATCAAAATGGTGTAAAGTATGCCTTAAAAATAGGAGTAGGTTGTTTTAAAATATGAGAATAATTTAGAAAAACTTTAGTTGTGGGTAAATATTTTTTGATTGAAAACCAGAGGTAATTATTTGTTTGGAAAATCATAAATTTTGATACCATAAATTATTTGTAAGAAATTTGTCCAAAAGGACAATCAAATAATGAAAAATAGTACTAAAAAATACCCTATTCAAGAGCAGACTACTATTATTCTATTATTTTTGTTCTTCTATGTCAATCTAAAAACAAATTTAATAGCAAATAATAGTGAAAGACAGTTTCCTTGTATATGGTCTCCAACAAATGTACAAAATAATTATTGGATTCACATCTGAAAAACTATTTATAGATCAACAATGTTAACTATTGGGTATTCATTTAATGATGCTCTTTGGCAATGAGCTAAACCTAATCCACATAAATGGAAGTTTGGTCACAAATTTAAAGAGTAACCTAGTAAACTCATTGCAAGCAAATAAGATCCATCAACTTAAAATTACTAATGCATATTTTTAATTGATAAAAATCTGACTAATTAACCACAAACTACTTGAAACTATTATAGCATATATCAAGAAACTAAGCTACCAGTTAGACAAAATGCATAAAATCTATAACACAGACATGAAAGAGAAAGTTATGCAACATAAATTTTTCAAAACAACTAAAAAGGTCTCTAACTATATTGAATATCAAAATTTCTCCTCCTTTTTGAAATGTGGAGGTTATATGTATATATAGGCTTGGGATGGGGACGCCTCATCACTCAAGTCATTCTCAAAGTTATATTATTTTAAAACATTCCATGAAGTAACATTGAATGTGATCCATGAGGATGTAGCTTGTAGGGTTTTTCATTTACATTGCAAGATGCCGCCTATGACTTGTTCCTCAATGTCATTGAAGGGTCAATAAGGTATTGGAATGAAAGCCAAAATGTTTTCTTAGGACAATTCAACCAAGTTACTAGTCATAGTGTAGTGTACCAACACTTCTTTAGCACGAAAAGAGAGCCCAATGAAAAACATTGGACATTTAGATTTGAAAAAATAACAAAAGATCAAACATTTTATCCTATTATGTATTCACAAAGTACTTGTACAACTTTTTTTAATTTAAAAGCGTACCTTTATTGATAAAAAATTTAATAGTACAACGTTAGTCATAAAAAAAAAGTTAGGTGAAAAATGTCACACCCCAGAAACCAAGCCACACTAGGCAAAACAAACCAAAAAGCCAACAAGAAAAAAAACAAAAGACAATAATCAAGAATAGCCAAAACCCGTATCCACAATATGACATTTTTTGCATTTATCCACAATACGACCTTTTTGCCCTTTTTCTTTTGATCCTTAGTCCATCACTCTAGATGACTAACATCCATCAAACTAGCAATGTCTATCGAAAACTCACGATTATGCTGAGGATTAAATAGGGGTTGATCCTTGTCAATTTATAAATATTCAAATTCATGTGATCTCTTGATACCACCACATGTAGCATTATCTACGAATATCGTTTGACAAGATAACACTGAACTTTCTTTTTTCTCTATGCCAACTTTAGGATCTTTCATGACCTTCGTTGGAAAAGTGTTCTCATACAGTTGCTAGCCTTTAGGATGAGAAGATTGATCATTTTTCTTTTTTGGTTTATCTGCATGTGGACAAACTCCCTGGAGATGCCCAATTTGGTGGCAAAGACGACATCCAAAAGTTGTGTTTTCATAATCCAAGATCTAGAACCAATGGTAACTATCATGTTTCAGCTGGATTTGATTTGGAAGACCTTTGCTAAGATCAACTTCCACACAAATATGGGCATAAGTAAACAACGCTTGTGTAGACTGTGCAAGATCCATCTTATTGAATCTTTTAAGTGAATTACCAATAGCTTCACATATTGGAGGGTGCCAAAAGGGAAGAGGGAGATTTGGGAGCCAAACCCAAATCGGTATTCTGAACACCACCATTATTGAAAGATCAAAGTAAAAAAACCACGGGATAACAAACACCCTAGCGCTCCCACAAAACCAATGTCCCTCTTTAAAAACTCTACCATAATCTTTAAGCTCTATAAAATGAACAATAAAAAATACTTTAAAACATAAATAGATTGCATAATTTTTGGTCCAAGTAACATCAACCCATTGATACAACTCTTTTGACCGAAGTTAGAACCCATTAAATCTACAAATAACTATATAATCTTCAAATCAAAAAATTAACCTATTTATCTCATAATAATGTTTTTTTAATACAAATATGCCATCAGATTTTTCTACAATATATGAACTGCGCAAAACAGAAATTAAAAGCAATAAAATCTTAAAGCATGCAGCATCTTTGTATAAAATACCAGAATCACCAGTCATAAAAAGCTCAAGCGCCATACCGTAGAACAGGGAAACGAAATAGACCGTAGACCAACACCGACCTGCTGCAGACCCAGCCACCGCCATAGGCTTCCTCGCCCTTCGTTGCCGTCTAGGGTTTCTTCACGCAGCTCATCCGTCCGTTTTCCCCTTAATTCATTTTTTTAATTATTGGTCTCGCATAAATATTTTGATTAACCGAAGATACATATAATAATCCCTTTAATATTCAGTCATGAGTTGGCAAAGAGGCTGACCAACAGATCACCAATCAACAAATAAATTGAGTTCCGGAAAAAACAATATCTCTATTAAAAACTAAAACTATAAAATAACAACCCCACACTCAGACGGTGGGCCCTGACCCTCCAACAAGTTGGGAGGGCTCTCTGCCAGTGATATATTCACGACTGACTTTCATGGCAATCTTAGAAACAAATTTGAAAGTTTGCTGTTTTTGTATCAATCGTGAACATTAAAAAAATGTTTGAGTGTGGGTATATAAACATTGTAAATATATCATTTTATTGACATCAATATTAAGTATATGGTTCTACAATTAAAAAATGCAATGCACCATCTTGAAAGTATTATTTTAGGATAAAGTGGATAGAACTAACATCTCTTATGGAGTTTTATCTTATATTTGACGGATCTTTTCCGAGAGTAAGTGGTTCTAAATTCATATTTAACTTATTCATATAAATTCGAGTTCAAATTTAATTCAGACTTTAAGTTACAAGATACAATTGAAACCAGGAATATAAAATGAGGGTCAATAGACAAAACCATTCCCTAACAATAAAAAAATTGCTCAGTTGCCACCGAGGTTCTTTCTGATTGTATCCACCTCCGTAACATTAATCTGGAATGACTTGGCCAAAACATGGCTGGGAATGGGCGGATTAGAGGCGAAAGCAGCCAAAGGAATTACGGAGTTACCGGGAGCTTGACTGTTAAGAGCTCCTATCACAGAGGCAGGCGCGTCTCCCATATTGTGAATAAAGTGAATGATGCCCTTGGGAAAAACGAACACATCCCCTGTTTTGATCTGTGCAGAGAAAAGCTTGTTGGTAGTGTCCACGAAGCCAACGTTGAGCGTGCCTTGCAAGACGAAGATTATTTCAGAGGCCCTTGGGTGAGTATGAGGAGGAAGCACTGCTCCCACCGCCAGATCTACACGAGCCATTATTATTCCCAATGTGTTTATGCCAGGGAGGAACTGACTAGTTGTGGCAGAAAGACTTGCTCCGAACGGATTGCCTGATGTATTTCCTGGGCTATTGAGGATGGATGTGGTAAAGTGCTTTGCAGAAGCCTCATTGGGATTAAGACAAGGCAGCCCACTCATAGAAATGACGGAGGTGGTAGTATCAGCTACGCAGAAATCCTGCAATGCATCTGGGTCTGCAATTATTGTGGGTAGTAAGTGCACCAAAAATAGGGGAGCCAAAAAGAATGCCATTGTAATTGTAGGTTCTAATTTTTACCCAAGCAAAGAGTAAGATTGCAGCAATATTAAGATTGTAGCTTAAAACTGGATTTGAATGCTTGTATATATAAACCAACTCGCAGTCCTATTAGGAACTAATATTATAATAATTTCCAATTTTTCCTCCCGTTGAACTGGAACGTAAAGAATGCTTCGTAAATGAATAAACTAAAGTATATGAGACCAAGTTAGTGAGCCCACGGAGTCAATCTGATTGCGAAAGACTAAAGTGCAGTCAATCTGGTTACGAGCAATGGGTACGACGTGTTTGAATAGACATACTTTGAAAGCTTCTATTGTCCAGGCTGGATGTATTAATTGAGTCGAGTCGTAGATTATAAATATTTATGATCGAACGCGGGTTTCTTTATATTTTATGATTGAACGCGGTTAGTTTATATTTTATGATTAAGGGCCAAGAAAAAGCGCGTTTCAGAAACACAAAACGCACGGGAAATCTCGTTCCCACGGATGTCAATGACGTATAATGAGAGATCCATCCGAATCTGATTTCCCGTGCGCGTGATTTCACCATAATGAGAGATCCGTTTCTTCTGAAGACATTAAATTAAACTGGACGGTCCAATTAGATAATTGAAGGATGACGAGAACCACGTCTTGGGTATGGATGCCGAATTTATTTTCCGAGGGGACGGATGAGTTGATAAGTATCATTTGAATAGTGAAGTCATATCCCATTTCTTTGTATGTTGTTGTTGGCGTTTAATTATCGTTTTTTCATATATATTATGCTTGTTTATCTGTGAATTGTTTGCTTAAAATAGGAGTTATTAGTATGCTTTATCAAAATTTCCAGGTTCAAGACATTTTTCTTGTTATATGTGACTCTTGGTTACGAGTGTTTTTAATGTTTCTCATCTTTTTTATCGATCTTTGTTTAGTTATGGTGTATTCATCCTTTTTGTTTTTAATTATTAAAGTCCAGTTTATATGTTATTAAGATTTCAATTTAAATTTAATTGTTTATAAATGTACGAATAAATTATTATTTATTTAAAATTTAAGAGTTTAGTGTCAAGAAATAATTAGGATAATTATCAGTTTCATCAATCATTATATTGTAGAGCATTATTATGTTCTCAAAATTATTTATATTTATGTAATTTATGTTAAATACAATTTCAATTTATTGATATTTTATTATCATTTAAGGACATGATAAGTAAATGATTCGTTAATTTAATGTAAACCTCCAATACTTTTCTTATCCATTATCATGTATTATATGTAGATCAAAGTGCGTGAATAATAGTGAAGAAAAAGAATAATCTAATTAAATGAACATAATTTTCGTATCAATTTTGAGCAAATACTTACCTATTAAAGGAACCCTTGCCACTTCCGAAACATGTGAAAAGTTCCCTCACCACTTCCAACATTAATAGAAATGGAGATCCAAATTTGTGGGTGAGTTTGATTATAGGGTTGACACCCTATTTTTAAAATTAGACTCATAAAATAGAAAATTGACATTAACTTATTAAGGATATACTTCCTAAATCTATGTATATATTTTCATAACTAATTTACATAATTAATTATGCATTATTTTTGTATTTATACATATATTATAATACTTCACTAAATAATAGTTCATTTATTATTCTAAAAATGACTTGAAACTATTACATAAAAATAATAATTTTTATTTTTTTTATTATTTTTTAAATTATGATATATATATATATATATATATATATATATATATATATATATATATATAATAGTTTTAAATACCTTTTTATTATATTTGTAGAGTTCAAAAAATTCTCATTGCACTCAACTAAATCTATCAAATTCTAAATCATGAGCCAAGCTTTCTACAAAGATAAACAATTCTAAAATCATATGATACCCATATAAGTCATGACCTTGATAAGATACCCCACCAAATATGACTATCATTATAAATTCTTATTATAGCATATTTGTTCCTTTTAGTTGTTTTCCTACTTACATACCTATGTATGTTAAAAAGATAATATTAGCTTTCTTTAGTTTATAATAAGATTTGTTTTCATATGGTATGTTGTGTGTCATTATTATATTTGTTTAAGTTTAAACGAGATTATTATTATTATTATTATTATTATTATTATTATTATTATTATTATTATTATTATTATTATTATTATTATTATTATTATTATTATTATTATTATTATTATTATTATACAAGTGTTCTCTTTATTGTATTGTAGAGTGGGTAGTATATATTTATTTCAGAGAGATCGTTTTATTTTTCAAGACTTTTTTATTATTTTATAATAAATGTTTGTTTTGTACTCTTGAAAATTTATTTTAGTAGAGAAGAGCTTTTCTATTATAACACATGAATTTCTAATAATTGGTATGTTGTTCTCAAGAATGAATCCTCAATTTAAATCAATTACTATCACTACATTTTGATGATTCTACATTTTTTACATATTTCTTATGGTTATATCTATGGTGTGAAAAAAGTAGACACTTCACGAATCAAAAAGTGATTGAGAATTAAATGTATATACAGTACGAAAAAGAACATACATAAAATTTTGAATGTGGTTTTGTAATTTTAAACCTTTAATGCAGACACACTACAAGGCATATGCACTAAAATACAACTTAATTTATATTATTGTACTTTAAATTTATTTTAGTAAGTGTCTAAATTAGAGTCACGTTGCATGTTTTATAATTGGTTTTAGAGCTCTAGGAGTTACCATTTAGGAGATGGAGTA
The DNA here is from genome assembly GCA_037957365.1 of Torreya grandis. Lineage (NCBI taxonomy): Eukaryota > Viridiplantae > Streptophyta > Pinopsida > Cupressales > Taxaceae > Torreya > Torreya grandis. The sequence continues at coordinate 3,102,174 of JARHVA010001331.1, forward strand.
AGTGTAGGGAAATGGTGGATCAAAAAGGGGTCTTAACTGGGCATTTTTTTCTAAAAAAATTAGAAACCTCAAATTGTATAGATTATTTGATATGGCTAAACCAAAAATTTGAAGATGATATAAGAACATGAATTGTTATTTTTTAGTCTAGTTTCTAAACTACTAATATTTTTTGAAAATGGTTGAATAAAATTACATCAAACATCTGAAATTCAAAGAGAATTTCTTATTTTTTATTAAAAAAATAGTAGATAATTTTTCGTGTGCCCCCTCATTTTTTGAGCATCATTTAGTATTTTAGAAACCCTTTGGCAGAAAGTTAGATAAGATCATCTAGTTTGCAAACTATTTTAAAAAATAATAATAATGAATATTTACTTTGATAATTAATTTTAAAATTAAATAGACCCTAAAGGGTAAGTGTAGGAAGTTCATGGGCCAATTTGTGGATATTTTGGTGAATTAAATATAAATGCATATGTGTTGTATCTATGATTGGGAGTCACCAAACCTATAATGTATATGCATCAATAACGCTACACACTCTAATGTGTACATGTTCCTAAGCTAGTTTTTATTTCCTTATATTTCACATGTATTTGACATTTACATTGTAACATTTATTTCCTTATATTTTAAATTTATTTTAGTAAATATAAGAAATTAAGGTCATTTTGCATCTTCTAGAATTAGTCTCATAGCTCTACATATTATGATTTGGAAAATAAGTTTTTATAATTGAATCTATTTAGTACTTGGTCATTTTTAGGATTTCAATATTTAACCTAGGGATTTCAAGGCATAAATTTTGTAATTTGTCTATTTTGGTAAAGCATTTAGTCATTTTTAGGTTTGATGGCCTTCTGGATTGCTTGTTGACATTTCTAGGAGTTCTAATTTTGTCAAAATTAATGTTTACAAATAAACTCACATCCAACCACTCCTTTATGCCAATTTTAATTATAATAAGGTTCTTATATGCCCAAAGCAACACAACAACACCATAATCATTTGAAACTAAGGTAGATGGGATACTTTGATACACAATTATGTGTGGTCACCCCAATTCAGTTTGAATTCATGCCAAAGTGATTTGTATAGAGAAACATAGGTGGCATTAGTTACCTATGGACACCCAACCACCATTTTATATAACTTTTACTTTTGATTACGTCCTTTATAGGCTAAAAGTGACACAAAAACACTATATCTAGTTATGACTAAGGTATATACAAACAATCTTAATAAATGTTTTGCACAATCATCCCATTTCTTTTTAAATTTAGGTAGAAAATATGTGAGTGTGGCAACATAGATCACATTTTGACCCTTACACATCCAATGACTAATTAATACCAAATTTACTTATGACTAGCTCCATTATAGGCCAAAACTAACACAACAACACCATATCCACTTATGACTATGGAATGCAAGTAATTTCAAGCACATGTATGCATGATCATCCTAATTCAATCTAAAATGGTGTTAATGGGGAAATACAGGTTGTAGTGATGACCCCTGAACACAAAACCACCACTTTAGTCATTTTTACTTGCAATTTGAGGGTTTATATGGCAAAATCAACATAAAACACCATATCCACTTGTTGTGAGGCAAAATTTAGATAATTTAGGACACAATCATGCTTGATCAACCCAATTCACTTCGAATTGAGCCAAAATTGGTGTGATTGAGATAATGTAGGTCCCATTGGTAATCAACACACACCCAACCACTCCTCTATTATGATTTAATTACAATTAGGTGCCTTAAAAGCTAAAAGTGACATAGAAACACCATATTCATATGGCTAAGGCAAATGCATATAATTTTGGGCACATTTCTCCATGATCACCCCAACCCACCTCAAATCTAAGCCAAAGTGGTGTAACTAGGGCAATGCAGGCTTTATTGGCAACCTTCACACACACGACCACCTCTTTATACCGATTTTACTTATGATTAGGTCCCTTATATTCCAAAAATGACACAACAACACTATATCCACTTGTGACCATGGAAAATGGGGATAATTTGGGACACATTTGAACATGATCACCCTAATTCACTTCAAATTTAGGCTAAAGTGACATGAACGGTGTAAAATAGGTTTTGGTTTTGTGAAGCCTCTATAATTTCATGTGTATATATGAGATACACATGCATGAGATGAGTTATTTGTGAATCATGAGCCATGGTTGTTGTCTTGAGACAAGAGACAACCAATTGGTTTTATCGGTTATTAGGACAACCATGGTATTTTTTCAATTCTAATAATGATGCCTTAGTACAAGAGTGACTCGGTATTAGGCCAGTTGGTATTGTCAAACCAAGCCATTTATGAGTGCTCTCCCTTTGATTACATAAGGATGATGGTTGAGCTTGTTGAGTCCCCATAGAAAGAACACCTAAGAAACCCCTTTATATATAAGGGAATTATCTCCATATCTAATCTCTATATAGGGTCAATATGCTATATATAATCCTAAATAGAGAAATGGAAAGGTCCCTAATATATAAATAGTGACCCCATATATGGATAAGGGCTATGCACCCCTCCTCATTCCTAGATATAGATAGGAGTGGGTGAGTACCCACACACGCACACACACACATTATGTGTGTGTAATATGTATGTGTCTATTTATACACATATACATATTATATATAGACACATATATACATACATACATATATGTATGTAGACATATACATACATACATAATGTATGTATGTGTAGGTGCCCTCGATTAATATAATAAATTAATTGAGTTTTCATCTCTAGATAGGGGCTTGTCCTCCCTAGAGATAGATATGGGTGGTCGAGTGCCCATATATAGATAGGGGTCCTTAATTAGTTTTCCAATTGAGAGCGCAATTGACTTTAAATATCTAATGGCACCCCCATCCCTATATATTTATTGATACTAAATATATAGTATCAATCATCAATGATTGGCGTGCAAGTGATGCACAAAAATTTATCTTTCTACCCTTATGTCTATATATGATAAGGATAAGGAATATATAATGCAATGGGAACATTGGTGGGTGGGGATATCCCCTCAGTAGACACACACACACACACACACACACACACACACACACACACACACACACACACACACACACACACACACACGTGTGTGTGTGTGTGTGCGCGCATGCGTATCTATATATGTCTGTATGGGGCACCATTATATATAGACTGACCGTATATAATTGAGGCCAAGAGAGAGAGGGACCATAATAGATGAGAAGCATTGAATTGATGATTGACCCTATATATCTATCTAGCAAGGGTCCATCATAGAGATGTGGAGGAGGGGATTACCATATCTATATACAGGGTAAATAGAGGGTCCCCCATTATAGTGAGTGATGTGGAAAATTTCCCTTCTATTTGTATAGGGAATAGATAATATATTGATTGATTGAGGGATGGAACAATACTTCATTTATGGCCTAGATTATGGGATGAATTTTAATAGAGAAGGGTGATTAGTGATCAATAAATTATTGATGGGCACCCATACCCATCTCGAGGAGTTAAGGATTTGCTATGTTATATTGTATTTTATTACATATATAATAGAGTATATCAATAACTCTATTATATTATGGAAGAACCCCACTATTTACTAAGAAGAACATCAAAGATTCATGGGAAGAACAAGGAAACACCACACATACCATTAATTTAATGTGGATCACATAAAACATACATGATCTTCTCCCTACCTCTAAATAATTAAGGGAGGGGATCGATTGATTTAGTTTAAAAGGTGGGGGTCAATGGAAAATAGTCAAGCTCCAAGAATGTCATACAAACTGAGCTATCAATATACTCAGAAGTAATTAGTATGATATTTATACAACTTATATAGATAGTGTTGTTGATACGCTATCTAAAGTAAAATAGACAAATGCATGCTCGTGTTAATAGGGAAATTTCATGAATTGTTTTGGTCACAAATGAATATAGTGTTGTTGTGTTGCTTTTGGCCTATAATACCCATAATGGGTAAGTGCACAAAGTTGGGGAATAAAAAGGGGCCTACCTGTGGACATGTTTTCCCTAAAATTTGAGAAATGTAAACTTCTATAGATAATTTGAGATGGCTACACTCAGGCAACATGAACAACTTCTACAGCCCACAGGTAATAAAAATGACCAAACATTGACTAGCCATGCAACTATAATTTACCTATTTAAAACATTTCCCTTCCTTTATTAAACATTTCATTTATTTTCCATATTGAACATAATATTTTACTTGAGATTAGATTTAATTCCAATCTTTTCTTGTACATTGAAATCTTCACTACATAGTGAACATAATCTTTTACTTGAGATAAGATTAAATTCATATGCCTGCTTTTACATTACAATCTTAATATGTTACTTGATATACATTTAATTCCTATATTTTTTAGTATGTTAGAATAGATATCATTTATTTAAAATAGATATTGAAATATTTGAATGCATTAAATTATTTTTATGTACAAGTTCATTGCATATGTGCATGACCAAAATTGGAGGTATCTTCCTAATTTGGACAATTGCTATACAATAAATTACCATGCATTTGATTCTTTGCTTTGAAATTTTCCCATGCTATTCATTTATTTTATGAGATTTGAGTTTTGTCCTGAAATAAATGGTTTAGCAATGTAGTTTGGTCTTTATAATTGCCCCTAAATTTAAGCTTTTTTCTGACATATTATGTTGTTCACAATTATCACAAGATTGACTTCCATATTTTCACATATTCTATATGCTCATGGCACTTTCGGCTTCCCAAAAGTTTATACAATAAAGCTCAAAAACACCCATCACTTATCCATTGGTTTGGAGCCATCTATGTGTCATTGCATGTGCATTTAAACTTAACTTTTTCTTTTCATGCTATGTTATTTATCTACCTATGTCATGTTTATGGATTTTGGTCTTTGACCCTTGTGGTTCTATTGTGCAGACATTACTGTGTGTTTGTACCACCTCTTTAAATATTTTAAAGAACATTAATTTATTTTATGTTCTAGGTTTCTGGGACTCTAGGATATTGACACTTGTATCCATCTTGGGTATTTAGAGTTTTATTATATTTATAGGCCCTCCTGTGTTCTAGGACTCTATCAATTTCACACTTGTCATCATACCAAGCCTCAAGAATTTTCATATATCTATATTTTCTCTAGGCTAATGAGATTCTAAGATTGTGACACTTATCACCATCTCGTGCCTACAAAGACTTCTCTAATTTTTTGAGCTTCTAGGATTGTGATACTTGTCACCATACTAGGGCTCTGGAGGCTTCTGTGTTTTCTTTAATCTATATGATCTATCTGGTACTTTGGGATTGTGACACTTGTCACCATCCTAAGGCTTTGGAGCTTTACATGGTTTCTAATATCTATACGAGATTTTTGGGGCTCTGAGACTCTAGGATTATTGTAGTTGTCACCACCTTGGGCCTTTGGACCTTATGTTGTAAAGATGAACTATAACATCCTCTAGACTTATCCATGTGAACTGCAAACTTACAAAAGAAACAAAGAAACTCAGGTAATAATAAATACATTGATCTTATAAGAAAATATGAGTCAACACAAAACAAAAAATAGCTTGTATTTGCGTAAATAAAAACCCAAAATATGTATAAAAACCGCAATATAAAGCCAAATAAGCTAATTGAAGTGCAAAACTAACTATTTCAAAATGACAATAAATATATAGTCAGTAAAAAGCAATGGCTAAGTCATTCGAAAGGGAATGGATAAATAGTTCAAATAATATTGGTCAAGTCCTAGACCTAAACTTAGCAAAAACACATTTGTTTTCACTCCACATGAAGCCATATTTTGCCAAATAAAAAAAATTGACTGTGAAAAATAAAACTATGCAAACATTTGATCAATTAGTCTAAATTAAGGCAAAAATAGATCAAATTTTTTAAGAAAAGAAATCATAAAACTATTGAAATAATTGGATAAATTACCTAAACTTAAGATAAAATGGCCTAAAAGAGAAAACTATTGTACCCCAACACACCCCATTTTAAAAAGTTTAAACAGTGACCCATTTTGATTAGATATTTTTTTTAGGGTTAGTTTCAACCTTAGGAGGCTTTTATTTTGAATCTACATATATTAGCCTAAGATTTTTTTCCAAAGTCTAAATCCACCCTTCAAAGTTATAGCAAGGAAAAGTAAATCAAAACCATGCTTAGGCCAAACTAATATTTCATCTTTCACTTTTATTTTTCTTTTAATTTAAAAGGAGCTTCTGTATGTGCATGATAGGTTTTCAATTCTAATGGCTAACAAAGTTTATGTTTTTGTTCAAAATCTTATATATATCGGGTTTCCAATACTAACGACTAATCAAGCTAACATGTTTTCTACCAAGTTTGTTCTTTATTTGTGTTTTGTCTTACATAAATTGTTACACACTTAGAATTTTACTATTTTGCACCCAGACATCTGCCAACTCAGTTGACTCTACTACACAGTGTTTGCTCACTCACCCAGAGCACCCAGTGATAAGCCAAGTCAGCACTTCATTCCATTTCTTAAAGATTATGACAAGTGTCACTCACCCATTGAGCTACAACCATTCAAGTACTTAAAATATTCTAGATTATCTTAGGCAAGAGGGTCTCTAGTATCTTTCCAAGTGTCATAATCCCTCTCACCTGAAGACTGACACATCAAAGTTTCATATTATGGATGTTTCGAGCTAGCAGCTCATCGAGATCATAACACATGTCTTCATCTTGTTAACCTGATACGATCAAATCACTTAAAATAATTAAAAATAATAATAAGAAAGTGGAATAATCAAAACCATCCATGTGTCATGATCCTGCTAACCTAGAGACTGAAACATCAAAATTACATTATACAAATTCCCCAAGAAAGTGGATCATCGAGATGTTGACAAGTGTCATGATCTTGATAACTCACTTTATAACACACATGCAAGCACAAAGGTGAAACATCAGGCTAGTAGATCTTGGGATCCTACCAAATGTCACAATCCTACTCACCTGTAACCATGATAAAAATAATATTGACACATCAAAGTTTAATATTACATAATTTTCAAGCTAGCAGGTCATTGGGATCATGACACATGTCCTCATCCCATTAACCTATTGTAATCAAATCATTTCAAATAATTACAGTTTTCTAGGCAAGTGGAGTAGTGATGACCATCCATGTGTCATGATATTTCTCACTCGGAGGCTAACACATCAAAATTACATCATACAAAGGCCTCAAATAAGTGAATTGGCATGATCCTGACAAGTGCCACAATCCTATTTACCCATCATTTGACACACATCCATGAATAAAGGTGAATCATCAGGATAGTAGATCCCCATGATCTTACCAAATGTCCCAATCCCACTCACTCATAGCAATGATAAAAAAAAATAATCAACAGGGACCAAACACCTACGGAGCAACAATATGTAGCCATGTGTCCTAAAGTCACATGATATTAAAAAATATTCAAAATATCTATTTTGAAGGCCCAAAAAAATCACATCTATCAAAACCAAGATGATAAAGTAATCAGAGGCAAGGAGAAAAAACTACATTGTAGGAAAAGTTGTATAAATTAACATTACATGAAGTAAAATTCAAACATGAAAAATAGGAAGGGAAGCAAATGAAAGCCATTACTTCCATTAATTTACATGATTTGTCAAAATTAATGCATTCAATTTGAAAATCCAAGTAAATCTAAAGGCAATATAGGTGGTTTGCAAGGCATGGTTCAACCACATTGCCTTCTATCTAACCAATGCAAATGTGAATTCAATTATTTTTGTTACTAAAAAACCTTTAACATTATAGAGAACTAGAGTTTTTCCATATAAATTATAATGGCATCCACATATTGCATTTATCCTCCTCTATATCCTTATTCTATTATTGGACCAAACGAGTATAAAGATAAAGTGTTTTATTTAACTAATCTTAATCATGACTTCAAGCATTATTCTATAATTTGGGAAGTGGTCGATGTAGCAAAACCTTACAAGGTAGAAGACCAATTACCAATCTTCACGCAAAAATTCAAGGATGACCTTTTGGTAATCAAGGCAATAGGCCTGCATAATGTTATAATGAAACCAAAGGTGATGCCCTAGATTAACTTGGTATTTTATTAATTTATGAATGTAATTTTTTTTGGAAAGATATTACACTTTCAACAAAATAACACTCTAGTAGCATACATTGGTGGGAATGCGTTTAATAAGTATTATAAGGTCCATGTCCCCGACATGGCTCATAGTCAATCCATGGTTGATTCTTGGTTTCTTGCTAATGGTGTTGCCACCAAATTACAACAATGGGTAAATGACCTAGGTAGCTTTATGATTCAAGTCCTTATCTATACAATTACTATAGTCACCTTCAATCTTGGAGTGAGGATTGTTATGGCCTTATTAAATAGGGTATATGGTTTCCCCAATATTTCTTATGTCAATGAAATTTGGATCCCATTGCTTGATATCATCTTGACCTTCAATAAAATAATTACCTTAGGCAAAATTATTAGCTTCAATTTGATCCATAGAATCGCTAACCCAAGAAGTCTACCATATGGTAAATTTTACATGATGTCTTACTTGGTAGATGCTATAACTAGAACTATGCATCCAAGTTATGAGGATCCCTATGAACCATCCACATAGTACCCCAAGAACAAAATTTGTGAAGAATTTAATGCCCTAAACATTAATAAATTTATGAAAAATATGCAAAGGATAATAGAGACATTTTATCCAATGGTGTATCAAGAAATTTATGTGAAAAACATGCCTAGGCTACTAAACCCCATTAGGAGGACTATTAGGAAGATAAATAAGTACCGGTTTTATTCTAAATGTACTATAATCAAGATAGAGGGCACCAAAGCACACCCTTTATACCTACCATGACTTATTCTAGATAAGGTATTAGAAAAAGAGATTATAGCCCAATTGGTTGATAGGGTAGATGTCCAACTAAGGGCTGCCAGATGAACTATTGTGCACTCAATCCCCCTTAGCATTGGTCAAATATAATATAAAAGTTGGGAACAATTTCACCCTATGGGCATAATCAAGGTGCATTGTGGGTTTAAATGGGCACCATTCAGGCATTGGGATCCCACGAAAAATATCAAGAAGTACCTGAAGAGGTATGATAAAAAAGTGAGAGTTAACTATGGGAATCAATCTTATACACATGATGATGTATTCATGAATGTCCGAGATGATACTGAGGTTTATATAAAGATGACCAGAGTAAATATGTTTATGATTGTATCCCAACACATCCAAAATGACCCAAAAAATAATGAGGATGATGCTAAAAGAATTGAAAGTGAACAATTGGTTTTTATACCCATTCATAACCCTCCTCCCAGATCAGGAGCAGATAGGCATGATCAAGCTATCCCATCAAGATAATTATATATGGAGGATACACAAGAGGTTAGCCAAGGCTCACCTTCACATACTATCATTGTTACTCTTCCTTGGCCTACAACCAACACATAGGGTCCTACAAGTTCTACTAGGGCAACTAGATTATTTTCTATGATGCATTTTCTTCCTCTTACCACTGTGAAACAAGTAAGTCTTCATGAATTCCTTTTTTTAGTTTTTATTGTTTCTCCTCCTTCATCACCATCTCATGTAATTACAACACCATTGGCACTATCCCAATCACTTGGGAAAATATCTAAATCTCCTAGCACACCAACAACACCTATTGCTACTTTATCTCCACCTGTTAACCCAGTAGCCCCATAATCTGCCATGCCACCTCTTCCAAGGCAAGCTTATGTTTATACTAAAGCACCTATTGTCTATATCCCAAGACTCCCTCAATTTCACCAAAAAGTGTACCAACAAAGGGAGGACTTGAGGATACATTCAACAAAGAAAAGGAGAGAAGAAGAGGTTCACGAAGATTAGATCCCGTTGATTTACTAGATAGTAATGAAGAAGAGAAGAAATGGGATACTAAGGAAGAGTGGGTGTCTGGGGTAGAAATAAAGGATCAGAAGATATCCATGAAACTACATAGAGTGATACTGAAGATGAATAGATTACTTAAGATGATGCTCAGGCAGGATGAACTAAGATATTGCAAGAGATTGAAGAAGAGCCGACTAAGCTATTATCAGATATAAAAGGAGACAAGGAGGGTGACATAAATTCAAAAATCCAAACCTCAACACAGGGGCCATCATCAACAATACCTCCATGCTATCTAAATCAAACTACTTCAGTCTCAATAACAATAGCTTTTCTAGCTACCTCTCCTCAAAATTTATGTGCTCAGGTCTCTTATTTTTTGGCTACTACAAATGATACCACTACAATAGGTATTATAGGAATTGCTTCTCAATATTTACATACTTTGATCTCAATAAATAAGGCTCAAGCAGCCACAATGCTAATTTTATCAACCATAGTCCAAACTCCTATGATCTGGGCTTTCCCACCTCCAAGTCAACCTCCTAAGATCCCTAACACTACTGACACCACTACAAGGGATGCTTATACATCAGTTACTAATTATCTACAAATTTTGCTTAACACCCCAATGACATACTCATTCTTTGGTGCCACTAATCTTCAATCCTCTTGGCCAATAGGGCAAGTGCATTTTGAAAGTCTGGTATCTAGTTCTATTTTTGCTACACAAGCTACTACCCCTAGGCCATCTACACAACAAGGCATGCCCATTGTCCATGCTTCCTAAATAAATTATTCTACAGTTACAATACACATAGAGTCTGGGAAGGCCAAGTATATCATAGATGCCTGGATGCAGAATAAAGTTACTAGCTAGAGGAAAGCTATACCTCCTTTTTATCAATCAAGGGAATCTTCACCTAAACCAATGTTTCCTCCAAGGCAATCTCCTACTTATACTCCTGCTGAAATAGAGTAAACAGAGTAGTTGATTGCATTGAATGTCCCTTCATGGATTCAAAGGTTACAACAAGAAGTAGGAAGGCAGGATTTGGTGATTGTAGAGCAACCAATAATCAAATTCCATTTTGACAGACAAACAAACACCTTAAGAAAGGTAAAGAAGAAACTAATGGTGGAAAAAGGGGAAAAGGTTAAGTTGGAACAAAGAGAAGACATATTCTCTCTAACAAAAAGAAGGAAAACTAAAATTTCTGACTTGGACCAATACAAAGAAGATCCCTACAATTTTTTGGATGCCATGGGGGGAGTAATAAAAGAAATGTTGAGAAGCTATGATTAGAGTGTTCAGAAGTCTCAAAAGAGGAGCACTATTCAACCCCCAAAGGAAATCATTGACCATGTCCAAGGTGCAACCAAGAAGCTATGTGACATAATTATATTGATAAGGTCTGCAAAGGTTGAGTCCCAGCCTAAATGGGGAGACATATCAATTAGTTAATCAGATGAAGACCATGGAGGTCAAGCTCCATTTTTCTAGCCAAGTTGTAAGAAATAGAGCATACACCCACTTGAATTTAATAAAATTACTGGATGCTACATGGGCCCAAAATCATTTGGCTGCTAGAAGAGATTACTTGACTGAATGACATCAAGAGATGTGAGCTTTAGTGTACAAATCATGAAAGACAAGGTATCTCAATTTTGAAAGACATGAGGCTTTTGGAGTAATCAATCCCTTTGGACAGTTGGTTCTGAAGCACATTTTTGAGAATATTCTACGGGTTGTACCTAATAACTTTAGAGCAAAGATTGAAGGGACCATTTATAGAACTAATGAGGAGATTCTACAGTTAACAAATTTTGCTAGAGATAGGATTACTACCACATTAACCCTTTTTGTAGATGTCAGAGTGACATTGAACACTCATGTGAGGATGATGAACAAGCTCCCATAATTGTTCAAGCGACCTTTGTTGGATTTTGAGACAATTGATATTGTTTTTTAGGCTAGCAATGTCTTGTATATACAGATAGAGGTAGCAAAGCAGTCAACTTCAACACCAGGGGCTTCCCTAGCAGCTCCACAAGGCACTGCAACTGCAACTTCAATCACAGTTCTAGTTGGCATGCCCACAACAACATCACCCATTCAAGGTACAACTCAAGTTACAACTATAACTACAATTGCGGCTACATGCATGCAAGTTCCATCCACGTCTACTGACACGTCATGAGGCAGTGTTTGTAATTACATGTTCACTTGTAACCTAAGTTTATCTTTAGCTGTGTTATTTCCTTGTGATCGAGTATTCTTTTGACAAAATTGTAATTTTTGTGATTATATTGTAAACATGCATGCTATGCATAAGCTTATACATACAGTCTATTTTTGGCAATTTATTTTCTGTTGACCAGGATTGTCACAACATTGACTTCATTTGTCCATTACTTTCAAAGTATTTAAACAATTTTCTTTTCTTTGCATTCAACTATTCTCAAGGCAATATAAACAATTGGCCTCTCTTCGTTAAATCTCCCAATCCTACACGTTCAATGAAAATAATAAAGTCAAAAACTATAAATATTATTTTATATGCATATTCCAATATTCTTTTTACATCCCAAGAAACATCAAAGTAGCCGGAGAAGGCTGCGTAGCATTAGATACAACAAAATCAAAATTGGCATGAAGACAAGGCAACCCACTCATAGAAATGACAGAGGTGGTAGTATCAGCAACGCAGAAATCCTGCAATGCATCTGGGTCTGCAATTATTGTGGGCAGTAACAGCACCAAAAATATTGGAGCCAAAAATAATGCCATTGTAATTGTAGGTTCTAATTTGTAGCAAGCAAAGAGTAAGATTGCAGCAATATTAAGATTGTAGCTTCTGGATTTGAATGCTTGTGTATATATAGTAATACGCAATCCTTTTAAGAATGAATACGATAATAATTTCCCGTTTTCCTCCCGTTGAAGTGGAACAAAAAGAATGCTTCGTAAATGAATAAACTAGAGCATGGTGAGACAAGACACTGCGCGGAACGCAAAGACTCGAGTGGAAGGTTATGGGCATTGGGTATTACGTGTTTGAAAGCTTCAAGTATCCAGGCTGGCTGTATTAATTGAGTCTAGTCGTAAATTATAAATATGGCATTTATGATTGGCAGGGGGCATAACGCGGTTTGTTTATGTTTTAATGGCGTGCAAAGGTTGAGATTTGACGGGCACCCTTGCCTGACAATGGAAACTCTGCTGACGATTAGAGTTGAATTGCAACGATCACAGTCAGCTTTCCGGTTTGGAAAAATTATTTTGTTGAAATTGTAAATAGGAACTTTATCACGGTATTTATGATAGGGCCGCGTCGAAACTGATTTCCTGTGCGCCTGATTTGAAAAATATAATCAGAGCGAGAAAATAGAAGAATATAATCAGATGAACATAATTTTCATATCAGTTTTGAGCAAATACTCGTTAGAGGCACCCTCGCCGCTTTTATAACGTGTTTAATTTTTTTTTATTGTTTTTAATTTTAATAATAATAATGTAGATTATTGAAAAGGTTGTAGTTTCAATGGTGAGAATGATGGTTGTTTACATTCATCTATTAAGATATCAATTCTTTTAGATATTTGATATATAAAATCAAGTTGTTAAGGTCAAGATTGTATCATGGATGATTTTGAGGACGTGGATGTCCTTTATTCGTAGCTACTTGATCGAAAATGACATTATATATAATTCAATGATTTCATGTAATATCTTCAAACATACAATTTAAAAAATTAAAACATATCCAAATTTATAAGTGAATTTGAATATAAATTTGACAACTTGTTTTTAAGATCAGATTCATAAAATACAAAATTGACAATGGTTTATTAAGGATATGCTTCCTAAACCTATGCATTTACCTTCATAACTGACTTGGATTATTAATTATGTATTATTTTTGTATTTGTATTTATTATGATGTTTTATTAAATAGTATTTCATTTATTATTGTAATAATGATTTGGGACCACTATATATATATATTTTTTTCTTTTTTAAATTACAATTTAAAAAAATAAAAAAATCTTAAATGGTATTTTTAGATACTTTTTTTGTGTTTTTAAAGTTCAAAAATCTTCATCGCACTCAACTACATCTTTATGGAATTCTAAATCATGAACCAAGCTTTCTAAAAAGATAAACAAATCTAAAATTATACCATACCCATACAAGTCATGACCTTGGCAAGACAATCAAATATGATTATTATTACAAATTTTTATTTAAGGAAAACATTAAAATTAAATTGATAGGGGAGGACATGGTCCATCACATCTATCAGCGACTTATCCATCACAATTTCCCAATCATGTCCACTTATCTCTCTCATTAGCCATTTAATTCCTAGAAATCTAGATGACCAGGAAATTTTCAACGCTGAAAGGTATGATGAACATCAAACCAAAATTCTAACATGAAAATAATTTTGTTTTTAGTAATCTGTTACTATAGTAAACTACATATAAACTACACATTGAACCCTAAAAACATCACATATGAGCTATATCTGATTGGTTTTTTTTCAGTCTCACATAAATTTAAACAACTTGAAGTATACATTATTCTAATCATCTCAGAAAAACTAATTGTAACCCCATTGCTTAACTCTCATTGGAACACACAACAGTGCCTACTCTAAGGCATAGAGTAGGCACTGCACAGTATGAAGATTGGGTAGTTGTCCCAGCATAACTTTCCATAAACTTTCTTAGAAGTTAGTGTTTATACACTATGCTCTTTCCTTTCAAAAGGTTTCCATATCATTGGACAGAGAACTTGGGATGTCTCTGCAACCCATTTTTGTAATTCACATGGTACAAACTAAATTTGGTAGTGTATCCATAGCTCTATTCAAAATGATCTAACAACGACCAAACAAAATATCCACGCACATCTCCTTTCTTGAAGGTAATTTATTCACATTCAAAATTAGTATAAATGGCATAAACCATGTTTTGTGATCATAACACTTTTTAACTTTTGAATAAAAAGGTTTAAGGACTGTAGACCTTGTTAATTTTGCTATGAACTTGAGAGTGTCTTCCATGTAATCTACTTGAAATGTATCGTTCAAAATTTGTAAGAAAGGGAGGTTGGCATTCCCTTCATTACCAAATCCTGGCAGGAAGAAAACACAGTTGCCATGTTAACCATGTGCATCACAAGGCTAATTAACAAAAGAAAACAGTTA
This sequence comes from Torreya grandis, assembly GCA_037957365.1. Classification (NCBI taxonomy): domain Eukaryota; kingdom Viridiplantae; phylum Streptophyta; class Pinopsida; order Cupressales; family Taxaceae; genus Torreya; species Torreya grandis. The sequence continues at coordinate 3,117,382 of JARHVA010001331.1, forward strand.
ATATTTTAGAATACCATTTTCTGCTATGAATATGGGTGGATTGGAATACCGGTTCTTGAGATAATCCAATAACTTCTCTATTCCAAAAGGCACACCAAATAAAAATGGTCGGTATATCGGATATAAGCATGCAAGTTCAAAATCATTCCTATTCAATAATTTGTTTCTATCAGTTTAACATATATTATCAATGATCAAAGATGAGGATTTGTTTTTGTTGGTTTATCATTCAATCACCATTTTGTCCTCGTATTTAATGATTTTATATAAACATAAATTATCAACAGTACCAATCTGTGACATTGTAAGCCCCATAGGCAATAATTAAATCTTGGCTATGGCATTACAATAATACTGGAGGTGTTGTTGCTAGTAGAACTAACACATTTTAAGAAAGCATGAACAATAAAAGGTATTTTGTTCCTTTTTTTCCTCCCCTGCAAAGCAAACAGGATAAATTATTGTTTATTTCCTCACTTGCAAAGAAATGCACAATACCTTACTATTTTACAATACCTTACTTTTTTTTTAAGTGTATTTTATGCTAACCCTTAGATGGTCAAGAAAATATGTTGTAATATTACACAACTTATGGAGAGCCAATCTATACTTTTAATGTTAATTTGTTAAAGATTATTTTGTACATTAAAAATTAAAGATGCACAACCCTATGGGCCAATTGGGACTCCATCTTTTTCATTTGCCAACAAAGATAAAAGAAAAAAGTGAGTAAATTATGTAAGTTAAATTTTAGAAATCAAAAATATCATAAGGAGGTCCTCTGTCTTTGGCTTTACCTTGTGGCAATGGCCAAACTACCTTATAAGTAATTGCAGTTGGGTGATTTTAGAAAATATGAAGCATCAGTGGTATAATGTGAGCCATAGTAATTTAGATCAATGAAATTGAATAAGCTACGGAGATTGTGCCCTAAGTAAATAGAGTACTCACAAGGAGTTAGCCTAATGCCTTATCAGTACTATTTAATGTATCAATATAGATAAAAGAAATGGTTTTTTTTAAGAATATTAGAGCAAAACTTAAAATAGGTACTTATAAGATATGTTATATATAATCAATTTTCCATAATTACCAACACATCAAATGTTGTATTGTGTTTTCGTTATTGAAAACAAACCAAATCAAAACAAAAATTAATCGAAGTTATAACTTCATGATGAGTTAGCTGCAACAATAAAAAAGGAGAAATACAATTGCATAACAACCACCTATCCCTTGCTAATTTACAAAACTCAACCTAAATAGTTCTGTTAAAAGTGTTTTAGACTTATATCCATAGCATTCCATGAAACCACTTCTAAAAATAAATGTGTGTTGATCACAATAGATGTGACTATCTTAAAGGGATGTGACCAATTAACACATTTTTTTCTAGATCATGTCCAATTTAATTATTGATTGGACCAATATATTAATTATTTCAATCAAGTATATGAGTTGGGATAATTAAGTCTAATAAACTTAGTTAAAAGTGATTAGTGTGAAATAGAACTTGATTATCCTCAATTATATGGTTTATTTAATCAATCATGTAATTGACTCTTGAAAGTGTAACTAGAGCTAATCAATTTGCACTAACCTAATTATAACTAATTTATATGAATTGAAGATTGATCACACCTCAATGTATGCTTGATTGAATCAATTAATTATGTATTATAATTAGAAATGTAATTGGATTTAATTACCAAATTTTTTATTTAATATGCATTCAATTATTATATGAATTTGTGTGTTGATATTTTCATAAATCTCACTATCTCTTAGAAATGACAAATTTATAGATTTAATTTTGGAATACTTAAAACTCATAGAAACATAAGTAATCAATCTAAAAGTTCAAAAAAACTAAAAAATGATTATTGGTTCTAGGAAAATAGACGTACCAAATATAACATTTACAATCTAAAACTTTAGATTCTATACTAAAATTATGAAAATGACCATATAATGACCAAATTAAAGTTTGAAAAACCTCTCTTTTAAATTGTAAGTCATAAAGCACTGAGAACAATTTCAAAAGATATAAATTGACCCTAAATTATCATATTTAGGAAATAAATATAAAAAATAATTTAATATACATGTATAAATAAAAATATATTTATATATATTTTTATTTTTTTTAATGAAAAAAAGCCATTCAATCCTTGGGATGTTGAACTTTAAAATTATTAATTTCAAACATCACCATAATTGAGTGTGTTAAAGCATGCATATGTTCTTAGGACTTCTAAATTTAAAAACCCTTCCTCATCACTCATAAATGTCTTGGAATTTTGAATTAAAGGATTAAACTTACACAAATACTATGAGATCCATATTTCAAGCATGAAATTTAAAAAAAAATGTTACACCATCATAAATACTATATATTTCATCAAGACATTTCACAAAAACATGATTAAGATGTTGAGGGAGCTCTCTTTCTAAAAATATAATTTGAGGTTATTATATTTATTCATATTCAAATATATATTTACATGTCTCTATGTCTCTATATATCATGTTAGCATATGAACATTATTTATTTATGTATTTTTTAATTAATTTATTTAAATTTTAAAAACAAATGATAAATAATTAGGTATAATTTTATATATAATTAAAAATATAGATTATTTATTGAATTGGATAGAAGGAACATGTTCGATTATTTATTATTTATTATATTTTAAGTCTATTTAATTTTAAATTTATTTATATAAATATATTTATTAAAAAATAAATTTACAAATATAGGTCACAAATTAAATGATGTTATCTAAATTTCTACTAGATGATGTTATAGAAGTGGGGATTGATGGGTAGGACTTTTCACTATCTGCTACATTTCATTAAAAATAGAAACATTTTATAGAATTTTAAACTATTTCAATCACTTATATTGCACCATTTACAAATATAATCATTGAGAAACAAGACTTGAAATGCTATAATTCTTATTTTTATAACAATTTAAAATTTAAAGTGTAAACAGTTCAAATAATTTGTACAAATTCAAATCTCTTTTCATAAAAAAATAAATACACTAAATACCCCATTTTTATCAATGTTTTACATACACTTACCATTTATAATGAGTCATATCCTCCTAAGACTTGTTTCATATATATCTTCCTAAATAATGTAACTAAGATTATTCTATTGTACTTGATCCCAAACCATAAAGTTTTCTCAAACCCAAATATTTTTGTTTTGTGTAGTACATATGATTCATGTTTGATATCAGTTTATACAACCTAAATTTATTATATACAATATTCCAATCAAAATAAGCACATATATATATCAAAATCCTTTTAATTGACCCTAGGTTAAGCTTGAAGAATAAATCAGTCTCAAAATGTATCTAAAATTGGAAAAGTTCAAAGTTTTTACAAATAAATGTAAATAATGTGAATGATGTGTTTAAAATCTATGTACTACTTTTCTGAATGATCATTTTGATAATGTTATGAATTTTTATATTTATTAAGATGCTTTTATAAATGAAAATGAAAAAAAAAAATTGTGAATGAAAATAAGTAATATTCTTTTTATCATGACCAAGAGAGTGTTAAGATTTAATATTTCCCTTATAATGTTGAACTTAATACTTTTCGATCCAATATCAAGACAAGTATTTCACCTAGTGCCCAATTTAAAAAATAATACTTGAATAACCCTCAAGAGCTCAAGAGATTATAGGCATGGTGAATGTTTTAAATGGGTTACCTTATGGTATAGTTATTTCCCAAAATTTATTCTAATACCATTATTCCTCAAATTTTTATATTTCAAATATTTTTCATTTTGTAAAAGTTTATCGATTATTTTATTTTTAAACGTGGTCTTACTTAAATTATTTATTTCATTATTTAACATTCTTTACATTTTTTAACATTCTTTTTTGTTTTTAATATTCTTTCTATTTCTTAAAAAAATAATAATAAAATTTTTAAACATTTAACATTTTCCTTGTTTTCCAATATTTTTTAATTTATAACAGTATTTATGTTTATCAAAATATTTTTATTTCTAACATTTATTTATTTTAAAAAATATTTATAACAACTCCTTGTCAAAAATGCAAAGATAGAGATGAAATGTTTTCTGGTTCATTTATATTTTTGACATAAAAACGATCATTACCAAAAAAAACTTGCATTATACTAATAACAAACTAAACTAAAAATAAAAAGAAAACAAATTAGAAATAATAGTTTAAAAACTTGTAAAAAAAAACAAAGAGGCAGCTCTGGATGTCCCAGATATATTAGTATTGAGAGTTGTTATTAGTGTAATAAGGTTTTCATCTATCATCCCATTTGAAATGTGTATGAGTGATATCAGTTCATTTTAAAATTTAAGGATAATTTTTGTTCATTTTGTTGTTTTATAATAATTTTTATAGTTGCATATTATAATAGGAAGTAATTGTAAATTGCATTTAATAAATTATATATCATTATTATATTTATTTTAAGAAAGCCAAAAAAAATGATTTACATATTCAATTCTAAACATATTTTATTATAAAATGCAATTATAAATATAAATTGTCAATAACATATAAATACCATGTGTCCAAAATGTTGTACAATCAATTTCAAATTAAACCGAGTACAAAATTGATATTGAAACTATATAAAATATACACTAAAATATCTCCATCCAAAAATACTTGACTAAAGAACTCAAACCTTCACCTAAGCCATAACGAAATGTCATTGATTCCCTTATTATGAAAAAAAAGTGCAAATATCACTCGTGCTAAAAAAAACTATCCATTCGATCACTAGTATAAACTATGAAAGCATTCAAACATGTAACAAAAATCCAAATTATTCCTTAAAAACTCCTTTCACTTATATTCACATTATTTATAAATATCCTTTTCATTAATCAGATAAAAATGATATTACACCAATCATTATAAACGTTCCATAAAAGATCAAGATTATTCCATCATGATGTACAAAACACCACAATATTTCTTCGACACATAAATATAATCACCTTTGTGTCCATTACATTACAAATCCTTTCTCTAATCCTCTCCAGTTTCTTACAATATTCTTTCTTCTATCCTTTCTCTAATCCTCTCCAGTTTATGCCAAGTTGAATCTTGCCGTAAATCTTATAGAAGCTTCTATAACTATCCATGTTTATCTCCCCGTGTGTTTCAAAGCTTGACTCAGATTAACCTCTTCACATATTGCTTACTCTATTTCCACCTATCAGTTTTGAACACAACTTCCCCTTCAATGGATGTCTTGTTGCATAAGAGTGTAATTAAAATTTGTCTCCTCTGAGATGTTAAGTTCCTTGTTAGTTTATGTGTACCTGCCTTAGAACTAACAACCTACTAGATATATCACTATGCTGCTTTTTCAAGGAGACTCATTGGTAAGAGAATATTATAATAAATTTATTGTTTGATTTGATTGAGTGAACAATTTTTATTGGAGTTATTACTGGAATACAACAAGAAACGTAATCATAATAAATTTATTCATATATTTTTATTTTATTAATTAAATAAAAATGAATAGATTCTTTTAATTTATCTTAGGCCAAAATTTAAATTGGGGTAGTGAAGTGGAATTCACCTTAATATTATTATGGTGTATGGGTTGTGGATTATTTTAAATAGAATTGAATGAGAGATTTTAGGATGGGATATTGTCATAGCTCAGAAATATTATTTTTCAAGGTATTTTGGATATTTTATGTATTTGATAAAAAAATAATAAATTGATTTTAAAATATTTTATAAGGTTGTAATAATAATACAATGTAATAATAATAAAAAGTATTCAAAATAAAGTAAGTGATTTTAAAATATTCTAAATTTGAATATAATTATTAAGTTTAAATTTTACTTTGTAAAATTAAAATATATAAAAACCAAATTTAAATATAATATTTTTTATATTGATATGATTTTTATATAAAAATATTAAATATTTTTTTTATATGCATTAATCCTATGACTCAAATTATATATATTTTATAAAATGATTTGATCTTATTTTATATATGTATATGTATATGTATATGTATATATATATATATATATATATATATATATATATATATATATATATATATATATATATATGTATGTATGTATGTATGTGTGTGTATATATATATATATATATATATATATATATATATGTATGTGTATATATATATATATATATATATATATATATATATGTGTATATATATATGTATATATGTATGTGTATGTATGTGTGTGTGTGTGTGTATATATATATATGTGTGTGTGTGTGTGTGTATGTATGTGTGTGTATATATGTGTGTGTGTGTGTGTGTATATGTATGTGTGTGTGTATATATATATATATATATAAACCATTCAATAAAAATGTTATTTTTTATTGTTTCAAGATGGAAATGTTGTGACTTATCTTAAAAATACAAATAATAAAGAAAATGTTAAATAATTAATTATAATATCTAATATGAAAAATAAAATAAAAATGTGAAGTATTATTTGATTTTTTTAATAAAAAAAAATATTAGTAAAAGTATTAACAATATAATTTTGAAATAAAAATTCAAAGTTAATAGTATAATTTTATGATTTGGAGGGAATGTTTTATCATTTTATACCTCTGTAGCACCGTTGTCATACCATCGACCTTTAACAGATCTAAATAATATTTTTATGGTTTATTGTGTTGATTCAAATTGTCATTTCACCCTTTGGGCAACGTTTATAAGAACCCCATGTATATTAATGGTTGCATTGTTTAAAATTGCATCTTTTGATGCAAATTTCACCGACAGAGCTCTGAATAATCTGGCACCAAAGTGGGTAAGGGAGTTTTTACTGAAAGTATTCTATAAAATATTGGTTCTAACCCAAAAACCCCTTCATTTGATGTTGTGTTTGATTTTATTGAAACTGACAAAGCTTGAAATTCGTTTGAGTCTTTTAATCTTATTGGTTATTTTGTTAGATGAGAACCCATTGGCAACCCCATGGTGTTAAGCTTGAGGGTTTACAAAACAAGAGTAATTTTTTTAATTTTTTTTTTGCTTTGCTAATGTTGACCACCGTAAGGATATTTTTTAACCATGATCCCTAGTTTATTCACAATACTCTTTGGTATTTTTGCATTGGACCAGGGATTTACAAATATCCAAACAAGATAAGCTCAAAATCCCAGTCTAGATTGGTTCCTAAGTCACCCTATCCCCTTTTTTAGATTTGTTGAGTAGCTCATCAAACCCTTAGGGTAATTCATTTGACATGAGAAACCCAAATTTTATGCGACTTTCCTGTAGAAGTGAGTATGAATTGAAATTTATCTCTCCAAATCCCTAAACAAAACCTTTGACATACATATTGATGATACCTAATTTTATAATCATGTAATTTACATTAGTCTTCATATTACTTGTTTTCACTGCCAATCCTCACACCATATGATTCAAGAATGCCCTTTACTGGATAGTTCTCGATAGGATTTGCACATAAAAGGTGCACCATAAAAAAAAATAACCAACTTAATTGTTGATGGCTAGACCATTGTGACCAATAAAAAGAATGCTTTAGCTTCTCATGGTGCCTCTAGGCTACAAATTTATGTGTATAAATTTTCAAGTTATCCCAAAGCAAGCTCATATGATCCTAATTATATACAAGTTATGCCTTACACTACCAAATCACCACCACTACTCTGTCATACACTGCAGGTGGTGACCACCATTATGCCCTCATATCTTATGGTTGTCACTATTCAATAATTAGAATCCCATTCTGAGGTGATATTCACACACATAGAAGATAATGTGTTGTCATTTAATCACAAATCCATGCTCAACCGGTTATGCAATCCCTTTCCTTTGGAAGATGGAGAATATTTTTAAGAAAAAATGTGTCCCTTCAAAATGAGTGACTTTTCATGCAAAAACTAGAAAAATGCTTCCTTCACTAATAAGTTTGAAGCCCTTCAAGATGTCATAGAGGAACATAAAATGCACCTTGTTGGTTCCCCATGATAATTTACTCTTGAAAGGCATGAGGCATCACTGAAATAATTTATAGGTACATGATCAGGAATAATTGTTATAACTTACAATATGAAAGTATTTTGTTTGAAATAAGTTAAAATTTCTAATTTTCTTCTTTAATTTATTGCTAGCATAATTTGGCTAGGTGAAATTTGTAAGGTGTCCAACCACGAGCTTGGTCATGGAGAATTCATCATTCAATTAGCACTAGAGTTTACATTGAATATTTAATATTGGGGATCTAACGCTAACCATCATTTGACGTGGACCCTTTCTCATTTTGGCAACCAACTTATTGGGTTATCCATATTGTATGCTTCAAATTATGCCATTGAAAGATCTCTACCCTAGAGATGGCTAGTTTTTCTTCCCAAAAGTCACTGGTTTTTCTTTGGTGATTTTACATGGTGAAATCCAACTAAGATAAACAAGGTTTCCTTCCTATGCATTGGTGTGTTGCGGAGAAATAATCATGGTTATACATGCATAATAATATTTGTATCTATGACCCCAATCACCACCAAAGGAGGGACTACTTTATCTTGGTCTACTTGGTCAAGTTTCAAATAAGTTTAAGACAAAGTGGTCAAAATGATAGATCATTATTTACTCATGGTACAAGCCCTGTTATCCTACTCTAGTTTGACCACACACCTTGTGTCTCTCATTGATGATGTCATTCTTGTAGACCGTTACCTATTCATTTATGTTTTCAATGGAGCTCCACTCAAACCATATCTACTAAGACCCAGTTTTATCTCAATACTACTCATCTTAGGCATGAAATAATTGTGGACAATATTAGATGAATTTAGAATCTAGTTTGAATTAATTGGAGGGTTAATTTCATTACTTGTACTACCACCTTTATTGAACTGTATAGTAATAAAGTAGCTATCTTCAAACAATTGGCTCATGAAGCATCATTATAATTATTCCATATGAACTTAAAAATTTTACTTTTAGGAAGCTTAATGGAAACACAAGATCAAAGTTTAGGAAGCCTACAAATCAAAGAGATCCCAAATCAAATATAGAATGCATTGGTTGAGAGTTGGTGATAGATTTACCAAATATGTATTTCTTATTCTTCGCTTTATACAAGCTATAGAAAAAATTAAATCCATTAAAGATGCCAATGTTAGGTTTATGAAACCCTTATATATCTTGTAAGCTTTTATGAACCATTATCATGGAGTGTTTTCTACCCAATCCTCTTCCATAGCTCATGAAGCAGATCTTTTTAAATGCTTTCAAGTTGTCCCCGACAATCTTTCTAAAGCAAAAAGATTTGCATGTAATGATCTCTTAGTTTAAATGACCTCAAGGAAGTAATCATGCAGATGGCATCTAACAAAACACTTGAAACTTATGGTTTCCACTATGAATTTGATCTGGTCCTTTGGGATAATGTTGGACTAGATCTTCACAAAGTTTATTATGAAGTTGATTTATTCAACTCTTGGGGACCCATCATCAATCAAGGTAATAAATAGTTCATTCCAAAGGTTGGAGATCTTGAGCTTATTACTAATTAGAGGAGTACCACTCTTCTAAATGTCACTTATTAAATCATTGTTAAAAGACTTTGCCATTTAGGTGAGACATCTTACTTCCTCATTTTTATAAGTGAATAAACAAAGTTTATCCAACATAAATATATACTAGAAAATGTTATTGAAATTTTGGAGGGTATGGAATGGGCCTATCTCTAGTAAAAAAACCACATTTATGAAGATTAATTTTATAAAATCTTATGATAGGATTGAGTGACCCTTCCTCATTGTAATGCTTCAAGCTCTTGGATTTGGACCTCAGTTTATCTATGTTATTAATATGTTGTTTCAAATCACTTGAGCTTGTATCACCATTATTGGACTAAAATATCACACGTTTGGAATGTACATGTATATTAGGAAAGGTTGCCTCTTGGATCCCTCTCTCTATGTGTTTGTTGTAGAAGGGTTCATCTACATACTGGCCAATTACTATTCAAAAGGTTTGGTAAAAGTCATCTCTCCCGCAATCTAATAAAAAAATCATTAATGGGAAATCTTTGGATGATTATTTTCTTAGCTTTTTGCAAGAAGAAAACTTAGTCAAGAATGCGATGGAATTCATTGACATGTTTCTCCTTATGTTTGGTTCCTTTTTTTAGTGGAGAAATACTCAATGATACATATGATATCTCTCCCCCAAAGCTCCTTGGTTATATCAATGGAAATGGATTCATCTAGGTGTAAAATTTATATTTTTTGGCATTCCCTTTACTTTTTTGACTTCTCCATCTAAGTGTTGGCCATATGTCTCCAAAGGGTTGATAAAAATATTATCTATTGGATCACCAAACCTCTTTCATTATCAAAGAAGTTCCAAGTTAGTTCTAAAGTGTTGGCTACTACTCATATTTACTATTCTTATAGATAGGCTACTTCCAAAGTTTCCTATGGTAAATCGAAGAAGTTATTGAGATATTTCTTCTAGGAAAATTCAAAAGGCCATAAGGTTTTCCACATGTTTTCCTATGATATTTTTTATAGACCTAAGGATGTAGGGGGAATAGGGCTCATTGACATTAAGCTTCAAGGCTGTGACCTAAGTGTCAAGTGGATAATAGAAATCCTATAAGGGGATGAGGATTGAAAGGTTATATTTAGGCATTGCATTATCCAAGGAACTATTATTGGTAGAAAGGCATGGAAGGGACTTGATATGTAGAGTATCTGTCTTTCTCCTATATCAATAAAACTTGGTAGTACATTTTTTTATTAAAAGTATATGTAAATCTTGGGAATTGCTCAAACCCAATGTCATTTGGATAGGGGATGGTTTTAGAGATGGACTCTATCTCAATTCATATTCTCTTTGGTGGTATCACATTCTTAATTTTCACACTATCCCCATTTTCATGGTCCCCTAGATTAAGAGTCTTTGGATTTTTAGAGAAGGAATCAAGACTATAAGTGACATCTTATGCTATGTTTATTGTCTGTGGCTCTTGTGGGATATGATAAAAATTAAATACCAATATAAGAATGAGGATGTGGAGTCTATTATAAAATTCAGAACTCCATACCCTTATGTTTGTCTTCATAAGATCAGTGAAACTTCTAGAGACCCTTGGTGGAAAGATTCACAATGTCTTACAACTACTTATTTATGTCAATACAAACCCTAGATGGGTATCATCTTCTTACCCATCAACATATTCAGAGTGAAATCCTCAACCATGGTTGGAAGTTAACATCCATGTATATTTTTTGGACTCGAAGGCTTACCAATCTTTAGAAAGTCCATATTGTGCCTCAAAAAGCTCATTTTATCTGGTGTATACTCTACTAGGGCCTACTAGTTGGAAATCAACTCAAACACATGGGTGTTTCAAATGCCACTTGCATCACTTGTCAACAAGCTAAAACTATTAAACACCTTTTATAGTATATCCCCCATGCTCAGTCTACTTGGAAATCGATTCATACCCTTTTTCAACCTTTTTTTCTATAATTATTTACTTGGAAAATGGTACTTCTTGGGAACTCGACCTTGTTATTTTTAATAATGAAGCTATGGAAAGAGATTTTTTGGTGACTAATAAAGCTAATTTTATCTTTGATGTTTTAATTTCTCTTCAAGTGCAAGTGTATAAGGTTTGCTTTGAGATGGAGCACCTCCAAACTATTTTGGACCATGGGGGAGCATTCTGTGTGTTATTGGTCGGCTACCTTTAGATCCTCCTCACCATAATTCTCCTTATTAAGGTTGAGGCCAATGTTTTCATCATCATCTCCACTCGAGGAGTAGGTAGAGATCATCTCCCCATTTTTGTCAGCTTTCACCTCCCCATGGTGGTAGCGTGTTTGACTATCTTGAAAGTAATGGTGATAATAGTTTGGGTGATCCTCCCACAAATAAGCATTCACACTTGGATATTTCCATTTTTCACCCTCGATATACTCAAGAGAATAAAAAATGGAAACATAATGATGGGTGGGAACCTACACTTGATATAGTTGACCCTCCAAGCACTCATAGTTGGGGGGAGAGAAGCTTGATAGCCCTCTCCACCTCTTCTAGCCACTATGTTCATTATTGCTGCTTAGTTTCCTTATTCTTTGTGGTTGGTGGTCTTTGGTAAAGGGCTACTTGGTTTCATCACCTATTTGTTTCATTGAATCACATTTTTATTATGGTTATATCTATTATTCAATCTTAAATTTTATACTATTTTGGTGATATAATTTGTATTTTGTCTCAAGACTTTTTCTAACGCAATGTGACTCATATTCTAAAATGTGATTCCATCCTAAAATATTCTTATACAATAAATAATATTCTAATATAGTTCATTAATAAAAAAATACTTTTTGATCATAATAATTAAAAATATTATTTAGTATCCACAAACAAAGGTGATATGATGGAGGTTTATTGAATGAATCACATTTGGCCATTGTTTTGAGAGTTATTGGAAGTATTATATGCGAAAACATGAATTTTAGTGAGAGCATTTATTTTTCACAATATTGAACACTAAAGTGCATCTTCTTATTGTAACCATCATTATATATATTTTTCATTTTTAAATAAATTATATATATATATATACATTTCACTTAAAAAATTAGACGTATTATATAATATCCTAGCTAGAAAAATAAAAAGGATATCATTTACGTAAAAATATTGCAATGCATCTAGGTCTACAATCATTTTGGACAGTAACAATACTAAAAATAGGTAGATATTAACTAGCATGCACTAACTCCCAGTGTGTGTTGGTCATCATCGATCATCAAGTGGCTGGTCTCCATCAATCTTCACTAGCTTATGACTAACCATAGTTAAATTTGATGGTAACATCTACCTTTATTCTGACTGTTGAACAACCATCCCCCCATGGTCACCACCACTATCACTGCTAATTGACAATCACTGTAATGCTAACCAAAAATGATGACTGCACAAATGTCAATTAACTTGTCATGTGGCATGAAACTAGTGTGGCATGCGAATCATTCCATGGTGATGCCATATTATCATTCCCTAACACCCTGATAATCATGTCCTCTTAGCATTTCCTTAATATTTTATGGACCTATTATTAATCAGGTAATGCCAAGCCTAAAGTCCAGATAGATGTCCTTCACCATTCACTCGCTACTGGATCCAAGGTGGAGGGAGATAGCTCAAGAGAAGGTGATCAGAATAACGGTGGAGGATTCAGTGTTTAATCCTAGGTTTTGCACCAGTCAAACATCGAGGTAAATTTTAGGGCAAAGGTTTTATCATTTTGATAGAGTCATTCATCACATATTTGTAGGTTGTTTATATTTAAGGATGCATAAAATGTGCATATGACCCTACATAAAATGGCATAAACATAGAAGAGAAGTATCAAGATAACTACATCGAATAAAATGATCATGGTTCCTACCATCAAAACTGTGCACAACTATAAAGAACTATTAGGTTGGAAGTCATTCAAATGTCTTATCAACCAATTTAATAATTATCCAAGGTTTGCACATGCTTATCCTTCCATTTGATTTTGCTTGAGGGTTCCATATGCCCCTGTTTAATGTTACCCTTGCTTCTTTATAGACTGTGTCTTAACACATAGTTGTCTACATGATTGTGAACTGTGTTTATGAACTCTACATATCTTCAAACACTTAAATCTCTGTAAACACCTTAGAGAATGGGAAAGATGTTTATAACTAGTATTCTTTAGTTTCCACTTAGTTTACAAGTTATTATTCTCATAAGAAACATATACTCAATCCTCCTTTTCATAGGAAATAGAGTTGTGTTGTTCAAACACAAAATATCCTTTAACAGATTATCATTTTAAAGGATAAAAGAATGCAAAGCTCAATGTTACCTTATTAAAATGTGCATATGACCCTACATAAAACTTAATCCCTAACTTATTTATGACAGATTCATTCATATTTGTGAGTGGACATTGAATAAGCTGAAGAAGGAAATAAATTCCAAAGTTTTTTATAAATGTGAAATAATTGAATCCATAACTTATTAACACAAACAAAATCCAAAACATAAGAAGAAAGAATAGGTATGGGGGAAAAAGGAAAATGCTTCAGATAAGCACATTCATAGTGTGTTCATAAGCCTCATTTGCATAAGTTATTTAGATGAAAATAAAAAGAAAAGCATTGAAGATTTTATTAAATCCTTTAAAAGGACATGTCTTCAATTTACCTATACATACTGTTTCTTGGGCCTTGTTTCTCCTTGCCAAAGGCCTACTATACATAAGGTTAAGCTTACCTAGGATTTTATCTTTATTAATAAGTTATTTTTACACTATCTACAAAAAATGAAATTCCTTCTCGTATGTACATTTCCTTGTTGGAGGATCTTAATATATACTTTCAATATAGGGTGTCACTTTCATGAATAATGGTTGCCCTAATTATTCCATGACTATTACGTTACGTTGCCAACTAGTCAGATTGCCTTGACCACCGACACACCATTTTAATCTCGTGGTGACCTTTATGGTGATTTATATAAGAATTTCATTGGTAATGGTTAGTTTTTTAAAGCATATTCTTAACTTGTTTGAATGCAAGTTATTTTTTGTTGGAAACTGATACTATGAATGTTAATTGTTATAGATTTAAGATGGATGAGTGGGAATTAGATGATTGCCTCAAAGAACGTTATGATGAGACCAAAAAATGGTATGTATTTTGAGCTACTCTAATCAAACATGAATTTGAGTTGTAATATTTTTTGTTGATGCTAATCTGTTGTGACATGCATTGTATTAGGAGAAAAAGTTGGTCAGAAGTCATTATGTGCAAGTGCTCAGTTTAGACGTTCCCTTCACCCTCTCAAAGATTAAATGAGGAAGTTATATGGAGCATCAACAATTTTGGATGCTATTCCCACTATTATAAGATAACCATCCCCTACCCACGAATAACCAAGGGTATAATCCCAGTGCAAGATGAAATCATTACCAAATAAAGATGCAAACAAGGGGATAACACAGGTAATTTTATTGATGATCCATGTATTTTCAGTGCCTCATTTAATATTCCTACCACATATGTAAAATGATCAATATTTGGGAACCATGCATCCATTTTTTGATTCGTTACATCTTTTTTAATACTACATGAGGAGGGGGTGGAGAAGACCGAAGGTGAAGAGGGTGTCCTCAAAGTACCCAATGACTATTTCTCAAGAGATGTATGGGAACCTTTGGCTGCCCTTAATGTTTGATTACTCCTCATGTTAGATAATGTTTATTTCTTCCCACTTACAACAATCAAAATTAGAATACTTTTGACACACCATGCATTTTTATATGTTTTTTTTGTGTGTTTTAGTTAGAAGGGGTGGAGTGGAGCCACGTGGACGTGGCTAATAGTCACCTATATAATGAATTAATACCTAAAAATGTGCATATTTTTTACTCTCTCTTTCATTTTCCATGCTCAATAATTGTGAACCATACATCCTTATTTTTATATGTTATATATTTTATAATACTGCAGGAGGAGGGGGTGGTGCAAATTGTAGGTGAATAGGGTGTCATCGAAGTGTCTAATGACTATTTCTCAAGAGATGTATGGAACCTTTGTCTGCCCTTAATGTTTGATTTTTCCTCATGTTAAATAATGTTTCATTCTTCCCTCTTACAATAATCAACATTAGAATACTCTTGACACACCATGCATTTTTTTATGTTGTTTTTATTTTGTGTTTTAGTTTAAAGGGGTGGAGTGGAGCCACCTGGACGTGGTTGATAGTCACTTACATAATGAGTTCATGCCTAAAAATTTGTGTATTTTTTATAATCTCTTTCATTTGACATGCTCATATCCCCATGTTTGTTGTTCCATATATGTTTATAGTTGGACTCACATATATATGTCCAACTATGTGGCAGGAAGAGGTTGAGTCATATGACCTCGATGACAATGACGATGAGGATGTTGATGATGATGATGGTGATTGGATTACAAATGATTTGCAATCTAAAATGGAGGAGGAACAGAATGTTGTAAGAACATTTCATTATCTTTGATGATGTTATCTTATGTTTACGATTTTATGCTTTTAACATTTTTTTTTATGATATATTTTATTTATTACTTTATGCTTTTAATCTCGCATCACTTCCTTATTGAATGAAAGTATGCA
This sequence comes from Torreya grandis, assembly GCA_037957365.1. NCBI lineage: Eukaryota > Viridiplantae > Streptophyta > Pinopsida > Cupressales > Taxaceae > Torreya > Torreya grandis. The sequence goes on from JARHVA010001331.1 coordinate 3,133,614, forward strand.
TGCAAGTAAAAAATCAAGGATTAGGGTATTACGAGGCAAAATGTGCACCTTTGTTTGTTGAGGCCATGTGACACATTTAGAGATGATGGTGGCCATCACTAGATTTTGGTCATGAGACAGAATTAACACTCACCATCACTAGATTCATGGTTGGCAACCCATTCTATGGAGGCCCTTTGGGTGTGCCAGAAGTGTGAAATATAAGCCTAAGGGAAGCAAAATCAACAAAAGGAAAACAAAAATGAGGCCAATTGACTATATCTTGAAAAATCATAGCATCAAAAAGAGAGATAGGTTAGAAAGATTGTGGCTAGCTAGGAAGGATGTGTCCGAGTTATGTTATCTTAGTGAGATAACCTTGAAGTCTATCAATGATGAGATGGGTTGATATGATTTGAGTAAAAACTTGGCATAGAGAAGGGAAGCCTGCATTTAGTGAAGAGAATATCATCAAAAAATGGAGTGAGAAGAGAATGGGTGGAGTAATAGACAGTTGCATGCAACAATGAACCTTAGGTTAAATTCATTATGTTCATTGGTTTTCACACAGTTAATGTTAATTTCAATTTAGCTTAGTCAATATTAACATTGATATTTCTACAACAATCACCATTAAAATTACAGAGGGATGACCCTCTATCCTATTCTAGTGATGACAATCACATTCCTTTGAGAGAAATGCATTTACAGAATGGTAGATATGTTCATCAGAGGGGTGTAATAAATGAAAGTGTGCATGATAGGTTGCCTAACAAATTGATATTGTACTTGTTATGATGACTACGTATTATATGCACTCTTCTTCATTCCCCCTACCTTTATTTTAACCATGCCATTACATATTTTGATAGTGTTGTATATTGTTATTGCATATAGTCTTTGGGTGGAGACAAGTTGGCACAATCATAGGCATGGATGGACCATGTTTAGGAGGTATGATAGTTACTTCTTCTTTACCAAAACTAACAAGTTTATTCTTCATGATGTTGTCTTATTCTTGCATTTTATCATGATTTCTAAACTACACATTTTCAAATGTAAGTGTCCAAGGTGACATGCATATACCTGCATTCATGTGGTTGATCACTTCCACTTATTTGTCCATTTCCAAAGGCCTAATGGCCAGGACATGAACATTGATATTGCCTTGCAGCTACTGCCTTATACACTATTATTTATATACATACATTTTGGCATAATATGTATGATGTGTGGTCAAACATATTATTTGGATAGGAGATTTAAATACAAGTGTTTCATTTTTGGTTTGTGCTAGATACGTAGTTGTTTGTTTATGTACGATTTAAGCAATGGTTTGGTGGTTAATTGGCATTTACTGATGTATTGTACAATCATGCATGGTTCAATGATGCAATGTTTTTCCCATTTACTCATCATATATATTTTACATGTATGGTATGTGATGTTTTTAACTAGAGATCTATCATCTTCACATGTATACCTTATTCTTCTTTCATTCTTTCACATGTTGGTGACAAAGTGCATATGTTTGCATGTCTCTATGTCTATCTAAGACTAACCATGGTGAGAAAGCATGTAATATAATATTTTTATGCATGTCTTGTCTCTCTAACATTCCTTTGTCTCATATCATGTGTTTGTCTATTCAGTAAATTGACACAACTATCGATGTCTATGGCCTACGGTTTGAGGCAGGGGAGGAGGGGTGAGAAGGAATGGGGAAACACTCCAATACATCAGAATGACCATGCCAAAGGTAAATATTTCATACTCCAATATAATGATTTCATTATTTTCTTTTAATTTAGAAAACTCTTTGTGTGTAAATAAATTATTTTGTAATATAAAAAATTTGGATGCAAGGGCAGAGACTATGTAATCCATGCAATCGAAACATGAAGGAATAGTTGCCATACATGAGCAGTAGATATAGATTTTGAGACCAGAGTTTGATATCTTATTTTCACAAGCCAATGGTATTCTCCTAATAGACGTGGTATTCCATACATGAAAAATGATATTTAGTTGTGTGCAATGACTTATGTGTCTAGTATTACATGATGTATGCTTATGACTTTTGATGGAAATCAATTGAAACACATGCTTATTCATAGTTTAATATACAAAATCGATGTTTATTTGCCACTAGTTGCTTACTTCATCTTGTGTATTTAATTTTTTTATGAATGAATGAATGTTGTGTTCAGAATTTCTATAGGAGAATGTTAAGAGACCTAGAAAAGTATGGCAAATGGTTATTTACTAATATATTTTGACTCCAATTCATGTATAAATGTTTTTTCATGTTATTTGATCACAATACAATGGTTTTATAATGAGTTCCAAGTGATTTGAGGTTTTATAATGTCCAATAAGTTCATTTATAAGTTCACTGTGTATAATGATCTCAATACGTGCTTCACCTTATTCACAAACGTCTTTAGATGACTGTAGTTGGCAGTGAGAAAGAATTTAGTGTTAGGGGTATTGATATAGCATGTAAATGGTGTAGATATATCCAAATGAGTAACAAATGTTCTTAGGTTTTAATCCCAAGAGAAAATATTTTAAATCCTCAACTAATGGAGAAAAGCTTCTTGTTTGGATAAACAAAGAACACAAAGACTATATTTCTTGTGCAAAGGTAATGTAATTGATTATCAAAGAATGAAAGAAGGTTGGGTGACAACTAGTTTATGATGATTTTTGTGTTTTAGGTAAGTAAACACATGTTTTCTATTGGTATTTCAAATATTTATCAGATTAGCATCAAATTCTTTGAGTTGGTTTCATAATATTTTAAGATGACTAAAGGACTCAGTCTTGCATACCCTGTGTGTTATCAAATTGTGTCTTGAACACTAAGTGAGGAGAAGATTCTATTTGGTGGGCTAGTGGAATGTGTGGATAATTAGTAACATGTTATAACATTTATTTAAGAGTCTTTGAACATTATATTTGGTCATTCTGTTAAAGGATATTCTATGTTTGAATAATACAACTCTATTCCCTATGAAAAAGAAGACTAAGTATGTGTTTCTTATGAAAGAACAACTTGTAAACTAAGTGTAAAATCAAGAATAATGTTTATAAACATATTTACCATTATATAAGGTGTTTGAAGAGATTTGAGTGTTTGAATTTGTGTAGATTTCATAAGCATAGATCACAATCATGAAGACCACTGTGTGTTAAGACACATTTTATAGAGAAGCAAGGGTAACCTTGAATAGGGGCATACAAAACCCTCAAACAGAATGATACAGAAGGATAAGCCTTTATAAAAGTTAGACAATTATTAAATTGGTTTAAAATCCCTTTGAATGGCTTACAAAATAATAGTTATTTATAATTGTGCACAGTTATGAAGACCATTATATCTATATACACAGTCAATCAAACCTTGGAGACAACATATAATCAAAGGTAATGGAGTGAGGTTCCAATGCTTGGAAAAGATGTATTGAATTAATATTAGCCTACAAAAATCTTTACAATTTTTTAAAAGTCTCTACAAACCTTGGAATTCAACTTTTACCCTTCTCATATCATGTAGACTGTAAATAACCTTGTCTTAGGGTTTTAATGGAAAAATGAGTATTATGGGAGAATGAACTGGTTAGAAGAGGATACTCAATCATGTTTTGATGTCTTCATTAGGAATGAAGAGGATAGAGATGCCTTTAAGGTCTAGTTTAAGGTCATACAACTATGGATTAGAAAGTTAAGAACTACAAATTTAAAGGCCACAATGGCTTCCACATATAGGAATTTGGTGGCTCAGTATGTGTGGTTGTCTAGGTGAGTAGGATTCTATCTTCATAGGTGTCCATGTAATAGAAACTATATTAAATATTGATAGGGTTCCTAGGTGACTCAGATGGATGGGAGATTTATCTCCACATGATATAGTGGTGATGTTAGCCTAGTTGATTGTAGATCCAAAAACATGTACCAGTTCTAGGTTGGGGAGTGAATATCAAAGATTGTAGACTTGTATAGTATTGGAATCTAAAATGATATAATTTTTTCTAGACATGTTTTAACTTTTTCATGTTAAGGGATGTGTTAGGAATATAAAAGTCAACATGTTAATGTTCAATAAACCTATCTCAAATTCTAGGGGGTACGTTAGATAATGAAGTTAAGGTGTGGCCTGAACATATAAATAGACCAAGTAAAATGTAAATATTTACAATCATATTGATAAGCATTTCCACAGCTCATGCAACACTCATCTAGTTTTTTACGCTAAATCTAAATTTTACCATTGACAGTGCACAAGCTCTGTACATGTCATCCAAATATTCACAATCCTATTGATAAGCATATAGGCTATGCCATCATGGATTTGAAAGTCCCTAAAGTGGATTCCTAACCTATTTTTGTAGCTTCTTCTAATCACGTGGCTTATTTTTATTTTAAATATAAACTGAGTAAAAATGGGTGGTAATTACATAGTTTATAGGCATTTTTGGAGCCATGAAAATTTTCTATTAATTGCAAACTTGCTTGATCCTATAACATATAGGCTAGATTATACATGAATGTTTATAAAAGATGGTATGTATGTCCTAAATGCATAAAGATGGTGTGTATGTTTTGAATGCATGCAGGCTTGGTTTTCCTGAGACCTAATTATTTGGTTCTACAAAATGTTGGTTGTTTGGAAAAATTTTAGAAGCAATTGAGTGATTTGTTAAAATAAAGGGTAACATTTTAGGATTTTATGAAGCTATAGTGAAATAAACTATAGATGTATAGTTAAGTTGATTGGTACTTCTATATATTGCTTGTTGCATCAATTATCTTCTTTATAAATTGCATTAATATTCAAAGGTCCAAGTGTGCCTTGAATAGGTCTTTGTGTTTCTATTTTCAAAGATGAAAATATTGGGCCTTTTGATCCCCATAGAGAACTCTTATTATCTATTTGACTTCAGCAGAAACTAAATAGTTTGGAAGCAATGAAAATTATTCAAATGATGAAGGGGATGTTTATGACTCTAGACAAGTAGATATTAGATATTCTAGTGGAAGATCCATTATTGACAATGAAATCCATGGTCTTGATGCTACAAATATTCACTTAGATAATAGTCTATTAAGGTATTATCAACCACAAGATCATTTATATGATTTGGCACATCGACCTACTATAGCAAAGTGAAACATGTTTTGTGAGGAGTATGTGATTTTAGAATGCTTAGACAGTGAAACTAAGGTATGCCATTTGGATTAACTATAACTTACATGTTTGTTTAGCTAAATTTTATATTTAGTAATGAACAGATGAAAGTTATAAAAATACTCACTTTACTTGGTAGGATTCAACCAAAATGGAAAAATATTCTACCAAATTAGTTTCAATCCCAAATTTCATTGGAGGTGCTTATGATCTAGAACTACATTATACTAAATATGAAGCTATTCAATGGGGTTGAATCCATTTCTACTGTCAGATGAACATTCCAATGAGTTTAGATACTTGATTGGGGAGATATAAGAGGTGTTGGAGCTATAATTCAATCACTAGAGGATCAATATGATGTTAGTACCTCTAAAGAACAATGTGAAATGCAATATTTATTTGAATAAATTGAATATGTCAACCCTACCAAACTATAACTTGAAATCTTGTCCAAACCTACAAATTAACACAAATATCAAAATTTTCATGGCCTCAAGGGAATTTCAAAGATATTGTTTTATTCATAATAATCCAATACTATTCAAGGACATGAAAACATAGAATCATTTCTTTCTTCATTAATTTGATCATCAAAACATTACATGATCAAAACATCAAACATTATTATAGACAAATAAATATGTACTTTATTTAGCAATAATTATGTAATACACAAACAAATATGTACTTTCTTTAACAATAAATTAAACATGTTGAAACATAACTGATTACAAGACTAAACATTATATATCAATATTGAAAGATATTTTTATAAAATTGTTATATTAACTTTTAGAACCATCACTTTCATCTGATGGATTGTAGTCACCATTGCATTCATCCTCTACAACATGTGTTTAAAAAATAATTATTCTTTTCTTAAAATACTTCGGCCCAGTTGGATGAGATGAAAATCTATGTTGTGGGAGATTATATATCTCTTCCAAAATGTTACATATGTATGCATTAGACAAATATTAAAGGCCTAAAAGATGTTATTCTAAATTCTATATAGTATAAAATGCACTCAGAATGGTAGTTTGGCACCAATGAATATATTCTATACTTGATTTAGATGCACATAGACATCTGGATCATTAGACACCTTAATTGGCAATAAATTCTCCAAGAAGGGCCTCAGATAGGTTATAATGAAACCAAGATTACCCTATGCATCAAGAAAAATTGCATCATCATGTGGCCATTCATATGACCACTGTATGTAGAGATCATGATTGGGCCTGTCTATGAATGTCATGTATTCATAGCTCACTATTGGAATCTAGTATGATGGATATGCCATGTTGTAGTGAAGGAGAACATTCACCCATCACAATCCATTAGGATACTTGAAATTTTTTGTGCTTTCAATCCCCATCTAATTGATGGAACTAGCCACCACACATGAGATTTCATGCAATGTTTATCATTCCACATTTAACTCCTCAAGTATATTTGATTTTTTTCATATTAATTTATGGAATTCCTCTCATGTTTTGACAACACTCCCCATGTAGTATTGATTCCACCTACAACACAATTATAGAAATTAATTAGTGATAATTTCCAAAAATAATTCACAAATTGTGGTTAATCATTTTACATGTAGTTAATCAACATAGGAAAATGTTTTGTGGACTTTGGTAAAAACTAATGTAATTTCAAATGCATAAGAGAATGAAAATGAAATGAAATTTCATGAATTAATTATATTTTAACTACCTACATACATGTAACTAACAAGTAAATAAAAGAGAAGAAGCTACCATGTCAAGTGATGCAAGAACATCAAGCTAGAAAACATTATTTTTGAGTTTTGGCAATAGGAGGTAAAAAGTTGGTCAAATTTGAGTGTCAATGTTTGTGAGCGAGCTTCTTATTTTTGACCCAAACATCCATTTTTTATTGACATGGAAAGTGTTAAATCCCAATATTGGTTTGCCTGATCTTCTATTATTAGGTCACTATTGCTTGATCAAAACTGCTTCTATTGATTGTTGACTACTCCAAGGCACATATTTGTTTTTTAACATTTTTTCAAGAGGTAAGTTGAACACCGACTCTTTTTTATTTCTGCACTTTATTTGACTTATAACTTAACATTGTTTGACTATTATACTTACTTTAACCAAAGATTAATGCTACTTTAATTTCTATATAAGTTGTTGCAGTAAGGTTGGCTAGAATAAAGTCAGTTATTGTGTTAAATGCTAAATTATAATAAATATTATTATCCTAATTTGATCAAACATTCACTTCTGGTATGGTTGTATTATTTATGAAGTCCTCACCCATATGTTTGATTATCAAGAAAAGAGGATTTTACTTTGTAACTACCAAGCAACCAACAGTGAAACTGGTTGCATAGGCAGTTGTGCATTAGTTTTTGGGTAGAGGAGAGAGAGGAGAGACAAGAAGAGGTCTCCAAGGAGGGGGAGGAAAGGTGAGAATGAGAAAATGATCAAGAACCCTCAAGAAAGGTGACCATGTCCATTGATGGATTGTGTTGTAATGAAATGTCGAATGAATTAATATAGATAAGTTGAGCATTGAGTTGTGTCTTTTACAAGATTTATGGATTGTTTTTTATATGTATTCACATTATTTCAAGTGAGCCTTAAATTCCATATATATATATATAGACTCTATATATGTATGTCTACAAGTTTAGAGAAGGTTGTAATTACAGTCAAGAAGGAAAATATTAAACAAGTGTTTTAGAAGAAAGAAATAAGAAACACTCATTGCGCAACATTGTTAGGATCATATAGACTCTTGGATAGTTGACCAAACATTACATGTTAAACATGAAATATACTAAGAGGGGGGTGAATCAGTATATTATATATCTTATACTTAATCTGATTTCTTTTCTTTAACTACTTAATCACACATTCAAGATATGTAATAAAACTGAAACAATAGTATGCACCACACAAGAGAGAGAGAGAGAGAGAGAGAGAGAGAGAGAGAGAGAGAGAGAGAGAGAGAGAGAGAGAGAGAGAGAGAGAGAGAGAGAGAGAGAGAGAGAGAGAGAGAGAGAGAGACCAAATTTTTACATGGAAACCCAAAGTAGGAAAAACCAAACAGAAAAATCTCAAGTATATGAATGAGCACCAACTCAAATTACAAAGTTCACAAGAACTAACTTGCAGGAGCACTAACCCCTTTGACGAACACCATCACAACAAATATTTGTGAACACCAACCCACAGGAGCACTAACCCCTTGCAAATATTTGTGAGCACCAACCCACAAGAGCACCAACCCCTCTTGTGTATAAAACACAACTATCTCTCAATGTTGCTTACTCAACAAATGATAGAACTCTACAATATCTCTTACTTTTCTCTCTTAGAAAACAAATACAAACCATGCACACTCTTGCATATATCAAATGGCTTCTCAAGCCTTTATTTATAGCTTTCCAAATGAACTTTGGCATTCACCCTTTGTGACCCTTCAATCCTCATGGAAAATGGTTCCAAACTTACATGACCCTTCATATCCTTGCATTTGAAAAGTCATATGGTGACCCTTCATAAGCAACTGCATCCTTTCCTCTTTGATCTTTATCTTGGTGACTTTTCATAATCCTCAAAGTGTCCCTTTTTGTAAAAATGCACCATACCCTCTTTTATCTTCACATGGTGAATTTTGGAATTCCTCAAGATGACTCTTTATGAGAAAATGCATCCCATTCCTCTTTTGTCTTTACCTCGTGACTCTTTGACTTCTCCATGGGTCATCTTTTGACTTATATGCAACCAAAAATATATTCGTTAATATTAAATAAATATTAACACACATTAGCCAAGATATGACCATTAAAAATATCATTAAATGCAATGGGGCATTTATCACCAATAATGCTAGACCTTTGACATCAATGATAATATTTCCAACAATATCCCCCTTTGTCATTGATGGTAACCTCAAACTGAAACTACCACATCTTAAAAATTGCACATACTACCATCTGAAAAACATATAGTAACTCCCCCTTACTGCATCAGCCTGTATCTATTCCCTGTACCTATTCCATGTACTTGTTTCTATACATGTACCTATACATGTATCTATTCTTCTCCCCGTTTGACATCAATGATGAAGGGCTTACATGGAGCTAACACTTAGCTCCCCCTCAACTGATGTTGATCCTCAATAACATGAAGTAAAAGAAATTACTCCCAACTTCTCCCATAGATACTCAAATGTGTCTTTTGGTAGTGCCTTTGTGAAAATATCTGTAATCTGCTATGTAATATTGATATATTCCATCTTAACCTGTCGATCTATAACCTGCTCTCTCAAGAAGTGATATCTAATGGGAATATGTTTTGTTCTTGAATGCTTCACTAGATTCTTCAAAATATTAATAACACTTGTGTTGTCATAAAAAATAGAAATATGTTTATCATATGTTACCTTGATATCTTCCAAAGTTTGCTTCATCTAAAGCTATTGAGTACAACACAATACTGCTGCGATATGTTCTACTTCAGCTATAGAAAGTGATACTAAATTTTGCTTCTTGCTTAGCCATGATACTAAGCTATCACCAAGGAGAAAAGCTCCTCCACTTGTACTCTTTCTATCGTCCAAGCACCCTGCCCAATATGAATCTATATAAGCAACCAAAGTGAAATCTCTGTCTGTGGGATACCACAATCCATAATTTAATGTCCCCTTGATATATCTTAATATTCTTTTCACCAACTGCACATGACTATATTTTGGAGCTGACTAATATCATGCAACCATACCTATTGCATGCATGATGTCTGGCCTTGATGTTGTCAAATATAAAATACTACCAATCATAGTTCTATACAAAGATTGATCTATAATAGGTGAATCTTCATCCTTGCTCACTTTATTTTCTATACACATTGGTGTGCCAACTGGTGCACAATCCTCAAAACCAAATTTCTTCAACATTTCCTTGGCATATTTACTTTAAGATATAAAAATTCCTTTATCTGACTGAAATATTTGCAACCCTAAGAAAAATGACAATTCTCCAAGCATAGACATCTCAAATTCTTTTTGCTTATTATCAAAAAATTCTTTTGTCATATTTTCAATGTTTCCTCCAAAAATGATGTCATCAATATATGCCACAATAATAAATTGATGCTTACCTTCTATTTTGATGTAGAGATTACTGTCAGCAAATCCTCTCTTGAAACCTTGATCCTGTAGGTACTTATCAAGTCTTGCATACCAAGCTCTGGGAGCTTGTTTCAATCCATACAATGCTTTCTTCAATCTGCATACATGGCTACTAATGTTTGAGAGAATAAATCCCTTAAGCTACCCAATATAGACCTCTTCTTCTATATTTCTGTTTAGAAATAAAAATTTGACATCCATCTGAAACACTTTGAAATTTTTAAACACTACATATGCAAGAAACATTCTAATAGCCTCTATCCTTGCCACTGGTGCAAAAGTTTCTTCAAAATCTATTACCTCAATTTGAGCATATCTTTTACATACTAATCTTGCTTTATTACCGATCACTTCTCCATTTTCATTCAACTTATTTCTATAAACCCATTTTGTTCCTATCACATTATGATCTTTTGGTCTAGGCACTAATTCCCAAGTATCATTTTTTCTATTTGATTTAATTCTTCGTCAATTACCTTAACCCAATGCTTATCATGTCTATCTTCTAAAAAAGTTCTAGGATAAATTTTGGATATAAAAGAGAAATTAACTTGCTCAGATTAACTTACCATCATTCTTCTGGTGTGAATTCCTTCATTTATGTCCTCGATGTCACTTTCATTATGATTTCTCTAGACATATTTGGATGGGGTTTTGGTGTCATTTTTATCCTTCTTCTCATCTTCATCTAATTCTTCAAAACCTTCCTTTTTAATGATTTTAGGAATGTCTACTGGATCACTAATTCTTTGTGTTCCATCTTCTTCTATCTTGACACTTGAACTTTCAACAATTTTCTTGGTTCTTTTGTTATAACATTTATAATCTTTAATTTTGAAAGAATAAACAAGAAACATACCTTCATCTGCTTTGGATTCAAACTCACCAAGTTTTTCATCAATTTTATTTATGAAGCATCTATTGCCAAAAACTCTGAAATAATCAACTATTACTGATTTATCTTCCCATAGCTCATAAGGAGTCTTGTCACTATTGACTCTCAATAATGATTTATTATAAATATGCACTAGTGTAGCAACTGCCTCCCTCCAATATTTATCTGGTATCTTGGATTCATTTATCATTGTCCTCACAATCTCCTAAACTATTTTGTTTCTTTGCTCAACTACTCTATTTTGCTATGGAGTTTTGGCTGTTGAATAATGTCTCTTTATTCCATGGTCTTCACAAAACTCAATAAATTGGTTTGACAAGAATTCTCCTCCTCGATTTGATCTTAGACAATCTTTAAATTGGTTCAATTCTCAATTAATGCTTTGAATGCTTTGAAATGTCTGAAAGCTTCTGATTTTTTTTTTAATATTAACCAAGTCATCGTGAAAAATCATCAATAAGCAACATAAAATATTTCTCACCTTGAGTACTTTGAGTTCTCATAGGTCCACACAGATCAGTGTGAACAAGTTTTAACATCTGAGTAGTCAAGTACTCTTTTGTTTTGAATTGCCTTCTAGCCTGCTTCCCATACTGACAAGGTTCACAAAGCATGTCGGATAGCTTTGTAATTTTTAGAAGATTTTTGACTGCTTGCTTCTTCCTGATGTTGACAAGATTTTCAAAATTTATATGTCTCATTTTTCTATGCCATATCCAACTTTCTTCAATTTGACTCAAACAACATCTTTGTCCTTTAAATGTTTGATAACATATACAAATGATTGCCTGTTCTCTGAGCATCTGCAACCAACACATCTAAATATTTTATCTTAATTTCACAACTTTATGCATAAAAATTTAGTGTATTCCCCTTATCACACATTTGACTTACACTCAAAATATTATGCTTAAGACCTTCTACATAAAATATTTTTAATTTTAGTTCTACCATTATCTAAACTCCGTGTACCTTTTCTGACAATTATGGCAGTAGTATTTATCTCTGAATTTCACTATGCCACCATTGATGTTCTTCAAGGTTATGAACTTGATTTTGTTTCCTGTCATGTGCCTCAAACATACACTTTCAATGAACCATGGTTTTTCTTCATTTCTTGCATGCAAATCTGTCTATACCAATATAGATTTTTTAGGTTGTTTCTTCTGCCATGAACCTATCTAAACTTTCTTCTTGATGAATGGAGACTTGAAACTCTAGTCCTTAACTGACTCAAACATGCTTCTATAGTACCGAGTTATGTGATTGAAGTTGTTGCACTTGTAACATATTATGGCATCTTCATTAAAGCCTACTAGAGGAGCAAAAGAGTTGTGGCTTCTGTTTGACTCTGCATGACTTTCCTTCTTATTTCTAAAATTGTTAGCCCTTTTAGACATTCTATTTTCTTATGACCATATCCATTAAAATAAAAATAGTAACCATAAATATAGGACATGTTTGTGTATCTCTAACTTAATTGCCTTTTGTAGCTCTACTTCCTCTAGCCTTCTTTGTTTGAGATGTCCTTTGTATTCTTAACGTCTTCCCTTTTTATTTCCTCTTTTTTAAGATCTTCATCATAGATCTTTCCTTTTCCTTGTCTATGAAAGTAGTGGCCTCCCCTTTCTCTTTTTCAAATCTGATACCTATCTTATCTAGCATTGATCTTTGACTTTCTAATATCTTATTCAACATATTAGTGTTATTCTTAAATTTTGAATCATTGGCTGCTCTATCATTGATTTATTTATTTAATGTCAAGATCTACTTTTAAAGAAGCAATTTCAATAGCATACCTTTCACATTCTTTACTTACTTTTGGCAACTGTGTTGTTAGATCTTCTTCATTCTTCTTGGCTTCTTCAAAGTGTGCTTATAGATCTTTAATTATTTCCTTTGACTCTTTTTCATTTTTATTGATCTGAAGCTTTAATCTTTGATTCTTATTTTCAAAAGATTTTAATTCTTATAAGGCACAAATGAGTTCTCCTTCCAGATTTACTTTGGCTTCATCATGTTCTTATTCTTGATCATCTATATTTTTACTTATAGAGTCATCTTCATGTATGGACATGAATAGAATCTCTTCTTCTTCTGAATCACTGACTCCACTATCTTCGGCTGAGCTAGGATCTTTAGAGTAAAAACTCTTCTTCTCGAATCCCTTCTTTAATTTTCTTTTGAAATTCTTTTTGTATGTAGACTTTCCTTCTTCATTGTCACCATTGCCCTTATCTGGGCACTTAACTACAAAATGTCTAATCTTTCCACAATTAAAATATTTAAAAGGTAATTTTTCTTGATATTTATCTATGCCCTTTTTCAGCATGTGAATGAATAGAGATCCATTGTCATCTTTATCATCACTAGAACTATCACTTGATTCTTGAATCTTTGCCTTCTCTTTCTTTGATGTCTTGAAAGTAACTTTTCTCTTTTAGGGGTTTTCTTTTTTGGTCCGCATCTCATATGCCATAAGAATACCATATAGCTCATCCATCTTTAATTTGGATAAATTCTTCATCTCTTCAATTTCCAAAACTTTTGCATCATATCTCAATGGTAGAGATCTCAAACCTTTTTGTACCACAATTGATTCTTCTAACTTTTCTCCAAGACCTTACATCTGATTAACCATTTGATCAACCTGTAAAAGATAACTTGTTATATTTTCTTCCTCTTCCATCTTCAAACTCTTAAACTATCTTATGAAAGTCCTAAGCTTAGCTTGCTGAACCTTTCCATCACCTTTGTAAATATTCTCAAGTTTTACCCAAGTTTCATGATCAGATTTATATTGCATAACTTTAACAAATTTTGATTCACATAAACCACATAAAATAACATTTAAAGATTTAACATTATTTTTATTTGCCTTCTTTTCTACCAGAGTAGTTACAAGTGTGTATGGCTTTTCATATTCCTCCACCACTACTTGCCAAATGTCAAATCCAAGGGCCATCAAATAAGTCTTCATCCTTATGCTCCAAAAAGCTTAATTTTTTCCATAAAAAAAGGTGCATTATTTATATAAAAACCTTCATGTGATCCAACCATCGTGCTTTCCTAATATGCCTTCAAGTTGTAAATTTTTTTCCAAAGGAACCTACTCTAATACCAATTGGTAAGCATGAAATATACTGAGAGGGCAGGTGAATCAGTATATTATATATCTTATACTTAATCTTTATTTTATTTAACCACTTAATCACACATTCAAGATATGCAATAAAACTAAAATAATAATATGCACCAGAGAGATAGAGACACCAAATTTTTACATGGAAACCCAAAGTGGAAAAAACCATGGAGAACAATCTCAAGTATATGAATGAGCACCAACTCAAATTACAAAGTTCTCAAGCACTAACTTGCAAGAGCACCAACCCCTTTGCTGAGCACCAACACAAAAACTATTTGTGAGCACCAACCCAAAGGAGCACCAACCCCTCTTGTGTATAAAACACAACTATCTCTCAATGTTGCTTACTCAATAAATGATAGAACTCTATAATATATCCTGATTTTATCTCATTAAAAAAAAATACAAACCATGTACACTCTACATATATCAAATGGCTTCTCAAGCCTTTATTTATAGCTTTCCAAATGACCTTTGGCATTCACCCTGTGTGACCCTTCAATCCTCATGGAAAATGGCACCAAAACTTGTATGACCCTTCGTATCCTTGCATTTGAAAAGTCATATGGTGACCCTTCATAAGCAAATGCATCCTTTCCTCTTTTGTCTTTATCTTGGTGACTTTTCATATTGCTCAAAGTGTCCCTTCATGGAAAAATGTGTCATACCCTCTTTTATCTTCACATGGTGACTCTTGGAATTTTTTCAAGATGACTCTTCATGAGAAAATGCATCCCATTCCTCTTTTGTCTTTACCCCATGAATCTTTGACTTCTCCGTGGACCTTTTGACTTATATGCAACCAAAAATATATTTGTTAATATTAAATAAATATTAACACACATTAGCCAAGATATGACCATTAAAAACATCATTAAATGCAATGGGGCCTTTATCACTAATAATTCTAGACCTTTGACATCAATGAAAATATTTCCAACATTACAAAGCGATAAAATCCTTAAGGATACAATTCCCTTTTGAATACCCTATTCATAATTTGTAACAAGCTAAGGTATGACCCTATAATAGTGCCTAAGAATTTGGTGGAGAGAAAATCCTTGTGTGGTAAGTTGATATTATGTGGATTAGAGAAATTTAGATTACACAATGGAATTATTGATCAAAAGGTAAATATTTGGATAATTATACAGTACACAATTTTGGGATAACAAGACCCCCATTTTATAGTCATAAGACATTGTTCACAATTAAACAAGAAGAGAGGAATGTGTGCCTAGAACCAAAGAATGAGGGAGGAGTATTAGAGAATTAATAGGAGAATGAGGATAGTTTGGATTGTGTTCTTTGGTTTTGGAACCTTGTACAAAATAAATATAACCCTTAAAACATGTCACAAGCCTTTGTAATTCAAGACCCTATTTTCATAGCCATTGTGAGTGATTAGCAAATGGAGTGGATGAAGTTACTTTGTAAATTATGTTTAAAAATAAAAATAGATGTGTAATGAGGTTGAAATGATTAATTAAGGTTATTTAAAGATATGGACCACCTTTAAATGGCACTAGTTGGCTGGAACCCTATTTTACCCCTATCAAAGGACCTAAAACAATGTAAGCACTCAAATTAGAAGATTGTCAAGGATTGACTAATGAGAATGGAATATTAGTAAGGTAAAATGGTGTATGGAAATACCCAAGGTTGACATTAAAATCTGATAATAACTTTAAATGCATGAAATATAAACAAGGATTACTAGGACTTTTAGATAATGGTTCAAAGACTCAAAATTTTGTGTATAGCAAGATATAAGATTATGGGGGTTGTATGAGAACAAATAAATATTTGGAGAGTTGATTATAATTGGTAAAAACCTTGATAAGGTCCCAGAATGGATTGAAATAATATCCAATAAAATATATTGTATTTTTTTACTCCTCAACCTGAGTACAGACCTTACATAGGGTTTCTTGGCAAAATATACATTTAGGTACTTAGCAAAGGAGTTGAAAACTCAAATTTTGTAGGAAGCTTGGAATTACCATTCCATAGGTGAATCACATGGTTCTTGGGATATTTGGCATGTGTGGAGACTGGGATAAGGGAAACTCAGGGTTGTAGAGCTGAAGACCTAATGTCAGACCTAATTGGGGAATGTTTGAACTAGAAAGCACATTTTCATGGGTTTTTCAGGTTCTAAGATTGAGCACAGAGTTCAAGAAGGATAAAGAGTGATATCATATGAAATTATTTTTCCAAAGTGAGTTATGGAGTGTCCTAGGAAAGGAGGTTTATCCAAAAAAATGCTACAAGCCTTGTGTAATCTTTATGAACTTGAGGTATAAAATGGAATGATGAGTTAGGAAGGAACACTTAAAAGGATCCAAGATAAGTTAAATAGGGTAATATGAGATCATCTATGACAATATGACACATTCCTAAGAGTTTCCTCAAAGATTGATGTTTTAAATCTATGAGATACACCTAATGGAGAGCTAGTAGTTGAATAATAAGGAGAGACCAGTGTTAAGAAGTGAGTCAAGAGTGGATGCTAGTGACATGATAGATGCCTAATGAATTCAAGAAGTGTATTTAACATGTATAAGGGAAAGTATATCAAGAATAAGGCCACTATCCCAAGAACCAAGGAAAAATTATGAGAAGATGGAACCTTGAAGGACAAACATAGCATTGAATAAGTTCTCAAATAATACCATAGCCAATTAAGGGAATATTTGGTGATTTATCCACTTTACCTCTGCATCACTAGTGGGAACATGATTGGTTGGTTCCCTATCAAGGTAACTCATTACGTAATTGGTTAAATTCTAATTTAAGTGACTCTTAAGAAAATGATTGATATGATCTTGGTGAAGGTACGTCATGGGAGAAATGATTGATTGGATCCCATTCTAGGTACTCGATGGAAAATGTATGGATTGTAAACTTTATATGGAACAATGTGTGATATGGCTTAGATATATGTTATATTTCATAATCTATACTCAAATTACTATTTCCTTACAACACTAAATGTCAGTAGTTTAGTGTCTATCTTTATATTCCCTATACCTATTGGGTATTGATTACCATGTTGTGTGATTTATGTGAAAGTACAAGTAATCACGGAATTATTGTCTTGTATTTTTTCATCTTGAATAACTATCCTGGTGGAACAATCCATAATAAAAGAGAATTTTCATGGTGAAGAATTGGCTACAAAAACTTCTAAATCTATTCAAAATGACCAACACAATGGCAAAAGTCTATCAAAAAAAAAATTCAATGAGGAGTAGTGTGTGTTAAGAAGAAAGGTGATTCACCTCTTTATAATCAAGTGGTTTATTTCTTCTTTATATATATTTTTCACTTTTTTATTAAATCTTTGTAGGATACAATTCAAATTTTGTAATATCCATATCCAATAAATTCTCCCACCTTACTTAGGCCATATCTAAATATTGTTACATATCTAAGGTGCATTTAGTTTATATCCAACATGGGAAAATGTGATCAAGAGAGCAAGAGAGTATCTATTAACATAATTTACATGCCTTAGAGGACTTTCCTTAACTCAATCATCGACTCTACTATATGGGCATGAGGTTAAATTAGTGATCCTGAAATACATTTTTGTTTGATTATTGTAGGTGATTTATGATTTTTAGATACTAGTATAAGACACGTATTTTGTTTCATTTGTATGGACACTCTCATAATGGTAACAATTATGTTACCAAAAGAGTGGTTGGTGATGATGTACATTATATTACTATTTTTGGGCATTGATTGAATTTTTTCTTGATCCTCCAATGGGTAATATTTTCTTGCATTTGATTATCTTAGTTCATCCTAGTCCCCTACAGGGTACTCTATTTACATTTAAGCGGTGACATGAGGGACTCACAGAGAGCTTGGGTAAAAAGAATATTCCAACTAAGGGATAAAGGATGACCACCATCACAAAAGTAATATAATTGAAGATGACCACCATCACAAAATTAGTTGTCAAAAGGTAGTTGATGTAAAAAATAGTTGTAAAAAGAGGACTAAAGAGACTCTTGTAAGCATGAAAAAGGTATTAAAGCTACTAACCAATCAAATGAACCTCATAATTATCACATTCTTTATTTATATAATATCAATATCATTATTTGTTTTTATTTATAAATTCAATTTTTGTTTAAAATAATGGCTAGCTTTATTAAATTCCTTGAGGTAGCATTTAAATATCATTCAAAAAATCCTTTGAGATACAGTACATTTATGAAATATGTTACAACATGTGGGCAGTCTAAGAGAACTATTCACCTACAAAAAAAGGTATTTATTTTTCATTACATGCATTTATTATTGTTACATGCATTTACTATTGTTGTGATATCACTAAAATCTATAAAGGGATGTAATTAGGATACATTATCTCTATTATGTCCACCCCTATCACGCTTTGCCACCCTATTACGATATTCATCCCAGACTTGTTATTTTGGATTGTTACAAGGTGGGTTTGGAAAAAGTGTGATCTCCTGCAAAATGCTATGATATCTACATCTATTCGTATTTTATATGAAGTCTCTCTATCTATGGGTGGAAGTTCCATGCACATCTTACACTTTTTGGAATAAATGAGGCATTGGGTGTTGTGCATTTGATATCGCCCTACTCTGTACCTTGTTGTAAACTTGTGCCATACAATTTTTTAAGAATGCCATAGTTTTTATGCTTTTATCTACTACACAACATCTATCAAATATCTCTCATGCTTTACATATCAAGGCCTCAACATCATCAACTCCAGAATTATATGGGATCTATTCATAAAGTGAAAAGCATCTAGTTAGAAATATTGAAAAATATGAAAAACATATGACTACAAGTAGTTACTAGACTTACAATATCAACCCCCTTCATCTAGTTTTCAATGTCATCCATAATATTTATTGCAACACCTTCTAGTGCATGACCTGATCCTTGCATATCCATATTTTATACACCATGAATTTTGGTGTGCAAACCTATGACATCCATGCCTTCTCCCTTATTTTAAATTAAAACTCCATTGTCTTTGACCTGGGTAATGAAAATGTATTAAATAAACTATAGTCACGTTGAAGTTGCCAATGCATACAGTATGGGGGCAAACAAAACTTACATGGTACTCAACATAGATAGCGTTGATTCTCTCCTTAACACCATGCATTATGGATGCATCCTATAAAACTAACTGAGTTTTCATCTTTCTTATCAAGTCAACGTTGATCACATTCTTCCAAGTATATCTTTGGATTGAAAACTAGCAATTACACATCAACATATAAGTCATTACATTGAAGATGCGATAATGCAATATCTCATCTTTCATACTTTGTACTTATGTCGTAAGAGGGTCACTATTGTTGAAGGTAACATGAGAATTTGGGATGTTCAAAGCCCATACCCATGCAATATTTTCATGTCTTTCTAATATAAAGTTCTTATGGAATCCAATGTCCTTACATAATTATAGCCACCAATAATGTATGTAAATTTATGTTGTTACTTGGTGAACTAACCAATCCACCCTATGATGTGCAAAAGTCCTTATTGTGATTAAGAAATGACATTTCAAATGGGAATGGTAAGATTCTATATATGCATTGGTGTCTTTCCTGTTGGGTGAATATTTTGTCGACCAACTAACTGGTGAGAAAAATAGTTCCTATCACCATAGCATAGGGAGATTGGTCATCCAGGTGTGCAGTTTTACTACATCAACAGGGGACAAATCTCTCCTCTCATCAAGGGGAGGGTCCCTATTAAATATACAGAGGTTATATACTATATATAAGTAGAAAGTAAGACACAGGAGTGGGATAAACCATCCATCTCTCTTTTTTCAGAGATGATGCTAACAAACAAAGGAGAAATCTTGGGTGATTGGTGAAGGTACTTCTCTTCTTTCATAAGTAACATTTAGCCAAGAGCCAGATCCCTTTCTGGATAGTATAAATCTTAGTGAAGTGATAAAAGGCACTTCTCTTCTTTCAAAAGTGCTTGTTCTTGCAAACAACAAGAATCTTTCTAGTAGGATAATTAACTGGTAACCAAAGGTGTAGAGTAACCAATAGCCTGAAATGTAGCGCAAAGTCTCCACCTCAACTGCCCAAAGAGTGAGATACAAAGAATAATGGGGGCACAAAGTCATCCCAAGGTCCTTTACATAGAAATAAACTAAAAACACACACTGAAAACAATTATATTAGCATAAAGTCTGAAAGTAACTAGTTTTAGGACACCTTCCTTGTCAATTCCACTAGCTCTGCTTGTTAAATTGCATAAACAAGAATACATTTAGGAAATAGACATAAGAACAATATCCTAGAATGATACAAGCTATAACAACATAAAGTCTGAAAGTAACTTGATTTTTGATTCAAACAAAGAAATATGATAAATAATCTGATCTCAAAGTCTCAGTGATGCCTTTCAATTTGGGCAGAGTTTTGCTTCTAGTAACGAGAAGATCTCCCTTTGCATCGAATGAGAGATTACATTATATATAGGCCAGGAGAGACTTGGCACTTTGTCCTATGGAGCAACCCATGCTACACAATTAATGCCTTGGATGCATTTTTGATTCTGTCAGGGAGGGCCATGCTGGAGCAGGGTAGCTGCCTTAACTGTGGCATGTTTGTTCATCTCTAGTATCTACTCTTGAGCCTAAATCACTCATTCCATCACCTTTTAGCCATGCAACTATCTACTCTGCCTTTATTCCAAAGGGGACAAACAGGCTACACTTTCAATGTTTGCAGGCCCCAAATATCAACCTAGTGAATTGCTTCACCTACTAGAATTAACTCCTGTTGAGTTTCCCTCTTTGTCTCTTCTTTCTCTTGGCCCTGGCCTTAAGGTATTTGAATGCATTTAGGTCCACCTTCTAAGCCTACAAAGATCAATCAGACACTTTATTACCACAAATTTGATGTCTGAGGGTCTTTAATCTTTTGAAGGTTAACGACTTAGTCATTCATCCTAAATTTGACATTTGCAGGCTTGTCATTCTTCTTAGAAACTCTTTTGTGTCTTTCTCTCTTGTTATGGCCGCTTCCCATTGTGGTGTAGGTGAAGACACATGGCACCATCTATGGTTTTAAAATAAGCTTATTAGAATAAGTTTTGAAACTTGTTAGAGGCTGGAACTGCGGATGCAGACACTTGGTAGCTTCTGCTGCACTGGGACAGGACACGTGGCAAGTTATACTACTTTGAAATTGGTAGAGACTGTGTCTCGGCTTGTGACACTTGGTAGCATTTGCTGCACTTTGAGGCTCGACCCGTCTTGAAGGGGACTTGCCCTTTGGGGTCTTGAACAAGGTCTATTTTTGAGTGTTGAGTGTCCCCTACAAGGGTACCTACCCTTTTGGATCATCCAAGTAGCCTTCGAGATTTAATTTCTTTGAAGGACTATCGTCCCTTTATTTCCTTTAGACAAAATGTCTGAGTGGATTCCTTCAGACAATTTTTTTGAAGGAAATATTTCTTTGACTCTGCATCTCTGCATTGGGAGTGCTCCGTCTTTGACACATCGCACCTTCCACTACTTTTAACCAGTGGCACGTGGCATTTGAGAATCAGTAGAAGCTGGCAAGTGTCATCATCCATATTATTGTCTAAAAGGAGTCCCAACTATTTTTATGAGTGTTTCTAGAGTTCGGTGGAAGCTACCACGTGTCTTCTTTAGTCATCCTAAATTTGATGTTTGTGGGCCTATCATTCTCCTTAGCAACTCCTTTGTGTCTTTGTCACTTGTTATGGCCACTTATCACTATGGTGCAGGTGAAGACATGTGGTGGCATCTGTGGCTTTGAAATAAGCTTATTAGAATAAGCTTTGAAACTTGTTAGAGGCTGGAAGTGCAGATGCAGACACGTGGCATCTTCCACTGGAATAGGTCAGGACACGTGGAAGCATCTACCTAATTCATAGGAGATCTTAGAAACCTTTGAGATTCTGGTAGAAGAAGACACATGGTGGCTTTTTCCAAACTCTAGAATCACTCACAAAAATAGTTAGGACTCC
Organism: Torreya grandis; assembly: GCA_037957365.1. Classification (NCBI taxonomy): domain Eukaryota; kingdom Viridiplantae; phylum Streptophyta; class Pinopsida; order Cupressales; family Taxaceae; genus Torreya; species Torreya grandis. Next base: position 3,156,027 of record JARHVA010001331.1, read on the forward strand.
TTTCAGGCAATCATGTAGACGATGACACTTGCTAGCTTATGTCAATTCTCACCAAGTACACGTGGCATGTTTTGATGCATTGTATTGAAACCTTCCACCATTGAAACTTGGTGCTTTTCGCTCTCAGGCTTTTCTTTCATGTGCTCCTTTCCTTGACTGAGGCTACCTTTGAACCCTTTGAACTCGTGAACTCATTGAACCTATGAAGCGGTTCAAGGTTCAACGGTTCGGTCAGTTCATTCTTTTGATTTAGCCAAGTCTCTTTGATATCTTTGAACCAAGAGTGTTGAACCATTTGGACATTAAACCCATTGAACCGATGAACCAAAATGGTTCAAGGTTTAATGGTTCAATGGTTCAAGCCTTTGAAACTCGTTAAGTGCTCGGAGCTGTGGAACCTTGAAACAGTTGAACTTTAAACCTTTGACATATGCGCTTAGCCCTTTTCGATGACGTTGAACCTTAAACCCATTGAAGCTGTTGAACCAAAAATAGTTCAAGGTTCAACGGTTCAATGGTTCAATGGTTCAATCCTTGCTTAGATGCTTGCTGATGGACATTTTTGATCAAACCAAGGCATTGAACCAGTCCTAAAAATGACTAAGTGTTGGAAACTGGTTCTTTTGATTGGAATCACCTGTAGAAGCCTTTGAACCTATTGAACCCACTAATCCCTTCACTGAAAAAGCTTGAAAGATGAGGAATTTGAAAGCTTAGAACAAATTTTGAGAAGGGAAGAGACTATTTTGGTCTATTGAACCAAAATAGTTCACATGTTGTCCCAAAAATGAGAAGTCTATTTTTGGGGACAACAACTGGATCTAGTTGGGTAACTTCATTTAGATGAAAACTTAGAACATAGTTGAGGGGATTAGAAACTAGAATCTCCAGTGCCTTGAAGTATGCCATTGGGTTATGGAGTCATGCTACCCAAAAAGAAAGGCTCCAAAAAATGAAAATGAAAAGCACACAATAGAACTAAAGACTATATATATATATATATATATATATATATATATATATATATATATATATATATATATATATATATGTACAGATAATCTTATCTGATGCCTCAAGATTTGAAGTGATTCAGATGCCACCCATTGTGAGACAATGAATATGGCGTTCCATCTTGATAAACAAGCAGGAACCCATTTTGTCCCCAAAATCAGTGACGAGTGAATAAAACTCTCCACCAAGAATCACATTTTCTGTGCACTCCTTTTGGCTCTCTCTTCTTGCTCAATGGAAAGACACGATCTTCAATTTGAAAACCATAAATCTTTGATCTCTTGGCAAAGAGTTCCTTTTGTTGACTTTGGAGTACAGCAATATGGTCCACTACCATAGCTTGTTGTTCTGCTGGTTCAGTCCAGCACATGTTTTGATTGTCAGTATCAAACTCTTGACAAACCATCAGCTCAACATCTCCTTTGGTGTGAAGGAGTTTGATATCTTCATCCTGAGTAGTCTTCAATTTGAGCAACAGAGATTTGCATCTAGCTGTGTTGTTGGTGTTGCTAAACTGCAACTTGCATGAAGGAAAAATATCTCCTTGAGGAGATATCAACACAATCCTAGCTCCAACATTAGTGGAAGAATCGCTGCCATCAAATTCCATGATCCAAGCATCATTAAAAGCTGATCTTCTATCAAATTTCTATTCATTAGAGATGGAAGATCCTTCTTCATTTGCACTACGCCCTACTAATTCTTTTGATGCCTTGTTTGGATCAAATCCTAGATTGATAGCTATAGGACTTTCATCAGCTGAGACATGAGCATCCTCTATGGTCAAGAAGTAATTAACCCTATCTGAAGGCTCAAACAAAATTTGAGCTATAAGGGCTGACGTTTGGGTGACCACAATTTTTGCCTCAGACAAATCCACACTTAGTTCTCCACCAATGTTTAACTGCTCAAGATTAGCTTGCAAGAATTTAAATTTAGTCATTTGAATTTTAGATTTCTTGACATGATCAATTATATCAGATGACTGAAATGGACTTGGAAGAGGGGATGGGATTTCATCCTTTTGGTTTTTGGGAGGGGGAGGACTGGTATGCAAATTTGAAGTAGAAGGTGCAGAAATGTCTGATGTACTTACCTTTTTGGCAATCACTGGGTCCTTTGACCAGAAAGGAAGAGGGGTTCTCTGCTTAGAAATTGAAATTGCTGGTTGGAGTCACTCCTCTATCTTTTCTGTATCAGCCTATTGGGCTGACTGATTTTTAGACTAGGTGAATACTGCATATGATCCTTCGACTACTTCATATTCACTTCTGGGTTCATCTTGGTAATTTAGGAAACCAATGTGGGAGTCACCAACTGATTCTTCTTGATCCTCCATGAAGATATCAACATCATTTTCTTTCTCAAACTTAGGTTGGAAAGAGAAAGCATGTTTTATTTCTAGATATCCAACTGCTGAGTTGGTTGGAGGTGCTTCAAGGGAAAGGTTCCTCTTTGGGGGAGGAAGACAATTTGGTTGCCCTTGACTTCTGGAAGCATTGCCTTGGTATGGATAATTAGGGAATGTTCTCCTTGGTACATCTCTATATGAAGGAGTAGAAGACATACCTTGTGCCATTTGCCTTTTCAAGGCTAGTAATTCATTTGCCAGCTTTTGTACCATTTGATCAGTGGTGGCTGTGGGTGAGAATTCAAAAGATGAAGAGGGTTTACCTCTGTTAGGATCTCTCCTTATCTTTCCTACCAAGATAAGGTCATCTTCAACTTCAGTAGCCAAGTCCTGAGCAGCAACAAGGTCTATGTGGCCAGCACACCTCAGCAAGAAACTCACTTTAGGTAGCTGTGAGTTGATGAAGAAGCATTTGAGGTTTTTAGGTGTTGGCTGAGCAATTGCAGGAATCCTATTTCTTAGCTTGTCAAACTTGGCAATGAAATCCCTCATAGGCTCATGAGGCTCTTTCTTCATCTGGGTGAGATAGGCTAGCAAGGCATGGGCATCCTCCTTGGGCTTGAACCTTACTTTGAACTTGGATTTTAGGGTATTTTAGTCTGTCACTGATCTAACCTACAGATGGTAGAACCGCTCTGCAGCAGCACCTTGTAAGGTCTCCACAAAAAATTGACTGCCACGTCTTCAAATTCCACCCCTATCACACCACAGGCTATGCTAAAGGCTGCAATGTGTTCATCAAGGTGAAATCTCCCATCTCCAAAGAATTTGGGGAAGTTCTTTCTTGAGCTGCATGGATGTTCATGCAGAGGTGGAGTCAAGTTGAGTGGGCCAAAAGAGTTACCCTAGGGGCCTCAAACTGCCATGATTTAATTATGAAAAATAGAGATAACAAATCTGGGTGAAGTGGATAGATTACAGAACAAAAATGGAAAATAATTGGCCCTAGTTTAGCTTGAGGCTTGAGGCTTCAAACTACGCACTCTTTTCCAACAGCTCTAGTTTTGTAGACTAGATAAAATAATGGAGATGGAAGAAAATGGTAAGGATATAATGATAATGGGTAAGACATAGATTAGAGTCACCAGAGTCTATATAATGGATAAGGGAAGGAACTGATTCAATCTGAAACTTGAGGCTTTAGACTGCATGTTCATCCCCAACATAGTCACCAAAAACTATTGGGTGAATATTTTGTCGACTAGCTAACTGGTGAGCAAAATAGTTCCTATCACCATAGCATAGGTAGATTGGTCATCCAGGTGTGCAGTTTGACTACATCAACAGGGGACAAATCTCTCCTCTCATCAAGGGGAGGTTCCCTATTAAATATATGGAGGCTATATACTATATATATAAGCAAAAAGTAAGACACAGGGGTCAGATAAACCATCCATCTCTCTTTTTTCAGAGATGATGCTAACAAACAAAAGAGAAATCTTGGGTGATTGGTGAAGGTACTTCTCTTCTTTTAGAAGTAACATTCAACCAAGAGCTAGATCCCTTCCTGGATAGTATAAATCCTAGTGAAGTGACAGAAGGCACTTCTCTTCTTTCAGAAGTGCTTGTTCTTGCAAACAACATGAATCTTTCTGGTAGGATAAGTAATTGGTAACCAAAGGTGTAGAGTAACTAACAGCCTAAAATGTAGTGCAAAGTCTCCAACTCAGCTGCCCAAAGAGTGAGATACGAAGAATAATGGGGGCACAAAGTCGTCCCAAGGTCCTTTACACAGAAAGAAACTAAAAACACACACTGAAAACAATTATGTCAGCACAAAGTCTAAAAGTAATTGGTTTTAGGACACCTTCCTTATCACTTCCACTAGCTCTGCTTGTTAAATTGCATAAACAAGAATACATTTAGGAAATATACATAAGAATAATCTCCTAGAATGATACAAGCTATAACAACACAAAGTTTGAAAGTAACTTACTTTTTGATTCAAATAAAGAAATATGATAAACAATCTGAGCTCAATGTCTCAGTGATGCCTTTCAATTTGGGCAGAGTTTTGCTTCTTTTAACGGGAAGATCTCCCTTTGCATCGAATGAGAGATTACATTATATAGAGGCTAGGAGAGACTTGGCACTTTGTCCTATGGAGTGACCCATGCTACACAATTAATGCCTTGGATGCATTTTTGATTTTGTTAGGGAGGGCCATGTTGGAGCAGGGTGGCTACCTTAATTATGGCATATTTGTTCATCTCTAGTATCTACTCTTGAGCCTGAATCACTCATTCCATCACCTACTAGTTGTGCAACTATCTACTCTACCTTTATTCCAAAGGGGACAAATAGGTTGTGCTTTCAATGTCTGTAGGCCCCAATTATCTACTCGATGAACTGCTTCACCTACTAGAATTAAATCCTGTTGAGTTTCCCTCTTTGTCTCTTCTTTCTCTTGGCCTTGGCCTTAAGGTCTTTGAATGCATTCAAGTCCACCTTCTAAGCCTGCAAAGATCAATCAGACACTTTATTGCCACAAATTTGATGTCCACGGGTCTTTAATCTTTTAAAGGTTAACAACTTAGTTAGTCATCCTAAATTTGACATTTGTGGGCCTATCATTCTCTTTAGCAACTCCTTTTTGTCTTTCTCACTTGTTATGGCCACTTCCCACTGTGGCACAGGTGAAGACACATGGCAACATCCGTGGCTTTGAAATAAGCTTATTAGAATAAGCTTTGAAACTTGTTAGAGGCTAGAAGCACGGATGCAGACACTTGGTAGCTTCTGTTGCATTGGGATGGGACACGTGGTGAGTTCCGCTACTTTGAAATTGGTAGAGACTATGTCTCAGCTTGTGACACTTGGTAGCTTCCACTACACTTTGATGCTTGACCCTTCCCAAAGGGGACTTTCCCTTCGAGGTCTTAAACAGGGTCCATTTCTGAGTGTTGAGTGTCCCCCGCAAGGGTACCTACCCTTTTGGATCATCCGAGTGGCCTTCAGGATTCAATTTCTTTAGAGGACTATCGTCCCTTTATTTCCTTTGGACAAAATGTCTGAAGGGATTCCTTCAGATAATTTGTCTAAAGGAAATCTTTCCTTGACTCTGTATCTCTACGTTGGGAGTGCTCCATCTTTGACACGTGGCACCTTTCACTGATCTTACATATTGAAACCTTCCACCATCGACACTTGGCACTTTCTTCTCTCAGGCTTTTCTTTCACGCGCTCCTTTCCTTGATTGAGGTTGCCTTTGAACCTTTTGAACTCGTGAACTCGTTGAACCTGTGAAGCGATTCAAGGTTTAACGGTTCGGTCGGTTCACTCTTTTGATTTAGCCAAGTCTCTTTGATATATTTGAACTAAGCACATTGAACCATTTGGATGTTAAACCTGTTGAAATGATGCAGCAAAATGGTTCAATGTTTAATGGTTCAACGGTTCAAGCCTTTGAAACTCGTTAAGTGCTCGGAGCCGTGGAACCTTGAAATGGTTGAACTTTGAACCTTTGACATATGTGCTTAGCCCTTGTTGATGACGTTGAACCTTGAACCCATTGAACTCGTTGAACCAAAAATGGTTCAAGGTTCAATGGTTCAATCCTTGCTTAGATGTTTTCCAATGGACATTTTTTATTGAACCAAGGTGCTAAACCAGTCCTGAAAATGACTAAGTGTTGGAAACTGGTTCTTTTGATTGGACTCACTTGCAAAAGCCTTTAAACCTGTTGAACCCACTAATCCCTTTACTAAAAAATCTTGAAAGATGAGGAATTTGAAATCTCAGAACAAATTTTGAGAAGGGAGGAGATTATTTTGGTCTGTTGAACCAAAATATTTCACATGTTGTCCCAGAAATGAGAAGTATATTTTTGGGGACAACATTTCCCAACATGAAGAATTGTCTGACAATATCGTGACCACATTCCAACCCTATATACCTAGTGTTGTTCCTAATATTTGACAAAAGCAGGCTAAGAGGAGTGATATCTTTCTAAAAAAAATTTGGACTCCCTTATAGCCATGTCCTCATTAGCACAACTATGCATTATTAACCCTGAGTGCTCAAACATCACACATATTACATCATCATCTTTCACCTTTGTTATCAAAGTCTTCAACCACGTGTGATGAACATGCCAAATGCATAAGTAGACCTCACAATCGAATGTATCCCTAAATAACACAATAGTTTTGCATAAGTTAATGTAATAAGATAGGGATGGTGTCTATGAACATACAAATATGAAGTCCATGATGCATGTAGGAATAATGATGATGCACCTAATAGATTTTATCTCTACATCAACATCATCAATCATGAAGGCACTGATTATCCATTCAATATCTTTCAAATGAAATCCTTGAAGAATAATTTGCATCCATTATCTTATGTTGACAATACATGATCGAGACATAATGACCCATGCAATGGGTACACCTTCATGTTTGGAATCAAATGCCAATAGTGTCTACAATTGAAACTATACAATAAAAAAATAAAAACATTGGAATAGTTATTATTATTATAAACATTAGAATAACTAATATTATCAACTACTATTACAAACATTGGCACAATACCTTCATAACATTAATCCCAAACATTGCATCCATCACCAATAATCTATGCTTCCCAAATCTCAATAACCATTCTAGATATTATGGGATTTAGATGCCCAAGATGAAGGGGATTTACCCATCCCCATCAAGCTCTCCCCTATTTTATCTGTGATAGAAAAACACTTGTCAGGATTCACCAATGCCAAATTTTGAACACTTATTACATCATCAACATTGTACACATATTTTGCCTCCTTGATCAATCAATCTCTATTGTATATGTCATCCTTACTCAATAAATCAACCCACTCTATTTCACCATTAAATAATATAAGTTTGTCATGCACCATCTCTTGGTGTTTAAGGTGGATAACATCAATAGACCTTCCCAATAATAGTATCCTATAAACCCATTCATTAAGTTGGGGGCTGATTTGAGGAGAGAAAAAAGATTTCTTGCCCTTAAACTATTGTTGGTTATGGTAATAGTTGTGCTCATTGTCTTTATCTTCTACTTGATTTTATGTAAGTAGTAGACTATTAGGTATACAGACCATGCATCATGTGCTGAAATGACAATGATAACCACACCTTATATGCCTTTGACTTGGTTGGCTACCCTTTCCAGACTTGGGCATTAAAGACTTGTCTTTTGGCATGGCATCAATTTCCTTAAAGTCATCAGGGCCATATGAGCACCAGTAGTTGCACAATTATGGTGAACAAATAAATAGTCATGCAAAATGAAAAAAATGTATGTGAATAAAACATATAGCATCTGAACAGACACCATCTTGAAATCTATAGTGTGAGGTGACTCACATGACATATTCAGAGGTTGCGTTGATCCTTCTATCCTTTCAAGTAAAATCTAAATTTCTCTTATGATGTGAAACATGAAAATTTATAGGGAATGATTCCCTTATTGATTTTCCTTTGATGAAGTTGTCAAGCATGTCCTGCTTTACCCAGGCAAACCACAAGTCTTCCTCATTGATGTCAAGAAAATTGGCCCACTTGGTATAACTACAATCAAATAGACCCTCACCTAGCTTCTATAGTTCAAGGCACGTTATTTCTTCCCACATTTTTTCCATCTATTGTAGCCTACAATGAAAACATTTCATTGAATGAATTAGAAATGGAATTTTTGTATTGAGTGAATGCAAGTTTCCATGTATTGCAAAGGAATTATTTTATTGAATTCTATCTGTCATATACTGTAATCTACAAAGGACAATGATTTAATAATGCACATAGAAATTAAAATATGAGAGTTCAAACCACTTAATAAAACTATGACATAAACTATGAATAAAAAATCCTCGTTGAAATCAATATAAAACCCTTCATAAAATATATCAAAATAAATGCATCAAAATGTATAAATGGACAAAATAGTGTGTTAGATTTATAGATAGTCTTAAGTGTCATGCACTAAATGTGTGTATGTGGGTGGGGCATAGGAATGTGATTTTATTTTGAATCCCATAGCTTCAATAAAGGGTTAAAAAAAAAGAAAATTTTCTATTAATCCCATAAAATGAAGATATGGTTTTAAAAATAATGAATTTGCTATGAAGCCCATAGAATTAGGAGAGGGTAAAAAAAAGTGAAATTGCTAATAATCCCACATGATATTCTTATTGTCCATTAACTAATCATTTGATGTATTAAATTAGAGTCATGGACATATTGGTATTTATGGATAGTGTGTGAAAGGAAATGCTAGTAGGTAACACTAGAAAAATTTGTATCACATGTGTGCATTACAAATTATATGATCCCATATAGGATGTAATTTATCTCATTCAATTATAATAGTAGGTTGCCTTATCACCCATAGTAAGGTTAGGGCATAACCCATATTGAGTTATTATAGCTTTAGTCTATCAAAATAGGCCACCAATTTTTTTTAAAAGATTTTGTCATAGACCACCACTACCATACTTCCCACCTAGAAAACCAAAAATTTTGGCCCTTAAATTTAGGGAGGCCCATGAGATGAAAGAACACAATTATGAAACTAAATGAAAGCTTCTTCTTCATTACATGTAAAAAATTATACAAAAAGTTGTCATCTTTGTCCTACATAATATACGAAAGATGCTCAGGGATCTAGATAATGAGTAAACATTCCACTTACAAAATTTTATTGCCATTAACTATAGTAAATTCCATTATCTATGATTTTATGGATGGAATAGACTGACTAGCAGACAACTGTATTAAAGTAGATGTATACCACTGTCCATTTTCAGTTCTTTACGACTAATCTGAGTAGTGCCCATCATGATCATAGGCATTTCTATCATCCTCATATTCCTCTGATGGTGTTGGAAAATGACTTCTTTGCCATAATGCTTCTTGGTATGTAAGCTCATCCAACACATGTTCAGGAAAAAATTTAGGATTTGAATATAGAGAATTCAATAATTCTACATAAATATCATGAAGACTATCCCAAATTGAAAGTTGAAATATAATAACAAGGTGATATGTATGAAATAATCTTTCTGTCAAGAATGATGCATAACTAGTTCTATCAAATTATTTGTCAAACCAACTTTTTATCATGAGATTCAAATATTTTACATGATGAAGAATAATTAATTCTGATAAGATATTAGACTTAAAAATTATATCCAACATTTCCATTTATCGATGTGACCATTTTACTTTTAACATCTCCAAATTAAAAACATTCTTAGTATTCCACCAAATCCTGACAATGTGATTTGCATGAGTAGCCCAAGAAGGTGGTGGCTAATTAAAATTTTCATTCAATTCAAATGAAACTTGATCTAAGTCTATTCGTGTTACATATATAAGTTGGGTTAGGGCATTAAATAAGTGATTGGAATGCCAACTGGAGAGGGGTTCCAAAAATTATGACATACTACAAACAAACACACAAACTATAGAAAACAAACTATATAAGGATCCACTACATTTTTTGTAATAGATTCTTCAATAGATTAATTATCGATTGCCCAATCAAACTAAAATGTAGATTTTCAAAAGATTCAATCATTTTCATTCTAAAATTTTATCTTTATAAATATACTTGTAAGAATGTAGTTGTGAAATATGTATCAATTATTTTTATAAAGGTGGAGTAAGACTGCCATACAAACTACATAGGCAAGAGGATATTCTTTAATGTAGGAAAACATCTAACATAAACATCATACTCTAAAGTGGTGTCATACAAATATAAGAATCCAATATGATAAATATTATATTACCATTCATCACTAGTACTTTACAAGTATTTTATGGGCCTCCATACTGATATGGATCCATAACGTGCATGTGAGTGAAATCTCAACCATGAGATAAAGGGCTTCACTTCATAACCTAGATAATTCAATGTAACTACATACTCTTAATATAACCTTAATTTGATACAATCACTTGGTAATAGATATAAGAGGGAAAAATTAAATCAATTTAAAACTCCTTTGATTAAATGTCAAGACCTATTAATAATACTTGATAAAATAAGCATGAGAGACTCTACTTATAATAGGGTTAGATGGGAATATAAATGATGAAATTACCAAGCATTATGTGTGTGTGTGTGTGTGTGTGTGTGTGTGTGTGTGTGTGTGTGTGTGTGTGTGTGTGTGTGTGCGCGCGCGCGCGCGCGTGCATGCACATGCATATGCACATACACTCCTAAAGGGCATATATACACATGGGTTGACCTTAAAAGATAGTAAAAGGTGAAAATCAAGGCACAAAAGACCCATAAATTAAGGTGATAATCAAATGGGCTAAGGAAAAGACACTAAAAGAATATTTTGGAAAATTTGAGAGCATTCAGAGCTGTACAAAGGAAAATGAATAGTCAATATGTAGGTTTTCATACAATTTTCATATGATGGATATGTTATTATATGAAAAATGTTTTCACAAAAATTCAATTTATTGTACAAAATAAAATGAATAGTCGATATGTAGGTTTTCATACAATTTTTAGTTGGATATATTATTATATGAAAAATGTTTTCACAAAAATATAATTTATGGGGAAGACCTAAGTTAGGGGATGATGACATAAGGCCCCAAAAAGGGGAAATTCTTCTAAAAATATCTAAATGTATGCACATAGACCATATGTGATAAAACATGAAACATACCTAATGTAAAAGGGTCTTGTACTAGAATTAGGTGTCTATAATAACACTAAAAAATAAAAGGAGAGATGGGTCATCAATTATAAATCATATTATTTATAAATTATATAAACTAACTAATAGAATTTATATGATCATAAATGTTGATTTTGTTTTATTGTTGTTGTTATGTGTTAAGAATATGAATATATAATATTGTATATTAGCAACCATAATGTAGGTTAATATGAATTCATTCAAAATTACATTTCAAATAAGAGATTGCAATATAAAAATGGGATATTTAACATAAAACACAATAGTTAAGTTTTTAATATCTTTGTCCTAAGAATTTATGATTGTTAAGTAGAATAATGGGTATGTTTGTGCCTCTAAAATTGAGATTGGAGAAAAGAGTCTAAATTTGAACAATGAAATAAAGAGTTGTGTTGACGATTCTTAAAGAGGCCAACTCTATACTGGGTTATATCTATAATGAATAGAGATACACATCTTTGAACTTTATAATGAATAAGATCTCATATAGAGAAATGATTTCCTCTAAAGAGGCAGTAAACCCTTCCATGAATGTCATAATAAATTGGAAACATAGATACATAATGTTCCTTTGAAATTGGTTATTTATTATAAATTTTAAAAATACATTGATGTGTGGGATAAAGTGATAAAATGTTTTAGGAAGATCCCAAATGCCCCTAGTGTTAGAAACAAGTCAGAGATGGTTCAAGAATAGTTAGAGTATGATAGAACTTGTAGTTTAATGCCTAATCTTGGCAAAAAGACACTTTTCAAGAACGTGTATAGCTTTTAAAGACCAATTTTTAGTTTTAAAAGGTTTATAAGTGTCTGTGGGATCCCTCAGACCATTTTATAGATCTAGACCAAGTTTCAATTTGAACTGACACTCCAAACACTTTTTCTCCTTTATTGCTGCCTTCACAAGCTTAGGAAGGCAAATGTGCATTGAATGGTATGACCAAGATAAAGAGAGAGTTAAGAGATTAAAATTTTTCCATTTTTATGATTCCAATAATTCTTGAAATAATTTGCATTTTTTGTATATTAGTTTCATTTTATTTATGAATGATTGTTAAGAGTGACAGTAGGTCACTATATCTTATTCATTCGAGTGGTGTCTATTCTTGCACTTGTTTATATAGTACAGAAATTGATGGAGATGAATGATTTTTAGTTTGGTTTTTATAGTTCATTGAGATCCTTTTCATTATGGTTTCATTAGTCAACTCATCTCCATGAACTACTTTCACTTGAAACAAGAATGCCTTGGTGTATAAGTTGTTCTAATGGGTTCTGTTGCAAGTCTATATTTTATGTTCATGGTAGTGATTCTTAGAGGTTTATAGTGATTCATTTTTCATGGAAACTCCCTCAATTTCATGGATTCATTTTTATTTTATCTTATATGTTTTTTGATCCATCTTCTTCAAGTCCAATGCTCTTTAGGAACATGGGTTGTGTTTGAACAATCTACTAGAAGTTTGACTTCCATTTTGGCTCAAACGCTAGTAAAATATCATAATGTGATGTTATTTATTTCACATTTCACTATTGGAGGCATGATAAGTTTAAGATGGTATTTTAATGCACCTTTAAATGAGAGCTTGTTGTTTCCTTCATACACATGCTATACAGATTGTGCAATGTTTGGGAGATGCTCAAAGCTATGGAGAAGGTTGACACATCTATTCATATGTTCACATGGACCTAACTAATTCAATACCATAAATAAACTGCTTAAGTTGACTAGATACTCCAAGCTCCTATACATAGACATCCTACATTACTTGACACACACCTACAGTTCATATAGTAGCCTAAAGTTGAAGGGGATGACTTAATATTTGTCTTAAAGATTTCTAAGGTATTTAAATGGTGATAATATGTGTGTAAGGTTTTGATAAATTGATAATTTGAAGAACTAAAAGAGTTTAAGAAAGTGGCTTGGTAGCCTTAGATAGTCAAGTAGAGACCTATAGGTCTCAAGCCTATAAGTCCTATTTTGGGACCAAGACCAACTTCAAACCAATTCAAGGTGGCATCAAACATGAAGTTTAAACTCCATTATAGATGAAAAATGTGTCATAACTCATTGGAGAACACTTATTCACTTGGACAGTTAGGAGAAAAATGGACTAAGTTGATAGTCTTAGAGAGCACCTAAAATACCTTGTATGGATGGGAACAAGGAAAAGTTGGGTTGAAAGTGTTACAAGAAGTTATCAAACTCTATGGATAGTGAGAGTGAGTTCATTTTGATTAGGTAATATTCAAGCAACATGAAAAACAAAGAGAATAGTTTCAGAAACTAAGCATGATAGTCATAGCCCTTGAGCATCACCTACAAGCCTACTTAGAAAGTCAAGTCATTTTCAAGCCTAAAGGAGAAGGAATATAGATGTGTTTGAATATTATTTGGATCCAACCAATAATACAAACAACTTCATAGACCATTGAGGAGGTTAAGACCATGAAGGTGAGGTCTAAATTCATAACACACAGTCAATGCCCTAAAAGACACCTACAAGTGGCTATAAGGGTAGATGAACTAGACTCATGCCTAAAAGAAGAGGTAGAGAATGTATGAGACATTATTAAACCTAATTGGAAACTTTAATTGGGTTAAAGAGTTGAAAGGAGGCTAGTTCTAAAAGTGATGAGCTCTAAAACATAGTCAATAAACCTAAAGGAAAGCTACAGGCCTACTAATGGAATAAACTGACTGTAGGTTTGAAAAAAGGGGTAGAGTAGGTATTTAAGATAACCTTGAGCCAATTGAGACTCTATATGGGTTCAAGAACCAATTGAGAAGGTAGAAATTTATAAGATAAGGTCTTTGTTGACGAAATTTGACCCTGTTGGTCAAATTAGGGCCCCTCTAGGTAAAAACTTGTTATTTAGATGTTTTAGGAGGTCTAACATTTGGTAATAATGTGTATTATAGGTTATTTATTGTGATTTCATGTTATATTAACCTTGGTCAATTATTATTTTAGTCCATTTATCATTTTAAGTCATTTTGGAGCCATAAATAGAGCATTTAATAGGTTGTACAGATTCCTTGGTAAATGTGAAGATTCAAAAAGATGATGTCATGTGTCCTCAAAGGTCTTAATCAAATTTCATAACTAAAAAATGGTAGGTTATTCAGAATAAAGGATAATTTTCTTAAGAAAAAAGGAGATTTTGTCACTTGTACGACTCATCAAGAAGCATGCCATGTGGGAGAAGATCATAAAATGTCTCTTTAGCTTCCTCAAGCTTAGTTCCACATTTAAAATTCTTTTGAAGTTCCAATTCTGAACTAACAAAGTTATGCTCCTTTTTCACCCTTCTAGACATACAAAACCAGTCTTCATGTTTATACTTGGTACAACCAACAAGGGAGGTTTAAAATCAAATTCCTTAGGAAGGTGAAATTAAACTCATATATATTCATTTCCATAACAATATTTTGAATAATGATGGTCTTTGATTTATGAACCATCCTCATGAAGTTGACTATGTTTTCCCTATAGGTTTTGCTTTGGTTTGAAATTTTTCATACAATCCACTTGCTAATGTTATTTTTAGTTGATGTTTACTACCTCCTAGAATGACTCCCATGCTTAGTTTCTTGTTTCAAAGTGTTAGGATAGGTCAAGTACATCAAGGTTGCAAGAGAAGCATCATTCTATGTTACAAGCAATTTTCTCACCATTTTAAAGATCTCTAGGTTCTAATCATGGTTTTAGAGGATGGAGATGAGTTAATTATAATTTTTTCAATTTTATCTTATCTCTTTACATTTCCAACTCATCTTTCAAATCATACTCTAGGAAGGTGCAGTCATAAAGCATCATATAGCTAGTTTGCTTAAAGACTATCATACATAGTCAGTTTTGAGCTATGCAAGGTTATAAATCACGTCCATGGAGTTATAAAGAGTTTTAAAATGTTTATATATCTCTTTTAAACATAAAAAAGTGACTGAGCTTCCTTATGGTTCAATAAAAGGGCATTTATACATAGTCTGCCATAAGTGAGCATTTATAGGTGCTTCGAATAAAATTACACATTAATTAGGATGTGTTTACATTTTTTACAGATCCTTAGAATGTTAATATTCCATTTTAAATCATTTAAATAGGTTTACAACTCATAAAATGGTCAAAACAATGCTTCCTGCTAACTTGCTCATCGTTATTGCCTGTATAGTGAAATACACACCTACACGTGAGTTGGTAGAGAATTAGAAATATCATATAGAGGTGTTGGAGCATAATAAGGGACCCTATTTGAATTCATAATACATGTAGGAAACATTAAATACCTCATTTAAAGTTCAAATGGGATAATAAAGGTGTAAATTACCTTCAAAAGATCAAATGACCAATTTTGAGATCAAATCCCCAAAAAAACAAAATAGAGGTCCAGGGGTGTTTTGGGAACATCATATAATAATGTTTCAAAAGGTTTTCAGGAATCTAGGTAACTAAACCTTGTATCCCCTACATGGGACAAGTACCTTGAAATTTTTAAAGGAAAAGGGACTAATGAAAGGCAGTTGTTAGAAGACCCAAAGATGCCCCTTGAACCACTGAATCCAGGTAGTATACTTATAGGATTTGGAGATGTAAAATGACCTTTGCCACCCAAAGCTTCAACTTGACCTTCCCACCATAGTTGAGTGTTTCCAAATGGTTTAATGTAGTACTTATAACCTAATAAAACATCTAAATGGGATATCATGTTGTTCTTTGAATCTCTCATACACCTACATGTGTCTAAGGCCTTGAAATACCCACCTATAGCTGAGTAGGTAGACAATAGGCTAGCAAACAATGTCTAGGTGGTGTTTTAAGGCATATAAGGCTAATACATGTGTATAAATATCCTTTTTGACCTCAATTATTCAAATGATGTATACTACACACCATTTCCTAGCTTAATTACACCTTGTATGCACCTACAAGAATAAAAAAATTATGGTTTCACAGTCAAGACTGGGAGAGTTCAGTTGGGTGAATTCCAAGTGCATATGAAGGGTAAAAGTAGGTTGGAATGATGAATGAACCTATGAAAACTTCCATAAATATTATTATGACCTCCATAGTCCCTTGGCAATGTGAGATAAGCCTACATAAGTCCCTGTATGCACCTACAACCAAGTGTTGATTGTTTGCAGGTAGTAGATTAAGATAGGGTGTCTAAGTGAGATTCAAGGTTAACCAAGGTGAATAAATGAGTCTAAAACATGGATTAATGATAATAGATGTTATCAATAATTCATATCCACTATATTCAAGGTTAAATCATATAGGACATCTATAAGAGTGGTGTCTTGAGGCCAATACAGTCAGGGTTTGTACATACAATCTTGAGGATTCAAGGATGGGAAGGGATATGTAAAATGTCTTAAGTGGTAAAAGGACCTAAGTCACATTAATTATGAGTATTATATAATATATATTCTCTTATAAATTGAAAATAATTGGAGAAAGGGATATGCAACATAGTCAAGCAATCTACTCTCCAACACCCCTGCACAGTCTCTTTTCCCACATAATCTGTCTTGAAGTTTGAAGGAGTAGGGGGGTCATTTGACCTGATCAGGATTAAAATTTTGTTTTATATGGTCTGAATCACTTGGATAACCCTCTCAAATAGTCATATTTTCTAATAAATCAAAGGGAGTGCCCTCTATTTTGTCTCAGACAGATGGCACTCCCTTATGAACAAAACTGGTAGGGTTAGGAGAATAAGGTAGAAATATGAATCTAGAAGATGTAGAGACCTTAAAAGGGGGTTTAAAAAGTTTGATAACACTTATAAAAACATAATAAATTAATCATAGAGTGAGGAATACCAATGTAAATGTCTAGACCTTCAAAAGTGCAGACAGGCTCATGGGGCATGGTTATGCCTAGAATCCAAATAAGAGGTCACTTTCACTTTTGGATCTAAGTGAGATTTCCAACTAATTTTATGATGTTTTTGGGTCATATCATATATTTGGGGGCTATTGGGTGTGGGTAATCCACCAAATAAGTCATTTTGGGCTTCAAGTTATGGGTAGACCTATTGATCATACTTAGACCTAAAGCCAAATGGAGAACCATTTACACTTTTAGCATGAAATATGCTTCCTAGCATATTGAAGAATTATTATATGGTCATCCTAGGTGTGTCAAATCTCTCATTATTTATAGGAATTATGATGAAATTCATTTTGAGATCAGAACTACATTAGACCTATGTAAAGTAGAGAATCAAACTCGGTGGGGCAATTTTGGAGGTTCACATCTCTTTGGAGGATTTACATGGAGGTAATGTTTGGAGGAGTTATATTTGGTCTTGAACATAGATTTTGTGACATTATTTTGGTATTTGGACGTCAAACCTTTATGAAACATCACTAAAGGTCAAAACATGCTAAAACCCTTACAAACCCTTGCCAGTGACCACTTTGGGGAAATGGAGATGGAAAGATAATATAATATCATAGTTTGCTTACAATGATGACTATAAATTATATAGGAGTCTCTCAATCTCCTCCCCACCCTTTTGGACTATACAAAAATGTACATACAAGGTAAAAAGTAAAGTAATTTTGACTATTTTATGTGTTTTTTAAGCTAAAGGAGGTTTCAAGAGATGAAATAAAGTTTGGGGGGAAGATTAGGAATTTTAATAACTAAATATGGACAATTATTTAATCATAAAAACTCCTAAGTTTTAAAAAAATATCTCTCATCTTAGCCAGTCAAAACTAGCATAGTGACTAAGCTAGTGAGAAGTGTGAAAACTACAAGTGAAATTGATTTTAAGGTGTCCCTAATGCTTGTAAGGAAATAGAGAGTCTTTCCAAGTTTCACACACTCCCTCCCATGTATTTACAAGGAAAAATGAATCCAATTTTGAAGCCAAGTGTGCAGGGTGCATGAAAGAGGAGTTTCTTAGAGCGCAAGTAGTGATAGCTCCTTTCTAGATGATACCAGATGACCAAGCATACAACCAATGTATAAAGAGGCTTGTATAAAATCCTTCCCCTTAATTTTAATCATTATACCTGTCCCTAATTATTTTTGGTATGTTCAAATAGGTCTAAATCATGAAAATAGTTTTTTGAGCTAGAATAAGACATTTTATGCCACTTTTCATGAGTTTCATTCCTTGTATGGACACTTGTACTTCATGACCTTGCATGGTTCATCTCATAACATTTTTCATGAAAAATTAACATATTTTTTCATCTTTAAAAGTGTCCTTTTGACCATTTAACTTTTCTCTTCTCCTCTCTCTCTCAAGTTCTATAAGAACTAGCCATTTTGGCCATTGTAACTTATTCTCCACCTGAGTATGGTGAAGCCCTACTCATTTTCATACCATCTGATCAATAAGGCTACATAATTTTAAATCTTCATGATTTTTCATAGTGTGTTCTACTTTAATGTTGGATCTTGCTTAGTGAAGACTATGGATTCCTTAGCATGTTGTCTCATTCTTTCATCCTATTTGTAGTTGGAAAGCTTCTTCTTGTAGGGCATGTGAAGTGTTATAGGAAGTGTTAAGGTTGAGTGAGTTAGTCTATTTAATAGCGCCATTCAAGGCCTCTTTTCTAGTCCTCCTATCCTAAGCATTCATCAATAACCTCATAATATAACATTGATGTGAGAAAATATAGATTGAAGAAGTGTATGTTTGGTTGGTCTCTAGGTTTCATATGTAACATGCAGTTGGTTGGAAGTCATCAACTTATTTAGTTTATCACCTCCCTTATAATAATTTTCTTTCAATTTTCTCTTTCCCTTCCCCCCTAAAGTTTAGGTGTAATAGTGATCCAAAGTGGTACATTAAGGGAGCTATCCCTACCTAGACATTCACCTCATCTTTAGGCTACCCATAAGTCTAGAGGTGTTTCAATTGTACCAATTGGATGAGGAGAGCTAAGAAATCTCCTCAAAGTGTGAAAATCCAAGTGACAATAATTTTTGGCACGCTCGATGGGACTCTTACTCCAAGAGGTTGAAATATTTTTGGTCTTATCTTTTAACAATCAGCCGTTGGAGGCATCTATCCAAGCATCAATGATGACTTTGAAGATACATCAGTTTGTCAAGCAACCCAAGTTTCCTTTTTAATATTGTTATTAATATATTTATTTGTCTTCTTTCTTTCAATAAGGTTTCATTTCTAATTTTGTTTTTGAGTACTATTTTACACAAGATGGTGAGTTATATCCAGCTTATGGCACTCTCTACCAGCCTTGGTATGACCCTTACCAGTCTTGTTAGGAAGTATATCAGCTCAAACATGAAGTGTATCAGCCCATACATGAAGTATATCAGTCCTATATCCAAGATTCTCAATGTCTTGGTCCTTTTAGTCAACCTAGTCACTTCTCAAGTCAATCCATTTACACCTTCAAAAAAACACTTTTGGGATATGAGAAGTACATGTTGGATCTTGAAACACAAAGGGGATATGTTCAAGAGGTCCTTATTCATCTTATTCATAAGGTGATAAATGCATTATAGATGGTCAAAAGAGAGTAGGCACCTATTAAGAGAGCCAATTGGCAAAGACTCACAAGTAAGATGTTATATGTGAGTGACTTGGTTTCTTCCTTAGAGGATAAGCTAATAATTAATGAAAGGTCACCTCACCAAACCTATCAAATTTCATATCCATGTCCCCAAGATTTCTATCAGTCCTATTTGACCCCTACTTATGATCCCAATCAGGCTTATCAAAGTCACCCTTTTCCCAATCATTTGAAAGAGAAATTTGAAAAGAGAAACCTTGTTTTTGAAGCTAATCTTGATAGGCAGATTGAGTTATCTAATATGAATATGTAGTATTTCATGTCATCAACATAAGAAGTGGAATATAAGGCCTCATTTTCCTCTCCCATTGCATTCCTATCTCAAAAAAAGACCTTTAGATATGAGATTCCAAGTTGGAGACAAAGTGGAGAATCCAAGCCTAAGGAGATTACGAGTTCCTTGAACACTTAATCCACTCCTAAAATTGCATCACCACATCAAGAAAAGACTTATAATCCTAACATCCTAAGCTGGAGTAAGATAGTGTAATCACGGGGAAAGAAAGAGGATACGAGCATTATTAAGGAGTGTGAAGTTGAGAATGAAGTTTATCCTTTACAAGTCCCTTCCACCCTTCCTCAAGAGACCTATTATCTTCCATGTCAACCCTCTTGTACTCTTCCTTCTCATGAAGACTCCTATGAAATTCAAGAAAGACTTTTCCAAGAGAACCTAGTCAAACAAATTGAAGAGTTAGAGTAAAAAATGAAGTTGCTAAGTCAAGGTGTGATGGAAGGTTTAGACCCAAAAGAAGATCTTATGCCTAAACACACCCCATATAACCTCCCTCAAGATAATGATCAATCTAAATCAGATGTGAATGAAGTGATTCTCAAGTGGAATGAAGATAACTAGGTTATCTTAACCCAAGGTCTGCCTCCCCTTCCTTAAGAGCTCCCAAAGAATCTCCTATAATTCATTCTCAATATGATTTTGAGTTCTATTTTCCACCTCCCCAAAGCAGTACATCTTGTCCTCATCCTATTTCCCTTTACCTTGATGGACCTATGGTATGGTAACCTAAATAAGATTATTTGGTTGATAAAAAATCATATCTCTTGCTTGAATAAAGCCTAGCTCCTTGGTAGCCTCATTGGAATAAGTCACATGACTTCAAGGTGCCAAGTCTTGGAATCACAAAGAAGGAGATGTCGGATCTTGTAGCTCTTGAGAACCAAATTCATGTTGTGGAAGATGAAATATAACTTGAGATCCCTCAAGAGGTTATAAATGCTAAATAAGAGGTTGTCTCTTATGTTGAATCTTCAGATTGGGTTGATGAGGAAGAATGTTTTTCTTTTGCCAAAGAGGGAGAAATGGTCATTAATTCTTCCATCACTATGAAATATATCATGTATGGGAAAGAACAAGTTATTAATTAGCCTTTGGATGACTTGTTTGAAGTCATTGGAGTAGGATATACTCTTCTTCAAGGAGGCTATGAGTTAATCACAAATGGAGAAGACAACATTGGCACTCAAGTGAGTATGCTAAAAAAAGCAACCTTTCAAATCTGTCCTTTCAAGAGGCATATGCATTTGATGATGATATGTTTGAAGTCATCAAAATGTGATATCATCCTCTCAATTAGTTGGGATAAAAACATCAGCTCTTGAAGGATGGAATAAGCTCCTATTGGCCTCAATCTTCTAAGGAATAAGAAACCAATCCTCTTGAAGCCACACCTACCAAGAAGATACTAGTTGATCATGAGATGTAGAGTGGGCATCAATATGAGGTATGTATACAAGTTCAATAGTAATATATCTATATTGGAGACCTATTTAAATATTATTTAATTAAGATCAGATCATGTGAAGTACCAAGGACTAGGTCTAATCTAAAAATTATCCAATCCAAGGAGAAACATGTTTGGCACTATGACTCATCTCATAAAGAAGAAGATTAAAGAAGCTTTCCTTTTGATCCTAGAAAGGAGGTATGCTTAGTTTATAGTTTTTCATAATAGTTTGTTTTCTGATTTCCCTAAGTGCCTTGAGCACATGTGTGTGTGTGTGTCTTGTATGTTTGTTTGGTTTTGTGTGTGTCCTTTATTTTGTGTGGTTGAGGTAGCCAAGTGGTCTTGTCTTGATCAAAGCCTATAGTCAAAGTACTATTGTTGTGTCTTATACTTCAAATGACTCTCTAAGCCTAATAGACTGATAAGGCTATTGGTATAGCTAGTATAACATGCATACTACCCCTATGAGTCACTAATTTGTTGACCAAATGTGACCCTACAAGTCAAATTGGGGCCCGTATAGGTAAAAATTTGGTATTTATATGTTTTATGAGGTTTAAAATTATGTCATAAGGTGTATTATAAGTCATTTAGTGTGATTTCATGTTATATTAACCTTGGTCAATTAGTATTTTAGTTCATTTATCATTTTAAGTCATTTTAGGGCCATAAATAGAGCATTTAATAGATTTTACTAACTCCTTAGTAAATATGAATATTAAAAAATATTATGTCATTTCCCATGTATCCTAAGAGATCTTAATCAACTATCATAACTAAAAAGTGGTAGGTTATTTAGAAGAAAGGGTAGTTTTCTTGAGAAAAAAGGAGAGTTTGGCACTTGTACAACTCATAGGGAAGTGTGTCACATGGGATAAGATCATAAAATGTATCTTCAGCTTCCTAAATTTCATTTCCACATTAAAAATTATCTGAAAGTTCTAATTCTAAGATAAAGCCATTATGTTCTTTTTTCACCCTTCTAGACATACAAAATGAGTCTTCAGGTTTGTACTTGATATGACTAATAGGTGAGGATTCAGATCAAAAACCTTTGGGATGTGAAATTAAACTTATATCTATAAATTTTAATATCAATATTTTTAATAATGGTGGCCTATGCTTTATTAACCATCCTCATGAATTTGATATGTGTTTCTGCTTGTTATTTCATGCACCCTATAGGTTTTGCTTTAGTTTGAGAATTTATGTATAATAAACTTGTTGATGTTGTTTCTAGATGATTTTTAATACCTATTAAAATTAATTCCATGCTTATTTTCATGTTTCAAAGTGTTTGGATAAGTCAAGTACATCAAGGTTACAAGAGAAGTATCATTCTATGTTATAAGCAATTTTTTCACCATTTTCAAGATCTATAGGTTTTGATCATGGTTTCAGAGGATGGATATGAGTTAATTATAATGTTTTAAATTTAATATTATCTCCTTAACTTTCCAATCTCATATTTCAAATCATACTCCAAGAAGCTGCAGTCATAAAACATCATGTAGCCAGTTTACTTAAAGACTGTCATACACAATCAAATTTGAGCTATGCAGGGTTATAAATCATGTCCATGGAGTTATATAGAGTTTTAAAATGTTTATATATTTATTTTAAACATATAAAATTTACTAATATTCCATATTGTTCAATAAAAGGGGATTGTTGTAGTCATGAGCAACATTTATACACAGTTTACCACTAGTGAGCATCTACAGGTGTTTGGAAGAAAATTCCACATTAATTAGGATGTCTTTACATTTGTTTCAGATCCTCATAATGTAAATATTCCATTTATATTCATTTAAATAGGTTTACAAATCATAAAATGGTCAAAATAATGCATCCTTCTAACTTGCTCATCCTTACTGCTTGTACAGTGAATTGCACACCTATAGGTGACTTGGCAGAGAATTAAAAATGTCATATAGAGGTGTTGGAGCACAAGATGAGACACTATTTTAATTGTTAATTCATGTAGGAAAAATGGAAAACATCATTGAAATGTAAAATGGGAAAATAAATGTGTAAACTACATTCAAAAGATCAAATGACCAATTCTAAGATCAAATCCCCAAAAAAGCAAAACAGAGGTCCAGGGGTGTTTTGGGAATATCATATAATAAGGTTTCAGAAGGTTTTAATGAATATAGATAGCTATAAATTGTATCCCCTAAATTTTAAAAGTACATTTCAAAGTTTTAAGTATAAAGGACTAATGAAAGGCAGTTGTTAGAAGGCCCAAAGATGACCCTTGAACCATTGAATTCAAGTAATATACCTACAAGATTTGGAGATGTAAGATGACCTTTGTCACCCAAAGTTACAAATTGACCTTCCCACCATAGGTGAGTGTTTATAAATGGATTAATGTATTAATTATTACCTAATTTTTTTTTAAAATTGGATAACATGTTGTTATTTGAATCTCTCATACACCTATAGGTGTCTTAGGCCTTGAAATACCCACATACAACTAAGTAGGCACACAATAGGCTAGAAAATAGTGTCTAAGTGGTGTTTTAGGGTATATAAGGTTAATATATGTGTATAAATATGATTTTATACCTCAAGGATTCAAATTATGGATCTTAAACACCATGTCCTAGCTCAATTACACCTTGTATGCACCTACAAGAATCAAAAAGTAGGGTTTCACAGTCAAGACTGGGAGAGTTCAGTTGGGTGAATTCCAAGTGCATATGAAGGGTAAAAGTAGGTTGGAATTATGATTTAACCTATGAAAACTTACATCAATATCATTATTACCTCCATAAACCATTTTCAATGTGAGAGAAACCTACATAAGGCCCTATATGCACCTATAACCAATTGTTGATTATATGCAGGCAATAGATTAAAACATGTCTAATTGAGAGTAAAGGTTATCAAAGGTAAAAAAATGAGTATAAAACATGTATTAATGATATTATATGATATAAATAAGTAATATACACTATATTAAAGGTCAAATCATATCGAGCATTTATAGAAGTGGTGTCTTGATGCCAATGCAGTCAGGGTTTGTGCATACAGTCTTGAGGATTAATAGATGGGAAGGGATATGTAGAAAGTATTAAGTGGTAAAAGGACATAAGGAACATTAATTATGAGTATTATAACATATAAATTCTCTTGTAAATTTAAAATAATCTTAGAAATGGCTATGCAACATAGTCAAGCAGTCTACTCTCCAACACCCCTACACAATCTCTTTTCTCACACAGTCTATATCGAAGTTTGAAGGGATAGGGGGTATTTTTACCTGATTAGGATCCAAATTTTGGTGTATAGGTTCTACATAACTTTTATAACTCTCTCAAATAGTAATCTTGTTTGAGAAAGCAAAGGGAGTTCCCTCTATTTTGTCTCAAACAGAGGGAACTCCCTTATGAACAAAACTAGCAGGGTTAGGATAATAAGGTATAAATATGAAGCCAAAATATTTAGATACTTTGAAAGGAGGTTTATAAATTTTTATAACACTTATAAAAACATAATAAAATAATCATAGTGTGAGGAATACCAATGGAAAGGTCTAGACCTTTAAAAGTGCAGACAGGCTCGTGAGGCATGGTTATGCCTAGATTCCAAACAAGAGGTCACTTTCACTTTTATATCTAAGTAAGCTTTACAAATAATTGGATCATGTTTTTAGGGTCATATCAGATATTTATGGGATATTGGGTGTAGGGAATCCATCAAAAAATTAATTTTGGGCTTCAAATTGTAGGCATGTCTATTGAGCATACTTAGACCTAAAGGCAAATGGAGAACCATTTACACTTCTAGAGTGAAATATGATTCCTAGCCTATTATTTAATTATTATATGGTCATACCATGTGTTTTAAATCTCTCACTCTTCAGAGGAAGCATGAGGAACTTCATTTTGATCTTAGAACTACATTAGACCTATGCAAAGTGGATAATCAAACTCGATGGAATAACTTTGGAGGTTCACATCTCTTTGGAGGATTTGCATGGAAGTCAATAAAGTTTTGAGGAGTTATATAAGTTCCTTAACATCACTTTTGTGTAATTAATTTGAGATTTGGATGTCAAACCTTTATGAAAAATCAATAAAGGTCAAAATAGGCTAAAACCCTTACAAACCCTTGCCAATAACCAGTTTGAGGAAATGTAGATGGAAAGATAATATAATGGCATAGTTTTCTCAATGATTTAACCTTGTATAGGACTCTCTCAGGATCCTCCCCACCTTTTTACATTGTATGGAATTGTACAAACAAGGTACAAAATAGGGTAATTTTGACTATTTTGTGTATTTTATAGGATACAAGAGGTTTTAAAAGATGAAATAAAGTTTGGGGGGAAGCTTAGGAATTATAATAACTCATTATGGCCATTTATTTCTTCATCAAAAATCTTAAGTGTTCGAATAATATCTCTCATCTTAGCCAGTCAAAATTGGCATAGTGACCAAGCTAGTGAGAAGTGTGAAAAATCCAAGTGGAAGTGATTTTAAAGTGTCCCTAATGCTTCTCATTCCATGGAATGTCTTGAAAAGTTTCATCCACTCCATCCCATGTATTTTCATGGGAAATTAAAGCCAAATTTGAATCCAAGTGTATAGGGTGCATGAAAGAGGAGTTTCTTAGAGTGTTGGCAATGATAGCCCCTTTCTAGATGATTCTAAATGACCAGGCCTACAACCAATGCATGGAGAATCATGTATGAAAGCCTTTCCATTCATTTTAATCATCATACATATCCCTAATCAGTTTTGGGATGTTAAAACATGTTAAAATCATGAAGGTAATTTTCTAAGCTAGAATAAGGAGTTTTATGCCACATTTCATGAGTTTTATGTATTTTATAGACACTTGTACTTCTTGACCTTACATGGTTCATTATATACCCTCTTCTCATGAAAAATTAATTCATTCTCTTGTATTGAAAAATATCCTTATGACCCTTGAACTTCTCTCTTCTCCCCTCTTTCTCAAGTTCTATAAGAACGAGCCATTTTTGGCCATTGTAACTTATTCTCCACCTAAGTATGATGAAGCCCTGCTCATTTGCATACCATTTGATAAATAAGAATACTAATTTTTACCTCTAAATTAATACTCATAGTGTATTCTACTTAAATTTTGGATCTTACTTAGTGAAGACTATGGATTCCTTAGCATGTTGTCTCATTCTTTCATCCTATTTGTAGTTGGAAAGCTTCTTCTTGCAGGGCATGTGAAGTGTTCTAGGAAGTGTTAAGGTTGAGTGAGTAAGTATATTAACTAATTCCATTAAATTCCTCTTATCTAGTCCTCATATCATAATCTTCCATCCATAACCTCATAATGTAACATTGATGTGAGAAGATAAAGATTGAAGAAGTGTATGTTTAGTTGGTCTCTTGGTTTCATGTGTAACATGCATCTGGTTGGAAGTCATCAAATTATTTGGTGTATCACCTCCCTTAGGATATTTTTATTTTAGTTTTCTCTCTCCATTTCTCCCTCCCTCCCCACCCCCCCAATAAATTTTAGGTGTAGTGGTGATCCAAAGTGGTACATCAAAGGAGTTAGGCCTACCTAGAGATTCACCTCATCTTTAGGATACCCACAAGCCTAGATGTGTTTCAATTGTGCCACTTGGATGATGAGATATAATAAATATTATAAAATGGTGAAAATATAAGTGAAAACAATCTTAAAACCAAAATATATATTCAAACACCTAGAAGTCACCTACAGGCTATAGATGATAATGGGTTGGTGTTAAGCTTAAAAAATGAAAGGACATAGGTGTTTGGAAAAGTTCCTAACCTAATTTGAAACTATAGAGAAATCCAAGTAATAGGATAATTATTTTATGTAAGGTTGAACACCCAAGATAAATATTTCAGTCAATAAATTCATGAGCACCTACAAGCTATATAAGCATAGGATGGTCTCAAAGCCTAAAGGGGAGAGAAAAGTATGTTTGAGATGCTCTGAGGCCCATATTAGATTGAAACAAGAGTTAATAATGTGTATTTATATTAAATGAAAAATCAGAATACTTGACTAAACTGATTCCAAACCTCATACTCAATCAATATCAAAAGAAGGATACACACAGTCAGTCACTAGTAGACCCAGTCAACCTAGTCTTGAGAAATTGTTGATTTGAGGGCTCTATAAGTAGGATCAAGGTTTGAAAATTGGTATAGATGGTGGTTATGAATCTAAAAAAATATTAATTGTCTCTTTTATGTCATAAAAATAGTGTAAGTACTCACTATTTTGTCTCATACCTTGCCCACTCCTTGGGAAAAGGGCAACCATGAGACTAAAAGAACCTTTAGGTCTAAAGTTGAAGAAAAAAGTTTATAGACCTCATGGGGGATATTAAGGAAACATAAAAAAATTAAAATGGTATTTATATACATATATGTTTCAATAAACCTCATGATTCAACTCATAAACCCTCGAGGGGTAGCAATAAGGAAGTAGGTCTTAAACTCCAAGACCCCTGACCAGTCTACCATGAACATATAGAGGGGTAATGAATAATTATAGAGAATTTATAATAATGTATGGGGATTTTTTAAATTTTTGTGATAATCTCATATTAGTGAGAATGACTTATGAGACCCAAAACCCAATCTAGGCCTCTCTCTAGCCTCAAGAACACTAATCAAGCCACCCAAGGAGTAACTTCAGATGCTTATACCATTTCTCCAAATTTTTATGGGACTATAAGACACTTTGGATAGTTTAAGGGGTATATAAATAATGTTTTTAAAGTGAAATAATTTTATTTAATGATTTTTTCTTTATGAACAATTGTTAAGACCCCAAATAGGTCTTAAACCTCTCTTAAATCCTAATAGTGATCAGTCATGGAAATAGGACCTAAAATACACATATAATTAAATATTTTACTCCTAAAACCTCTTGGGTGTTGTTGAGTACTCCAATTAGGATACTCACATGTAATTTAATGCTAACATCACTTGTATAGATTTACACAAATGCCCTATTTTTGCATGTTTTTGGTGTTTTGTAAGTGTTCTAAGAATGAGAGAGCTTTAAAATCATGGGATGGGGTAATTTAGGAGTTTTTATAGATATAAAATTAAAAAAAAAATCACATGATATTATGGAGGTGATCAATCCATGTCAAATTTTCAAGGTAGTCTCAAATAGGCTCAAAATGAGACTAGGTGGTAAGGCCATTTCTTGATTTGCATACTTACACATGGTCTTAGGACCCACAAATTGACATGGATGTTGTTTATGACATAGGAAAATATAATAAAATGATTTTTTATGATTTATAACATGTGTCAAAAGTTTGGAACAAGAAAACATGGTCCTAGGTAAGGAGACCTAATTGAGGCCTAATTCAAGAGAGAGAAAGGCAAAAAATTGGGCTTCCACTCAAACTCTAAAGATGAAATTTGGTATGGAGATGTAAGGTCATTATGGGTCCTATAGTATGCCATAATTTTCTTAATATCATCCATATAAATCCATACACAAGGAGGTTTGCATGTTTTTAGGGTTATAAGGAAACTAGGCTTGATGAACAAAATGAGTTATTGGGTGTTGGTCTAAGAACAAAAATGGTTTATTTCAGAATTGATAACATATTTAATTACCATTAATCTAGTTTGGATGAGTTTAAGAATATTCACTTGATTTTTGGGCCACTTAGACTAATTTAGGCATGGGAAATGAAGAGTTTCAAGACACCTATGCACGTGAATGATGGAATGGTAGGCCAAAGGAGTTTATTAAGGCATTTAAGATGTTTAATGAGTGTTGTAAGATAATTTAAATTAAAATTCATGATTGTTAACATAACATATTTTACATTATTTTTAGGTAGTTTATTTTTAACCTTTTTTGTGGTACTAGTCATTGTTTAGACTCCTCCCATCTCGGCAGTCCATTACCATATTTTTGGTAATTCTTGGTGTATATATTACACTCTATTTTGCATGAATAAAAAATTTAAGTTAATTGGTTTTCTCACAATTTTGGTATTAGAGCCAGACAATTCTGATAGAGTCAGAGCATTTATCATGACATAAGAGCTTGGTGTAGTCGATGTGGGGAGAAATATGCTTAGGAAAGTGTAGTGAAGAAATACCTGTAGCTAACATGAATAATTATAAATTCAATGCAGTAGAAGCATAGGGAAGGAGAATCTGTGTAGTGGAGAAGCATGGTGTAGCAAATCCATGAAGCCAACCTATAGCAAATAAGATGCAAACTTGGCAGTAGAAGTTCAATGACTTGGGTAAGCATTAGAGAACATGGAATGGCAATCGATGTAGCCTAGAAAGTTCTCCATGCTTGATAACAATTCAATGCAGACCTACAAAAGTAGCTTTCTTCTTTCTAGCATTTTTTCTTCGTACATAGTATTTAGAAAGTACAAAGGACATCAAATGCCATAGAGAAGGAAGTGATGCCATAAATGTGAGCTACAACAGCCATTGAGACATGTATAATGATGATGTAAGGAGAAATTGATCTATGTAGAAGTCAAAATAGAAATCCATGGAAGGATCAACATAGCATCCTACCTGGTCAATGTGATAGTAGTCGTAAACCTATGACATGTATAACAGCAAAGGAGCAATCTACAACAATATTTAAATAAGCCTATCCCATGTAAAGAAGAAGACGTGATAGAGAATCATTTCATATCCTTCAAATCTAATTTAATTTGGAAATCTGACTAAGTGAGGTGAAAATCTACATAGGTAGTGTTTGAATATGAGTAGAGTTGCGACTTGAAGACAAAAGGACAAAGTGATCAAAAGAGCCCATAGAGATGAGACATGATTGAGATCACCACACATTTTTAATGTGAAGGACAATGTTGGAATGTTAAAATCCACCAAGGAGACTCATAAGCCATTGAAAACCATCATAATGCTCAAGATAGATCTAGTTTCTACTTTGTCTTTGTAGAATTACTCTGTGACTATGGTAACCTTCAGTTCAATGAGCTAATCCATAAAGGACTTATAAAATATTTATTATTTAATGTAAGCTACCAAGCAAGGATAATATGAGAAAAACTTAAAGTTTGATATGATGTAGACTATGAAGATCAGGTTGATCACCCCAAAAAGCATGCTCATCTCTCAACATGTAATTATCGAGCTCATCTCCAAGCTCAATTTTCCTACCAATGAGTAAAAAGACTTATAATTCTCTTTCATAGAAATAAAATAATTTACTTTTATTTATAATGTCTACTCCAAAATTGCTTCTCTCTAATGCCCAACTTCTCAAAGGGCCTAACTATGCCACCTAGAAAATGAAGATATGCACCATCCTTCAGTTTGAAAGACTATGGGGCATCGTGATAGGGACCGTGTAGGTTTTTATTGATCCTAATATGCTCATGGAATATGTAATGACTAATTCTAAAGCCTTGATGCTAATTATGTTAAGCATCACTGATGGCATGCAACTACATGGCAAGGATACAGACAAAGAAAATATAGCATGGGATAAATTAGCGACTATCTATGAGGCAAACAATAAGACTAAGATCCTCCATCTATAGTCGAGATTTCATACACTCTCTATGGAGTTTGACAAGAAATTTGAGGAATTCTTACATCAAGTGGTTGAGCTACGAATGAATTTATTAGCACTCAGTGAGATGGTAGATGACCAAATCTTGATCCAGATCACTTTGAGGGATCTCCCTTCCCAATTTATAGTGTTCATCATGATTTTGAATGTCTCCAAATAGATAGTGTCATTCGAAGAACTCATAAACCTACTGTAGCAAGAATAATACATCAACTCCGTCTAGGATAAGTTACAAGACAAATCTCTTATCTCAAAGTAAAAATGAGGTCAGAAGTCTTGTAAGGGACCTCCAAATAAGAAACCATAGAAACAATAACAATAACCATCTCAACATCAAAAATTTCAAAATTCAAAGAGGTAGTGTCACATATGTCAAACCAACACTCACAACACAAATAACTACTGGTATAATGGCCTAAAATAAGGGTTTTATAGTTAAAAAATTACATCAAGGCACGATGATTCTAAAAAATTGAAAATACATCCCCACTGGTGGAAGTAGAAGGGACATCTTAAAGCTTAACAATATGATGGATCTAATAAAGAGACACCTAAAGAAGACAATTATAGCGCACATAATAACGTAGTGCTAGTCTCCCAGACCTTGGAGGCCATGAGGAATATCTAGTTGATAGACCCAAGTGCCACTAAACACATGTTAGATGACAAAAATCTATTTGATTTATTGACAAACCAACCCATTAGAGATCAGGTTAGGATCATTGATGATAAAGAGTATGTTGCATAAGTAATATGCCAAGTCACCATTCGTCTCAGAACACAAAAATGTACAATCTCAACGGTACTATATGTTCCTAGATTGACATCTAACCTCTTATTAATTATCCAACTTTTGACTCATCATTTGAAGGTGAAGTTTATTGTTGATAATGGCATCAAATCCCTCTTGATCTCAAGAAAATGTATGGTTCTTACTAGAGCATTTTTAAAAGATAAATTATTTGCTTTAGATGTTATTTCATCTTCTACTGTAGCTCTACCTCTATGATAGAATCTACTGCTCCTTGGCACTACCGTTATGGTCACCTATCTGTTGGATCTTTATACCAACTGAGTTCAAAAGGGATGGTACACAAACTTCTAAAGTTTTCTAGTTCCTTACCCATTTTCCCTAGATGTCTTGTAGGTAAACAACACAGGGATTCAATCAAGGAAAGCTCCTTTCATGCCAAGAAATGTTTGGAGGTTGTTCATACCGATCTTAATGGACTGTTACCTACTTCATTTTTGAGATACAAGTACTTCCAACTATTATGGATGACTACACTTGAAAAACATGGGTGTTTTTATTGAATAAGAAGAGTGAGGCCCTTCATCATTTCTAGGTCTTCTATCAGTAGGTTGTAAAGGAGACTGGATAACCTCTTCTTCACCTCTACTCATATCGAGGGGGGAATTCACATCAAAGAAGTTCTTGGCATTCCTAAACCAATAACACATCAAATAGAATTTAATTTCTTTACATGCCCCAATAGAATGGCATTATTGAGCAATGCAATTTCACATTAATGGAAATGGCTTGCTTCATGTTGTCAACATCAAAGCTAGAGAAATGATATGGGCAGAAGTAGTCTAAATAGCTATTTATCTTCTCAACAGGGCACCAACAAATATTTTAAAGGATAAAATGATAGAAGAGGTATGGAGTGGTAAAAAACCATCGATTTATCATCTAAAAGTGCTTAGTTTCACAACATATATACCTGTCCCAGCTCAGAATATGAAGAAACTCAAGTCAAAAACACTCCTATGCATCCTATTGGGTTATAGCACTACCTCAAAATCATACCATCTCAAAAATCTTGAGGCGATGAAAATCTATGAAAGTAGAGATGTGGTTCATGTTGAGTCATCCTTTGACTCAGTGATGTATAAATAAGAATCAACACCAACCACCTCTCACCAATTACTCTTCGAGTTAGATGATGAGAGTTCTTATAGAGAAAATGAGCTACAAGGGGAGTTATAAGTTTATCTTAGAGAATTATAAAATCCACCAGGTAGTTCTTCACATCAACAAATCAATTATTCACATTAGTAGTAGAGTTCCCATCTGAAGTGGGTATGAAGCACCATCAAATACTCTCATGTGTAATCTCCCCAAAATACTTCATCTAGAGTGAGAACAAGGATTTAGATAAGAAATGAGGTAAATTTTTCACTCATGAGTATAGTAGTTTATATCCAAGAACCTAATAATGTTCAAGAAGCACTAAGTCAACCTCAATTGAAGAAAGAAATGGATGTTGAGTATGACTCACTCATGCAAAATCAAACTTGGGAAATTCTTGATCTGCCTACAAGAAAGAAACCCATAGACTAAAATGGGTTTTCAAAACTAAATATAATGAAGACAGATCCATTGATAAGCACAAATCATGACTTGCAGCAAAGGGATATGCTTAGAAATAAGGCATTGAATATGAAGAGACTTTTTCACCCACTACAAAGATCAAGACCATCAGAGTTATTTGCACACTTGCAGCAAAGAATGGATGGAAACTTCAGTAGATTGATGTCAAGAGTGCTTTCCTAAATGGTGATCTCAAATAAGAAGTGCACATGACCCAACCAAAAGGATTTTTTAATGAAAAAACATCTAAAAAGGTATGTCATCTCATCAAATCACTGTATGGATTGAAACAAGATCCTAGGCTATGGTACATCAATATAGATGATCACCTTTTGTAGCATGGTTTTACTTGTAGCCCCTCGAATTCTAACTTATACATAAAGAATTAGGGACATAAATTGTCATTCTTGTTTTGTATCAAGATGATCTTGTGATCACTAGAAGTTTAAAAGATCAAGTTGATATTGTGAAGAATGACCTCACAAGATTATTCAACATGATTGATTTTGGGTTACTTCATTACTGTCTTGGTTTGGAGATATAGTATAAATAGAATCACATTATTATCTCTCAAATAAAATGTGCCATAACACTCCTAAAAAAGTACATAATGTTAGATTGTAAACCTCTTTTAACACTAATGGAGAAAGGTTTATAACTCTCTTGATTCCAAGACTCACCTCAACTAGATGCAACTCTCTATAGACAACTCATTAAGAGTCTCATCTAATTGACTTGCACCAGACCAGATATATGTTTTGCTGTGAGCTATCTCTCTAGATTCATTCATGAGCCAAATAAATGTCACTAGGTTATAGTAAAGCATGTTTTGATATATGTCTGAGGTAAACTTGAATATGGTCTGGAATACAAGAAGAATAATTAGTTCTTCTTACAGGGATACAATGACTTGGACTATGATGGATCTGTTAATGATAAAAAGTCAACATTAGGATACTTATTTAACCTTAGATCTAGATTAATCTCATGGATTAGTAAGAAGCAAACTGTTGTTTCTCTCTCATCCATTGAGGTAAAGTATCATGTTGCATGTGGAGATGTGTATAAGGTGATATAGTTACGTTACATTTTGGCCAATATGGGCATTAGCAAAGAGAAGCCACCTATTCTTCATTGTGACAATTAGGGTGTGTCGAAGCTTGTGAAGAATCTTGTTTTTCATGAAAGAACCAAGCACATTGAGGTCGAATGTCACTAAATTTGAGAGTAAGTTTTAAACAAATGCAAAGATAGCTGATATACTCACCAAATCCCTTGGAAAGGTGAAATTTGAGTTGTTTAGGGGGTACATTTGTAAAAATAATATAATAAGGGGGGATAATTTTAGCATAACATATTTTACATTATGTTTAGGTAGTTTATTTTTAACCTTTTTTGTTTCACCAGCCATTGTTCTAGGTTCCTCCCTTCTTGGCAGTCCGTTACCATATTTTTCGTAATTCATGGTGTATATGTTTCAATCTTTAATATATGAAAAAAACAATAAAGTTCATTATTTTTATCACAATGATTTGGAATTCCATTTATCACTACTTTCATGCAAAAAAGGGCAGTTTCTAAGGAGCTAGTCAAGGTGTCAAAGCCAAATTATAACCCCTATACCATATGGATGATCAAAGCATCTTCAAGATTTATACACATGGCCTTGGAGGTCTATTGGATGATATCATAACTCATTTTCTTTTTGTAACTCTCATGGACACTTGCCACTCCTTCTATGCCCATCTCTCTCTCTTTACCATTCACTATAAGAGCAACCACTTTTAGCTAAGTCTGTAAGATCCACACCTGGTATGGTGAAATATTGCTAGTTTGAATTATATATTTTCCTTTGATTAAATATTTTAAATCTAGTTTTGATTTCATAACTTCTTGTCTAAATATGTGAAGTAGTGCATAGTTGAATGATAAGTGATAATCATCTATCGTTGTGTTCACTTTACTCTTTCATGTTTTGTGTAAGTAGTTTGCCCTTTATTAGGTCACATAAAGTGTATTTAGTGTCATTGTATATATCTAAGTGTAAGTAATAACATTAGTGTCTATAATTATACCTTTTGTTCATTCACCTTGAGAAGCATAATGAATATCACCTTCATATTTGAAACACTTATGTTAAATCAATCTAGGATGTTGAATCTAGCCATGTGAGTCATCTTTCATAGTAAAATTATATGATAGCATACTAGATATCAATTTAGTGCATCACCTCATTAGAACATGTTAATTTCATGTTCCTTCTATCTCTTTTTAACCCCAAGCAAATGAGCATTATAGGTGATGAACTACAATGAATATTTCTAGGGATCTATCCCTTTAAACTAGAGGTTTAACTTTTATATATGCAACCCATAGGCCTAAAGGTAATCCAATGTTTCACTCAATTTAGAGAGGGCTTGAACTACCTCTCCAAGGGTGTAAAATTGAGTGATGACAGGTCATAATACAACATACATTGCCACACTCACATATTTTATACTTGAAGTTGAAGAGAAATGGGATGATCGTGCATAAAGTTTCTTAAAATTATTTGCATTTACCTTATTCAGAAGTGTACTTTTGGCCTATAAGTGACCTAATCTCCTAGGGTGGTTGGGTGTGCATGGGTCACCAATGTGACCTATATTTCTCCATGTAGACCACTTTGGCATGAATTCAAATTAAATTGGGGTGACCACACATAAGATTGTCTCAAATTATCTCATTTACCCTAGTCACAAATGATTATGATGTTGTTGTGTCACTTTGTACCTATAAAGGGACCTAATTGTAAGTAAAACTAGCATAAAGGAGTGGTTGGGCATAAGCTAGTTTGTAAACTTTAATTTTGACAAAATTAGAACTCCTAGAAATGTTAACAAGTAATCCAAAAGGCCACAAATCCTAAAAAATGACTATATGCTTACCCAAAATAGACACAAATTATAAAATTCATGCCCTAAAATCCATAAGTTGATATTGAAATAGTGAAAATGACTAAGTACTACCCAGATTCAATTATAAAAAATTATCTTCAAAATCATAAGCTTAAATCTATGAGACCAATTCTAGAAGATGCATAGTGACCTTAATTTCCTATATTCACTAAAATAAATATAAATAATAAGGAAATGAATGTAACAATGTAAATTTTGAAGAAATTTAAAATAAAAGGAAATAAAATCTAGCTTAGGATCATGCATGAATTATAGTGCATAAATATTATAGGCTTGGTGACTCACAATCCTAGCATGGTAAATTTTAATGATGAATATTCGTTAATTCATAAATATTCCAATTTTTTAATTTTGATTTTGATGATTTTTAGGGTCAACGGATGGGTTCATATTATTGAAAACTTAGGAAAATAAATTATTTTTGAGGTTGGCTCGCCAACCATATATAATAATATCATAGATTACACTTAAATTTATCACACATATATAGTACAACTACCCCAGATATCAAACAAGTCAATAATCAAAACCGGTATTGGAAGACTGTAGCACTTAATGACAACAACTGAATAGAGGAATCAGATGATGATACCAAAGAATAATAGTGCTGATATGAGGAACCAAATGATAGTGTTGAATGATAATATCTTATGACAATGTTGAATAGGAGCACTGAACAAAAGTGCTAAATAAAAATATTGAACAATAGTGTTGAACATAAGTGTCGAATGACAAATCCCAAAAGTATAATGGTGTTGCCACCAAATGACATAACCAATTTGTAGCATCTACTATATGATCAGATGATGGAACCAAACAACAAAACTAAAGTGTTGAATCCTTTATCATCATGGCATCTGGTGGGAATGGTAAAAATACAAACCAATTATTAGGAAAATTGAGCATATTATATTGTTTAAAGAGACAACTAAAAAACTCACACAATCATAATGCACTCAAAATATAGCTATTTATTATTTTTTTAGTTTGTCATAAATTTGACTTTAACTGTTCAATCATATCTAAATAATTTTATGTGTAGAACTCTCCACTGATATCTTACCAAAAAAAATCACCCAAAATGACATGGCACCCCCTGAAAATTATTTTTATGATGACATGTCACCACTTGAAGATGCTCCTATGGTTTTTGATGATAATAATTATGACACTCAAGTGGCAAAAGAGATTGCTGATTCTCTCCAAATACAAAGTTCAGGTAAAACCTCCACTCAAAAATCTTTGCGAAGGAATAAAAGTAGATGGAAAATTGGAAAGTCCTTTAAGGTGGATTGGACAACAAAATTTCCCTTCATAAAACCTATAGAGCCTAAAAATATTGATGATACTCCAACAGAATGCAAATGTACAATACGTAACTATAAACTAGGAAAGAAACATAGAATGCAATTAAAATTGGACATGATTCAGAAACATTATGGAAAAGTGTATGTGACAGTGAAGCACCAATATGGACTAATAAAAAAAACACATAGGTAAAAAATGTAGATTAATGCATGCATATAAGATATGCATGCAAGTATGAAAATGATAAGAAATGTTGAAAACATCTTGTTGAGAAAGGGAGAAAAATTGAAGTAAATTTTTGAAAAGTTTTGTAGTCCCATTTAAAGGCCAAATATATAAAGTTCTATACTATATACCATGTTTTAAAAAAGGGTAGAACTATTTATGATTTTTTATATTATAATATTTTAATTCAACATAATGGATTTTTGGATATTTCACAATCACATTGGTCAGATAATAGTGCTTCAAAAATGGAAAAATGTCTAGTAATGGTTGAGAAGGAAGATTTAAAACAAAAAGTTCAAAATTCATTGTTCATCTCATTGTCCATTGATGAGATCACCGTAATTGACAACACATCATGGGTTTGCTTGCATGTTTATACTTTTGAAAAAAATTCAAGGTAACCTTATCTACTAGAAGTTCATAAAATGATAGAAAATTGCAATGCATAAAACCTTCACAAATTGGTTGTATCTAATTTGAAAGATAAAATTGGGATGGATGATTATGCAATAGCTACAAAGTTGGTATGTGTTGAGGTTGATGGTGCATCAATTATGCATGGGGCATAAAAATGGTTTGTGTGTTCAATTACAAAAAATAGTTACCCCATATATGATTCCAATTCATTGTATAACTCATAAGATGAATCTTGCATACAAAATAGTTAGCAAAGTAAATAATGTGGAAAAAGTGGAGGAGCTTATTTGTGACCTACATTTTTATATGACAAGCAGTCCAAAAATATTTTGAGTTCTAAAAGTTTGCAATAGGAGTGACTAATGGTAAGAAACTATTAAATTTTGTTGATACAAGACGAATTTCTATGTATGAATCTACATGTTGAATTTTTAAAGAATTTATCCATCATTAGTATGTTTTATGTATAAATATCATAGAAAAACTAACATGGCAAAATATTTGTCATATCGTTTAATAGATTTGAAAACACTGATGATATTATGTGGAGTGCTACCAATGCTAAAAGAAATGAATTGTTTGATGAAACATGCTTAGGAGAGATCCATTTATATTTTTGACTTCATATGACTGAGAAAATGAGTATCTCAATATCTAAATATAATATACAATTTGAATGAAAAGTTTCAAGGCCCAAGTTTTAGTAATTGGTAATGTTTGACAGATTTAAGGAACCCTGAGAGCTATTTGAAATTAAATATCAATGATCATATTTATGTTGTTGTTAATAGCAAGGAGATACCAATGCACACTTTCTATAGAACTACCTATAACACATATGAACTAAATATGAAGAACTTCCTATAACACATAATCTGCATGACTTTATTTTATCTGAAAACCAGATGAAACTAAGTATAATTTTACAAAACTTATCTGTGGAGGTCAAGGTAGTTGTGAATCCCATTTTTTGAAATAGTAATAACAGTCAAACGTTGATTAGCAATTTATTTTACAAATACTTGAGTTATATTGTAAAGCATTTCAGTTAATCTATAAAGGTGAATGGAGTAGAAATAAATTATATTTTTGGAATGGATTTATAGACATCTCATTTAACTCATTTTATAATTATAATGTTTTAACAATATCGCCTTCTAAGTGAACCAACAAAAAATGGGGCAATTACACAGCTATGGAAAAACTTTATCCTAGTAGTATAATGTAGGAAAGTCTAAGTGAATATTTATGATTATATGAGCTTTTTCAAACAATAATTCTGGCTCAGTAGAAGATGAAAGAGTATTCAATTCATTATCATTTATTAATTCAAAACTTTGAAATAGGTTGGATAAAATTTAAAAACCTATTAGAGATTATATGTTTCACATTATGCTATGGACATGTTTTCTTATGAAAGAGATTTGATAACATGGAGTTATCTAATAAAATAAGAGGTGTCAAAAATACAATGTCAAATAGAGAAGATGTAAATAATGACACTGAATATGGCACCGATACAATAGATGTAAATGTCATTGGTGATGGTCAGGGTTGTGTAGGATTATTTTAACTACCATATTATTCGTTGTATATTTATTATAATTATCATATTATGAATTCTAATTTCATATAATTTTTTATATTGTAAAATGTTCCAAATACAAAATTCATTACAAATTACAATTGTGGATAGTATTGTCATTTGAAATATTTGATCTATTCATGATGCAACTTTCCCTTTTATTTAATTATTTTTTAATTTTATTGTCATTTGAAATAATTGTAATTTGATATAATAGCACCATATTAAGATTTTTAACTTTTAACTTAAAAATATGAATTTGAAGTCAAATACGATGGTGATAGAATAACATATTGTATCATTATTTTTTTTGAACTACGTCAACTAAATGAATTCAGATTTAACAATAGTGACTTTACAACATCATAAATTCAAATTGAAATTCATGCTCAAGCCTAACACCAAATCCATCGAAAAAAAGAATTGTAATCCACATGGATCATCCACTAATAAACTTAATATATTGATCATTGCAAATCCAAACTTCAAATTTCAATTAAAATATATTTTTACAAACATAACATTGTTTACAAATATTATAAAGTTAAAAACATTGTTTATAAATATTATAGAGTTTAAAACATTTTTTGAGGTTTCACTTCTCAGCTAATTTCTCAACCACAACATCCTCTATGTTATCCTTCAATATCCCTGCCCTTATAATATTCTCAGCTATAGAATTAATATGAGCAAGATTTTCCCTTTCTTCTTTTGTAGCATCTCCTTTAGAGTGTAGGCTTAGATCGACATCTGTCTTCTACTTAAATAAGGAATTGGGATCTCATCGTTGCTCCTTAATGATTTTTCAATGTGTGTTGTTGTATTTATTCAATAGAACAAGCTTCTCCTTGAATTGAATGGCATAATATATTTTTTTTCGTGCATTTTTTTAGATGCACATTGAGGACCTCAACGTCTTTTTTCAAATTATCATATTTTACCTATAATTTAAAATGAAATATAATTAGATTTGTACAAAAATGAGTATGACATAAAATTTGGTTAAAATGAATATACATTAACAAATATTTTTCCTTTTCAGCATTCACAATCACAACAAAGTTGATGTCTTTCACCCATTTATTAAAATATCCCTAGGATTTTACATTTCAATTCTCCAACTGGTTAAGCATAATAGTCAACACATTATCATTGTAACCATTATAAATAGTAATTAACTCAGATTTAGCTTGGGAAAATAAAGCATCAATCTTTGTGTGTTCATGTTGTACCACTGAAAACAAATTTTCTTGCTAGGAGTGGTTGTGATAGTGAACATTTATTTCTTTTATCAATGCCTTCACCCGAAACTCTCAAACATATACATTTTTTAATTCATCTATAACTCCCTCCTTAAGATTCAAAGTAATACTTTATGATAACATATTGTTCAATGGAAAAGATGTAATAGCATTATCAGACAAGACAACATTCTTTGATGGGGTAGAGGGTGAAGAGGTACAAAGTTACTCCTGAGTAGTCACATGAACATTTGCTCCTTGTTATAAAGTCATGTGGATTGAAATAATCACCAACAACTTCCCCACTTTCAATCCCCATATATTCCTCATCAAGATCAATTTCATTCAAACAAGTCAATCCCTACCTACTTGATATCCCTCTAACAAATAAATTGAGGAATTCAAAATAGGATAATTATAGTGTTCTTCTACTAGCTGTTGGCACTTATGGTAATGGAAGAGTCTTCCCCCTTGAGAAAATTATGTTCAATGGCAGAGGTGGCAACATATGTTCCTCATAAATTGAGGATGCTCTGCAAAATGTAAATTATTTTAAAAAAATAGTAAATTTCAAAAAAAAAACTTTATGCTCATTTGAAATTAAAGGTTTAGTACTTGTATTTGGAGACAATATCTCCTCTAATCTAAATGTTGTATTGTGACTGACGGGGGTGGTTTGCGCTGGGACATTATTCAAACTTTTAGTCATAAAAAATTATAATAAAAACTGAAAAACCAAAAAACTAAATTATGCAATGTAAAATACCTTACATAGAGGGTCCAAAAGGCAAATTAAATGTTGGGGTTTGTTGCGATGGTGGTTGTTTCATGACAACCTCAACTGATACCGAGTCAACTGCAATAATAAAATAAATAACTAAAATAATGCACTTGAAATTTATAATATCATTTGAAATTTTTAAAAAGTAAACCTACACACAAAAATGATAAGGAAAAATTCTTACACATTTTGAAATCTGAAATGATTGCAAAGATGATTATGTAGACTCAGAATCTACAAATCCATCAACTCCAAGCTATCATTTTAAGGAAGATTATTTTGATGAGGCATAAAATATTACCTATAACAAATAAAGTTCAAACATATATTAATCCTTAACTTGGTAACAATTTAGCAAATAAACAAACATTAAACCTTAATTTAAAAAATAAATAAATAAACTAACCTCCTGCTCATCCATAGACAAAATGTTTGTGCTCATATTTGGATGAAGCACAATTGGAATCAATGTTTTTTGGAGGTCATATAAGGCCTCATAGTACAATTCCAAAATAAAATTTGAATAATAAATAGTGAAACTGGGATTGGTACACGCATAATTTAATTCAAGCCTTATCCTAGAAGAAATAAAAGTGCACCAAGCATATCTTAAATTAGAAAAAGTATGAATAATGTAAACCAGTGCCCAATAGGTAATATCTAATAGTGTTCCCTGCAATACTATTCTTGCAAGGAAAAATTGAACCATTATTTTTAAAAAATGTAACGTCTTTTATGTGGAAACCTCTCTTTTGACTATCTAAAATGAAAGATAAAAATAAGGAATTTACATATCAAAATTTGAATTTTGAATTTTATATATATATATATATACTAGTTCAACCATTTTACAAGCCAAACATTGATTCCAAATACTTCTTGTCATCATCTATCAGCATTAATTTCAAAGTCACAGGGTTTGCATTGTGAAATAGAAGACCTATCAAATTGTGAATCTCTTTTAGCGATGTACCAAAGTAAATCATTCTAGAGT
Source organism: Torreya grandis (assembly GCA_037957365.1). Taxonomy (NCBI): domain Eukaryota; kingdom Viridiplantae; phylum Streptophyta; class Pinopsida; order Cupressales; family Taxaceae; genus Torreya; species Torreya grandis. Next base: position 3,198,916 of record JARHVA010001331.1, read on the forward strand.
CCAATTTCACAATAAAGATTTTCTTGCTAGTGTCATAGGAAGACATTAACAATTTGAGTAACCCAATGCCTAATTCATAGTTAGGCATGTACAATAGGTTGCTAAAGCTGCATTTCAAAATCCAATCGTTGTATGTATCTGGCTACTATATGATCTTCAAAATGTCCAAGCATAGTAGGTTCTTAAATTTTTTTTTCCATGGTTGGAGAATTGTTGTGGTTGGGGGCAAAGGGGCATGAGAAATCTATTCTTCAAAATTTTAAAAATAATGATAGAGGGTGAGTATTTATAGGACAAGGGAGGAGATCAGGAAACTAAATAACAGACTAAATGCATTGGTCACCCGATAGCATGACCCGACATCACTATTTGAAAGTGTCTACTCAGAGTACCACTCAGTATAATTGTTCGATGCTTGACATCTGGTACACACTGACTGCCACATGCCATTTGGCTCAGTCATTCGGCATAGCCACCCAACATAACCATCTAACACAACCATCTGATACAACTATCTGACACAGACATTTGGCACAATCATTCCTCACATCATTCAATTCATCCATTCAAAAAAATTATTTGATGTGGCCTTCGACGGTTCCATTTGACATCTATCTTTTGGTACAGTTGTATAAAAAAAATAGGTAACTACTTATTTTTTCTCCTTCAGATTCATCATATATTCACCATCGCCCATAGAGGATTTACCACAACTACGAATCAAATTTTTCTAAATTTGTCAAATATTTCCAATAAGTTTCCTAGTAGGGCTTCTTAAAATTAACCTTGAATCCTTTACAGATTTGTGGTTAATTCATCAAAATGCCCACAAATTGGCCCATCAATTTCCTACACTTACCCTTCAAGGTCTATTTACTTTTAAAATTAATTAAAAAATAAATATTCATTATTATTTTTTAAAATAGATTACAAACTAGATGATCTTATCTAACTTTTCACCATAGGATTTCTAAAATACTAAAAAATACTTAAAAAATGAGGGGGCACATGACCAACTATCTACTATAATTTTTAATGAAAAATAGGAATTCTTATTTGAATTTCATATGTTTGATGTATTTATACTAGATCATTTTTCATAAAATATTTATAGTTTAGAAACTAGACTCGAAAAGCTATAATTCATGTTTTTATATCAACTTCAAAATTTGAGTCTAACCATTTCAAATAATCTATATAGTTTGAAGTTTTTTTCAAAAGTTTCAAAAAAATCCCCATTTAAAACCCTCTTTTGGCCCACCATTTATCTACACTTACTTCATATCCTAAACGGTAACTCCTAAAACTATGAAACTAATTTTAAAACATTCATAATAACTCTAATTTTCATACTTACTAAAATAAATTTAAATTATAATAATATAAATTTAACCTATATTTTAATGCATATGCATTGTAATGTGTATGCATTATGGGTTGATAATTACCAAACCACATTCAAACTTTTTATGTATGTTATTTTCTGTACTACATACATATTTACTTCTCAATCGCTTTCTGATTTGTGAAATGTCCACTTTTTTCATACCATAAATGAAACCATATAGAACATGTAAAAAAGTAGGATCATCAAAATGTAGTGATATTTGAACCAAATTGAGGATTCATTCTCAAGGAAAATAAATAAATTGTTAAAAATTAATGTGTTATAATAGTAAAGTTCTTCCTTACTAAGATAAATTTTCAAAGAGTACAAAATAAATATTTGTTATAAAAGAATAAGTAAATTTTTTTTAAAGAAAAAAACAAAAAAAAACAATCTCTATGAAATAAATATATGCTACCCACTCTACATCACAATAAATTACAACAAGGAGAACACTATAGAATAAATATATGCTACTCACTTTACATTACAATAAGGAGAACACTTGACTTATCCCTTAAGAAAAACTAATAATCGTAAGCTCCTTTAAACTTGAATAAATATGATCATGTACACACAACATATATAGGCATGTGAATATAAATCTTATTAAAAATAGAAATAAAGTTAATATTATATTTTTCAACATGTATAAATATGTGAATAAGAAAACACTTAAAAGGAACAAATATATTATAATAAGAATTTCTAATAATAAACATATTTGGTGGGGTACCTTGCCACAGTCATGCCATATAAGAGTATGATATGATTTTATGGAATAAAGTTAATATTATCCTTTTCAACATGTATAAATATGTGAATAAGAAAACACTTAAAAAGAACAAATATATTATAATAAGAATTTCTAATAATAAACATATTTGGTGGGGTACTTTGCCAAAGTCATGACATATAAGAGTATGATATGATTTTATGGGTATGATATGATTTTACAACTCTTCATCTTTGTTGAAAGCTTGGTTCATGATTTAGAATTCTATAAAGATTTAGTTGAGTGTAATGAAGTTTTTTTAGCTCTAAAAACATAGATAAGACATCCAAAAGTACCATTTACAGTCTATTATTTTTAAAAAAATTGGAATTAAAATAGATAAATATTATTTTTATATAATGATCCCAAATCATTGTTAAAATTATAAATGAATTATTATTTAATAAAACATCATAATATATATACAAATACAAAAATATTACATAATTAATAATCCAAATTAATTATGAAGGTAAATGCGTAGGTTTAGAAAGGATATCCTTAATAACCCATTGTCAATTTTCTATTTTATGAATCTAACCCTAAAAACAAGATGTCAAACCTATAATCAAACTCACCTACAAATATGGATATGCATTGCTATTAATGCTGGAAGCGGTGGAAATTTTGACATGTTTTGCAAGCAATGAGGGTGCCTCTAATAAGGGAGTATTTATTCAAAATTGATAAAAAAACTATGTTCCTTTCATTATATTTTTCTATTTTTTCGTTATGATTCACACACTTTGACCTACATGTAATGTATGATAATGGATAAGGAAATTGAGGGTTTATATTAGGATAAGTAATTAGTGTGAATTAACTAATCTTCTATTTATCATGCCCCTGAATGATAACAAAATGTCGATAAATTGAAATTGTGTTTAACAAAAATTGCATAAATATAAATATTTTTGAGAACACAAATAGTTCTCTACAATATAATGATTGATGAGACTGATAAATGACCTAATTATTTTTTGATGCTCTCATATCTATTTATAATTTCTTTATATATATGAAAAAACTCCTAAATTTTAGATAAACAAGACTCGTACATTTATGAACAATTAAATTCAAATTGCTATATTAATGACATACAAAGTGACCTTCAAAATTAAAAGCAAAGAAACCATAAAAAAAGATGAGTATACCATGACTTACCAAAGATTGACCCAAAAAATGAAGAACCAAAAATAACATAGAACAACAGAAATGTCTTGGACTATGAAAATTTGATAAAATAGGCTATTAACTCTTATTTTAAAGAAATAATTTACAAATAGACAAGCATACTTAAAAATATATGAAATAACGTTAAATAAATGCCTACAACATCGAACAAAGAAATGGCATATGACTTCACCATTAAACTTATCCTCCATTAGAAACGTACATGCGACCAGGCTGTCTCTGTATCCTATGCAAGATTTTACCTTTATAAAATCTTTCTGAAACGCGCTTTTTCTTCGTCCTTACCCTTAAAATATAAAGAAAACAACATTCTACCCACCGCGAATCCTAAATGCCAAATTAATAATTTACGACTATAATCAGTTAATACATCCAGACTGGGTAGTTGAAGCTTTCAATGTATGCCTCTTCAAACACATAATGCCCAATGCCCGTAATCTTACTCACATTGACTTCGTCCGCTCACTATCTTGGTCTAAACTTTAGTTTAAAACAAAGCATTCTTTGCGTTCCAGTTCAACAAGAGGAAAACGGGAAATATATATACACGCACTCAAAGCCAGAAGCGAAATATTGCTGCAATCTTACTCTTTGTTTGTTCCAAATTACAACTTGTAATTACAATGTCATACTTTTTGGCTCCCCTATTTTTGGTGCTGTTAATGCCCACAATAATTGCAGACCCAGATGCATTGCAGGATTTCTACGTAGCTGATACTACCACCTCCGTCATTTCTATGAATGGGCTGCCTTGTCTTAATCCCAATGACGTTTCTGCAAAGTAGCTAAAGTTTACTTTAAGGGCTGACAGGATCATGCCGAGAGAGATACAGGTAAAATCCCTTTTGAGCTTGTCTATGGAGCTCAAGCAGTTTTGCCTATGAATTTGCATTTGCCAACCTATCAGCGCATGCAACAACTAGAAAATGATGAGCAAATCAACTACTATGAAAGCAGGATGAACTAGATTATTGGGCTTGATGAAATTTGAAGACAAACTCATAAAAGACACCTCAAGTTCAAGGAAAAGCTTAAAAAGATATTTGATAGGAAGGTTACTCCAAGAACCTTTCAAGTAGGTGATCTGGTTCTAATTTGGGACAAAAGGCATGAAAAGAAAGGCAAGCATGGCAAATTTGATGCCTTGTAGATGGGTCCCTATTCCATCGACTGTTAGATTGGGGAACACACTTTTTTCTTGAGGGACCTGGATGGTGAAATACTAGAGTTGCTAGTCAATGGCAAACATTTGAAACACTTCCTTGATTGACTTTGCAACTGTTTACATAATTATACAGTGTATAGTCTTGTTGTTTTTTGCTTTGTCACCCCTTTGTTTTGGGCCTTGCTTGTAGAGTTTCCTTTTGTGTTTTTGTTGTGTATTCATTTTCATATCCCCCTAATCTATTTTTGTCAGTCTGCCTTGTTATGTTGAGCCTTCATGGGTCTCTATTGATACAAATTCACTAAGTGTTGACTCTATCACTTGATGGATTGGTACCTAGTCTTACTGTTGGCACTTAGATTTTCACCCCTGAGGAGATGCCTAAATCCCCTCATCCAAGTGGCACCATGGAGACATTTCTCTTGCTATGGGTGACAATGTTGAGAAATTAATCTATAGATTAGGGGCTAGCTCCCCTTGATGTACTCTTTGAAGTTCTTCTATACCTAACAATTGTAGATGAAAAAGGATTATAAAAGGCAAATATTTAAACCTAAAATGGTGATGCACCAGTATGTATCATCCCCCTACTTTACTAAAACCACTACTTAAAGACAAACAATGTGTTTTCTTACACAAGACTCACAACTTAAGAACCATTGTCACATCATGTTTCATATGCTAGATTCAAGAAGGTATGTGATTCTTAGGAAGGGGATGGATGATTCCAAAGAGGGATACAATCATGAACCACTTATAGGATATCTCTACACTTAGAAAATAACACTATCAAAGACTTTCAACAATCTCTTTTTTGTAAATCGGTAGACCATCAAGAGTACAAGCTAGAAAAGATAATCTTTCACTAGACTAGACCGACAAGATTCAAGTCATTACTCAATATTACAGCATATGAGGAGCAATAACACTTGTATATTTATTCAATAGTTCCTCAAGTATAAGTTTGGCTAGGGTTTCCCCATCAACCAATAGAGGCTACTCAAAAGAGCCAAGAGAATGCATATTTATAGATTTTGAAAGAAACATCAAGCAAATGGAGTCCAAGGGTCACTTAGACATGGTCCATCTAATAGATTTAGTTAAAATTACATGTGGAAGAGAGATGGGGTGAGCTATACCATGTCATAGAGGTCTACTTGTCCAAAACAAGTCATAATAATGGTGAAAAGTGGCACAAAACCTGCAATTCTAGCATAGGAAACTGCCTTCATGATTCACCTTCCAAAACTACTTTTTTTATGCATATGGTCAAGTCTGATGATTTTTATAAGAAAGAGGGGTTATAAAAAAGTTTTCATAGGCATTGGATTGATCCCTAACCATCCCTACTCTTGTGTACATGCAAAATCATCTCTGGGAGTTTCAAAATGGCTCTTTTCCATGCACCTTATACACTTGGCATTCAAAAACTCCTAATTTTCTAAAATGATCTATGAAAAAGAGGGCATGACACTTTTCAAGGCTTCCCATATCATCTATTTCAATAAAAAAAACCTTTAAAAGGCTTCCCTAATTTATTTTCACCACTTTTCACAAGTGTTCACTCGCTGGCTTATTAGACTGGCAGAAAGTGAGGGCCTAGTTGGGGAACTTAGAGGTTGATCCATGAGATGAGATGAATTTTTAGAGTTATCTCAAGTGTATATATTCATTACAAAGTTTGTTGCATCTCCTAAATCCTCCTTTAACTTGCATAACACTCAACATGGTTAAAACAAAACCTGTTTTCCCCTCATCTGTACAAATCTGTATAAAAAAAACACATGTGTGGGATCCTCTGAGAGTCCTCTAAAACTTCCATGTGTTTTCATGGCCATTCTATTTCACTTGGATGTTTAAAATTCTCTATCTCTCCCATCGAGTCACTATGAGGATTTTACAAGGGTTTTGAGTGCCCTGAACTTTTAACCTTTGTTCATAAAGGTCAGACATTGAACCTCCTTATAAATTCCATTGATGACTCTTCAAGGAACTTTAATAACTAATCCAAATGTCTTGGGGTCCCATGCAAACATCCATGAAAGATATACGTGATGGAAGTTGACCTTCGAATGGCTTTCTTGCTTCTTGTGACGGTTTCAATATATCTAGAGTTGGATATGGCTTCTTATGGAGTTTCCTTGAAAACCAAAAGGTTCCTCACCTCTTTATCTGACCTACCAATAATTTTTAGATCTCACCAAGAGCCAAAAATAGGAATGACCCCTATTTTAGAACAAGAACTATGCCTTTCCAACATCCCTATTTGTACTTTATGAACCAAAAGATGGTAATTCTCAATTTTAATGCACTCATGTATCATGAAAACATCATATTTACCCCCTAGGCATCATACAAAACATTAGAGTTCTTGGAGAAAGTTATAACTTGAAGTGACATTCTATTTGGGTTGGGTTTGCATATTTTCCTATGAGGTTTGCTTGCAAACCTCCTTGTCTAGACCATATCCTTGGAATTAAAACAGTATAGGATGGTTTATAATGTTATTTCATGTGTTCCCAAACTATAAAAATATCTTTTATTGATCAGAAAGAGAACAAGCCCTCCATTCTTCACTTTTTCCAAAACTGCCATTCTTATGCATGAAAGGACTGACCTACCTCTGAGACAAATTAGTGGGTATTATTCCTAATTGGATGAGAAAATTGAATATATATGGATCTCCAAAAGGTCCTAAAAATCACTTTTTCTAAATGGTTTGGTTATATTCTTTGTCTAAGGGGTCTAACCAACTCAATTTTGTCAAAAAGGGGTCAAAACCCTATTTCCTGCATGTTTTTGTTCAAATTTGCCTATAGTTTCTACCTTAATGAAACTCCCATGCTCAAATGCTACTCAAACATGTTTCTCATCATTAATTCAAGCTCATGGATCTTTGGGAACAATCTTGAACCCCTTTGCGAGTGGAAAACCTTGTTTTCCCTTTGTTCTAAGGTCTCCAAACCTGCCTATACAGACTGAGATAAATTTTGCATAGGTGAAAAGGTCCTTTGTTCATGGAAGGATGTTTTAGTCATGGTAAAACTTTAATTTGATGTAATTTTACTACTCTATCAGGTTTTAGACTTTCATAACCTCTTGGAGTAGTCAAACCTACACTTTGCTCAAGCTTGGAAGATGACCCTGCCTGATTGTAGGTTGTAAACATGGGTACTAATGGTGAATATATTTTGTTTAGGGTTCCTCCAAGTGATAAGATCCCTCTATAAAACCTATTTACAATATTTCAAAACCACAACAACATATCTCCTTGATCTATAGTGATTCTATCACCTACAACACCAACCTTGCTCACTCTTGCTTAGTTTTGGTCTAATCCTGATTGTATGTTATCCTGGATTAACTCATGATTTAATGAAACAAAAAAAAAATTCCTTGATTCTCAAAACTTCATGAAAGTGATCATCATGCCATGCTTCTAGGCCAAGTTCACTTTCTCATGCTCCTTTCATCTCCAAGGTTAAGCACTTTATGCTTAAGACTGAGACATCCCATGAACCCTACCTATAGGTTGTTTTAGGACTTAAGGTGATGTTTGTGGATCCTATCTCAATGCTTATTTAAGTCATAAAACCCTATTCATGCCTGAATTTAAATTGGAAACCTTCAAACCTTGTCAACCTCTAACTTCTCTCCAACTGTTAACAAACCCTATTTTGACTCTGTTTGTCATCTCAGTCTTGCTATAGATGGCTTTAAGGGTTTGGTAGGAGAAATAAGGTCACTATAACCTTTTTAAGGTCCTTAGAAAAATTTCCAAGCTATATCTACTCTTGAAACCATTTTTATTGGTCAAAATAACCATCTCATACCTTGTTCTTTCATCTCATTCTTGGATCCCTGTCTTAGTTCATATAGGGGCTGTAGGTCACTATAGGGAATCTTGACCTAAAAATGTATGCAATTCCTTTTTTTCCTTTCTAGCATCATATTATGTCATTTCATCCACTTACATTCTTTTCCTAAGCTTCAAAAACCATCCTTACCCCTGACTGAGACTAACTTCCAATACCCCTGGTTGAAGGTGGATAATCCAGAATTATAGGTTGTGTAAGAGTCATTTGGAACATGCTAGGTGTGTACAAGGCGTGTTAAGATTTCATTTAGCTTTGTAACATTCATACTAAGAAATAGTTCATTATGGATTCCTTAATACCATCTCTTATTTTCAATCCATTGAAACCTTGCCTTCACTGCCTACCCTGCCCTGTGTACAGACAAGGGATAGGCCTAAGAGGTCACTTGATATAGTCATCACCTCTTCCATTGAATGAGTGCTCAGGATTGATTATTGAGTTGCTTGAAATTGTTCCCTCTTGAAATAATATGTGTACGACTAGTCAAGTGCCTTGCAGGGAAAGCACTCATTAAGAATCCTGTAGACAACACTGTCTACTCTCAGTGATTTCTTGGCAACATAGAGGAGCTCAAACTCCACATTTCACTTACTCTTTAGCTCCCAAATTTGGAATATTTATATAAGGTGGATAGGGATACAAGGAAAAATAATAAAAGTGGTAAAATCATCCTCTATCATATAAAAAATTAATCCATAAAAACCTCAGGACCTCTATTTTCTACATTTGGGGACTGAGAGCCCAAAAATGGAAATGACTTTTCTTGGAGTGAAACTTGATTGTATTGACACTTGTGTCCTCATGACATGAAAACCATGACTCTTGGGGAATTTTAAATATCTAAATTTATTCCACCATGATCTCCCAACTCTCTCACATCCATACAACCTCCATGAAATAAGCACAACTTGACTGAAACTTATAAGGCAGTAGACAAGGTAAAGATGGGCAATTTGGCTTTGTAAAGGTGCTAGTTGGACTTCCCAAGAGATGATTTCATGAAATAGATCTTCATGAATGAAAATAAAGAAAATTATCACCACCATGAAGTTCCCTGGATGTTGGAAAAACTTAGGACCCACACCCAACTTTGCAAACTTCATGAAACTAGCACCCATTGAAAACTCCTTCAAAGACAATGAGAGGTGAAGTGTTATATATTTAAAACATCATTAAGAGATAATTATTATAGTATATAAACACCTCATCAAGATAAATTAGCTCCAAGGACCTTTGAAAACTAGAAACAAATACATGACTCTACCCCTCTTGGATGCAATTCTATAACAGGTTGCCTAAATTGTTAACGATTGTTCATAAAGGAGGAGGCATAAAAACACAAAAATATTATTATAAAAATTAAGTGTATTTATATTAAAATACACTTGTAGAATCACTTCTCTCAACTCTACATGTACCTTCCGTACCAAGTGCTTGAAGTTGACCTTTATTTGCAAGCCAAGAGGAAAAAGAGGAAAAATGAGTTGCATACACATATTTTTAAAATTTTTTTGAATTTAAAACATGTAAATTGGTGTGGGGAGGTGAAGAGACACCCAAATCATGTTTTTATCTTAATTTTAGATCATGGGGATCATACAAGTGCCCAAAAGGGCCTAAAAGCAAGGAAAAACTCCTCTTTTCTAGCCATAACTAAATATTGAACTATAAAAAACCTGAATATGACATAATATAACCTCTCCCAAATTATACACATATTTTTTAAAAGTTTAACACTTCATCCATCTATACAAGTCCTCTTTTTTTAGCTCAAAGTGGGCCCACAAGGCAATTTTTGCATATTGAATATGGTAAATGCAATTTGATGACTTATGAAGATCCTAAATCACATTAAAAACCATATTAGGACTAAAAAAACATATTTTATGATTTTTACCACATTTAACCCTATTTGAATAGGGTTGACTTTCATTGACTTGACCAGTACATGGGGCTAGAATTTGGACCAAGGCTAGGCTAGGGATAAGTGAACATCTAGATCAAAATGAAAGCCCTATAGGACATGGATAAACTTATACAAAGTTTAAAAATGTATGGGTTGACTCAAATTTTACCAAAAGTCAAATTTGGTCAACATTTACATTTTAAGATACTTTGCACACTTGCAGGGGGTGTACATCTCTGAGTGAGAGCCAATGTTAGTGCCCAAAATTGTACTGAAGTAATTGAACCCATTTTAATTATAAATGCCTAATATTTAAATCCAAGTTGAATTCATGTTTGATCATCTTAAAACCCTTGTTCTAATTTCCCTAGCTTAGGCCCTTTGATTTAAATTCAAATTTGGCAAGAACAATTTATGCAGGAACTCTTTAAAAAATGCCATGGGCTTTGTTTAGTTTTTATACTAAGGTTTAGTCATGCTTATTAAAATGAATGAATCTTAGTCTAAATTCATATTTGGTCCCTTATTTATAAATTCAATCAAAGTCCTATCCTAAAGCTTCTATCATATACAACAAAACTTTAGGCTAAGACTTTATATTAAGTTATTTATTCCTTGAACTCTGACTTCATTATTGTCAATATTAACTTAGAGGTAATCACAAATGACCTAGTAGATCACAATACAATGATGCATGTTCACCCAAATAGAGATGATAAAATGGTGCATGAGCAAAGTTGAAATGTCAAAGGTTCTAAGAGATCCACGAGAGTGACAAGTGTCACCATCTTGGTGGGCTACTTGAAGATCCAATGGAAGGCATATAGTCAAAATTCAAGATCCCTAAGACAAGTGAGGTGGTGACAAGTGTCACCATGATGGGAAATCTATAATAATATCCAACATAGTGAGTCGATCTGTACAACCAAGATCTGAATTTGTGAAAGGAAAGTTGAGTTTTCAAAGAAATCAAGTAAAATGAGAATTTGCCATGTGGAAAAAGTGCACTAGCCCAGTAGAGACTGACTATGCAGAGTGTGGAAATCCCATGGAGCTACTAAATTACATAATCTCAAATGCCAAGTACAAATATTGACCAATAACATTCAACTGGATAGATCTAGATCAACAGTGTGAGGTAAAGGTGGACTTTTCAAAAGACTCAGAATGAAGAAAAAACTACCAAGTGGCGTAATATTAGGAGTTTCAGGTAGATCAATGGTTCGTAGCAAAGGTCAATGCTAAGGACTCCAACAAAAATTGACAGTGCATATTTGATCCATCTTCAAGATTGCATGAGAAATTGACATGTGTTTAGGTTGGATCCAATTAAGTAGCTTACTCAAATTTTAAACCTTGCAAATGCCTAGTTGGATCATATGTAGCGTGTCATATGTCAATATGTGTCAATATTTGTCTTAAGAGTTAAAATTGATGGATCCTTCATGGATGATCAAGAATTTGAATCACATAAGAAGGTTTGTGGGCAATTCTAGAGAATATGTTTGGCTACAGATCATTTTTTCCCTCTACCATAGCTTGAGCATCTCAATGCCATTACTTCAAGAGCAGGTTGTTCTATGGCATGCATAAGAGGAGAGGTAGCTATCCAATAGGTTTCATTTATGAAAACAAGTGGTCAAGGGCATCTCCAGGTAGTTTCACATGAGGACAAAGTTTTTTTTACCTTCACCATGGAATTTCACCTTCCAGATCATGTAAAAAGACATCTCCAATCAATAAATCAAAGGGTTTATTGCAAATATTTATCATTCCTTCTATAGGCAGTTAGTATAATGATTTTTCTTACAAATAGATGAATATTTTAGGTGTGGAAAGGAATATTTTCCAATTGGGAGCATCTTGGTGGAATTTGGATGGTCACTTTACAATTCTTCAAATTTTAACCCACAGTCCCAGATTAGAAAAGGGTACAAAATGTATAAATAGAGGGCTTCTCCTCTATTCTTGGGTTGTTTTTGGTTGTTCATTTTTATATAATTAAATGTTTTGTAAAAAAATTGATATCAACTACTTTGTATAGATATTGTCTCCCTTGCTAAGGTGGTTACAAGTGTATAACAATTAACAAGCTTTGAGAGTATTTTTATGTCTCCCCTGTCCAACATGGAGAAATATCACCATGCTTGTCCCCATGGCAGAATTTTGAAACATTGGTGTATGTAATATTTTCTTTCAAGTTAATGGAAAATAATTATGGTTCTTTATTGTATCTTGTTAATGAAATGCAATGAGATGTTTTACATGCTATGCTTATTGGATGTCTAGCTTTGTGCTTATGTATGGTTATCATCTTCAGCATAGATATGGGTTATAAACCCCTTTTTGCATAGATATTTGGAAATATTTTGTTGAATACCTCATTAGGGCACCCTGGGTTCATGAATTTAGTAGGACAAAGTACTTGAGATTCTAGTTTCAGTGTATGTTCTAGGGTCTCAAGTATCATTTGGGCATTTTCATTCTATTAGAATCAATGGATGCAAATTTATCCTTATAATTTCCATGTCTTGCATTTTAGTTTTCCTACATCTTTGTAATAGGTGATGTCATATATGTTGAGAGAAACCTTGTTGTTTGAAAAACCACCATCACACCACCCTTTTCTATTATTAACAAGCTGTCCTACCTTGAAAATAATACACAATTGTTGCATATAATAAGTGTTATTTGCCTAAAAATGCATTAAATCTTGCTTATATAACATGCATTTGCATCTTGTGCTATTAAATATTTGGCATTGCAGTCTTCCATCCAACTTTGTTGTTGAAAATTATTTAGAATGAATATTGTAAGAACTTTTATATCTATCTTCAGTAGCTTGTATGTGATCTAAAACATTTGTTCATTCCATGTGACAACCCTTCCTGGATGGATTGAACAAGTTTGGTTGTGCTTTGGTCACGTTTGTGTCTCTTTGTGCCAAAAATCCCCATGGAGGTTGAATTGTAGAATCTATCCATGTGAGCAAGCTACCCCATAGGTCCTCTCATCTTGGTTCAAGTAGACCCATAAGTAGTAGGGATCTAACCATACCCTTTTTTAGTGCCTCTCAATCATGTTCTATGTCCAGTTCATTCTAGATGCCAAACCCTTCCTCAGCTATAATGACATACTAGTGGGTTTTTCATCTTTTGTTTTCCATTATATTCAAGTGTGCAAGACCAAGAGACAGAGGTGTACAACTGGGAACCAACACATTGATTGGTCTAGTTTTCATTTTAAAGCATTTCTACATTTTTTAGTTTGTAAACCATGCATGTAAAGCATGTTGTGCTGATGTGAATTTCAAGTAGCCTACTCGAATTTATCACTTGTTGCCTGTAGCACAAGTTTTGATCAATAGTTATTCAAATAATTCCTGATGACCTTTCATCGAGATGCTCCTCCCCACTAAGTTGATTGTATTTATTGCACATATTCTACCACGTGGGTCTAACTCAATTGCATAGACCCTTGGAATAAAAGGTTATGATTTATTTTATTTATTTATTTGAAAATTTTAATTGATATAAAGATTCCAAAAGATTTTTTTTTAATGCACTATTAAAGGAAATATAACATAGCGTGATGTTATATATTATTTTGTTAGTGCCCCCATATTTCTAGAGCTCTTGGGGTCATGCCCTCTACCCCCTACATCCTTTTTATAAAAAAAAAAAATAAATTCTTAAGTGGAAAGTTTTGTCAAAAAGAGATGGCAATTTTTGTAAGGGACATTTTTTAGGGTAATATATTGTTTATAAGGTGAGAATTTATTTTTTAAAAATTTCAATGAGATGTGGGTGAGTTGGTTAAGTGGTTTAGTTATTTCAAGTCTTACTTAGGTTTAAATTTATAGAAAGGCATATGAGGTTGGTTGTGGTCGTGGTTTATATTTTTAGGGCTGTTAATGGTCACTAGGTATTCTTGAGGTCAGTGGTGGATGTTGTTGGTATTGTCAAGCTGGTTGTAACTGTTGCTAATATATCTAGTATATGTAGTAGATGATCACTTGGGGATCTAGGCCCCCAATTATATCCCAACCTAGTTCATAGCTCCAGTCAAAATCAAATATCTATCAAGAAAAAGGTGGGAGTTTATTTTTGGAGCAATATTTTTGTAAAGGCAAGGGATTTAATATGGCTTTGGGAGGGAAATTATTGTAAAAGTCCAATTTTTATTTAGTGCTTGTGATACTTATCTTTAGTACTACTTCTCTGATACCGAGTGTTGAAGAATGGAAGCTAAGGCCCGATCTGGCAAGCATTGAAATCCCTTCACAAAAATGTTATTTTTTATTTAGGTTTTTACATAGATGCATTTTCATTAAACCCTGATGTTCGTTATTGTCTATTGTAGTTGTGCCACCACACATTGTTGTAAGATTACAAACATATTATCAAGCGAACTTAACATCTGTTCTATTTAAGGAATCTATTATTTTGATTTTTTTGGTGAGGTTTACTCCTACCTTAATTATGCCAAGTTATTTTTGGTGATGTTTACACATCTAACAACAACACATGGAAACCAAAAATGAAGATGTTTTAGTAGTTGAAAGGTTTGTGAAAAGTTGTTGAAGGAGACATTCTATTTTTTATTTTGGGGGAAGATAAGTCTTGGATTATGTGCATGAAAAAATATGTTGTTGACCTAATCATCATCAATGTTTCTAATAGCTTGCACTAATATATTACAGATGCAATGTCACCAACGGAAGTTTCGGACAAGTTTGAAACATTGTATTAGTCCAACTAAAAGATTCTTTTGGGCCTTGTAAATTCTATCAGCCCTTATCTCATTATGTTTCACTTCCTTCTTATTCATTTGTTAGTTAAGACTTTTCTTGTCAGGATGAGGCACTTATACCATCTTTTGTTGATGACACAAAAGAGGAACATATACTTCCTTATGTTGTACATATTGATGCACATTATGATATTATATACATTTCTCATCTTATAGATTCTAGTGAGCATCCATTAGATACACATTCTGATTGTAACCTACTAGATCCTAAGTAACCAGTTGATCCTATTGCATCTTTTCTATCACTACAAGAAGAACATATGATATTGATGAAGCATAACTCCTTCATGCACTCTCTCATTCTTAGCAAATACATCCTCATTCAATCCTTAAAAAAATTGATAGCATGGAACATCAAAGTGATATGTTGGGCATTCATGCCCCTATTTCTAGTCCATCCTATAATGATTCTAAATCTAGCATGCATCCACTTGAATCACTATTAGACTATGACCTACTAGATTCACTTACAATCACTAATTGTGAACCTACTAACCCTAATTTATTAGTATATGTGACTGTTACTATGTTTGTTGTTTCACCTTCTACACATCCAACTATAAATACATTTACTTATTTTCCTATTTCTTTTGAGCAACACATAGCTACCTTTAGTTCTTGCATTATTTGATCTATAGGTCATATTGGTAGAGGTCTTGATATGCATTCACATGGCATTGTTATTATCATTCAACATGTTAAATGAGATTATCACGACAACTTTGGTTACAAAGTAGATGTTTCATCTTCTTTGGGATCTCTTGATGATAATTTATCTCTTATTTTTTTTAATTCTTCTCGTGAGGATATTGAGCTACATATGAACTTTGTTGCACCTTCATGTAGGCTTGAACACCTTGATAATACTAGTATTATTCCTATCATGCATGTTTCTTGTAACACGCTACTGAATGTTTTGATGCATGATCAATTTATAAATTTTATATCCATTTTATCCTCTTCTTCCATCTCTATTCATATGGGATGGTCTTCATATCAATTTTTGAAAAATTGTAATCATTCAGTGAGATGGCACTACAGACATGCCTCCTCAACTTCTTAACTTCTTAGTCTACACTTCACTCTTCCTACCTTTTGAAGCTCCCTTAGTCTTTGAGATGTATTTTTGGTAGATGAAAAACACCTATCTTACTTTATTCTTGAGAGGTATATTATCTATTTTTTATTACTTTTTTACATGTTGACAGTTTCCTTCATATTTGTGGTGGATATCGTTATCCTTATGAAGAGTATCTAGTCTAATGAAGTCTAGTGTCATGTTTTCAATGTTTAAGTAATGGGATTGGCCAACTCATACAAATATTTTGATTCAATAAACCCATTTCAACATTATTGGGGGTGTGTGTACATGCACACACATGACATAAATAATTCTTCAGGTTTTATGTTCTTTGATATCAGTTGGCATGCCACATATTTAATTTAAAGTAGTTATTTCTAGTTTGTAGAGATTTTGATTTGTGGATTCAAACTTTATATTATTTATTGTCTGGCATTCCCAGCACCTGTCAGCTCTTCAATAGCAGTTTCAAACCACTTTTTCTCACTAGATATTTTTAATTTTGAGTCTCTTGAGTGCACCTGTGTTCGATAATATTCATTCCATCGAGTGCACCTATCGAAAAATTATGTATGTGATGTGAGTTATTCTCTACTTTCTTTGTGGTTTTATTGGATTTTGGAGCACCTTGTGGTGACACATTTTGTCCACGGTGAATCTTTTTTTCTAGTTTTATGACCAGTGTTTTTCTATGAGTGAGACTCGTAAAGAGAACAAATTCCTATTTGACTTGGAGGATATAATGATTTGACATCCATGTATTCTAGTAAGATGGATTGGTTACCATAGGGGCACTTAGTATTTCAATATGTAATTATACATGGGTACCTAATCAAGTGTAATTGTTGGGACCTTTTAGTCTCTTTGCTTCTTATTTATCACTCCCTATTTTGTATTTAAGGGAGGATGTTGGAGTGTCCATGTTCACACTAGCTACTGGTTTGAGTTATTTTCAAGCCAAATTTTGTGTTAGTTGTGTTCACACTACCTAAAAGGGGTAAACTTGAATTAATGAGTACATTTGTTCTTTGGTTTACATAGGTTTGTAAGATTTTGATTACGATTTTTGCACTTCAATGAATATTGTTTATACTCTTTCCCGCACATCCTCTTCACAACCATAGAGTCCAAAATGGCCTTTATTTCCTCCTCCACTATCTGTGCTCTTCAATCAGGGACTTGAGTTTCGGATTCTTCCTCTTCATCATCGTTTTGCTCTTCATGGTGATCATATAGGTCAACCACATTGAATATGGGTTATATTTCCATATCTTTAGGTAACTTGATTTCATACGTGTTCTCTGAAAATTTGCACAACACTATACATGGCCCTATTTTCTTCATATTCAATTTGTTATATGTTCTGCGAGGGAACCTTTCCTTGTGCAAATGTGCCAACACAAAATATCCAACTTTAAACTCTTTATTTCTGCGCCTCTCTTTTGTGTGTTGCTTATACTACAAATTGCTTTGCTCCAACTTTCTTCGTACCTCTTGTTGTAACTTGTGCATATACTCTACGAAGCCTTCCGCTTTTGCGCTCTTACCATGCACCATACTTCTCTTAATTCTGCATTTCCTCTCAGACTTCTTCCACACACAATCTGGAAAGGTGATTTCATAGTAATCCTATTCACCGAATTGTTGTACACAAATTCTGCTTGTGCCATTACCAAGTCCTAATGCTTGGGCTTGTATCCAAAAAACATCACAATTAGTTTCCAAGACTTCTATTCACAACCTCGGTTTGTCCATCAGTCTGTAGGTGGCATGCTAAACTAAAATTCAGCTTGGTCCTCAACTTCTTCCCTAATGTGTGCCAAAAATGACCTACAAAATTTGTATCTCTGTCTGATATTATATTGCACGGCAATCCATGCAGTCTTACCACCTCTTTGAATAAAAAATTGGCAATGCTCGTCGTGTCACTTGTCTTCTTACATGCAATAAAATGTTTCATTTTCAAAAATCTATCTACCACTGTAAAGATGGAATCATTTCCCCTCTGCATTCTCGGCAATCCTAGCACAAAATTCATGCTAATGTCATCCCATGGTTTCTCCATAATAGGCAGTGGTTGATATAACCGTTTTTTGACTTCTCCACTTTGCCAACTAGGAAATTCCGCACTACTGCACATACTCGTGTACATCTACGCCCATTCTTTGCCAATTTTAACCTAGAATATCTATGCTCTCCAAAATGTGGATGGTTATATGGCTTAGTTGTGGATATCCATGCTTTAAATGCTTATTGTCTCTTCTGTATATGCATCATTCTCTGACTGCTCATTCTCACAAGAAGTAGAAATTGGAAAACGCTCATAAGCTGAATTCTTTGATTGAGAGGAACCGATAATTCCTATATGTACATCAAAATTAGGTGAATCACAAATCTTCATAGAAATGTTTTTCAGATAACCAAAACCAATTTTCTTGGGCCTAATAGTGGGCTCAATAGGATCACCAATCCTTTGTTCTCATTTGCCAAGTCTGCCTTTTGTATAGCCCATTTTCTGAAGAGATTTCTTACTAATGCCTTGAATATGCTTCTCCAAGTTAGCAAAATTTGGCATAGCAATCATATTATGAGAATGTGTAAAGTTATCAACAATGAAGGCATAAGTATGTGTATTGTCAATATTTGAAATACCAGCCTTTGAAGACATAGAAGCATTATTAGAGACGTTGCCAATAAAATTGAAGTTAGCATCTTCGGAAGAATCATCATCAATCCTGTCATATAAAGATGAATACTCTATGATACAGTCTCTAATCTTTCTTCAAATCAGAAAATTTCCTTTCAAGGCTTTGATTGAGGTCCCTTAATTTTTGTTATTCCTTGCCCTTATTTTCTGTTTCTTTACGAAGTGATGAAACTTTATAGGATTCCATGTTTGGCATCAAATAAAAACAAGAAAACCTAGGGTTTCAAGAATACTTTCATTGAATAGATCTCCCGCCGTTCTCCAAACTCTTGAATGTAGTGCAGAAAATTTCCTTTTGAATGGACTGAATGGAATAAAATTTGCTTACCCAGATTGCAAGATATTATGTTTTTTACAACTTCTCAAAATTCACACACGATTAGGAAATCAACAAATATTAAGTCAACTTTCAATAACCATATCTCCCTCGATACTGCTCAGATTTTTATTGTGAGCACTCTTTGGAAGGATTTTCAAATGTCCTTTCCAATGGCATTTGCATTGCCTCAATTAAACACAGCTGCTAGGAGAATGAAGCTTTGCAAGTTGATATGCATTTCTGGAATGCAAGTTGATATGCATTTCTGGAAGGTTTTTCCACGCTTCAAATCCTTCACTGGTCCATTCTTCTCCACAATCTGAAAGTCTTTTAACCACCGACCTCGATCAATCTTCAATGATCTCCAAATGCGAGGGAGCTCAAATCTGAGGCTTTGATTTATGTCAAAACAAATTTTCTTGTTTCCTCAAGATCTACTGAACTTCTCCAAGTTAATGTTAAGATGTGACAAACAACCTATTCTATTAGCATTCCATATGCATACACTCCCTAATATACAACAGCAGAGAGAGACAAGATATGGCTAGTACACCTAGTGTACGAAATGGTACTTTATCACTTTAGTACTTGAATAATGAATGATGGATGAGACACAACTTCCATCTATACATACACCCGAAGACACCTTTCCTTGTGATTATCTCTTAGGCCAACCTTTTATTATTATGAAAGGTAAGGGAGATTATACCAATCCCAAGGCAGGCCCAATATAACTATGAATGCCAAGGTGCGACAAACTTGTACTTGATTGTGTCCACTATACAATAACCCAAGGAACACATTGTGTTATTGTTTCATGGGGATAATACTCAAACCCTAAGCATCTCAAGGAAGACACACGACTAGTGGTCAAGGAGCTTGACATGGCAGATTTATCAATACTTCCAAATATGTACTAGCAATTAGCAAAGCAGTTTTTCATAACATTGACAAAAACGACACTGAATGCTTTCAAAATGGCAATAACAAAAGGCCATTCAATGTGATTATAACCTTTCAATAGCAATTTTGATAAAAGGATTTCTTGGCTTGAACGCCTGACATGTTCCATATCTTCTCATATTGCAATGATGTTGTCAAGAATATAATGGCCTTGTGAATTAACCACTTTTCTTTGGTCTGACTAGGAGCTGGCAAACTCTTTTCATCAACTTGTGGGTTCTCCAACGGGATTCTCCAATGTCCTGTTAAGGCCTATTCAATATATTAAGAATTTTTATTATGTCAAATCGTGTTAACTTCCAAGTGAGTGGACTCATGGAATCGGTTATCCAAATTGTGTAACCATACCTTGGTTGATAAATTCATGCAAAGATTGATTTTTCAGTGCTACTTGGTACAATCATGTATTGATTTGTAAAATTTACAAGGAAAGCAATTCAAGCCTCACTAAGTTTTACCAGCAGTCCCTCATGCAATCTTCCAAGGTTAGTGGCTGGCCATATCTAACTCTCTTATAATCAAACACTTTTTGAGGAACTAAGTTTATATATTTTTGCATTGCCACCTTATGTTCCTAGGTAATATTTTGAACATCTTACCATCCTTTATTATGGTGCTCCACAATCTCCGTCAAATTTTCTGAAAGGCCTGTGAGCATCTTCTATAGAGTTTAATTGCTAGAATTCACTTAGAGGTGTGTTTTGTCATTCATTTGTAGCAGTCCCTTGTGAAATATTCCAAGGTTAGTGGCTGGTCATATCTAACTCTCATATAATCAAACACTTTTTGGGGAACCAAGTTTTCATATTTTTGCATTGCCACCTTATGTTCCTAGATAAGCTTTTGAATGCCTTACCTTCCTTTATTATTGTCCTCCACAAACTCCTCCAAAATTTCTGAAAGGCCCGTGAGCCTCTTCTCTAGAGTTTAATTGCTAGAATGCACTTAGAGGTGTGCTTGCCTTTCAAAGATAGTAATAAATCCTTAAACGGTTTAACAACTACTTTAACCCAGTGAAATCTAGTCCTTATCCGGGCTCCTTCAGTTTCAAAAGCCATACAACTTCATAAATTGATGAGTGTTCAATAGCCCGCTTCTGTGACTCGATATCGAAGGAATTTTGATGGAGCAGCATGTAAACCTTTTTAATTTCTTGGCTACAATGCTTTTGGGACTGTTGGCTTAGCTTAATCACACCACCATCCACATGACTGTTGGGTCATATTCAATCATGCCACCATCCACAGGACTGTTGAATCATATTCAATCATGTCATCATCCACGAGAATGGTAGATTATATATCTCTATCACAACACCATCCACAGGACTGTTTGATCATATTCAGTCATGCCACCATCCATGAGACTGCTTGATGATATATCAATCATGCCACTATCCATGGATCTGATGTCTCATATTCATTTATGACACCATCCAGAGGATTGCTGGCTATATCAATCATGCCACCATCATGGGACTGTTGGTTCACTTTTTTTCATTCCACTGCCAGTGAGACTGCTGGATCATATATCAATCACATTATTACATGTGCGACTGTTGCTTCATATTCAATCACACCACCATCTACCGAATTTCTTGCTCATATTCAATCATGCCACCATCCATGGAACTGCTGGTTTATATATATTTAATCTATTTTTGGTACCATCCCTTTTGGGACTGCTGGGCAAGTATTCTCAGTGACCACCATCCCTCATGTGACAATTGACCTGAAATCTCTAACGATACTATTTTCAGTCAAAACTAACAACAAAAGTATAAAAGTCATCATTTTCACATTGAACAATAAATATTTAGTAATTTAAAGTCAATGGAGTTGCAATACCTGCAAAAGTCAAATAAAATCAATGAAAGTGCCTTCTGTCAAAGCTGAAAACAGGATCGTCTTCTGGTCAAATAGCTGTTGTAGAAAATCAATGTTGGTAAGGTGAGGTCAAAGATGCAGAATCTGGTCAATTTTCTTGCAGAAGGTCAGCACACGAGCAGGGATTCACTTTAGCTTAGTTGGTGAGTGTGCTGATAAGCATAAAACATGATTCTGATTACCAATGATGTTGAACCCTTATTGATATTTTGTTATTTTGCCAAAGAACATACGAGTGAAGGATTGACCTCGGATTACATTTTTATACATAGCTGATAGCGTGATTAATTTGTGATTATAGAAAGTGCGAGTTATTGACTCGTGCTTTCTTTTTTTGCAGTTGAGGATTTTCTAGTCCATGATCTCTACACATTGGCAGCAATTGCAGAGCATCAGAGTAACTCGGAAGTCTTGAAGCAGGTTGATGTTGAGATTGACACTTTTTGAATTGATATTTTGATTTGAGCTTAAGAGAAAAGCATGCATATCCCCTGAACTACTGTTAACATTTGAAAGACTCTGAATTGAAAGTGGGGAAGTAGCTTGGACTAGGGAACAAATTGATCCATTTTGGGAAATAAAATATTTTATGCCTGTGGTACATGTTTTGGGGAAATCAGTGATCCAGGGATCCAATAGTTATTTGGTTGATTGCAATGTAATTACCGTAGTTTGTTATTCTTAAAAAATGGTGCAATTTGATAGATGGAATACATATCTAGTAAGGCTATCACTTCTTACCAGTAGGCTAATTATCAATATCTGTGTGTTTTGAGGCTATTGCAGAGATTTTATCTTTTGTTGATAACCAGCATGGCGAATGGTTGACTGGAGCTCAGTTACTCGACAGCTTACAGCAAACTAAACACATCCTACCAACTGGGTGTGAAGGGTATCTCACTTTGTAGCTAACTTTTTACCCCAACAGTTCTTAAATATTCCAACCTTTGAATTCCTCCTCCTTGAATGACAATACTGCCTTCATTTGCATCATTACTTTCTACAAGTTATTTGCATCTTCTCCGAATTGAATAAAAAATGCTTCTCTTCCATTTTGATGCATGTGATGGTAGGGTGGATTCACTTCTTGGAGGCGGATTACTTGAAGGCACCCTCACAGAGCTGGTTGGCCCTTCTGCATCTGGTAAAACCCAAGTGCGGTGTTGTACCTTTCATTGTAACTTGTACTTGAAAATAATTCATATAATGACGACATGTACATGCAATTTGTTTTGAGTATATTTTGGATTTAACTCATTCACTGTTTTAGATAAAATTCCAAATAGTTTATGGTGATGTTTGAAAAGCTGTTTTTTGTCTTGGGCTGAGCTATGAAACGGCCTTTTCTTTTTATCTTTGCTTTTTATTTTCTGTCAGATACCCTCACCTACGTTTATTTTTGAGCTGATTTTAGGACTTAAAATTTGTGTAATTGGTGGAAATTATTATCAAAATATTTACAAATAGTAATATTTCTAACTTTTGGACTTCCAATGCATTGAGTGCAGACATGCTTGTGTGCTACTTCACATGTTGTATATCATTGTCAAGCAGCAGTGGTGTTCTTGGACACTTGTAACTCATTCTCTTCTAAACGCATTGTAGATTTCCTTGATGATCTTTGTAAATCTTCCATTAAGGGAAAGGTCAGATTTCATCTTTTTCCTTATCTTAAGATGATATACTGGCTAAACAGAGAAACGTAAGGAAGCCATTAAAATGTGATTGTCGGCCCTTTAGTGAAGGTGGTTGCTTCAGTAATAAAAACGACAATGCTTACAGAACTATAGAATGCATATTTGATGCCTTTTCCTTGAGCATTTCTTCTCTGACACTTTTTCAGCATCAATTCTTATGTTTCCTGCTATGAGAAAGTGGAGTCCAATTTAAGATTATAATTTCTGGTTCAATATCTTGTTTCGGCATGTTCTTTGAAGATCCTCTCCAATTAATCAGATCTATTCATCCCCTTACATTATTCTCTGTTTGATTTTTAGTTGTAGCTTGAGTGTTTATGTGGTTTGCAGGATCAAAAAGGAAACTTTGAAAGAGCAATGAAAGAAATTTTCCATTATAATGTGTTTGACATCTACTCCATGCTGGACTTACTGCATCATATCGAATCGAGCATGAGGACTCAGGTGTTAGACCTACTGTATTCAGCCAATTACCTTCGTTCTGGAATGTTTAGGTTACTGAATGTTGGTTGCAATCAGTATGGTAACCAAAAGAGAAATCATTTGTTGTTTTCAGGGAAAAAATAGAAATCCAAGGGTGCGTTTACTCATTGTCGACTCAGTATCTTCTGTTATAACGCCAATTCTCAGTGGTAACAATTTGCAAGGTATACCTCTCCATGTCTTAATTCTCTCTTCATAGAAGTAATGATATTCTCATCATCTAAGCTGATTTATAAGATTTGACTATTGTAGGTTTGAAATGCTTACAAGGATCATCACCGGTCTTAAAAAAAATTCATGATGTTCTTTTGAAGGAAACAAGTTGTAGAGTTTCTGTTATCTTGAATTGTAAACCAGTTATCTTGAAAGATAATATCTAAAATAATGAAATTTATAAAATTATCTCCTAGGACCATTAATGATCAATGGGGATGAAATTAAATGTGTTGTTTTTTTTAAAGCAAAAGGATGTATATTAAAGTATGGAAAATGTACATAATCGGCTATTGAAAATGCTGAAGTTGCTGGGCTGAGAAACTACCAGCATACCAAAAATATAACAAAGATCCGCTATTGAGGTGCTACGAAAACACATAAAGGACTCTCCTAGCCTATTACATAGATGCAAAGCATGAACTATAAACAATTAAGAAGACCAATGATCAGATGTGTTCAGTCACAGTCCTTGATGGAGAAATATGGGAAAGCTATCATTCAATCAGGCGCTGCAGATGTGTTATCCACTATATGCTTGTTGTAAGGATAGAAGTCTGCAGGTTCTTGTTTGATGCCTACAGATACAACATGTATGCTGTTGGAAAAGATGATGAAAGCAGAGACTGGAGGTCTTTGATTCTTATGCTTGGGCTGACTCATATCTATCAGCTTTAGGGGATTCCACTGGCCACTTCCTTTTGTTGAATGGTTCGGTTGGTCATGATATTTCATCTTTAACACTCTGGGCTAGCTGTTGAAGGTCAATGGACTTTGCATTTTGAATGATTGGCTAGGCATGCTGCTGCATAAGTTGAGCTTGTTGAGAGGCGAGGCTTTGGAGGATGACTGTCATATTAGGTGTGATTATTTGAGCAAACACCTCCATTTTATCAGTGTATTGAGAATGAGGAGGTTGAGGATCAGTTCTTTTTTATGGCTTGAAAAAGGATGGCGGATGCTGCATAGACTTGTGAATAGGTTTGAGAACTGGTCGAGAGGCAGAGCTTTGTGGGAGTTGGAGCTAAATGAAGCTTCCTTGGGTGATTGGTTGTTTCTCCTACATTTTTCATCCCCCTCTACCTGTAATGTGTAATAATATTGTAATAGAATATTCTAAATCCTCGGAGTAATTGTAGGAGAGTTTCATCTCATAGTGGTAAGCTAGAGAGTCTCCATAGGTAGATGAAGAGTCATCTTGAAAATGAAATAAATAGTCACAAGTTTGGCTATTTAACTATGTAATCTTTCATTCATTTACTTAATGTAATTTGCAATTCTTTGGTTTGCACCAAATTCTGTCATCCACCTTGGCCTGACACTGGTATCAGAACTCAGGCTTTCCATTGGTCATTCCTCCTTGTCCATTCTCCATTCTCCATTCCCAGCCAATCAATTTCTTCTAAAATTCAGTCTTTCTAATCCCAGGACTGCGTACAACCTGTTCTAGGAGGCGTCTCAGCTGTACAGGGACGTTTTTGGATGTGGCATACCTGCATAAAGGCAGTTTAATTGCTGTTTCAGCCTGCTGAAGATCTGTGTGGCATCCTAAAGAGTCTCTGACCTGTTTCAGACACCTGCGTGGTATTTTATTGGCTGTTTGGCTGCGTTGCTAGTGTTTTGAAGATGTTTTGGACTGCTGCATGGCATGTCAATCTGCTGAAGACAGCGTTTCACCAGAATTTGTCTGTTGTTGAAGGTGTTTTGGTGGACCTCTGCTGAATACAAGGTGTAATACCTCCCAAGGGTGTGTGGCATTATATTTCTGTCTATTTTCTGCTGTATGGCTAATTAATGTATTCTTTGACTGCACCTTTGCTGAGTTAACCCTAATACCAAGGCGTTTTTGACTTTTGGTGGCTGCTCTGATTGTGTGGCAATTGTTGGAGCTGTTCTTTGGTTTAATTTGCTGATTAAACTGATATAAAAGGTGTTCCCTGCTTTGATTGGTACCTGAAGAAGGCCAAAACAAAGCGCTTCATCCAACTTCCACTTGGCGCCAACAGCAAGATAAGTCAGTTTTTTATTACTTTATGCATTTTCTTCTTCAATATGAGCATAAAAGTGAATGGAGAACATTCCCATAATGGACTAATAGTATTTTTTTATTCATTTTTGACTTATAAAAAGCAAAATAAGTGAGATTGCAAACCAATTCATTTTCTTTTTGCCGAAATTAGCAAAATTTAAAAAACAAATCAAATTGTGCAAACAAACAACCAAAACACAACGTTTGGTATCAACAGTGCCTCTGGTTCATATTTACGGGTAAAGTCATCGCAATCAAACTACTACACTTATATCGTGACATAGCTACAACAACAACGTATAGGGACCTTTCTTATTCCTCATATTAGCTTTAAAACTCTTAATTATTACAAATAATAACTTATGTAAGCCTATTTAAAAATCACTCCCTATTGTATTATTAACACACACCAATTATGTGAATATACATGAACATATAATTTTATTGAACAATATTATTGTGTGTAATGTGTTTAAAATTATTGTTTCATTGTGGTAATTATGTGCATTAGAGATCATATAATTTTATGAGTGTGATGTGCACTCTGATAAAATACTCTACCTGGCATGAGGATAAACGTAGTGGTGACAGTATATTGATTTCACCAAACAATTTATCATTCAGTTATTACATAAGGATAAGACTTATTAGATAGTGTAACACGATTCAACCTTTACATTCATGGTCCTTAGGGCCCATTCATTTCTATTCACAAAATTATACCCCTAGAAAATGTCATTATGGCAATGGTTGGATAGTAACTTGTTTGTTTCCAAGTAACTCATCTTCAGTGACTTTTCTCCTAAAGATAAGTTAGGTTCTCTACCGATGGAACAATATGTTGGGGATCATGAAGCATGGTTTTATTTTAAAAAATGTTGGGGTATCTCAAATGATTTCTTTTGGTCATGGAAAAAATCCAAAATGATTAGTTTATGTAGTCTACCCATCAACTTTAATCATGTTATCATAAGGCTTGACCATTTTACATATGATTTCTAATAAACACATGTTCACTTTTCACATTTCCAACAAGCAACCTTCCATCATCCATCATTCATCTAGAGATTATTTTTGCCAACCATAGTCTAATCACCTTCTAGCTGGATCAAGGAGGTGGCCTACAAAAAATCCCTCTTATACAATTTTTCATGAGAGTGTCATTCCTCAGTAATGAGGGTACTATCCATCTCATTGCTTATGTTTAAAATCTTATGCCACATTCTCCTCATCCTATTAATTGGATTGAGTGGTGGAATGATGTAATCAATATAACTACATCTTTTCTTAGGCACTATATCAATCAAGTGGTAAGGGTTTAGAAATAGGAAAATAATTCCTTAGGTAGGGAATTCAAAGGGTTATGGTCCATCTCAAACAAATCCTATTTGATACTAGGATGGAGATTATGGACACCAAACTCAAACACAAGATTAAAATTTTTAAATTCCACACAACCAAATGTGTTCATATACAAGTCTATTTACATTAGGTATAACTGGGGGATCACACCTCCAAATATATTGTTAAATACTTATAGGCCAAACAAGTGAGAGAGAAGATCATACTCATCAATGCTTATAAAAAAGTGTTTCAATCCCAAGAAAACATTATGGATCAAGATCAAACATTACATGAATGCTTGGATGCACTTCCTCTCAAGTTAATCCATTTGGATTAATAAATTTGTGATATTCCACTCACTCGTGATGAATTTTTAGGAGTGAAAAACATCACTAATGAGAAAGGACTAGGGGTGGATAGTTTCTCTTGTAATTCTACAATGCCACATGGTATTTTATTAGATCACAATTGTTCTAGGTTTATCTTGAATCTTTTCACACTAAATATTTATAGAAAATATTAATCAAGGAAACATTAAATTGATCCTAAAGATAAAGATCCAAAAGTTCATTGATAGTTGGAGACCAATGACCATGTTGAGTGTCTCATTTCATATTTTCTCATTACTTGAGACCCTATTAAAATCATAAGGTATTATGTGTCTAAACACATATTGAAGTATTTTGAAAATGTTAAGTCATTTTTTAAATGGGAGAGGGATAATTTTATATATTTTATCTTTTAATGACCATAATTTATAGTGATCCCACACTATGACCAATAATAGCCTCCCACTTGATGAACACATAGGTATGGAATCCCTTTGTCTATTGATTAAAGGTATTTGCACTATGAGATATATATTTTGTTCTAGAGATTTGACTCCATGGCCCATTCTATAGAGAAAGTATAAGTTATAATATTCTTGCATGCCTTATCTATTATAGATTCAGAAGCTCATTCTGTATGCTATTATACATAAGCTTGGCTTACAACAACAAATTTCAAGGTGGAAATATGGAAGATGAAACTATAATAATACTTTTAATCATTACTATCATTAAATTTATATCATATAATGAGTCTATTTTCCTTAGCTCTTAGAAAGTTAAACATTTGGTGGAATTTAAGTTGGTATACCTAGACGTGGATTACTTGTCTTAACTAGAAATTCGATTCTAGAATGACTCCCAAGCTCATCCATTATCTATGGTGTTTATTCTACTAAGGTCTACCACATGGTGAAAAACTCAACCACATTAAGGTGCCTCATCCTATGTTCCCTATGTATACTAAACACGAGACCTTCAAACACTTATTTTTCACTTACCCTCATGATTGTGACAATTATTTTACCCTATTTTTGATTTAATAATAAATGTTTTGATGTTAATAGGTGTAAAACTAGATAGATATCAAGATGCTAAAGATGTAAAATAAGTAACAATTATTATTTTGGAAATTGAAAAATATTGAAAACAACTATTTTTAGAAAACACTAAGAATAAAATATACTTATAACTAACATGCATGGGTTATTAACTAAAATCATGGCTACCAAAGATGAAGATTTTGTACTCTTCTTTCGCTAGGGCATCTACTACTCCAGGCGATAAAGCTTTGACAAGGCCAAACAGGGAGTCTCTGTAATGAAATTACTTCAAGAATTAAGTATAACAACATAATTATATCCAAATATGACTGCAATATATCCAAATATATGATAATAGATAAGCCACTTCGAGGGGGAAACCTCCACAAGCTTCAATAACAGCAAAATTCACAATATGATGATAAATGATTACCCACTACCTCCTTTATATAGTCTATCTAGGCCATGGTTACTCCATAGGCTGACCTACTAATCAAAAGAAACCATAGATAAATGTAATATAATGTCAAAGAGGGATAAGTAAGCCACAAATTGGCTAATACTATCCTCATTCATGTGATAGGTTAGGGGCGTAGCATGCCTTTCCCCTTCGAACCAACGTTGTCCTCAACATTGAACAACTTTGGATGTTGTTGCAGAAAATCTTCACCTTCCCAACTTGCATCTTCATTGCTTTGGTTTTTCCACTTGATCAAATATTCCCTAATCTCTCTAGTTCTCAACCTCTTAGTACGTGTTTGGAGGATCTTCTCTGGTTCCAAAATGACTCGTCCTTTTTCATCTAGTTCTGGGAGCTCTGTCTGGGCGAAAACTTTCTGTCCAATGACCTTCTTCAAACAAGAAACATGAAATACTGGGTGCATGTGAGATGAATGAGGTAACTCAAGCTTGTAAGCCACACTTCCAATTTTTTGTAGAACTTGATAAGGGCCATAATACTTAGGAGCAAGTTTATTGTCCTTTTTATGTTGCTTCAAGGACATCTACTTGTAAGGCTGCAAACGAATAAATACCTAGTCACCCACCTCAAAATTTTGCTCACTACGGTGTTGATTTGCTTGTTGCTTCATCCTATTTTGTGCCAAGGCCAAATTCTCTCTCAAACTAGCCAAAACCTCTTGTTGATGTTGAATGTGTTCTTCCACATCTCGAACCTTGGTATGCACCTTTAATGAAGAAGTTATGAAAGGTGAATGGTAACCATATAGTGGTAGAAATGGAGACATTTTAGAAGAGGTATGGAAAGATGTGTTATACCACCATTCTGCAAGTGGTAGCAATTAAACCCAATGTTCTTGTTTATTTGATACAAAACAACGGAGATACCCCTCTAAACATTTGTTAACCACTTCAGTTTGTCCATCAGATTGGGGGTTGTAAGATGAGGTATGGGCTAGTTGAGTACCCAAACAAGAAAATAGTTCAGTCCAAAAATTACTAGTGAAAATAGGATCACGATCACTTACAATTATTTTTGGGGTTCCATGTAATTTGAGAACTACTTCCATAAAAATAGCTGCTACTATACTTGCTGAAAATGGGTGTGAGAGAGCACAAAAATGGGCATATTTTGTAAGCCTATCCACAATGACCAAAATAACATTCTTACCTTCAGAACAAGGCAACCCAGTGATGAAATACATGGAAACCTCCTCCCACCTTTGACTAGGAATTGCTAACAGTTGTAACAAACCTGGGGTCTTAACTGTTTCACCTTTATTCTGTTGACATATCAAGCATTCTTCCACAAACTTTTGTACATCTCCCTTGAGTCCTTCCCAAAATAATTCTTTCTTAATTCTATGATAAGTTTTCAAGAACCCTGAGTGTCCCCCAATTGGAGATGCATGTAACTCTGCAAGAATCTTATGCTTAAGCTCTAAATTTTTGCACAAGTATAACCTACCCTTATACCATAGGACATTACCTTTCCATTCAAATTTGTCAGAGGATAAATTACCTTGCTGGGGATTCTAAATCAGAACTTGTGTATCCTTGTCTTGCTCCCATTCTAACCTAGCTTCATCCACCCAATCTGCTTGTAATATGGACATTGCACAAAGTAATGCTTTTGTGGATGCATCCCGTCTGGATAGTGCATTTGCTACTACATTATCTTTACCCTTTTTGTAGATGATTTCAAAATCATAACCCAACATTTTGGTTACCCATTTTTGTTGTTCCTCAGATGATAATCTTTGCTCCAAAAAGTATTTGAGACTATCATGATCCGTTTTCACCTTAAAGTGTCTACCCATCAGATAAGGCCTCCATTGTTTAACTGCATGAAGAAAAGCCATCATTTCTTTCTCATAGATAGGTTTTTGTAGATTATTACCTTTGAATTGAAGACTTTTAAATGCAATGGGTCTTCCTTCCTGCATTAGTACTACCCCAAATCCAGACCCAGAAGCATCACATTCAATAGTGAATGTTTGTGAGAAGTCTGGAGTAGCCAAAAATGGAGTGGTGCACATAGTTACTTTTAGTTTCTCAAATGCTTTGATGGCATCATCATTCTAAAGGAAAGCATCCTTCTTTAGCAATGTAGTGAGTGGAGCTGCTATGCTGCCATAACCTTTCACAAATCTTCTATAGTAACCTGTTAGTCCAGGGAACCCTCGAAGGTTTTTGAGAGTTTTTGGCATGGGCCATTCCATTATCACTTTGATCTTCTGGGGATCAACTTTGAACCCTTCATGGGAAACAATGTGACTGAGGTACTCTACCTCTTGTACTCCAAAAGCACATTTAGATGGCTTCGCATAAAGTTGGTGCTTCTCCAAAACTATCAACACCTATTTCACATGTTGCAGATGTGCTTCCCATGTCTCATTATAAATCAATATGTCATCAAAGAAAACTAGCACAAACTTCCTTAATACATATGGTGTTCATCAAGCTCTAAAAAGTAGATGGTGCATTTGTAAGACCAAAGGGCATTACCAAAAACTCATAATGGCCCTCATGTGTTCTAAAATCAGTTTTATGAACATCTTCATCCTTGATTCTAATTTGATGGTACCCCGAGCAAAGATCCAATTTTGTGAAATAATTAGCACCATGCAACTCATCAAGTAAATCATTAATTAATGGAATAGGCAACTTATCTTTGATGGTGTACTTGTTGAGTTCCCTATAATCTGGGCACATCCTCCATGTGTCATCCTTATTCCACACCATGACCACTGGTGATGAATATGCGCTTTGGCTATGCTTGATGATCCCTGCCTCCAATATCTCATGGACCATCTTTTCAATTTCACTCTTTTGTGCATATGGATATCTATATGGTCTGATATTTGGTGGTTGACTACCTAGAATTAGTTGAATGGCATGATCATGTTCTCTTTTTGGTGGTAGTCCTTTTGGCATGGCCCCAAAAATAGATGAGTGGTCTTCAAGAATTATTTGTAGATCAAGATGTGTAGATACCTATGTGGGTTGAACATCTATGGAGCATAATCATGCAATAATTCCCTCTGCCCCCTTTTTTAGCATCTTGGTCATCTGATGTGAACTAATCAATTGTGGAGATTTTGCATGTAATCCATGTAGTTCAATTTTCTTACCTTCAGAATGAAAGTGCATGAATAGTTCTTGGAAGTTCATCTCAATGGTACCTAAGGTTGTGAGCCATTGGACTCCCAAAACAATGTCTGTGTTACCCATGGGATAGCAAACATAGGAGAGTCGAGATTGTACCCACCCATAGTAAGCTTAATACTATGGCATCTTCTTGAACAATTAATTGTGCCACCATCTACAATCATGACCTGAAATTATGGTGTTGGGTAGATGAAACAATTTAATCGAGTGGCCAACTTATGGTTTATAAAGTTATGTGTGCTCCCTAAATCAATCAACACTGTCACCTTCTATTTCTTGAGGAACCCCACTACCTTAAGAGTTTGTGGAGCGCTAATACCTGCAAGTGCATGACAAGAGATTGTAGGTTGGGAATCTTCAGGTACCTCCTCTATATCTTCCTCTTCATCATTGGAGGCATTATCTTCTTCTTCATCTTCATTTGGTCCCTCAATGTAGAATAACTTCTTCTCAGCACATCTATGTCCTTTACTCCACTTGCTATCACAACCAAAACATAATCCTTTTGCATGCTTCTCTTCAATTTGTTGAGTGGTCAATCTAGTAGGTGGAGGAAATGTTGGTGATGATATGCTACGATCTTTGAAGTGAGTGAATGGCTTCTTCTTGTTGGCTATGAATTTTTTGTCAGATCTATGTGCTAGGATAATAAAATCAAAAATATTAAGTGGATGAAACATGCGTACCTCATGTTGAATGTGGTCCTTGAGTCCACCCTAAAATAGGTCATTCAAGTTTGCTTCAGAAATTGTCTCCACACTTAAGGATAGGTTCTGAAAATGATGAATATAATCCTTGAGGGAGCTAGTTTGTCACAATTTTTCCAGTTGGCTAAAGTAATTCTCTATCACACTATTGCCATAGTGTAATTGTAGCTCCTCTGTAAAAACTGACCAGGTGACATTGAGAGTCATCTTTTTCTTTTAAGCACACAACCATCGATACCAAATGAATTGATCAGGTTCAAGATACAAGGATGCCATGGTAACCTTCTGTCCACTTGGAATATGATGTAGATAAAAAAAAATTCCATTTGGTTGAGCCAATTGAGTGGATCTTTTCCATCAAATTTGCGCATATCCACCTTTGGTAATAGGTTCCTCTGTGGCCATGGAGTTAGATTTGAAGTAGACTGGTTAGAAGAACCACTCTGGTGGGTTTGTGAAATAAATTTAGATTGATGATTTGAATGATTAATGTGCAAATCCATCATGATATCTCCCAAACTATCTTGTATGGATTGCATACTAGATTGTATGTCTTGCACCTCACTCTAAATGCCTTGCACACTATAGTCAAGCTGGCTCACTTTGTGATCTATGTCAGAAAACCCTGGAACAAAGGGTCTAATACATGCCCCTTATGACTCCATATCATCCTTGTTAGGAGTTTTACCTGGAGTTTTAGCACTCTTTCCTTGGCCCTGAGTTTGTGGACCTGCCATAAAAGGGTTTTACGATGTCGACCCTTATTGGCACTTTTGACCCAATCTTGACCAAGCGATTATAGAATTATGTCGGCCTAAAATAAAAATATACAAAGAACAAACCATAGCCAAATTTTTCTAAGATTTCCAAAAATGTAAATAACTCAGAAAAATTCTTTGAATTGCGCACTATAGAGCAATTTTATGAAAAATCATAAAATAGCATTAACTTTTGTAAAACAGATCCAAATGAGCTGAAATTTTAATGGAAGATTTACTTGATTATTTCTCACATATAATAAAAATTTTGCAGATAAATTCACAACAATTTTTTATATATTACAAAATTTAAAAATTTAGTGTTTCGCCCACAAGATTGCCCAAATCGCAGCTCTGATACCACTTGTAATGAAATTACTTCAAGAATTAAGTATAACAGTATAATTATATCCAAATATTACTCAAATATATTCAAATATATGATAATAGATAAGCCACTTCGAGGGGGCAACCTCCACAAGCTTCAATAAGAGCAGAATTCACAATATGATGATAAATGATTACCCACTACCTCCTATATATAGTCTATCTAGGCCATGGTTACTCCATAGGCCGACCTACTAATCAAAAGAAAGCATAGATAAATGTAATATAATGTCAAAGAGGGATAAGTAAGCCACAAGTCGGCTAATACTATCTTCATACATGTGATAGGTTAGGCGCGTAGCAGTCTCCTGTGAATAGGTTATGGAAGAAGATGTCAGTGAGGGATTTTGGTGAAATCTTGGAGTCTTCCTTTCATCCTGATGGGAGGATTTTGAAATGTAACAATGGTCAAATTGGTTTAACAGATAGCTTTGGGGAGGGGAAGGAGAGTGTGGGGGCTAAGGGTAAGATTTTTGGACAATGATTTACTCCTATTAAGAGGGTTAACTATGTTTTAATGTTTTAATGTGAATTGAGGACTTTATACGTAAGAGTTGTTGATTCTGGTTCAGGTCTGAATAAGAAAAGAGCAGAACATGTTGAAAATAATTTAAATAAATTAATATATTTTTGCTACATTCTTTTCATTTGAACATATTACATATTTATTGGAAATGATATTCCTATATTAGGGATGATATATCCCCACAAAATCTCAACAAATAGCCACCCAAATCTAGACGTATTATAATATATATTATTATAACAAATAACAATATATCACAACAATATATATTCTAACTCACTGTATTAACCATACAGTTATAACCACTAATTATTTACTATTTACCATCTGGTAAATATAAAAATATTTACTATTTACCATCTTAGTAAATATCCTATGTAAACATTATCTGTAACATTCAACCCCATGATATTAATATGATACAACATAACTCCTTCTAATGTAACATGTTACACCGACTTGCCTCATAATCTAGATCAAAGAAAGACATGTAAACTTCCAACTGGCTAACTGTCTTACTCCACATGACCACAACTATGCAAAGGAATGCATCTCGCCTTTACTCCATGAAAAGAATGCACTCGACATTCCACTGACATATCATCTTCATAAAGAAGGAAGGCGCTACACCAGTAAAAGTTTATCTTCTTTTTTACATCTGTGATTTTCTGGATCGACCACCAACCCTTTCCAAATCTATGAGTGTTACAATAAACTTAAAGACACTCTACAATGTTTTCTACTAAGATTTAAAACATTAGGATTTTGTTTACATCTTCTGCACACCAAACTGAAACTGAAAGAAAATACAAAATGAATGTCACATTTGACCTTATAAGAAATCAACTTATTACTTATAACCACTATGTACGATCATGCCACTCAATCTCATATAGCAAAAAAAACTGCCATTGGCACTGGTAGTGTTCCTTGACTTTAGCCAGTTTGGTTCTGAATGGAAAATGAAACATTGCTCTATGTTCCTCTCCCACAATGTGAACATTTCCAAAAAAAAAACACACTGAAAAAACTGAAATCCACACCATGCTGAAATGAAATACACACCACACAAAGTCACCAAAATATTGGTGCAACACCGTCGTTGGCGACTAACGAGAGGTCGCTGAAAGACCTCCAACCTCCTGTGCCAACTTCCTCCAGTATGGAATATTGATTACTCAGCTGATGACATCAAAATGTGTTGATGTAGCTCAGATACATGAATTTTATGAGGGAACCCCCCCACAATGCAGACGTCGTGCACAAGTAAAACTATGTTTGTAAGGATTTTTTTTTTTTTTTACAATTTTGACTCTAACTCTAGACTTTGACTTTTTCGACATAAAAATGACTCTGAACATTATTTTAACAGTTTGACAATATTAACAACATGAGTTAACTTAGACCTACAATTTATATTTTTATACATATGACAAACTTTATTTACTCTTTAACTCTCATGACTTTATAAATTCTATAATAAATTTAATCATATTGATTAAATTTATGTTTGCCAATAGTTTTATAAATAAATGTTTAACAAAATGACTCAAAATTTTGACAACTAAAATACTTAAATACAATTTTACTAAATATAAAAGAAATTACAAATATTAAAACAATTCTCCAAACTAAAAAAATTAATAACCTATACGAAGACGACATTAATCCTCCTATGACCACGTGATAATATTCCAGACTTGACACAATAATGCAGCGACTTAAAAACCTTTAAAAATAATACCAAATTACTTTGACACATAAAGCTATATACAAAGACAATTACTATTAAATTAAAACAACTTAAATATAAAACTACTAGAATATTCTAATGACTTGACACGTGTCACATAATACACTAATCTAAAAATAATAAAGAAAGACTCGATCTTTATTATTATGCACGGAATTTGGCCGACGGATCAAATCGCAAACCGCATGACAAGATAATTGATAGGCGTTTGGAGAACGTTAGCTACCTCTTCTGAAAAGTTTGAAACGTTTGGCAAAATGTGAGACTATTGTGAAGTTAGAAAATTTCTGCTCAATCAAAAGTCTGAAACGTTTTCCAAAATGACATTTTTTTTTTGAACTTTGGCGCAAAATTGTATTTCCACAGGCAGAAATGCGTATCAAAAGACCGATTCAGAATTGTATGCATGTGTGACTTGAACGACGTCCTTCTTTGGTTTCTAAAATCTCTTTTAGGTTGATTACAATCACCTCTGCATCACCTATGACCAAAAAAAAAAAAAAAAAACTTTGCACTTTGTTTATAATAACATGAAAACCTATGTAACTCGATGCTAGCTCAAAAAAATAAATTCAATGCATATAGGGAGCTAAGCTGCAATCCAACCAAGAAATAATTCTTCAAAAGACTCTCATTTTTTCTGACCTATCTCGCTCTGATCCCAGATGTTGATTCTGGTTCAGGACTGAATAAGAAAAGAGTCTAATAGGATGAAAATAATTTAAACAAAGTAATATATTTCTGCTACATTCTTTTCATTTGAACATATTACATATATATGGGAAATGATATTCCTATATTAAGGATGATATATTCCTACAAACTCTCAATAAATAACATCCCAAATATAAATTTATTATGATATATTGTTATAAAAATTAACAATATATCACAACAATATATATTTTAATTCATCATATTAACCATATCATTATAACCACTAACTATTTACTATTCGGTAAATAACAACCTATTTACTATTTACCATCCCGATAAATATCTCATGTAAACATTATCTGTAACAAAAGTTAGAATGCTTATAAGTATCACCTATTGTTTCCCTAATTCATTTGATTATATGCATATACATATTTGCTCATTATTAATTTTATATAATTATATATTACATTATTTCAAAGAGCTACATATTGATTTGTTATATCTATGTGTATTCTCTCTGCTTTATCGATTTTCCAAATCTAGCACCTTTGTGGAAGAGTACGACCACTTTCAGTGATTGATAGGTGCACACAGAGTCTAAAAGGTTTTGTGATTGTAGGAAAATTCATCTAATGATGATCTCTTGATTTTTTCTTTTGTATGGTATATTAGCTACAATGATGTTGTACATAATTATGATAGATTTCTTTAAAAATACTTATTCGCATATGACTATTTTATACATAACTATACTTATTAAGTATTGTATCATTACTTGGGAAGATGAAATCATATATTTATAAT
This sequence comes from Torreya grandis, assembly GCA_037957365.1. NCBI lineage: Eukaryota > Viridiplantae > Streptophyta > Pinopsida > Cupressales > Taxaceae > Torreya > Torreya grandis. The sequence goes on from JARHVA010001331.1 coordinate 3,237,352, forward strand.
AATGTTGTAAATAATTTAATTTTTTATTCAATTATATTATATTTATATTTTTATATTATTTCAAAATGGATTTATTGGACAAACAAAAGATGAAAGTTGACTTGTCTACTTAGGTATTATTGTATTTGTTTTTGTGATGAAATAAATATGTACTGTGAAGGCTAATTCAACTTCTGGAATAAACACAACTATAAAGATATCATTAATCATACATTTCCTAATGGAATTATATAGATACACAAGTGTATTAAGTTTGTAATCTAACTATGATGTGTAAACATGTAATTGAATTTACCATGATGGAAATCAAAAGATTGGTTGATTTAGAATACGATTTCATGAATGATTATTGATTTTTTACATAACAATATTATAAAAAATATTACGTAAATGGAATTAAGAAGTAACTTTGAAATGACTTAACTATAATTTAGTTATCATGTATGGTTGGATTATGACAAACTTGTTCACATAATTTTTTACTAAAGAGATAAATCAATAAAAAACTTTTCAGGATGATAGTTTAAAAAATATATAAAATTATATAAAAAGGTACAATTTTTTTAGTACCTAACCAAAGGGTTATTACAAAGTTCATTGAACTTGATGACAAAAAATGAGGTCTTAAGTGGACTTTTTTTTCCTAAAAATAAAAAACCTCAATTTACATAGATTATTTGAGATTCTTACATTAAATTTTTTATGATGTTATAATAACATGAATTGTAGCATTTCAAGTCTTGTTTCTAAATAACTATTATTTTTAGTGGTGAAGTCTAAGTGGTTCAAAGAGTTGAAATTCAATGATATATTCCTATTTTTAGTGAAATGTAGTAGAAATCTAAACACCCTTTCCCCTAGATCCCCATTACCCCATGTAAAATATCGTTTAATATTTTTTGAAACCACGTGGTGGAAAGTTAGATGATATTATGTATTTTATGACATTTTTTTTTTAAATTTATTTTTAAAATATATTATGTTATAAATAATTTTACGATTAAATAAACTTTGAAAAATAATAAATAATGGATAGTCGAATATGCCCACTCCAACTAATTTAAAAAAACATCAATTTTTTTATATTTCAAATATAACTATTCCTAATTTTTTATTATTATTTTTTCAAATTTGGGTGGATAGAATACAAGATGCATAAATAAATAAATGCATGCATTAACCTAGTGAAATTATATAAAAATTGATGTTTTCATAAAGAAGAGAGCCACATCGATGTCTTAGTCATGTTTTTGTGAAATGTATGGATGAAATACGCAATGTTTATGATTATGGAAGATGGTTTTTGTTATTTCATGTTTGAAACATGGATTCAACTATATTTCTTAAATATTAGGCCTTTAGTTCAGAAATTGAATCTATTTATGAGTGATGAGGAATGACATTAAGATTTATAATTGTTAAAACATGTATGTGTTTTAACACATATGCATGCCTAGTGATGTTTTAAAATATTTTTTTTCAAGTTCAAGATCTCAAAGGATTGAATGGCTTGTGTTATTACTAAAACAAACTTCTAAGTTAGATTTTTATTGTTACATGTATGTTTTTAAACTGAAATAATTTAGTAAATATAATAGTTTAACTCTGATTTACATCTTTTGAAAAATTTTATTAGTTCTTGACGACTTACCGTCTATGATATATTTTTTAAAATATAGTTTGGTCATTATTTGTTCATTTTTACGATTTAAAAAATGAATCTAAAGTTTTATTGTCTATTCTTTACACTCGATCTCTATTTTTTCGTGAATAATTCATTTTTATAACATTTTATGTCTTCAATATTGATTAAATATCTTTTTATAAGTTTTAGGTGTGCCAAAATTAAATTTACAAGTATCTCATCTTTAAGATATAATAATATATACAAAGATAATGACACATAAATTCACATATATACATATTACATCAAAATAAATAAATAAATAAATATATGCCTTCAATGGGCTTTATTAGATCTAATGAATATCTGATTGTCATACATATTTAATTGGTTAAGTCAAACATGGACTCAGGTGTAACCAATCCCATTTCATGTTAATTGGTTGTAATTGGGTTCGTGAGGAGAGATTGATTACAATACTTTTCTAATTGAACTAATCACATGATTGATTAAATAAAAGACATAATTTTAGATAATCAGTCCCCAGTTCATACTAATTTTTTGTAGTTAAGTCATTAGTCTCATTTACCCTAACTCACATGATTTATTAGACTAATTACTAGATTGGCTCAATTAAATCTAAATAGAGATTAATCTAGGACAATTGCACTAATTGGTCACATCTTCTTAAGATAGTCACATCTCATTAAAATAATCATTTTCCCTTATGAAGGTCATCATATCATGTATCATCAATACCCAATGTAATAATTAGTTACAATAGGAAATGTTTTTGATCGAATAGCCCCAATTACACATAGTGTTGAATAAACTACTTGATTGTATTAATTTGATAGGAAATTGATGATAACTATGAATAAATTCATGATAATTATTTGAAACTAGGTTTTTAGGGATTGATCATTTCCCATTATGCACATGACTGAATAAATTAATTGATTAGTTGAACTAGGCACATAATTGAGATTAATTTACCCCCAAAATTGACTACAAATAAGCTTATAATACTTAATTAAAACTAACTCTACTCTTTGCTGATTGTTCAATCAAGATGTGAAAGTAAAAATCTATACAAAAAAATTAACATACGCATGTTCTAAATTAAAAAGTACTGATTTTACCCTCTAAAATACAATAATATGTATTAAGACCTCACCCAATAATCCCACATTTCATGTCTATGTGGGTAGGGGGTTATGAAAAAAACCCTTACAACCATAAGTGTGGTAATTAAACCCCACATGTCCATAAGTTTTCTACCAATATCCTTAAATTTATAAGGTTTATGGTCATAATGAGTTTGATTGTAACTTATTCAGTCATAATTTATTTATATAGTCATCGATATCTATTTGGGTTATTGTTTTGTAATATTAATACCACAAATATTACATTTGTATCATGTAGGCAAAGATATATGTGCACACATGACCATATGGTTATATAATAATATACAAATACTATTAATTAAATTATTTCTTAACTTTTGTTCAAAAAATTAATTAAAAATACTTTTTTTAAATCAATAAAAATGGGTTATGGGATCTTTTTTATATTAATATAGAAAATTCTTACAAAATGATTATAAAAATAATCAAAACATAATATTGTTATACCAAATATTTCATATGTTAAAAACTTATAAAATACATACATAAATAAATAAAAAAGGTTAATATAAAAGAAAAATTGTCCACCCATACCTTCCATAACTATAAAAACATGAGCTTTTATATACTTCTATCTTGAAAAAAATGATTTCCAATAAAATAAACATAAGCATGTCATATCTTCCCAATAAATATGCATTACCATTCTCAACCAAAATATATATCCAACAATTAGTATAAAGTGTAAAAAGAAAGACCATAACGAAAATAAAATTCTATTTTTTTATCCATTATCTTCCACAACCATTACTAAATAACCTATTCACCAAACAAAAAAGGAGAAGAATAATTTATAAATTCTTATAAGTATCATCCATTCCAATTAATAAGCCTTTGTCCATAGGAATTTTAAGGTAAAGTTTGTTCCAGTGAAATATACCAAAGCAATTCCTTTTCACATACCATCCTAAAATCTTGAGGGGAAATATGTGGTGAGTTCCGAGGAAGAATAAAACCTCTCTTACTTGTTTTTACTACTTATATGAATTTAACTTTTCGATTTTTTTCCAATAAATGTGTTTGGTTTGATAATAAATAAATATTTATTTTTTATATTGCATAAATGATAGTTTTCAATAGAAATCCTTATTAAACTCTCTCACTAGGTCCTAAATAAAATATATGGAACACTAAATTCAACAAATTTTTCCCCACACCGAAAGTGTTATTGAATATATGTTAGAGAAGTCACAATCTAAGTATAGGGATAAGAATTACTAGCATTTCCAAGAGAACACACAAAGGGTGGGTGATGAGTTAGGGGTGTACATGAGTAAGGAAAGCCTCCAAGGACAATATATAAATCTCTAGCCATTACGATATGCTCATTTTTCCATCATGGAGGAGATTGGTAAGAATTATTCTAGGCTCAAGCTACTTTCACTGATGAAAATGTAATGAGTTATTAATTTATAGCATTTGAAGTTTTATAATATATTCATGCTAGATGAGGAAGAATAAGGTAAATTACTACCCTCCATATAATATTTAGTGGTGAATGCACAAGGAAAGATTGAGGAAGATGTCATGCTACAATGGAACGTAAAATACAAATGTAGGAGTAATAAGTGTCATGGTAGGTTGGATTCAAGGGGAATATGACAATCTAGGTAAGAAGGTAATCCAAAGAGAAGGTGGAGGAGTTGTTTCGACATCTCCTTAACCACTAGGTGCTTTTATGGGAAAAAAGTGCTCAAACAAGAGAGGTGTGAACCATTTGGATCAATAAAACAATCCGTTCATTATATATCAGATAGAAAACCTAAATTCAATAACTAGAAGAACATTAAGGGATTAGTTCTAAACTTAGTTACAGAACCTCAGCTTCATGTAAGTGGTGGTAACACAACTTTATGTTATTGTAAGCAATGATTATGAAACAACTACTCTACATCAACTAATAGTTTCACATCTTGTAACCATGTGTAAATTGCTGTGAATACTACTTACCCAGTGATTATCAAATTCTTGAGTCTGATTAACATTAATTATCAAACTAGGGTATGTATGCTTTTCAAGGATGCCAGAACTATATATGCATTATTGATTCATAAATCAGCTTGCTTTACAAGTTGCAGTACAATGAACCTATGTTGAAATCACCAGATAGTTATACTATGAAACTATTATGACAAAATACTGAAATAATTCACACTTATATATCACACATGCATCACACTTTATATAATTAGATTAATAATGAAATCTACTTACACACTCTTAACTAAAGAGTGTCAATATCTTCACTACAACTCCTTCCAAGGGGGCCCTTCCTCATTCAGAATTGAGTTCCAATCCTTCTCTGAGAGATTTTCAATCTTATTACAGAATCAACTTTCTCTTTACTCAAATCTATAGTAATTAAAGATTGCTACATAAAATTACAATGCAATGACTTCTATATATCTTTTAACTATTCAATCTTCAATTTCAACTCACTAACTCCTAATATGATCTAGGTTATACCATCAAATATAGAAGGTAGTTGATTAACTTCTAACCAAAGACACCAAAGTAGGAAAAATACAAATACTTTAGAAACTACCTCAATCAATGGTCAAGTGGTTAGTAATTAAAGTTACTTATTTTAGGTATGACTGGGTTAAGGATAAGGTATACTATTTTATTATTTTATTTCTTTTTGTCTCCTTCCCATTGTCCTTGTCTTTCTCATCTTTGGTAGCACATCCAAATTTTCTTGCATATACGGAGTCCATATAATAGTTAGGGTCCTTTCCAATCATCTCGGTTCCCAAGATAGCTAGATGTGTCATTAAGATGTGATCACAGTAATAGCTTTATTTTGTACAATGGTTGTGGCCAACCTATAGGTGAAGCCTACAGTTGCTATGGGCACTCTAAAGTGGCTAAAAATAACCTGTAGATGAAGCCTATAGTTTCTACACATAATCTGTAGTGGCTACAAGAAACTTGTAGGTAAAGCTTAAAGTTATCATGGGTAACCTTCAGTGGCTACAAATAACCTGTAAGTGAAGCCTACAGTTGTTGTGGGCAATCTATAGTGGCTATGGGCAACCTGTAGGTGGAGCCTATAGTTTTTATGGGTAGCCTATAAATTTTGTGCCCAAATGAGACCCTGCAGCCTCTCTATCATCTGGTAACTTTACCTCCCAGTCAAGAATTGGGATCCAAAACAAAGGAGGTTGAAACATCAATCCCAACCATTTTACCTTTCTCCTCCTGACAAGCTCAATGTACATGTATACTCTATGTATGACCTCCCTAATGTTTTGAGGGGAGTAAGGTTCCTTTCTTTTTAAAGCATTAGAGAGTTCTACCCATCTGTGAGAACAAGAAAGAAAAATTTGCTTACCATCTCCTTCCATAAGACTCAAATAATGATTTTGAACTTCTACCTATTTTTTGATAACACATGCTTGTGGAGTACTTGAGTTCATGAAGGAGATCCATTCTTATATTACAACATCTAAATTACATGATTCATCCCTAATCATCAGGGTAGCTTATTTTTATTTTTATTGATACTATTCCACTTATTTCCTTCTTCCTATTTCATTAAGAACATATGAAGAAAATGCATTTAGCTAGACACCCCCCTAGTAGATGTTTGGATTCCAATCTGCATCACTAGGTACAACATATTAGTGTATGTAAAACTCACTTAACTAAGCTTGGAGGTTATGATCAGCATGTCTATATACTTCAAAGAAAGATTTGGGGTCATAAACCATGTAAGATTCATCATTATAGATCCTATCATATTTGAATTTAAGCCATCTCTCTTCTAAGTAGATAACATACACCCTAGATGGTGATATTCACTCCATTAACATTTTAGTGGTTTCATGCATTTTATTAATCTTTTCCTTCAGATACTTGATCATAATTTCAACCATTTATAGTTTTTATTTTAAGTCATCTTATTGCTCTCTTGTTTCAAAATATACCTTAAATCTTTGTACTAACTTCTTGTAGTGAGTTTCATCATCACCAAATTATTTCATAAGAAAATGCAGGAGGTCATCAATTTCTACAGGTGTAACATATAAAAGATCCAAATCAATAACATCTTCTACTGTAGGTGTTTTTTTAGTGTGTAATGGAGGAAGAAATCTATTGCTGAAGGGTACCAAAGCTAGAGCATAATCAACTGTAGGTGCTTCTATGGCCAAGGTAGATGAAGTTGCTGCAGGTTCCTCCAAGGAAGCTATTGCAAGTTCCTCCAATAACCTTTCTTTGTCCATAGAATCTTATACAAATTCTGTTGCCCTTATAATTTTTTCAATGCCTCTCTTACCTTTCAATTATGTTATCTCATTCCTCAGCCTGTATATTTCTTTCATAGCTTGCTCTAATGTTTGCAATTCCTAGGCATGAGGAAATATCCATTGTTCTGCTTCTTTTTCCATAGTGTCTTCTTCAATCAATTCTTCTTCTACTATAGGTTGATCTATCATTCTCAATTCTTCTTCTGTATTCCCAATGTGTCTAAGGAGATTAATATCTTCCTCAGTGAATCTAGATGGTTGGGGTGATTTTTCTTCTTTCTTAGTAGATTCCTCATCAATAGAACATTCTTCAATTTCAAACCCAGGGGTCTTCTGAAACCTAGGCTCTTTCTTTGGCTTTTCATCCTTGTCAAAGTTTGCAAAACTTTTAACCAAGATCTCTCTAAGAATACATTGTCATAGCCATGGAGATTAACACGTTGCTCACACAATAAAAAACTATCTTTCAGTAGAAGGATAGATTACAATGTGAATCACTCCTCTCTGTCTCCATATCTTCCATGTTATAAAATACACTCTAGGAGTGTCTATAAATAGGAGAGAGAGAGAGTGAGTGGGTAAGTGGGGGTAGGTATGTCGACATAATGTTGACATCTACCTAAGTAAGATTAACAAGTAATTAACCCACATTAATTACTCTAACACCCTCCCTTAAGCACAACTTAGGGAGCAGTGAAAAATAACATAGTGTAAGACTCCTCAGAAGATAGGTCCCAATAATTATGCCATGTTGGGTGCTTATGTACAATGTCAAGAGAATCAAGTGAAGAAGCCAAGTATCCTGATGGATGCCAATCGATTTTTTTAGAATACATGGATGCCAATCATTATAAATTTCAAGTAAATTAGGAACTAGTGCTAAATATAGGGATCGACTGGAAGTAAGACTAATCTCCAAAAGATTGGGTAGAAGATGAAACCTAAAGAAGCATTGCTAAACATCCCCCCCTCAATGTTAAACACTGAACACTAAACAAGTTGACATTGTATACACCAGAATAGTTCCATGTCATGCTAAATGAGACTGTCGAATTGTTGAAGAAGACAAGATGACATTGGGATTCACTAGAATAGCTGTAATCAAGTTATGGGAGACTATCAACTATCAAAAAAGTGGTGTCAAAAATATAGAAGAGTACACCAAAGAAGGCCAACAAATGATGAGACATTATGCAATCCTCATATGGGTTATGATAAACAAAGTGCCTGAATAAGATACCCATATACAAAGGAGGAATCCAAACTCATTACTATGCCAAAAACATGAAAGCACACATGCACACAAAAGATGCAAAAACATAATTCTCAAAAAGTGGAGAAAAGAGAGAAAACCTGTAGGAAAAAATCCCTCCCAAAAGAAAGAAAACAAAAATAGAGAGCAAGAAAAACCTCCATAGATGATATTGAAGAACTCTGCACTCCAATTACTCACAAGTCACAAAAGGAATCAATTTTCATGAGTGGTCCGAATCCACTATTAGATCACAAAAATAACTAGCACTGAACTTCACTAGAATAACTTCAATTAGGAAGACAATTAGTGGTGATGAAAGTACAAAAAAGTACTATAAGTGTAAATAATGCTCAACACCAAGAAGTAGAATGTACATCACACCCCTAATACTACTGATGGATGGAATGGAGAAAAGAGGTATGCATGAGTGGTCTAAATCCACTACTCGAACACCAAACAAGCTAACACTATATACATTAGAATAGCTCCAAAAATGAGGAGACTATCAACAATCAAAAAAAGGTGTCAAAAATGCAGAAGATGCTCCAAAAAATAAGGGAACAAAAAAGTGTCTCCATAAAGGAAGGTGAGCCACTAAAAAAGGGGCCTTGAGGAGATAAGACACAACTATTAGTCTGTCAATGTACTAATGCATGTCGTCAGCTGATAGAAGAGTGTGGCAAATGGAAAAAAATCCATGATATATGAAAACACACTAGCAAATGATCATCCACCAAAAACAATGTGCAAAGCACATGTAAGGACATCGAGCTCAGCCAAAAATGTGTTTGAGATGCATACATGAAGTACTATGCAGGGCTCATAACATAGAAACCTCATAGTAGTGACTATGTAATCTCAAGAATAGGACATCAAACTCAGCCAAAAATGCATCTATGAGTGAAACAAATGATGACAATGCAAATGAACAAGAAGAATGTGTTCTCTATGAGGGGGTTTGACCTCCTGCCAGACTAGACCTCACCCTTTGATCTTTGACAAATGAGATAAGGTACCTAAAAAATAATGAATAATCCCTCTATAAATGCTCATAAGATAGCAAAATGTGTCACCATTATAATGTCACCATAGAATGTAATCAAAGGCAACACACTAATGCGAAGAGCCCCCCCTAGAATGTAGCACTTTATAAAATAATGAAGTTTAACTATAAATAGGAGCATTGCATGGGAAATTTAAAAACATCAACTTTTGAAAATGATGGTGCTCAATTTCGAGCTACCGATCAAAGTTATTAAGCAAATAATTTTTCCATAAAAATGGTCTATTTAATAAAATTTTCACTAAATATTAAAAAAATGTACTATAGTAAAGGAGAACCTAGCCTTCCAACCACTCATTGAAATTGGCACAGAACCAAGATTTTAATGGTTTTGTTTGTCAGGGGGAATTGACCTCCTACCAACCTAGGCCTTACCCTCCATCTTTGACAAGCAAGAGAAGAGGGAAAAAGAAAAAACCATTAAACTAATTCCTTAAAAAATATTGTTTTTGGAAAAAAAAAACAATCAAAAATATGTGGTCACACACCATGTGAGAACACAAAAGAGTCCCTCCCACTTCACATGAAAAATGGCCCCACAAATCACCACCAAAAAATTTGTCTCTGATGGAATAAAATAATATTTTAAAATATTACCAATTTGTCAAAAAACAAATTTGACTTGGGAAAATTAAAGTAACCAGTGTGTTAGTGGTGGAGACTATCATGAGAGGAAGGAAGAAATCATATGCCTCCCTTTGTTATTTGTTGATCGGATGGATGGTAGGCCATGTGAAGTTTGTCCACCACACATCTACCACAATGATGTTTAAATAAAAAGTGGCCAAGGGTGGTGTGGAAACATGGAAGGAGGTTGCAAGGTTGACAAGGAATGTCTTCAAACTTCACAACAAACTATAGGAAAAGCTATGCCTAGCCAACACTTCTGCATTAAAAAAAAACTTCAACCAACTATTATAAAAAAATATGTTTGTATACATGTCCTGTGTCATGAGGCTACCAAGGAGGATGAAAAGGGAAACCAGGCAGGTGAAGGTGAATGGAAAGTAGGGTGGTTACGTGGTTAGATGGGTGATCATGATCTTATCTCATCATCTAATGCAACAAACTCCAAATGCCATGCTCCTGCTAGTACACAATCCACCAAAAAACCTTCCTCCAATGCTTTTTTTCTCTTGGCCAAATCTAATGCCCATGCATGGAGATAAATGCATATGTGCAATCAGTTGAAATCCTTGACTAAAATGGAATGTTGTTTTGCTTGAGTTGATCAGCTAAGATAAAAAGAATGGTGGTATCATTTTAGGTTGGAGGAGGAGTGGGAAATGGAGGAAGACCTAAGGCATAGAATGAGTAGATGATACCAAAAATAATGATGCCAAGACTGTAAATATTGTTGGTTTCCAATACAGTAGAAGATCCCAATTTTAAAATAGGATGCCATGTTGATAAAATAAGGCTGATATCATGCAATAAAGTTTAATATAATGCCAATCTTCAAAAATTAGTGCCTAGCAAATGAAAAGGCTGAGTTTTGAATAAATAGGCAACAATCACTCCCTCTCCAATGCCAAAGCTTGTAGGTGATCAAACTAAAAAAACTCTAGTGCTACAAAGGAAAAAAAGGAGCAGATTGAACTCTTTCCCATGCCACTTCTACTACATCTAATGCCTTGTAGTATATGACATCATGAAAAATGCCCAGAACAGTAAATTAAAATAATCATAACTTTCTTAATACTCATCAAAATTTGAAACCATAAAATGTTTTGGAAAATTGGGAGAGAGGAGCTCATAACTTAGAAATATTTTCTTAAAATTCCTTTGGTGTAGAAAGTAGCTGATCAAAACATATCACGTTTTGGTAAAAAAAACATAATTTTGCCCAAAAAAATGACCATGTAATTTCTTCAAACTAAAAAATAGGCGTATGGTTAGAGGTGAATGGCCTGCACAGTGAGAGTTTTGACAAACAATGCAAAAAATATATCAAAAAATAGTGTACAGCCAGCACAAAAAATTACATCCAACCAACCTAAATGCCAATCTTCAAAATAGAAAACATAGAGTTTGAAAATTATAAGCTATAAAAAAGGGAGAATATAAACACACTAAGCAATGGAACATGGAAATGGCTTTGATACCATGCTAGAGTTTGTGAAACTCTTAACCAAGATCTCTCCAAGAATACATTACCACAACCATGGAGATTAACACATTGATCACACAATAAAAAACTATCTATTAACAGAAGAATAAATTATAATGTGAATCACTCCTGTATGTCTTCATATCTTCTATGTTATGAAATGCATTCTAGGAATGTCTATAAATATGAGAGAGAGAGAGTGAGTGGGTAGGTGGGGTTAGTTATGTTGACATAATGTTGACATCCACCCAAGTAAGCTTAACAAGTAATTACCCACATTAATTACCCTAACAATCCTCATTGATGTCTATGGGTGAGGACACTATAGCTGTCTTTTGTTTCTTAATTCTTTGAGATCTCCTAGGAGGAGGTATCCTTCTTCTTGATGTAGTTGGTTTCTTTTCTTCGGTTTTCATCTTCCTTTCATGAGGGGTGGTTGATGGAACTTGTTCTTTTTATATAGCAGTTGATGGAAGAACTTCCTCTTGTCCTAAAGGAGCTACAATAGAAGAATCAATCTATGGTGAGGAGACAGTGGGAGAAGGAATATGCTATTGTGGACTTCCCTCCTCTATGTCAGAAGGAGGTAGGACTAGTTTCTACATTCTTTTCATTTGAACATATTACATATTTATTGGAAATGATATTCCTATATTAGGGATGATATATCCCTACAAAATCTCAACAAATAGCCACCCAAATCTAGACGTATTATAATATATATTATTATAACAAATAACAATATATCACAACAATATATATTCTAACTCACTGTGTTAACCATACAGTTATAACCACTAATTATTTACTATTTACCGTCTGGTAAATATCAAAATATTTACTATTTACCATCTTAGTAAATATCCTATGTAAACATTATCTGTAACATTCAACCCCCTGATATTGATATGGTACAACATAACTCCTTCTACTGTAACATGTTACACCGACTTGCCTCATAATCTAGATCAAAGAAAGACATGTAAACTTCCAACTGGGTAACTGTCTTACTCCACATGACCACAACTATGCAAAGGAATTCATCTCGCCTTTACTCCATGAAAAGAATGCACTCGACATTCCACTGACATATCATCTTCATAAAGAAGGAAGGCGCTACACCAGTAAAAGTTTATCTTCTTTTTTACATCTGTGATTTTCTGGATCGACCACCAACCCTTTCCAAATCTATGAGTGTTACAATAAACTTAAAGACACTCTACAATGTTTTCTACTAAGATTTAAATCATCAGGGTTTTGTTTACATCTTCTGCACACCAAACTGAAACTGAAAGAAAATACAAAATGAATGTCACATTTGACCTTATAATAAATCAACTTATTACTTGTAACCACTATGTACGATCATGCCACTCAATCTCATATAGCAAAAAAAACTACCATTGGCACTAGTAGTGTTCCTTGACTTTAGCCAGTTTGGTTCTGAATGGAAAATGAAACATTACTCTATGTTCCTCTCCCACAATGTGAACATTTCAAAAAAAAAAACACATTGAAAAAAATGAAATCCACACCATGCTGAAATGAAATACACACCACACAAAGTCACCAAAATATTGGTGCAACACCGTCATTGGCGACTAACGAGAGGTCGCTGAAAGACCTCCAACCTCCTATGCCAACTTCCTCCAGTATGGAATACTGATTACTCAGCTGATGACATCAATATGTGTTGATGGAGAGATACATGAATTTTATGAGGGAACCCCCCCACAATGCAGACGTCGTGCACAAGTAAAACTGTGTTTGTAAGGATTTTTTTTTTTTTTTTTTTACAATTTTGACTCTAACTCTAGACTTTGACTTTTTTGACATAAAAATGACTCTGAACATTATTTTAACAGTTTGACAATATTAACAACATGAGTTAACTTAGATCTACAATTTATATTTTTATACATATGACAAACTTTATTTACTCTTTAACTCTCATGACTATAAATTCTATAATAAATTTAATCTTATTGATTAAATTTATATTTGCCAATAATTTTATAAATAAATGTTTAACAAAATGACTCAAAATTTTGACAACTAAACTACTTAAATACAATTCTACTAAATATAAAAGGAATTACAAATATTAAAACAATTCTCCAAACTAAAAAACTTAATAACCTATACTAAGACGACATTAATCCTCCTATGACCACGTGATAATATCCCTGACTTGACACAACAATGCAGTGACTTAAAAACCTTTAAAGATAATACCAAATTACTTTGACACATAAACAATTACTATTAAATTAAAACCAACTTAAATATAAAACTACTAGAATATTCTAATGACTTGACACGTGTCACATAATACACTAATCTAAAAAATATAAAGAAAGACTCGATTTTTATTATTATGCACGGAATTTGGCCGACGGATCAAATAGCGAACTGAATGACAAGATAATTGGTAGGCGTTTGGAGAAGATTAGAACGCTAGCTACCTCTTCTCAGAAGTCTGAAACGTTTGGCAAAATGTGAGACTATTGTGAAGCTAGAAAATTTCTGCTCAATCAAAAGTCTAAAACGTTTTCCAAAATGACATATTTTTTTTGGACTTTGGCGCAAAAATGTATTTCCACAGGCAGAAATGCGTATCAAAAGACCGATTCAGAATTGTATGCATGTGTGACTTGCACGACGTCCTTCTTTGGTTTCTAAAATCTCTTTTAAGTCGATTACAATCACCTCTGCGTCACATATACCAAAAAAAAAACTTTGCACTTTGTTTATAATAACGTGAAAACCTATGTAACTCGATGCTAGCTAAAAAATTAAATTCAATGCACAGACGGAGCTAAGCTGCAATCCAACCAAGAAATAATTCTTCAAAAGACACTCATTTTTGGACCTATCTCGCTCTGATACCAGAGGTTGATTCTGGTTCAGGTCTGAATAAGAAAAGAGCCGAACAGGATAAAATAATTTAAACAAAATAATATATTTCTGCTACATTCGAACATATTATATATATATAGGAAATGATATTCCTATATTAAGGATGACATATCCTTACAAACTCTCAACAAATAACCACCCAAATCTAAACCCATTGTCGATATATTGTTATAACAAATAACAATATATCATAACAATATATATTCTAACTCACCATATTAACCATATGGTTATAACCACTAATTATTTACTATTTACCATTCAGCAAATAACAACCTATTTATTATTTACCATCTCGATAAATATTTCATGTAAACATTATCCGTAACAAGAGTTAAAATGCTTATAAGTATCACCTATTGTTTCCCTAATTCATTTGATTATATGCATATACCTATTTGCTCATTATTAATTTAATATAATTATATATTACATTATTTCAAGGAGCTACATATTGATTTGTTATATCTATGTGTATTCTCTCTGCTTTATCGATTTTCCAAATCTAGCACCTTTGTGGAAGAGTACGACCACTTTCAGTGAATGATAGGTGCACAAGGACTCTAAAAGATTTTGTGATTGTAGGAAAATCCATCTAATGATGATCTCTTGATGTTTTCTTTTGTATGGTATTTTAGCTACAATGATGTTGTACATAATTATAATAGATTTCTTTACGAATACTTATTCACATATGATTGTTTTATACATAACTATATTTATTAAGTATTGTATCATTACTTGGGAAGATGAAATCATGTATTTATAATAATGTTGTAAATAATTTAATTTGTTATTCAATTATATTGTATTTATATTTTTATATTATTTCAAAATGGATTTATTGGACAAACAAAAGATGAAATTTGACTTGTCTGCTTAGGTATTATTGTATTTGTAATTGTGATGAAATAAATATGTACTGTGAAGGCTAATTCAACTTCTGAAATAAACACAACTATAAAGATATCATTAATCATACATTTCATAATGGAATTATATAGATACACAAGTGTATTAACTGTGTAATCTAACTACGATGTGTAAACATGTAATTGAATTTATTGTGATGGAAATCAAAAGATTAGTTGATTTAGAATATGATTTCATGAATGATTATTGATTTTTTACATGACAATATTATAAGAAATATTACGTAAATGGAATTAAGAAGTAACTTTGAAATGACTGAACTATAATTTAGTTATCATGTATGATTGGATTATGACAAACTTGTTTACATAACTTTTTATTAAAGAGATAAATCAATAAAAAACTTTTCAAGGTGATAGTTTAAAAAATATATAAAATTATATAAAAAGGTACATTTTTTTTAGTACCTAACCAAAGGGTTATTACAAAGTTCATTGAACTTGATGACAAAAAATGAGGTTGTAAGTGGATTTTTTTTTCTTAAAAATGAGAAACCTCAATTTACATAGATTATTTGAGATTTTTACATTAAATTTTTTATGATGTTATAATAACATGAATTGTAACATTTCAAGTCTTGTTTCTAAATAACTATTGTTTTTAATGGTGAAGTCTAAGTGGTTCAAAAAGTTGAAATTCAATGATATATTCCTAATTTTAGTGAAATGTAGTAAAAATCTAAACACCTTTTCCCCTAGATCCCCATTACCCCATGTATAATATCATTTAATATTTTTTGAAACCACATGATAGAAAGTTAAATGATATTATGTATTTTGTGACATATGTTTTTTTTAAATTTATATTTAAAATATATTATCTTATAAATAATTTTACAATTAAATAAACTTTAAAAAATGATAAATAATGGATAGTTGAATATACCCACTCCAATTAATTAAAAAAACATCAATTTTTTTATATTTCAAATATAACTATTCCTAATTTATTATTATTATTTTTTCAAAATTGGGTGGATAGAATACAAGATGCATAAATAAATAAATAAATGCATTAACCTAGTGAAATTATATAAAAATTGATGTTTTCATAAAGAAGAGAGCCACATCGATGTCTTAGTCATGTTTTTGTGAAATGTATGGATGAAATACGCAATGTTTATGATGATGGAAGATGGTTTTTGTTATTTCATGTTTGAAACATGGATTCAACTATATTTCTTAAAGATTAGGCCTTTAGTTCAAAAATTGAATCTAATTATGAGTGATTAGGAATGACATTAAGATTTATAATTCTTAAAACATGTATGTGTTTTAACACATATGCATGCCTAGTGATGTTTTAAAATATTTTTTTTCAAAGTTCAAGATCTCAAAGGATTGAATGGCTTGTGTTATTATTAAAACAAACTTCTAAGTTAGATTTTTATTGTTACATGTATGTTTTTAAACTTGAAATAATTTACTAAATATAATAGTTTAAGGCTAAATTACATCTTTTGAAATTTTTTATTAGTTCTTGACGGCTTACCGTCTATGATATCTTTCAAAAATATATTTTGGTCATTATTTTTTCATTTTTACGATTTCAAAAATGAATCTAAAGTTTTATTGTCTATTGTCTATTCTTTACACTCAATCTCTATTTTTTTCATGAATAATTTATTTTTATAACATTTTATGCCTTCAATATTGATTAAATAACTTTTTATAAGTTTTATGTGTGCCAAAATTAACTTTACAAATATCTCATTTTTAAGATATAATAATATATACAAAGATAATGACACATAAATTCACATATATACATATTACATCAAAATAAATAAATAAACATATGCCTTTAATGGGCTTTATTAGCTCTGATTGAATATCTAATTGTCACACATATTTAATTGGTTAAATCAAACATGCACTCAGGTGTAACCGATCCCTATTTCATGTTAATTGGTTGCAATTGGGTTCATGAGGAGAGATTAATTACAATACTTTTCTAATTGAACTAATTACATGATTGATTAAATAAAACACATAATTTTAGATAATCAGTCCCCAATTCATACTAATTCTTTGTAGTTAGGTCATTGGTCTCATTTACTCTAACTCGCATGATTTATTAAACTAATTACTATATTGGCTCAATTAAATCTAAATAGGGATTAATCTAGGACAATTGCACTAATTGGTCACATCCTCTTAAGATAGTCACATCTCATTAAAATAATCATTTTCCCTTATGAAGGTCATCATATCATGTATCACCAATACCCAATGTAATAATTAGTTACAATAGGAAATGTTTTCGATCAAATAGCCCCAATTACACAGAGTGTTGAATAAACTACTCGATTGTATTAATTTTATAGGAAATTGATGATAACTATGAAGAAATTCATGATAATTATTTGAAACTAGGTTTTTAGGGATTGATCATTTCCCATTATGCACATGATTGAGTCAATTAATTGATTAGTTGAACTAGGCACATAATTTAGATTAATTTACCCCTAAAACTGAATGCAATTAAACTTATAATACTGAATTAAAACTAATTCTACTCTTGACTGATTAAATTACTTGATTTGTTCAATAAAAATGTGAAAGTAAAAATCTATGCAAAAAATTAAAACACGTGTGTTATAACTTAAAAGGTACTAATTGTACCCTCTAAAATACAACAATATGTACTAAGACCTCACCCAATAATCCCACAATTCATGTCTATGTGGGTAGGAGGTTATGAAAAAAACCCTTACAACCATAAGTGTGGTAATTAAACCACACATGTCCATAAGTTTTCTACCAATATCCGTAAATTTATAAGGTTTATGGTCATAATGAGTTTGATTGTAACTTATTCAGTAACAATTTATTTATATAATCATCGATATCTATTTGGGTTACTATTTTGTAATATTAATACCACAAATTGTACATTTGAATTATGTAGGCAAAGATATATGTGCACACATGACCATATGGTTAGATAATAATATAAAAGTACTATTAATTAAATTATTTCTTAACTTTTGTTTAAAAAATTAATTAAAAATACTTTTTTTTAATCAATAAAAATGGATTATGGATTATGAGGTCTTTTTTATATTAATATATAAAATTATTACAAAATGATTATAAAAATAATCAAAACATAATGTTGTTATACCAAATATTTCATATGTAAAAAACATATTAAATACATACATAAATAAAAAAAAGTTAATATAAAAAATAAAAAATAAAATAAAATAAAAAATTGTCCACCCATACCTTCCGTAACTGAGCTTTTGTATACTTCTATCTTAAAAAATGATTTCTAACAAGATAAACCTAAGCATGTCATATCTTCCCAATAAAAATGCAATATATATCCAAACCATTAGTATAAAGTGTAAAAAGAAAGATCATAAAGAAAATAAAATTCTATTTTTTTATCCATTATCTTTCACAACAATTACTAAATAACCTATTCACCAAACAAAAAAGGAGAAGAATAATTTATAAATTCTTAAAGTATCATTCATTCCAATTAATAAGCCTTTGTCCACAGGAATTTTACGATAAAGTTTGTTCCAATGAAATATACCAAAGCAATTCCTTTTCACATACCATCCTAAAATCTTGAGGGGAAATATGTGGTGAGTCCTAAGGAAGAATAAAACCTCTCTTACTTGTTTTTACTACTTATATGAATTTAATTTTTCAATTTTTTTCCAATAAATGTGTTTGGTTTGATAACAAATAAATATTTATTTTTTATATTGCATAAATGATAGATTTCAATAAAAATCCTTACTAAACTCTCTCACTAGGTCCTAAATAAAATAGATGGAACACTAAATTCAACAAATTTTCCCCACACCGAAAGTGTTATTGAATATATGTTAGAGAAGTCTCAATCTAAGTATAGGGATAAGCATTACTAGCATTTCCAAGAGAACACACAAAGGGTGGGTGATGAGTTAGGGGTGTACATGAGCAAGGAAAGGCTCCAAGGACAATATATAAATCTCCAGCCATTACGAGATGCTCATTTTTCCATAATGTAGGAGATTGGTAAGAATTATTCTAGGCTCAAGCTACTTTCATTGATGAAAATTTAATGAGTTATTAATTTATAACATTTGAATTTTTGTAACATATTCATGCTAAATGAGGAAGAATAAGGAAAATTACTACCCTCCATATAATACTTAGTGGTGAATGCACAAGGAAAGATTGAGGAAGATGTCATGCTACAATAAAACATAAAATACAAATATAGGAGCAATAAGTGTCATGGTAGGTTGGATTCAAGGGGAATATGAAAATTTAGGTAAGAAGGTATTCCAAAGAGAAGGTGGAGGATTTGTTTCAACATGTCTTCAACCACTAGATGTTTTTATGGGAAAAAAGTGCTCAACCAAGAGAGGTGTGATACATTTGGATCAATAAAATAATGCATTCATTAGATATCAGATAGAAAACCCAAATTCAAAAACTAGAAGAACATTAAGGGATTAGTTCTAGACTTAGTTACAAAACCTCAGCTTCATGTAAGTGGTGGTAACACAACTTTATGTTATTATAAGCAATGGTTACAAAATAACTACTCTACATCAACTAATAGTTTCACATCTTGTAACCACGTGTAAATTGCTGTGAAGACTAATTACCTAGTGATTATTAGATTCTTGAGTCGATTAACATTAATTATCAACCTAAGGTATGTATGTTTTTCAAGGATGTCAACACTATATATGCATTATTGATTCATAAATCAGATTGCTTTACAAGTTGCAGTATAATGAACCTATGTTGAATTCACCAGATAGTTATACTATGAAACTATTATGACAAAAATATAGAAATACTTCACACTTATAAATCACACATGCATCGCACTTTATATAATCAGATTAATAATGAAATCTACTTACATACTCTTAACTAAAGATGGTCAATATCTTCAATACAACTCCTTCCAAGGGGGCCCTTCCTCATTCAGAACTGAGTTCCAATCCTTATCTGAGAGATTTGCAAAAGCTTCTTACAAAATCAACTTTCTCATTACTCAAATCTATAACAATTAAATATTACTACATAAAATTACAATGCAATGACTTCTATATCTCTGTTAACTATTCAATCTTCAATTTCAACTCACTAACTCCTAATCTGATCTAGGTTCTGCCATCAAATACAGAAGGTAGTTTATTAACTTCTAACCAAAGACACCAAACTAGGAAAAATAAAAATACTTTAGAAACTGCCCCAATCAATGGTCAAGTGGTTAGTAATAGAAGTTACTTGTTTTAGGTTTGACTGGGTTAAGAACAAGGTATACTATTTTGTTATTTTATTTCTTTTTGTCTCCTTCCCATTGTCCTTGTCTTTCTCATCTTTGGTAGCACATCCAAATTTTCTTGCATATACAGAGTCCCTATAATAGTTAGGGTCCTTTCTAATCATCTATTTGGTTCCCAAGACAGCTATATATGTCATTAAGATGTGATCACAATAATAGCTTTGTTTTGTATAGTGGTTGTGGGCAACCTACAGGTGTAGCCTACAGTTGCTACAGGTACTCTACAGTGGCTATGAACAACCTGTAGATGAAGCCTATAGTTTCTATGCATACTTTGTAGTGGCTACAAGAAACTTATAGGTAAAGCCTAGAGTTATCATGGGTAACCTTCAGTGGCTACGGATACCCTGTAGGTGAAGCCTACAGTTGTTGTGGGCAATCTGTAGTGGCTATGGGCAGCCTGTAGGTGGAGCCTATAGTTTTTGTGGGTAGCCTATAAATGTTGTACCCAAATGAGACCTTGCAACCTTATGTTATCCTTTAAATGATTTTTAAATAAAGTTACACAAGTATAATCTAATAAATTAAAAAACATCAATAAATCATAATATAACACACACACACACACACACACATCAATGCGCACACAAAATCATAAATTCATTCATTCATTTGTACGAGTCATGGATGGTTATGGATATTTACATAAAAAAAAGATATATACTAGGTATGGATGACGCTATAAAATAGAGCAATTATCGGCCTCATCACACCCCCTTCTTAACCTCTTTCACAACCTCGAGTAAGCCTTGGTTGTATTTTGAAACCATAATTTTATGAAATCAAGGGGCTCAGTGCAGCCTTACCCTTCAAGGATATAGAAGCCTTTAGCATCATCAATGTTCTCCCATCTTTTCTTCTTAGCCTCTCTATCAACTGGTAACTTTCCCTCCCAGTCAAGAATTGGGATCCAAAATAAAGGAGGTCGAAACATCAATCCCAACCATTTTACCTTTCTCCTTTTGACAAGCTCAATATACATGTATACTCTGTGTATGGCCTCCCTAAAGTTTTGAGGGGAGTAAGGTTCTTTTCTTTTTACATCATTAGAGAGTTTTGCCCATCTGTGAGAACAAGAAAGACAAATTTTCTTACCATCTCCTTCCATAAAACTCAAATAATAATTCTGAACTTCTACCTATTTTTTGATAACCCATGCTTGTGGAGTACTTGAGTTCATGAAGGAGATCCATTATTATATTACAACATTTGAATTACTTGATTCATCCCTGATCATCAGGGTAGCTTCTTTTTATTTTTCTTGATACTATTCCACTTATTTCCTTCTTTCTATTTCATTAAGAACATATGAAGAAAATGTATTCTGCTGGACATCCCCCTAGTAGATGTTTAGATTCCAATCTGCATCATTGGGTACAACATATTAGTGTATGTAAAACTCACTTAACTGAGCTTGAAGGTTAGGATCAAAATGTCTATATACTTCAAAGAAAGATTTGGGGTCATAAACCATGTAAGACTGATCATTATAGATCCTATCATATTTGAATTTAAGCCATCTCTCTTTTAAGTAGATAGCATACACCCTAGATGGTGATCTGCACTCCATTAACATTTTAGTGGTTTCATGAATTTTATTAATCTTTTCCTTTAGATACTTGATCATAGTTTCAGCCATTTCTAGTTTTTCTTTTAAGTCATCTTATTTCTCTCTTGTTTCAAAATATACCTTAAATCTTTGTACTAACTTCTTGTAGTGAGTTTCATCATCACCAAATTGTTTCTTAAGAAAATGCAGGAGGTCATCAATTTCTATAGGTGTGATAGATAAAATATCCACATCAATAATTCTTCTACTGGAGGTGTTTTTTTAGTTTGTAATGGAGTAAGAAATCTATTGTAGAAGGGTACCAAAACCAGAGCATAATCAGCTACAGGTGCTTCTATGGCCAAGGTAGATAAAGTTATTGCAGGTTCCTCCAAGGAAGCTACTGCAAGTTCCTCCAATAACTTTTCTTTGTCCACAGAAGGTTCTAAAAATTATATTTCCCCTAGAAGTTTTTCAATGCCTCTCTTACCTTTCAATTCTGTTATCTCATTCCTCAGCATGTATATTTCTTTCAAAGCTTGTTCCAATGTTTGTAATTCCTAGGCATGAGGAAATATTCATTGTTTTACTTATTTTTCCATAGTGTCTTCTTCAATCAATTCCTCTTCTACTATAGGCCGATCTATCATTCTCAATTCTTCTTTTGTATACCCAATGTGTCTAAGGAGATTAATGTCTTCCTTAATGAATCTGGATGGCTGGGGTGATTTTTCTTCTTTCTTGGTAGATTCTTCATCAGTAGAACATTCTTCAATTTCAAACCCATCAGGGGTCTTCTGAAACCTAGGCTATTTCTTTGGCTTTTCATCCTTGTCAGAGTTTGCAAAAATCTTAACCAAGATCTCTCTAAGAATACATTGTCACAGTGATGGAGATTAACACATTGCTCACACAATAACAAACTATCTATTAAAAAAAGAATAGATTACAATGTGAATCACTCCTCTATGTCTCCATATCTTCCATGTTATAAAATACACTCTAGGATTGTCTATAAATAGGTAGAGAGAGAGAGAGAGAGAGAGAGAGAGAGAGAGAGAGAGAGAGAGAGAGAGAGAGAGAGAGAGAGAGAGAGAGAGAGAGAGAGAGAGAGAGAGACTCGGGGTAGGTATGTCGACATAATGTTGACATCCACCTAAGTAAGATTAACAAGTAATTAACCCACATTAATTACACTAACACCCTCCCTTAAGTGTAACCTAGGGAGTAGTGAAAAATAAAAGAGTGTAAGACTCCTCAGAAGATAGGTCTCAACAACTATGCCATGTTGGGTACTTATGTACAATTTCAAGAGAATCAAGTGAAGAAGCCAAGTATCCTGATGGATGCCAATCCATTTTGTTAGAATACATGGATGCCAATCATTATAACTACCAAGTAAATTAGGAACTGGTGCTGAATACAGGGATCAAATGGAAGTAAGACTAATATCCAAAAGATTGGGTAGAAGATGAAACCTGAAGAAGCATTGCTAAACATCCCCCCTCAATGTTGAACACTGAACACTAAATAAGTTGACATTGTATATGCCAAAATAGTTCCATGTCATGCTGAATGAGACTGTCAAATTGTTGAAGAAGACAAGATGACACTGGGATTCACCAGAATAGCTATAATCAAGTTATGGGAGACTGTCAACTATCAAAAAAGTGGTGTCAAAAATATAGAAGAGTACACCAAAGAAGGCCAACAAATGATGAGACATTATGCAATCCTCATATGGGTTATGATAAACAAAGTGCCTGAATAAGATACCCATATACAAAGGAGAAAGCCAAAATCATTATTGTGCTAAAAACATGAAAGCACACATGCACACAAAAGATGCAAAAACATAACTCTCAGAAAGTGGAGAAAAGAGAGAAAACCTGTAGGAAAAAATCCCTCCCAAAAGAGAGAAAACAAAAATAGAGAGCAAGAAAGACCTCCATAGATGATATTGGAGAACTTCACACTCTAAGTACTCACAAGTCACAAAAGGACTCAATTTTCATGAGTGGTCTGAATCCACTATTAGATCAAAAAAATAACTAACACTGAGCTTCACTAGAATAACTATAATCAGGAAGACTGTCAATTGTGATGAAAGTACAAAAAAGTACTATAAGTGTAAATAATGCTCAACACCAAGAAGCAGAATGTACATCACAACCCCGCATACTACTAATGGATGGAGTGGAGAAAAGAGGTATGCATGAGTAGTCTAAATCCACTACTCGAACACCAAACAAGCTAACACTTTATACATCAAAATAGCTCCAAGAATGAGGAGATTGTCAACTGTCAAAAAAAGGTGTAAAAAATGCAGAAGATGCTCCAAAAAATAAGGGAATAAAAAAGTGTCTCCATAAAAGAAGGTAAGGCACTAAAAAAGGGGCCTCGAGGAGATAAGACACAACTATCAGTGTGTCAATTTACTAATGCATGTTGTTAGTTGATAGAAGAGTGTGGCAAATGGAAAAAAAATCCATGATATATGCAAACACACTAGAGAATGATCAACCACCAAAAACAATGTACAAATCACATGTAAGGACATTGAGCTCAGCCAAAAATGCATTCGAGATGCATACATGAAGTACTATGCAGGGCTCATAACATAGAAAACCTCATAGTAGTGACTATGTACTCTCAAGAATAGGACATCAGACTCAGCTAAAAATGCATCTATGAGTGCAATAAATGATGACAAGACAAAGGCAACACACTCCCTCTATAAATGAATAATCCCTCTATAAATGCTCATAAGATAGCAAAATGTGTCACTATTGAAATGTCACCATAGAATGTAATCAAAGGCAACACACTAATGCGAAGAGACCCCCCTAGAATGTAGCACTTTATAAAATAGTGAAGTTTACACTATAAATAGGACCATTGCATGGGAAATTTAAAAACATTAACTTTTGAAAATGATGGTGCTCAATTTCAAGCTATTGATCAAAGTTATTAAGCAAATAATTTTTTCATAAAAAAGGCCTATTTAATAAAATTTTCACTAAATGTTAAAAAAATGTACTACAGTAAAGGAGAACCTAGCCTTCTAACCACTCATTGAAATTGGCACAGAACTAGGATTTTAACGGTTTTGTTTGTGAAGGGGAATTGACCTCTTACCAACCTGGGCCTCGCCCTCCATCTTTGACAAGTGAGAGAAGAGGGAAAAAAAACATTAAACTAATTCCTTAGAAAATATTGTTTTTGGAAAAAAAATAATAAAAAATATGTGCTCACACACCATGTGAGAACACAAAAGATCCCCTCCCACTTCACATGAAAAATGGCCCCACAAATCAACACCAAAAAAATTGTCTCTCACACAATAAAATAATATTTTAAAATATTACCAATTTGTCAAAAAAAAAAAATTGACTTGGGTAAATTAAAGTAGCCAGTGGGTTGGTGGTGGAGAATATCATGAGAGGAAGGAAGAAATCATACGCCTCCCTTTGTTAGTTGTTGATTGGATGGATGGTAGGCCATGTGAATTTTGTCCACCACACATATACCACCATGATGTTTAAATAAAAAGTGGCTAGGGGTGGCATGGCAACATGGAAGGAGGTTGTAAGGTTGATGAGGAATGTATTCAAACTTCACAACAAACTATATGAAAAGCTATGCCCAGCCAACACTTCTGCATAAAGAAAAAATTTCAACCAATTATTAGAAAAAAATGTTTGTATACAAGTCCTGTGTCGTGAGGCTACTAAGGAGGATGGAAAGGGAAACCAGGCAGGTGAAGGAGAATGGATGGTTATATGGGTGATCATGATCTTATCTCATCATCTAATGCAACAGACTCCAAATGCCATGCTCCTGCTAGTACACAGTCCACCAAAATACTTTCCTCCAATGTTTTTTCTCTTAGCCAAATCTAATGCCCATGCATGGAGAGAAATGCATATGTGCAGTCAGTTGAAATCCTTGACTGAAATGGAATGTTGTTTTGATTGAGTTGATCAGTTGAGATAAAAATAATGGTGGTATCATTGTAGGTTGGAGGAGGAGCGGGCAATGGAGGAAGACCCAAGGCATAAAATAAGTAGATGATACCAAGAATAATGATGCCAAGACTGTAAATCTTGTTTGTTTCCAATACAATAAAAGATCCCAATTCTAAAATAGGATGCCACACTAATAAAACAAGGCTGATATCATGCAATAAAGTTAAATATGATGCCAATCTTCAAAAAATAGTGCCTAACAAATGAAAAAGTTTGAGTTTTGAATAAATAAGCAACAATCATTCCCTCTCCAATGCCAAAGCTTGTAGGTGATCAAAAACAAAAAACTCTAGTGCTACAAAGGAAAAAAAGGAGCAAATTGAACTCTTTTCCATGCCACTTCTACTACATCTAATGCCTTGCAGTATATGACATCATGAAAAATGCCCAAAACAGTAGATTAAAACAATCATAACTTTCTTAATACTCATCAAAATTTGAAACCATAAAATGTTTTGGAAAGATGGGAGGGAGAAGCTCATAACTTAGAAATATTTTCTTAAAATTCCTTTGGAGTAGAAAGTAGCTGATCAAAACATATCACGTTTTGGTAAAAAAAACACATAATTTTACCCAAAAATGGATTTATCAAAAAATGAGCATGCAAATTCTTCAAAATAAAAAATAGAGGTATGGTTAGAGGCGAATGGCCTGCACAGTGATAGTTTTGACAAACAATGCAAAAAATATATCAAAAAATAGTGTACAACCATCACAAAAAATACATCCAACCAACCCAAATACCAATCTTCAAAATAAAAAACATAGATTTTGAAAATTATAAGCTATAACAAAGGTAAAACATAGATACACTAAGAAATGGAACATGGAAATGGCTCTAATACCATGCCAGAATTTTCAAAACTCTTAACCAAGATCTCTCCAAGAATACATTTCCACAACCATGGAGATTAACACATTGATCACATTATAAAAAACTATTTATTAACAGAAGAATAGATTATAATGTGAATCACTCCTCTATGTCTTCATATCTTCCATGTTATGAAATGTAATCTAGGAGTGACTATAAATAGGAGAGAGAGTGAATGAGCGGGTAAGTGGGGGTAGGTATGTCAAAATAATGTTAACATCCACCTAAGTAAGCTTAACAAGTAATTACCCACATTAATTACTCTAATAATCCTTATTAATGTCTATGGGTGAGGATGCTATAGTTGTCTTTTGTTTCTTAATTTTTTGACATCTCCTACGAGGAGGTTTCTTCTTCTTGATGTAGTGGGTTTATTTTCTTCAGTTTTCATCTTCCTTTCATGAGGGGTGGCTGATGGAACTTGTTCTTTTTATATAGTTGTTGATGGAAGAACTTCCTCTTGTCTTAAAGGAGCCACGGTGGAAGAATCAATCTATGGTGAGGAGACAGTGGGAGAATGAGTATGCTATTGTGGACTTATGTCCTTTATGTCAGAAGGAGGTAGGACTAGTTTTCTTCTCTTTCTTCTGCCCATAGCAATTTTAGATGGACCCTTAGTAGCTATGAGTTGGCTAGTAGTATTAGTGCCTACAACATTTTCTTGTATAATTTATTGGGCTTCCTCCTCAAGGGATTCCTCTACATTATTACCCTCTTCTTATTGAGGTTCATTATTTCTTAGGGCTAAATTTTTTTCCCAACTTAGATCAAGACTGACAAATTTTATTCTATGTTTAGTTATCAACCATATTAGGTAATGATGGGATACGGCTTTTCTAATACCTTTCTGGTACTCTTTGGACATCCTTTTAGAATGTTCCATAGGTGAGTTGGAACATGAATGGTTTTGTCATGCCTTAAATGATTCAAAAATTTAAATTGAAGAGTATAAATTAGGGAATACCTTCCTTCACATGTCATATATCTATTGTGTATGAGGTTATCTCCCTCCAGGCTATAGGTAAGATGATTCTCTCCACACCACCTTTCTTCAGTTTTAGTCTTTCAACTTCCTGACAACACTGTTATTTGGCTTCTTAACCATTGGGTTTGGCTTGCCAGTTCTCTCTTATACTTGGCATTCCATTTGCTTAGCTCACCAGTTCTTTAGTAACTAAGAATGTGATGCCATGTATAGTAGCTTGGTCTCTAGTAGAGGATATTGTAAATTCCCTAGCAAGGGGTTTTGAGAAATGTTACAATTTCTGAAAATATGTGGTCCAACCATCTCTATTAAAGACAACCCAGCTAGCTTAGTCTCACTAAAGTTGCCTATGATATGTGGGTTCTCTCCTCACAACTGACCATCCCATTATGTTAAGTTTAGATTTTTATGTCAATCCTTTCAACCAATATTTAGTAACACACTCTCTCTGGCTTATAAAAATCTACCTGTAGTAAAACAAGGTTTATTCAACAATGGTGGTTTGTAGTTGTAGGTTGTAGGTTATGGTGTGCTTCAACTTTGTGTGAATGGTTGTACTTGCAAGGGAAAGTAATGAAATTGATTATTTTACATATAGAGTATTATGGATTCATTATGTCATCTAATCCCACACTTATGGATCTTGTAATGCATGATATTTTCACCCATATCATCCTCCCCCCATGTGAGTCGTCATATGTCCTCAAGTGATGTGGAGTGAATAAGATGGAAGGGATAGAATGGGGTCATAATTAGGGGTATAAGTCTAGGTTAGGACATCA
Source organism: Torreya grandis (assembly GCA_037957365.1). Lineage (NCBI taxonomy): Eukaryota > Viridiplantae > Streptophyta > Pinopsida > Cupressales > Taxaceae > Torreya > Torreya grandis. The sequence goes on from JARHVA010001331.1 coordinate 3,266,221, forward strand.
TCATGTGGGTTTAAGTGTGAGTTGAGGGGTATTAATTAATGATGTGTTTCATGATTTAATATGCTTTTTAATATCATACATGCTATATTGAAATAATTAATACTTTTCAATGATCAAAATATATGATGTACCTTTTTAACGATTTACCTAGGGTTATGCTGAGGATTTACATGTGAGTGTTTGCATGCGAGTGATTGATGGAATGAAATGATTGTACTTATAGTTATAACTAGACTAAAGTGGGCCCCTTTGGAGTAATTATGAGATCACAAGATGGTAGGCTTTTATGGTCCCCTCAACATGCTTGTATGTGATTCATGATAGCCTGCATGGAACTAGAATAGTAGTCTTAGACCTAGATAAGAGATGATTGCTCTCCTACCACAAGGTGGTTATTACAAATTTAGATGATCTAATTCAGGTGTTGCATGAATATGGAAGAGGGTAGCTAAAGGTGCTATTTCTTTGTGATCTTCCTTTGCATGAGCTTGCATGATTTTCCTCTATGTTATCTTACTATTTTTGGATTCTACCTAGTGACTTTGACTTGTTATCTAGGGGTAGGCCTAAGTAAGGTTTCAAATTTTATACTCTAATCCTCTTTCATTCCTCCTCTAGCTAGTTTGTTGTCTCCTTTGTTTGGTCAAAAGCTCATATCTAATGCCATAGCTTAGAGTTTGGGAAGAACTATCCTGTATGTGCTTAGAGAGATGTTAGGGTATGCTTATAACAACCAGAGATGGTCCCTATAACAACTACAAGGTTGTGCCCAACTATGGTAAATTTTCCCATAGTAGTTATAAAAGAGTCTATAACAACTGAAAAAGGTGCCTACAACAGCTATAGAAGAGCCCATAACAATTGAAGGAGGTGCCTACAACAGCTACAAAATAGCCCTTCACAACTAGAAGAATATGAATAGTTTGCTCAGAATGATTTTTTTTTTACCCCTAAATAGCCAGTAAGTTGGTTTTCCATTTAGGTCTATTTTATAGTTTTGGACAACCAACAGGGTGGTTTTCTACCTAGAAACTACCAATAATGCCTAAAAATGGTTTTCATTATTGGGTTTTTTCTACTCTAACTGCTACTTGTAGTAGAATGTTTATTCTAGATCCTTGTCAAGTCATTAGTGAGGGTGATTAGTCAAGGACCAAGTGAAGGTCTCAGTCTTCATGCTAGAGGAAGGCTAGGATGTCCTCCTCTCTTTTTTCAATTATGTGTTGATTAGTTCTCCTTTTGTCTAGTGAGACATCATGTTGATCCAACACATCGTTATATGCATTTCATAATTGCATGTGTATGTGCTTAGAAAACTCCTAAGTGAGTGTATTTTTATATAACTTTAGTCTATGGCCATTGACCAATAGATAAAATCTTATCATATCAATGGTTTGGAGTTACACTTCTCCATTTTCATAAATACGCTCAATCTCAAATGGACCAAGCCATCTAGTTTAGAGTTTACCCTTGTGATATTTGCATTTTGAATCAAAAAGAAGGGCCCAATATCCTACATTGAATTGATTGGTCTTAATACACCTATCATGCCAACTAATCCATCAATGTTGTACAAGTTTTATGGTCTGTAATGCTTGTTGTCTGTATTCATCTAAGGCATTTAGTTTCATAAGCCTTTCTTTCTATGCTTTAGATATATCCATCCTAAGTGCTAGTGTTGTCTGTAAGGCCTTATGTTCAAATTCTATTGACAAGACATGTTTCTTCTCATAGACTAACTCATATGGAGTGAAGCCTATAGTAGCCTTCTACATGATACATTAAGTCCAAATAGCTTCAGGAAGTCTGGCCTCCCAATTCTCATGGGACATACTAAGAGTCTTGGTCAAAATATTTTCTAACTCCCTGTTGATGAATTCCACCTATCCATTAGACAATGGATGATATAGAGTTGATTTATTATGCCTAATCTCATAATATTAGACCAAAGCAGTAATTAAGCTAGTAGTGAATTAGGGTCCTTGATTAATGACTATTTCTCATGGCACACCATATCTTGTGAATATTTCTTCCTAGAGGAAAGTTGCCACCTTCTCATCCCTGGCGTGTGTAAGAGCCTTGATTTTCACCCATTTAGTGACATAATCAGTACATACAAGGATGTACTCTTTATTGTTAAATTTTGGATCAAAAGGTCCTACAAAGTCTAGGCCCCATTTTTCAAATGGTTCAAACACCATTTAAGGCTGCAAAGGCATCTAATTTAAACACGTAAGTCTTTCCATATGTTGACATCTGTCACAATAAGAAATATACCTTATTACATATTTATGGAGTGAGGGCCAATAATATCTTGTATTCAAGATTATTATTATTGTACACTTGGTTGAAAAGTTCCCTCCACAAGGTTCATCATGGTAGCCTTTGAGGATATCTAGAAATTCATCTTCCTTGAGACATCTTCTGATGATGGAGTCAGGTCCAATATAATAAAGAAATCTAGATAGCTATGAATACCTTCCACTTTTCTTAATCAAATTACTTCTTTGTTTAGGGACAAAGTGTTGTGAGTTTAACCTTGTGGCAAGGTAGTTAGCAATATCAATATACCAAGGTGTGGTAAGGGTGAGGGAGAACAAGTACTCATCTGGAAATGAGTCATCCACTATGGTATCTTCTTTAGTAGATTGTAGGTGTGATAAAAAAAATAGCCAAAATGTTGTCCCTACCAGGTTTATCTATAATGGTGATATCAAATTCTTGTAATAAGAGCAGCGATATTATTATGTTGCTTGGGATTGTTTGTTTGTTCATAAGGTACCGAATGGGTGCATGGTTTGTATGAACAAAATATTGATACCCTGTGATGTAGTGATGGAACTTGTTAATAGCATAAATTAATACCAAGAACTCTTTTTTAGTAACTATGTAATTTAATTTTACGGCTTGTAGGTTCTTGCTTAAAAAATAGATAGCATAACTAAGTGCTCCCTATTTTTGGCCTAGCACAGCTCCTAGGGTAGTATCTGAAGAGTCTATGTGAATATGGAAGGGAAGCTTCCAATCAAGACCATGTAGAACATGGGTGGTGGTCAATAATTCCTTTAATTGTTTGAAGGTTTTATCATAGGCAAGAGTCTAGATGAATTCAACATCTTTAGTCAAGAGAGTGAATAATGGTGCTGCTACTTTGCTGAAATTATCGATAAATATCCTATAATAACCAACATATCCTAAAAAAATCTTGACATATTTTTGTTTCCGAGGAACAAAGATATTTTTTATGATGCTGATTTTTGTAGGGTCAATATTAATTCTTTCAGTAGATACATGGTGGCCTAAGACAATACCTAATTTCATAAGTATGTAGCATTTCTTTTGACTTAAAGACAAATGGTGCTCCTGACAGCATTGTAGCACTTTCTCCAATTTGTTCAGGCACTCATCAAATTTTTATTCATAAACAATGAAGCCATCCATATAAATTTTTACACATTCATTTTCCATATCTACAAAGATACTCAAGACAATCCTTGGGAATGTTGCAAGAGTGTTACACAACCCAAAAGGTAATACAACATAAGCATAAGTACCCCAAGGACAAGTGAAGGTAGTCTTCTCCTAGTCCTCAGGAGTAATGATAATCTGGATGTGACTACTGAAGCCATTCAGAAAGGCAAAATATTTATTCCCTAATAGTGTGTCCAACACCTGATCAATGAAGGGCAAAGAAAATGATCCTTTTTGGTTGATGTATTAAGTTCCCTATAATCTATGCACACATGTTATTCTTTATTTTTTCGGTATAATTACCAAAGGAGAAACGCATTCACTGTCTGAGATGGGGTATATAAATCCAGTGGTCAATAGTTTCTACAATTCCACTTTGGCTATTTCTCTAAAAGATGGATTTATCTTACGTTGTGGCTGTCTGATTAGTTGGCACTCTTCTTTGATATAGATATGATGTGTGCATATTTATGGGCTGATTCTATGCATGTCCTCATAATCTTATATAAAAACATGTTAGTTTGCATGCAACAAGCTGAATAAGCGCTTTTCCTCATTGGACTCCAACTTGTTATTAATAAGCAATGTTTTTGTTAAAGAGATTTCAATTTTTCATGAGAGTGATTTCATCATTTATAAATTGATAATAGATCTAGTTTGGCTACAACTATGAGGCAATAACTAGTGAAATATTTCCTGTATAGATGCATTCAATGTATTTGCTTTTTAGAAGCAAGAAAATGGGCACTCAACACATTGTAGTTGGCTAAGATCTGTAGAATGAGTTTAGTAATTATTCTGAAGAATGTTATAGACAATCATATCATCTTCTTGATCAACCAAGGTACATGCATGGTCTATAGTGAATACAAGAATCCAAGGAGGTTATTCTACCTCATCTTCTTTAGCCCATAACATAAGCTATGGTGCCAAGGTTAGTTGTTTTGGGGGATAGAGGACTAACTTCTTAGTGTGGTTGTCATTGGAGATCAACATGTCATGTGATTTATAGCTAATGAAGGTATCAACTATGTCAAGCTAAGGGCATCCTAAAATAAGAGGATATCCACCCAAATTAGACTTAGACTATAATACAATGAAATTTACAATATACTCTCAAGAATATATAGTAATGACAAGATCTTCAATGATTCTTTCTAGTCTGACTGTAGACCTATCAACCATTTGCAACATTGTAGATGTGGGATGAATATTATTCAATTGTAGTTTGTGCATGGTTTCAATTGTCATTACATTTATTTCAGCCCCCAGGTCTATCAATGTATTGGATAGTTGTTGATCATGGATCTAGACTGTTAATACTATGCATCTTGGAATTGAATATTTCTTTGATAGGGTGTTTCCCAACATAAGGTTTGCTAGCTGGCCAATCACATACACTGTATTGGGATCCTTATTCTTCCTTCTAAGTTTATGTAGACATAAGTCTCTAATAACTTTGGAATATATGGGCACATCCTTGATGGCCTAGAAGAGGGTAATTTTAACACAGAGATTTTTGAGTTGTCTTATAAAATGTTCTAGAAATGTAAGGGTAAGATGTTCTAGAAATGGTGGGGTTATTTTAGAAATAGCTTTATTACTAGTTTAGAGAGTTGTTGTGGTGATGAAGGTGGGTTAGCATGATCTTTTGGAGTTCCCTAATCTGACTCCATTATTATGGGTAGAGCTAGAGGTGGTAGAACTTTCTCTAAACGTAGGTGAACTTCACTTATGTTCACTATATATGCTAGGTACTAGATAGGTTCAATACTAATGGTTAGTTGAACTAACTTATTTTTAGTGTTCTACACGAGTTAAGTAGGGAGCTGATTAGGCTTGGGTGTAGCTTTTGTATTGGGCACAAGAGCAAAAGGTTGTTGTTGTTGGTATGGAGGAAATCATCCTTGATGATTTTCCTAGGGTTGTTTGGGTCTCCAAGGCTACTACAACTAGTTTATGAAGGGTGGGCCTTAAGGTGGTTTCCAAGCATGTGTCTAAGGTGGGGATACATTTTGTGGAGGTTGTCAGGAGGTGGTGGGGTAGCTTGTTTGAGATGGCTACCAACTAGAATTAGGTGGTGGGGATGCATTTGGTGGAGGTTGTCAAGAGGTGGTGGGGTAACTTGTCTGAGGTGGATGTTAGCTAGAATTTAGAGGTGGGACATTCATCCATGGATTAGTCTAATTGGCAGTAGTATTTACAAATTATGAGTTAAAGGAGGTAGAATTTACAAAAGGTGGATTTTGTCCCATACTTGGATAAGATAGTCATTGAACCCATGGATTTATTTGTGCAACATAGAAAACCTAGTCTTCATCTCCTCCTACAGCATGCAACTCAACTATTTTTGGTTCTTCAACTATGATGTTAGGTACTTTAGCTCAAACTTCATGATACATACAATTTGTCTTCTTCATTTTACAATCTAGATAATAGATGGTCAAAGCATGATACAAGGCTATTTTCTTTTGTCTTGAGTGCAGGATATCTATTTGGGTGGCCAAATGACTAATGATATCCTATTTCATGTCTTGTAATAGGTTACTAACTTCATATTTTGATAGGCCACTTACAACTACTAGTGGAATCTTGCTACCCCTAGCTTTGTTTATGATAGACCTGGAATAGTTCTTGCTCAATTTTGTGATGTCTGCAAATGGTAGATGAGAAATATCTCCCCCATTCATTAGGTTCAAGTGTTCTAGACAACCTTCTTGGACTCCTTTCAGGAAGATGAGTTCTAGAGGTTCTTCTCCTAATGTACTTTACTTGAATTTTTGTACACTAAACATGCACTGTTGAACATAGTATTCCAAAGATTTGCCCCCTTCTTGAGTCATCCTGAAGATGTCATTTCTTCTGTAACTTCTTCCTCATCCATATTCCTGATACTTAGCTAGAAATTTCTTTTTTATATCCTCCCAAGTGAGGACTGAATTACTACCCAATCCCATGAACCAACAAAGTGTTGAGTCCTTGAGGGTGGCTGGAAAAAGTTTCAATTTTTGTTCATCCTGCCTATAGTCATACCTTCTACAAAGGATATCAAATTCAAATGAAAAAGTTCCTGGGTCTTCTGAGAATGTATCTCTAAAACTGGGTAAGGTTGAGGGTGCGACATTTTTCATTTGTGTTACACCTATTGCATCTGAAATAGGAAATTCAAAATAAACTATGTCTGGAGTCCCATTGTCATCCATAATGTCTCCTTTTCCATTCATGATGGATTTTATTATGATATTGATACCAAAGGTACTCAATATCACATATTCAAATTTTGTATCAGTTTCTTCATCATTACGATAGTAAAGGTTTATCAATTGCTTCTTAGTATTTTTTCCTGATGAGAAATCTAAAGATTTTTCTGATCTTTCTTGGATTTGTTCAATAAATCCTTGATGGAATACTATTTTTATGCTACTTTTTGGAGTATTTGTCTCATGAATTTTTTCTTTTTCATTTCTCTTTACTAACTCAGTGAATACTTCTTTTGTTTTTGTTTTCTTTTTCAAAGCCAATAATACTTCTTTTGCAAGTTGCTTCTTTCAATTTTTAGTGTTTCCTTCTTTAAGAGCCGTCTGACTTATGGTATATATTTCAACAGGATTCTTAGTTTCTGTAGGTACTTGTGGTTCTTTCCTGGTAGCAACTTGTGGCTTGTTTGGTAGGAATCTCCTTCAAAAATCTCTTTCTCTCTACATAAATGTTGTGCTACACCTTTCCATTGTCCTATTCCTTCCTACACAGGATTAGTGTATTTTTGTTTTTCAAGTGTTCTAAGGGGTTGTTTCATAATAAGAAAAAAGTACAATAAAGGAGTGTGAAAATCAAAATAAAAGGAATTAAAATTTTACTTCTAGAAAACAATAAAATTATCTACTAAAAATGGCAAAATTACTTTAATAAACAAAAAATGAAAGTAGGAAAATTATCCTAGAAATAGGAAATGAAAGCAATAAAATTATCCTAGAAAATAAGAAATGAAAGTAGAAAAATTATCCTAGAAAACAAGAAATGAAAGCAAGAAAATTAAAAGCATACTTTGCAGAAAATAAATCACTCTTGTAGAAAATAAATCCTATAAACATGAACTAAGTAAATTACAAGATTGAAAAGAAGCATTCAAGTCTATGCACCATTTACTTCTAGAAACTTAAACATCTAGAATAAGAAACCATAGTACCCTCACTCAACTTGTCTAGCTGGAACTATATGTCCAAGAGCTTAGACATCTAGCATAAGACATCATAGTGTCCTCACTTCACTTGCCCAACTAGGTAGAACAGTGCATTAACCAATCTTAAAAAAAAAATTGACACCTACCTTGGTAATGGCATCAAAATGTTATGCAGACTGATTACCTAGTGAATACCAAATTCTTGAGTCTAATTAACATTAATTATCAACCTAGGGTGCATACATTTTTTAAGGATGTCAGCACCGTATATGCATTATTGATTCATAAATCAGCTTGTTTTACTAGTTACAGTATAATGAACCTATGTTGAATTAACCAGATAGTTATACTATGAAAATCTTATGATAGAAATATAAAAAATAAATACTTCAAACTTATAAATCACACATGCATCAAACTTTATATAATCATATTAATAATGAAATCTACTTACACTCTCTTAACTAAGGAGAGTCAGGGTCTTCACTACAACTCCTTTCGAGGGGGGGCTTCCTCATTCAGAATTGAGTTCCAATCCTTCTCTGATAGATTTGAAAAAAATTCTTATAGAATAAACTTTCTCATTACTCAAATCTATAGCAATTAAATATTTTTATAGAATTTTACAATGCAATGACTTTTATAGTTCTATTAACTATCCAATCTTCAATTTAAACTCACTAATTCCTAATATAATCTAGGTTCTCCCATAAAATACAAAAGGTATTTTATTAACTTCTAACCAAAGACACCAAACTAAGAAAAATATAAATACTTTAGAAACTACCCCAGTCAACCTTCAAGTTGTTAGTAACCAAAGTTACTTGTTTTAGGCTTAACTGGGTTAAGGACAAGGTATACTATTTTTTTGTTTTATTTTTTTTGTCTTCTTCCCATTGTTCTTGTCTTTCTCATCTTTGGTAGTAAATCCAAATTTATTTTCATGTAGAGAGTCCATATAATAGATATGGTCCTTTCCAAACATCCATTTGGTTCCCAAGATAATTAGATGTGTCCTTAAGATGTGATCACAACAATAGCTTTATTTTGTATAGTGATTGTGGGAAACCTATAATTGAATCCTATATTTACTATGAGCACTATGTAGTGGCTACAAATAACCTATAGGTGAAGCCTAAAATTTCTACAGGCACTCTGCAGTGGCTACAGGCAACTTATAAGTGAAGTCTATAGTTTTTGTAGGCAACCTGCAATGGCTATGGGCAACCTGTAGGTGGAGATTATAGTTTCTATGGATAACTTGTAGTGGCTATAGGTAGCTTGTAGGTGGATCCTATAGTTTCTTCGGGTAGCCTATAAGTGTTGTGCCTAAATGAGACCCTATAGCCTTACGTTATCCTTCAAATGCTTGTTAAATAAAGTTACACAAGTATAATCTAATCAAGGAAAAATCATCAATAATTAATAACATAACATATGTATATATCAATGCATACACAAAATCATAAATTCATTCATTCATTTTTACGAATCATGGATGATTATGGGGATTTACATAGAACAAGATATATACTAGGCATGGATGAGGCTATAAAATAGAGCAATTGGTGTCCTCATCATAAAATTCAAAAATATACAAAGTGTATCATCATATTTGTATCTTGTTAGGGAGCCTTTAATTCACAAAAGAACATCTCCAAGGATGATAACAAGGATGACATGGATAGAGAAAGGCATCAAATAATAAATTTAGTTTTCAATTTTTTTAAGAAGGATTGGAGAAACGGGATAAGGAACATTAAATTTATATGATTTAATTGTTTTATATCTCATTTTAATATGTATTTGTCGATAAGAATATAGGGAGTATATAATTGTTCTCTTATGATTTTTTCATATACTTTGCGGGGTTTTCAAGATAAAAAAAAACTTTGTGTCATTTGCCTCAATGATTATGTGTTTTTAAATATTTCATTGAATTCACACTTTAGTTATTAAGTACTATTTAAATCTTCCTATAGTGAATAAAACTAATTCTAATCCATTACATGAATTTAATTGACATTTTGAAATAGATTCAAAATAAAAAAATTTGATTTTTTTTTAAAATTATATAATTTCTAAATTGAGAGTTTATAAATCAATCCTATTGACACTTTGAAAAACAAAAATATATTCTAATTGGAACCTTTTATACATTCCCTAGACATAACTAATACTTATTATGGATCTCTAACAAACCAATCCGTTTCTTAATTACGGAAGCAGATAATTGGATCCTTTCTTATTCTCTCAGATCACTTTAATTTGATAAATCCATTTATTCAATACTTTTGGTCAAATAGTTTTTCTCAAATCCATTTTATCAATACCTTTTCTCAAATTTCTCAATATTTTTTCTCAATTCTATTGATTTTTAAAAATATATTTATATATGCTCCCCTTTTGAGGTGATGGATTATAAAACATGATATTTTGATTACTTATCAAAAAAGATAGAGTTCAAAACATAGTGTGTTATTATAATATATATTCTAATCTTTAAAACTCCTACAATTTTTCTTACAAGGATAGGAATATAACCATCCTAAAATGTTGTCAAGTAAAACTCAAGGTAGGATATACAAGAAACATGTGTAAGTGCAACTACATATAATAGATAGCATTATGCAATAATCAATGGAAAGATGTAAATCTAGGGAGTATGAGAATAGACAAATGGGGGAACTCATATCTAAGAGGATAAATGGGTACTAAATTCATTTAAAACTATTTATATATCATCATGAAAAATTCTATATATGTGTACATTCTATTACAAGGATGAAATAATGGATGGGTTGGAGATTAAAACATGCCACACTATAGAAGAAATAGGAGCGATGGAAAAATATTATGTTCATATAAAATCATGTAATATATATAAATGTGTGTAATGCTCAATATGTGTGTGTCCTACTAGGAGGATGAAATATTTAATTGGATGGATAAAATAACATAATCCATTGTATAAGTTGTATGAGGGATGGAAAAATAATATGTCCATATAAAACCATGTACTACTAAGGATAAAATTGTTATAAGTTATATTTCTGGGTACAAATATGGATAAATCATTATAAGGTTTGTATGTGGGCTCATCCTAGTAGTGATGTTGATATGATGTGATAAAACCAGATGCCCAATGGGAATAGGTGGTATAATATATCAAAATATATCATGCATAAAAATAATTTAGGCATTTAGTTGTATGTAGGATAATGCCATATCATGATATGTAACTAATCATGGATATGTAAGTGATGGATAGGGATATCATGCCACAATAAAATATCTCATTGTTATATTTTTTTCATTTTCTAAATATGTAAATTTTTGGTTTGACTATTTTAAAACCTATATAAATCCTTTACTAAGAGTACCTTAACTAGCAAGAGCATTCACATTTCTAGTTGACATGTTTACGGGGCCCACCAAATTAGTCAAAGTCTAGTGCTCATGTCTAGGATAAAATTCATTAATAAAATGCTAAGTAAAAAAAATGGTCAACGAAAACAATAATGATTAAGGAAAAAACAATAGTAAAGGTAAAAAATAACAATTAGGGTGAATGCTAGGGGTTAAACCAAACACTAGTTGAAAAATAAAATGCTAATAATATTCAATAAATGTTGACTTGTTATTTTCAAGCCCTTCCCCTATTCAAAGAGCATACTAGTTCTCATTTACCATTACATTTTCTACCTACTTGGGATCATGTTCATCATTACTCGATTCACATTGTCTACATTGTTGAATCATTAACCATTGAGCATGAGATTGATTTAACATCTTAGAAGGGCATATTGTTCTAGATTGTGTAATAGATTTGCTTTTTTTATATCTTGATTGTATTATGGACTGCTTTAAGTAATTAATGATTAGTTAGGGCATATTCATTCATGGAAGACATATTTTATTTAATAGTTTGTGTAATTAGGATATGACATATATAATTCAGTGAATGCATGTGAATTTAACACATAATCATTATTGAATATTCTACATATAAAGGAATTGAATGTTATACCTTTGTATTATAGCTTTATACTGTAAATGAATTTGAATGTTTAGAAATTTGACCCCTATTGTGTACATGAATTCAAGTATAGTTATAACCAGCATTAGCATGAGCTTAGTAATAGATTATAGATGCACGTTTAAGAAAAAAATAGGTTTATATCATTAAATAATTCTTAAATAATCATTCCATCAAGGGTTCAAATAGTTAAAAATATAGTTAGTGCCCTATTATAGGAGGTAGATTATAAGAGTGTGAGTTCTGTTTGAAGTAGTAACTAACATTGAATGAATTATGTGCTTAATGAATTCAATGCATCATATCCTAAATACACAAATTATTCAATAAATTATGCATTGAACAAATGATTTTACACTAATTAATCATTAATTCCTTCGACCAGTCGATAATACAATAAACATAAAACAAAATATGCCCTAACTAATCATTAACTCCTTTAACCAGTCAACAATAAGTTAACATAATACTTACCAGTGCCCTATTTATTTTATACTTGATTGTACTATTATAAATCCCTATGTAATAATGACCTATTCTAGGAGGCAGAGTATAGGAGTGTGAGTTCTATTTCAAGAATTAATCTACATGTATTGTTTTAGCATAATTATAAATTAAATTTTCTATTCCACATTCAATATACTCATTAAGTTAATGTACTCAAGGCATTGAAAGAAGCTTTTATTTTATGCAGGGTTCCCTTGTATTTGGTGTGTAAATACTTTACATGCTAGTTATCTATTGTTAACATAGTTAAGTTAAGATGAAATGATTGGCATGTGAAATTTCTCCTTAGTTTTTCAATTATAATTATGCTAATGTGAAGGATGTGTGTGTATAACCATTTTTATGGGCTTATAAAACACTTATTGTGTTCATTTTTTTTGATAACTCAATCAATTTAATAATACAAGGATAATGAAAACCCATTTAATGTATTTTTGAATTCTTGAACATGATGGTATGCTTATTTAGGAATGATTTTAGGATCTTACCTTATTGTATCTTTAAACTTGCATCTATCTTTTATGACTCAACTCATGATGAGGGTGGTTATAACTATTCCCTAAAATGGTGATATGAAAGGATATTTTTAATGTTTAATTTATTGTTGCTAATGAAAAGAGTGATGTAGGTCATGGATAAATTAGTACTATGCTTATCTCAATGTTATGTTTCTCTTTACTTAGTATTTAGTATTAGTGTTTCTTGTGAGCTTGTAAAACAGTTACTATGCTCATTTTTGTTAATAACTGTATCAAATTAATAATAGAAGAATAATGGAAACCCATTGATTTTATTTTTGACTAATTAAACATAATGGTATGATTATCTAGGAATTATTTTAGGATCGTACCCTATTCTATATTTAAACTTGCATATATCTTTTATGAATCAACTCATGCTAAGGGTGGTTATAACTATTCCCTTAAATGGTGATACAAATGGATGTTTATAATGTTTAATTTCATATTGATAATAGAAAGAGTGACATAGGTGGTGGATAAATTAGTACTATGTTTCTCTAAATGTCATGTTTTTATTTAATTAGTAATCAATATTAGTGTTCCTTATGAGCTTACAAAACACTTATTATGTTCATTTTTATTGATAACTATATCAAGTTAATAATAAAAGGATCATGGAATCTCATTGACTATATTGTTGACTGATTGAACCTTGTGGTATGTTTATTTGGGAATGATTTTAGGATCTTACCTTGTTCTATCTTTAAACCTACATCTATCTTTTATGACTCAACTCATGCTTAGGGTGTTTATAACTATTCCCTTAAATGGTGATATGAATAAATGTTTCTAATGTTTAATTGCATGTTGCTAATGAAAAGAGTGAGATACTATAGTATTATTTGGAATTTGAAGGGTTTCATTTATATCCTTATATTCGATCTATTAATGCAATGTATGGTAAATATGTACATTGTCAGTTTTTTATTTTCTCACATTCTATAAGGATAACCCTATCAAAGTGTTGAGGTCATTACCTCTTATTTGTCAATGTTAATTTTTTATCAATGCTACTCATTTATTAATGTCATTTGTTTATCAATACCCCTTATTTATTTTAAAATTAATAAGTATATGTTTTTGGCTTGCTCGCTTCATAGATGACATCCAAGTGGAAGATATTATTATCTCTTATAGTGAAAAATCCACATCCTAGGGAGCTCTCTTATAATAAATTTGAGTAGACTGAAGGGGAGTATAATCTGGGCAATGATGAAGATATCATTGATAGGATATAAAGAGATTGTACACAACACTTCTTAAATGGTGAATGCAAGAGATTAGGGTATCCCATTTCCTTTCATATCGACGATACTATATTCAATAATGTGCTGTCTGACTTGAAAAAAGTTAGGATTGATATATCTCTCCAATACATAGAGTGGGTTTTATGTCTTGTAATAGTTTTTTTTAACTATGATTTGGTCTCTTTTTAATTATAATTTATGTATGTATTATACAGGTATTAGTTTACATATGGCCCTGAGTATTATAGGTTTGAAAGATGACATGTATTATGACATTTCAAATGTTTCAAAGATTGGTATTATCAGCCAACCTAGTCTTAAACATTTATAGTATGGATTCCAATATCACTTTTATATACATGTGTTGATGAAGATACAAGAACAAGCTTTGATTATGTATAAAAACATGGGTCATATATACCGATGGGACATGGTTTCCCTTCGGTAAGAGATTGATGACTTCTTGGGTAATCATTGTATTGTGGATCCATTCATTAGTGATGCATTGAAGGATTAGGTGGAGTGGTTGTTATTGTTGGGCCTCACTACTAAATTTATTTAGCAAAAGCATCATTAAATGGTCCATGGCAACTTACATTATTTGAAGGTCAGATGAAGAGGGATCATTTCATGACTAAATATGGCATTCACAATATTTATAGAAAGATGAAGGAATCAAAATACAAATTTGAGCCTAGTGATGCAGATAGTGTTCAAATATTTGTCACTAAAAATATTGAAAAAGTATTTGTGTATGAAGAATTTGAAAAAATAAGAATGAAGAAGCAACCCTTTGTCTTAGGCCTCCAAATTCCTTAATAACATCAGTGGATGTTGAAGTATGCACACAATAGTATACTTTCAATGGACTCCATATGTGGGACAAATGCACATAAGTTACTTACAATTTTCTAAATTTTAAACTCACACTTCTTATTGTATAATACTTATGTTTGTGTTTTGTGATATAGTTTATGTTATGCACACTTCTTGTATGTGATAGTATGCATAATGGACTTCCTATTGCATGGGTTTTAATGATGAGGGCTATTATTCAAAACCTAACTTTGTGGATGTGGAAATTAGTGGTTAATGCACATTGTCACATGTTGGAATAGAAAGAAAATGATTTCATGGTGTATAATGCTTATGATGAAATTGTTGTTATTAGTAAAGTTGAGCCCATATCTATTATAGATATTTATTTTTGTCATTGAAAATAATTCTTTGTTTGATAATTTTGTTATTTTTACTTTATCATTATCAGTCTAGGGAAGTGTTTCAATGTGAAGTATACCTTTTTAGTTGGTACATGATGAGAACATGGATAAAAAGCTTGATTTCAAAGGTCAATACGCTAAAACAAGGATCTAAATGTTTATAATCATGGGTGGAATAATGAAAAAGTCACCTAGTGAAGAGGTAATAATTTGTGATGTAAACTTGTTCATTCAACAATATGTGGCTAAATAATCATTCATCAGCTTTTGGAAAGATCAATGGTTCAATCAAATTGGCACGTGGGCAAGATGTTTGTATACAATGCGCCATGAAGTTTAAGAGATAAATGTTTCCATAGAATTATATCACTCTCATTTTAATCACATGTTTGTAAATGAAATTAGAGTTTCATCCCATCAAAGAGAGGATTGGTTGGTGAAGAAGTTAGTGTCTATTGTATTTGTGTATTATCAGTGCATCCAAATGTGCAAGGAAATGGGTTTACAAGAACTTCAATCTTGAGAAATTAGAGAAAAAACCATGGATGAAATCACAAAGCATCCATGATGGACATATGATGTTCAATAAGATTTACCTTGACGTGGCATGGGTGAGAATATAAATCAAAGAAGAAACTTTTTACAAGGTTAGAATGGTGAATCAGTCTTTTACACTATATGAATGCATGTGGTCAACCCATGGCCATATGTGAAAGCACATGTTAAAAGTTAGTGAATTGAGAAACAAAGTTGGTTAGGAATTTTCATCAAGAACCAATGTTTATTCCCAAGTTTATACCCATGCAAGTATTATTTGTGTATTGATTCTTATTTATCCTTATTTTGTTGAATTTGTAAATGATTATCATGGATTTTCATATGGTTATTGACAAACATATATTTTTGACTTGTTTAGGATGAAACCAATAACATTTTTTATGACCTTACCCATGACAATGTTTTTAATGTTCTTGTAAATGATATAGATGACCCAAATGATCTACATATTCTAGGATCTACAGATTTCTAGAAAAATCACTTCTCACTCTTCTAGTTGATAGGATAAGTATTAATTTCCTTTATAATATTGTTGAATATGCTTATAAAAGGTTTCAAGCAAGCTCAATTTTTAATAATGGTGAGGTCAATCACCCCCATGCAGAACCTTTCTAATGTGGAGAATATGTTTTTGGGACCAGTCTATGACATTAAAGATATTTTGTGTAAAATATGGCAATCCACAAGCATGCATCAATGGAAAACAAACATGCCCAATCACCTTTGAAATGTAAAGTGAGATCAAAGTGCGTTACTTTTTAGGATGAATTGGACATAACAATTGTAAAAGATATGGACCAACAGTTTTTTCCATGAAAAATGATCTATATACATTGAACTAAAGTTTATTGGTTGTATTTTTATTTATAATTAGATGGTATATGTCTTAAAATTTTATATCCATTTAAAGCTAAATGCCAAACATGTGGAAAAATAGTAAAATTTATTGACATATAAAAGCATGTAAAGATTCAAAAATGATTTGACATATAAAAACATGTAATACACACAACTAATTTCATTATTTTGTTATTATTTTAAATTATTTATTTATCCAATTTACAACACATGGTGTTCATAAATTTTTCAAATTTCACATTCCTGTGAGGCATGCATTTTCATATTTTCAAATTTCACAAACTAGAATAACTAAAAAGCAAAAAAATACAGTGAAATGAACCATATATGTGTAGAAGTCAAAAAATATAGTGAGATGAACCATGGTAAAGGAACACATTAATTATGATCATTGTTATTAGTGTTATAGTTAGGAAGCATAGATGCAGTGGGAGTGGTTGTAGGGAAAGTACTAATATGGATTATAAAGTTTTTCCACACTTTGATTTCTTCTTCATAAAGTTTATTTTGTCTTACATTCCTATGATGCTCTGCTTCCAAATAAATATCCCTATCACTTGTAACAAATTCATATAATTTAAGTGATACAATTTTGTCCTTGAGCCACATTTGAGCTTGTAGTGTTTCTTTCCTTACACATTCAATACAAAGATTTAGCTCTTTATTCTCATTTGTCATAGATGATATGGTGTGATTCTATGCCAAGAGGAAAATTTAAAATGAGGAAATATAAATGTTGTTTTACAGAGGGAGTAGAGGGATCTCTATCATGATCATTTTCTTATTGTTATTCCATTTTATAAAAATCTGTTTCCATGACATAAAAAATGTATATTTGGTATTTTTACAATAATGCATTATATAATTGATTTTTGATTCTATAATAATGTATGAGGTAAGGGGTATATTTGATTTGATTTTTTAAATCTATGTCAATGCAATTAGTTGTTCTTGGTATATAACGTGGTTATATAGAACATGTTATAATAGTAAAGCTAGTATGGAATGGATAGTAATCCTAGTTGAGGAACACATGTTTTGTATGCATTTCTTTCATCTCATCTGACTTCCTCCTATGCCACTATAATTGTATATTAGAGAGGTAGCATGATGTCTTGTAATTCATGCTACATTTCTTTCCACGTTTCTCAAAATTTTCAATTGCATCTTCTAATTGTCATTTCCAAGGATCCCCATGCAATGCTACCCTCATCTTGCAAAAGTATCTTGATGTAAGGATTATAAGGTTGTAAATTAAATAATTAAAAGGATGGTATTAAGGACTTAGTTTACCAAAGTGATAATGAAAGCTTAGGTTTTATGTTAACAATAAGTTGAAGGCTTAGTTATGGGAAAGAATCTTCAAGGGTTAGCCTTTGGGTGAGTACTTATATGAAGGCATTTCAATCATTTTATCATCAATCTTTCATATAATAGAATAATTGTATACTACAATATATTTGTGGTTGTATTTTGTTAATGTATGCTAGTATAATTGCATGTGTGTACGATGAATTAATGATATATATATATATATATATATATATATATATATATATATATATATATATATATATATATATATATATATATATATATATATATAATCATTGGTTGACTACTTAGGGTTTTAATGGATTTATATTGGTGAACCCGATAACATAACTAAGATTAGTATATGTTAGTGTTTGCACCAAAAGGGTTAATGGTCCAAATTGAGAAGACAATGGTTAGCAAGAGAAGGGATACAAGGGATTAATAGACCATAATGAGATCACTTTATTATTTTTATTTCATTTTATAATTATGAATTTTCATGACTTAAAAAATGGATTTTGATATTTGTATCATAATGGACTTTATAGTTGATTTTTTATTTTTTATTCTATAATAATGCACGGGGTAAATGGGATATTTGATGTTTTAAAAATCTATGTCAACAAAATTCATTATTCCTAGCATATAACCTGGTTTTATACATCATGTATTGTATGCATCTTGTACTTTGTCAGACACATGTATTGTATGCATATTGTACTTTATCATATTCTATATGGATATGAAACCATAAATTAGATCTTTCATACAAATATATAAGTTTTCATCCAGTTATTAACATGGATATGAAACAATAAACTGGATCTTTCATGCAACTATTAAGGTTTTCATCTAGTTATTAACAATCATCCATTTTTTCCTTGTATATGATGGTGCTAATAAATGTAGTAGAAATATGATTCAAACTGATAGGAGTTGATGAACTAATTTTATATACTTACCAATATAAAGAATAGGAAAACTTTTAATTTTCCTTAAAAAGGTATACAGTTCAAACCATTTTCATATTCACATAAGAATGTTTCCATTACAATGCAAAGTTCATCATATTACTATGCCTATAGTTTTGAAAGTCAGAGACTTGAATAAAGTATTCATAGAATTAGTCAAATAAATTTATACAATGTAAACCTTCATAAATTAATGGGGAACATACTTATATGTAGTATTTTCAACACATTATTGAAATTGCAAAATTATATTGTAATTTATATTGGTTTATTTTAGTCTTCAATTGTTTGTTAAGTGTCCAAGGGTTCTTTTTTCAAGTAGTTTATTTTAGTCATCAATTATTTATTAAGGACAAGTGAGCACAAGATGGCCCTTTATTTATTTTAGTTTTCAATTATTTATACTTGAAAGAGGATTTTTTTTATTTTTTTGGAAAGGGTATCTCAGTTCATCAACACATATTGTATGCATCTTATAATTTGTCATGCTCTTTCTCTACATACATATATACATAACACATGTGTGTGTGTGTGTGTGTGAGCATACATGCATGGACATGGAAATTTTCGTGTGTTTTATTATAATTATAACTACTAAGATGGGGGTGTGAATCATTTGCCTTAAAAAAATCCTTAAATTTCACTCATCATTCATAAATCATTCATTCTCATGCATACATTAACCAATGTGTAAATAAGCATCTATGAAAGAAAACAACACAAAAACATAAGAGATATGTGGGAAAACCTCTTGGTAAATAAGAACCACTGAAACATATCTTGTACTATAGTCCTATAATCAATGAATCAATATTTAGTGAGGTACCAACCCCATAAAGAGCACCAACCCCTCACTAGTCAAGAACCACCTCAACTAGTCCTTCAACAAGCACCAACTTGCAAGGAGGTACCAACCCCTAGGTAAATTAGCACAAACTCAGCTACCTTGAACCTATGATCACTTTTAAACACACATTTATTACTCAACTTAATATGATCACCTTATTTTTTCTCTTCTCACTCATTTATCTCTCTCAAACAACCTATTAAGCTTTCTCACTCAATTAACCCTTTCCTTGGTAAAATTAGGTCATATAACCTTGATCATCACCTATATAAACATAGTTAGATATTCATGACATATTTATCACACCTCTTTTATGGTCTTCAATCCTTATACCTATTTTCCAAAACTATATATGATTCGCTCATATCCTCAATATTCTAACTAGTTAATTAGGCCTATTAGACCTTCTCTTTATACTTGAATTTTGCTCACCCATCTTTTTCAGCCAAAAAACTCTCCATACTTGGATCACCTTTGTAATAGATCAATAAAAATGTTTTAGAAGTGAAAAAACCACTACATATGTCTATTATTACCCTTAAGGACCAAAACCAACATTAGGCTAAATAGAGACCTAATGTAATTAGGCCTTCTCAAAGAACACATTTCACGTTGACCACATTAGAATACCATGGTCTTTCAAAAATGTATAAAAAACTTCACACATGATTCAAATAGACCCTTGATAATATCTAATTAGGTACCCAACACCATTTATCTCATTTCACTCCTTGAACCACATAATTAGGTCTACTCATAATTAGGCCTTATCATTGCCAAAAAGTTTGTCTTGAAAATTTGATGCATACACTCAACTTTGACATATAAAACTAAAAAAAAAATCACAGGGGTATGACCTATATTACCTCAGTGTCATCACCAAGTCCATTATATTTCACAATACATGGAAAAAGACCTCAAACTGGTCATCTTTATATGCTCACTCAGAATGACACACAGGGTCCAAAAACCCAGTCAATAATTTTGACCTTTTACACCTTAATAAGAGTTTTTCATGAATTTAAATACATTTAAAATAACATATGATACCTCTATAACATTCATTGGATTCTTCAAATCTATACAAAAAGACTTAGTGACACCATTTTCACTCACACATAGAAAACTGCAAATAGCTCCAAAAATAAAATCATGAAAACCAAGTCTTAGAGCACTTTTATGAACTTCACATGGGTTTAGATGATCCTTAAATATCCTTAGAATTACCAATATTAAAAAATTTAATATCAATATTTGTCTTACAGACTAATGTCATGTCTTCACCCTACACACACTTCATTGTGTTCGACAAGTCACTTTGAGAACAATTTTTTGCTTATATATGAGAATTACCAAATCTTATATTCAAGTGGGAAAATTGATATAGGTATTAAACAATGACCCCATGTATTTGGATCGATCCCTAATCTCATTTTCACTTTTTCCTACTTTTCTCACTATCTTGCTCATTAGGCCCTTTTAGCAATAGGCCAACTTTCATTACCAGTTTAGCATATTTTAGGTCTTCAACCTAATCACAAACCACCATGTTAATAATATATAGGTCTCAATATTCAACCTCTATTAAATTTCATGCTTTGACTTGATTAGTCCTACATGATATATCAAAACTCTAAGAAATAAGAGGTTTCTTATAGCTTCCATTCACTCTTCTAGCATACCAATGCCACTAGAAAAACATGGGAGAGTTATATACATGATTCAAACATCAAAATAGGTCATATGATCCATTTTTATCCATTTTTAACAAGATATTTCCTATTGGGTCATTATGTGGGTTTTAGGAGGGTTTAGACTGCTTTCCATTCTTAGTAATCATTCATAAAGGATTTCCATTAAACTAAAAAATGATTGCCAAAAAATTTAATATAAGACCCATCCCCAACTACTGTGAGTTTATTGGATCCCCATGTAAAGTTTGAATGTGCCAATGAGCATATGAAAGTCCTCAGGTTTACAACACCTCATTCTGTGCACATAGAAAACTTCAATACCAAATTTTATGATTTCTCCTTTAGGATTTGACCTCAAACTTGGTCAAAAAACATTAAAAAACCTCTCACACCTCTAACAATGATATTATGAGCTCTATCACTTTGGTGACTAAACTTGACCCCTCAATAAGCCATACTAGTTCTCTTTACTCATTAGACCTAAACCTTAAGCCATACTTAGACCTTGAACACACATTGAAACCTCTTTTACAAATCTCAAACCCTCATCCTCATGTCATATAACTCCATACCATTCTCATATACTGATAATAATTTTCTTATAAGTCCCATACTTCTCACCTCAACATGCTACTAGACCTATGCCTTTTAACAAGGTTTCTTCATGTAAGGACTGGCCCTTTTTACACTCTCTCATGCCTGTAATGACACAATTCACTAGGCTATGCTTTATGCATACACCTTCTCATAGGGCTAAACTAAGCTTCTCAAGATATCTAGTACTCTATAGTATGCTGACCTTGTATTTTGATCTTGAAACATGTCGCCAACCTTTAAAAAGTTACCAGATTTCCTTCAAATTCTCTCTCAACAAAGAGATAATAGGTTTTCTTCAAATTATCTCTTTTCATAAGACTCCTTACCACATACCACTTCACCATACATGACATCAAATTTGAATTTGACATTAATGACCTCCATCTTGATCTTAATATCAATGAAAACATCAATGACACAACACCAATAATGGTAACATAACTCAACAATCTCCCCCTTTGTCATTGATGGTAAATACTCAAATATAGTTGATCATTCTCATCTCACCAAGTTGGATCTTCAAACTGACCTTTCTTCCAAATTGGGAAATTTTCCCCCTTTTACATTAATGGAAAAGGGTCATCTTCTTGGTAATTATCTGATCCTTGGACCTAAAACAACACACCTTTTCTCTCCTTGAAAAAACTCATTATCTCTCTTTGACAAAAACTCAACATAGATCATGCTCACATACCTACTCTTGGAGTATGATTTTCTCCCCTTGTCTCCATGAGATATTTATTTACTATCATGACTATGACTTGGTTTTATCAATTCATCATACAAACTCTTTGTGACCCATCTCTTATGATCACACCTCTAACAGATTGTTGATTAAACCTTGGATCTAAATGTCAACAAAGAACACAAATCTCCCCCTAAGACCAAGCACCCTTCACACTTATGATCACTAGTTGATTTCCTCCATGAAGCCTAATGTAGTCACCTCTTCTCTCTTGAGTACTAAAAAAACATAAACTTAGGATATTCGTAGATCTCCATGTCCTTACTAGACCTAACTTTCATCATGATCATTTTAGCCTTGAATTCTTCAATCTCTATTTTAACACCATCATTATTTGGTATATTTGACTTGACTTCTTCATCCATAATATGATTTGATAGGTAGAATTCTTAACACTCTTTTGCATCTGAATTATGCTCCACCATGGCAAATAGTCCACTTAGACTTGCAAACTAGTCATTATTTACCTTAGATACCTTTGATTTCCACTCACTATCTTGTCTTCTTTCTTGCATTCTAGGGGTCTCAAATTTTTTATTTTATCTTGAGAATCCATTCTTACAATATTTTTAAATATGACCAACCTTTTGAAAATTGAAACACACTATTCCATTTGATGGAAATACACCATAACCCATACCTCTTGATTGATAACTCTTCTCATATTTCCATGCATATTCATTCTTGGAAGGCCTTCTACAATGCCTTACTCTATGACCAAATTAGTTACATGAATAATAATAGCCATGGAAAGGATTAGCATACCTTATAACATTAGGTTACCTGATATGATTAGTCTTTATTCTGTCATCATCATCATTCTTTGATTGACCATTGACCTTTTTAATCATATTAGTGTTCTTCTTTTGGTCTCCATTGAAACCAATACCTATTTTGTCATTAGAAATCTATTGACTACTCAAGATGTTATCTAGATCGTACGTACTCTTTTCAAACTTTACAAAGGAATTAACCTTACTTGATACATGTTGCAACTTAGCTCTCAAGAAATCCACCTCAGTTACATGCCTTGTACATTCTTTTTCTTTAACCTTTAGGATTGCAGTCACAATCTCAATTTGAGTCTCCACTTGTTTAGCTATTTCCTCTTATTCCTTGGAGTTGTTTCTCAATCTAGCTTCAAACACGTTGATTTTCTCATCATAGTATTTGATAAGAGACCTCACCACCCTATTCTTCTTCTTCACCATCTTCAGCTCTTCTAGAGTATTCATCAACTCAGCTTCAAAGTCTACCTCATATTTTTTTATCTAAGTCACTAATAGTACTTCCAATCCATATAGAATCTTCTTGATTTGAGAAACTTGATTCCTTATCCATGAATACTAATTCATTGACGTGAAGACCATCATCTTCATGGTCACTCTCAAAATAACTTCTTTCACTCATCAGATGAGCTGCAATCTTCATTGGTGTAAAGGCTTCTTTTGTTCTCAAAAAATGTTTTCTTTCCATCATACATTCTGAATATTTTCTTGTTCTTATCATACCTATAGGATGTTTTTATCATAATCATGAACTTAATCATATTCTTCATCAACCTTTGCCTTATGCTTATGAGGGCACTTGTTAGCAAAGTGTCCAATATCTCCATAATTAAAGCATTTAAAGCATATCTTACCTTTGTATTACCTTAACCAATTTTCAAATTTTCTACAAACATAGCTATCAACTCATCATCATCAATAGCAAATTCATCATTTTATTTTATTTTCTTACCTTGTGTCTTCTTATCCTTTGATTTATTTTCTACCTTGAATTTATCTTCCTTATTTGCAAGTCTTCCTTCACTTTTCTTCATCTCATAGGTTGTTAGGGTGCCATGAAGTCCGTCCATCTCTAGCTTGTTTAGATCTTGCATCTCTTCAACCTCAAACACTTTAGAATAAAACTTGGGAGTTAGATATCTCAAGACCTTTTAAACAATAGTAGACTCTTTCAATTATTCACCTAGGCCTCTTATGATGTTGACTTCTTTATCAACCCTCAACAAGTAGGCTACAATGAACTCATCTTCATTCATCCTTAGGATTTAAAACTATTTTCTATGGGTTTGAAAATTAGACAACATAACCTTGGAGTCTCCCTCATGGATAGTATTTAACATGTCCCACATTTATTTAATAGATATATAATGCATTACCTTCATAAGCTATACCTCTAAGGTCACACATAATACCATTCATACCTTTTGAATTGTTGTCACTAGCTTTCTTATTTGTTGCATTTGTAGGAGGAACAGGGGGTGTAGTATATCCATCTAAAAATGATTGAAAAAAATCATGAAGTTTAGACATAAAATATTTTCTCATCCTGACACTCTAAATATCATAATTATATCCATTAAATAATGGAGTGTTACTTGTAGAAAAACCACCTTGTGCTTGACTAGCTTTATTCACTTGTTTAGGATATCCTTTAGGATATTAGGCCTCCTTATAAGGACTTGATCTGATACCAAATATTTTAAGTACATCTAATTAGAGGGGGTTAAATCAATTTCCTTAAAACAATCGTTCAATTTTACTCATCATCCATAAAGCATTTATTCACATACATACATTAACCAATGTATAAACAAGCATATATGAAATAAAATAACATAAGAACATGAGATATATGTGGGAAACCCTTTTTTAAAATAAAATAAACTAAAACATATCTTGGAATAAAATTATATAGTCAATGAATCAATATTTAGTGAGGCACCAACCCCACAAGGAGCACCAACCCCTCACTAGTCAAGCACCAACTCAACTAGTCCTTTAGCAAGCACCAACTTGCAAGGAGTGACAAACCTGTTATCCCCAAAAAAAGACTTCTCATTTTTGGGACAACATGTGAACTATTTTGGTTTAATAGACCAAAATAATCTCTTCCCTTCTCAAAATTTGTTCTGAGCATTCAAATTCCTCATTTTTCAAGCTTCTCAGAAATCTACGGACTCTGCAGGCTTGAATCTATAGACTCTATAGGAAGAAAATCTATGAACTCTGTAGGCTTGAATCTTTGGACTCTGCAGGAAGAAAATCTATGGACTCTGCAGGCCAAGTTCTACGAGCTTCACAGGTTGATTTCTATGGACTCTGCAGGAAAGATGCAAGCTCTCAACACTTAGGAGATTTCAAAGTTGGTTCAATGACAAGGTCCAACCAAAAGAGTTCATCGACAAGCTTCTAAGCAAGGATTGAACCATTGAACCGTTGAACCTTGAACCATTTTGGTTCAACGGGTTCAATGGGTTCAAAGGTTCAACGTCAGTAGCAAGAGTTAAGTGCATTTGTCAAGGTTTAAAGTTCAACTACTTCAAGGTTCAATGGCTTCAAAACACTTGTCAAAGAGAAGAAGGTTTGAACCATTGAACCATTGAACCATTAAACCACTTTGGTTCAAAGGTTCAACGGCTTCAATGGTTCAATAGGTTCAATGACCAAATGGTTCAACGTGTTTGGTTCAAAAAGATTAAAAGGACTTGGCCAAATAAAAAGAATGAACCGATTGAACCATTGAACCTTGAACCAGAAGGTTCAATGAGTTCACAAGTTCAACCACTGTGATGAAGATCAAAGAGCTTAGAAAGAATAAGGAAGTGATGGACAAAGGATGAACCAATGAACTGATTGAACCTTGAACTGAAAGATTTCGAATTTCAATGGTTCATGGGTTCAAAGGTTCAAAGGTGGCCTCAGTCAAGGAAAGAAGCAACAAATAGGTGGTTCAACAGATGGTTCAACCAAGGAGTGAGAAAGTGAGTGAACCAGGAAGCAATGGAACTAAAGAGGCATAATGAACTGATGAACCAATGTACTTTCAGCGGGTTCAAAGGTTTAAGGTTCAACATGGTTCAAGTGGCTAGCGACCATTGACGGTCCCGTAGATATCAAATTTAAAGTAAGGGAATATCTATTGAAATTCAAATAAAGTGTGGAACTTGAAGGAAGAACCAAGCGACTAATTGAAAAGATAGCTTGGGAGCTTAAATTCTAGGAAGAGACAACGCTAGAAAAGACAAAGCTGAAAAGGACAAAAGCGAAAAGAGGGAAAAGTCTGAAATATCTACGTAGAAGTTATTCCAATATGTGGAACAGTCTGCAAAGTAGATATTTGAGCTTGCAAACATTAAAGTTGCAGCCTGTTGGTCTCCTTTGGAGTAAAGACAAAATGGAAAGTTATGCAGATGTCAGAGGGAATAGACTAGATGATCCAGACTTAGGAGAAGATATATTAGATGAATAGACATGCCATAGTTAAGGAAACACATTGTTCTAGGCATGGTCCCTCCAGACAAAACTGAAGGTGCATTGAAGGCATTGACTATAGCATGGGCCGTCCCATGGGAGAGAGTGCCAAGCCTTGCTTGGTGGCTATATATTTTAATCTCTCATTTTTTACAAGAGAGATCTTCCCAATATAGAAGTGAAACTCTGCCTAATTTAAAGGTGAATACTGAGACTTTGAGCTCAGATTGTATTTCATTTCATTTTATCTGAATGAGAAAGAAAGTTGTTTGCAGACTTTGTGTTGTTTTGGCTTGTATCATTTTAGAATATTATTCTTATGTCTGTCTTCTGAATGTGTTCTTGTTTATTTAATTTGGAAAGCAAAATTAGTGAAAGTAACAAGGAAGGTGTCCTGAAACCAGTTACTTTCAGACTTTGTGCTGACATAATTGTTTTTAGTGTGTGTTTTTATTTTCTATTTCTATGTAAAGGACCTTGGGACGATTTTGTGCCCCCATTATTCTTCATATCTCACTCTTGGGTAGTTAAGGTGGAGACTTTGTGCTACATCTTATATTGTTGGTTTCTATGCCCTTGGCACCCTATTACTTATCCTACCAGAAAGATTCCTGTTGTTTGCAAGAACAAGCACTTCTGAAAGAAGAGAAGTGCCTTCTGTCACTTCACCAGGATTTATATTATCCAAGAAGGGATTTGGCTCTTGGCTGAATGTTACTTCTGAAAGAAGAGAAGTACCTTCAACAATCACCCAAGATTTCTCCTCTATTTGTTAGCATCATCTCTGAAAAAAGAGAGATGGATGGTTTATCCCACTCCTGTCTCTCACTTTCTGCTTATATATATATAAAATATAGCCTCTATATATCTAATAGGGAACCTCCCCTTGATGAGAAGAGATATTTTTCCCCTGTTGATGTAGCAAAATTGCACACTTAGACGACCAATCTCCTTATGTTGTGGTGATAGGAACTATTTTTCTCACCAGTTAGTTGGTCGACAAAATATTCACCCAACAAAACCCATAGGTAAATCAGCACCAACTCCAATACCTTGAACCTATGATCACCTTTGAACACATTTTTCTTACTCAATTGAATATGACCACCTTCTTTTCCTCTTCTCACTATTCTATCTCTCTCAAACAACTTATTAGGCCTCTTTTCTCAACTAGCCCTTTTCTTGGCAGAATTAGGTCATATTACCTTGCCTATATAAAAATAGTTATATATTAGTTACATATTAAAAACACCTATATTATGGTCTTAAATCCCTCTACATGGTTATAAAAACTCTATATCATTTGTTCATATCCTCAATGTTTTAACTAGTCAATTAGGCCTATTAGACCTTCTATTTATACTTGACTTTTGGTATCACCCATATTAGTTGGTCAAAAACCTATCCATAATTCAATAACCTTTGGAATATATCAAAAAACATGTTTCATAAGTGAAACGATGACTACATATTTATGTTATTACCCTTAAGGACCAAAACCACCATTACGCTTAATAAATACCTAATGTAATTACGTCTTCTCAAAGCACACGTTTCACCTTGACCACTTTGGAACACCATGAGCCTTATAAAATGGATTAAGAATTAAAAAATGATTCAATTTTACCCTTTATAATCTCACCTTAGGTCCCCAACACCATTTATCTCACTTCACTCCTTGAAACACACAATCAGGTCTACTTGCAATTAGGCCTTCTCACTACCAAAAAGTCTGTCTTGAAAATCTAATGCATAAACTCAATTTTACCACATAAACCAAATAAAAAATAAAATTTATATAATTTATATTACCTAATTTTCATCACAAAGTCCATTATATTTCATAATGCATGGTAAAAGACCTCAAACTGATCATCTTCATACGATCACTTAAAACTACACAAGGTGCCAAAAACCTAGTCAACGATTTTGACATTTTACACCTTCATATGAGTTTATTATGCATATAAATACATTAAAAATTACCTAATATATATATATATATATATATATATATATATATATAACTTAATGTGAATTTTATTCTTCAAATCTATGCACAAATACTCGGGAACACCTTTCTCACTCACACATAGAAGACTACCTATAGCTCCAAAAACATAGTCATGAAAACCAAGTCTTAGAACACCTATGGGAACACGTTTAAGAAATTAAAATGGGTATATATGATCCTTAATAATCCTTATATAATTTTTATATAGATATATTACAAGGTTCAATATCAATATTGGTATTATAGACCAATCTCATGTCTCCACCCTACACAAACTTCATTGTGTTAGACATGTCACCTTGAGAATAAATTTATGCTTGTATATGAACATCACCAAATATTCTCTTCAAGGGTAAAAAGTGATATATGTCTTTAAAAATGACGCCATGTATTTGGATCCATCCCTAATCCATTACAACCCATCCCTAATCTCATTTTCACTTCTTCTTGGTTTTCTCACTTTCTTGCTCATTGGGCCCTTTTAACAATAGGCCAGATTCCATTACCAGTTTAGCATATTTTAGGTCTGAAAACTAATCAAAAACCACCATGGTTATAATATATAGGTCTCAATATTAAAACCCCCAATAATTTACATGTTTTCACCTAGTCAACCTTGCCTACTATATCAAAACTTTGAGAAACAAGGGTTTTCCTGTAGCTTCCATTCACTCTTCTAATAGACTAATGCCACATAGAAAAACTTGGGAGAGTTATCTACATATTCCAATCATAAAACTATGGCATCCAATACATTCTAATCCATTTCCAACAAAATTTTTCCTATCGGGTCATTATGAGGGTTTTAGGAGGGTTTAGACTGCTTTCCATTCTTAGCAATCATTTATAAAGGATTATCCCTCAAATCAAAAACCAAATGCCTATAAAATTAAGATAAGATGCTTACCCAAATACCATGAGTTTATTGGATCCTCATGCAAAGTTTAAACATGCCCACGATCATAAAAAAGTCCTTTTCAAGTCTGTAATACCTCATTCTATGCACATAGAAAACCTCAATACCAAATTTCATGATTTATCATTCAAGATTTGACCTCAAACTTGGTAAAAAAACTTGAAAAAACCTCTCACACCTCTGAAAATTCTCTTATGATATCTAACACTTTAGGAACTAAACTTGATCCCTCATTAGGCCACACTAGGTCTCTTTGCTCATTAGGCCTAAACTTGTAAGCCATACATAGACCTTAAACACACCTTGAAACCTCTTATACTAATCTCAACCCCTCATCCTCATGTCATAATAATTCCTACTATTCTCATATATTGGCAATCATTTTTTTACAAATCCCATATTGCTCACCTCAATATGCTACTAGGCTTATGCCTTTTCACAAGGTTTCTTCATGTAAGGACAAAGCCTCAAAACTGACCTTGAAACTCTTCTAAAGGCTTATTTTACTCTTTCACATGTTTACACAACTTTATACACTTTCAAATTCTTATACTAACACAATTCACTAGGCTTTACTATGCTTTATGCTTACACCTTCTCATAGGGCTACACTAGGCTTTTCAAGATACCTAGTACTCAACAGTATGCTTACCTTCTATCTTGATCTTGAAACATATCATCAACCTCAAAAAACTTACCAGGTTGCCTTTAAATTCTCTCTTGTCATAAGACTCCTTGTCACATACTACTTCACCATGCATGACATCAACTTTGACTTGACATTAATGACTTTCATCTTGATCTTGACATCAATGAGAACATCAATAACATAACACCAACAATATGAACATAACTAAACATGTTTTTCCTTATATTTGGATATATTTTTTGTAGCATAGCATGGGTAGTATCAACATCTAAGTGTAACTTATTTTTATGGTAGTGAAACTTGATACAAAATCTAGACATAGTAAAATGAAGGAAAATAAGACAAAAGACATGTAGATAGGGAAATACATGAAATTTTATTTATTTAGGATAAATATGTACATGCAATTCTATAATAGGAAAAGTCTCATTATGTTAAACAAATCCATTCATAATATGATCTGAGAACATATTTATACTCTCTTCTTTGGATTTGAGAATATTATGTCATAACATTTGATAGTATGTATCACACAAACATAGAGAACCTCCACATACGGAATAAGCCATCAAACATTAAAAAAAATTTGAACATTTATCATCCTATTTCATTCATTTGGCATATGAAATTCCACATCATTGTCATACTCACATGAAACATGTGAGCTTCTTTCTTGTTTGAAAATGGTAACATGTTCCTATGTAAGTAAAAGCACATAAAATAAGATCACAATCTCATTTCAGATCACTATAAAATTTGATTGTGGAGTATGAGAAAATCTTAAAAAAATGGTAAAAAATGAAATCTTTAAATAATTTTAGAAAAACTTACTTATACTATAATAAGGGAAAGATTACAACTTCAACATTGTCGTTATGATGATACATGGTATTCTACACTTAATTCATAAGGTAATCTAAGTGTGTTAAAATATTTAAAGAAACCATCATACATCAATAAGTGCTTATCCCTAAATTGGATAAGGAATCCTACATGGCTATATAGGTAGAGTTTTTTTAGTGGTGAATATTTGTTATTTCATGAATATTCCATTTTTAAGATTTTGGTTTTGGCAATTTTTTAGGGTCACCAGATGGGACCAGATTGCCAGAATTTAAGGGATATTTTTTTGAGGGGGGTCAGCTTGCCAACCCTTTACAATGATATATAAGATTACACTTAAATTTGATAGATATATATAGTAAATCTCCTGAGGGCCTAACTTATACCAACCAAGGGAACAAGTAGAACTACAACCAAAGGAGCACATAACTAAACAATAATAACAAATGAAGAAAATGAATGATTGTACCAAACAACAAAGCCAAATACTTGAGATGAATGATACAAATAAATAAAATAAATTAATGATAGAATCGAGTGACACAACCGAATGACCCAATCAAATGACCTAGATGAATGACATCATCAAATGACCCAACTGAATGGCCTTGGTGGAACTGTTTGAACAAGGAACATGGCTCAGTCATTCTGTCTAGTTATCTAGCTTAGCCATTTAGCTCAACTACTTAGCTCGAATATTTGGCTTAGCCATTCAACTCAACCATTTGGATCAGTCATTTGACTCAACCATTCAGTCCAACCATTTAACTTGATCATTCAGCTCAACCATACGGTTCAGTCATTTGGCTAAGACATCTGGTTCAGTCGTGCAATCCAACCATTCAGATTGACCATTCAGTTTGGTTATGTCTCCTAGTCGTTCATCTTGTCCATTCAACTCACCCATCTAGATTTGTATGTTTATCATGACATTCATCTTAGGAATCTAGTTCAGTATTTTAGTTAGACCATTTAGTTTAACCATTCACCATCACCCTCAAAACATTCACCATGCCCACAAATCAAATTTTTCTAGATTCACCAGATATTTCCAATAAATTTTATAGTAGGGAATCTTAAAATAAACCATGTATATAGGGTTAATAATATAGAAATGATAATGCATAAGGGTGATGATTAGATCTACAACAAACTAATTCAGTGTAAAACTCAAATATAAGCATATATTGAATTTATTAAAATAAGATAGGCTAAAAATATTAAGTACAACTATGTTAAGTATATAAGTGACAAATAATTAATGTACTTATCTTGTTCTCATGCTAGTACAGTTATTGATCTAGAACACACAAAAAGAACATTGGAAGAGGATTCTAAAATAGTCATTAGATATTGATTTCAGTGTCTCTTGAGCTATAGACACTAGTGTCAGCATATGATGGTTGCATCAATGCTACTATTTGAACCTAATCCAAGTATCATGTACAAAATACATGTTGGAAAACTATGTGATCATATGGATTCTTCTAAATTTTTCTTCACTTTTACTCTGATGAATTCAGATCTAGGTCATGGAATGCCATTCCTCATTAATTTGTACAACCCTATTTATTTATCTTCATGTTGACCTTGGGGAAAAATAGTTTAGTGGGCACATAGTTTAGAGATGACACCAAAAACCTCTCTATAAAAGAGCATTAATACATATCCAATACTCTGAAGAGGGACTCAAGCTAATGTAATTCTCTCCTACGCATTGGCTTATGTGTAAATCATGTAATATATGCAAAGAAAGTATAATAGTAACCTAGATTATAACTTAGAAAATATAGATCTTGGGTTGCTTCTTCAATACTTCAGACCTATGTATGTGTTGTCTCTATGACTAATAGGAAAGTAGGAGAAAATAGGGAAGCTTTACTCACTTGAGTTCTTGATTTAATGCCTTTTATAAGGTACATGGTAAGTAGGTAAAAAGTTTCTAGGTGAGTAATAAATGAGGGTTAATCTTATATTTATTTAAATCCTTTTGAAGAAGTAAATCTCATTAAGGAACTTAGGCAAACCATTAGGATATGTTTCATTTGTAAATTGGATGATTTTAGGGCACTGTACACTTTTGTTAGGGAAAGACACTAGCATCAATGCAAGTGTTTATCTTGAAGGAGCAAGAAAGTAGGTATAGACTCAAAACTTGCATAGGTGGAATATAAGTTGGTTTTAATCATTTTGGGAAAGATATAAGGTCTAGGTCATCAGCATAAGATTGGTTAAACTAAAATATAGGCTAAGGGGCATAATGTAGAGAAAATGTGACTCTTCATAAAGTGGGAAAGGTTCAGAACTGACAAGAACAACCAAGGTTTGAGTTTTTCAAGTGTAAAAGATTGAGGTGCTATATAATCCTGAAATAATGTCTACATTCCCCCCCTTTTAATCTAGTAATAAAATTATTAGTTTAAAGGAAAGAAATGTTTACCTAGGTGCTTAAAACACACATTTTCTTTGCTTAATCTAACTTGAGTATTTTTTTTGTGATTGACGTGCAACCAAGAACATGTTATATTACATAGTCAACATATATAATCTAGTATTGAAAGTATTTAAAAATATTTAAATTGAAAGAGCAAGGTTTAGGAGTACACCTATGTATCAATATAATTGCCTTTCCTATTGGTAAGTTTATTTGAAAGATGTATCATTATACAACTCTAAAATTTAGACTAGAATATATATATATATATATATATATAAGGACATGGAGAGAGAGATTGGAAGGCACATACCCAAAACCTTGGAGAAAAAGAGAGTTCCCACTCAGAAGTTGAGATTAGCTCAACTATGAAACCCAATCATACTTATAATTTAGTAAGCATGAATGAACAAAGTCAAATCATTTTATCAAATTAGAAAGTTTGGATGTTACAATCAAGTTCAACATAAAAAAATTGGTAAGATTGAGTGATTTAATCACCTCCACCATGTTAGATTGATTCAATATAGTCCATAAAAGTACATCTTGATTTAATCACCTCCACCATGTTAGATTGATTCAATACAGTCCATAAAAGTACATCTTAGGTATCAGTGCATAAAATTACATCCTAGTGGATGATGATAGTACTTGATAGTGTTTTGAAATCTTAAATTAATTTATATTTTGTAATATTCGGTACACATTGCATAGCATATGCACCTTATATATGTTTCATGTTTAAACTATGTATAACAATGGTACCAATGTATAGAATTATACCATAACCATGAAACTAAATTATATAACTATGTGCTTTGGCCAATTAAAAAATTGTCTAAGTGTGGATAATATGCTTCTAAAGTATACCTCCACTATATACTGAGAAATCTAAAAATTGAAATAAGTACCAATGTAGAGGGCATGTTTTCAAAACATACTCCCGCTGAATGTGAGTGTGGTGAAAACTAAATAAGTGTGGATAACATGCTTCTAAAGGATTATCCCACAGAATCTAAAACTATGAACGTGTAGAAATCCATGCCTATATGACATGCCCCCACTGAATCTAAAAACTAATATAAGTACCCAATATTGAATGAGTGTGGAGAACATATTTCCAAAGTATGTGCCAACTGAATCTAAAAATTGTGTCAAATAAGAAGAACATGCATCTATGACATACCCCGATTGATATCCCCCCCTTTGAGGTGATGGAAGAATAGAAACATTTAGTTATCTCACCTGAAAAGGATAAGAGAAATCTATAATATGTAAATGGAACCATGTAGCATATAGAAGGAACATGTCTAGGTAAATATAGAATTAATGCACATAGAATAATGTGATAACATGAAGGCCTAAGATGCATGATAAGGATAAATACAATGTCTAAATGGTAATAGTATAAGTGGACAAATAAAATTAAGCACACATATAAGATCACTCAAAATTAAGTCAAATGGCAATGGCCCAAGGAGGCCACAAATAAAGGACATGTTTAAATGTTTTATTATTAAAGGAACATGACTTAGTCAAATGTCCATAAAAATAAGGATAACATATTCAAATGTACATACAACAGTCAATGACATGTTAAAATCTTAAATAAATCACACATAGGCATGGGGGATACAAACAAAGGATCATATTCAAATGATTGAATAAGCAAGACAATAGCAAGGCAAGACACTTGAGGAAGTGCATGAAGGAAGGGATAAGCACCTAGCATAAACATATCATAATATCTTATGGATCAAATGTGCTATAAAAAAATGTCAAGTGCATAGCATATCAAGTACCATGTGAATGATATAATCTTGGATAAATACATGTGTAAGTACGTATATGAGCTTAAAACATGATAATGTAGAGTGACCATACAATGATATAACCTATGAGTATCATGATCATAAAGGTGGATGTCCCCAATATCCATAGTACATGAGTGGAGGAAATGCCCAACATACAAAATAGGAATATATCATGATCATAAAGGTGGATGTCCCCAATATCCATAGTAACTGATATGCCATCTATCAACATAGAACTAAAACATAAATGCCAAGGAGCCAATAAAATATGTTGGTGTCGAAAATGTTTTTATATTTTTTAATGTTTTTTATTTTTTGGTGTTTTTATAATGTGAAAGGGAAATGTTATCCTATGATCCCATACAAAGGGTAATTATAGATATCTCCCCACTATAAACCTAGTGTAATAATCTGGCAATGATGTTGAGGAACATGTATAGGTACAATATATATCACTGTAGTGTTTGTGATGCTCTTTGCATGTAAAATAAGACCATGTGGTCTTGGAGAAATATTAGGAGTATTCCATGAAAGAACATTGAATGTGATCCATGAGGATGTAGCTTGCAAGGTTTTCCCATTTATATTGTAAGATGTTGCCTATGACTGGTTCTTCAATGTCGTTGAAGGGTCAATAAGGTCTTGGAATGAATGCTAGAATATTTTACTAGGACAGTTCGACTAAGTTACTAGTCCTAGTGTAGTGTACCAACACTTCGATAACATGAAAAGAGAGCCCAATGAAAAATATTTGACATTCAGATTTGAAAAAATAACAAAAGATCAAATAATTTAACTTATTATGTATCCAGAAAGTACTCATATAAATAATTTTTATTATTGAAAAGAGTACCTTTCTTGATAAAAAATTAATAGTACAATGCAAATCATAAAAAAAAACATAGGTGGAAAAGGCACACCCCAGAAACCAAGCCACACCGAGTGAAACAAACCAAAACGCCAACAATTGAAAAAATAAAAGACAAAAAACAAGAATAACTAAAGCCCATATCCACAATATGATCCTTTTTGCCCTTTTAATTTTGAACCTCAGTCTAGCACTCTAGACAACTAACATCTATCGGACTAGCAATGACTATCAAAATTTCGTGATTATGATGAGTATCAAACAAAGGTTGATCCTTGTTAGATTTTGAAGATTCAAATTCATTTGATCTCTTGATACCACCACCTATAGCATTATCTACAAATATCCTTTAATAAGATAACTTTGAACTTTCTTGTTTCCCTGTGGCAACTTTAGATTCTTTTGTGACCTTGGTTCAAAAAGTCTTCTCATATAGTTGCTAGCCTTTAGGATGAGAAGATAGGTCATTTTTATTTTTTGGCTTACCTATGTGTGGACAAACCCCCTAGAGATGCCTAATTTATTGACAAAGATGACATCTAAAAGTAGTGTTTGTATAATCCAAAATTTGAAACTAATGGGAATTATTATGTTTCAATTGGATTTGATCAGGAAGACCTTTGTTAAGATCAACTTCTACATAAATATGGACATAGGTAAACAACC
The DNA here is from genome assembly GCA_037957365.1 of Torreya grandis. NCBI lineage: Eukaryota > Viridiplantae > Streptophyta > Pinopsida > Cupressales > Taxaceae > Torreya > Torreya grandis. The sequence continues at coordinate 3,303,456 of JARHVA010001331.1, forward strand.
CTTGCATAGACCATTCAAGATCTATCTTGATGAATCTTCCAAGTGAATTACCAATAGCTTCACATACTATGAGGTGCCAAAAGGGAAGAAGGATATTTGGGGGCCAAACCTAAACCTATATTTTGGACACCACCATTATTGAGGGATCAAAGTAAAAAAACCATGGGGTAACAAAGATCCCAACTCTTACCAAAAACCAAGGTACCTCTTTAAAATCTCTATGATAATCCTCAAGCTCCATAAAATAAACTATGAAAAAACTTTTAAAGCGTAAATGGATCACACTGATTTTGGTCCAGGTAACATTAATTCATTGATACAACTCTTTTGACCAAGGCTAGAACCCATTAAATCTATAAATAATTACATAATATTCAAATGAAGAAATTAACCCATTTACTTCAAAATGAGATATTTGTAGTGCAAGAATCTCATCAAATTTCTCTACAATATATGCACTGGGCAAAAAAAAAAGGTAAAACCAATGAAGCCTTGGAGCATGCAACATCTTTGTATGAAATACCAAAAATACAACTATAAAAAACTCAAAAGACATACCATAGAATAGAGGAAGGAAAGAGATCATGGACAACCACCACCCTATTGCAGTCGCAACTGCCGTTGTAGGCTTCTTCCCCCTTCATTGCCGTTTAGGTTTTATTCACGCAGCTCCTTCCATTTTTCCTTGATTCATTTTTTAATTATTGGTCTGGTACAAATATTTGGATTAACCAAAAATACATATAACTATCCCTCTAATATTCAGTCATGAGTTGCAGGAGGCTGACCAACAGATGACCACTCACCAAATACATTGAGTTCCCACAATGAACAAACATCCATTAATAACTAAACTATTTATAATGACCACACACTCAAATGGTGGGCCCTAACCCTCCAACAAGTTGGGAGGGCACTCTGTCGGTCCCTTTGCGGCTTTATTCGGTTAATTTCATGGGAATATGAGAAACAAATTTGGAAGTTCATTGTTTTTTCTATAAATTCTAAACATGTCAAAGTGTGGGCATTATAGATATATTATTTTATTGTTATCAATAAGTATATGGTTTAACAATTGAAAAAAAAATGCAATGCTCAAAATTTATTATTCACCATCTTGATATTATAATTCTATGATAAAGTAGATAGAATGAACATCTCTGATGGAGTTTTCTCTTGTATTTGACCGATCTTTTAAAAGAGTTAAGAATTTCTAAATTTAAATTTAATTATTCATTCAAGTTCAACTTCAAATTCAATTCAATTCAAAGTTAAAATTGAAACCAGGGATATAAAATGGGGTCATAAAAAAACTATTCCCTAACAATAAATAAATTGCTCAGTTGCGACCGAGGTTCTTCCTGATCGTATCCACCTCCGTAATCTTTATCTAGAATGACTTGGCCAAAACATGGCTGAGAATGGGCAGATTAGAGATGAAAGTAGCTAATGGAATTACAGAGTTACCAGGAGCTTGACTGTTAAGAGATGCTATCACAGAGGCGGTCGTGTCTCCCATGTTCTGAATAAAGTGAATGATGCCCTTGGGAAAGACGAATACATCCCATGTTTTGATCTGTGCAGAGAAAAGCTCGTTGGTAGTGTCCATGAAGCCAACAGTGAGAGTGTCTTTCAAGATGAAGATAATTTCAGAGGCCCTTGGGTGAGTATGAGGAGGAAGCAGTGCTTGTTAGTTTTATGATCAAATTTGAAACAATCAGAAAATGCAACACAATGAACAATGAACACAATAATATACCTTGGGAAAACCCTCCAACTTGAAGGGAAAAACCCAACAATAATATATCTCTTATATATTGAATAATAAGAATAGCAATTTGCTTTATAATGAATTATCATTCTTATTCTTTTTGAACAATGAGAAATCACTCTATATATATGCAAGTGAGAGGAAAGAGATGCATCTCTTCAATTCCATGTCGACCTCCACCAAAAAAATTATGTCTTAAATAATACAATAATTTGCGCTGGAAGTGGGAGCCCGACGCTGCTCCTTCAACATCAACACTCCCTCTCAACTAGGGAGGATACTTCTAGCTGCATAAGACATATCACCTCATCGTGATGTCAACCACAATGGCTACAACAATGCATAGTATGTACAAGTGTTCATCACTTTACATGATATCCACCATGGTTCTTCTAGAGGGTGGAATCAAGGGATTTCACCTTGAACTTCTCTCACAGAGAAGAAATTTTTATCAAGGTATTTCACCTCGAACTTCTCTCATAGAGAAGAACTCATTATCAAGGGATTTCACCTCAAACTTCTCTCACAGAGAAGAACTCGTTATCAAGGGATTTCACCTCGAACTTCTCTCACAAAGAAGAACTAATTATCAAGGGATTTCACCTCAAACTTCTCTCACAGAGAAGAACTCATTATCAAGGGATTTCACCTCAAACTTCTCTCACAAAGAAGAACTCGTTATCAAGGGATTTCACCTCGAACTTCTCTCATAGAGAAGAACTCATTATCAAGGGATTTCACCTCAAAATTCTCTCATAAAGAACTCATTATCATAGATTTGGTGGCTTCTACAATAGATCTGTTCTTCCTTTCTGCAACACCATTTTATTGAGGATTGTAAGGGATACATAACTCCCTCTTAATCCCTACTTCAATGCAAAAGTTATGAAATTCTTTAGAGGTGTACTCCCCTCCGTTGTCAGATCTCAGAACTTTGATTCTCTTCCTAGATAAGTTCTCTACTTGAGCTTTAAACTCTTTGAACCTCTCAAGTACTTCTTTAGATTCCATGGCACAACCTTTGCAGGTACCTTCATGCCCCTGGTTGAATTTTGGAAGACCCATGACCATCTTCTCCATGATAGGTACAGCTCGAAAGTGTAGGTGAGCCAACCTTCGATGCCAAAGATCACACACACTTGAAGAATCATGTACAAATGCCTGAAGTGGCACTTTTTTTTTATTTAGTCCCAACAGATAAAGGAATAACATAAATGGCAATCGTGAATTAGTTAAACTCAGCCTACTTGTTTGGCACGTGCACGTAAGGCCAAGCTGATTTGGATTTTTCCTGCATATCTTGAATGAATATAGTGATGTTTGTAAAAGACTAACCTCCCACCATCATTACCTTGGTTACCGCCTCCTTCAGCTCAACTACCCTGTTCCGCAGCTCCTCACTCTGCATCATTCTCTTCACTACACTCTCCACCTCTTCCCTTCTCACGAACTTGCTATCATCCACATCCATGTCCTTAAAATCCAAACCAACCTTCCATATCTCTTTAGAGAATCTGTAATTAAGGAACTGATAGTCGTAATAGGGCCAACCTAATAGGGTCACTCCCATGCTAATAATCTCCAATGTAGAATTTCATCTGCTATGTGTAAGGAATGCCCCCACCGAAGGATGTGCAAGCACCTTCAGTTGTGGTGTCCACCTCATAATCAATGCTCGATCTCTGGTTTGGTCTTCAAAAACCTCAAGCAAAATAGCAGTTTCTCCTTCAGCTATGTCTGAGCGGAGAACCCACAAGAATGTGTGACCGCTCCCTTCCAACCCAAATGCCAGCTCTTCTAACTGATCTTGGGATTTCATCACCAAGCTACCAAATGAAACATATAACACAGAGCCCAGTCGTTGCTTGTCTAGCCATTCCAGGTAGCTTTTGTCTTCATCCCACATACTGATATGGTTTGAGACGTCCTTCCCTTGTAAAATGTTTGGAAGAAATACAAGACCTATTGCCACAAATAGGCATCCATTAATGGAAAGTGCCATTACATCCTCTTTTCATTCTAATTCCTCAAAAGTGTTGACGAGAATGTAGTCCCCTTTATTCGACATATTTGTGATTCATGTAATGCCGATTTGTAGACAAGGTCAGATTCATGCCATTCATGGTAGAAGGATATCAGATCAATTGGCCATATATTTGGTATATACAATATAGTATTGCTGCAATGACAAATCTGATAATGATCTTCTTCAAACCTGCTCTGATACCATGTTAGTTTTATGATCAGATTTGAAACAATCATAAAATGCAACACAATGAACAATGAACACAACAATATACCCTAGGAAAACTCTCCAACTTGAAGGGGAAAACCCAGCAACAATATATCTCTTATATATTGAATAATAAGAACAACAATCTACTTTACAATGAATTATCATTCTTATTCTTTTTGAACAATGAGAAATCACTCTATATATATACAAGTGAGAGAAAAGAGACGCATCTCTTCAATTTCCCTGTCGGCCTCCACTAAACAAATTATGTCTTAAATAATACAATAAGTTGGGCTAGAAGTGAGAGCCTGACACTGCTCCTTCAACATCAACAATGCTCCCACTGCCAGATCTACACGAGCCATTATTATTCCCAATGTGTTTATTTGAACATAAAGAGATGTTGGTTCATTAAATTAATTGGATGCCAAATTTGTAGTTTCTTATGCCTCTTCCGTCATACGTAGAGTTCCAGATAGTTTGTAGTAGTGGCATTTTAGAAGGTTGAAGTATTATTTGAAGGTGTGTGATTTTAAGTGAGTCCATAATTGTCTTTAGTTTTATTTTAATGTCCTTTTTATTGTGATTTTCCCTATTGTTTTCATTTTTTTAAAATGTGTTTTCACATTGCGTCAATTTTTATTAATATATTCATGGTGTAGTTTTAAGGTTTTAATTTACATAGTAATAAATGTTATTGTTTTTGTATCAAGTTATTTCATTTTCTAAATTTAATGGTCATGTTAGAATATACTTATATTATTAATATGCTACAAATATAATGTTGGAAGACGTTTATAATTTTAATATGCAACATTCATTTTCAAAGATGTTAACAACATTTATTCGTTGATATGGCATGTTAATGTTGCTATACATGCCATCTTCAACATGTTCACTATGGCTTGTTCAAATCACTATCCCCAAAATGTCATGAAACCCAAATCCTTGATATTGTTATTGTAACTGTTTTGCATGTCTTTACATTTGAGTCACTTTTACTCGTATGTCTATGGCGACCCTCAAGGTGTTCATTCAAATACTAATAAATGTTATCATTTTTTATCATCAATATGCAACAAAGGGCTATATTCGAATATGCTTGGTAAGCTTTGTTTTCATTAATGTGACCAGTTAATGCCATCAAAGATAAACTCTACAACATATTCAATGTGCCTTGTTCAAGTCACTCTCTCGTCATAGTCATGGAACCCAAATGCCTCTTCTGCAAAATGCATTATTTCATAGATATTGTAGCATAACCAAGTTGGACGAATAAAACGTTACCCAAAACTAAACCCACAATGTTGGCATAATTTCATTCACATCTGGCTCAACATTCCATGGTATTTGGATGGAATCCCTCCAAGTTTGCAATCACATAACAACAAATAATATTATTTTTTAATCAAACCAAATGATTTTTCTAAATTCATGTTGTTATGTTATTTATATATGTGATGCATTTGTATTTTCCTACATTAAAGTGTCATGTTAATCACGTTCAACATGCCATGTTAAAATGTCACTCATTTACAGTGAATATGAGATGGACGATGATGGAACCCAATGACCTTTAATGAAGAATGTATGTGAACACGATGTTGCATGAAGGTGGATTTAAAATCTTTAAAGAGCTTTCAATCAAATGCATGATGTATAGTTTCATGCAAAGATTTTGCAACCCATACACTTACATTACATTCAATTCTCATATGCATAATAGGGCACATGTATCAATTGCAACAATGTGGTAGCTATCTGACGGATACTACAATCAAATTAAAAAATGTCGATAAGGGGTTGATAGCTATTATAAAATCCAAATTTGTATTCACCAATAAAAAGTCCATAAATAATAATAATAATAATATATTATATTTATATATATATAAATACAAAAATTAATTAATTAATTATTTATATATATAAATAATTATTATTATATATTAATGATGTAATACATTAATATTATTTATATACTATTAATTATATATTTATTAGGTAATTGTAGATATATAAATATAGTAGAATTATATACCATATTTGTAATTCTCTAATTTTATATTTTACTTGTTTCTGTAAAATAATTCGAAATGTCCAGTACCCAAATCAAAAGTAGTAAAAAGTATGGACCCACGTTTTAAAATCAAATTCGCATTAAAAAAGGGAAAAAAATAATATAACGCCAAGACAACAAAGCACCCACAAATTGAGCCACGAGGAACAAAGTAGAAACCAAAATTATGGCCATGTACAAAACCCCTAATTTTATATTCTATTTAATATATACAATAACTTAATTTATATATATATATATATATATATATATATATATATATATATATTAAAGAATAAAAAGTTAATTTCACCAATTAATTTCAACATTCAGAGAATAAAAAGTTAGTAGTACTCTTAATATTTATAAGGGTTATTTTTTAAGATTAATTAAATATTTTTAATAAATTTTAAAATTTATTAGTAAATAAATTATTAAAATATTTATTTATAAGTGAGTAATTTTTAAAATAATATGATTTTTTATAATATATTTTGATAATATTTAATAATTAATCTAATAATTTTTTTATTAAAATTTTAAAAATGTAATACTCGAAATTTTATTATGCATTATTTTGGAAGTTTTCATTTTAAGATAAAGTAGATAGAATTACCATCTTTTATGGAGTTTTATCTTATATTCGATGAATCTTTTTTGAGATTTTAGAAATTGTAAGTTCATATTTAAATTATTCGTACTAATTCAAGTTCAAATTTAATTTAGACTTTAAGTTACAAGATACAATTGAAACTAGGGGTATAAAATGAGGGTCAATGGAAAAAACTCTTCAAGAACAATAATTAAATTGCTCAGCTGTCACTGAGGTTCTCTCTGATCGTATCGACCTTCGTAATATTTATCTGGAATGATTTGGCAAAAACATGGATGGGAATGGGTGGATTAGAGGCGAAAGCAGCGAAATGAATTATAGAATTATTGGGAGCTTGACTGTTAAGATCTACGATCATAGAGGCAGGAGTGTCTCCCATGTTGTGAATAAAGTGAATGATGTCATTGGGAAACATAAATGCGTCCCCTATTTTGATCTTTGTAGAGAAAATCTTGTTGGTAGCGTTGATGAAGCCAATGATGAGAGTGCCTTCTAGGATGAAGATTATTTCACAGGCCCTTGGGTGAGTATGAGGAGGAAGCATTGCTCCCACCATCATATCTCCATGTTCCAATGAATAATGTATCACCTCGAGTTCATCTATCATGTGGATATCTTCACCTTGGGCTGCTAACAACTCTCATACACCCTGTTCTGAAAATCAGAATTATGATCTACATATAGAAGCCTCATCTCTATGTTGTCTTCCACAACAACGTACTCTTTTGTGCACCTATACATGCCCATGCGACCTCTCAAAGTATTCATTAGTTGTTTACATGAAATCTACCCATCCTTATTGACTCTCTTGGAAATATTCTTCTCACCCAACACTCTCAAACATTTCAACATAAAACTTACTCAATTATCTTGACTGTAGTTCTAGGTGCTTACATCAATCCAACTTCTTGAAAACCATTTGTTCTCACTCACAAACCTTTTTCTTACCTTTCCTTTGTCTCCTCACTAAGAGATATTTTCAATACATGGATGTACCTCTAGATAACCATTTGCATGCAACCTTCACCCTCATGGGGTCAACAACATGCATATCCACAAAATATAACTCAAACTCAACTATCAAAGTCATGATTTGTTCTAAACTTTCATTTCCACAAAATAGAAAAATATCATCAAAGGATTTACCTTTTTTCTCCACCACAACCTTGGTTGGTCTCTTCCACCTGCTAGCATCTTTTCCTCCACTTGTTTGCCCTCTTTCCAAAGCATATGTCTACAATTTTAGGGATAAAAACCTCACCATAAACTCTTCCTCATCACCATCACACATAGTTGCACTGTAACCAACTTGTGTAGTCTTTCCCATCATGTCTAGTCTCTTGTTGAACACTTTCAACACCTCTGTAAACTCACCCATCTCATGTGCTCTTCTCTTGTGTGCTATCTCTTACCACTGATCAATAATATCCTCTTTCATAACTTACAACGAACTCCAAATTGAACTTCTCACAAACTCCCTCACACTTTTGGAGGATTTCACACACATGCAACTACCTATGCAAGCTTCTCAACAACTTTCAATCTCTATGTAGACTTCTCTCTCATAGCCTATAACATACATTGAGGAGTTTATAAGACTACAAAGAAACTACCTTGATCTGATATGACTTGGTGGAAGCATAATGAGAGGGGGACAATTTAAAGTCTACCTTTCTCCCAGATTGTAGGGGTTTCAACATCCATAGACACACATACAAATTTTGTCAAATAATTAATTGTCACATAATACAGACTATATTATTTCAATTCACATTGTGGAATACAAATCATACTCTCAAACACACACTCACACTCAGACATGCCTCTATAGGATTATTTCATTACATGAAAGAATTTTTGATTCTCATACAATTCCTCTTGAACTAATACAACTCTTTTTCTAATCTTGGAGAGTTTTTCTCCTTCATCGGCTTATCTCTCTCTCAAAAACTCCATTTCTTTCACTCTTGTATTCCTATTAACATACAAATATTCGTGGGGTGTCTCTTAAACTCAGGTATTAGTTTTCAAGATCAACACCTAACTAACTATCAGTAGCTATCAGAAACTATTAGGGCACATTTCAGGTTGAACAACAGTTAGGAAAACCACTATAACTTCAACATCATTAATCCATTTGATATGAAATTTGAACCAAATATCATATTCTATATTTTACATTACCCATAAAAATTTTATCATCTAAATATTAACACATGTTAACATAAGTTATCGCAAGTAAATAATAATCTTACCAATTCACGCAAACTACATAGATGATAGTACTAGGTAGAATGATAATTAATCAAACATCCACAACATAGTTATATGTGAATACAAATGATCTAAAATTAAGATATAGAAAGATGAATATATTTACAAAAAATCACCAAATTTGCTAACCTAATTCTTACTGTAGCTCTGTTGCAAGGTAATGAACCATCATGCTACATAGATGCATTTTATAGCTCAATGAAAGTCATAAAAACTATCATAATGTTTCCTCCACTTACCCAATTGAGCTTAAATTTGTAACACATATTTTATGATTTATTTTATATCACTGATAGAAATTTGAAAATCTAAATCTTAACACAGTTATTTTGAACAATCATGAACCTTATACAAACTTGACATATGCACTTCTAGTTGAGTGAAAGTTAAAAAAACTATAATAACATTGACACCACTTATCTAATTGAGATGAAATTTTTAAAATAGATTGCGAACTATAATTTATAGCCTTGTTCAAATTTTGGTGACCTAAATCTTACCATCAGTATTTGTCCACAACATAAATATATGAATCTAAATGATTTAAAATTAAAATATATCAAGATGAATACATTTATACAAACCCATAAAATTTTATAACATAATTCTTACTGCAGCTCTAACACAAGGTAATGAACCATCAGGGTACATAGATGCATTTTCTAGCTAAATTAAAGTCATAAAAACTATCATAATGTTTCTCCCATTTATCCAATTGAGCTTAAATTTGGAACACACATTTTAAGATTTATTTTATATCACTGATAGAAATTTGGAAATCTAATTCTTAACGCAATTATTTTGAAAAATCATGAACCTTATACAGACTTGACATATGCATCTTCTAGTTGAATGTCATTTACAAAAACTACCATAACATTGGAACCACTTATCTAATTGAGATGAAATTTGTAAAATAGATTGTGGACTATAATTTATATCCTTGTTCAAATTTTGGTAACTTAAATCTTACCATCGGTATTATGTAAGGTCATGAACTTTACGTCAAGTGAAACATGCATAACCTAAAATAAATAGATGAAACTTTTCCATCATAACTCCAAATGGTGTGAAATTTGGTAAAAATATTTTAGGTTTCATATGGTATGAACCCAAAAAAAATCATCATTCAATTCATTTTGTAGTATTACCATAACTAAAAAAACCTCATGTTAGTGTAACAGTTGGCACACCTTCGTGGTGACTCTAAGTGATCTAAATTTTTGTGTTGATGTTTTAAATGTCAAGTTATATGATCCCACCAAGTTTCAATATCCAATTCCTTCCACATAATAACTAAAAATAAGAAAACCTCCTATTAGTGTAACATTTGGTACATTTCCATAATATCTCAAAATGGTCTAAAATTCGGTACATGTTATAAGTGTCATATGCTATAACCTCACAAAATTTAATCATATAATTCTTAGAACAATTAAAGACCATTTTTGACAAGTTTATGTGACAAAATAGTCCTTGTAGATTGACAGAAATAGTCAAAAGATCTATGTGTTTTTCTGTAGCAAAGGACTAATTTTGCACCAACATTCTAAGAGGTAAACAAGTTGAAAATAACACCATAAAGAAAAAATAAAATAAAACATACTACATTTTTTTAATGCAACATTGCAGAAACCCTGGAATTCTCTCGCATCAGACTCTCAATGTTTATAAAATGTGAGCTCCTACTCACATAGATGGAATGAGTAGTAAAGCCACTCTTTTGACCATACATTATAGTGGCCATGGTGTTCGCTTCCAACACACCAAGTAATTCATCTGTTTTTCATTTTTTCTCTTCCTTTTTCACCTTTTTTATGGTTTCAATTCATTCCTTCTCATCTTACATTTGCTCTCGTTTTCTTCTTCTTTGCTCACTCCTTCATTTGTGGGGTTAGACCCACCATAGTCCATCCTCATCTGATAAAGGCTTATCTTTTCTAATTTACATATTATTTTCATCTAAAACCCATATTCAACCAACCACCACCACCCAAAATCTCTTTTTTCATCTTACACTCCCTCATGGGCTTAAACCCACAACAGATCGACCACCTCCTCCTAAATCCTTCTTAATTTTGGCTACTCAATATTCAACCTGATGTTAGCTCAATGTTATCTTTTTTAGATCTTATCTCATGGTTGCCATCTTATCTTTCATTCTCAATATCATTACTACAAACTCAACATACATTTGGGCATCCAAATGATAACCAACAATCTCTAGTACCACCTCAAAGATAGTATTTATCTTCTCATCTCTTGTTGTCTGCATTGCTATGTTAAGTGATTTCTCAACCTCTGATACAACATCAACATCTTGTAAACTCAAGTAGCTCACTATCATCACCTTGGAAGGACTTATTGAATGCCTCCTCTCTCCATTTATACACTTGCACAATGGCTAGATTAAACATTAGTTTATAAACATGAGACTTAATAGTCCCCATCAGTGTTTCCTCCATCTTCACACTATTCTTTTGATTCTCATCAAGCCCAAGCTTCTCAAAGCCTCTATCACTCTGTCATTTCTTATTTAGGATATACTTTTCACTTCTCATCTTATTTATATCATCTCTGGGATGATTCATTTCACCTTCTTTCATCTCCTTTGTGTCATGTGTAAAGAATATTTCACTCTCCTTATCCATATGAGGACAATGCACAACTTGAATCATAAGAGTCTCTCCTCTAACATTTATATGGGTTATTTCCACATATGCAACACTAATTTCATCTTTCGATCCTCTTGGTATAACCATGTCCACCATCTTAGTCTTCATATCCTTTTATGTACCTACACATTGAACAAACATATTAAGGGATCAAGAGTTTTGTATTTACTTATTCCATATCTTCTTCACACTACAAGGACATGTTGTCCAAGTCTTCTCTACTGCTCATAGTCTTCTCAAAAATTTATCCCTTGTTATGGACTCCCATATACCCATTTTAACAACCTCAAGGGTTTTTATCTCTGCATTCTTATTTCTATTTTATTATACTTTGAATGGATGGTCTAAAACCATACTATGTTCAGGTGGATTAGCTTTCACTTATTCTACCTTCATTGTTTCCTTCATGGAAACTTATGACTCTTCTTGATTGCATTATTCATTCACCTCTATCACATGTGTTATTCCTTGGTTTTCCTCAACCTTCCTACTCTCCAAAATAAAATTATCAAACTCATTATTATCATGAACCAAGTACAATTCAACATTTGTCTACTCATGAGACTTCACAATCACTTACCCATCATCACATAATGAGTCTCCATCTTCTGGTTAACAACGTATCACCTTTATCTCATCCATCATGCATATACCTTCACCTATAGGATGTTCATATCTCTCATAAACCCTATGTTAAAAAATAGAATTAGGATCTACATATAGAATCCTCACCTTTGTGTTGTCTTCCACAACAACATACTCTTTTGTGCACCTATACACGTCCATGCAACTTTTAAAAATAATCTTTGGCTATTCACATGAAAGCTTCCCATCCTTATTGCCTCTCTTGGCAATATGATTCTCACCAAAAATATCAATAACTTCAAAAAAATCCTACTCAATCATCCCAACTATAATTTTTCGGTGCACAAATTGACCCAACATCTTGGAAACCATATGTTCCTACTCACAAACCTCCTGCTTACCTTTCCTTTATCTCTTCACTTGGATATATTTCCAATACATGGTTGTAACTCCACACAATGACTTACATGAAACCTTCACCCCCATGGGCTTAACAAAATTCATATCCACAAAATATAGCTCAAACTCAACTATTTAAGTCATGATTTTTTCTAAAATTTTATTTCCAAAAGATAGAAAAATGCCATCAAAAGATTTGCCTTTTTTCTCCACGACAGCCTTGGCTGGTCTCTTCCTTTTGCTAGCATCTTTTCATCCACTTGTTTGGCCTATTTACAAATAATATATGTTCTTATATTGATAACAAACCCACCATCTAGTCTTCTACATCACCATTACATGCAACTTCATTGTTATCACCTTATGTAGTCTTTCCCATCATGCATTTCAGTATCTCTATCAATTCACCCATATCATGTTCTCTTATCTTGTGTGTCATCTCTTACCACAAATCAATAGGATCCTATCTCATAACCTACAATTGGATCTAAATTGATCTTCTCATAAACTCCATCATATTTTTATAGGACTTCACACACCTGCAACTACTTATGCAAACTTCTCAATAACTTGTAATCTCTATGTAGACTTATCTGTCACATCCTACACCACACATTGAGGAGTTTAACACAACTACAAGGAAACTACCTTTCTCTAATACCACTTGGTTCATGCAAAAGGAGAGGGGGAATTTAAGGTCTATCTTTATCTCTAATGTTGTAGGGGTTTCAACATCCATGAACACACATGCACATTTTGTCAAACAATTGACTGTCACATAACAAAGACTATGTTAATGTATTTCACACAACAAAATACATATCATAATCTAAAACACACACTCACACTCACAAATTCATCTATAGACTTATTCAATTACATGAAAGAGTTCTAGACTCTCAGACATTTCCTCCTAAACTGATACAACTCTATGTTTTGCTCTTGGAGAGTTATGCTCCTTCACCAACTCGTCCTCTCTATCAAAAACTTCCTTTCTTTCCCTCTTGTATTCATATTAACCTCCAAATATTCACGGTGTGTCTTTTCAACTTCCTTGACCTCCACATAATGTCCAAAATTCAAGTAGACTTTAGTTTTCAATATCAACACTTAACTATCATTAGTTGTCATAAATTGTCAAGTGGCATTTTAGGTTGAATGATAGTTATAAAAACCTCCATAAATTCAATGTCATTCATCAAATTGATATTAAATTTAAAAAATATATCATAGACTATATTTTTCATCACCCCTCCAATTTTAATCATTAACACACATTACCATAGGTTATTGTAGGTAAAGAACAACCTTGTCAATTAATGCAGACTACACAGATGATAATTCCAAGTAGATTGATATTTATTAAAACATATAATACTTAACATTGTTAATCCAAATGATATTAAATTTGAAATATATCAATATGAATACATTAAAACCTATTAAATTTGGTAACCTAATTCTTATCTCAACTCTATTTCAAGGTAATGAACCATCAAGTGATACATATGCATCTTCTAATTCAGTGAAAGTCAATAAAACTATCATAATGTTTCCCCCATTGATCAAATTGAGATGAAATTTGGAACACACATTTTAAAATATATTTTATATCACTGATAGAAATCTGGAATTCTAATTCTTAACAAATTTATTCTGAACAATCATGAACCTTATACATATTGGACAAATGCATCTTCTTGTTGAATGACGGTTATAAAAACTATCATAACATTGGCACCACTAATCTAATTGAACTAAAATTTGTAACATAGATTTTAGATTAAAATTTGTATCACTATTCCAAATTGGTGACCTGACTCTTAAATTAGGTATTCTATAAGGTCATAAACCTTATGTAAAGTGATGTAGGCATAGCCTAAAAGAAACAACCATAAATTTTCTATGGTAACTACAGATGGTATGAAATTTGGTAAAAATATTATAGGTGTCATATGATATGAACTGAAAATATTTCATCATCCAATTCATTCTACAACATTACCACAAGTAAGTAAACCTCCTATCAATGTAACAATTGGTACACCTCCACGGTGACTCCAAATGATCTAAAATTTTATTTAGACGTTTTAAGTGTCAAGTTATATGAACCCACCTAGTTTAAGAATCAAGTTACTTCCACATTATTACCTAAATCAAGGAAACCTCCTACTAGTGTAGCATTTGGCACATTTATGTGGTTGCTTCAGATGGTCTAAAAATTGGTACAAATGTTGTGTCATATGCTATGACCTCATAAAATTTAATCATCTAATTTTTAATGATGTTGAAGATCCATTTTTTACAGGTGTTTGTGACTGAACAGTCCCTGTAGACTGATAGAAATATTCAAAAGATGACTAGTCTTTTTCATGGTAAAAGAATAATTTTGTATGAACATTATAAGAGGTAAACAATCTCAAATAAATAATGCCACAACCCCAAAATCAAAGAAAACACTGTAATTTATTTTAATTGATGCAAGATTGCACAAACCCTACGATGTTTCTTCACTAGGATGTTTTATGAGTAGTGAAATAATAATGTTTTTGAGAATAATTCCATTATTTTTTGTATCCTAGCTCTAGTGACATAATTGGCACCAATATTTTTAATTTTCATTTCTTCTTAAGATATTACTATTTAACTAGATTTTTTTTAAAAAAATATCTAACTAGAGTTTACCATGCAAAGGATACCAACCTCTACTAAGTATGCACAAACCATGACTAAGGTATGCTTGGTAATTAATACACCATATGCTTTTTCATCCAATAAATATTTAAATGAGTCCCTTGGTAGTGTTTAAAAACATTTAAAGGGAATTGGATCTAAGTTGTAATTAAGGATGGGTTATGATGGAAAATGGCTTTGCAAGAATGGGAAAAGAATGAAAAATACCATAAAGGTTGAATAAAGGGATAAATATGTATGGAATAAGTTGTATAATTATCGAAAATGTTTGAATCATGAAAATATTGCAAGGATAAAGAGGCCAATTCACTAGCTCAAAAAAATAGAACTGTAAGGTAAAGCCATCATTTTTTTAGTCAAATATAATGAGGCATTAGAGTGTCTAAATAATCAATAGGTTTATAATGATGAGGAAGGTAACATTTCACTACTTCAAAGTTCCAAAGAAAATTCTCTAGTAGAAAGGAAGAAACTCCATTAATAAGGAGATAGCACAACATTACATCATGATTACATGAACGAATGTATGTTGACTCCAAGTAGAGGACAACCTTTTAATAAAGGCATAAACATCAAACAAGAGTGTAAATCATCCCTAAATATAGAACATATAAAAATAGGAGGTTGAGCATAACCAATTCATCAAACTTGCACAAGTAAAATGTATAAAGGCATCCCAAGAAGGTATTCAAGATATGAGTATTCCATTGTTTGCTTCAATTGTATAAAGAAAGACCATATAGAACAAGAATTTTGGATAACCTATCCATGTTCATTTTTTTATAATGAATAAACACTGTTTGGCCATGTGTTGGAATAAAAAATCTATCACCAAAAATCCAATGCATTTCAAAAGGAATAAAAATTGTTTACACCACTCTCCAAGCCAAAGAAGAGATCAAGGTGTTTGAAGAAATATAGATGAAAGTTGTAAAGACAAGTCTCTAAATTAGTATGATAAGAATTATAAGAAAAAGGAAATGTTTTCCAAGGACATGGGAAAGAGTTATTTCACTCATTGCAACATGTGTGGGCCTTGACACACAAAATATTATAAATTTCATTCACAACTCCAACCAAAGAATTATAAGGGGCATTCCCAGAAGGAAGAGGTGTTTAACATTAGGAAGGAATAAGTTTTTACATCACACATAAGTTAAGATATATCAAATTAAAAATAAGATATACAAATGAAGAAGCCATCAAGGAGCAACAACCCATAAAGGAGTCCCCATCACCATTGAAAGCAGGTAAAGGTAAGAAGTCATTCTTGATGTCATAGATAGAATACTAGCAAAGCTAAGATGTTGATTGACATGTATATTTAAGATAAAATTCAAATATCTTTGGGTGTTACATTTTTTTAAATAAGAAATAATGGAATTGACCCCATTTGCATGAAAAGGTAATGAGTAATTTTGCTCTTCAAGGGTAAATATGGAACAATTATCCAATTTATCTGAGAAGCATAAGTTAAGAAATCCTTTTCATCAAAGAGGTTATATCATTTTAAAATTTACCATGTTGTCATATGATGATAGGAGAATAAATAGCCAAGCTAAGTGTAATAAAAAGGGTGAGAACAAAGTTGAGGAAGCGAAACAAAAGAGCTATTACTAGCAATGCCTCAATGATATTAATAAGTTTAATGAATAAAAAATGTGAATAATAATTGACAAATGATATCAAACCATTGTAGCAAGGGTATCCACATTAGAATAGTGAAATGTCATCAAAAAATCTAACAAGGATGACAAGACTATCCATAAGTAGCCAAACATAGTACCCGATTCCAATTAAGGATCACAAAGATAATCATCAAATGGTGTGGCCTAATCATTAGAGGCACTTCACACTAATATATAGATCTATCTCACACATTATACTATTTTATCATACTTAGTTTTAATTGGAACATATATTGAAGGATTGTAAGTTAGTTTTAGGAATTACACAAAGGAAATATTAAGTATGATCATATTAAATATGGCCATAGAACCACAGGTTTAGTTTTGGAATAATAATGTGAGCTAAATTTTATGCAGAAATAAGGTAACCACAAATGTGAATATATATATATATATATATATATATTCACATTTGTGGTGACCTTATTTCTATGTTCTTAGTGTGTGTGTGTGTGTGTGTGTGTGTGTGTGTGTGTGTGTGTGTAGCACGCACGCGCACACACACACACACACTAGTGTGTGTGTGTGTGTGTGTGTGTGTAGCACACACGCGCACACACACACACACACACACTAAGAACATAGAAATAAGGTCACCACAAATGTGAATGTAGACACACACACACACACAAAAAAATAAAAAATAAAATAAGAGCATAATAAAATGTTAGTTGAATGTCATATAGGCATTACATACAATGCCAAAAACTGTGTACATTTCTATATAGGTATACAAAATAGTACATCACCTTAGACATCCTACTCAACAAAATCCTCCCTCTCTTTGCCTTCCCTGAAGAAGACTCTCCCTGAGATGCTTTTTTTGTAGATGAAGATCCCTTAGATGCCTTGAATTCCTCCAAGGTCTAACTATGACTCATTCTATGCCCATGGCTCACCTATAGTTAAACATGTTCATATATAAATATTATTAGAAACTTTACATACTAGACATGTAACCAAGTTCAGTAGTTAATTTTAAAGTTATAATAAAATTTTATAAGCATGCACTTACTACAATCTCATGGTCATGCTCAATTTTATTTTGATGCTTGACAGGGTCAGTGACAGGTTGAGGTGCACACATAGGAGTGTGAAAGAGGGAAAAACATGATAAATTGCCCTCCTAATCATTTAAATAGGACTATCAAATGTCATCGGACAACCTTGTGTACATACTATATTTATGTAAGCTATATTTTCCCAAGTATAGAGTAAAATTATTAAAATAAAATTATATTTACATTATAAAAATTCAATATTAAAAGTTAACATACCTCAGTGAGTGACTGTGCAGGTGATATTACAACATCAATGTCTGTGTCTATTTGAGCCTATAAAGATGGAGGAATCTCTATTTAAGTCATCAACTAAACAAATAATATATGATTTTTAGTTGATCATAAATCTATATAAATAAATACATCTATATGAAGTATAATATTAATAACAAATTAACTCTATATATGTAAACAATGACTGAGTAACATCAACAAATGTAGTAATGAATGACCCACAAACTAGTTTTGAAGATGATGGTATCATTTATTCTTGCAACATAAAAGAATTGCATATATATTATTTAATCGATATGTAAATTAATTGTTACCTTTTAAATACAAATATAACTAAAATTTAACATATCACATATAAGATACCAACATATGTTTACTCGACATCTACACGCCAAATATATGTGCCAAAAATTAATTGTTCAAAACTATAACATCTAGATCCTCGAAAGCACCACCATCATCATATGAATGTCTAATTCATTTATGACCATAGGATTTGTAAGGGTGTTGTCATATAAGAACACTAGATGGAGTATCCCCATGTCCACCATCTCTAGCATCAGTCTCGAAAAGCTTATTCATATGTTAAATGTGTGTGTCAGTAAGCACACCAAGTATATGCGAAGTGTCAATTACAACACCCTCATTCATTGAAGAGGGGATATTAGAATGAAGTGGGTTCTAGGTAGGGACTCTTGTGGTCTAATTAGGCACATAATGTTCACTTGGTCTATCCTACATAGAGCCTTTCCCTTATCCTTGAAACTCTAAGTAGTCAAAATACATAGGAATCTCACTAAAGACAAACTCACAATAGAGTTTCCTCAGAAAATATAATTGAACCTTGTGGTTGTTACAAGGTGGGTAATCAAACACCATCCATAATCAGTCCTAAAATCTGCTTCTTATCAATTTATGCTAGTATTAATGGATTAAGAACCATTTTATTAATAATGGAAAAGGTGTGTTGGTTGATGGATTAATGAATAAGGCATAAATTTGGTTTTTTGTTATTTGTTTATTGTTCACCTCACATGCTGATAATTTTTAGCATAGTAAGCCATACATCTATCTCTATATGATGCCTATCTATTAATTTGAGTCGTTATTGAGTCAATTTAGCCTAGTGTTGATTCTAGGGTATTAGCCATATATGTACAGTGGGTGTAGATATAATTGGTGTCCCCCATTATCTCAATTGTCTCTTCAATTTGTATTCTATTCTTGGTTGTGTGTGCATCCAAATCCCCCTGAATAATTGGGGGATCTTGTAGAATTATAGGAGGGTTAGGGGGGCTAGGAGGGTTAGGAGACTATTGTCTTTCACTTGAATGGATTGTTCATATAAAAAATAAGTTTTAACAATAAAATAATGAAAATAAAAAATAATTGTTAATATTTAGTATTAATAGGTTTAAATTTTGCTTACTTACCTCCCCTCCATAACGACATTATCGATTTGTCAATGTAATAGGCAGTGATAGTGTGTTTTATCCCCCTGGTAGCAAAGCACGATCATGGTAGGGTAGAGACAAGATGCCAAGACAAAGCAAAAAGAAATTGGTTGGGAGCTTGGTTGCATTTTTTTATTTTCATGTCTATTGTTTATGCTATAATCAATGTGTTATGGCTTTGTAATTACCAAGCCTAAATTTAAATAATATGTACGCATTATTTACATTACGCATACATATTACGTAATAATGTATATGCATTACCCAAAAATGTCCACTGAATTATCATTCAACTCCATGAACTTACCCATAAGGTGTTTGAGCTTGAAACATTTATTTACCTTAAGGTATACCCATATCAAATTCTATTGATGGAGGTAGATTAATCGGATTGCACTCAATTAACTTTTGAAACAATTTATAAGGCAATTGTGGTAACCTAGAGAATTGTCTCCCTGATTGATTTAATAATTTTTTTTTTGTTGAAATGTTGATAAATAACATTAATTATGATATTTACATCAGCTTTAGTATCTATGGGCTTGGATTTGTAAACTAGTTTGCTTTGAAACTTCATTAGAGTTGAAGTAGATGCATGGGCATATTTGAGCTTGTTTAAAATAAAGAATTTTGACTTCTATTTCTCTTATTGTATAGCAATGTTTCTCAATTGATTTGTATTTCTTGAAAATAATTAACTCATGCAAAGGTACAAGTAAACTTTATCTAAATATATCTTTTAATTTATTATCCTCCAAGACGTTAATTATTTAGAAAAGAATGGTCTTGTAATGAAGTACATAATCACTAATAGACTCATTCATTCCTTGCTTAAGTTTAACAATTTGTGCATAATAAAACTTTTCATCATTTTTTATAGAAAAATGCTAAAGAAACTAATTTGATAATGGATTGAGTAATTTGATTGATTGAATAGGTAGATCATACAAGCAACACAAGGTGTAATATTGTAGGTTTCTTAGAAATAACTTAGTTAACAACTTGTCATTAAAAGCATAATCCAAATATGTTACATGAAAATATTGAAGATGTTGTTTTGAGTCTCCTTTACCCTAAGATAATGGAGGTTTAGGAGATACAAATATTGCAGGTAAAAGATATGATAGAATGTTAGGTTCTAATAGATTATGAAGTAAAGCTTGTGAATTCAATGATTGGCTAGCTTTTGATATAACTTGAACTAACCACAACACCTTAACATGTAAAATTGAAATAATTTACATAAGGGATTATGTAGTAGGCAAGGTAGGTGATGTAGAGATGCATAGTTATTAAAACTCTTGTACGAGTCATTTGGTTAGGCATGGACATTGATATTTTTTGTAAACCTTGTGTTTCTCTCAAAATTCAATGTATGAATGTAATAGCAGTATCAATAGTACTAATAGCAACCCATGTGGTGAGGTTTACAATAGGTTGATCAATCTTACCAATGGAATCATTTTGTTCTTCAAATGACCTAGCAGGATCACGTCTATTTTGTTCTTGTCAAGCTACAAATAGTAAAGAGTCAATTTCATCTAGGTGAGTATCAATGCATTCACTAAATTATTTTGCATCTAGATGCTCATTTTTTATTTATTTTTTAGCAAAATCATATTCATAGGCCTTGTCATTTTCTATGGTCATAATAAACCCATCAAAATGGTGTAAAGTATGCCTTAAAAATAGGAGTAGGTTGTTTTAAAATATGAGAATAATTTAGAAAAACTTTAGTTGTGGGTAAATATTTTTTGATTGAAAACCAGAGGTAATTATTTGTTTGGAAAATCATAAATTTTGATACCATAAATTATTTGTAAGAAATTTGTCCAAAAGGACAATCAAATAATGAAAAATAGTACTAAAAAATACCCTATTCAAGAGCAGACTACTATTATTCTATTATTTTTGTTCTTCTATGTCAATCTAAAAACAAATTTAATAGCAAATAATAGTGAAAGACAGTTTCCTTGTATATGGTCTCCAACAAATGTACAAAATAATTATTGGATTCACATCTGAAAAACTATTTATAGATCAACAATGTTAACTATTGGGTATTCATTTAATGATGCTCTTTGGCAATGAGCTAAACCTAATCCACATAAATGGAAGTTTGGTCACAAATTTAAAGAGTAACCTAGTAAACTCATTGCAAGCAAATAAGATCCATCAACTTAAAATTACTAATGCATATTTTTAATTGATAAAAATCTGACTAATTAACCACAAACTACTTGAAACTATTATAGCATATATCAAGAAACTAAGCTACCAGTTAGACAAAATGCATAAAATCTATAACACAGACATGAAAGAGAAAGTTATGCAACATAAATTTTTCAAAACAACTAAAAAGGTCTCTAACTATATTGAATATCAAAATTTCTCCTCCTTTTTGAAATGTGGAGGTTATATGTATATATAGGCTTGGGATGGGGACGCCTCATCACTCAAGTCATTCTCAAAGTTATATTATTTTAAAACATTCCATGAAGTAACATTGAATGTGATCCATGAGGATGTAGCTTGTAGGGTTTTTCATTTACATTGCAAGATGCCGCCTATGACTTGTTCCTCAATGTCATTGAAGGGTCAATAAGGTATTGGAATGAAAGCCAAAATGTTTTCTTAGGACAATTCAACCAAGTTACTAGTCATAGTGTAGTGTACCAACACTTCTTTAGCACGAAAAGAGAGCCCAATGAAAAACATTGGACATTTAGATTTGAAAAAATAACAAAAGATCAAACATTTTATCCTATTATGTATTCACAAAGTACTTGTACAACTTTTTTTAATTTAAAAGCGTACCTTTATTGATAAAAAATTTAATAGTACAACGTTAGTCATAAAAAAAAAGTTAGGTGAAAAATGTCACACCCCAGAAACCAAGCCACACTAGGCAAAACAAACCAAAAAGCCAACAAGAAAAAAAACAAAAGACAATAATCAAGAATAGCCAAAACCCGTATCCACAATATGACATTTTTTGCATTTATCCACAATACGACCTTTTTGCCCTTTTTCTTTTGATCCTTAGTCCATCACTCTAGATGACTAACATCCATCAAACTAGCAATGTCTATCGAAAACTCACGATTATGCTGAGGATTAAATAGGGGTTGATCCTTGTCAATTTATAAATATTCAAATTCATGTGATCTCTTGATACCACCACATGTAGCATTATCTACGAATATCGTTTGACAAGATAACACTGAACTTTCTTTTTTCTCTATGCCAACTTTAGGATCTTTCATGACCTTCGTTGGAAAAGTGTTCTCATACAGTTGCTAGCCTTTAGGATGAGAAGATTGATCATTTTTCTTTTTTGGTTTATCTGCATGTGGACAAACTCCCTGGAGATGCCCAATTTGGTGGCAAAGACGACATCCAAAAGTTGTGTTTTCATAATCCAAGATCTAGAACCAATGGTAACTATCATGTTTCAGCTGGATTTGATTTGGAAGACCTTTGCTAAGATCAACTTCCACACAAATATGGGCATAAGTAAACAACGCTTGTGTAGACTGTGCAAGATCCATCTTATTGAATCTTTTAAGTGAATTACCAATAGCTTCACATATTGGAGGGTGCCAAAAGGGAAGAGGGAGATTTGGGAGCCAAACCCAAATCGGTATTCTGAACACCACCATTATTGAAAGATCAAAGTAAAAAAACCACGGGATAACAAACACCCTAGCGCTCCCACAAAACCAATGTCCCTCTTTAAAAACTCTACCATAATCTTTAAGCTCTATAAAATGAACAATAAAAAATACTTTAAAACATAAATAGATTGCATAATTTTTGGTCCAAGTAACATCAACCCATTGATACAACTCTTTTGACCGAAGTTAGAACCCATTAAATCTACAAATAACTATATAATCTTCAAATCAAAAAATTAACCTATTTATCTCATAATAATGTTTTTTTAATACAAATATGCCATCAGATTTTTCTACAATATATGAACTGCGCAAAACAGAAATTAAAAGCAATAAAATCTTAAAGCATGCAGCATCTTTGTATAAAATACCAGAATCACCAGTCATAAAAAGCTCAAGCGCCATACCGTAGAACAGGGAAACGAAATAGACCGTAGACCAACACCGACCTGCTGCAGACCCAGCCACCGCCATAGGCTTCCTCGCCCTTCGTTGCCGTCTAGGGTTTCTTCACGCAGCTCATCCGTCCGTTTTCCCCTTAATTCATTTTTTTAATTATTGGTCTCGCATAAATATTTTGATTAACCGAAGATACATATAATAATCCCTTTAATATTCAGTCATGAGTTGGCAAAGAGGCTGACCAACAGATCACCAATCAACAAATAAATTGAGTTCCGGAAAAAACAATATCTCTATTAAAAACTAAAACTATAAAATAACAACCCCACACTCAGACGGTGGGCCCTGACCCTCCAACAAGTTGGGAGGGCTCTCTGCCAGTGATATATTCACGACTGACTTTCATGGCAATCTTAGAAACAAATTTGAAAGTTTGCTGTTTTTGTATCAATCGTGAACATTAAAAAAATGTTTGAGTGTGGGTATATAAACATTGTAAATATATCATTTTATTGACATCAATATTAAGTATATGGTTCTACAATTAAAAAATGCAATGCACCATCTTGAAAGTATTATTTTAGGATAAAGTGGATAGAACTAACATCTCTTATGGAGTTTTATCTTATATTTGACGGATCTTTTCCGAGAGTAAGTGGTTCTAAATTCATATTTAACTTATTCATATAAATTCGAGTTCAAATTTAATTCAGACTTTAAGTTACAAGATACAATTGAAACCAGGAATATAAAATGAGGGTCAATAGACAAAACCATTCCCTAACAATAAAAAAATTGCTCAGTTGCCACCGAGGTTCTTTCTGATTGTATCCACCTCCGTAACATTAATCTGGAATGACTTGGCCAAAACATGGCTGGGAATGGGCGGATTAGAGGCGAAAGCAGCCAAAGGAATTACGGAGTTACCGGGAGCTTGACTGTTAAGAGCTCCTATCACAGAGGCAGGCGCGTCTCCCATATTGTGAATAAAGTGAATGATGCCCTTGGGAAAAACGAACACATCCCCTGTTTTGATCTGTGCAGAGAAAAGCTTGTTGGTAGTGTCCACTAAGCCAACGTTGAGCGTGCCTTGCAAGACGAAGATTATTTCAGAGGCCCTTGGGTGAGTATGAGGAGGAAGCACTGCTCCCACCGCCAGATCTACACGAGCCATTATTATTCCCAATGTGTTTATGCCAGGGAGGAACTGACTAGTTGTGGCAGAAAGACTTGCTCCGAACGGATTGCCTGATGTATTTCCTGGGCTATTGAGGATGGATGTGGTAAAGTGCTTTGCAGAAGCCTCATTGGGATTAAGACAAGGCAGCCCACTCATAGAAATGACGGAGGTGGTAGTATCAGCTACGCAGAAATCCTGCAATGCATCTGGGTCTGCAATTATTGTGGGTAGTAAGTGCACCAAAAATAGGGGAGCCAAAAAGAATGCCATTGTAATTGTAGGTTCTAATTTTTACCCAAGCAAAGAGTAAGATTGCAGCAATATTAAGATTGTAGCTTAAAACTGGATTTGAATGCTTGTATATATAAACCAACTCGCAGTCCTATTAGGAACTAATATTATAATAATTTCCAATTTTTCCTCCCGTTGAACTGGAACGTAAAGAATGCTTCGTAAATGAATAAACTAAAGTATATGAGACCAAGTTAGTGAGCCCACGGAGTCAATCTGATTGCGAAAGACTAAAGTGCAGTCAATCTGGTTACGAGCAATGGGTACGACGTGTTTGAATAGACATACTTTGAAAGCTTCTATTGTCCAGGCTGGATGTATTAATTGAGTCGAGTCGTAGATTATAAATATTTATGATCGAACGCGGGTTTCTTTATATTTTATGATTGAACGCGGTTAGTTTATATTTTATGATTAAGGGCCAAGAAAAAGCGCGTTTCAGAAACACAAAACGCACGGGAAATCTCGTTCCCACGGATGTCAATGACGTATAATGAGAGATCCATCCGAATCTGATTTCCCGTGCGCGTGATTTCACCATAATGAGAGATCCGTTTCTTCTGAAGACATTAAATTAAACTGGACGGTCCAATTAGATAATTGAAGGATGACGAGAACCACGTCTTGGGTATGGATGCCGAATTTATTTTCCGAGGGGACGGATGAGTTGATAAGTATCATTTGAATAGTGAAGTCATATCCCATTTCTTTGTATGTTGTTGTTGGCGTTTAATTATCGTTTTTTCATATATATTATGCTTGTTTATCTGTGAATTGTTTGCTTAAAATAGGAGTTATTAGTATGCTTTATCAAAATTTCCAGGTTCAAGACATTTTTCTTGTTATATGTGACTCTTGGTTACGAGTGTTTTTAATGTTTCTCATCTTTTTTATCGATCTTTGTTTAGTTATGGTGTATTCATCCTTTTTGTTTTTAATTATTAAAGTCCAGTTTATATGTTATTAAGATTTCAATTTAAATTTAATTGTTTATAAATGTACGAATAAATTATTATTTATTTAAAATTTAAGAGTTTAGTGTCAAGAAATAATTAGGATAATTATCAGTTTCATCAATCATTATATTGTAGAGCATTATTATGTTCTCAAAATTATTTATATTTATGTAATTTATGTTAAATACAATTTCAATTTATTGATATTTTATTATCATTTAAGGACATGATAAGTAAATGATTCGTTAATTTAATGTAAACCTCCAATACTTTTCTTATCCATTATCATGTATTATATGTAGATCAAAGTGCGTGAATAATAGTGAAGAAAAAGAATAATCTAATTAAATGAACATAATTTTCGTATCAATTTTGAGCAAATACTTACCTATTAAAGGAACCCTTGCCACTTCCGAAACATGTGAAAAGTTCCCTCACCACTTCCAACATTAATAGAAATGGAGATCCAAATTTGTGGGTGAGTTTGATTATAGGGTTGACACCCTATTTTTAAAATTAGACTCATAAAATAGAAAATTGACATTAACTTATTAAGGATATACTTCCTAAATCTATGTATATATTTTCATAACTAATTTACATAATTAATTATGCATTATTTTTGTATTTATACATATATTATAATACTTCACTAAATAATAGTTCATTTATTATTCTAAAAATGACTTGAAACTATTACATAAAAATAATAATTTTTATTTTTTTTATTATTTTTTAAATTATGATATATATATATATATATATATATATATATATATATATATATATATATATAATAGTTTTAAATACCTTTTTATTATATTTGTAGAGTTCAAAAAATTCTCATTGCACTCAACTAAATCTATCAAATTCTAAATCATGAGCCAAGCTTTCTACAAAGATAAACAATTCTAAAATCATATGATACCCATATAAGTCATGACCTTGATAAGATACCCCACCAAATATGACTATCATTATAAATTCTTATTATAGCATATTTGTTCCTTTTAGTTGTTTTCCTACTTACATACCTATGTATGTTAAAAAGATAATATTAGCTTTCTTTAGTTTATAATAAGATTTGTTTTCATATGGTATGTTGTGTGTCATTATTATATTTGTTTAAGTTTAAACGAGATTATTATTATTATTATTATTATTATTATTATTATTATTATTATTATTATTATTATTATTATTATTATTATTATTATACAAGTGTTCTCTTTATTGTATTGTAGAGTGGGTAGTATATATTTATTTCAGAGAGATCGTTTTATTTTTCAAGACTTTTTTATTATTTTATAATAAATGTTTGTTTTGTACTCTTGAAAATTTATTTTAGTAGAGAAGAGCTTTTCTATTATAACACATGAATTTCTAATAATTGGTATGTTGTTCTCAAGAATGAATCCTCAATTTAAATCAATTACTATCACTACATTTTGATGATTCTACATTTTTTACATATTTCTTATGGTTATATCTATGGTGTGAAAAAAGTAGACACTTCACGAATCAAAAAGTGATTGAGAATTAAATGTATATACAGTACGAAAAAGAACATACATAAAATTTTGAATGTGGTTTTGTAATTTTAAACCTTTAATGCAGACACACTACAAGGCATATGCACTAAAATACAACTTAATTTATATTATTGTACTTTAAATTTATTTTAGTAAGTGTCTAAATTAGAGTCACGTTGCATGTTTTATAATTGATTTTAGAGCTCTAGGAGTTACCATTTAGGAGATGGAGTAAGTGTAGGGAAATGGTGGATCAAAAAGGGGTCTTAACTGGGCATTTTTTTCTAAAAAAATTAGAAACCTCAAATTGTATAGATTATTTGATATGGCTAAACCAAAAATTTGAAGATGATATAAGAACATGAATTGTTATTTTTTAGTCTAGTTTCTAAACTACTAATATTTTTTGAAAATGGTTGAATAAAATTACATCAAACATCTGAAATTCAAAGAGAATTTCTTATTTTTTATTAAAAAAATAGTAGATAATTTTTCGTGTGCCCCCTCATTTTTTGAGCATCATTTAGTATTTTAGAAACCCTTTGGCAGAAAGTTAGATAAGATCATCTAGTTTGCAAACTATTTTAAAAAATAATAATAATGAATATTTACTTTGATAATTAATTTTAAAATTAAATAGACCCTAAAGGGTAAGTGTAGGAAGTTCATGGGCCAATTTGTGGATATTTTGGTGAATTAAATATAAATGCATATGTGTTGTATCTATGATTGGGAGTCACCAAACCTATAATGTATATGCATCAATAACGCTACACACTCTAATGTGTACGTGTTCCTAAGCTAGTTTTTATTTCCTTATATTTCACATGTATTTGACATTTACATTGTAACATTTATTTCCTTATATTTTAAATTTATTTTAGTAAATATAAGAAATTAAGGTCATTTTGCATCTTCTAGAATTAGTCTCATAGCTCTACATATTATGATTTGGAAAATAAGTTTTTATAATTGAATCTATTTAGTACTTGGTCATTTTTAGGATTTCAATATTTAACCTAGGGATTTCAAGGCATAAATTTTGTAATTTGTCTATTTTGGTAAAGCATTTAGTCATTTTTAGGTTTGATGGCCTTCTGGATTGCTTGTTGACATTTCTAGGAGTTCTAATTTTGTCAAAATTAATGTTTACAAATAAACTCACATCCAACCACTCCTTTATGCCAATTTTAATTATAATAAGGTTCTTATATGCCCAAAGCAACACAACAACACCATAATCATTTGAAACTAAGGTAGATGGGATACTTTGATACACAATTATGTGTGGTCACCCCAATTCAGTTTGAATTCATGCCAAAGTGATTTGTATAGAGAAACATAGGTGGCATTAGTTACCTATGGACACCCAACCACCATTTTATATAACTTTTACTTTTGATTACGTCCTTTATAGGCTAAAAGTGACACAAAAACACTATATCTAGTTATGACTAAGGTATATACAAACAATCTTAATAAATGTTTTGCACAATCATCCCATTTCTTTTTAAATTTAGGTAGAAAATATGTGAGTGTGGCAACATAGATCACATTTTGACCCTTACACATCCAATGACTAATTAATACCAAATTTACTTATGACTAGCTCCATTATAGGCCAAAACTAACACAACAACACCATATCCACTTATGACTATGGAATGCAAGTAATTTCAAGCACATGTATGCATGATCATCCTAATTCAATCTAAAATGGTGTTAATGGGGAAATACAGGTTGTAGTGATGACCCCTGAACACAAAACCACCACTTTAGTCATTTTTACTTGCAATTTGAGGGTTTATATGGCAAAATCAACATAAAACACCATATCCACTTGTTGTGAGGCAAAATTTAGATAATTTAGGACACAATCATGCTTGATCAACCCAATTCACTTCGAATTGAGCCAAAATTGGTGTGATTGAGATAATGTAGGTCCCATTGGTAATCAACACACACCCAACCACTCCTCTATTATGATTTAATTACAATTAGGTGCCTTAAAAGCTAAAAGTGACATAGAAACACCATATTCATATGGCTAAGGCAAATGCATATAATTTTGGGCACATTTCTCCATGATCACCCCAACCCACCTCAAATCTAAGCCAAAGTGGTGTAACTAGGGCAATGCAGGCTTTATTGGCAACCTTCACACACACGACCACCTCTTTATACCGATTTTACTTATGATTAGGTCCCTTATATTCCAAAAATGACACAACAACACTATATCCACTTGTGACCATGGAAAATGGGGATAATTTGGGACACATTTGAACATGATCACCCTAATTCACTTCAAATTTAGGCTAAAGTGACATGAACGGTGTAAAATAGGTTTTGGTTTTGTGAAGCCTCTATAATTTCATGTGTATATATGAGATACACATGCATGAGATGAGTTATTTGTGAATCATGAGCCATGGTTGTTGTCTTGAGACAAGAGACAACCAATTGGTTTTATCGGTTATTAGGACAACCATGGTATTTTTTCAATTCTAATAATGATGCCTTAGTACAAGAGTGACTCGGTATTAGGCCAGTTGGTATTGTCAAACCAAGCCATTTATGAGTGCTCTCCCTTTGATTACATAAGGATGATGGTTGAGCTTGTTGAGTCCCCATAGAAAGAACACCTAAGAAACCCCTTTATATATAAGGGAATTATCTCCATATCTAATCTCTATATAGGGTCAATATGCTATATATAATCCTAAATAGAGAAATGGAAAGGTCCCTAATATATAAATAGTGACCCCATATATGGATAAGGGCTATGCACCCCTCCTCATTCCTAGATATAGATAGGAGTGGGTGAGTACCCACACACGCACACACACACATTATGTGTGTGTAATATGTATGTGTCTATTTATACACATATACATATTATATATAGACACATATATACATACATACATATATGTATGTAGACATATACATACATACATAATGTATGTATGTGTAGGTGCCCTCGATTAATATAATAAATTAATTGAGTTTTCATCTCTAGATAGGGGCTTGTCCTCCCTAGAGATAGATATGGGTGGTCGAGTGCCCATATATAGATAGGGGTCCTTAATTAGTTTTCCAATTGAGAGCGCAATTGACTTTAAATATCTAATGGCACCCCCATCCCTATATATTTATTGATACTAAATATATAGTATCAATCATCAATGATTGGCGTGCAAGTGATGCACAAAAATTTATCTTTCTACCCTTATGTCTATATATGATAAGGATAAGGAATATATAATGCAATGGGAACATTGGTGGGTGGGGATATCCCCTCAGTAGACACACACACACACACACACACACACACACACACACACACACACACACACACACACACACACACACACGTGTGTGTGTGTGTGTGCGCGCATGCGTATCTATATATGTCTGTATGGGGCACCATTATATATAGACTGACCGTATATAATTGAGGCCAAGAGAGAGAGGGACCATAATAGATGAGAAGCATTGAATTGATGATTGACCCTATATATCTATCTAGCAAGGGTCCATCATAGAGATGTGGAGGAGGGGATTACCATATCTATATACAGGGTAAATAGAGGGTCCCCCATTATAGTGAGTGATGTGGAAAATTTCCCTTCTATTTGTATAGGGAATAGATAATATATTGATTGATTGAGGGATGGAACAATACTTCATTTATGGCCTAGATTATGGGATGAATTTTAATAGAGAAGGGTGATTAGTGATCAATAAATTATTGATGGGCACCCATACCCATCTCGAGGAGTTAAGGATTTGCTATGTTATATTGTATTTTATTACATATATAATAGAGTATATCAATAACTCTATTATATTATGGAAGAACACCACTATTTACTAAGAAGAACATCAAAGATTCATGGGAAGAACAAGGAAACACCACACATACCATTAATTTAATGTGGATCACATAAAACATACATGATCTTCTCCCTACCTCTAAATAATTAAGGGAGGGGATCGATTGATTTAGTTTAAAAGGTGGGGGTCAATGGAAAATAGTCAAGCTCCAAGAATGTCATACAAACTGAGCTATCAATATACTCAGAAGTAATTAGTATGATATTTATACAACTTATATAGATAGTGTTGTTGATACGCTATCTAAAGTAAAATAGACAAATGCATGCTCGTGTTAATAGGGAAATTTCATGAATTGTTTTGGTCACAAATGAATATAGTGTTGTTGTGTTGCTTTTGGCCTATAATACCCATAATGGGTAAGTGCACAAAGTTGGGGAATAAAAAGGGGCCTACCTGTGGACATGTTTTCCCTAAAATTTGAGAAATGTAAACTTCTATAGATAATTTGAGATGGCTACACTCAGGCAACATGAACAACTTCTACAGCCCACAGGTAATAAAAATGACCAAACATTGACTAGCCATGCAACTATAATTTACCTATTTAAAACATTTCCCTTCCTTTATTAAACATTTCATTTATTTTCCATATTGAACATAATATTTTACTTGAGATTAGATTTAATTCCAATCTTTTCTTGTACATTGAAATCTTCACTACATAGTGAACATAATCTTTTACTTGAGATAAGATTAAATTCATATGCCTGCTTTTACATTACAATCTTAATATGTTACTTGATATACATTTAATTCCTATATTTTTTAGTATGTTAGAATAGATATCATTTATTTAAAATAGATATTGAAATATTTGAATGCATTAAATTATTTTTATGTACAAGTTCATTGCATATGTGCATGACCAAAATTGGAGGTATCTTCCTAATTTGGACAATTGCTATACAATAAATTACCATGCATTTGATTCTTTGCTTTGAAATTTTCCCATGCTATTCATTTATTTTATGAGATTTGAGTTTTGTCCTGAAATAAATGGTTTAGCAATGTAGTTTGGTCTTTATAATTGCCCCTAAATTTAAGCTTTTTTCTGACATATTATGTTGTTCACAATTATCACAAGATTGACTTCCATATTTTCACATATTCTATATGCTCATGGCACTTTCGGCTTCCCAAAAGTTTATACAATAAAGCTCAAAAACACCCATCACTTATCCATTGGTTTGGAGCCATCTATGTGTCATTGCATGTGCATTTAAACTTAACTTTTTCTTTTCATGCTATGTTATTTATCTACCTATGTCATGTTTATGGATTTTGGTCTTTGACCCTTGTGGTTCTATTGTGCAGACATTACTGTGTGTTTGTACCACCTCTTTAAATATTTTAAAGAACATTAATTTATTTTATGTTCTAGGTTTCTGGGACTCTAGGATATTGACACTTGTATCCATCTTGGGTATTTAGAGTTTTATTATATTTATAGGCCCTCCTGTGTTCTAGGACTCTATCAATTTCACACTTGTCATCATACCAAGCCTCAAGAATTTTCATATATCTATATTTTCTCTAGGCTAATGAGATTCTAAGATTGTGACACTTATCACCATCTCGTGCCTACAAAGACTTCTCTAATTTTTTGAGCTTCTAGGATTGTGATACTTGTCACCATACTAGGGCTCTGGAGGCTTCTGTGTTTTCTTTAATCTATATGATCTATCTGGTACTTTGGGATTGTGACACTTGTCACCATCCTAAGGCTTTGGAGCTTTACATGGTTTCTAATATCTATACGAGATTTTTGGGGCTCTGAGACTCTAGGATTATTGTAGTTGTCACCACCTTGGGCCTTTGGACCTTATGTTGTAAAGATGAACTATAACATCCTCTAGACTTATCCATGTGAACTGCAAACTTACAAAAGAAACAAAGAAACTCAGGTAATAATAAATACATTGATCTTATAAGAAAATATGAGTCAACACAAAACAAAAAATAGCTTGTATTTGCGTAAATAAAAACCCAAAATATGTATAAAAACCGCAATATAAAGCCAAATAAGCTAATTGAAGTGCAAAACTAACTATTTCAAAATGACAATAAATATATAGTCAGTAAAAAGCAATGGCTAAGTCATTCGAAAGGGAATGGATAAATAGTTCAAATAATATTGGTCAAGTCCTAGACCTAAACTTAGCAAAAACACATTTGTTTTCACTCCACATGAAGCCATATTTTGCCAAATAAAAAAAATTGACTGTGAAAAATAAAACTATGCAAACATTTGATCAATTAGTCTAAATTAAGGCAAAAATAGATCAAATTTTTTAAGAAAAGAAATCATAAAACTATTGAAATAATTGGATAAATTACCTAAACTTAAGATAAAATGGCCTAAAAGAGAAAACTATTGTACCCCAACACACCCCATTTTAAAAAGTTTAAACAGTGACCCATTTTGATTAGATATTTTTTTTAGGGTTAGTTTCAACCTTAGGAGGCTTTTATTTTGAATCTACATATATTAGCCTAAGATTTTTTTCCAAAGTCTAAATCCACCCTTCAAAGTTATAGCAAGGAAAAGTAAATCAAAACCATGCTTAGGCCAAACTAATATTTCATCTTTCACTTTTATTTTTCTTTTAATTTAAAAGGAGATTCTGTATGTGCATGATAGGTTTTCAATTCTAATGGCTAACAAAGTTTATGTTTTTGTTCAAAATCTTATATATATCGGGTTTCCAATACTAACGACTAATCAAGCTAACATGTTTTCTACCAAGTTTGTTCTTTATTTGTGTTTTGTCTTACATAAATTGTTACACACTTAGAATTTTACTATTTTGCACCCAGACATCTGCCAACTCAGTTGACTCTACTACACAGTGTTTGCTCACTCACCCAGAGCACCCAGTGATAAGCCAAGTCAGCACTTCATTCCATTTCTTAAAGATTATGACAAGTGTCACTCACCCATTGAGCTACAACCATTCAAGTACTTAAAATATTCTAGATTATCTTAGGCAAGAGGGTCTCTAGTATCTTTCCAAGTGTCATAATCCCTCTCACCTGAAGACTGACACATCAAAGTTTCATATTATGGATGTTTCGAGCTAGCAGCTCATCGAGATCATAACACATGTCTTCATCTTGTTAACCTGATACGATCAAATCACTTAAAATAATTAAAAATAATAATAAGAAAGTGGAATAATCAAAACCATCCATGTGTCATGATCCTGCTAACCTAGAGACTGAAACATCAAAATTACATTATACAAATTCCCCAAGAAAGTGGATCATCGAGATGTTGACAAGTGTCATGATCTTGATAACTCACTTTATAACACACATGCAAGCACAAAGGTGAAACATCAGGCTAGTAGATCTTGGGATCCTACCAAATGTCACAATCCTACTCACCTGTAACCATGATAAAAATAATATTGACACATCAAAGTTTAATATTACATAATTTTCAAGCTAGCAGGTCATTGGGATCATGACACATGTCCTCATCCCATTAACCTATTGTAATCAAATCATTTCAAATAATTACAGTTTTCTAGGCAAGTGGAGTAGTGATGACCATCCATGTGTCATGATATTTCTCACTCGGAGGCTAACACATCAAAATTACATCATACAAAGGCCTCAAATAAGTGAATTGGCATGATCCTGACAAGTGCCACAATCCTATTTACCCATCATTTGACACACATCCATGAATAAAGGTGAATCATCAGGATAGTAGATCCCCATGATCTTACCAAATGTCCCAATCCCACTCACTCATAGCAATGATAAAAAAAAATAATCAACAGGGACCAAACACCTACGGAGCAACAATATGTAGCCATGTGTCCTAAAGTCACATGATATTAAAAAATATTCAAAATATCTATTTTGAAGGCCCAAAAAAATCACATCTATCAAAACCAAGATGATAAAGTAATCAGAGGCAAGGAGAAAAAACTACATTGTAGGAAAAGTTGTATAAATTAACATTACATGAAGTAAAATTCAAACATGAAAAATAGGAAGGGAAGCAAATGAAAGCCATTACTTCCATTAATTTACATGATTTGTCAAAATTAATGCATTCAATTTGAAAATCCAAGTAAATCTAAAGGCAATATAGGTGGTTTGCAAGGCATGGTTCAACCACATTGCCTTCTATCTAACCAATGCAAATGTGAATTCAATTATTTTTGTTACTAAAAAACCTTTAACATTATAGAGAACTAGAGTTTTTCCATATAAATTATAATGGCATCCACATATTGCATTTATCCTCCTCTATATCCTTATTCTATTATTGGACCAAACGAGTATAAAGATAAAGTGTTTTATTTAACTAATCTTAATCATGACTTCAAGCATTATTCTATAATTTGGGAAGTGGTCGATGTAGCAAAACCTTACAAGGTAGAAGACCAATTACCAATCTTCACGCAAAAATTCAAGGATGACCTTTTGGTAATCAAGGCAATAGGCCTGCATAATGTTATAATGAAACCAAAGGTGATGCCCTAGATTAACTTGGTATTTTATTAATTTATGAATGTAATTTTTTTTGGAAAGATATTACACTTTCAACAAAATAACACTCTAGTAGCATACATTGGTGGGAATGCGTTTAATAAGTATTATAAGGTCCATGTCCCCGACATGGCTCATAGTCAATCCATGGTTGATTCTTGGTTTCTTGCTAATGGTGTTGCCACCAAATTACAACAATGGGTAAATGACCTAGGTAGCTTTATGATTCAAGTCCTTATCTATACAATTACTATAGTCACCTTCAATCTTGGAGTGAGGATTGTTATGGCCTTATTAAATAGGGTATATGGTTTCCCCAATATTTCTTATGTCAATGAAATTTGGATCCCATTGCTTGATATCATCTTGACCTTCAATAAAATAATTACCTTAGGCAAAATTATTAGCTTCAATTTGATCCATAGAATCGCTAACCCAAGAAGTCTACCATATGGTAAATTTTACATGATGTCTTACTTGGTAGATGCTATAACTAGAACTATGCATCCAAGTTATGAGGATCCCTATGAACCATCCACATAGTACCCCAAGAACAAAATTTGTGAAGAATTTAATGCCCTAAACATTAATAAATTTATGAAAAATATGCAAAGGATAATAGAGACATTTTATCCAATGGTGTATCAAGAAATTTATGTGAAAAACATGCCTAGGCTACTAAACCCCATTAGGAGGACTATTAGGAAGATAAATAAGTACCGGTTTTATTCTAAATGTACTATAATCAAGATAGAGGGCACCAAAGCACACCCTTTATACCTACCATGACTTATTCTAGATAAGGTATTAGAAAAAGAGATTATAGCCCAATTGGTTGATAGGGTAGATGTCCAACTAAGGGCTGCCAGATGAACTATTGTGCACTCAATCCCCCTTAGCATTGGTCAAATATAATATAAAAGTTGGGAACAATTTCACCCTATGGGCATAATCAAGGTGCATTGTGGGTTTAAATGGGCACCATTCAGGCATTGGGATCCCACGAAAAATATCAAGAAGTACCTGAAGAGGTATGATAAAAAAGTGAGAGTTAACTATGGGAATCAATCTTATACACATGATGATGTATTCATGAATGTCCGAGATGATACTGAGGTTTATATAAGGATGACCAGAGTAAATATGTTTATGATTGTATCCCAACACATCCAAAATGACCCAAAAAATAATGAGGATGATGCTAAAAGAATTGAAAGTGAACAATTGGTTTTTATACCCATTCATAACCCTCCTCCCAGATCAGGAGCAGATAGGCATGATCAAGCTATCCCATCAAGATAATTATATATGGAGGATACACAAGAGGTTAGCCAAGGCTCACCTTCACATACTATCATTGTTACTCTTCCTTGGCCTACAACCAACACATAGGGTCCTACAAGTTCTACTAGGGCAACTAGATTATTTTCTATGATGCATTTTCTTCCTCTTACCACTGTGAAACAAGTAAGTCTTCATGAATTCCTTTTTTTAGTTTTTATTGTTTCTCCTCCTTCATCACCATCTCATGTAATTACAACACCATTGGCACTATCCCAATCACTTGGGAAAATATCTAAATCTCCTAGCACACCAACAACACCTATTGCTACTTTATCTCCACCTGTTAACCCAGTAGCCCCATAATCTGCCATGCCACCTCTTCCAAGGCAAGCTTATGTTTATACTAAAGCACCTATTGTCTATATCCCAAGACTCCCTCAATTTCACCAAAAAGTGTACCAACAAAGGGAGGACTTGAGGATACATTCAACAAAGAAAAGGAGAGAAGAAGAGGTTCACGAAGATTAGATCCCGTTGATTTACTAGATAGTAATGAAGAAGAGAAGAAATGGGATACTAAGGAAGAGTGGGTGTCTGGGGTAGAAATAAAGGATCAGAAGATATCCATGAAACTACATAGAGTGATACTGAAGATGAATAGATTACTTAAGATGATGCTCAGGCAGGATGAACTAAGATATTGCAAGAGATTGAAGAAGAGCCGACTAAGCTATTATCAGATATAAAAGGAGACAAGGAGGGTGACATAAATTCAAAAATCCAAACCTCAACACAGGGGCCATCATCAACAATACCTCCATGCTATCTAAATCAAACTACTTCAGTCTCAATAACAATAGCTTTTCTAGCTACCTCTCCTCAAAATTTATGTGCTCAGGTCTCTTATTTTTTGGCTACTACAAATGATACCACTACAATAGGTATTATAGGAATTGCTTCTCAATATTTACATACTTTGATCTCAATAAATAAGGCTCAAGCAGCCACAATGCTAATTTTATCAACCATAGTCCAAACTCCTATGATCTGGGCTTTCCCACCTCCAAGTCAACCTCCTAAGATCCCTAACACTACTGACACCACTACAAGGGATGCTTATACATCAGTTACTAATTATCTACAAATTTTGCTTAACACCCCAATGACATACTCATTCTTTGGTGCCACTAATCTTCAATCCTCTTGGCCAATAGGGCAAGTGCATTTTGAAAGTCTGGTATCTAGTTCTATTTTTGCTACACAAGCTACTACCCCTAGGCCATCTACACAACAAGGCATGCCCATTGTCCATGCTTCCTAAATAAATTATTCTACAGTTACAATACACATAGAGTCTGGGAAGGCCAAGTATATCATAGATGCCTGGATGCAGAATAAAGTTACTAGCTAGAGGAAAGCTATACCTCCTTTTTATCAATCAAGGGAATCTTCACCTAAACCAATGTTTCCTCCAAGGCAATCTCCTACTTATACTCCTGCTGAAATAGAGTAAACAGAGTAGTTGATTGCATTGAATGTCCCTTCATGGATTCAAAGGTTACAACAAGAAGTAGGAAGGCAGGATTTGGTGATTGTAGAGCAACCAATAATCAAATTCCATTTTGACAGACAAACAAACACCTTAAGAAAGGTAAAGAAGAAACTAATGGTGGAAAAAGGGGAAAAGGTTAAGTTGGAACAAAGAGAAGACATATTCTCTCTAACAAAAAGAAGGAAAACTAAAATTTCTGACTTGGACCAATACAAAGAAGATCCCTACAATTTTTTGGATGCCATGGGGGGAGTAATAAAAGAAATGTTGAGAAGCTATGATTAGAGTGTTCAGAAGTCTCAAAAGAGGAGCACTATTCAACCCCCAAAGGAAATCATTGACCATGTCCAAGGTGCAACCAAGAAGCTATGTGACATAATTATATTGATAAGGTCTGCAAAGGTTGAGTCCCAGCCTAAATGGGGAGACATATCAATTAGTTAATCAAATGAAGACCATGGAGGTCAAGCTCCATTTTTCTAGCCAAGTTGTAAGAAATAGAGCATACACCCACTTGAATTTAATAAAATTACTGGATGCTACATGGGCCCAAAATCATTTGGCTGCTAGAAGAGATTACTTGACTGAATGACATCAAGAGATGTGAGCTTTAGTGTACAAATCATGAAAGACAAGGTATCTCAATTTTGAAAGACATGAGGCTTTTGGAGTAATCAATCCCTTTGGACAGTTGGTTCTGAAGCACATTTTTGAGAATATTCTACGGGTTGTACCTAATAACTTTAGAGCAAAGATTGAAGGGACCATTTATAGAACTAATGAGGAGATTCTACAGTTAACAAATTTTGCTAGAGATAGGATTACTACCACATTAACCCTTTTTGTAGATGTCAGAGTGACATTGAACACTCATGTGAGGATGATGAACAAGCTCCCATAATTGTTCAAGCGACCTTTGTTGGATTTTGAGACAATTGATATTGTTTTTTAGGCTAGCAATGTCTTGTATATACAGATAGAGGTAGCAAAGCAGTCAACTTCAACACCAGGGGCTTCCCTAGCAGCTCCACAAGGCACTGCAACTGCAACTTCAATCACAGTTCTAGTTGGCATGCCCACAACAACATCACCCATTCAAGGTACAACTCAAGTTACAACTATAACTACAATTGCGGCTACATGCATGCAAGTTCCATCCACGTCTACTGACACGTCATGAGGCAGTGTTTGTAATTACATGTTCACTTGTAACCTAAGTTTATCTTTAGCTGTGTTATTTCCTTGTGATCGAGTATTCTTTTGACAAAATTGTAATTTTTGTGATTATATTGTAAACATGCATGCTATGCATAAGCTTATACATACAGTCTATTTTTGGCAATTTATTTTCTGTTGACCAGGATTGTCACAACATTGACTTCATTTGTCCATTACTTTCAAAGTATTTAAACAATTTTCTTTTCTTTGCATTCAACTATTCTCAAGGCAATATAAACAATTGGCCTCTCTTCGTTAAATCTCCCAATCCTACACGTTCAATGAAAATAATAAAGTCAAAAACTATAAATATTATTTTATATGCATATTCCAATATTCTTTTTACATCCCAAGAAACATCAAAGTAGCCGGAGAAGGCTGCGTAGCATTAGATACAACAAAATCAAAATTGGCATGAAGACAAGGCAACCCACTCATAGAAATGACAGAGGTGGTAGTATCAGCAACGCAGAAATCCTGCAATGCATCTGGGTCTGCAATTATTGTGGGCAGTAACAGCACCAAAAATATTGGAGCCAAAAATAATGCCATTGTAATTGTAGGTTCTAATTTGTAGCAAGCAAAGAGTAAGATTGCAGCAATATTAAGATTGTAGCTTCTGGATTTGAATGCTTGTGTATATATAGTAATACGCAATCCTTTTAAGAATGAATACGATAATAATTTCCCGTTTTCCTCCCGTTGAAGTGGAACAAAAAGAATGCTTCGTAAATGAATAAACTAGAGCATGGTGAGACAAGACACTGCGCGGAACGCAAAGACTCGAGTGGAAGGTTATGGGCATTGGGTATTACGTGTTTGAAAGCTTCAAGTATCCAGGCTGGCTGTATTAATTGAGTCTAGTCGTAAATTATAAATATGGCATTTATGATTGGCAGGGGGCATAACGCGGTTTGTTTATGTTTTAATGGCGTGCAAAGGTTGAGATTTGACGGGCACCCTTGCCTGACAATGGAAACTCTGCTGACGATTAGAGTTGAATTGCAACGATCACAGTCAGCTTTCCGGTTTGGAAAAATTATTTTGTTGAAATTGTAAATAGGAACTTTATCACGGTATTTATGATAGGGCCGCGTCGAAACTGATTTCCTGTGCGCCTGATTTGAAAAATATAATCAGAGCGAGAAAATAGAAGAATATAATCAGATGAACATAATTTTCATATCAGTTTTGAGCAAATACTCGTTAGAGGCACCCTCGCCGCTTTTATAACGTGTTTAATTTTTTTTTATTGTTTTTAATTTTAATAATAATAATGTAGATTATTGAAAAGGTTGTAGTTTCAATGGTGAGAATGATGGTTGTTTACATTCATCTATTAAGATATCAATTCTTTTAGATATTTGATATATAAAATCAAGTTGTTAAGGTCAAGATCGTATCATGGATGATTTTGAGGACGTGGATGTCCTTTATTCGTAGCTACTTGATCGAAAATGACATTATATATAATTCAATGATTTCATGTAATATCTTCAAACATACAATTTAAAAAATTAAAACATATCCAAATTTATAAGTGAATTTGAATATAAATTTGACAACTTGTTTTTAAGATCAGATTCATAAAATACAAAATTGACAATGGTTTATTAAGGATATGCTTCCTAAACCTATGCATTTACCTTCATAACTGACTTGGATTATTAATTATGTATTATTTTTGTATTTGTATTTATTATGATGTTTTATTAAATAGTATTTCATTTATTATTGTAATAATGATTTGGGACCACTATATATATATATTTTTTTCTTTTTTAAATTACAATTTAAAAAAATAAAAAAATCTTAAATGGTATTTTTAGATACTTTTTTTGTGTTTTTAAAGTTCAAAAATCTTCATCGCACTCAACTACATCTTTATGGAATTCTAAATCATGAACCAAGCTTTCTAAAAAGATAAACAAATCTAAAATTATACCATACCCATACAAGTCATGACCTTGGCAAGACAATCAAATATGATTATTATTACAAATTTTTATTTAAGGAAAACATTAAAATTAAATTGATAGGGGAGGACATGGTCCATCACATCTATCAGCGACTTATCCATCACAATTTCCCAATCATGTCCACTTATCTCTCTCATTAGCCATTTAATTCCTAGAAATCTAGATGACCAGGAAATTTTCAACGCTGAAAGGTATGATGAACATCAAACCAAAATTCTAACATGAAAATAATTTTGTTTTTAGTAATCTGTTACTATAGTAAACTACATATAAACTACACATTGAACCCTAAAAACATCACATATGAGCTATATCTGATTGGTTTTTTTTCAGTCTCACATAAATTTAAACAACTTGAAGTATACATTATTCTAATCATCTCAGAAAAACTAATTGTAACCCCATTGCTTAACTCTCATTGGAACACACAACAGTGCCTACTCTAAGGCATAGAGTAGGCACTGCACAGTATGAAGATTGGGTAGTTGTCCCAGCATAACTTTCCATAAACTTTCTTAGAAGTTAGTGTTTATACACTATGCTCTTTCCTTTCAAAAGGTTTCCATATCATTGGACAGAGAACTTGGGATGTCTCTGCAACCCATTTTTGTAATTCACATGGTACAAACTAAATTTGGTAGTGTATCCATAGCTCTATTCAAAATGATCTAACAACGACCAAACAAAATATCCACGCACATCTCCTTTCTTGAAGGTAATTTATTCACATTCAAAATTAGTATAAATGGCATAAACCATGTTTTGTGATCATAACACTTTTTAACTTTTGAATAAAAAGGTTTAAGGACTGTAGACCTTGTTAATTTTGCTATGAACTTGAGAGTGTCTTCCATGTAATCTACTTGAAATGTATCGTTCAAAATTTGTAAGAAAGGGAGGTTGGCATTCCCTTCATTACCAAATCCTGGCAGGAAGAAAACACAGTTGCCATGTTAACCATGTGCATCACAAGGCTAATTAACAAAAGAAAACAGTTAATATTTTAGAATACCATTTTCTGCTATGAATATGGGTGGATTGGAATACCGGTTCTTGAGATAATCCAATAACTTCTCTATTCCAAAAGGCACACCAAATAAAAATGGTCGGTATATCGGATATAAGCATGCAAGTTCAAAATCATTCCTATTCAATAATTTGTTTCTATCAGTTTAACATATATTATCAATGATCAAAGATGAGGATTTGTTTTTGTTGGTTTATCATTCAATCACCATTTTGTCCTCGTATTTAATGATTTTATATAAACATAAATTATCAACAGTACCAATCTGTGACATTGTAAGCCCCATAGGCAATAATTAAATCTTGGCTATGGCATTACAATAATACTGGAGGTGTTGTTGCTAGTAGAACTAACACATTTTAAGAAAGCATGAACAATAAAAGGTATTTTGTTCCTT
The DNA here is from genome assembly GCA_037957365.1 of Torreya grandis. Classification (NCBI taxonomy): domain Eukaryota; kingdom Viridiplantae; phylum Streptophyta; class Pinopsida; order Cupressales; family Taxaceae; genus Torreya; species Torreya grandis. The sequence goes on from JARHVA010001331.1 coordinate 3,347,103, forward strand.
TTTTTCCTCCCCTGCAAAGCAAACAGGATAAATTATTGTTTATTTCCTCACTTGCAAAGAAATGCACAATACCTTACTATTTTACAATACCTTACTTTTTTTTTAAGTGTATTTTATGCTAACCCTTAGATGGTCAAGAAAATATGTTGTAATATTACACAACTTATGGAGAGCCAATCTATACTTTTAATGTTAATTTGTTAAAGATTATTTTGTACATTAAAAATTAAAGATGCACAACCCTATGGGCCAATTGGGACTCCATCTTTTTCATTTGCCAACAAAGATAAAAGAAAAAAGTGAGTAAATTATGTAAGTTAAATTTTAGAAATCAAAAATATCATAAGGAGGTCCTCTGTCTTTGGCTTTACCTTGTGGCAATGGCCAAACTACCTTATAAGTAATTGCAGTTGGGTGATTTTAGAAAATATGAAGCATCAGTGGTATAATGTGAGCCATAGTAATTTAGATCAATGAAATTGAATAAGCTACGGAGATTGTGCCCTAAGTAAATAGAGTACTCACAAGGAGTTAGCCTAATGCCTTATCAGTACTATTTAATGTATCAATATAGATAAAAGAAATGGTTTTTTTTAAGAATATTAGAGCAAAACTTAAAATAGGTAATTATAAGATATGTTATATATAATCAATTTTCCATAATTACCAACACATCAAATGTTGTATTGTGTTTTCGTTATTGAAAACAAACCAAATCAAAACAAAAATTAATCGAAGTTATAACTTCATGATGAGTTAGCTGCAACAATAAAAAAGGAGAAATACAATTGCATAACAACCACCTATCCCTTGCTAATTTACAAAACTCAACCTAAATAGTTCTGTTAAAAGTGTTTTAGACTTATATCCATAGCATTCCATGAAACCACTTCTAAAAATAAATGTGTGTTGATCACAATAGATGTGACTATCTTAAAGGGATGTGACCAATTAACACATTTTTTTCTAGATCATGTCCAATTTAATTATTGATTGGACCAATATATTAATTATTTCAATCAAGTATATGAGTTGGGATAATTAAGTCTAATAAACTTAGTTAAAAGTGATTAGTGTGAAATAGAACTTGATTATCCTCAATTATATGGTTTATTTAATCAATCATGTAATTGACTCTTGAAAGTGTAACTAGAGCTAATCAATTTGCACTAACCTAATTATAACTAATTTATATGAATTGAAGATTGATCACACCTCAATGTATGCTTGATTGAATCAATTAATTATGTATTATAATTAGAAATGTAATTGGATTTAATTACCAAATTTTTTATTTAATATGCATTCAATTATTATATGAATTTGTGTGTTGATATTTTCATAAATCTCACTATCTCTTAGAAATGACAAATTTATAGATTTAATTTTGGAATACTTAAAACTCATAGAAACATAAGTAATCAATCTAAAAGTTCAAAAAAACTAAAAAATGATTATTGGTTCTAGGAAAATAGACGTACCAAATATAACATTTACAATCTAAAACTTTAGATTCTATACTAAAATTATGAAAATGACCATATAATGACCAAATTAAAGTTTGAAAAACCTCTCTTTTAAATTGTAAGTCATAAAGCACTGAGAACAATTTCAAAAGATATAAATTGACCCTAAATTATCATATTTAGGAAATAAATATAAAAAATAATTTAATATACATGTATAAATAAAAATATATTTATATATATTTTTATTTTTTTTAATGAAAAAAAGCCATTCAATCCTTGGGATGTTGAACTTTAAAATTATTAATTTCAAACATCACCATAATTGAGTGTGTTAAAGCATGCATATGTTCTTAGGACTTCTAAATTTAAAAACCCTTCCTCATCACTCATAAATGTCTTGGAATTTTGAATTAAAGGATTAAACTTACACAAATACTATGAGATCCATATTTCAAGCATGAAATTTAAAAAAAAATGTTACACCATCATAAATACTATATATTTCATCAAGACATTTCACAAAAACATGATTAAGATGTTGAGGGAGCTCTCTTTCTAAAAATATAATTTGAGGTTATTATATTTATTCATATTCAAATATATATTTACATGTCTCTATGTCTCTATATATCATGTTAGCATATGAACATTATTTATTTATGTATTTTTTAATTAATTTATTTAAATTTTAAAAACAAATGATAAATAATTAGGTATAATTTTATATATAATTAAAAATATAGATTATTTATTGAATTGGATAGAAGGAACATGTTTGATTATTTATTATTTATTATATTTTAAGTCTATTTAATTTTAAATTTATTTATATAAATATATTTATTAAAAAATAAATTTACAAATATAGGTCACAAATTAAATGATGTTATCTAAATTTCTACTAGATGATGTTATAGAAGTGGGGATTGATGGGTAGGACTTTTCACTATCTACTACATTTCATTAAAAATAGAAACATTTTATAGAATTTTAAACTATTTCAATCACTTATATTGCACCATTTACAAATATAATCATTGAGAAACAAGACTTGAAATGCTATAATTCTTATTTTTATAACAATTTAAAATTTAAAGTGTAAACAGTTCAAATAATTTGTACAAATTCAAATCTCTTTTCATAAAAAAATAAATACACTAAATACCCCATTTTTATCAATGTTTTACATACACTTACCATTTATAATGAGTCATATCCTCCTAAGACTTGTTTCATATATATCTTCCTAAATAATGTAACTAAGATTATTCTATTGTACTTGATCCCAAACCATAAAGTTTTCTCAAACCCAAATATTTTTGTTTTGTGTAGTACATATGATTCATGTTTGATATCAGTTTATACAACCTAAATTTATTATATACAATATTCCAATCAAAATAAGCACATATATATATCAAAATCCTTTTAATTGACCCTAGGTTAAGCTTGAAGAATAAATCAGTCTCAAAATGTATCTAAAATTGGAAAAGTTCAAAGTTTTTACAAATAAATGTAAATAATGTGAATGATGTGTTTAAAATCTATGTACTACTTTTCTGAATGATCATTTTGATAATGTTATGAATTTTTATATTTATTAAGATGCTTTTATAAATGAAAATGAAAAAAAAAAATTGTGAATGAAAATAAGTAATATTCTTTTTATCATGACCAAGAGAGTGTTAAGATTTAATATTTCCCTTATAATGTTGAACTTAATACTTTTCGATCCAATATCAAGACAAGTATTTCACCTAGTGCCCAATTTAAAAAATAATACTTGAATAACCCTCAAGAGCTCAAGAGATTATAGGCATGGTGAATGTTTTAAATGGGTTACCTTATGGTATAGTTATTTCCCAAAATTTATTCTAATACCATTATTCCTCAAATTTTTATATTTCAAATATTTTTCATTTTGTAAAAGTTTATCGATTATTTTATTTTTAAACGTGGTCTTACTTAAATTATTTATTTCATTATTTAACATTCTTTACATTTTTTAACATTCTTTTTTGTTTTTAATATTCTTTCTATTTCTTAAAAAAATAATAATAAAATTTTTAAACATTTAACATTTTCCTTGTTTTCCAATATTTTTTAATTTATAACAGTATTTATGTTTATCAAAATATTTTTATTTCTAACATTTATTTATTTTAAAAAATATTTATAACAACTCCTTGTCAAAAATGCAAAGATAGAGATGAAATGTTTTCTGGTTCATTTATATTTTTGACATAAAAACGATCATTACCAAAAAAAACTTGCATTATACTAATAACAAACTAAACTAAAAATAAAAAGAAAACAAATTAGAAATAATAGTTTAAAAACTTGTAAAAAAAAACAAAGAGGCAGCTCTGGATGTCCCAGATATATTAGTATTGAGAGTTGTTATTAGTGTAATAAGGTTTTCATCTATCATCCCATTTGAAATGTGTATGAGTGATATCAGTTCATTTTAAAATTTAAGGATAATTTTTGTTCATTTTGTTGTTTTATAATAATTTTTATAGTTGCATATTATAATAGGAAGTAATTGTAAATTGCATTTAATAAATTATATATCATTATTATATTTATTTTAAGAAAGCCAAAAAAAATGATTTACATATTCAATTCTAAACATATTTTATTATAAAATGCAATTATAAATATAAATTGTCAATAACATATAAATACCATGTGTCCAAAATGTTGTACAATCAATTTCAAATTAAACCGAGTACAAAATTGATATTGAAACTATATAAAATATACACTAAAATATCTCCATCCAAAAATACTTGACTAAAGAACTCAAACCTTCACCTAAGCCATAACGAAATGTCATTGATTCCCTTATTATGAAAAAAAAGTGCAAATATCACTCGTGCTAAAAAAAACTATCCATTCGATCACTAGTATAAACTATGAAAGCATTCAAACATGTAACAAAAATCCAAATTATTCCTTAAAAACTCCTTTCACTTATATTCACATTATTTATAAATATCCTTTTCATTAATCAGATAAAAATGATATTACACCAATCATTATAAACGTTCCATAAAAGATCAAGATTATTCCATCATGATGTACAAAACACCACAATATTTCTTCGACACATAAATATAATCACCTTTGTGTCCATTACATTACAAATCCTTTCTCTAATCCTCTCCAGTTTCTTACAATATTCTTTCTTCTATCCTTTCTCTAATCCTCTCCAGTTTATGCCAAGTTGAATCTTGCCGTAAATCTTATAGAAGCTTCTATAACTATCCATGTTTATCTCCCCGTGTGTTTCAAAGCTTGACTCAGATTAACCTCTTCACATATTGCTTACTCTATTTCCACCTATCAGTTTTGAACACAACTTCCCCTTCAATGGATGTCTTGTTGCATAAGAGTGTAATTAAAATTTGTCTCCTCTGAGATGTTAAGTTCCTTGTTAGTTTATGTGTACCTGCCTTAGAACTAACAACCTACTAGATATATCACTATGCTGCTTTTTCAAGGAGACTCATTGGTAAGAGAATATTATAATAAATTTATTGTTTGATTTGATTGAGTGAACAATTTTTATTGGAGTTATTACTGGAATACAACAAGAAACGTAATCATAATAAATTTATTCATATTATTTTTATTTTATTAATTAAATAAAAATGAATAGATTCTTTTAATTTATCTTAGGCCAAAATTTAAATTGGGGTAGTGAAATGGAATTCACCTTAATATTATTATTATGGTGTATGGGTTGTGGATTATTTTAAATAGAATTGAATGAGAGATTTTAGGATGGGATATTGTCATAGCTCAGAAATATTATTTTTCAAGGTATTTTGGATATTTTATATATTTGATAAAAAAATAATAAATTGATTTTAAAATATTTTATATGATTGTAATAATAATACAATGTAATAATAATAAAAAGTATTCAAAATAAAGTAAGTGATTTTAAAATATTCTAAATTTGAATATAATTATTAAGTTTAAATTTTACTTTGTAAAATTAAAATATATAAACACCAAATTTAAATATAATATTTTTTATATTGATATGATTTTTATATAAAAATATTAAATATTTTTTTTATATGCATTAATCCTATGACTCAAATTATATATATTTTATTAAATGATTTGATCTTATTATGTGTGTGTATATATATATGTGTGTGTGTGTGTGTGTGTATATATATGTGTATATCTATATATATATGTGTATATATATGTGTGTATATATATGTGTGTGTGTGTGTGTGTGTGTGTGTGTGTGTATATATATATGTATGTGTGTGTATGTATATATATGTGTGTGTGTGTGTGTGTGTGTGTGTACATATATATATATGTGTGTGTGTGTGTGTGTGTGTGTGTGTATATATATATATATAAACCATTCAATAAAAATGTTATTTTTTATTGTTTCAAGATGGAAATGTTGTGATTTATCTTAAAAATACAAATAATAAAGAAAATGTTAAATAATTAATTATAATATCTAATATGAAAAATAAAATACAAATGTGAAGTATTATTTGATTAAAAAAAAATAATAATAATATTAGTAAAAGTATTAACAATATAATTTTGAAATAAAAATTCAAAGTTAAAAGTATAATTTTATGATTTGGAGGGAATGTTTTATCGTTTTATACCTCTGTAGCACCGTTGTCATACCATCGACCTTTAACAGATCTAAATAATATTTTTATGGTTTATTGTGTTGATTCAAATTGTCATTTCACCCTTTGGGCAACGTTTATAAGAACCCCGTGTATATTAATGGTTGCATTGTTTAAAATTGCATCTTTTGATGCAAATTTCACCGACAGAGCTCTGAATAATCTGGCACCAAAGTGGGTAAGGGAGTTTTTAATGAAAGTATTCTATAAAATATTGGTTCTAACCCAAAAACCCCTTCATTTGATTTTGTGTTTGATTTTATTGAAACTGACAAAGCTTGAAATTCGTTTGAGTCTTTTAATCTTGTTGGTTATTTTGTTAGATGAGAACCCATTGGCAACCCCATGGTGTTAAGCTTGAGGGCTTACAAAACAAGAGTAAATTTTTATAAATTTTTTTTGCTTTGCTAATGTTGATCACCGTAAGGATATTTTTTAACCATGATCCCTAGTTTATTCACAATACTCTTTTGGTATTTTTGCATTGGACCAGGGATTTACAAATATCCAAACAAGATAAGCTCAAAATCCCAGTCTAGATTGGTTCCTAAGTCACCCTATCCCCTTTTTTAGATTTGTTGAGTAGCTCATCAAACCTTAGGGTAATTCATTTGACATGAGAAACCCAAATTTTATGCGACTTTCCTGTAGAAGTGAGTATGAATTGAAATTTATCTCTCCAAAGCCCTAAACAAAACCTTTGACATACATCTTGATGATACCTAATTTTATAATCATGTAATTTACATTAGTCTTCATATTACTTGTTTTCACTACCAATCCTCACACCATATGATTCAAGAATGCCCTTTACTGGATAGTTCTCGATAGGATTTGCACATAAAAGGTGCACCATAAAAAAAAATAACCAACTTAATTGTTGATGGCTAGACCATTGTGACCAATAAAAAGAATGCTTCAGCTTCTCATGGTGCCTCTAGGCTACAAATTTATGTGTATAAATTTTCAAGTTATCCCAAAGCAAGCTCATATGATCCTAATTATATACAAGTTATGCCTTCCACTACCAAATCACCACCACTACTCTGTCATACACTGCAGGTGGTGACCACCATTATGCCCTCATATCTTATGGTTGTCACTATTCAATAATTAGAATCCCATTCTAAGGTGATATTCACACACATAGAAGATAATGTGTTGTCATTTAATCACAAATCCATGCTCAACCGGTTATGCAATCCCTTTCCTTTGGAAGATGGAGAATATTTTTAAGAAAAAATGTGTCCCTTCAAAATGAGTGACTTTTCATGCAAAAACTAGAAAAATGCTTCCTTCACTAATAAGTTTGAAGCCCTTCAAGATGTCATAGAGGAACATAAAATGCACCTTGTTGTTTCCCCATGATAATTTACTCTTGAAAGGCATGAGGCATCACTGAAATAATTTATAGGTACATGATCAGGAATAATTGTTATAACTTACAATATGAAAGTATTTTGTTTGAAATAAGTTAAAATTTCTAATTTTCTTCTTTAATTTATCGCTAGCATAATTTGGCTAGGTGAAATTTGTAAGGTGTCCAAGCACGAGCTTGGTCATGGAGAATTCATCATTCAATTAGCACTAGAGTTTACATTGAATATTTAATATTGGGGATCTAATGCTAACCATCATTTGATGTGGACCCTTTCTCATTTTGGCAACCAACTTATTGGGTTATCCATATTGTATGCTTCAAATTATGCCATTGAAAGATCTCTACCCTAGAGATGCCTAGTTTTTCTTCCCAAAAGTCACTGGTTTTTCTTTGGTGATTTTACATGGTGAAATCCAACTAAGATAAACAAGGCTTCCTTCCTATGCATTGGTGTGTTGCAGAGAAATAATCATGGTTATACATGCATAATAATATTTGTATCTATGACCCCAATCACCACCAAAGGAGAGACTACTTCATCTTGGTCTACTTGGTCAAGTTTCAAATAAGGTTAAGACAAAGTGGTCAAAATGATAGATCATTATTTACTCATGGTACAAGCCCTGTTATCCTACTCTAGTTTGACCACACACCTTGTGTCTCTCATTGATGATGTCATTCTTGTAGACCGTTACCTATTCATTTATGTTTTCAATGGAGCTCCACTCAAACCATATCTACTAAGACCCAGTTTTATCTCAATACTACTCATCTTAGGCATGAAATAACTGTGGACCATATTAGATGAATTTAGAATCTAGTTTGAATTAATTGGAGGGTTAGTTTCATTACTTGTACTACCACCTTTATTGAACTGTATGGTAATAAAGTAGCTATCTTCAAAAAATTAGCTCATGAAGCATCATTATAATTATTCCATATGAACTTAAAAATTTGACTTTTAGGAAGCTTAATGGAAACACAAGATCGAAGTTTAGGAAGCCTACAAATCAAAGAGATCCCAAATCAAATATAGCATGCATTGGTTGAGAGTGGGTGATAGATTTACCAAATATGTATTTCTTATTCTTCACTTTATACAAGCTATAGAAAAAATTAAAGCCATTAAAGATGCCAATGTTAGGTTTATGAAACCCTTATATATCTTTTAAGCTTTTATGAACCATTATCATGGAGTGTTTTCTACCCAATCCTCTTCCATAGCTCATGAAGTAGATCTTTTTAAATGCCTTCAAGTTGTCCCCGACAATCTTTCTAAAGAAAAAAGAGTTGCATGTTATGATCTCTTAGTTTAAATGACCTCAAGGAAGTAATCATGTAGATGGCATCTAACAAAACACTTGAAACTTATGGTTTCCACTATGAATTTGATCTGGTCCTTTGGGATAATGTTGGACTAGATCTTCACAAAGTCTATTATGAAGTTGATTTATCCAACTCTTGGGGATCCATCATCAATCAAGGTAATAAATAGTTCATTCCAAAGGTTGGAGATCTTGAGCTTATTAATAATTAGAGGAGTACCACTCTTCTAAATGTCACTTATTAAATCATTGTTAAAAGACTTTGCCATTTAGGTGAGACATCTTACTTCCTCATTTTTATAAGTGAATAAACAAAGTTTATCCAACATAAATATATACTAGAAAATGTTATTGAAATTTTGGAGGGTATGGAATGGGCCTATCTCTAGTAAAAAAACCACATTTATGAAGATTAATTTTATAAAATCTTATGATAGGATTGAGTGACCCTTCCTCATTGTAATGCTTCAAGCTCTTGGATTTGGACCTCAGTTCATCTATGTTATTAATATGTTGTTTCAAATCACTTGAGCTTGTATCACCATTATTGGACTAAAATATCACACGTTTGGAATGTACATGTATATTAGGAAAGGTTGCCTCTTGGATCCCTCTCTCTATGTGTTTGTTGTAGAAGGGTTCATCTACATACTGGCCAATTACTATTCAAAAGGTTTGGTAAAAGTCATCTCTCCCGCAATCTGATAAAAAACTCATTAATGGGAAATCTTTGGATGATTATTTTCTTACCTTTTCTTATTTTCTTACCTTTTTGGATGATTATGTTTGGTTCCTTTATTTAGTGGAGAAATACTCAATGATACATATTATATCTCTCCCCCAAAGCTCCTTGGTTATATCAATGGAAATGGATTCATCTAGGTGTAAAATTTATATTTTTTGGCATTCCCTTTACTTTTTTGACTTCTCCGTCTAAGTGTTGGCCATATGTCTCCAAAGGGTTGATAAAAATATTATCTATTGGATCACCAAACCTCTTTCATTAGCAAAGAATTTCCAAGTTAGTTCTAAAGTGTTGGCTACTACTCATATTTACTATTCTTATAGATAGGCTCCTTCCAAAGTTTCCTATGGTAAATCGAAGAAGTTATTGAGATATTTCTTCTAGGAAAATTCAAAAGGCCATAAGGTTTTCCACATGTTTTCCTATGATATTTTTTATAGACCTAAGGATGTAGGGGGACTAGGGCTCATTGACATTAAGCTTCAAGGCTGTGACCTAAGTGTCAAGTGGATAATAGAAATCCTATAAGGGGATGAGGATTGAAAGGTTATATTTAGGCATTGCATTATCCAAGGAACTATTATTGGTAGAAAGGCATGGAAGGGACTTGATATGTAGAGTATTTGTCTTTCTCCTTTATCAATAAAACTTGGTAGTACATTTTTTTATTAAAAGTATATGTAAATCTTGGGAATTGCTCAAACTCAATGTCATTTGGATAGGGGATGGTTTTAGAAATGGACTCTATCTCAATTCATATTCTCTTTGGTGGTATCACATTCTTAATTTTCACACTATCTCCATTTTCATGGTCCCCTAGATTAAGAGTCTTTTGATTTTTAGAGAAGGAATCAAGACTATAAGTGACATCGTATGCTATGTTTATTGTGTGTGGCTCTTGTGGGATATGATAAAAATTAAATACCAATATAAGAATGAGGATGTGGAGTCTATTATAAAATTCAAAACTCCATACCCTTATGTTTGTCTTCATAAGATCAGTGAAACTTCTAGAGACCCTTGGTGGAAAGATTCACAATGTCTTACAACTACTTATTTATGTCAATACAAACCCTAGATGGGTATCATCTTCTTACCCATCAACATATTTAGAGTGAAATCCTCAACCATGGTTGGAAGTTAACATCCATGTATATTTTTTGGACTCGAAGGCTTACCAATCTTTAGAAAGTCCATATTGTGCCTCAAAAAGCTCATTTTATTTGGTGTATACTCTACTAGGGCCTACTAGTTGGAAATCAACTCAAACACATGGGTGTTTCAAATTCCACTTGCATCACTTGTCAACAAGCTAAAACTATTAAACACCTTTTATAGTATATCCCCCATGCTCAGTCTACTTGGAAATGGATTCATACCCTTTTTCAACCTTTTTTTCTATAATTATTTACTTGGAAAATGGTACTTCTTGGGAACTCGACCTTGTTATTTTTAATAATGAAGCTATGGAAAGAGATTTTTTGGTGACTAATAAAGCTAATTTTATCTTTGATGTTTTAATTTCTCTTCAAGTGCAAGTGTATAAGGTCTGCTTTGAGATGGAGCACCTCCAAACTATTTTGGACCATGGGGGAGCATTCTGTGTGTTATTGGTCGGGTACCTTTGGATCCTCCTCACCATAATTCTCCTTATTAAGGTTGAGGCCAATGTTTTCATCATCATCTCCACTTGAGGAGTAGGTAGAGATCATCTCCCCATTTTTTTCAGCTTTCACCTCCCCATGGTGGTAGCGTGTTTGACTATCTTGAAAGTAATGGTGATAATGGTTTGGGTGATCCTCCCACAAATAAGCATTCACACTTGGATATTTCCATTTTTCACCCTCGATATACTCAAGAGACTAAAAAATGGAAACATAATGATGGGTGGGAACCTACACTTGATATAGTTGACCCTCCAAGTACTCATAGTTGGGGGGAGAGAAGCTTGATAGCCCCCTCCACCTCTTCTAGCCACTATGTTCATTATTACTGCTTAGTTTCCTTATTCTTTGTGGTTGGTGGTCTTTGGTAAAGGGATACTTGGTTTCATCACCTATTTTTTTCATTGAATCACATTTTTATTATGGTTATATCTATTATTCAATCTTAAATTTTATACTATTTTGGTGATATAATTTGTATTTTGTCTCAAGACTTTTTCTAACGCAATGTGACTCATATTCTAAAATGTGATTCCATCCAAAAATATTCTTATACAATAAATAATATTCTAATATATTTCATTAATAAAAAAATACTTTTTGATCATAATAATTAAAAATATTATTTAGTATCCACAAACAAAGGTGATATGATGGAGGTTTATTGAATGAATCACATTTGGCCATTGTTTTGAGAGTTATTGGAAGTATTATATGCGAAAACATGAATTTTAGTGAGAGCATTTATTTTGCACAATATTGAACACTAAAGTGCATCTTCTTATTGTAAACATCATTATATATATTTTTAATTTTTAAATTATATATATATATATATATATACATTTCACTTAAAAAATTAGATGTATTATATAATATCCTAGCTAGAAAAATAAAAAGGATATCATCTACGTAAAAATATTGCAATGCATCTAGGTCTACAATCATTTTGGACAGTAACAATACTAAAAATAGGTAGATATTAACTAGCATGCACTAACTCCCAGTGTGTGTTGGTCATCATCGATCATCAAGTGGCTGGTCTCCATCAATCTTCACTAGCTTATGACTAACCATAGTTAAATTTGATGGTAACATCTACCTTTATTCTAACTGTTGAACAACCATCCGCCAATGGTCACCACCACTATCACTGCTAATTGACAATCACTGTAATGCTAACCAAAAATGATGACTGCACAAATGTCAATTAACTTGTCATGTGGCATGAAACCAGTGTGGCATGTGAATCATTCCATGGTGATGCCATATTATCATTCCCTAACACCCTGATAATCGTGTCCTCTTAGCATTTCCTTAATATTTTATGGACCTATTATTAATCAGGTAATGCCAAGCCTAAAGTCCAGATAGATGTCCTTCACCATTCACTCACTACTGGATCCAAGGTGGAGGGAGATAGCTCAAGAGAAGGTGATCAGAATAAGGGTGGAGGATTCAGTGTTTAATCCTAGGTTTTGCACCAGTCAAACATCGAGGTAAATTTTAGGGCAAAGGTTTTATCATTTTGATAGAGTCATTCATCACATATTTGTAGGTTGTTTATATTTAAGGATGCATAAAATGTGCATATGACCCTACATAAAATGGCATAAACATAGAAGAGAAGTATCGAGATAATTGCATCGAATAAAATGATCATGGTTCCTACCATCAAAACTGTGCACAACTATAAAGAACTATTAGGTTGGAAGTCATTCAAATGTCTTATCAACCACTTTAATAATTATCCAAGGTTTGCACATGCTTATCCTTCCATTTGATTTTGCTTGAGGGTTCCATATGCCCCTGTTTAATTTTACCCTTGCTTCTTTATAGACTGTGTCTTAACACATAGTTGTCTACATGATTGTGAATTGTGTTTATGAACTCTACATATCTTCAAACACTTAAATCTCTGCAAACACCTTAGAGAATGGGAAAGATTTTTATAACTAGTATTCTTTAGTTTCCACTTCGTTTACAAGTTATTATTCTCATAAGAAACATATATTCAATCCTCCTTTTCATAAGAAATAGAGTTGTGTTGTTCAAACACAAAATATCCTTTAATAGATGATCATTTTAAAGGATAAAAGAATGCAAAGCTCAATGTTACCTTATTAAAATGTGCATATGACCCTACATAAAACTTAATCCCTAACTTATTTATGATAGATTCATTCATATTTGTGAGTGGACATTGAATAAGCTGAACAAGGAAATAAATCCCAAAGTTTTTTATAAATGTGAAATAACTGAATCTATAACTTATTAACACAAACAAAATCCAAAACATAAGAAGAAAGAATAGGTATGGGGGAAAAAGGAAAATGCTTCAGATAAGCACATTCATAGTGTGTTCATAAGCCTCATTTGCATAAGTTATTTAGATGAAAATAAAAAGAAAAGCATTGAAGATTGTATTAAATCCTTTAAAAGGACACATCTTCAATTTACCTATACATACTGTTTCTTGGGCCTTGTTTCTCCTTGCTAGAGGCCTACTATACATAAGGTTAAGCTTACCTAGGATTTTATCTATATTAATAAGTTATTTTTACACTATCTACAAAAAATGAAATTCCTTCTCGTATGTACATTTCCTTGTTGGAGGATCGTAATATATACTTTCAATATAGGGTGTCAATTTCATGAATAATGGTTGCCCTAATTATTCCATGACTATTACATTACGTTGCCAACTAGTCGGATTGCCTTGACCACCGACACACCATTTTAATCTCGTGGTGACCTTTATGGTGATTTATATAAGCATTTCATTGGTAATGGTTAGTTTTTTAAAGCATATTCTTAACTTGTTTGAATGCAAGTTATTTTTTGTTGGAAACTGATACTATGAATGTTAATTGTTATAGATTTAAGATGGATAAGTGGGAATTAGATGATTGCCTCAAAGAATGTTATGATGAGACCAAACAAATGGTATGTATTTTGAGCTACTCTAATCAAACATGAATTTGAGTTGTAATATTTTTTGTTGATGCTAATCTGTTGTGACATGCATTGTATTAGGAGAAAGAAGTTGGTTGGAAGTCATTATGTGCAAGTGCTCAGTTTAGACGTTCCCTTCACCCTCTCGAAGATTAAATGAGGAAGTTATATGGAGCATCAATAATTTGGGATGCTATTCCCACTATTATAAGATAACCATCCCCTACCCATGAATAACCAAGGGTATAATCCCAGTGCAAGATGAAATCATTACCAAATAAAGATGCAAACAAGGGGATAACACAAGTAATTTTATTGATGATCCATGTATTTTCAGTGCCTCATTTAATATTCCTACCACATATGTAAAATGATCAATATTTGGGAACCATGCATCCCTTTTTTGATTCGTTACATCTTTTTTAATACTACATGAGGAGGGGGTGGAGAAGACCGAAGGTGTCCTCAAAGTACCCAATGACTATTTCTCAAGAGATGTATGGGAACCTTTGGCTGCCCTTAATGTTTGATTACTCCTCATGTTAAATAATGTTTCTTTCTTCCCACTTACAACAATCAAAATTAGAATACTTTTGACACACCATGCATTTTTATATGTTGTTTTTGTTTTGTGTTTTAGTTGGAAGGGGTGGAGTGGAGCCACGTGGACGTGGCTAATAGTCACCTACATAATGAATTAATACCTACAAATGTGCTTATTTTTTACTCTCTCTTTCATTTTCCATGATCAATAATTGTGAACCATACATCCTTATTTTTATATGTTATATCTTTTATAATACTGCAGGAGGAGGGGGTGGTGCAAACTGTAGGTGAATAGGGTGTCATCGAAGTGTCTAATGACTATTTCTCAAGAGATGTATGGAACCTTTGTCTGCCCTTAATGTTTGATTTTTCCTCATGTTAAATAATGTTTCTTTCTTCCCTCTTACAATAATCAACATTAGAATACTCTTGACACACCATGCATTTTTTTATGTTGTTTTTATTTTGTGTTTTAGTTTAAAGGGGTGGAGTCGAGCCACCTGGATGTGGTTGATAGTCACTTACATAATGAGTTCATGCCTAAAAATGTGTGTATTTTTTATACTCTCTTTCATTTGACATGCTTATAGCCCCATGTTTGTTGTTCCATATATGCTTATAGTTGGACTCACATATATATGTCCAACTATGTGGCAGGAAGAGGTTGAGTCATATGACCTAGATGACAATGACGATGAGGATGTTGATGATGATGATGGTGATTGGATTAAAAATGCTTTGAAATCTAAAATTGAGGAGGAACCGAATGTTGTAAGAACATTTCATTATCTTTGATGATGTTATATTATGTTTACTATTTTATGCTTTTAACATTTTATTATTTTTTATGATGTTATATTTTATTTATTACTTTGTGCTTTTAAGCTCGCATCACTTCCTTATTGAATGAAAGTATGCATGCAAGTAAAAAATCAAGGATTAGGGTATTACGAGGCAAAATGTGCACCTTTGCTTGTTGAGGCCATGTGACACATTTAGAGATGATGGTGGCCATCATTAG
Source organism: Torreya grandis (assembly GCA_037957365.1). Taxonomy (NCBI): domain Eukaryota; kingdom Viridiplantae; phylum Streptophyta; class Pinopsida; order Cupressales; family Taxaceae; genus Torreya; species Torreya grandis. The sequence continues at coordinate 3,362,891 of JARHVA010001331.1, forward strand.
ATTTTGGTCATGAGATAGAATTAACACTCACCATCACTAGATTCATGGTTGGCAACCCATTCTATGGAGGCCCTCTGGGCGTGCCAGAAGTGGGAAATATAAGCCTAAGGGAAGCAAAATCAACAAAAGGAAAACAAAAATGAGGCCAATTGACTAAATCTTGAAAAATCATAGCATCAAAAAGAGAGACAGGTTAGAAAGATTATGGCTGGCTAGGAAGGATGTGTCCGAGTTATGTTATCTGAATGAGATAACCTTGAAGTCTATCAATGATGAGATGGGTTGATATGATTTGAGTAAAAACTTGGAATAGAGAAGGGAAGCCTGCATTTAGTGAAGAGAATATCATCAAAAAATGGAGTGAGAAGAGAATGGGTGGAGTAATAGACAGTTGCATGCAACAATCAACCTTAGGTTAAATTCATTATGTTCATTGGTTTTCACATAGTTAATGTTAATTTCAATTTAGCTTAGTCAATATTAACATTGATATTTCTACAAAAATCACCATTAAAATTACAGAGGGATGACCCTCTATCCTATTCTAGTGATGACAATCAATTTCCTTTGAGAGAAATGCATTTATAGAATGGTAGATATGTTCATTAGAGGGGTGTAATAAATGAAAGTGTGCATGATAGGTTGCCTAACAAATTGATATTGTACTTGTTATGATGACTACGTATTATATGCACTCTTCTTCATTCCCCCTACCTTTATTTCAACCATGCCATTACATATTTTGATAGTGTTGTATATTGTTATTGCATATAGGCTTTGGGTGGAGACAAGTTGGCACAGTCACAGGCATGGATGGACCATGTTTAGGAGGTATGATAGTTACTTCTTCTTTAACAAAACTAACAAGTTTATTCTTCATGATGTTGTCTTATTCTTGCATTTTATCATGATTTCTAAACTACACATTTTCAAATGTAAGTGTCCAAGGTGACATGCATATACCTGCATTCATGTGGTTGATCACTTCCACTTATTTGTCCATTTCCAAAGGCCTAATGGCCAGGACATGAACATTGATATTGCCTTGCGGCTACTGCCTTATACACTATTATTTATATACATACATTTTGGCATAATATGTATGATGTGTGGTCAAACATATTATTTGGATAGGAGATTTAAATACAAGTGTTTCATTTTTGGTTTGTGCTAGATATGTAGTTGTTTCTTTATGTATGATTTAAGCAATGGTTTGGTGGTTAATTTGCATTTACTGATGTATTGTACAATCATGCATGGTTCAATGATGCAATGTTTTTCCCATTTACTCATCATATATATTTTACATGTATGGTATGTGATGTTTTTAACTGGAGATCTATCATCTTCACATGTATACCTTATTCTTCTTTCATTCTTTCACATATTGGTGACAAAGTGCATATGTTTGCATGTCTCTATGTCTATCTAAGACTAATCATGGTGAGAAAGCATGTAATATAATATTTGTATGCATGTCTTGTCTGTCTAACATTCCTTTGTCTCATATCATGTGTTTGTCTATTCAGTAAATTGATACAACTATCGATGTCTATGGCCTACGGTTTGAGGCAGGGGAGGAGGGGTGAGAAGGAATGGAGCAACACTCCAATACATCATAATGACCATGCCAAAGGTAAATATTTCATACTCCAATATAATGATTTCATTATTTTCATTTAATTTAGAAAACTCTTTGTGTGTAAATAAATTATTTTGTAATATAAAAAAATTGGATGCAAGGGCAGAAACTATGTAATCCATGCAATCAAAACATGAAGGAATAGTTGCCATACATGAGCAGTAGATATAGATTTTGAGAGCAGAGTTTGATATCTTATTTTCACAAGCCAATGGTATTCTCCTAATAGAAGTGGTATTCCATACATGGAAAATGATAATTAGTTGTGTGCAATGACTTACGTGTCTAGTATTACATGATGTATGCTTATGACTTTTGATGGAAATCAATTGAAACACATGCTTATTCATAGTTTAATATACAAAATCGATGTTTATTTGCCACTAGTTGCTTACTTCATCTTGTGTATTTAATTTTTTTATGAATGAATGAATGTTGTGTTCAGAATTTCTATAGGAGAATGTTAAGAGACCTAGAAAAGTATGGCATATGGTTATTTACTAATATATTTTGACTCCAATTCATGTATAAATGTTTTTTCATGTTATTTGATCACAATACAATGATTTTATAATGACTTCCAAGTGATTTGAGGTTTTATAATGTCCAATAAGTTCATTTATAAGTTCACTGTGTATAATAATCTCAATACGTGCTTCACCTTGTTCACAAACGTCTTTAGATGACTGTAGTTGGCAATGAGAAAGAATTTAGTGTTAGGGGTATTGATATAGCATGTAAATGGTGTAGATATATCCAAAGGAGTAACAAATGTTCTTAGGTTTTAATCCCAAGAGAAAATATTTTAAATCCTCAACTAATGGAGAAAAGCTTTTTGTTTGGATAAACAAAGAACATAAAGACTATATTTCTTGTGCAAAGGTAATGTAATTGATTATCAAAGAATGAAAGAAGGTTGGGTGACAACTAGTTTATAATGATTTTTGTGTTTTAGGTAAGTAAACACGTGTTTTATATTGGTATTTCAAATATTTATCAGATTAGCATCAAATTCTTTGAGTTGGTTTCATAATATTTTAAGATGACTAAAGGACTTGGTCTTGCATACCCTGTGTGTTATCAAATTGTGTCTTGAACACTAAGTGAGGAGAAGATTCTATTTGGTGGGCTAGTGGAATGTGTGGATAATTAGTAACATGTTATAACATTTATTTAAGAGTCTTTGAACATTATATTTGGTCATTCTGTTAAAGGATATTCTATGTTTGAATAATACAACTCTATTCCCTATGAAAAAGAAGACTAAGTATGTGTTTCTTATGAAAGAACAACTTGTAAACTAAGTGTAAAATCAAGAATAATGTTTATAAACATATTTACCATTATATAAGGTGTTTGAAGAGATTTGAGTGTTTGAATTTGTGTAGATTTCATAAGCATAGATCACAATCATGAAGACCACTGTGTGTTAAGACACATTTTATAGAGAAGCAAGGGTCACCTTGAATAGGGGCATACAAAACCCTCAAATAGAATGATACAGAAGGATAAGCCTTTATAAAAGTTAGACAATTATTAAATTGGTTTAAAATCCCTTTAAATGGCTTACAAAATAATAGTTCTTTATAATTGTGCACAGTTCTGAAGACCATTATATCTATATACACAGTCAATCAAACCTTGGAGAGAACACATGATCAAAGGTAATGGAGTGAGGTTCCAATGCTTGGAAAAGATGGATTGAATTAATATTAGCCTAAAAAAATCTTTACAATTTTTAAAAAGTCTCTACAAACCTTGGAATTCAACTTTTACCCTTCTCATATCATGTAGACTGTAAATAACCTTGTCTTAGGGTTTTAATGGAAAAATGAGTATTATGGGAGAACGAATTGGTTAGAAGAGGATACTCAATCATGTTTTGATGTCTTCATTAGGAATGAAGAGGATAGAGATGCCTTTAAGGTCTAGTTTAAGGTCATACAACTATGGATTAGAAAGTTAAGAATTACAAATTTAAAGGCCACAATGGCTTCCACATATAGGAATTTGGTGGCTCAGTATATGTGGTTGTCTAGGTGAGTAGGATTCTATCTTCATAGGTGTCCATGTAATATAAACTATATTAAATATTGATAGGGTTCCTAGGTGACTCAAATGGATGGGAGATTTATCTCCACATGATATAGTGGTGATGTTAGCCTAGTTGATTGTAGATCCAAAAACATGTACCAGTTCTAGGTTGGGGAGTGAATATCAAAGATTGTAGACTTGTATAGTATTGGAATCTAAAATGATATAATTTTTTCTAGACATGTTTTAACTTTTTCATGTTAAGGGATGTGTTAGGAATATAAAAGTCAACATGTTAATGTTTAATAAACCCATCTCAAATTCTAGGGGGTACGTTAGATAATGAAGTTAAGGTGTGGCCTGAACATATAAATAGACCAAGTAAGATGTAAATATTTACAATCATATTGATAAGCATTTCCACAGCTCATGCAAATCTCATCTAGTTTTTTATGCTAAATCCAAATTTTACCATTGACAGTGCACAAGCTCTATACATGTCATCCAAATATTCACAATCCTATTGATAAGCATATAGGCCATGCCATCATGGATTTGAAAGTCCCTAAAGTGGATTCCTAACCTATTTTTGCAGCTTCTTCTAATCACGTGGCATATTTTTTATTTTAAATATAAAATGAGTAAAAATGCGTGGTAATTACATAGTTTATAGGCATTTTTGGAGCCATGAATTTTTTCTATTAATTGCAAACTTGCTTGATCCTATAACATATAGGCTAGATTATACATGAATGTTTATAAAAGATGGTATGTATGTCCTAAATGCATAAAGATGGTGTGTATGTTCTAAATGCATGTAGGCTTGGTTTTCCTGAGACCTAATTATTTGGTTCTACAAAATGTTGGTTGTTTGGAAAAAATTTAGAAGCAATTGAGTGATTTGTTAAAATAAAGGGTAACATTTTAGGATTTTATGAAGCTATAGTGAAATAAACTATAGATGTATAGTTAAGTTGATTGGTACTTCTATATATATTGCTTGTTGCATCAATTATCTTCTTTATAAATTGTATTAATATTCAAAGGTCCAAGTGTGTCTTGAATAGGTCTCTGTGTTTCTATTTTCAAAGATGAAAATATTGGGCCTTTTGATTCCCATAGAGAACTCTTATTATCCATTTGACTTCAGCAGAAAATAAATAGTTTGGAAGCAATGAAAATTATTTAAATGATGAAGGGGATGTTTATGACTCTAGACAAGTAGATATTAGATATTCTAGTGGAAGATCCATTATTGTTAATGAAATCCATGGTCTTGATGCTACAAATATTCACTCAGCTAATAGTCTATTAAGGTATTATCAACCACAAGATCATTTATATGATTTGGCACATCGACCTACTATAGCAAAGTGAAACATGTTTTGTGAGGAGTATGTGATCTTAGAATGCTTAGACAGTGAAACTAAGGTATGTCATTTGGATTAACTATATCTTACATGTTTGTTTAGCTAAATTTTATATTTAGTAATGAACAGATGAAAGTTATAAAAATACTCACTTTACTTAGCAGGATTCAACCAAAATGGAAAAATATTCTACCAAATTAGTTTCAATCCCAAATTTCATTAGAGGTGCTTATGATCTAGAACTACATTATACTAAATATGAAGCTATTCAATGGGGTTGAATCCATTTCTACTATCAGATGAACATTTCAATGAGTTTAGATACTTGATTGGGGAGATATAAGAGGTGTTGGAGCTATAATTCAATCACTAGAGGATCAATATGATGTTAGTACCTCTAAAGAACAATGTGAAATGCAATATTTATTTGAATAAATTGAATATGTTAACCCTACCAAACTATAACTTGAAATCTTGTCCAAACCTGCAAATTAACACAAATATCAACATTTTCATGGCCTCAAGGGAATTTCAAAGATATTGCTTTATTCATAATAATCCAATACTATTCAAGGACATGAAAACATAGAATCATTTCTTTCTTCATTCATTTGATCATCAAAACATTACATGATCAAAACATCAAACATTATTATAGACAAATAAATATGTACTTTATTTAGCAATAATTATGTAATACACAAACAAATATGTACTTTCTTTAGCAATAAATTAAACATGCTAAAACAGAACTGATTACAAGACTAAACATTATATATCAATATTGAAAGATATTTTTATAAAATTGTTATATTAACTTTTAGAACCATCACTTTCATCTGATGGATTGTAGTCACCATTGCATTCATCCTCTACAACATGCATGTAAAAAATAATTATTCTTTTCTTAAAATACTTCGGCCCAGTTGGTTGAGATGAAAATCTATGTTGTGGGAGATTATATATCTCTTCCAAAATGTTACATATGTATGCATCAAACAAATATTAAAGGCCTAAAAGAGGTTATCCTAAATTCTATATAGTATAAAATGCACTCATAATGATAGTTTGGCACCAATGAATATATTCTATACTTGATTTAGATGCACATAGACATCTGGATCATTAGACACCTTAATTGGCAATAAATTCTCCAAGAAGGGCCTCAGATAGGTTATAATGAAACCAAGATTACCCCATGCATCAAGCAAAATTGCATCATCATGTGGCCATTCATATGACCACTGTATGTAGAGATCATGATTGGCCCTATCTATGAATGTCATGTATTCATAGCTCACTATTGGAAACTAGTATGATGGATATGCCATGTTGTAGTGAAGGAGAACATTCACCCATCACAATCCATTAGGATACTTGAAATTTTTTGTGCTTTCAATCCCCATCTAATTGATGGAACTAGCCACCACACATGAGATTTCATGCAATGTTTATCATTCCACATTTAGCTCCTCCAGTATATTTGATTTTTTCCATATTAATTTATGGAATTCCTCTCATGTTTTGACAACACTCCCCATGTAGTATTGATTCCACCTACCACACAATTATAGAAATTAATTAGTGATAATTTCCAAAAATAATTCACAAATTGTGGTTAATCATTTTACATGTAGTTAATCAACATAGGAAAATGTTTTGTGGACTTTGGTAAAAACTAATGTAATTTCAAATGCATAAGAGAATGAAAATGAAATGCAATTTCATGAATTAATTATATTTTAACTACCTACATACATGTAACTAACAAGTAAATAAAAGAGAAGAAGCTACCATGTCAAGTGATGCAAGAACATCAAGCTAGAAAACATTATTTTTGAGTTTTGGCAATAGGAGGTAAAAAGTTGGTCAAATTTGAGTGTCAATGTTTGTGAGGGAGCTTCTTATTTTTGACCCAAACATCCATTTTTTATTGACATGGAAAGTGTTAAATCCTAATATTGGTTTGCCTGATCTTCTATTATTAGGTCACTATTGCTTGATCAAAACTGCTTCTATTGATTGTTGACTACTCCAAGGCACATATTTGATTTTTAACATTTTTTCAAGAGGTAAGTTGAACACTGACTCTTTTTTATTTCTGCACTTTATTTGACTTATAACTTAACATTATTTGACTATTATACTTACTTTAACCAAAGATTAATGCTACTTTAATTTCTGTATAAGTTGTTGTAGTAAGGTTGGCTAGAATAAAGTCAGTCATTGTGTTAAATGTTAAATTCTAATAAATATTATTATCCTAATTTGATCAAACATTCACTTCTGGTATGGTTGTATTATTTATGTAGTCCTCACCCATATGTTTGATTATCAAGAAAAGAGGATTTTACTTTGTAACTACCAAGCAACCAACATTGAAACTGGTTGCATAGGCAGTTGTGCATTAGTTTTTGGGTAGAGGAGAGAGAGGAGAGACAAGAAGAGGTCTCCAAGAAGGGGGAGGAAAGGTGAGAATGAGAAAATGATCAAGAACCCTCAAGAAAGGTGACCATGTCCATTGATGGATTGTGTTGTAATGAAATGTCGAATGAATTAATATAGATAAGTTGAGCATTGTGTTGTGTCTTTTGCAAGATTTATGGATTTATTTTTATATGTATTCACATTATTTCAAGTGAGCCTTAAATTCCATATATATATATATATATATATATGTCTACAAGTTTAAAGAAGGTTGTAATTACAGTCAAGAAGGAAAAGATTAAACAAGTGTTTTAGAAGAAAGAAATAAGAAACACTCATTGTGCAACATTGTGAGGATCATATAGACTCTTGGATAGTTGACCAAACATTACATGCTAAACATGAAATATACTGAGAGGGGGGTGAATCAGTATATTATATATCTTATACTTAATCTGATTTCTTTTCTTTAACTACTTAATCAGACATTCAAGATATGTAATGAAACTAAAACAATAATATGCACCACACGAGAGAGAGAGAGAGAGAGAGAGAGAGAGAGAGAGAGAGAGAGAGAGAGAGAGAGAGAGAGAGAGAGAGAGAGAGCAAATTTTTACATGGAAACCCAAATTGGGAAAAACCAAAGAGAAAAATCTCAAGTATATGAATGAGCACCAACTCAAATTACAAAGTTCACAAGAACTAACTTGCAGGAGCACCAACCCCTTTGCCGAACACCATCACAACAACTATTTGTGAACACCAACCCACAAGAGCACTAACCCCTTGCAAAGATTTGTGAGCACCAACCCCTCTTGTGTATAAAACACAACTATCTCTCAATGTTGCTTACTCAAGAAATGATATAACTCTACAATATCTCTTACTTTTCTCTCTTAGAAAACAAATACAAACCATGCACACTCTTGCATATATCAAATGGCTTCTCAAGCCTTTATTTATAGCTTTCCAAATGAACTTTGGCATTCACCCTTTGTGACTCTTCAATCCTCATGGAAAATGGTTCCAAACTTACATGACCCTTCATATCCTTGCATTTGAAAAGTCATATGGTGACCCTTCATAAGCAACTGCATCCTTTCCTCTTTGATCTTTATATTGGTGACTTTTCGTAATCCTAAAAGTGTCCCTTTTTGTAAAAATTCACCATACCCTCTTTTATCTTCACATGGTGAATTTTGGAATTCCTCAATATGACTCTTTAGGAGAAAATGCATCACATTCCTCTTTTGTCTTTACCTCATGACTCTTTGACTTCTCCATGGGTCATCTTTTGACTTATATGCAACCAAAAATATATTTGTTAATATTAAATAAATCTTAACACACATTAGCCAAGATACGACCATTAAAAACATCATTAAATGCAATGGGGAATTTATCACCAATAATGCTAGACCTTTGACATCAATGATAATATTTCCAAAAATCTCCCCCTTTGTCATTGATGGCAACCTCAAACTGAAACTACCACATCTTAAAACTTGCACATACTACCATCTAAAAAACATATAGTAACTCCCCCTTACTGTAGCAGCCTGTATCTGTTCCCTGTACCTATTCCATGTACTTGTTTCTGTACATGTACTTATACCTGTATCTATTCTTCTCCCTGTTTGACATCAATGATGAAGAGCTTACCTAGAGCTAACATTAGCTCCCCCTCAACTGATGTTGATCCTCAATAGCATGAATTAAAGAAATTACTCCCAACTTCTCCCATAGATACTCAAATGTGTCTTTTAGTAGTGCCTTTGTGAAAATATCTGTAATATGCTATGTAATATTGATATATTCCATCTTAACCTGTCGATCTAAATCCTGCTCTCTCAAGAAGTGATATCTAATGGGAATATGTTTTGTTCTTGAATGCATCACTAGATTCTTCAAAATATTAATAACACTTGTGTTGTCATAAAAAATAGAAATATGTTTATCATATGTTACCTTGATATCTTCCAAAGTTTGCTTCATCTAAAGCTATTGAGTACAACACAATACTGTTGCAATATGTTCTACTTCAGCTATAGAAAGTGATACTAAATTTTGCTTCTTGCTTAGCCATGATACTAAGCTATCACCAAGGAGAAAAGCTCCTCCACTTGTACTCTTTCTATCATCCAAGCACCCTGCCCAATATGAATCTATATAAGCAACCAAAGTGAAATCTCTGTCTGTGGGATACCACAATCCATAATTTAATGTCCCCTTGATATATCTTAATATTCTTTTCACTAACTGCACATGACTATCTTTTGGAGCTGACTAATATCATGCAACCATACCTATTGCATGCATGATGTCTGGCCTTGATGTTATCAAATATAAAATACTACCAATCATAGATCTATACAAAGATTGATCTGGAATAGGTGAATCTTCATCCTTGCTCACTTTATTTTCTATACACATTGGTGTGCCAACTGGTGCACAATCCTCAAAACCAAATTTCTTCAACATTTCCTTGGCATATTTACTTTAAGATATAAAAATTCCTTTATCTGACTGAAATATTTGCAACCCTAAGAAAAATGACAATTCTCCAAGCATAGACATCTCAAATTCTTTTTGCATATTATCAATAAATTCTTTTGTCATCTTTTCAATGTTTCCTCCAAAAAAGATGTCATCAATATATACCACAATAATAAATTAATGATTACCTTCTATTTTGAAGTAGAGATTACTGTCAGCAAATTCTCTCTTGAAACCTTGATCCTGCAGGTACTTATCAAGTCTTGCATACCAAGCTCTGGGAGCTTGTTTCAATCCATACAATGCTTTCTTCAATTTGCATACATGGCTACTAATGTTTGAGAGAATAAATCCCTTAAGCTACTCAATATAGACCTCTTCTTCTATATTTCTATTTAGAAAGAAAAATTTGACATCCATCTGAAACACTTTGAAATTTTTAAACACTACATATGCAAGAAACATTCTAATAGCCTCTATCCTTGCCACTGGTGCAAAAATTTCTTCAAAATCTATTCCCTCAATTTGAGCATATCTTTTACATACTAATCTTGCTTTATTACTGGTCACTTCTCCATTTTCATTCAACTTATTTCAATAAACCCATTTTGTTCCTATCACATTATGATCTTTTGGTCTAGGCACTAATTCCCAAGTATCATTTTTTTTATATGATTTAATTCTTAGTCAATTACCTTAACCCAATGCTTATCATGTCTATCTTCTAAAAAAGTTATAGGATAAATTTTGGATATAAAAGAGAAATTAACTTGCTCATATTAACTTACCATCATTCTTCTAGTGTGAATTCCTTCATTTAAGTCCTCGATGTCACTTTCATTATGATTTATCTAGACATATTTGGATGGGGTTTTGGTGTCATTTTTATCCTTCTTCTCATCTTCATCTAATTCTTCAAAACCTTCCTCTTTAATGATTTTAGGAATGTCTACTGGATCACTAATTCTTTGTGTTCCATCTTCTTCTATCTTGACACTTGAACTTTCAACAATTTTCTTGGTTCTTTTGTTATAACATTTATAATCTTTAATTTTGAAAGAATAAACAAGAAATATAGCTTCATTTGCTTTGGATTCAAATTCACCAAGTTTTTCATCAGTTTTCTTTCATAATCATCTATTGCCAAAAACTCTGAAATAATCAACTATTACTGATTTATCTTCCCATAGCTCATAAAGAGTCTTGTCACTATTGACTCTCAATAATGCTCTATTATAAATATGCACTAGTGTAGCAACTGCCTCCCTCCAATATTTATCTGGTATCTTGGATTCATTTATCATTGTCCTCACCATCTCCTAAACTATTTTGTTTATTTGCTCAACTACTCTATTTTGCTATGGAGTTTTGGCTGTTGAATAATGTCTCTTTATTCCATGGTCTTCACAAAACTCAATAAATTGGTTTGACAAGAATTCTCCTCCTCGATTTGATTTTAGACACTTAATCTTTAAATTGGTTCAATTCTCAACTAATGCTTTGAATGCTTTGAAATGTCTGAAAGCTTCTGATTTTTTTTTTAATATTAACCAAGTCATACATGAAAAATTATCAATAAGCAACATAAAATATTTCTCACCTTGAGTACTTTGAGTTCTCATAAGTCCACACAGATTAGTGTGAACAAGTTCTAACATCTGAGTAGTCAAGTACTCTTTTGTTTTGAATTGCCTTCTAGCCTGCTTCCCATACTGACAAGGTTCACAAAGCATGTCGGATAGCTTTGTAATTTTTAGAAAATTTTTGACTGCTTGCTTCTTCCTGATGTTGACAAGATTGTCAAAATTTATATGTCTCATTTTTCTATGCCATAGCCAACTTTCTTCAATTTGACTCAAACAACATCTTTGTCCTTTGATGTTTGATAACATATACAAATTATTGCCTGTTCTCTGAGCATCTGCAACCAACACATCTAAATATTTTATCTTAGTTTCACAACTTTATGCATAAAAATTTAGTGTATTCCCCTTATCACACATTTGACTTACACTCAAAATATTATGCTTAAGACCTTCTACATAAATTATTTTTAATTTTAGTTCTACCATTATCTAAACTTAGTGTATCTTTTCTGACAATTATGGCAGTAGTATTTATCTCTGAATTTCACTATGCCACCATTGATGTTCTTCAAGGTTATGAACTTGATTTTGTTTCCTGTCATGTGCCTCAAACATACACTTTCAATGAACCATGGTTTTTCTTCATTTCTTGCATGCAAATTTGTCTGTACCAATATAAATTTTTTAGGTTGTTTCTTCTGCCATGAACCTATCTAAACTTTCTTCTTGATGAATGGAGCCTTGAAACTCTAGTCCTTCTTGACTGACTCAAACATGCTTCTACAATACCGAGTTATGTGTTTGAAGTTGTTGCACTTGTAACATATTATGGCATCTTCATTAAAGCCTGCTAGAGGAGCAAAAGAGTTGTGGCTTCTGTTTGACTCTGCATGACTTTCCTTCTTATTTCTAAAATTTTTAGCCCTTTTAGACATTCTATTTTCTTATGACCATATCCATTAAAATATAAATAGTAACCATAAAAATAGGACATGTTTGTGTATCTCTGACCTAATTGCCTTTTGTAGCTCTACTCCCTCTAGCCTTCTTTGTTTGAGATGTCCTCTGTATTCTTAACGTCTTCCCTTTTTATTTCCTCTTTTTTAAGATCTTCAGCATAGATCTTTCCTTTTTCCTTGTCTATGAAAGTAGTGGCCTCCCCTTTCTCTTTTTTAAATTTGATACCTATCTTATCTGGCATTGATCTTTGACTTTCTAATATCTTATTCAACATATTAGTGTTATTCTTAAATTTTGAATCATTGGCTGCTCTATCATTGATTTCTTTATTTAATGTCAAGATCTACTTTTAAAGAAGCAATTTCAATAGCATACCTTTCACATTCTTTACTTACTTTTGGCAACTGTGTTGTTAGATCTTCTTCATTCTTCTTGGCCTCTTCAAAGTGTGCTTATAGATCTTTAATTATTTCCTTTGACTCCTTTTCATTTGTATTGATCTGAAGGTTTAATCTTTGATTCTTATTTTCAAAAGATTTTAACTCTTCTAAGGCACAAACGAGTTCTCCTTCCAGATTTACTTTGGCTTCATCATGTTCTTATTCTTGATCATCTATACTTTTACTTATAGAGTCATCTTCATGTATGGATATGAATAGAATCTCTTCTTCTTCTGAATCACTGACTCCACTATCTTCGGCTGAGCTAGGATCTTTAGAGTAAAAACTTTTCTTCTCGAATCCCTTCTTTAATTTTCCTTTGAAATTCTTCTTGTATGTAGACTTTCCTTCTTCATTGTCACCATTGCCCTTATTTGGGCACTTAACTACAAAATGTCTAATCTTTCCACAATTAAAATATTTAAAAGATAATTTTTCTTGATATTTATCTATGCCCTTTTTCAACATGTGAATGAATAGAGATCCATTGCCATCTTTATCATCACTAGAACTATCACTTGATTCTTGAATCTTTGCCTTCTCTTTCCTTGATGTCTTGAAAGTAACTTTTCTCTTTTAGGGGTTTTCTTTTTTGGTCCACATCTCATATGCCATAAGAATACCATATAGCTCATCCATCTTTAATTTGGATAAATTCTTCATCTCTTCAATTTCCAAAACTTTTGCATCATATCTCAATGGTAGAGATCTCAAAACTTTTTGTACCACAATTGATTCTTCTAACTTTTCTCCAAGACCTTACATCTGATTAACTATTTGATCAACCTGTAAAAGATAACTTGTTATATTTTCTTCCTCTTCCATCTTCAAACTTTTAAACTATCTTATGAAAGTCCTAAGCTTAGCTTGCTGATCCTTTCCATCACCTTTGTAAATATTCTCAAGTTTTACCCAAGTTTCATGATCAGATTTATATTGCATAACTTTAACAAATTTTGATTCACATAAAATAGCATTTAAAGATTTAACATTATTTTCATTTGCCTTCTTTTCTACCAGATTAGTTACAAGTGTGTATGGCTTTTCATATTCCTCCACCACTGCTTGCCAAATGTCAAATCCAAGGGCCATCAAATAAGTCTTCATCCTTATGCTCCAAAAAGCATAATTTTTCCCATAAAAAAAAGGTGCCTTATTTATATAAAAACATTCATGTGATCCAGCCATCGCGCTTTCCTAATATGCCTTCAAGTTGTAAATTTTTTTCCAAAGGAACCTGCTCTAATACCAATTGGTAAGCATGAAATATACTGAGAGGGCAGGTGAATCAGTATATTATATATCTTATACTTAATCTAGTTTATTTTATTTAACCACTTAATCACACATTCAGGATATGCAATAAAACTAAAATAATAATATGCACCACACAAGAGAGAGATAGAGACACCAAATCTTTACATGGAAACCCAAAGTGGAAAAAACCATGGAGAACAATCTCAAGTATATGAATGAGCACCAACTCAAATTACAAAGTTCTCAAGCACTAACTTGCAAGAGCACCAACCCCTTTGCTGAGCACCAACACAACAACTATTTGTGAGCACCAACCCAAAGGAGCACCAACCCCTCTTGTGTATAAAACACAACTATCGCTCAATGTTGCTTACTCAATAAATGATAGAAATCTACAATATATCCTGATTTTCTCTCATTAAAAACAAATACAAACCATGTACACTCTTGCATATATCAAATGGCTTCTCAAGCCTTTATTTATAGCTTTCCAAATGACCTTTGGCATTCACCCTATGTGACCCTTCAATCCTCATGGAAAATGGCACCAAAACTTGTATGACCCTTCGTATCCTTGCATTTGAAAAGTCATATGGTGACCCTTCATAAGCAAATGCATCCTTTCCTCTTTTTTCTTTATCTTGGTGACTTTTCATATTCCTCAAAGTGTCCCTTCATGGAAAAATGTGCCATACCCTCTTTTATCTTCACATGGTGACTCTTGGAATTTTTTCAAGATGACTCTTCATGAGAAAATGCATCCCATTCCTCTTTTCTCTTTACCCCATGAATCTTTGACTTCTCTGTGGACCCTCTTTTGACTTATATGCAACCAAAAATATATTTGTTAATATTAAATAAATATTAACACACATTAGCCAAGATATGACCATTAAAAACATCATTAAATGCAATGGGACCTTTATCACTAATAATTATAGACCTTTGACATCAATGAAAATATTTCCAACATTACAAAGTGATAAAATCCTTGAGGATACAATTCCCTTTTGAATACCCTATTCATAATTTGTAATAAGCTAAGGTATGACCCTATAACAGTGCCTAAGAATTTGGTGGAGAGAAAATCCTTGTGTGGTAAGTTGATATTATGTGGATTAGAGAACTTTAGATTAAACAATGGAATTATTTATCAAAAGGTAAATATTGGGATAATTATACAGTACACAATTTTGGGATAACAAGACCCCCATTTTATAGTCATAAGACATTGTTCACAATTAAAGAAGAAGAGAGGAATGTGTGTCTAGGGCCAAAGAATGAGGGAGGAGTATTAGAGAATTTATAGGAGAATGAGGATAGTTTGGATTGTGTTCTTCGGTTTTGGAACCTTGTAGAAAATAAATATAACCCTTAAAACATGTCACAAGCCTTTGTAATTCAAGACCCTATTTTCATAGTCATTGTGAGTGATTAGCAAATGGAGTGGATGAAGTTACTTTGTAAATTATGTTTAAAAAGAAAAATAGATGTGTAATGAGGTTGAAATGATTAATTAAGGTTATTTAAAGATATGGACCACCTTTTAATGGCACTAATTGGCTGGAACCCTAGTTTACCCCTATCAAAGGACCCAGAATAGTGTAATCACTCAAATTAGAAGATTGTCAAGGATTGACCAATGAGAATGGAATATTAGTAAGGTAAAATGGTTTATGGAAATACCCAAAGTTGATATTAAAATCTGATAATAACTTTAAATGCATGAAATATAAACAAGGATTACTAGGACTTTTAGATAATGGTTCAAAGACTCAAAATTTTGTGTATAGCAAGATATAAGATTATGGGGGTTGTATGAGAACACATAAATATTTGGAGAGTTGATTATAATTGGTAAAAACCTTGATAAGGTCCCAAAATGGATTGAAATAATATCCAATAAAATATATTGTATTTTTTTACTCCTCGGCCTGAGTATAGACCTTACATAGGGTTTCTTGGCAAAATATACATTTAGGTACTTAGCAAAGGAGTTGAAAACTCAAATTTTGTAGGAAGCTTGGAATTACCATTCCATAGGTGAATCACATGGTTCTTGGGATATTTGGCATGTGTGGAGACTGGGATAAGGGAAACTCAGGGTTGTAGAGCTGAAGACCTAATTGGGGAATGTTTGAACTAGAAAGCACATTTTCATGGGTTTTTCAGGTTCTAAGATTGAGCACAGAGTTTAAGAAGGATAAAGAGTGATATCATATGAACTTATTTTTACAAAGTGAGTTATGGAGTGTCCTAGGAGAGGAGGTTTATCCAAAAAAATGCTACAAGCCTTATGTAATCTTTATGAACTTGGGGTATAAAATGGAATGATGAGTTAGGATGGAACACCTGAAAGAATCCAAGATAAGTTAAATAGGGTAATATGAGATCATCTATGACAATATGACACATTCCTAAGAGTTTCCTCAAAGATTGATGTTTTAAACCTATGAGATACACCTAATGGAGAGCTAGTAGTTGAATAATCAGGAGAGACCAGTGTTAAGAAGTGAGTCAAGAGTGGATGCTAGTGACATGATAGATGCCTAATGAATTCAAGAAGTGTATTTAACATGTATAAGGGAAAGTATATCAAGAATAAGGCCACTATCCCAAGAACCAAGGAAAAATTATGAGAAGATGGAACCTTGAAGGACAAACATAGCATTGAATAAGTTCTCAAATAATACCATAGCCAATTAAGGGAATATTTGGTGATTTATCCACTTTACCTCTGCATCACTAGTGGGAACATGATTGGTTGGTTCCCTATCAAGGTAACTCATTGCGTAATTGGTTAAATTCCAAGTTAAGTGACTCTTAAGAAAATGATTGATATGATCTTGGTGAAGGTACATCATGGGAGAAATGATTGATTGGATCCCATTCTAGGTACTCGATAGAAAATGTAGGGATTGTAAACTTTATATGGAACAATGTGTGATATGGCTTAGATATATGTTATATTTCATAAGCTATACTCAAATTACTATTTCCTTACAACACTAAATGTTAGTAGTTTAGTGTCTATCTTTATATTCCCTATACCTATTGGGTATTGATTACCATGTTGTGTGATTTATGTGAAAGTACAAGTAAGCACGGAATTATTGTCTTGTATTTTTTCATCTTGAATAACTATCCTGGTGGAACAATCCATAATAAAAGAGAATTTTCATGGTGAAGAATTGGCTACAAAAACCTTCTAAATCTATTCAAAATGACCAACACAATGGCAAAAGTCTATCAAAAAAAAAAATCAATGAGGAGTAGTGTGTGTTAAGAAGAAAGGTGATTCACCTCTTTATAATCAAGTGGTTTATTTCTTCTTTATATATATTTTTCACTTTTTTATTAAAGCTTTGTAGGATACAATTCAAATTTTGTAATATCCATATCCAATAAATTCTCCCACCTTACTTAGGCCATATCTAAATATTGTTACATATCTAAGGTGCATTTAGGTTATATCCAACATGGGAAAATGTGATCAAGAGAGCAAGATAGTATCTATTAACATAATTTACATGCCCTATAAGACTTTCCTTAACTCAATCATCGACTCTACTATATGGGCACGAGGTTAAATTGGTGATCCTGAAATACATTTTTGTTTGATTATTGTAGGTGATTTATGATTTTTAGATACTAGTATAAGACAAGTATTTTGTTTCATTTGTATGGACACTCTCATAATGGTAACAATTATGTTACCAAAAGAGTGGTTGGTGATGATGTACATTATATTATTATTTTTGGGCATTG
Source organism: Torreya grandis (assembly GCA_037957365.1). Classification (NCBI taxonomy): domain Eukaryota; kingdom Viridiplantae; phylum Streptophyta; class Pinopsida; order Cupressales; family Taxaceae; genus Torreya; species Torreya grandis. The sequence continues at coordinate 3,380,871 of JARHVA010001331.1, forward strand.
ATTGAATTTTTTCTTGATCCTCCAATGGGTAATATTTTCTTGCATTTGATTATCTTAGTTCATCCTAGTCCCCTAAAGGGTACTCTATTTACATTTAAGTGGTGACATGAGGGACTCACAGAGAGCTTGGGTAAAAAGAATATTCCAACTAAGGGATAAAGGATGACCACCATCACAAAAGTAATATAATTGAAGATGACCACCATCACAAAATTAGTTGTCAAAAGGTAGTTGATGTAAAAAGTAGTTATAAAAAGAGGACTAAAGAGACTCTTGTAAGCATGAAAAAGGTATTAAAGCTACTAACCAATCAAATGAACCTCATAACTATCGCATTCTTTATTTATATAATATCAATATCATTATTTGTTTTTATTATAAATTCTAATATTTATAAATTCAATTTCTATTTAAAATAATGGCTAGCTTTATTAAATTCCTTGAGGTAGCGTTTAAATATCATTCAAAAAATCCTTTAAGATACAGTACATTTATGCAATATGTTACAACATGTGGGCAGTCTAAGAGAACTATTCACCTTCAAAAAAAGGTATTTATTTTTCATTACATGCATTTATTATTGTTACATGCATTTACTATTGTTGTGCTATCACTAAAATCTATAAAGGGATGTAATTAGGATACATTATCTCTATTATGTCCACCCCTATCACGCTTTGCCACCCTATTAAGATATTCATCCCAGACTTGTTATTTTGGATTGTTACAAGGTGGGTTTGGAAAAAGTGTGGTCTCCTGCAAAATGCTATGATATCTACATCTATTCATATTTTATATGAAGTCTCTCTATCTATGGGTGGAAGTTCCATGCACATCTTACACTTTTTGGAATAAATGAGGCATTGGGTGTTGTGCATTTGATATCGCCCTACTCTGTACCTTGTTGTAAACTTGTGCCATACAATTTTTAAAGAATGTCATAGTTTTTATGCTTTTATCTACTACACAACATCTATCAAATATCTCTCATGATTTACATATCAAGGCCTCAACATCATCAACTCCAGAATTATATGGGATCTATTCATAAAGTGAAAAGCATCCAGTTAGAAATATTGAAAAATATGAAAAACATATGACTACAAGTAGTTACTAGACTTACAATATCAACCCCCTTCATCTAGTTTTTAGTGTCATCCATAATATTTATTGCAACACCTTCTAGTGCATGACCTGATCCTTGCATATCCATATTTGATACACCATGAATTTTGGTGTGCAAACCTATGACATCCATGCCTTCTCCCTTATTTTAAATTAGAACTCCATTGTCTTTGACTTGGGTAATGAAAATGTATTAAATAAACTATAGTCACGTTGAAGTTGCCAATGCATACAGTATGGGGGGAAACAAAACTTACATGGTACTCAACATAGATATCATTGATTCTCTCCTTAACACCATGCATTATGGATGCATCCTATAAAACTAACTGAGTTTTCATCTTTCTTATCAAGTCCACGTTGATCACATTCTTCCAAGTATATCCTTGGATTGAAAACTAGCAATTACACATCAACATATAAGTCATTACATTGAAGATGTGATAATGCAATATCTCATCTTTCATACTTTGTACTTATGTCGTAAGAGGGTCACTATTGTTGAAGGTAACATGAGAATTTAGGATGTTCAAAGCCCATACCCATGAAATATTTTCATGTCTTTCTAATTTAAAGTTCCTATGGAATCCAATGTCCTTACATAATTGTAGCCACCAATAATGTATGTAAATTTATGTTGTTAGTTGGTGAACTAACCAATCCGCCCTATGATGTGCAGAAGTCCTTATTGTGATTAAGAAATGACATTTCAAATGGGAATGGTAAGATTCCATATATGCATTGGTGTCTTTCCTGTTGGGTGAATATTTTGTCAACCAACTAACTGGTGAGCAAAATAGTTCCTATCACCACAGCATAGGGAGATTGGTCATCCAGGTGTGCAATTTTACTACATCAACAGGGGAAAAATCTCTCCTCTCATCAAGGGGAAGGTCCCTATTAAATATACAGAGGTTATATACTATATATAAGCAAAAATAAAGACACAGGGGTGGGATAAACCATCCATCTCTCTTTTTTCAGAGATGATGCTAACAAACAGAGGAGAAATCTTGGGTGATTGGTGAAGGTACTTCTCTTCTTTCAGAAGTAACATTTAGCCAAGAGCCAGATCCCTTCCTGGATAGTAGAAATCCTAGTGAAGTGACAAAAGGCACTTCTCTTCTTTTAGAAGTGCTTGTTCTTGCAAACAACAAGAATCTTTCTAGTAGGATAATTAATTGGTAACCAAAGGTGTAGAGTAACCAACAGCCTGAAATGTAGCGCAAAGTCTCCACCTCAGCTTCCCAAAGAGTGAGATACAAAGAACAATGGGGGCACAAAGACGTCCCAAGGTCCTTTACATAGAAATAAACTAAAAACACACACTGAAAACAATTATATTAGCATAAAGTCTGAAAGTAACTAGTTTTAGGACACCTTCCTTATCACTTCCACTAGCTCTGCTTGTTAAATTGCATAAACAAGAATACATTTAGGAAATAGACATAAGAACAATCTCCTAGAATGATACGAGCTATAACAGCATAAAGTCTGAAAGTAACTTGCTTTTTGATTCAAACAAAGAAATATGATAAATAATCTAATCTCAAAGTCTCAGTGATGCCTTTCAATTTGGGCAGAGTTTTGCTTCTGGTAACGAGAAGATCTCCCTTTACATCGAATGAGAGACTACATTATATAAAGGCCAGGAGAGACTTAGCACTTTGTCTTATGGAGTGACCCATGCTACGTAATTAATGCCTTGGATGCATTTTTGATTCTGTCAGGGAGGGCCATGCTGGAGTAGGGCAGCTACCTTAATTGTGGTGTGTTTATTCATCTCTAGTATCTACTCTTGAGCCTAAATCACTCATTCCATCACCTTTTAGCCGTGCAACTATCTACTCTACCTTTATTCCAAAGGGGACAAACAGGCTGCACTTTCAATGTTTGTAGGCCCCAAATAACTACCCAATGAACTGCTTCACCTACTAGAATTAACTCCTATTGATTTTCCCTCTTTGTCTCTTCTTTCTCTTGGCCCTGGACTTAAGGTCTTTGAATGCATTTAGGTCCACCTTCTAAACCTACAAAGATCAATCAAACAGTTTATCGCCACAAATTTGATGTCTGGGGGTCTTTAATCTTTTGAAGGTTAACGGCTTAGTTAGTCATCCTAAATTTGACATTTGCAGGCTTGTCATTCTTCTTAGAAACTCTTTTGTGTCTTTCTCACTTGTTATGGCCGCTTCCCATTGTGGTGCAGGTGAAGACACGTGGCAGCATCTATGGCTTTAAAATAAGCTTATTAGAATAAGTTTTGAAACTTGTTAGAGGTTGGAAGCGTGGATGCAGACACTTGGCAGCTTCTGCTACACTGGGACGGGACACGTGGCAAGTTCTACTACTTTGAAATTGGTAGAAACTATGTCTCGACTTGTGACACTTGGCATCATTTACTGCACTTTGAGGCTCGACCCTTCCTAAAGGGGACTTTCCCTTTGGGGTCTTGAACAAGGTCTATTTTTGAGTGTTGAGTGTCCCCTACAAGGGTACCTACCCTTTTGGATCATCCAAGTAGCCTTCAGGCTTTAATTTCTTTGAAGGAATATCATCCCTTTATTTCCTTTAGACAAAATGTCTGAAGGGATTCCTTCAGACAATTTTTCTGAAGGAAATATTTCCTTGACTCTGCATCTCTGCATTAGGAGTGCTCCATCTTTGACACATCGCGCCTTCCACTACTTTTAACTAGTGGCACGTGGCATCTGAGAATCAATGAAAGCTGGCAAGTGTCATTGTCCATGTGACTGCCTAAAAGGAGTCCCAACTATTTCTATGAGTGTTTCTAGAGTTCGATGGAAGCTACCACGTGTCTTCTTCAGTCATCCTAAATTTGATGTTTGTGGGCCTATCATTCTCCTTAGCAACTCCTTTGTGTCTTTCTCACTTGTTATGGCCACTTATCACTATGGTGTAGGTGAAGACACATGGTGGCATCTGTGGCTTTGAAATAAGCTTATTAAAATAAGCTTTGAAACTTGTTAGAGGCTGGAAGTGCGGATGCAGACACGTGGCATCTTCCACTGGAATAGGCGAGGACACGTGGAAGCATCTACCTAATTCATAGGATCTCTTAGAAACCTTTGAGAGTATGGTAGAAGAAGACACATGGTGGCTTTTGCCAAACTCTAGAAACACTCACAAAAATAGTTAGGACTCCTTTCAGGCAATCACGCAGATGATGACACTTGCCAGCTTCTACCGATTCTCACCAAGTACACATGGCATCTTTTGCTGCATCGTATTGAAACCTTCCACCATTGAAACTTGGTGCTTTCCACTCTCAGGATTTTCTTTCATGCACTCCTTTCCTTGACTAAGGCTACCTTTGAACCCTTTGAACCCGTGAACTCATTAAACCTGTGAAGCGGTTCAAGGTTCAACGGTTCGGTCAGTTCATTCTTTTGATTTAGCCAAGTCTCTTTGATATCTTTGAACCAAGAGTGTTGAACCATTTGGACATTGAACCCATTGAACTGATGAACCAAAATGGTTCAAGGTTCAATGGTTCAACGGTTCAAGCCTTTGAAACTCATTAAGTGCTTGGCGCTGTGGAACCTTGAAACGGTTGAACTTTAAACCTTTGACATATGCGCTTAGCCCTTTTCGATGACAGTGAACCTTGAACCCATTGAACCCATTGAACCAAAAATAGTTCAAGGTTCAACGGTTCAATGGTTCAATCCTTGCTTAGATGCTTGCCGATGGAAATTTTTGATCGAACCAAGGCATTGAACCAGTCTTGAAAATGACTCAGTGTTGGAAACTAGTTCTTTTGATTGGAATCACCTGTAGAAGCCTTTGAACCTATTGAACCTACTAATCCCTTCACTAAAAAAGCTTGAAAGATGAGGAATTTGAAACCTCAGAACAAATTTTGAGAAGGGAAGAGATTATTTTGGTCTGTTGAACCAAAATAGTTCACATGTTGTCCCAAAAATGAGAAGTCTATTTTTGGGGACAACAGCTGGCTCCAATTGGGGAACTTTATTTAGATTAAAACTTAGAACATAGTTGAGGGGAGTAGAAACTAGAATCTCCAGTGCCTTGAAGTATGCCATTGGGTTATGGAGTCATGCTACCCAAAAAGAAAGGCTCCAAAAAATGAAAATGAAAAGCACACAATAGAACTAAAGACTATACAAATATATATATGTATAGATGATCTTATCTGATGCCTCAAGATTTGAAGTGCTACAGATGCCACCCATTGTGAGACAATGAAGATGGTGTTTCATCTTGATAAACAAGTAGGAACCCATTTTGTCCCCAAAATCAGTGACAGGTGAATAAAACTCTCCACCAAGAATCACATTTTCTGTGCACTCCTTTTGGCTCTCTCTTCTTGCTCAATGGCAAGACGTGATCTTCAATTTGAAAACCATAAATCCTTGATCTCTCGGAAAAGAGTTCCTTTTGTTGACTTTGGAGTATAGCAGTATGGTCTACTACCATAGCTTGTTGTTCTGCTGGTTCAGTCCAGCACATGTTTTGATTGTCAGTATCAAACTCCTAACAAACCATCAACTCAACATCTCCTTTGGTGTAAAGGAGTTTGATATATTCATCCTGAGTAGTCTTCAATTTGAGCAACAAATATTTGCATCCAGCTGTGTTGTTGGTGTTGCTAAACTGCAACTTGCATGAAGGAAAAATATCTCCTTGAGGAGATATCAACACAATCCTAGCTCCAACATTAGTGGAAGAATCGATGCCATCAGATTCCAAGATCCAAGCATCATCAGAAGCTGATCTTCTATCAAATTTCTATTCATTAGAGATGGAAGATTCTTCTTCATTTGCACTGTGCCCTACCAATTCTTTTGATGCCTTGTTTGGATCAAATCCTAGATTGCTAGCTACAAGACTTTCATCAGCTGAGACATGAGCATCCTCTGTGGTCAAGAAGTAATTAACCTTACCTGAAGGCTCAAACAAAATTTGAGCTATAGGGGCTAACATTTGGGTGACCACAATTTTTGCCTTAGACAAGTCCACACTTAGTTCTCCACCAATGTTTAACTGCTCAAGATTAGCTTGCAGGAATTCAAATTTATTCATTTGAATTTTGGATTTCTTGACATGATCAATTATATCAGATGACTGAAATGGACTTGGAAGAGGGGATGGGAGTTCATCCTTTTGGTTTTTGGGAGGGGGAGGACTGGTATGCAAATTTGAAGTAGAAGGTGCAAAAATGTTTGATGTACTTACCTTTTTGGCAATCACTGGGTCCTTTGACCAGAAAGGAAGAGGGGTTCTTTGCTTAGCAATTGAAATTGCTGGTTGGGGTCGCTCCTCTATCTTTTTTGTATCAGCCTATTGGGCTGACTGATTTTTAGATCGGGTGAATACTGCATATGATCCTTCGACTACTTCATATTCACTTCTGGGTTCATCTTGGTAATTTAGGAAACCAATGTGGGAGTCACCAACTGATTCTTCTTGATCCTCCATAAAGAGATCAGCATCATTTTCTTGCTCAAACTTAGGTTGGAAAGAGAAAGCATGTTTTATTTCTAGATATCCAACTGCTGAGTTGGTTGGAGGTGCTTCAAGGGAAAGGTTCCTCTATGGGGGAGGAAGACAATTTGGTTGCCCTTGACTTCTGGCAGCATTGCCTTGGTATGGATAATTAGGGAATGTTCTCCTTGGTACATCTCTATATGAAGGAGTAGAAGACATACCTTGTGCCATTTGCCTTTTCAAGGCTACTAATTCATTTTCCAGCTTTTGTACCATTTGATGAGTGGTGGCTATGGGTGAGAATTCAAAAGATGAAGAGGGTTTACCTCTGTTAGGATCTCTCCTTATCTTTCCTACCAAGATAAGGTCATCTTCAACCTCAGTAGCGAAGTCCTGAGTAGCAACAAGGTCTATGTGGCCATCACACCTCAGTAAGAAACTCACTTTAGGTAGCTGTGAGTTGATGAAGAAGCATTTGAGGTTTTTAGGTGTTGGCTGAGCAATTGCAAGAATCCTATTTCTTAGCTTGTCAAACTTGGCAATGAAATCCCTCATAGGCTCATGAGGCTCTTTCTTCATCTGGGTGAGTTAGGCCAGCAAGGCATGGGCATCCTCCTTGGGCTTGAACCTTACTTTGAACTTGGATTTTAGGGTATTTTAGTCTGTCACTGATCTAGCCTACAGATGGTAGAACCACTCTGCAACAGCACCTTGTAAGGTCTCCACAAAAAATTGACTGCCACGTCTTCAAATTCCACCCCTATCACACCACAGGCTATGCTAAAGGCTGCAATGTGTTCATCAGGGTGAACTCTCCCATCTCCAAAGAATTTGGCGAAGTTCTTTCTTGAGCTGCATGGAAGTTCATGCAGAGGTGGAGTCAAGTTGAGTGGGCCAAAAGAGTTACCCCAAGGGCCTCAAACTGCCATGATTTAATTATGAAAAATAGAGATAACAAATCTACGTGAAGTGGCCAGTTTACTGAAAAAAAATGGAAAATAATTGGCCCTGGTTTAGCTTGAGGCTTGAGGCTTCAAACTATGCACTCTTTTCCAACAGCTCTGGTTTTGCAGACCAGATAAAATAATGGAGATGGAAGAAAATGGTAAGGCTATAATGATAATGGGTAAGACATAGATTAGAGTCGTCAGAGTCTATATAATGGATAAGGGAAGGAACTGCTTCAATCTGAAACTTGAGGCTTTAGACTGCATGTTCATCCCCAACAGAGTCACCAAAAACTATTGGGTGAATATTTTGTCGACTAGCTAACTGGTGAGCAAAATAGTTCCTATCACCATAGCATAGGGAGATTGGTCATCCAGGTGTGCAGTTTTACTACATCAACAGGGGACAAATCTCTCCTCTCATCAAGGGGAGGTTCCCTATTAAATATATGGAGGTTATATATATTATATATAAGCAGAAAGTAAGACACAGGGGTCAGATAAACCATCCATCTCTCTTTTTTTAGAGATGATGCTAACAAACAGAGGAGAAATCTTAGGTGATTGGTGAAGGTGCTTGTCTTCTTTTAGAAGTAACATTTAGCCAAGAGCTAGATCCCTTCTTGGATAGTATAAATCCTGGTGAAGTGACAAAAGGCACTTCTCTTCTTTCAGAAGTGCTTGTTCTTGCAAACAACATGAATCTTTCTGGTAGGATAAGTAATTGGTAACCAAAGGTGTAGAGTAACTAGCAGCCTGAAATGTAGTGCAAAGTCTCCACCTTAGCTGCCCAAAGAGTGAGATACGAAGAACAATGTGGGCACAAAGTCGTCCCAAGGTCCTTTACACAGAAAGAAACTAAAAACACACATTGAAAACAATTATGTCAGCACAAAGTCTAAAAGTAATTGGTTTTAGGACACCTTTCTTATCACTTCCACTAGCTCTACTTGTTAAATTGCATAAACAAGAATACATTTAGGAAATAGACATAAGAACAATCTCCTAGAATGATGCAAGCTATAACAGCACAAAGTTTGAAAGTAACTTGCTTTTTGATTCAAATAAAGAAATATGATAAACAATCTGAGCTCAATGTCTCAATGATGCCTTTCAATTTGGGCAGAGTTTTGCTTCTGGTAATGTGAAGATCTCCCTTTGCATCGAATGAGAGATTACATTATATAGAGGCCAGGAGAGACTTGGCACTTTGTCCTATGGAGTGACCCATGCTACACAATTAATGCCTTGGATGCATTTTTGATTCTATTAGGGAGGGCCATGCTGGAGCAGGGTGGCTGCCTTAATTATGGCATATTTGTTCATCTCTAGTATCTACTCTTGAGCCTAAATCACTCATTCCATCACCTGCTAGCTGTGCAACTATCTACTCTACCTTTATTCCAAAGGGGACAAATAGGCTGTGCTTTCAATGTTTGTAGGCCCCAAATATCTACTCGATGAACTGCTTCACCTACTAGAATTAACTCCTGTTGAGTTTCTCTCTTTGTCTCTTCTTTCTCTTGGCCTTGGCCTTAAGGTCTTCGAATGCATTCAGGTCCACCTTCTAAGCCTACAAAGATCAATCAGACACTTTATTGCCACAAATTTGACATCCATGGGTCTTTAATCTTTTGAAGGTTAACAGCTTAGTCAGTCATCCTAAATTTGACATTTGTGGGCCTATCATTCTCTTTAGCAACTCCTTTTTGTCTTTCTCACTTGTTATGGCCACTTCCCACTGTGGCACAGGTGAAGACACATGGTGGCATCCGTGGCTTTGAAATAAGCTTATTAGAATAAGCTTTGAAACTTGTTAGAGGCTAAAAGCACGGATGCAGACACTTGGCAGCTTCTGTTGCATTGGGATGGGACACATGGTGAGTTCCGCTACTTTGAAATTGGTAGAGACTATGTCTCATCTTGTGACACTTGGCAGCTTCCACTGCACTTTGATGCTTGACACTTCTCGAAGGGGACTTGCCCTTCGAGGTCTTAAACAGGGTCCATTTCTGAGTGTTGAGTGTCCCCCACAAGGGTACCTACCCTTTTGGATCATCCGAGTGGCCTTCAGGATTCAATTTCTTCAAAGGACTATCGTCCCTTTATTTCCTTTGGACAAAATGTCTGAAGGGATTCCTTCAGACAATTTGTTTGAAGGAAATCTTTCCTTGAATCTGTATCTCTGCATTGGGAGTGCTCCATCTTTGACACGTGGTGCCTTTCACTGATCTTACATATTGAAACCTTCCACCGTCAACACTTGGCACTTTCTTCTCTCAAGCTTTTCTTTCACGCGCTCCTTTCCTTGATTGAGGTTGCCTTTGAACCTTTTGAGCCCGTGAACTCATTGAACCTGTGAAGCGGTTCAAGGTTCAACGGTTCGGTCGGTTCACTCTTTTGATTTAGCCAAGTCTCTTTGATATATTTGAACCAAGCACATTGAACCATTTGGATGTTAAACCTGTTGAACTAATGAATCAAAATGGTTCAAGGTTCAATGGTTCAACGGTTCAAGCCTTTGAAACTCGTTAAGTGCTCGGAGCCATGGAACCTTGAAATGGTTGAACTTTAAACCTTTGACATATGTGTTTAGCCCTTGCCGATGACATTGAACCTTGAACCCATTGAACCCGTTGAACCAAAAATGGTTCAAGGTTCAATGGTTCAATGGTTCAATCCTTGCTTAGATGTTTGCCAATGGACATTTTTTATCGAACCAAGGCACTAAACCAGTCCTGAAAATGACTAAGTGTTGGAAACTGGTTCTTTTGATTGGACTCACCTGCAAAAGCCTTTAAACCTGTTGAACCCGCTAATCCCTTTACTAAAAAAGCTTGAAAGATGAGGAATTTGAAATCTCAGAACAAATTTTGACAAGGGAAGAGATTATTTTGGTCTGTTGAACCAAAATAGTTCACATGTTGTCCCAAAAATGAGAAGTCTATTTTTGGGGACAACATTTCCCAACATGAAGAATTGTCTGAAAATATCGTGACCACATTCCAACCCTATATACCTAGTGTTGTTCCTAATATTTGACAAAAGCAGGCTGAGAGGAGTGATATCTTTCTAAAAAAAATTTGGACTCCCTTATAGCCATGTCCTCATTAGCACAACTATGCATTATTAACCCTGAGTGCTCAAACATCACACATATTACATCATCATCTTTCACCTTTGTTATCAAAGTCTTCAACCACATGTGACGAACATGCCAAATGCATAAGTAGACCTCACAATCGAATGTATCCCTAAATAACACAATAGTTTTGCATAAGTTAATGTAATAAGATAGGGATGGTGTCTATGAACATACAAATATGAAGTACACGATGCATTTAGGAATAATGATGATTCACCTAATAGATTTTATCTCTACATCAACATCATCAATCATGAAGGCACTGATTGTCCATTCAATGTCTTTCAAATGAAATCCTTGAAGAATAATTTGCATCCATTATCTTATGTTGACAATACATGATCGAGACATAATGACCCATGCAATGGGTACACCTTCATGTTTGGAATCAAATGCCAATGGTGTCTACAATTGAAACTATACAATAAAAAAATAAAAACATTGGAATAGTTATTATAATTATAAACATTAGAATAACTAATATTATCAACTACTATTACAAATATTGGCACAATACCTTCATAGCATTCATCCCAAACATTGCATCCATCACCAATAATCTATGCTTCCCAAATCTCAACAACCATTCTAGATATTGTGGGATTTAGATGCCCAAGATGAAGGGGATTTACCCATCCCCATCAAGCTCTCCCCTATTTTATCTGTGATAGAAAAACACTTGTCAGGATTCACCAATGCCAAATTTTGAACACTTATTACATCATCAACATTGTACACATATTTCTCCTCCTTGATCAATCAATCTCTATGGTATATGTCATCCTTACTTAATAAATCAACCCACTCTATTTCACCATTAAATAATATAATTTTGTCATGCACCATCTCTTGGTGTTTAAGGTGGATAGCATCAACAGACCTTCCCAATAATAGTATCCTATAAACTTATTCATTAAGTTGGGGGCTGATTTGAGGAGAGAAAAAAGATTTATTGCCCTTGAACTATTCATATTGTTGGTTATGGTAATAGTTGTGCTCATTGTCTTTATCTTCTACTTGATTTTATGTAAGTAACACACTATTAGGTATACAGACCATGCATCATGTGCTGAAATGACAATGATAACCACACCTTATATGCCTTTGACTTGGTTGGCTACCCTTTCCAAACTTGGGCATTAAAGACTTGTCTTTTGGCATGGCATCAATTTCCTTAAAGTCATCAGGGCCATATGAGCACCAGTAGTTGCACAATTATAGTGAACAAATAAATAGTCATGCAAAATGAAAAAATTGTATATGAACAAAACATATAGCATCTAAACAGACACCATCTTGAAATCTATAGTGTGAGGTGACTCACATGACATATTCAGAGGTTGTGTTGATCCTTCTATCCTTTCAAGTAAAATCTAAATTTCTCTTACGATGTGAAACATGACAATTTATAGGGAATCATTCCCTTATTGATTCTCCTTTGATGAAGTTGTCAAGCATGTCCTGCTTGACCCAGGCAAACCACAAGACTTCCTCATTGATGTCAAGAAAATTGGCCCACTTGGTACAACTACAATCAAATAGACTCTCACCTAGCTTCTATAGTTCAAGACACGTTATTTCTTCCCACATTTTTTCCATCTATTGTAACCTACAATGAAAACATTTCATTGAATGAATTAGAAATGGAATTTTTGTATTGAGTGAATGCAAGTTTCCATGTATTGCAGAGGAATTATTTTATTGAATTCTATCTGTCATTTACTGTAATCTATAAAGGACAATGATTTAATAATGCACATAGAAATTAAAATATGAGAGTTCAAACCACTTAATAAAACTATGAATAAAAAATCCTCGTTGAAATCAATATAAAACCCTTCATAAAATATATCAAAATAAATGCATCAAAATGTATAAATGGACAAAATAGTGTATACACGAGGTAGTTAGATTTATAGACAATCTTAAGTGTCACGCACTAATTGTGTGTATGTGGGTGGGGCATAGGAATGTGATTTTATTATGAATCCCATAGCTTCAAAAAAGGGTTAAAAAAAAGAAAATTTTCTATTAATCCCATAAAATGAAGATATGGTTTTAAAAATAATGAATTTGCTATGAAGCCCATAGAATTAGGAGAGGGTAAAAAAAAGTGAAATTGCTAATAATCCCACATGATATTCTTGTTGTCCATTAACTAATCATTTGATGTATTAAATTAGAGTCATGGACATATTGATATTTATGGATAGTGTGTGAAAGGAAATGCTAGTAGGTAACACTAGAAAAATTTGTATGACATGTGTGCATTACAAATTATATGATCCCATATAGGATGTAATTTATCTCATTCAATTATAATAGTAGGTTGCCTTATCACCCATAGTAAGGTTAGGGCATAACCCATATTGAGTTATTATAGCTTTAGTGTATCAAAATAGGCCACCAATTTTTTTTTAAAGATTTTGTCATAGACCACCACTACCATACTTCCCACCTAGAAGACCAAAATTTTTGGCCCTTAAATTTAGGGAGGCCCATGAGATGAAAGAACACAATTATGAAACTAAATGAAAGCTTCTTCTTCATTACATGTAAAAAATTATACAAAAAGTTGTCATCTTTGTCCTACATAATATACGAAAGATGCTCAAGGATCCAGATAATGAGTCAACATTCCACTTACAAAATTTTATTGCCATTAACTACAGTAAATTCCATTATCTATGATTTTATGGATGGAATAGACTGACTAGCAGACAACTGTATTAAAGTAGATGTATACCACTGTCCATTTTCAGTTCTTTACGACTAATCTGAGTAGTGCCCATCATGATCATAGGCATTTCTATCATCCTCATATTCCTCTGATGGTGTTGGAAAATGACTTCTTTGCCATAATGCTTCTTGGTATGTAAGCTCATCCAACACATGTTCAGGAAAAAATTTAGGATTTGAATCTAGAGAATTCCATAATTGTACATAAATATCATGAAGACTATCCCACATTGAAAGTTGAAATATAATAACAAGGTGATATGTATGAAATAATCTTTCTGTCAAGAATGATGCATAACTAGTTCTATCAAATTATTTGTCAAACCAATTTTTTATCATGAGATTCAAATATTTTACATGATGCAGAATAATTAATTCTGATAAGATATTAGACTTAAAAATTATATCCAACATTTCCATTTATCGATGTGACCATTTTACTTTTAACATCTCCAAATTAAAAACATTCTTAGTATTCCACCAAATCCTGAAAATGTGATTTGCATGAGTAGCCCAAGAAGGTGGTGGCTAATTAAAATTTTCATTCAATTCAACTGAAACTTGATCTAAGTCTATTCGTGTTAAATATATAAGTTGGGTTAGGGAATTACATAAGTGATTGGAATGCCAACTGGAGAGGGGTTCCAAAAATTATGACATACTGCAAACAAACACACAAACTATAGAAAACAAATTATATAAGGATCCACTACATCTTTTGTAATAGATTCTTCAATAGATTAGTTATTGATTGCCCAATCAAACTAAAATGTAGATTTCAAAAGATTCAATCATTTTCATTCTAAAATTTTAACTTTATAAATATACTTGTAAGAATGTAGTTGTGAAATATGTATCAATTATTTTTATAAAGGTGGAGTAAGACTGCCATACAAACTACATAGGCAAGAGGATATTCTTCAATGTAGGAAAACATCTAACATAAACATCATAATCTAAAGTGGTGTCATACAAATATAATAATCCAATATGATAAATATCATATTACCATTCATCACTAGTACTTTACAAGTATTTTATGGGCTTCCATACTGATATGGATCCATAACGTGCATGTGAGTGAAATCTCAACCATGAGATAAAGGGCTTCACTTCATATCCTAGATAATTCAATGTAACTACATACTCTTAATATAACCTTCATTTGATACAATCACTTGGTAATAGATATAAGAGGGAAAAATTAAATCAATTTAAAACTCCTTTGATTAAATGTCAAGACCTATTAATAATACTTGATAAAATAAGCATGAGAGACTCTACTTATAATAGGGTTAGATGGGAATATAAATGATGAAATGACCAAGCATTGTGTGTGTGTGTGTGTGTGTGTGTGTGTGTGTGTGTGTGTGTGTGTGTGTGTGTGTGTGTGTGTGTGTGTGTGTGTGTGTGTGTGTGTGTGTGTGTGTGTGTGTGCACATACACTCCTAAAGGGCATATATACACATGGGTTGACCTTAGAAGATAGTAAAAGGTGAAAATCAAGGCACAAAAGACCCATAAATTAAGGTGATAATCAAATGGGCTAAGGAAAAGACACTAAAAGAATATTTTGGAAATATTGAGAGCATTCAGAGCTGTACAAAGGAAAATGAATAGTCAATGTGTGTGTGTGTGTGTGTGTGTGTGTGTGTGTGTGTGTGTGTGTGTGTGTGTGTGTGTGTGTGTGTGTGTGTGTGTGTGCGTGCACATGCATGTGCACATACACTCCTAAAGGGCATATATACACATGGGTTGACCTTAAAAGATAGTAAAAGGTGAAAATCAAGGCACAAAAGACCCATAAATTAAGGTGATAATCAAATGGGCTAAGGAAAAGACACTAAAAGAATATTTTGGAAATTTTGAGAGCATTCAGAGCTGTACAAAAGAAAATGAATAGTCAATATGTAGGTTTTCATACAATTTTCATCTGATGGATATATTATTATATGAAAAAAAAAATTCACAAAAATTCAATTTATTGTACAAAATAAAATGAATAGTTGATATGTAGGTTTTCATACAATTTTCAGTTGGATATATTATTATATGAAAAATGTTTTAACAAAAATATAATTTATGGGGAAGACCTAAGTTAGGGGATGATGACATAAGGCCCCAAAAAGGGGAAATTCTACTAAAAATATCCAAATGTATGCACATAGACCATATGTGATAAAACATGAAACATACCTAATGTACAAGGGTCTTGTACTAGAATTAGGTGTCTATAATAACACTAAAAAATAAAAGGAGAGATGGGTCATCAATTATAAATCATATTATTTATAAATTATATAAACTAACTAATAGAATTTATATGATCATAAATGTTGATTTTGTTTTATTGTTGTTGTTATGTGTTAAGAATATGAATATATAATATTGTATATTAGCAACCATAATGTAGGTTAATATGAATTCATTCAAAATTACATTTCAAATAAGAGATTGCAATATAAAAATGGGATATTTAACATAAAACACAATAGTTAAATTTTTAAGATCTTTGTCCTAAGAATTTATGATTGTTAAGTAGAATAATGGGTATGTTTGTGCCTCTAAAATTGAGACTGGAGAAAATAGTCTAAATTTGAACAATGAAATAAAGAGTTGTGTTGACGATTCTTAAAGAGGCCAACTCTATACTGGGTTATATCTATAATGAATAGATATACACATCTTTGAACTTTATAATGAATAAGATCTCATATAGAGAAATGATTTCCTCTAAAGAGGCAGTAAACCCTTCCATGAATGTCATAATAAATTGGAAACATAAATACATAATGTTCCTTTAAAATTGGTTATTTATTACAAATTTTAAAAATACATTGATGTGTGGGATAAAGTGAGAGAATGTTTTAGGAAGATCCCAAATGCCCCTAGTGTTAGAAACAAGTCAGATATGGTTCAAGAATAGTTAGAGTATGATAGAACTTGTAGTTTAATGCCTAATCTTGGAAAAAGGACACTTTTCAAGAACGTGTATAGCTTTGAAAGACCTATTTTTAGTTTTAAAAGGTTTATAAGTGTCCCCAGGATCCCTCAGACCATTTTCTAGATCTAGACCAAGTTTCAATTTGAACTGACACTCCAAACACTTTTTCCCCTTTATTGCTGCCTTCAAAAGCTCATGAAGGCAAATGTGCATTGAATGGTATGACCAAGATAAAGAGAGAGTTAGGAGATGAAAATTTGTCCATTGTTATGATTCCAATAATTCTTGAAATAATTTGCATTTTTTTGTATATTAGTTTCCTTTTATTTATGAATGATTGTTAAGAGTGACAGTATGTCACTATATCTTATTCATTCGAGTGGCGTCTATTCTTGCACTTGTTTCTATAGTATAGAAATTGATGGAGATGAATGATTTTTAGTTTGGTTTTTATAGTTCATTGAGATCCTTTTCATTATGGTTTCATTAGTCAACTCATCTCCATGAACTACTTTCACTTGAAACAAGAATGCCTTGGTGTATAAGTTGTTCTAATGGGTTCTGTTGCAAGTCTATATTTTATGTTCATGGTAGTGATTCTCAGAGGTTTATAGTGATTCATTGTTCATGGAAACTCCCTCAATTTCATGGATTCATTTTTAATTTATCTTATATGTGTTTTGATCCATCTTCTTCAAGTCCAATGCTCTTTAGGAACATGGTTTGTGTTTGAACAATCTACTAGAAGTTTGACTTCCATTTTGGCTCAAATGCTAGTAAAATATCATAGTGTGAAGTTATTTAGTTCACATTTCACTATTGGAGGCATGATAAGTTTAAGATGGTATTTTAATGCACCTTTAAATGAGAGCTTGTTGTTTCCTTCATACACATGCTATACAGATTGTGCAATGTTTGGGAGATGCTCAAAGCTATGGAGAAGGTTGACACATCTATTCATATGTTCACATGGACCTAACTAATTCAATACCATAACTAAACTGCTTAAGTTGACTAGATACTCCAAGCTCCTATACATAGACATCCTACATTACTTGACACACACCTACAGTTCATATAGTAGCCTAAAGTTGAAGGGGATGACATAATATTTGTCTTAAATATTTTTAAGGTATTTAAATGGTGATAATATGTGTGTAAGGTTTTGATAAATTGATAATTTGAAGAACTAAAAGAGTTTAATAAAGTGGCTTGGTAGCCTTAGACAGTCAAGTAGAGACCTATAGGTCTCAAGCCTGTAAGTCCTATTTTGGGACCAAGAACAACTTCAAACCAATTCAAGGTGGCCTCAAACATGAAATTTAAACTCCATTATAGATGAAAAATGTGTCATAACTCATTGGAGAACACTTAGTCACTTGGACAGTTAGGAGAAAAACGGACTGAGTTGATAGTCTTAGAGAGCACCTAAAATACCTTGTATGGATGGGAGCAAGGAAAAGTTGGGTTGAAAGTGTCACAAGAAGTTATCAAACCATATGGATAGTGAGAGTGAGTTCATTTTGATTAGGTAATCTTCAAGCAACATGACAAACAAAGAGAATAGTTTCAGAAACTAAGCATGATAGTCATAACCCTTGAGCATCACCTACAAGCCTACTTAGAAAGTCAAGTCATTTTCAAGCCTAAAGGAGAAGGAATATAGATGTGTTTGAATATTATTTGGATCCAACCAATACTACAAACAACTTCATAGACCATTGAGGAGGTTAAGACCGTGAAGGTGATGTCTAAATTCATAACACACAGTCAATGCCCTAAAAGACACCTACAAGTGGCTATAAGGGTAGATGAACTAGACTCATGCCTAAAAGAAGAGGTAGATAATGTATGAGACATTATTAAACCTAATTGGAAACTTTAATTGGGTTAAAGAGCTGAAAGGAGGCTAGTTCTAAAAGTGATGAGCTCTAAAACATAGTCAGTAAACCTAAAGGAAAGCTACAGGCCTACTAATGGAATAAACTGACTGTAGGTTTGAAAAAAGGGGTAGAGTAGGTATTTAAGATAACCTTGAGCCAATTGAGACTCTATATGGGTTCAAGAGCTAATTGAGAAGGTATAAATGTAGAAGATAAGGTCTTTTTTGATGAAATTTGACCCTGTTGGTCAAATTAGGGCCCCTCTAGGTAAAAACTTGGTATTTAGATGTTTTAGGAGGTCTAACATTTGGTAATAATGTGTATTATAGGTTATTTATTGTGATTTCATGTTATATTAACCTTGGTCAATTAGTATTTTAGTCCATTTATCATTTTAAGTCATTTTGGAGCCATAAATAGAGCATTTAATAGGTTGTATAGACTCCTTGGTAAATGTGAAGATTCAAAAAGATGATGTCACATCCCATGTGTCCTCAAAGGTCTTAATCAAATTTCATAACTAAAAAATGGTAGGTTCTTCAGAATAAAGGATAATTTTCTTAAGAAAAAAGGAGATTTTGTCAATTGTACGACTCATCAAGAAGCATGCCATGTGGGAGAAGATCATAAAATGTCTCTTCAGCTTCCTCAAGCTTAGTTCCACATTTGAAATTCTTTTGAAGTTCCAATTCTGAACTAACAAAGTTATGCTCCTTTTTCACCCTTCTAGACATACAAAACCAGTCTTCATGTTTATACTTGGTACAACCAACAAGGGGGGTTTAAAATCAAATTACTTAGGAAGGTGAAATTAAACTCATATATATTCATTTCCATAACAATATTTTGAATAATGGTGGTCTTTGCTTTATGAACCATCCTCATGAAGTTGACTGTGTTTTCCCTATAGGTTTTTCTTTGGTTTGAAATTTTTCATACAATCCACTTGCTAATGTTGTTTTTATTTTATGTTTACTACCTCCTAAAATGACTCCCATGCTTAGTTTCTTGTTTCAAAGTGTTAGGATAGGTCAAGTACATCAAGGTTGCAAGAGAAGCATCATTCTATGTTACAAGCAATTTTCTCACCATTTTAAAGATCTCTAGGTTCTGATCATGGTTTTAGAGGATGGAGATGAGTTAATTATAAATTTTTCAATTTTCTCTTATCTCTTTACATTTCCAACTCATCTTTCAAATCATACTCCAGGAAGGTGCAGTCATAAAGCATCATATAGTTAGTTTGCTTAAAGACTATCAAACATAGTCAGTTTTGAGCTATGCAAGGTTATAAATCACGTCCATGGAGTTATAAAGAGTTTTAAAATGTCTATATATCTCTTTTAAACATAAACAAGTGACTGAGCTTCCTTATGGTTCAATAAAAGGGCATTTATACACAGTCTGCCATAAGTGAGCATTTATAGGTGCTTAGAATAAAATTACACATTAATTAGGATGTGTTTACATTTTTTACAGATCCTTAGAATGTTAATATTCCATTTTAAATCATTTAAATAGGTTTATAACTCATCAAATGGTCAAAACAATGCTTCCTGCTAACTTGCTCATCGTTACTGCCTGTATAGTGAAATACACACCTACACGTGAGTTGGTAGAGAATTGGAAATATCATATAGAGGTGTTGGAGCATAATAAGGGACCCTATTTGAATTCATAATACATGTCGGAAATATTAAATACCTCCTTTAAAGTTCAAATGGGATAATAAAGGTGTAAATTACCTTCAAAAGATCAAATGGCCAATTTTGAGATCAAATCCCCAAAAAAACAAAATAGAGGTCCAGGGGTGTTTTGGGAACATCATATAATAATGTTTCAAAAGGTTTTTAGGAATCTAGGTAACTAAACCTTGTATCCCCTACATGGGACAAGTACCTTGAAAATTTTAAAGGAAAAGGGACTAATGAAAGGCAGTTGTTAGAAGACCCAAATATGCCCCTTGAACCACTAAATTCAGGTAGTATACTTACAGGATTTGGAGATGTAAAATGACCTTTGCCACCCAAAGCTTCAACTTGACCTTCCCACCATAGTTGAGTGTTTCCAAATGGTTTAATGTAGTACTTATAACCTAATAAAACATCTAAATGGGATATCATGTTGTTCTTTGAATCTCTCATACACCTACATGTGTCTAATGCCTTGAAATACCCACCTATAGCCGAGTAGGTAGACAATAGGCTAGCAAACAATGTCTAGGTGGTGTTTTAAGGCATATAAGGCTAATACATGTGTATAAATATCCTTTTTGACCTCAATTATTCAAATGATGTATAATACACACCATTTCCTAGCTTAATTACACCTTGTATGCACCTACAAGAATAAAAAAATTACGGTTTCACAGTCAAGACTGGGAGAGTTCAGTTGGGTGAATTCCAAGTGCATATGAAGGGTAAAAGTAGGTTGGAATGATGAATAAACCTATGAAAACTTCAATAAATATTATTATGACCTCCATAATCCCTTGGCAATGTGAGATAAGCCTACATAAGTCCCTGTATGCACCTACAACCAAGTGTTGACTGTTTGCAGGTAGTAGATTAAGATAGGGTGTCTAAGTGAGATTCAAGGTTACCCAAGGTGAATAAATGATTCTAAAACATGGATTAATGATAATAGACGTTATCAATAATTCATATCCACCATATTCAAGGTTAAATCATATAAGACATCTATAAGAGTGGTGTCTTGAGGCCAATACAGTTAGGGTTTGTACATACAATCTTGAGGATTCAAGGATGGGAAGGGATATGTAAAATGTCTTAAGTGGTAAAAGGACCTGAGGCACATTAATTATGAGTATTATATAGTATATATTCTCTTATAAATTTAAAATAATTAGAGAAAGGGATATGCAACATAGTCAAGCAGTCTACTCTCCAACACCCCTGCACAGTCTCTTTTCCCACATAATCTGTCTTGAAGTTTGAAGGAGTAGGGGGGTCATTTGACTTGATCAAGATTAAAATTTTGTTTTATATGGTCTGAATCACTTGGATAAACCTCTCAAATAGTCATATTTTCTAATAAATCAAAGGGAGTGCCCTCTATTTTGTCTCAGACAGATGGCACTCCCTTATGAACAAAACTGGCAGGGTTAGGAGAATAAGGTAGAAATATGAATCTAGAAGATGTAGAGACCGTAAAAGGGGGTTTAAAATTTTGGATAACACTTATAAAAACATAATAAATTAATCATAGAGTGAGGAATACCAATGTAAATGTCTAGACCTTCAAAAGTGCAGACAGGCTCATGGGGCATGGTTATGCCTAGAATCCAAATAAGAGGTCACTTTCACTTTTGGATCTAAGTGAGATTTCCAACTAATTGTATCATGTTTTAGGGTCATATCAGATATTTGGGGGCTATTGGGTGTAGGTAATCCACCAAATAAGTCATTTTGGGCTTCAAGTTATGGGTAGACCTATTGAGCATACTTAGACCTAAAGCCAAATGGAGAACCATTTACACTTTTAGCATGAAATATGCTTCCTAGCATATTGAAGAATTATTATATGGTCATCATAGGTGTGTTAAATCTCTCATTATTTATAGGAATTATGATGAAATTCATTTTGAGATCAGAACTACATTAGACCTGTGTAAAGTGGAGAATCAAACTCGGTGGGGCAATGTTGGAGGTTCACATCTCTTTGGAGGATTTACATGGAGGTAATGTTTGGAGGAGTTATATTGGGTCTTGAACATATATTTTGTGACATTATTTTGGTATTTGGACGTCAAACCTTTATGAAACATCACTAAAGGTCAAAACATGCTAAAACCCTTACAAACCCTTGCCAGTGACCACTTTGGGGAAATGGAGATGGAAAGATAATATAATATCATAGTTTGCTTACAATGATGACTATAAATTATAGAGGAATATCTCAATCTCCTCCCCACCCTTTTGGACTATACAAAAATGTACATACAAGGTAAAAAGTAAAGTAATTTTGACTATTTTATGTGTTTTTTAAGCTAAAGGAGGTTTCAAGAGATGAAATAAAGTTTGGGGGGAAGATTATGACTTTTAATAACTAAATATGGAAAATTATTTAATCATAAAAACTCCTAAGTTTTCACAAAATATCTCTCATCTTAGCCAGTCAAAACTAGCATAGTGACTAAGCTAGTGACAAGTGTGAAAACTATAAGTGAAATTGATTTTAAGGTGTCCCTGATGCTTATAAGGAAATAGAGAGTCTTTCCAAGTTTCAAACACTCCCTCCCATGTATTTACAAGGAAAAATGAAGCCAATTTTGAAGCCAAGTGTGCAGGGTACATGAAAGAGGAGTTTCTTAGAGCGCAAGTAGTGATAGCTCCTTTCTAGATGATACCAGATGACCAAGCCTACAACCAATGTATAAAGAGGCTTGTATAAAATCCTTCCCCTTAATTTTAATCATTATACCTGTCCCTAATTATTTTTGGTATGTTCAAATAGGTCTAAATCATGAAAATAGTTTTCTGAGCTAGAATAAGACATTTTATGCCACTTTTCATGAGTTTCATTCCTTGTATGGACACTTGTACTTCATGACCTTGCATGGTTCATCTCATAACAGTTTTTCATGAAAAATTAACATATTTTTTCATCTTTAAAAGTGTCCTTTTGACCATTTAACTTTTCTCTTCTCCTCTCTCTCTCAAGTTCTATAAGAACTAGCCATTTTGGCCATTGTAACTTATTCTCCACCTGAGTATGGTGAAACCCTACTCATTTTCCTACCATCTGATCAATAAGGCTACACAATTTTAAATCTTCATGATTTTTCATGGTGTGTTATACTTTAATGTTGGATCTTGCTTAGTGAAGACTATGGATTCCTTAGCATGGTGTCTCATTCTTTCATCCTATTTGTAGTTGGAAAGCTTCTTCTTGTAGGGCATGTGAAGTGTTTTAGGAAGTGTTAAGGTTGAGTGAGTTAGCCTATTTAATAGTGCCATTCAAGGCCTCTTTTCTAGTCCTCCTATCCTAAGCATTCATCAATAACCTCATAATATAACATTGATGTGAGAAAATATAGATTGAAGAAGTGTATGTTTGGTTGGTCTCTTGGTTTCATATGTAACATGCATTTGGTTGGAAGTCATCAAATTATTTAGTGTATCACCTCCATTATAATAATTTTCTTTCAATTTTCTCTTTCCCTTCCCCCCTAAAGTTTAGGTGTAATAGTGATCCAAAGTGGTACATTAAGGGAGCTATCCCTACCTAGACATTCACCTCATCTTTAGGCTACCCACAAGTCTAGAGGTGTTTCAATTGTATCAATTGAATGAGGAGAGCTAAGACATATCCTCAAAGGGTTAAAATCCAAGTGACAATAATTTTTGGCACGCTCGACGGGACTCTTAGTCCAAGAGGTTGAAATATTTTTGGTCTTATCTTTTAACAATCAGCCGTTGGAGGCATCTATCCAAGCATCGATGATGACTCTGAAGATACATCAATTTGTCAAGCAACCCAAGTTTCCTTTTTAATATTGTTATTAATATATTTCTTTGTCTTCTTTATTTCAATAAGGTTTCATTGCTAATTTTGTTTTTGAGTACTATTTTACACAAGATGGTGAGTTATATTCAGCTTATGGCACTCTCTATCAGCCTTGGTATGACCCTTACCAGTCTTGTTATGAAGTATATCATCTCAAACATGAAGTGTATCAGCCCATACATGAAGTCTATCAGTCCTATATCCAAGATTCTCAATGTCTTGCTCCTTTTAGTCAACCTAGTCACTTCTCAAGTCAATCCATTTACACCTTCAAACAAACACTTTTGGGATATGAGAAGTACATGTTGGATCTTGACACACAAAGGGGATATGTTCAAGAGGTCCTTAGTCATCTTATTCATAAGGTGATAAATGCATTATAGATGGTCAAAAGAGAGTAGGCACCTATTAAGAGAGCCAATTGGCAAAGACTCACAAGTAAGATGTTATATGTGAGTGACTTGGTTTCTTCCTTAGAGGATAGGCTAATAATTAATGAAAGGTCACCTCACCAAACCTATCAAATTTCATATCCACCTCCCCAAGATTTCTATCAGTCCTATTTGACCCCTACTTATGATCCCAATCAGGCTTATCAAAGTCACCCTTTTCCCAATCATTTGAAAGAGAAATTTGAAAAGAGAAACCTTGTTTTTGAAGCTAATCTTGATAGGAAGATTGATTTATCTAATATGAATATGTATTATTCCATGTCATCAACATAAGAAGTGGAATCTAAGGCCTCATTTTCCTCTCCCATTGCATTCCTATCTCAAAAAAAGACCTTTAGATATGAGATTCCAAGTTGGAGACAAAGTGGAGAATCCAAGCCTAAGGAGATTATGAGTTCCTTGAACACTTAATCCACTCCTAAAATTGCATCACCACCTCAAGAAAAGACTTATAATCCTAACATCCTAATTTGGAGTAAGATAGTGTAATCACGGGGAAATAAAGAGGATACAAGCATTATTAAGGAGTGTGAAGTTGAGAATGAAGTTGATCCTTTACAAGTCCCTTCCACCCTTCCTCAAGAGACCTATTATCTTCCATGTCAACCCTCTTGTACTCTTCCTTCTCATGAAGACTCCTATGAAATTCAAGAAAGACTTTTCCAAGAGAACCTAGTCAAACAAATTGAAGAGTTAGAGTAAAAAATGAAGTTGCTAAGTCAAGGTGTGATGGAAGGTTTAGACCCAAAAGAAGATCTTATGCCTAAACACACCCCATATAACCTCCCTCAAGATAATGATCAATCTAAATCAGATGTGAATGAAGTGATTCTCAAGTGGAAGGAAGATAACTATGTTATCTTAACCCAAGGTCTGCCTC
This sequence comes from Torreya grandis, assembly GCA_037957365.1. Taxonomy (NCBI): domain Eukaryota; kingdom Viridiplantae; phylum Streptophyta; class Pinopsida; order Cupressales; family Taxaceae; genus Torreya; species Torreya grandis. Next base: position 3,405,987 of record JARHVA010001331.1, read on the forward strand.
CCCTTCTTTAAGAGCTCCCAAAAGAATCTCCTATAATTCATTCTCAATATGATTTTGAGTTCTATTTTCCACCTCCCCAAAGTAATACATCTTGTCCTCATCCTATTTCCCTTTACCTTGATGGACCTATGGTATGGTAACCTAAATAATATTATTTGGTTGATAAAAAATCATATCTCTTGCTTGAAGAAAGCCTAGCTCCTTGGTAGCCTCATTGGAATAAGTCACATGACTTCAAGGTGCCAAGTCTTGGAATCACAAAGAAGGAGATGGTGGATCTTGTAGCCCTTGAGAACCAAATTCATGTTGTGGAAGATGAAATATAACTTGAGATCCCTCAAGAGGTTATAAATGCTAAATAAGAGGTTGTCTCTTATGTTGAATCTTCAGATTGGGTTGATGAGGAAGAATGTTTTTCTTTTGCCAAAGAGGGAGAAATGGTCATTAATTCTTCCATCACTATGAAATATATCATGTATGGGAAAGAAAAAGTTCTTAATTAGCCTTTGGATGACTTGTTTGAATTCATTGGAGTAGGATATACTCTTCTTCAAGGAGGCTATGAGTTAATCACAAATGGAGAAGACAACATTGGCACTCAAGTGAGTATGCTAAAAAAAGCAACCTTTCAAATTTGTCCTTTCAAGAGGCATATGCATTTGATGATGATATGTTTGAAGTCATCAAAATATGATATCATCCTCTCACTTAGTTGGGATAAAAACATCAGCTCTTGAAGGATGGAATAAGCTCCTATTGGCCTCAATCTTCTAAGGAACAAGAAACCAATCCTCTTGAAGCCACACCTACCAAGAAGATACTAGTTGATCATGAGATGTAGAGTGGGCATCAGTATGAGGTATGTATACAAGTTCAATAGGAATATATCTATATTGGAGACCTATTTAAAGATGATTTAATTAAGATCAGATCACGTGAAGTACCAAGGACTAGGTCTAATCTAAAAATCATCCAATCCAAGGAGAAACATGTTTGGCACTATGACTCATCTCATAAAGAAGAAGATTAAAGAAACTTTCCTTTTGATCCTAGAAAGGAGGTATGCTTAGTTTCTAGTTTTTCATAATAGTTTGTTTTCTGATTCCCCTAAGTGCCTTGAGCACATGTGTGTGTGTGTGTGTCTTGTATGTTTGTTTGGTTTTGTGTGTGTCCTTTATTTTGTGTGGTTGAGGTAGCCAAGTGGTCTTGTCTTGATCAAAGCCTATAGTCAAAGTACTATTGCTGTGTCTTATACTTCAAATGACTCCCTAAGCCCAATAGACTGATAAGGCTATTGGTATAGTTAGTATAACATGCATACTACCCCTATGAGTCACTAATTTGTTGACCAAATGTGACCCTACAAGTCAAATCGGGGCCCATATAGGTAAAAATTTGGTATTTATATGTTTTATGAGGTTTTAAATTAGGTCATAAGGTGTATTATAAGTCATTTAGTGTGATTTCATGTTATATTAACCTTGGTCAATTAGTATTTTAGTCCATTTATCATTTTAAGTCATTTTGGGGCCATAAATAGAGCATTTAATAGATTGTACTAACTCCTTAGTAAATATGAATATTAAAAAATATTATGTCATTTCCCATGTATCCTAAGAGATCTTAATCAACTATCATAACTAAAAAGTGGTAGGTTATTTAGAAGAAAGGGTAATTTTCTTGAGAAAAAAGGAGAGTTTGGCACTTGTACAACTCATAGGGAAGTGTGCCACATGGGATAAGATCATAAAATGTATCTTCAGATTCCTAAATTTCATTTCAACATTAAAAATTATCTGAAAGTTCTAATTCTAATATAAAGCCATTATGTTCTTTTTTCACCCTTCTAGACATACAAAATGAGTCTTCAGGTTTGTACTTGATATGACTAATAGGTGAGGATTCAGATCAAAAACCTTTGGGATGTGAAATTAAAATTATATATATAAATTTTAATATCAATATTTTTAATAATGGTGGCCTATGCTTTATGAACCATCCTCATGAATTTGATATGTGTTTCTGCTTGTTATTTCATGCACCCTATAGGTTTTGCTTTAGTTTGAGAATTTATGTATAATACACTTGTTGATGTTGTTTCCAGATGATTTTTAATACCTATTAAAATTAATCCCATGCTTATTTTCATGTTTCAAAGTGTTTTGATAAGTCAAGTACATCAAGGTTACAAGAGAAGCATCATTCTATGTTATAGGCATTTTTTTCACCATTTTCAAGATCTATAGGTTTTGATCATGGTTTTAGAGGATGGATATGAGTTAATTATCATGTTTTAAATTTAATATTATCTCCTTAACTTTCCAATCTCATATTTCAAATCATACTCCAAGAAGCTGTAGTCATAAAACATCATGTAGCCAGTTTACTTAAAGACTGTCATACACAATCAAATTTGAGCTATGTAGGGTTATAAATCATGTCCATGGAGTTATATAGAGTTTTAAAATGTTTATATATCTATTTTAAACATATAAAATTACTAATATTCCATATTTTTCAATAAAAGGGGATTGTTGTAGTCATGAGCAACATTTATACACAGTTTACCACTAGTAAGCATCTACAAGTGTTTGGAAGAAAATTCCACATTAATTAGGATGTCTTTACATTTGTTTCAGATCCTTATATTGTAAATATTCCATTTATATTCATTGAAATAGGTTTACAACTCATAAAATGGTCAAAACAATGCATCCTTCTAACTTGATCATCCTCACTACTTGTACAGTGAATTGCACACCTATAGGTGACTTGGCAGAGAATTAAAAATGTCATATAGAGGTGTTGGAGCACAAGATGAGACACTATTTTAATTATTAATTCATGTAGGAAAAATGGAAAACATCATTGAAATGTAAAATGGGAAAATAAATGTGTAAACTACATTCAAAAGATCAAATGACCAATTCTAAGATCAAATCCCCAAAAAAGCAAAACAGAGGTCCAAGGGTGTTTTGGGAATATCATATAATAAGGTTTCAGAAGGTTTTAATGAATATAGATAGCTGTAACTTGTAGCCCCTAAATTTTAAAAGTACATTTCAAAGTTTTAAGTATAAAGGACTAATGAAAGGCAGTTTTTAGAAGGCCCAAAGATGACCCTTAAACCATTGAATTCAAGTAATATACCTACAGGATTTGGAGATGTAAGATGACCTTTGTCACCCAAAGTTACAACTTGACCTTCCCACCATAGGTGAGTGTTTATAAATGGATTAATGTATTAATTATTACCTAATAATTTTTTTAAATTGGATAACATGTTGTTATTTGAATCTCTCATACACCTATAGGTGTCTTAGGCCTTGAAATACACACATACAACTAAGTAGGCAGACAATAGGCTAGAAAATAGTGTCTAAGTGGTGTTTTAGGGTATATAAGGTTAATATATGTGTATAAATATGATTTTAGACCTCAAGGATTCAAATTATGGATCTTAAACACCATGTCCTATCTCAATTACACCTTGTATGCACCTACAAGAATCAAAAAGTAGGGTTTCACAGTGAAGACTGGGAGAGTTCAGTTGGGTGAATTCCAAGTGCATATGAAGGGTAAAATTAGGTTGGAATTATGATTTAACCTATGAAAAATTACATAAATATCATTATTACCTCCATAAACCATTTTCAATGTGAGAGAAACCTACATAAGGCCCTATATGCACCTACAACCAAGTGTTGATTATATGCAGGCAATAGATTAAAACATGTTGTCTAATTGAGAGTAAAGGTTATCCAAGGTGAAAAAATGAGTATAAAACATGTATTAATGATATTATATGATATAAATAAATAATATACACTATATTAAATGTCAAATAATATCGAGCATCTATAGAAGTGGTGTCTTGATGCCAATGCAGTCAGGGTTTGTGCATACAGTCTTGAGGATTAATAGATGGGAAGGGATATGTAGAAAGTATTAAGTCGTAAAAGGACATAAGGAACATTAATTATGAGTATTATAACATATAAATTCTCTTTTAAATTTAAAATAATCTTATAAATGGCTATGCAACATAGTCAAGTAGTCTACTCTCCAACACCCCTGCACAATCTCTTTTCTCACACAGTTTATATCGAAGTTTGAAGGAGTAGGGGGTATTTTTACCTGATTAGGATCCAAATTTTGGTGTATAGGTTCTCCATAACCTGTATAACTCTATCAAATAGTAATATTGTTTGAGAAATCAAAGGGATTTCCCTCTATTTTGTCTCAAACAAAGGGAATTCCCTTATGAACAAAACTAGCAGGGCTAGGATAATAAGGTATAAATATGAAGCCAAAATATTTAGAGTCTTTTCAAGGAGGTTTATAAATTTTTATAACACTTAGAAAAACATAATAAAATAATCATAGTGTGAGGAATACCAATGGAAAGGTCTAGACCTTTAAAAGTGCAGACAGGCTCGTGAGGCATGGTTATGCTTAGATTCCAAACAAGAGGTCACTTTCACTTTTATATCTAACTAAGATTTACAACTAATTGGATCATGTTTTTAGTGTCATATCAGATATTTATGGGATATTGGGTGTAGGGAATCTATCAAAAAATTAATTTTGGGCTTCAAGTTGTAGGCATGTCTATTGAGCATACTTAGACCTAAAGGCAAATGGAGAACCATTCACACTTCTAGAATGAAATATGATTCCTAGCCTATTGTGGAATTATTATATGGCCATACCATGTGTTTTAAATCTCTCACTCTTTAGAGGAAGCATGAGGAACTTCATTTTGATCTTAGAACTACATCAAACCTATGCAAAGTGGTTAATCAAATTCGATGGAATAACTTTGGAGGTTCACATCTCTTTGGAGGATTTGCATGGAGGTCAATAAAGTTTTGAGGAGTTATATAAGGTCCTTAACATCACTTTTGTGTAATTAATTTGAGAGTTGGATGTCAAACCTTTATTGAAAATCAATAAAGGTCAAAATAGGCTAAAACCCTTACAAACCCTTGCCAATAACCAGTTTGAGGAAATGTAGATGGAAAGATAATATAATGGCATAGTTTTCTCAATGATTTAACCTTGTATAGGACTCTCTCAGGATCCTCCCCACCTTTTTAGACTGTATGGAATTGTACAAACAAGGTACAAAATAGGGTAATTTTGACTATTTTGTGTATTTTATAGGATACAAGAGGTTTCAAAAGATGAAATCAAGTTTAGGGGGAAGCTTAGTAATTATAATAACTCATTATGGCCATTTATTTCTTCATAAAAAATCTTAAGTGTTTGAATAATATCTCTCATCTCAGCTAGTCAAAATTGGCATAGTGACCAAGCTAGTGAGAAGTGTGAAAAATCCAAGTGGAAGTGATTTTAAAGTGTCCCTAATGCTTCTCATTCCATGGAATGTCTTGCCAAGTTTCATCCACTCCATCCCATGAATTTTCATGGGAAATTAAAGCCAAATTTGAAGCCAAGTGTATAGGGTGCATGAAAGAGGAGTTTCTTAGAGTGTTGGCAGTGATAGCCCCTTTCTAGATGATTCTAAATGACTAGGCCTACAACCAATACATGGAGAAGCATGTATGAAAGCCTTTCCATTCATTTTAATCATCAAACCTATCCCTAATCAGTTTTGGGATGTTCAAACATGTTAAAATCATGAAGGTAATTTTCTAAGCCAGAATAAGGAGTTTTATGCCACATTTCATGAGTTTTATGTATTTTATAGACACTTGTACTTCTTGACCTTACATGGTTCATCATATACCCTCTTCTCATGCAAAATTAATTGATTATCTTGTATTGAAAAATATCCTTATGACCCTTGAACTTCTCTCTTCTCCCCTCTTTCTCAAGTTCTATAAGAACGAGCCATTTTTGGCCATTGTAACTTATTCTCCACCTAAGTATGATGAAGCCCTACTCATTTGCATACCATTTGATAAATAAGAATAATATTTTTTACCTATTAATTAATACTCATAGTGTATTCTACTTAAATTTTGGATCTTACTTAGTGAAGACTATGGATTCCTTAGCATGTTGTCTCATTCTTTCATCCTATTTGCAGTTGGAAAGCTTCTTCTTGCAGGGCATGTGAAGTGTTCTAGGAAGTGTTAAGGTTGAGTGAGTTAGTATATTAAATAATTCCATTAAATTCCTCTTATCTATTCCTCATATCATAAGCTTCCATCCATAACCTCATAATGTAACATTGATGTGAGAAGATAAAGATTGAAGAAGTGTATGTTTAGTTGGTCTCTTGGTTTCATGTGTAACATGCATTTGGTTGGAAGTCATCAAATTATTTGGTGTATCACCTCCCTTAGGATATTTTTATTACAGTTTTCTCTCTCCATTTCTCCGCCCCCCCCATAAATTTTAGGTGTAGTGGTGATCCAATGTGGTACATCAAAGGAGTTAGGCCTACCTAGAGATTCACCTCATCTTTAGGATACCCACAAGCCTAGATGTGTTTCAATTGTGCCACTTGGATGATGAGATGTAATAAATATTATAAAAGGGTGAAAATATAAGTGAAAAAAATATTAAAACCAAAATATATATTCAAACACCTAGAAGTCACCTACAGGCTGTAGATGATAATGGGTTGGTGTTAAGCTTAAAAAATGAAAGGACATAGGTGTTTGGAAAAGTTACTAACCTAGTTTGAAACTATAGAAAAATCCAAGGAATAGGATAATTATTTTATGTAATGTTGAACACCCAAAATAAAGATTTAAATCAATAAATTCATGAGCACCTACAAGCTATATAAGCATAGGATGGTCTCAAAGCCTAAAGGGGAGAGAAAAGTATGTTTGAGATGCTCTGAAGTCCATATTAGATTGAAACAAGAGTTAATAATGTGTATTGATATTAAATGAAAAATCAGAATACTTGAATAAACTGATTCCAAACCTCATACTCAATCAATATCAAAATAAGGATACACACAGTCAGTCACTAGTAGACCCAGTCAACCTAGTCTTGAGAAATTGTTGATTTGAGGGCTCTATAAGTAGGATCAAGGTTTGAAAATTGGTATATATGGTGGTTATGAATTTAAAAAAATATTAATTTTCTCTTTTATGTCATAAAAATAGTGTAAGTACTCACTATTTTGTCTCAGACCTTGCCCACTCCTTGGGCAAAGGGCAGCCATGAGACTAAAAGAACCTTTAGGTCTAAAGTAGAAGAAAAAAGTTTATAGACCTCATGGGGGATATTAAGGAAACATAAAAAAATTAAAATAGTATTTATATACATATATGTTTCAATAAACCTCACGATTCAACTCATAAACCCTTGAGGGGTAGTAATAAGGAAGTAGGTCTTAAACTCCAAGACCCCTGACCAGTCTACCATGAACCTATAAAGGGGTAATGAATAATTATAGATAATTTACAATAATGTATGGGGATTTTTAAAAATTTTATGATAATATAATATTAGTGAGAATGACTTATGAGACCCAAAACCCAATCTAGGCCTCTCTCTAGCCTCAAGAACACTAATCAAGCCACCCAAGGAGTAACTTCAGATGCTTATACCATTTCTAAAAATTTGTATGGGACTACAAGACACTTTGGATAGTTTAAGGGGTATATAAATAATGTTTTTAAATTGAAATCATTTTATTTAATGATTTTTTCTTTATGAACAATTGTTAAGACCCCAAATACGACTTAAACCTCTCTTAAATCCTAATAGTGATCAGTCATGAAAATAGGACCTAAAATACACATATAATTAAATATTTTACTACTAAAACCTCTTGGGTGTTGTTGAGTACTCCAATTAGGATACTCACATGTAATTTAATGCTAACATCACTTGTACATATTTACACAAATGCCCTATTTTTGCATGTTTTTGGTGTTTTGTAGGTGTTCTAAGAATGGGAGAGCTTTAAAATCATGGGATGGGGTAATTTAGGAGTTTTTATAGATATAAAATTAAAAAAAACATTCACATGATATTATGGAGGTGATCAATCCATGTCAAATTTTCAAGGTAGTCTCAAACAGGCTCAAAATGAGACTAGGTGGTAAGTCCATTTCTTGATTTGCATACTTACACATGGTCTTAGGACCCAAAAATTGACATGGAGGTTGTTTATGACATATAAAAATCTAATAAAATGATTTATTATGATTTATAACATGTGTCAAAAGTTTGGAACAAGAAAACACGGTCCCAGGTAAGGAGACCTAATTGAGGCCTAATTCAAGAGAGAGAAAGGCAAAAAATTGGGCTTCCACTCAGACTCTAAAGATGAAATTTGGTATGGAGATGTAAGGTCATTCTGGGTCCTATAGTATGCCATAATTTTCTTAATATCATCCATATAAATCCATACACAATGAGGTTTGCATGTTTTTAGGTTATAAGGAAACTAGGCTTAATGAACAAAATGAGTTATTGGGAGTTGGTCTAAGAACAAAAATGGTTTGTTTCAGAATTGATAACATATTTAATTACCATTAGTCTATTTTGGATGAGTTTAAGAATATTCACTTGATTTTTGGGCCACTTAGACTAATTTAGGCATGGGAAATGAAGAGTTTCAAGACACCTATGCACTTGAATGATGGAATGGTAGGCCAAAGGAGTTTATTAAGGCATTTAAGATGCTTAATGAGTGTTTTAAGATAATTTAAATTAAAATTTATGATTGTTAACATAACATATTTTACATTATTTTTAGGTAGTTTATTTTTAACCTTTTTTGTGGTACTAGTCATTGTTTTAGACTCCTCCCATCTCGGCAGTCCATTACCATATTTTTGGTAATTCTTGGTGTATATATTACACTCTATTTTGTATGAATAAAAAATTTAAGTTCATTGGTTTTCTCACAATTTTGGTATTAGAGCCAGACAATTCTGATAGAGTCAGAGCATTTATCATGGCATAATAGCTTGGTGTAGTCGATGTGGGGAGAAATATGCTTAGGAAAGTGTAGTGAAGAAATACCTGTAGCTAACATGAAGAATTATAAATTAAATGCAGTAGAAGCATAGGGAAGGAGAATCTATGTAGTGGAGAAGCATGGTGTAGCAAATCCATGAAGCCAATCTGTAGCAAATAAGATGCAAACTTGGCAGTAGAAGTTTAATGACTTGGGTAAGCATTAGAGAACATGGAATGGCAATCGATGTAGCCTAGAAAGTTATCCATGCTTGATAACAATTCAATGCAGACCTACAAAAGTAGCTTTCTTCTTTCTAACATTTCTTCTTCGTACATAGTATTTAGAAAGTACAAAGGACATCAAATGCCATATAGAAGGAAGTGATGCCATAAATGTGAGCTACAAAATCCATTGAGACATGTATAATGATGATGTAAGGAGAAATTGATCTATGTAGAAGTCAAAATAGAAATCCATGGAAGGATCAACATAACATCCTACCTGGTCAATGTGATAGTAGTCGTAAACCTATGACATGTATAACAACAAAGGAGCAATCTACAACAATATTTAAATAAGCCTATCCCATGTAAAGAAGAAGACATGCTAGAGAATCATTTCATATCCTTCAAATCTAATTTAATTTTGAAAGCTGACTAAGTGAGGTGAAAATCTACATAGGTAGTGTTTGAATATGAGTAGAGTTGTGACTTGAAGACAAGAGGACAAAGTGATCAAAAGAGCCCATAGAGATGAGACATGAGTGAGATCACCACACATTTTTAATGTGAAGGGAAATGTTGGAATGTTAAAAGCCACCAAGGAGACTCATAAGCCATTGAAAACCATCATAATGTTCAAGATAGATCTAGTTTCTATTTTGTCTTTGTAGAATTACTCTGTGACTATGGTAACCTTCAGTTCAATGAGCTAATCCATAAAGGACTTATAGAATATTTATTATTGAATGTAAGCTACCAAGAAAGGATAATACGAGCAAAACTTAAAGTTTGATATGATGTAGACTATGAAGATCAGGTTGATCACCCCAAAAAGCATCCCTATCTCTCAACATGTAATTATCGAGCTCATCTCCAAGCTCAATTTTCCTACCAATGAGTAAAAAGACTTATAATTCTCTTTCATAGAAATAAAATAATTTATTTTTATTTATAATGTCTACTCCAAAATTGCTTCTCTCTGATGCCCAACTTCTCAAAGGGCCTAACTATGCCACCTAGAAAATGAAGATATGCACCATCCTTTAGTTTGAAAGACTATGGGGCATCGTGATAGGGACTGTGTAGGTTTTTATTGATCCTAATATGCTCATGAAATATGTAATGACTAATTATAAAGCCTTGATGCTAATTATGTTAAGCATCACTGATGGCATGCAACTACATGGCAAGGATACAGACAAAGAAAATATAGCATGGGATAAATTAACGACTATCTATGAGGCAAACAATAAGACTAAGATCCTCCATCTATAGTCGAGATTTCATACACTCTCTATGGAGTTTGACAAGAAATTTGAGGAATTCTTACATCAAGTGGTTGAGTTACGAATGAATTTATTAGCACTCAGTGAGATGGTAGATGACCAAATCTTGATCCAGATCACTTTGAGGGATCTCCCTTCCCAATTTACAGTGTTCATCATGATGTTGAATGTCTCCAAATAGATAGTGTCATTCGAAGAACTCATAAACCTATTGTAGCAAGAATAATCCATCAACTCAGTCTAGGATAAGTTACAAGACAAATCTCTTATCTCAAAGTAAAAATGAGGTCAGAAGTCTTGTAAGGGACCTCCAAATAAGAAACCATAGAAATAATAGCAATAACCATCTCAACATCAAAAATTTCAAAATTCAAAGAGGTAGTGTCACATCTGTCAAACCAACACTCACAACACAAATAACTACTGGTATAATGGCCTAAAATAAGGGTTTTATAGTTCAAAAATTACATCAAGGCACGATGATTCTAAAAAATTGAAAATACATCCCCACTGGTGGAAGTAGAAGGGACATCTCTAAGCTCAACAAGATGATGGATCTAATAAGGAGACACCTAAAGAAGACAATTATAGCGCACATAATAACTTAGTGCTAGTCTCCCAGACCTTGGAGGCCATGAGGAATATCTAGTTGATAGACCCAAGTGCCACTAAACACATGTTAGATGACAAAAATCTATTTGATTTATTGACAAACCAACCCATTAGAGATCGGGTTAGGATTATTGATGATAAAGAGTATGTTGCAGAAGGAATATGCCAAGTCACCATTCCTTTCAGAACACAAAAATGTACAATCTCAAAGGTACTATATGTTCCTAGATTGACATCCAACCTCTTATTAATTATCAAACTTTTGACTCATCATCTGAAGGCGAAGTTTATTGTTGATAATGGCATCGAATCCCTCTTGATCTCAGGAAAATGTATGGTTCTTACTAGAGCATTTTTAAAAGATAAGTTATTTGCTTTAGATGTTATTTCATCTTCTACTGTAGCTCTATCTACCTCTATGATAGAATCTACTGCTCCTTAGAACTACCGTTATGGTCACCTATCTGTTGGATCTTTATACCAACTGAGTTCAAAAGGGATGGTACACAAACTTCTAAAGTTTTCTAGTTCCTTACCCATTTTCCCTAGATGTCTTGTAGGTAAACAACATAGGGATTCATTCAAGGAAAGCTCCTTTCATGCCAAGAAATGTTTGGAGGTTGTTCATACTGATCTTAATGGACTGTTACCTGCTTCATTTTTGGGATACAAGTACTTCCAACTATTCATGGATGACTACACTTGAAAAACATGGGTGTTTTTATTGAATAAGAAGAGTGAGGCCCTTCATCATTTCTAGGTCTCCTATCAGTAGGTTGTAAAGGAGACTGGATAACCTCTTCTTCACCTCTACTCATATCGAGGGGGGAATTCACAACAAAGAAGTTCTTGGCATTCCTAAACCAATAACACATCAAATAGAATATAATTTCTCTTTACATGCCCCAATAGAATGGCATTATTGAGCGATGCAATTTCACATTAATGGAAATGGCTTGCTTCATGTTGTCAACATCAAAGCTAGAGAAATTATATGGGCAGAAGTAGTCTAAATAGCTAAGTCTGTAAGATCCACACCTGGTATGGTGAAATCCTGCTAGTTTGAATATTATATTTTCCTTTGATTAAATATTTTCAATCTAGTTTCGATTTCATAACTTCTTGTCTAAATATGTGAAGTAGTGCATAGTTGAATGATAAGTGATAATCATCTATCCTTGTGTTCACTTTACTCTTTCATGTTTTGTGTAAGTAGTTTGCCCTTTATTAGATCACATAAAGTGTATTTAGTGTCATTGTATATATCTAAGTGTAAGTAATAACATTAGTGTCTATAATTAGACCTTTTGTTCATTCACCTTGAGAAGCATAATGCATATCACCTTCATATTTGAGACACTTATGTTAAATCAATCTAGGATGTTGAATCTAGCCGTGTGAGTCATCTTTCATAGTAAAATTATATGATAGCATACTAGATATCAATTTAGTGCATCAACTAATTAGAACATGTTAATTTCATGTTCCTTTTATCTCTTTTTAACCCCAAGCAAATGAGCAGTATAGGTGATGAACTACAATGAATATTTCTAGGGATCTATCCCTTTAAACTAGAGGTTTAACTTTTATATATGCAACCCATAGGCCTAAAGGTAATCCAATGTTTCACTCAATTTAGAGAGGGCTTGAACTACCTCTCCAAGGGTGCAAAATTGAGTGATGACAGGTCATAATACAACATACATTGCCACACTCACATATTTTATACTTGAAGTTGAAGAGAAATGGGATGATCGTGCATAAAGTTTCTTAAAATTGTTAAAATTTACCTTATTCAGAAGTGTATATAGTATTTTTGTGTCACTTTTGGCCTATAAGTGACCTAATCTCCTAGGGTGGTTGGGTGTGCATGGGTCACAAATGTGACCTATATTTCTCCATGTAGACCACTTTGGCATGAATTCAAATTAAATTGGGGTGACCACACATAAGATTGTCTCAAATTATCTCATTTACCCTAGTCACAAATGATTATGATGTTGTTGTGTTACTTTGGACCTATAAAGGGACCTAATTGTAAGTAAAACTAGCATAAAGGAGTGGTTGGGCATAATTTAGTTTTTAAACTTTAATTTTGACAAAATTAGAACTCCTAGAAATGTTAACAAGTAATCCAAAAGGCCACAAATCCTAAAAAATGACTATATGCTTACCCAAAATAGACACAAATTATAAAAGTCATGCCCTAAAATCCATAAGTTGAATATTGAAATAGTGAAAATGACTAAGTACTACCCAGATTCAATTATAAAAAAATTATCTTCAAAATCATAAGCTTAAATCTATGAGACCAATTCTAGAAGATGCATAGTGACCTTAATTTCCTATATTCACTAAAATAAATATAAATAATAAGGAAATGAATGTAACAATGTAAATTTTGAATAAATTTAAAATACAAGGAAATAAAATCTAGCTTAGGATCATCCATGAATTATAGTGCATAAATATTATAGGCTTGGTGACTCACAATCCTAGCATGGTAAATTTTAATGATGAATATTCGTTAATTCATAAATATTCCAATTTTTTAATTTTGATTTTGATTATTTTTAGGGTCAACGGATGGGTTCAGATTATTGAAAATTTAGGAAAATAAATTATTTTTGAGGTTGGCTCGCCAACCATCTATAATAATATCATAGATTACGCTTCAATTTATCACACATATATATTACAACTACCCCAGATATCAAACAAGTCAACAATCAAAACCGGTATTGGAAGACTGTAGCACTTAATGACAACAACTGAATAGAGGAATCAGATGATGATACCAAAGAATAATAGTGCTGATATGAGGAACCAAATGATAGTGTTGAATGATAATATCTTATGACAATGTTGAATAGGAGCACTGAACAAAAGTGCTAAATAAAAATATTGAACAATAGTGCTAAACATAAGTGCCGAATGAAAAATCCCAAAAGTATAATGGTGTTGCCACCAAATGACATAACCAATTTGTAGCATTTACTATATGATCAGACGACAGAACCAAACAACAAAACTAAAGTGTTGAATCCTTTATCATCATGGCATCTGGTGGGAATGGTAAAAATACAAACCAATTATTAGGAAAATTTAGCATATTATATTGTTTAAAGAGACAACTAAAAAACTCACACAATCATAATGCACTCAAAATATAGCTATTTATTATTTTTTTAGTTTGTCATAAATTTGACTTTAACTGTTCAATCATATCTAAATAATTTTATGTGTAGAAATCTCCACTGATATCTTACCAAAAAAAATCACCCAGAATGACATGTCACCCCCTGAAAATTATTTTTATGATGACATGTCACCACTTGAAGATGCTCCTATGGTTTTTGATGATAATAATTATGACACTCAAGTGGCAAAAGAGATTACTGATTCTCTCCAAATACAAAGTTCAGGTAAAACCTCCACTCAAAAATCTTTGCGAAGGAATAGAAGTAGATGGAAAATTGGAAAGTCCTTTAAGGTGGATTAGACAACAAAATTTCCCTTCATAAAACCTATAGAGCCTAAAAATATCGATGATACTCCAACAGAATGCAAATGTACAATACATAACTATAAACTAGGAAAGAAACATAGAATGCAATTAAAATTAGACATGATTCAAAAACATTATGGAAAAGTGTATGTAACAGTGAAGCACCAATATGGACTAATAAAAAAAACACATAGATAAAAAATGTAGATTAATGCATGCATATAAGATATGCATGCAAGTATGAAAATGATAAGAAATGTTGAAAACATCTTGTTGAGAAAGGGAGAAAAATTGAAGTAAATTTTTGAAAAGTTTTGTAGTCCCATTTAAAGGCCAAATATATAAAGTTCTATACTATATACCATGTTTTAAAAAAGGGTAGACCTATTTATGATTTTTTATATTATAATATTTTAATTCAACATAATGGATTTTTGGATATTTCACAATCACATTAGTCAGATAGTAGTGCTTCAAAAATGGAAAAATGTCTAGTAATGGTTGAGAAGGAAGATTTAAAACAAAAAGTTTAAAATTCATTGTTCATCTCATTGTCCATTGATGAGATCACTGTAGTTGACAACACATCATGGGTTTGCATGCATGTTTATACTTTTGAAAACAATTCAAGGTAACCTTATCTACTAGAAGTTCATAAAATTATAGAAAATTGCAATGCAGAAAACCTTCACAAATTGGTTGTATCTAATTGAAAGATAAAATTGGGATGGATGATTATGCAATAGCTACAAAGTTGGTATGTGTTGAGGTTGATGGTGCATCAGTTATGCATGGGGCATAAAAATGGTTTGTGTGTTCAATTGCAAAAAATAGTTACCCCATATATGATTCCAATTCATTGTATAACTCATAAGATGAATCTTGCATACAAAATAATTAGAAAATTAAATAATGTGGAAAAAGTGGAGGAGCTTATTTGTGACCTACATTTTTATATGACAAGTAGTCCAAACAGATTTTGAGTTCTAAAAGTTTGCAATAGGAGTGACTAATGGCAAGAAACTATTAAATTTTGTTGATACAAGACGAATTTCTATGTATGAATCTACATGTTGAATTTTTAAAGAATTTATCCATCATTAGTATGTTTTATGTATAAATATCATAGAAAAACTAACATGGCAAAATATTTGTTATATCGTTTAATAGATTTGAAAACACTGGTGATATTATGTGGAGTGCTACCAATGCTAAAAGAAATGAATTGTTTGATGAAACATGCTTAGGAGAGATCCATTTATATTTTTGGCTTCATATGATTGAGAAAATGAGTATCTCAATATCTAAATATAATATACAATTTGAATGAAAAGGTTCAAGGCCCAAGTTTTAGTAATTGGTAATGTTTGACAGATTTAAGGAACCCTGAGAGCTGTTTGAAATTAAATATCAATGATCATCTTTATGTTGTTCTTAATAGCAAGGAGATACCAATGCACACTTTCTATAGGACTACCTATAACACATAAGAACTAAATTTGAAGAACTGACTATAACACATAATCTGCATGACTTTATTTTATTTGAAAACCAGATGAAACTAAGTATAATTTTACAAAACTTATCTATGGAGATCATATATCATTTTCAACGGGATGATTTGTTGGAGGTCATGGTAGTTGTGAATCCCATTTTCTGAAATAGTAATAACAGTCAAACATTCATTAGCAATTTATTTCACAAATACTTGAGTTATAATGTAAAGCATTTCAGTTAATCTATAGAGGTGAATGGAGTAGAAATAAATTATATTTTTGGAATGGATTTATAGACATCTCATTCAACTCATTTTATAATTATAATGTTTTAAAAATATCACCTTCTAAGTGAACCAACAAAAAATGGGGCAATTACACAGCTATGGAAAAACTTTATCCTAGTAGTATAATGTAGGAAAGTCTAAGTGAATATTTATGATTATATGAGCTTTTTCAAACAATAATTCTAGCTCAATAGAAGATGAAAGAGTATTCAATTCATTATCATTCATTAATTCAAAACTTTGAAATATGTTGGATAAAATTTAAAAAACCTATTAGAGATTATATGTTTCACATTATGCTATGGACATGTTTTCTTATGAAAGAGATTTGATAACATGGAGTTATCTAATAAAATAAGAGGTGTCAGAAATACAATGACAAATAGAGAAGATGTAAATAATGACACTGAATATGGCACCGATACAACAGATGTAAATGTCATTGGTGATGGTCAGGGTTGTGTAGGATTATTTTAACTACCATATTATTCGTTGTATATTTATTATAATTATCATATTTTGAATTCTAATTTCATATAATTTTTTATATTGTAAAATGTTCCAAATACAAAATTCATTACAAATTACAATTGTGGATAGTATTGTCATTTGAAATATTTGATCTATTCATCATGCAACTTTCCCTTTTATTGAATTATTGTTTAATTTTATTGTCATTTGAAATAATTGTAATTTGATATAATAGCACCATATTAAGATTTTTAACTTTTTACTTAAAAATATGAATTTGAAGTCAAATACGATGGTGATAGAATAACATATTGTATCATTGTTTTGTTTGAACTACGTCAACTAAATGAATTCAGATTTAACAATAGTGACTTTACAACATCATAAATTCAAATTGAAATTCATGCTCAAGCCTAACACCAAATCCATCGAAAAAAAGAATTGTAATCCACATGGATCATCCACTAATTTAAACTTAATATATTGATCATTGCAAATCCAAACTTCAAATTTTAATTAAAATATATTTTTACAAACATAACATTGTTTACAAATATTATAAAGTTAAAAACATTGTTTATAAATATTATAGAGTTTAAAACATTTTTTGAGGTTTCACTTCTCAGCTACTTTCTCAACCACAACATCCTCTATGCTATCATATCCTTGCCCTTATAATATTCTCAGCTATAGAATTAATATGAGCAAGATTTTCCCTTTCTTCTTTTGTAGCATCTCCTTTAGAGTGTAGGCTTAGATCGACATCTGTCTTCTACTTAAATAAAGAATTGGGATCTCATCCTTGCTCCTTAATGATTTTTCAATGTGTGTTGTTGTATTTATTCAATAGAACAAGCTTCTCCTTGAATTGAATGGCATAATATAATTTTTTTCGTGCATTTTTTTAGATGCACATTGAGGACCTCAACGTCTTTTTTCAAATTATCATATTTTACCTATAATTTAAAATGAAATATAATTAGATTTGTACAAAAATGAGTATGACATAAAATTTGGTTAAAATGAATATACATTAACAAATATTTTTCCTTTTCAGCATTCACAATCACAACAAAGTTGATGTCTTTCACCCATTTATTAAAATATCCCTAGGATTTTACATTTCAATTCTCCAACTGGTTAAGCATAATAGTCAACACATTATCATTGTAACCATTAGAAATAGTAACTAACCCAGATTTAGCTTGGGAAAATAAAGCATCAATCTTTGTGTGTTCATGTTGTACCACTGAAAACAAATTTTCTTGCTAGGAGTGGTTGTGATAGTGAACATTTATTTCTTTTATCAATGCCTTCACCCGAAACTCTCAAACATATATATTTTTTAATTCATCTATAACTCCCTCCTTAAGATTCAAAGTAATACTTTATGATAACATATTGTTCAATGGAAAAGATGTAATAGCATTATCAAACAAGACAACATTCTCTGATGGGGTAGAGGGTGAAGAGGTACAAAGTTCCTCTTGAGTAGTCACATGAACATTTGCTCCTCGTTATAAAGTCATGTGGATTGAAATCATCACCAACAACTTCCCCACTTTCAATCCCCATATATTCCTCATCAAGATCAATTTCATTCAAACAAGTCAATCCCTACCTACTTGATATCCCTCTAACAAATAAATTGAGGAATTCAAAATAGGATAATTATAGTGTTCTTCTACTAGTTGTTGGCACTTATGGTAATGGAAGAGTCTTCCCCCTTGAGCAAATTATGTTCAATGGCAGAGGTGGCAACATATGTTCCTCATAAATTGAGGATGCTCTACAAAATGTAAATTATTTTAAAAAAATGGTAAATTTCAAAAACAAAACTTTATGCTCATTTGAAATTAAAGGTTTAGTACTTGTATTTGGAGACAATATCTCCTCTAATCTACATGTTGTATTGTGACTGACGGGGGTGGTTTGAGCTGGGACATTATTCAAACTTTTAGTCATAAAAAATTATAATAAAAACTGAAAATCCAAAAAACTAAATTATGCAATGTAAAATACCTTACACAGAGGGTCCAAAAGGCAAATTAAATGTTGGGGTTTGTTGCGATGGTGGTTGTTCCATGACAACCTCAACTGATACCGAGTCAACTGCAATAATAAAATAAATAACTAAAATAATGCACTTGAAATTTATAATATCATTTGAAATTTTTAAAAACTAAACCTACACACGAAAATGATAAGGAAAAAATTCTTACACATTTTGAAATCTGAAATGATTGCAAAGATGATTATGATGATGATTATGTCATTTTAAGGAAGATTATTTTCATGAGGCATAAAATATTACCTATAACAAATAAAGTTCAAACATATATTAATCCTTAACTTGGTAACAATTTAGCAAATAAACAAACATTAAACCTTAATTTAACAAATAAATAAATAAACTAACCTCCTGCTCATCCACAGACAAAATGTTTGTGCTCATATTTGGATGAAGCACAGTTGGAATCAATGTTTTTTGGAGGTCATATAAGGCCTCATAGTACAATTCCAAAATAAAATTTGAATAATAAATAGTGAAACTGGGATTGGTACATGCATAATTTAATTCAAGCCTTATCCTAGAAGAAATAAAAGTGCACCAAGCATATCTCAAATTAGAAAAAGTATGAATAATGTAAACCAGTGCCCAATAGGTAATATCTAATAGTGTTCCCTGCAATACTATTCTTGCAAGGAAAAATTGAACCATTATTTTTTAAAAATGTAACGTCTTTTATGTGGAAACCTCTCTTTTGACTATCTAAAATGAAAGATAAAAATAAGGAATTTACATATCAAAAGTTGAATTTTGAATTTTATATATACACACACACACACTAGTTCAACCATTTTACAAGCCAAACATTGATTCCAAATACTTCTTGTCATCATCTATCAGCATTAATTTCAAAGTCACAGGGTTTGCATTGTGAAATAGAAGACCTATCAAATTGTGAATCTCTTCTAGCGATGTACCAAAGTAAATCATTCTAGAGTCCAAGTTCACAGCAAAGATTTTCTTGCTAGTGTCATAGGAAGACATTAACAATTTGAGTAACCCAATGCCTAATTCATAGTTAGGCATGTACAATAGGTTGCTAAAGTTGCATTTCAAAATCCAATCGTTGTATGTATCTGGCTACTATATGATCTTCAAAATGTCCAGGCATAGTAGGTTCTTACTTTTTTTTTTCTTCCATGGTTGGAGAATTGTTGTGGTTGGGGGCAAAGGGGCATGCGAAATCTATTCTTCAAAATGTTAAAAATAATGATAGAGGGTGAGTATTTATAGGACAAGGGAGGAGATCAGGAAATTAAATAACAGATTGAATGCATTGGTCACCCGATAGCATGACCTGACATCACTATTTGACAGTGTCTACTCAGAGTACCACTCAGCATAATTGTTCGATGCTTGACATCTAGTACACACTGACTGCCACATGCCATTTGGCTCAGTCATTCGGCATAGCCACCCAACATAACCATCTAACACAACCATCTGATACAACTATCTGACATAGGCATTTGGCACAATCATTCCTCACATCATTCAATTCATCCATTCAGAAAAATTATTTGATGTGGCCTTGGATGGTTCCATTTGGCATCTATCTTTTGGTACAGTTGTATAAAAAAATAGGTAACTACTTATTTTTTCTCCTTCAGATTCATCATAGATTCACCATCGCCCATAGAGGATTTATTGCAGCTATGAATCAAATTTTTCTAAATTTGCCAAATATTTCCAATAAGTTTCCTAGTAGGGCTTCTTAAAATTAACCTTGAATCCTAGATACAACACTTACAGATTTGTGGTTAATTCATCAAAATGCCCACAAATTGGCCCATCAATTTCCTACACTTACCCTTCAAGGTCTATTTACTTTTAAAATTAATTAAAAAATAAATATTCATTATTATTTTTTAAAATAGATTACAAACTAGATGATCTTATCTAACTTTTCACCATAGGATTTCTAAAATACTAAAAAATACTTTAAAAATGAGGGGGCACATGACCAACTATCTACTATAATTTTTAATGAAAAATAGGAATTCTTATTTGAATTTCATATGTTTGATGTATTGATACTAGATCATTTTTCACAAAATATTTATAGTTTAGAAACTAGACTCGAAAAGCTATAATTCATGTTTTTATATCAACTTCAAATTTTGAGTCTAACCATCTCAAATAATCTATATAGTTTGAAGTTTTTTTCAAAAGTTTCAAAAAAATCCCCATTTAAAACCCTTTTTTGGCCCACCATTTGTCTACACTTACTTCATATCTTAAACGGTAACTCCTAAAACTATGAAACCAATTTTAAAACATTCATAATAACTCTAATTTTCATACTTACTAAAATAAATTTAAATTATAATAATATAAATTTAACCTATATTTTAATGCATATGCATTGTAATGTGTATGCATTATGGGTTGATAATTACCAAACCACATTCAAACTTTTTATGTATGTTATTTTCTGTACTACACACATATTTACTTCTCAATCGCTTTCTGATTTGTGAAATGTCTACTTGTTTCATACCATAAATGAAACCATATAGAACATGTAAAAAAGTAGGATCATCAAAATGTAGTGATATTAATTGAACCAGATTGAGGATTCATTCTCAAGGAAAATAAATAAATTGTTAAAAATTAATGTGTTATAATAGTAAAGTTCTTCCTTACTAAGATAATTTTTTTAAAGGAAAAAAAAAAAAAAAAAAAACAATCTCTATGAAATATATATATGCTACCCACTCTACATTACAATAAATTACAATAGGGAGAACGCTATGGAATAAATATATGCTACTCACTTTACATTACAATAAGGAGAACACTTGACTTATCCCTTAAGAAAAACTAATAATAGTAAGCTCCTTTAAACTTGAACAAATATGATCATGTACACACAACATATATAGGCATGTGAATATAAATCTTTTTAAAAATATAAATAAAGTTAATATTATATTTTTCAACATGTATAAATATGTGAATAAGAAAACACTTAAAAGGAACAAATATATTATAATAAGAATTTCTAATAATAAATATATTTGGTGGGGTACCTTGCCAAAGTCATGACATATAAGAGTATGATATGATTTTATGGAATAAAGTTAATATTATCCTTTTCAACATGTATAAATATGTGAATAAGAAAACACTTAAAAAGAACAAATATATTATAATAAGAATTTCTAATAATAAACATATTTGGTGGGGTACTTTGCCAAAGTCATGACATATAAGAGTATGATATGATGTTATGGGTATGATATGATTTTACAACTGTTCATCTTTGTTGAAAGCTTGATTCATGATTTAGAATTCTATAAAGATTTAGTTGAGTGTAATGAAGTTTTTTGAGCTCTAAAAACATAGATAAGACATCCAAAAGTACCATTTACAATCTATTATTTTTTAAAAAATTGGAATTAAAATAGATAAATATTATTTTTATATAATGATCCCAAATCATTGTTAAAATTATAAATAAATTATTATTTAATAAAACATCATAATATATGTACAAATACAAAAATATTGCATAATTAATAATCCAAATTAATTATAAAGGTAAATGCGTAGGTTTAGAAAGGATATCCTTAATAACCCATTGTCAATTTTCTATTTTATGAATCTAACCCTAAAAACAAGATGTCAAACCTATAATCAACTCACCTACAAATATGGATATGCATTGCTATTAATGCTGGAAGCGGTGGAAATTTTGACATGTTTTGCAAGCAATGAGGGTGCCTCTAACAAGGGAGTATTTATTCAAAATTGATACAAAAACTATGTTCCTCTGATTATATTTTTCTATTTTTTTTTGTTATGATTCACACACTTTGACCTACATGTAATGTATGATAATGGATAAGGAAATTGAGGGTTTATATTAGGATAAGTAATTAGTGTGAATTAACTAATCTTCTACTTATCATGCCCCTGAATGGTAACAAAATGTCGATAAATTGAAATTGTGTTTAACAAAAATTGCATAAATATAAATATTTTTGAGAACACAAATAGTTCTCTACAATATAATGATTGATGAGACTGATAAATGACTTAATTATTTTTTGATGCCCTCATGTCTATTTATAATTTCTTTATATATATGAAAAAACTCCTAAATTTTAGATAAACAAGACTCGTACATTTATGAACAATTGAATTCAAATTACTATATTAATGACATACAAAGTGACCTTCAAAATTAAAAGCAAAGAAACCATAAAAAAACAGATGAGTATACCATGACTTACCAAAGATTGACCCAAAAAATGAAGAACCAAGAATAACATAGAACAACAGAAATGTCTTGGACTACGAAAATTTGATAAAATAGGTTAATTACTCTTATTTTAAAGAAATAATTTACAAATAGACAAGCATACTTAAAAATATATGAAATAACGTTAAATAAATGCCTACAACATCGAACAAAGAAATGGCATATGACTTCACCATTAAACTTATGCTCCATTACAAACGTACATGCGACCAGGCTGTCTCTGTATCGTATGCAAGATTTTACCTTTATAAAATCTTTCTGAAACGCGCTTTTTCTTCGTCCTTACCCTTAAAATATAAAGAAAACAACGTTCTGCCCACCGCCAATCATAAATGCCAAATTAATAATTTACGACTATAATCAGTTAATACATCCAGACTGGGTAGTTGAAGCTTTCAATGTATGCCTTTTCAAACACGTAATGCCCAATGCCCGTAATCTTACTCACATTGACTTCGTCCGCTCACTATCTTGGTCTAAACTTTAGTTTAAAACAAAGCATTCTTTGCGTTCCAGTTCAACGAGAGGAAAACGGGAAATATATATACACGCACTCAAAGCCAGAAGCGAAATATTGCTCCAATCTTACTCTTTGTTTGTTCCAAATTACAACTTGTAATTACAATGTCATACTTTTTGGCTCCCCTATTTTTGGTGCTGTTAGTGCCCACAATAATTGCAGACCCAGATGCATTGCAGGATTTCTACGTAGCTGATACTACCACCTCCGTCATTTCTATGAATGGGCTGCCTTGTCTTAATCCCAATGACGTTTCTGCAAAGTAGCTAAAGTTTACTTTAAGGGCTGACAGGGTCATGCCCAGAGAGATACAGGTAAAATCCCTTTTGAGCTTGTCTATGGAGCTCAAGCAGTTTTGCCTATGAATTTGCTGTTAAGGTGTGGAGCTAAAAACTTCACCAGATGAGTGGATGCTCAAGTTGTTGGAATTACACAGTGGCCGACGACGACAAGGAGTCGACCAGTAGCTGCCGGCGTCGGTCATATATCGGCCGACGTCGGTCACAGGGAGACAGGCAGGGACCGACGTCGGTCCCCTGTGCGTCCAAAATCTATTTTCGTGGACAAAACAGAGTGTTTGCATGATTAGATTAGCTGTTAGTTGTAAGTCCGCGTCTCTATCTTTAGTAGGACTGTTTTGAGCATTTGATTAGGAGGTGTATCTAATGGTTGATATTGCATTGCTCATGATCCCTAATCTTAAATAATGGGATAGATCTTCATAGCTTGTATACTTGTAAGTGTATGAGAACAGTACATGACATATTGTATGTGTGTATCAATTCAGGTTGTTGGAATTGATTGTAAACTCTTGAGGGAAAGAGATCTGTACATCTGAGAGGTGTGAGAAGAAAGTGTGTAGCTTCTTCATTGTATTTCCTTTTGGAAGAGTTTAATACAAGTTTTCAGGGTGGTTTTTTGTATCTCTTATTCTTTGCTATTTCTGATTCTAGTTGTTTATCATTTTGATTTAATTCTGTGTTTTGCTTACATAAAAGTAATCAAGTTTGTTGGTTGATCCCCAACAAGTGGTATCAGAGCTCAGGTTGACTAACAGGGGTTTCAAATCTGGTTAGTGTTTGTTGATTACAGGTCACTCACAGGGGTTTTTGTTTGAGTGGGAGAAGCAATGGCAGAAGAAAGCAAACTGAGAATGGAAAAGTTTAATGGCAAGAATTACCCATTATGGAGAATGCAGATAGAAAATTATCTGTATCAGAAAGTTTTATACTTACCGTTGGGTGGGGTTGATAGAAAGCCCACAGATATGGAAGATGAAGAATGGGAAGTTCTTGATAGAAAGGCTCTTGAATCTATAAGATTGAGTCTGGGATCTTCTGCGATTTCTAACTTGTCACAGGGAAAAACAACGGTAGAGTTGATGGACACTTTAGCAAATTTATATGAAAAGCCCTCAGCGTCAAATAAGGTATATCTTATGAAGCAGTTATTTAATTTGCAAACGCAGGGAGGTGGATCTGTATCTAATCATCTTAATGATTTCCATGGAATTGTAAATCAATTAAATTTAGTCAAAATAGTTTTTGGTGATGAAATTAAAGCTCTTTTAATTTTATGCTCTTTACCTGAAAGTTGGCATAGTTTAGTAATGACAGTTAGTAATATTGCATCTGCTACAAATATCTTAAAAGTAGATGATGTTGTTAGTGTAATCATAAATGAAGAGACTCACAGAAAAAGCACAGGAAAATCATCAGGGAATGCTTTAAGTATTAAAAGCAGGGGGAGGCAAAAAGAGAAGGGCAAGCATGGGAGATCAAGGTCTAAGTCAAAGATGAGCAATAGATCCAAATCTAAAAATGGAAAAAAGAAAGATAACCTACTGAAATTGTGGAAAGAGAGGACACGCAAAGAAAGATTGTTGGTTGAAGATTAATGAAGAGAATCAGCATGAAGGTAATGAAGAAGCAAAAGTTGCAGGTATTGTTGCACAAGATGCTCTTTCACTTTCTTTGCATAATAAAATAGAATCTTGAGTTTTAGATTCTGGGGCCTCTTTCCATGCTACCCCAAATAGAGATTTTTTCAATGATTATATCCAGGGAGATTTTAGAAAAGTTTATTTAGGGGATGATGAGCCTTGTAAAATTGTTGGCAAAGAAAAAGTGCAGCTGAAATTGCAAAATGACAATACATGGGTGTTGAAAGATGTCATGCATGTCCCAACCCTGAAGCGGAATCTGATTTTTATAAAAAAGTTGGGTGATGAGGGTTGTACAGTAACTCTCACAGCTGAATCTTTGAAGGTTACCAAGGGAGCACTTGTATTAGTTAGAGGTAAGAGAGTGGGTACTCTCTATTTATGTAATTATATTACTGATTATTCTCCTTTTGTATTATCTACTTCAGATATGGATGCAAAGTTGTGGCACCAGAGGCTCGGCCATATGAGTGAGAAGAGAATGACTATTCTTAAGTCAAAAGGTAAGCTTTCAGATTTGAAAAGCATAGATCTAGATTTCTGTGAGCATTGTGTTTTTGGAAAACAAAAGAGAGTAAGGTTTGTTAAAATTGGGTCAACAAAGAGGAAGCACAAGTTGGAGCTTGTTCACACAGACGTGTGGAGACCAGCTTAGGTAGCTTCTATTGGAAGATCACAGTATTATGTTACTTTCATTGATGATGCTACAAGAAAGGTATGGGTCTATTGCATAAAAAAGAAATCTGATGCTTTTGACACTTTTAAGATTTGGAAAGCTTTAGTTGAAAATGAAACAGGAAGGAGATTGAAGTGCCTTAGATCTGACAATGGTGGTGAGTACTGCAGCTATAAACTCAGAAGTTATTGTTATATGAATGAAATACGCAGGCAAATGACGGTTCCAATGACACCTCAACAAAATAGAGTTACTGAAAGGATGAACAGAACAATATTGGAGTGTGCACAGAGTATGAGATTGCATGGTGGTTTGCCCTTATAGTTTTAGGCAAACGCTGTAGATACTGTAGTTTACCTGATTAATAGAGGACCCTCTACAGCTCTGAATGGTAGAATTTTGAAAGAGACTTGAACAGGTAAAAAAGTAGATCTTTCATTTCTAAGAGTTTTTGATTCTGAAGCTTTTGTGCACGTTGATAAGAAAAATAGAAAGAAGCTAGATGCTAAGTCTATGAGGTGCACATTTATTGGTTATGGCTCTGATGATTTTGGATTCTAGTTTTAAAATCTAGGAACTAACAAAATAATTAGGAGCCGTGATGTTGTTTTCAATAAAAAAGTGATGTATAGTGATCAGCGCAAGAAGCTGAAGAATTCTGAGCAGGGCCATGAAGAATTAGACGAGGTGACAGTCTAAAATGAGCTCGCAGAAAAGAATAATCATAGACATAAAAACACAGAGATCGACGTCGGTCAAGCAAGAACCGACGTCATCAATACAGGAACTGATGTTGATCAGACAGTGACCGACGTTGATCAAAAAGGAACCGAGGTCGGTCATGTGGAACCGATGTCGGTCGATAATAGGCCTGAAGGTGACCGAAGTCGGTCACTGTCAAAAAATTTGGGCGGACAGCAAGTAGAAAATGAGTTTCAAATGCCCATCAAGAGGTCAGCAAGGGTAAGTAAACCTCTAATTTGATATTCCCTTTCATTATTCTATTTATTGCTTACTGATAGTGGAGAACCAGAGATTTTTGATGAAACAATACAGGTAGATTCTAAGAAACAGTGGGAGCTAGGCATGAATGAGAAAATTGATTCCTTGAAAGAGAACCAAACATGAGATTTGGTTGAGTTACCAGCGGGAAAGAAGACACTGAAGAACAGATGGATCTACAGGTTAAAGGAAGGTGAGAATGGACAGATGAGATATTAGGCCAGGTTGGTAGTGAAAAGATTTGCACAAAAATCAGGTATTGATTATGGTGAGATTTTTTCTCTTATAATTAAAATGACTTCTATACGGATTATATTGTCTTTAGTTGCTATTGAAGATTTGCATCTTGAGCAGCTTGATGTTAAGACAATGTTTCTTCATGGAGATTTGGATGAAGAAATATATATGGATCAGCTAGAAGGGTTTGAGGTCAAGGGTAAGGAGAAACTTGTGTGCAGATTGAAGAAAAGCTTGTATGGTCTCAAGCAAGATCCTAGACAATGGTATTTAAAATTTGACAAGTTTATGACTGAGCATGGCTACAGTAGGTGTCAATCTGACCATTGTGTTTATTTTAAGAGATTGGATAATGGTAGATATATTATCTTGTTGTTGTATGTAGATGATATGCTGGTTGCAGGTTCACACATGCAGGATATCTCTGAGCTTAAAGTGAAATTAGCTCACACATTTGCCATGAAAGATTTAGGAGCAGCAAAGAAAATATTTGGCATGAGTATAAAGAGAGACAGCAAAAATCACAAGCCGATTTTGTCTCAAGAAGATTATGTGAACAAGATGTTGGAGAGGTTTAATATGCAGGATGCAAAACTGGTAAGTACACCTATGGCTGGACACTTTAAGTTGAGTAAAGAACAGTGTCCTAATTCACATGATGAGGTAGAGTACATGAGTAGAGTTCTATATGCTTCTGCATTTGAGAGCTTAATGTATGCAACGGTATGTACTAGACTGGATATTGCTCAAGCAGTGGGAGTTGTCAGTAAGTATATGGCCAATCTAGGAAATGAGCACTAGAAAGCAGTTCAGTGGATTCTTAGACATCTGAGAGGGACCAGCAGTAGGCATTTGTGCTATGGTAGGTCAAACACTTCTCTACATGGTTATGTAGATGCGGATATGGCAGGTGACTTAGATGGCAGGAGGAGCACCACAAGATATGTTTTCACTGTTGGTGGAACGACGGTTAGCTGGATTTCAAAGTTGTAGAAGGTTGTTGCCTTGTCTATTATAGAGGTAGAATACATTATAGTCACAGAGGCTAGCAAAGAGATGATATGGATGACACGGTTCATGGAAGAGTTGGAAAAAGAGCAAGAGAGTTGCAGATTGTATAGTGATAGTTAGAGTGCAATTCATTTGGCTAAAAATTCAATTTTTCATTCAAAAACCAAACATATACAGCTTAGGTACCACTTCATAAGACAGGTATTGGATGATGGTGAGTTGAAGCTGGAGAAGATCCATACAGATAAGAACCTTGTTGATATGTTAACAAAGCTGGTAAGAAAGGAGAAGTTGAATCTTTATTCAACTTCTGTTGGTCTTCAAGATTGAGTTTGAAGATGGAGAAGCTAGAAGATGTTGTTATACAGGCACTGGTGCAGCTGTTTATCTCTAAGTGGGAGATTGTTAAGGTGTGGAGCTAAAAACTTCACCAGATGAGCGGATGCTGAAGTTGCTGGATTTATACAGTCACCGACGACGGCAAGGAGTCGACTAGTAGCTGTCAGCGTCGGTCATATATCGGCCGACGTCGGTCACAGGCAGACAGGTAGGGACCGACGTCGGTCACCTATGCATCTAGAATCTATTTTCGTGGACAGAGCAGAATGTTTGCATGATTAAATTAGTTGTTAGTTGTAAGTCCGCGTCTCTATCTTTAGCAAGACTATTTTGAGCCTTTGATTAGGAGGTGTATTTAATGGTTGATATTTCATTGCTCATGATCCCTAATCTTATATAATGGGATAGATATTCATAACTTATATACTTGTAAGTGTATGAGAATAGTACATGACATATTGTATATGTGTGTATCAATCTAGGTTGTTGGAATTGATTGTAAACTCTTGAGGAAAAGAGATCTGTACATCTGAGAGGTGTGAGAAGAAAGTGTGTAGCTTCTTCATTTTATTTTCTTCTGAAAGAGTTTAATACAAGTTTTCAAGGTGGTTTCTTGTATCTCTTATTCTTTGCTATTTTTGATTCTATTTGCTTATCATTCTGGTTTAATTCCATGTTTTGCTTACATAAAAGTAATCAAGTTTGTTGGTTGATCCCCAACATTTGCATTTACCAACCTATCAGTGCATGCAACAACTAGAAAATGATGAGCAAATCAACTACTATGAAAGCAGGATGAATCAGATTATTGGGCTTGATGAAATTTGAAGACAAACTCATAAAAGACACCTCAAGTTCAAGGAAAAGCTAAATAAGATATTTGATAGGAAGGTTACTCCAAGAACCTTTCAAGTAGGTGATCTGGTTCTAATTTGGGACAAAAGGCATGAAAAGAAAGGCAAGAATGGCAAATTTGATGCCTTGTAGATGGGTCCCTATTCCATCGACTGTTAGATTGGGGAACACACTTTTTTCTTGAGGGACCTGGATGGTGAAATACTAGAGTTGCTAGTCAATGGCAAACATTTGAAACACTTCCTTGATTGACTCTGCAACTGTTTACATAATTATACAGTGTATAGTCTTATTTTTTTTTGCTTTGTCACCCCTTTGTTTTGGGCCTTGCTTGTAGAGTTTCCTTTTGTGTTTTTGTTGTGTATTCATTTTCATATCCCCCTGATCTATTTTTGTCAATCTGCCTTGTTATGTTGAGCCTTCATGGGTCTCTATTGATACAAATTGACTAAATGTTGACTCTATCACTTGATGGATTGGTACCTAGTCTCACTATTGGCACTTAGATTTTCACCCCTGAGGAGATGCCTAAATCCCCTCATCCAAGTGGCACCATGGAGACATTTCTCTTACTATGGGTGACAATGTTGAGAAATGAATCTATAGATTAGGGGCTAGCTCCCCTTGATGTACTCTTTGAAGTTCTTCTATACCTAGCAATTGTAGATGAAAAAGGATTATAAAAGGAAACTATTTAGACCTAAAATGGTGATGCACCAGTATGTATCATCTCCCTACATTACTAAAACCACTAATTAAAGACAAACAATGTGTTTTCTTACACAAGACTCACAACTTAAGAACCATTGTCACATCATGTTTCATATGCTAGATTCAAGAAGGTATGTGATTCTTATGAAGGGGATGGATGATTCCAAAGAGGGATACAATCATGAACCACTTATAGGATATCTCTACACTTAGAAAAGAACACTATCAAAGACTTGCAACAATCTCTTTTTTGTAAATTGGTAGACCATCAAGAGTACAAGCTAGAAAAGATAATCTTTCACTAGACTAGACCTACAAGATTCAAGTCATTACTCAATATTACAACATATGAGGAGCAATAACACTTTTATATTTATTCAATAGTTCTTCAAGTATAAGTTTGGCTAGGGTTTCCCCATCAACCAATAAAGACTACTCAAAAGAGCCAAGAGAATGCATATTTATAGATTTTAAAAGAAGCATCAAGCAAATGGAGTCCAAGAGTCACTTAGACATGGTCCATCTAATATATTTAGTTAAAATTACATGTGTAAGAGAGATGGGGTGAGCTATACCATGTCATAGAGGTCTACTTGTCCAAAACAAGTCATAATAATGGTGAAAAGTGGCACAAAACCTGCAATTCTGGCATAGGAAACTGCCTTCATGATTCACGTTCCAAAACTATTTTTTTTATGCATATGGTCAAGTCTGATGATTTTTATAAGAAAGAGGGGTTATAAAAAAGTTTTCATATGCATTGGATTGATCCCTAACCATCCCTACTTTTATGGACATGCAAAATCATCTCTGGGAGTTTCAAAATGGCTCTTTTCCATGCACCTTATACACTTGGCATTCAAAAACTCCTAATTTTCCAAAATGATCCATGAAAAAGAGGGCATGACACTTGTCAAGGCTTCCCATATCATCTATTTCAATCAAAAAAACCTTTAAAAGGCTTCCCTAATTTATTTTCATCACTTTTCACAAGTGTTCACTCGCTGGCTTATTAGACTGGCAGAAAGTGAGGGCCTAGTTGGGGAACTTAGAGGTTGATCCATGAGATGAGATGAATTTTTAGAGTTATCTCAAGTGTATATATTCCTTACAAATTTTGTTGCATCTCCTAAATCCTCCTTTAACATGCATAACACTCAACATGGTTAAAACAAAACCTGTTTTCCCCTCATCTGTACAAATCTGTATAAAAAAACATATGTGTGGGATCCTCTGAGAGTCCTCTAAAAATTCCATGTGTTTTCATGGCCATTCTATTTCAATTGGATGTTTAAAATGCTCTATCTCTCCCATCGAGTCACTATGAGGATTTTACAAGGGTTTTGAGTGGCCTGAACATTTAACCTTTGTTCATAAAGGTCAGACATTGAACCTCCTTATAAATTCCATTGATGACTCTTCAAAGACCTTTAATAACTAATCCAAATGTCTTGGGGTCCCATGCAAACATCCATGAAAGATATGAGTGATGGAAGTTGACCTTCGAATGGCTTTCTTGCTTCTTGTGAGGGTTTCAATATATCTAGAGTTGGATATGGCTTCTTATGGAGTTTCCTTGAAAACCAAAAGGTTCCTCACCTCTTTATCTGACCTACCAACATGTTCAAATCATTTTGAGATCTCACCAAGAGCCAAAAATAGGAATGACCCCTATTTTAGAACAAGAACTATGCCTTGCCAACATCCCTGTTTGTACTTTATGAACCAAAAGATGGTAATTCTCAATTTTCATGCACTCATGTATCATGAAAACATCATATTTACCCCCTAGGCATCATACAAAACATTACAGTTCTTGAATAAAGTTATAACTTGAAGTGACATTCTATTTGGGTTGGGTTTGCATATTTTCCTATGAGGTTTGCCTGCAAACCTCCTTGTCTAGACCATATCCTTGGAATTAAAATAGTATAGGATGGTTTATAATGTTCTTTCATGTGTTCCCAAACTATAAAAATATCTCTTATTGATCAGAAAGAGAACAAGCCCTCCATTCTTCACTTTTTCCAAAACTGTCATTCTTATGCATGAAAGGACTGACCTACCTCTGAGACAAATTAGTGGGTATTATTCCTAATTGGATGAGAAAATTGAATATATATGGATCTCCAAAAGATCCTAACAATCACTTTTTCCAAATGGTTTGGTTAGATTCTTTGTCTAAGGGGTCTAACCAACTCAATTTTGTCAAAAAGGGGTCAAAACCTTGTTTCCTGCATGTTTTTGTTCAAATTTTCCTATAGTTTCTACCTTAATGAAAATCCCATGCTCAAATTCTACTCAAACATGTTTCTCATCATTAATTCAAGCTCATGGATCTTTGGGAACAATCTTGAACCCCTTTGCGAGTGGAAACCCTTGTTTTCCCTTTGTTCTAAGGTCTCCAAACCTGCCTGTACGGACTGAGATAAATTTTGCATAGGTGAAAAGGTCCTTTGTTCATGGAAGGATTTTTTAGTCATGGTAAAACCTTAATTTGATGTTATTTGACTACTCTATCAGGCTTTAGACTTTCATAACCTCCTGGAGTAGTCAAACCTACACTTTGCTCAAGCTTGGAAGATGACCCTGCCTGATTGTAGGTTGTAAACAGGGGTACTAATGGTGAATATATTTTGTTTAGGGTTCCTCTAGGTGATAAGATCACTCTATAAAGCCTATTTACAATATTTCAAAACCACAACAACATATCTCCTTGATCTATAGTGATTCTATCACCTACAACACCAACCTTGCTCACTCTTGCTTAGTTTTGGCCTAATCTTGATTGTATGTTATCCTGGATTAACTCATGATTTAGTGACACAAAAAAAACATTCCTTGATTCTCAAAACTTCATGAAAGTGATCATCATGCCATGCTTCTAGGCCAAGTTCACTTTCTCATGCTCCTTTCATCTCCAAGGTTAAGCACTTTATGCTTAAGACTGAGACATCCCATGAACCCTACCTATAGGTTGTTTTAGGACTTAAGGTGATGTTTGTGGATCCTATCTCAATGATTATTTAAGTCATAAAACCCTATTCATGCCTGAATTTAAATTGGAAACCTTCAAACCTTGTCAACCTCTAACTTCTCTCCAACTGTTAACAAACCCTATTTTGACTCTGTTTGTCATCTTAGTCTTGCTGTAGATGGCTTTAAGGGTTTGGTAGGAGAAATAAGGTCACTATAACCTTTTTAAGGTCCTTATAAAATTTTCCAAGCTATATCTACTCTTGAAACCATTTTTATTGGTCAAAATAACCATCTCATACCTTGTTTTTTCATCTCATTCTTGGATCCCTGTCTTAGTTCGTATAGGGGCTGTAGGTCACTATAGGGAATCTTGACCTAAAAATGTATGCAATTCCTTTTTTTTCCTTTCTAGCATCATATTATGTCATTTCATCCACTTACATTCTTTTCCTTAGCTTCAAAAACCATCCTTACCCCTGACTGAGACTAACTTCCAATACCCCTGGCTGAAGGTGGATAATCCAGAATTATAGGTTGTGTAAGAGTCATTTGGAACATGCTAGGTGTGTACAAGGCTTGTTAAGATTGCATTTAGCCTTGTAACATTCATACTAAGAACTAGTTAATTATGGATTCCTTAATACCATCTCTTATTTTCAATCCATTGAAACCTTGCCTTCACTGCCTACCCTGCCCTGTGTACAGACAAGGGATAGGCCTAAGAGGTCACTTGATATAGTCATCACCTCTTCCATTGAATGAGTGCTCAGGATTGATTATTGAGTTTCTTGAAATTTTTCCCTCTTGAAATAATATGTGTAGGACTAGTCAAGTGCCTTGCATGGAAAGTACTCATTAAGAATCCTGTAGACAACACTGTCTACTTTCAGTGATTTCTTGGCAACTTAGAGGAGCTCAAACTCCACCTTTCACTTACTCTTTAGCTCCCAAATTTGGCATATTTATACAAGGTGGATAGGGATACAAGGAAAAAATAATAAAAGTGGTAAAATCATCCTCTATCATATAAAAAATTAATCCATAAAAACCTCAGGACCTCTATTCTACATTTGGGGACTGAGAGCCCAAAAATGGAAATGACTTTTCTTGGAGTGAAACTTGATTGTATTGACACTTGTGTCCTCATGACATGAAAACCATGACTCTTGGGGAATTTTAAATCTCTAAATTTATTCTAACATGTTCTCCCAACTCTCTCACATCCGTACAACCTCCATGAAATAAGCACAACTTGACTGAAACTTATAAGGCAGTAGACAAGGTAAAGATGGGCAATTTGGCTTTCTAAAGGTGCTAGTTGGAATTCCCAAGAGATTATTTCATGAAATAAATATTCATGAATGAAAATAAATAAAATTATCACCACCATGAAGTTCCCTGGATGTTGGAAAAACTTAGGACCTGCACCCAACTTTGCAGACTTCATGAAACTAGCACCCTTTGAAAAATCCTTCAAAGACAATGAGAGGTGAAGTGTTAGATATTTAAAACATAATTAATAGATCATTATCATAGTATAGAAACACCTCATCAAGATAAATTAACTCCAAGGACCTCTGAAAACTAGAAACAAATGCATGACTCTACCCCTCTTGGATGCAATTCTATAACAGGTTGCCTAAATTGTTAACGATTGTTCATAAAGGAGGAGGCACCAAAATGCAAAATATTATTATAAAAATTAAGTGTATTTATATTAAAATACACTTGTAGAAGCACTTCTCTCAACTCTACATGTACCTTCCATACCAAGTGCTTGAAGTTGACCTTTATTTGCAAGCCAAGAGGAAAAAGAGGAAAAATGAGTTGCATACGCATATTTTTAAATTTTACTCAAATTAAAAACATGTAAATTGGTGTGGGGAGGTGAAGAGACACCCAAATCATGTTTTTATCTTAATTTTAGATCATGGGGATCATACAAGTGCCCAAAAGGGCCTAAAAGCAAGGAAAAACTCCTCTTTTCTAGCCATAACTAAATATTGAACTATCAAAAACCTGAATATGACATAATATAACCTATCCCAAATTATACACATATTTTTGAAAAGTTTAACACTTCATCCATCTATACAAGTCCTCTTTTTTTAGCTCAAAGTGGGCCCACAAGGCAATTTTTGCATATTATATATGGTAAATGCAATTTGATGACTTATGAAGATCCTAAATCACATTAAAAACCATATTAGGACTAAAAAAACATATTTTATGATTTTTAATACATTTAACCCTATTTGAATAGGGTTGATTTTCATTGACTTGACCAGTACATGGGGCTAGAATTTGGACCAAGGCTAGGCTAGGGATAAGTGAACATCTAGATCAAAATGAAAGCCCTATAGGACATGGATAAACTTATACAAAGTTTAAAAATGTATGGGTTGACTCAAATTTGACCAAAAGTCAAATTTGGTCAACATTTACATTTTAAGGTACTTTGCATACCTGCAGCGGGTGTACATCTCTGAGTGAGAGCCAATGTTAGTGCCCAAAATTGTACTGAAGTAATTGAGCCCCTTTTAATTATAAATGCCTAATATTTAAATCCAAGTTGAATTCATGTTTGAGCATCTTAAAACCCTTGTTCTAATTGCCCTAGCTTAGGCCCTTTGATTTAAATTCAAATTTGGCAAGAACAATTTATGTAGGAACTCTTTAAAAAATGCCATGGGCTTTGTTTAGTTTTTATACTAAGGTTTAGTCATGCTTATTAAAATGATTGAATCTTAGTCTAAATTCATATTTGGTCCCTTTTTTATAAATTCAAGTCAAAGTCCTATCCTAAAGCTTCTATCATATACAACAAAACTTTAGGCTAAGACTTTATATTAAGTTATTTATTCCTTGAACTCTGACTTCATTATTGTCAATATTAACTTGGAGGTAATCACAAATGACCTAGTAGATCACAATCCAATGATGCATGTTCACCAAAATAGAGATGATCAAATGGTGCATGAGCAAAGTTGAAATGTCAAAGGTTTTACGAGATCTACGAGAGTGACAAGTGTCACCGTCTTGGTGGGCTGCTTAAAGATCCAATGGAAGGCATAGAGTCAAAATTCAAGATCCCTAATACAAGTGAGGTGGTGACAAGTGTCACCATGATGGGAAATCTATAAGAAGATCCAACATAGTGAGTCGATCTGTACAACCAAGATCTGAATTTGTGAAAGGAAAGTTGAGTTTTCAAAGAACTCAGGTAAAATGAGAATTTGCCATGTGGAAAAAGTGCACTAGCCCAGTAGAGACTGACTATGCAGAGTGTGGAAATCCCATGGAGCTACTAAATGACATAATCTCAAATTCCAAGTACAAATATTGACCAATAACATTCAACTGGATAGATCTAGATCAACAGTGTGAGGTAAAGGTGGACTTTTCAAAAGACTCAGAATGAAGAAAAAACTACCAAGTGGCGTAATATTAGGAGTTTCAGGTAGATCAATGGTTCGTATCAAAGGTCAATGCTAAGGAATCCAACAAAAATTGATAGTGCATATTTGATCCATCTTCAAGATTGCATGAGAAATTGACACGTGTCTAGGTTGGATCCAATTAAGTAGCTTACTCAAATTTTAAACCTTGCAAATGCCTAGTTGGATCCTATGCAGCGTGTCATATGTCAATATGTGTCAATATTTGTCTTAAGAGTTAAAATTGATGGATCCTTCATGGATGAGCAAGAATTTGAATCACATAAGAAGGTTTGTGGGCAATTCTAGAGAATATGTTTGGCTAAGATCATTTTTTTCCTCTACCATAGCTGGAGCATCTCAATGCCATCATTTCAAGAGAAAGTTGTTCTATGGCATGCATAAGAGGAAAGGTAGCTATCCAATAGGTTTCATTTATGAAAGCAAGTGGTCAAGGGCATCTCCAGGTAGTTTCACATGAGGACAAAGTTTGTTTTACCTTCACCATGGAATTTCACCTTCCAGATCATGTAAAAAGACATCTCCAATCAATAAATCAAAGGGTTTATTGCAAATCTTTATCATTCCTTCTAGAGGCAATTAGTAAAATGATTTTTCTTGCAAATAGATGAATATTTTAGGTGTGGCAAGGAATATTTACCAATTGGGAGCATCTTGGTAGAATTTGGACGGTCACTTTAGAATTCTTCAAATTTTAACCCAGAGTCCCAGATTAGAAAAGGGTAAAAAATGTATAAATAGAGGGCTTCTCCTCTATTCTTGGGTTGTTTTTGGTTGTTCATTTTTATATTATTAAATGTTTTGTAAAAAATTTGATATCAACTACTTTGTATAGATATTGTCTCCCTTGCTAAGGTGGTTACAAGTGTATAACAATTAACAAGCTTTGAGAGTATTTTTATGTCTCCCCTGTCCAACATGGAGAAATATCACCATGCTTGTCCCCATGGCAGAATTTTGAAATATTGGTGTATGTAATATTTTCTTTCAAGTTAATGGAAAATAATTATGGTTCTTTATTGTATCTTGTTAATGAAATGCAATGAGATGTTTTACATGCTATGCTTATTGGATGTCTAGCTTTGTGCTTATGTATGGTTATCATCTTCAGCATAGATATGGGTTATAAACCCCTCTTTACATAGATATTTGGAAATATTTTGTTGAATACCTCATTAGGGCACCCTGGGTTCATGAATTTAATAGGATAAAGTACTTGAGATTCTAGTTTTAGTGTATGTTCTAGGGTCTCAAGTATCATTTGGGCATTTTCATTCTATTAGCATTAATGGATGCAAATTTCTCCTTATAATTTCCATGTCTTGAATTTTAGTTTTCCTACATCTTTGTAATAGGTGATGTCATATATGTTGAGAGAAACCTTGTTTGAAAAACCACCATCACACCACCCTTTTCTATTATTAGCAATCTGTCCTACCTTGTCCTACCTTGAAAATAATACACAATTGTTGCATATAATAAGTGTTATTTGCCTAAAAATGCATTAAATCTTGCTTATATAACATGCATTTGCATCTTGTGCTATTAAAGATTTGGCATTGCAGTCTTCCATCCAACTTTGTTGTTGAAAATTATTTAAAATGAATATTGTAAGAATTTTTGTATCTATCTTCAGTAGCTTGTATGTGATCTAAAACATTTGTTCATTCCATGTGACAACCCTTCCTGGATGGATTGAACAAGTTTGGTTGTGCTTTGGTCACGTTTGTGTCTCTTTGTGCCAAAAATCCCCATGGAGGTTGAATTGTAGAATCTATCCATGTGAGAAAGCTACCCCATAGGTCCTCTCATCTTGGTTCAAGTAGACCCATAAGTAGTAGGGATCTAACCATACCCTTTGTTAGTGCCTCTCAATCATGTTCTATGTCCAGTTCATTCTAGATGCCAAACCCTTCCTCAGCTATAATGACATACTAGTGGGTTTTTCATCTTTTGTTTTCCATTATATTCAAGTGTGCAAGACCAAGAGACAGAGGTGTACAACTGGGAACCAACACATTGATTGGTCTAGTTTTCATTTTAAAGCATTTCTACATTTTTTAGTTTGTAAACCATGCATGTAAAGCATGTTGTGCTGATGTGAATTTCAAGCAGCCTACTCGAATTTATCACTTGTCGCCTGTAGCACAAGTTTTGATCAATAGTTACTCAAATAATTCCTGATGACCTTTCATCGAGATGCTCCTCCCCACTAAGTTGATTGTATTTATTGCACATATTCTACCACGTGGGTCTAACTCAATTGCATAGACCCTTGGAATAAAAGGTTATGATTTATTTTATTTATTTATTTGAAAATTTTAATTAATATAAAGATTCCAAAAGATTTTTTTTTGAATGCACTATTAAAGGAAATATAACATAGCGTGATGTTATATATTATTTTGTTAGTGCCCTCATATTTCTAGAGCTCTTGGGGTCATGCCCTATACCCCCTACATCCTTTTTATAAAACAAAAAATTAAATTCTTAAGTGGAAAGTTTTGTTAAAAAGAGATGGCAATTTTTGTAAGGGACATTTTTTAGGGTAATATATTGTTTATAAGGTGAGAATTTATTTTTAAAAAATTTCAATGAGATGTGGGTGAGTTGGTTAAGTGGTTTAGTTATTTCAAGTCTTACTCAGGTTTAAATTTATAGAAAGGCATATGAGGTTGGTTGTGGTCATGGTTTATATTTTTAGGGCTATTAATGGTCACTAGGTATTCTTGAGGTCAGTGGTGGATGTTGTTGGTATTGTCAAGCTGGTTGTAACTATTGCTGATATATATAGTATATGTAGTAGATGATCACTTGGGGATCTAGGCCCCCAATTATATCCCAACCTAGTTCATAGCTCCAGTCAAAATCAAATATCTATCAAGAAAAAGGTGGGAGTTTATTTTTGGAGCAATATTTTTGTAAAGGCAAGGGATTTAATATGGCTTTGGGAGGGAAATTATTGTAAAAGTCCAATTTTTATTTAGTGCTTGTGATACTTATCCTTCTTACTACTTCTTTGATATCGAGTGTTGAAGAATGGAAGCTAAGGCCTGATCTGGCAAGCATTGAAATCCCTTCACAAAAATGTTATTTTTTATTTAGGTTTTTACATAGATGCATTTTCATTAAACCCTGATGTTCGTTATTGTCTATTGTAGTTGTGCCACCACACATTGTTGTAAGATTACAAACATGTTATCAAGCGAACTTAACATCTGTTCTATTTAAGGAATCTATTATTTTGATTTTTTTTGGTGAGGTTTACTCCTACCTTAATTATGCCAAGTTCTTTTTGGTGATGTTTACACATCTAACATCAGCACATGGAAACCAAAAATGAAGATGTTTTAGTAGTTGAAAGGTTTGTGGAAAGTTGTTGAAGGAGACATTCTATTTTTTATTTTGGGGGAAGATAAGTCTTGGATTATGTGCATGAAAAAATATGTTGTTGACCTAATCATCATCAATGTTTCTAATAGCTTGCACTTATATATTACAGATGCAATGTCACCAAAGGAAGTTTGGGACAAGTTTGCAACATTGTATTAGTCCAACTAAAAGATTCTTTTGGGCCTTGTAAATTCTATGAGCCCTCATCTCATTATGTTTCACTTCCTTCTTATTCATTTGTTAGTTAAGACTTTTCTTGTCAGGATGAGGCACTTATACCATCTTTTGTTGATGACACAAAAGAGTAACATATACTTCCTTATGTTGTACATATTGATGCACATTATGATATTATATACATTGCTCATCTTATAGATTCTAGTGAGCATCCATGAGATACACATTCTGATTGTAACCTACTAGATCCTAAGTAACCAGTTGATCCTATTACATCTTTTCTATCACTACAAGAAGAACATATGATATTGATGAAGCATAACTCCTTCATGCACTCTCTCATTCTTAGCAAATACATCCTCATTCAATCCTTAAAAAAATTGATAGCATGGAACATCAAAGTGATATGTTGGGCATTCATGCCCCTATTTCTAGTCCATCCTATAATGATTCTAAATCTAGCATGCATCCACTTGAATCACTATTAGACTATGACCTACTAGATTCACTTACAATCACTAATTGTGAACCTACTAACCCTAATTTATTAGTATATGTGACTGTTACTATGTTTGTTGTTTCACCTTCTACACATCCAACTATAAATACATTTACTTATTTTCCTATTTCTTTTGAGCAACACATAGCTACCTTTAGTTCTTGCATTATTTGATCCATAGGTCATATTGGTAGAGGTCTTGATATGCATTCACATGGCATTGTTATTATCATTCAACATGTTAAATGAGATTATCACAACAACGTTGGTTACAAAGTAGATGTTTCATCTTCTTTGGGATCTCTTGATGATAATTTAGCTCTTATTTTTTTAATTCTTCTCGTGAGGATATTGAGCTACATATGAAATTTTTTGCACCTTCATGTAGGCTTGAACACCTTGATAATACTAGTATTATTCCTATCATGCATGTTTCTTGTAACATGCTACTGAATGTTTTGATGCATGATCAATTTATAAATTTTATATCCATTTTATCCTCTTCTTCCATCTCTATTCGTATGGGATGGTCTTCATATCAATTTTTGAAATAGTGTAATCATTCAGTGAGATGGCACTACAGACATGCCTCCTCAACTTCTTAGCTTCTTAGTCTACACTTCACTCTTCCTACCTTTTGAAGCTCCCTTAGTCTTTGAGATGTATTTTTGGTAGATGAAAAACACCTATCTTACTTTATTCTTGAGAGGTATATTATCTAATTTTTATTACCTTTTTACATGTTGACAGTTTCCTTCATATTTGTGGTGGATATCGTTATCCTTATGAAGAGTATCTAGTCTAATGAAGTCTAGTGTCATGTTTTCAATGCTTAAGTAATGGGATTGGCCAACTCATACAAATATTTTGAGTCAATAAACCCATTTCAACATTATTGGGGGTGTGTGTACATGCACACACATGACATAAATAATTCTTCAGGTTTTATGTTCTTTGATATCAGTTGGCATGCCACATATTTAATTTAAAGTAGTTATTTCTAGTTTGTAGAGATTTTGATTTGTGGATTCAAACCTTATATTGTTTATTGTCTGGCATTCCTAGCACCTGTCAGCTCTTC
Organism: Torreya grandis; assembly: GCA_037957365.1. Lineage (NCBI taxonomy): Eukaryota > Viridiplantae > Streptophyta > Pinopsida > Cupressales > Taxaceae > Torreya > Torreya grandis. The sequence goes on from JARHVA010001331.1 coordinate 3,447,988, forward strand.
AATAGCAGTTTCAAACCACTTTTTCTCACTAGATATTTTTAATTTTGAGTCTCTTGAGTGCACCTATGTTCGATAATATTCATTCCATCGAGTGCACCTATCGAAAAATTGTGTATGTGATGTGAGTTATTCTCTACTTTCTTTGTGGTTTTATTGGATTTTGGAGCACCTTGTGGTGACACATTTTGTCCACGGTGAATCTTTTTTCCTAGTTTTATGACCAGTGTTTTTCTATGAGTGAGACTCGTAAAGAGAACAAATTACTATTTGACTTCGAGGTTATAAAGATTTGACATCCATGTATTTTGGTAAGATGGATTGGTTACCATAGGGGCACTTAGTATTTCAATATGTAATTATACATGGGTACCTAATCAAGTGTAATTGTTGGGACCTTTTAGTCTCTTTGCTTCTTATTTATCACTCCCTATTTTGTATTTAAGGGAGGATGTTGGAGTGTCCATGTTCACACTAGCTACTGGTTTGAGTTATTTTCAAGCCAAATTTTGTGTTAGTTGTGTTCACACTACCTAAAAGTGGTAAACTTGAATTAATGAGTACATTTGTTCTTTGGTTTACATAGGTTTGTAAGAGTTTTATTATAGGGACCTTTCTTATTCCTCATATTAGCTTTAAAACTCTTAATTATTACAAATAACAACTTATGTAAGCCTATTTAAAAATCACTCCCTATTGTATTATTAACACACACCAATTATGTGAATATACATGAACATATAATTTTATTGAACAATATTATTGTGTGTAATGTGTTTGAAATTATTGTTTCATTGTGGTAATTATGTGCATTAGAGATCATATAATTTTATGAGTGTGATGTGCACTCTGATAAAATACTCTGCCTGGCATGAGGATAAACGTAGTGGTGACAGTATATTGATTTCACCAAACAATTTATCATTCAGTTATTACATAAGGATAAGACTTATTAGATAGTGTAACATGATTCAACCTTTACATTCATGGTCCTTAGGGCCCATTCATTTCTATTCACAAAATTATACCCCTAGAAAATGTCATTATGGCAATGGTTGGATAGTAACTTGTTTGTTTCCAAGTAACTCATCTTCAGTGACTTTTCTCCTAAAGATAAGTTAGGTTCTCTACCGATGGAAAAATATGTTGGGGATCATGAAGCATGGTTTTATTTTAAAAAATGTTGGGGTATCTCAAATGATTTCTTTTGGTCATGGAAAAAATCCAAAATGATTAGTTTATGTAGTCTACCCATCAACTTTAATCATGTTATCATAAGGCTTGACCATTTTACATATGATTTCTAATAAACACATGTTCAATTTTCACATTTCCAACAAGCAACCTTCCATCATCCATCATTCATCTAGATATTATTTTTGCCAACCATAGTCTAATCACTTTCTAGCTGGATCAAGGAGGTGGCCTACAAAAAATTCCTCTTACACAATTTTTCATGAGATTGTCATTCCTCAGTAATGAGGGTACTATCCATCTCATTGCTTATGTTTAAAATCTTATGCCACATTCTCCTCATCCTATTAATTGGATTGAGTGGTGGAATGATGTAATCAATATAACTACATCTTTTCTTAGGCACTATATCAATCAAGTGGTGAGGGTTTAGAAATAGGAAAATAATTCCTTAGGTAGGGAATTCAAAGGGTTATGGTCCATCTCAAACAAATCCTATTTGATATTAGGATGGAGATTATGGACACCAAACTCAAACACACGATTAAAATTTTTAAATTCCACACAACCAAATGTGTTCATAAACAAGTCTATTTACATTAGGTATAACTGGGGGATCACACCTCCAAATATATTGTTAAATACTTATAGGCCAAACAAGTGAGAGAGAAGATCATACTCATCAACGCTTATAAACAAGTGTTTCAATCCCAATAAAACATTATGGATCAAGATCAATCATTACATGAATGCTTGGATGCACTTCCTCTCAAGTTAATCCATTTGGATTAATAAATTTGTGATATTCCACTCACTCGTGATGAATTTTTAGGAGTGAAAAACATCACTAATGAGAAAGGACTAGGGGTGGATAGTTTCTCTTGTAATTCTACAATGCCACATGGTATTTTATTAGATCACAATTGTTCTAGGTTTATCTTGAATCTTTTCACACTAAATATTTATAGAAAATATTAATCAAGGAAACATTAAATTGATCCTAAAGATAAAGATCCAAAAGTTCATTGATAGTTGGAGACCAATGACCATGTTGAGTGTCTCATTTCATATTTTCTCATTACCTGAGACCCTATTAAAATCATAAGGTATTATGTGTCTAAACACATATTGAAGTATTTTGAAAATGTTAAGTCATTTTTTAAATGGGAGAGGGATAATTTTATATATTTTATCTTTTAATGACCATAATTTATAGTGATCCCACACTATGACCAATAATAGCCTCCCACTTGATGAACACATAGGTATGGAATCCCTTTGTCTCTTAATTAAAGGTATTTTCACTATGAGATATATATTTTGTTCTAGAGATTTGACTCCATGGCCCATTCTATAGAGAAAGTATAAGTTATAATATTCTTGCATGCCTTATCTATTATAGATTCAGGAGCTCATTCTGTATGCTATTATACATAAGCTTGGCTTACAACAACAAATTTCAAGGTGGAAATATGGAAGATGAAACTATAATAATACTTTTAATCATTACTATCATTAAATTTATATCATATAATGAGTCTATTTTCCTTAGCTCTTAGAAAGTTAAACATTTGGTGGAATTTAAGTTGGTATACCTAGACGTGGATTACTTGTCTTAACTAGAAATTTGATTCTAGAATGACTCCCAAGCTCATTCATTATCTATGGTGTTTATTCTACTAAGGTCTACCACATGGTGAAAAACTCAACCACATTAAGGTGCCTCATCCTATGTTCCCAATGTATATTAAACACGAGACCTTCAAACACTTATTTTTCACTTACCCTCATGATTGTGACAATTTACCCTATTTTTGATTTAATAATAAATGTTTTGATGTTAATAGGTGTAAAACTAGATAGATATCAAGATGCTAAAGATGTAAAATAAGTAACAATTATTATTTTGGAAATTGAAAAATATTGAAAACAACTATTTTTAGAAAACACTAAGAATAAAATATACTTATAACTAACATGCATGGGTTATTAACTAAAATCATGGCTACCAAAGATAAAGATTTTGTACTCTTCTTTCGCTAGGGCATCTACTACTCCAGGCGATAAAGCTTCGACAAGGCCAAATAGGGAGTCTCTGTAATGAAATTACTTCAAGAATTAAGTATAACAACAAAATTATATCCAAATATGATTGAAATATATCCAAATATATGATAATAGATAAGCCACTTCGAGGGGGCAACCTCCACAAGCTTCAATAAGAGCAGAATTCACAATATGATGATAAATGATTACCCACTACCTCCTTTATATAGTCTATCTAGGCCATGGTTACTCCATAGGCCGACCTACTAATCAAAAGAAAGCATAGATAAATGTAATACAATGTCAAAGAGGGATGAGTAAGCCACAAGTTAGCTAATACTATCCTCATTCATGTGACAGGTTAGGGGCATAGCATGCCTTTCCCCTTCGAACCAACGTTGTCCTCAACGTTGGACAACTGTGGATGTTGTTGCAGAAAATCTTCACCTTCCCAACTTGCATCTTCACTGCTTTGATTTTTCCACTTGATCAAATATTCCCTAATCTCTATGGTTCTCAACCTCTTAGTACATGTTTGGAAGATCTTCTCTGGTTCCAAAATGACTCGTCCTTTTTCATCTAGTTCTGGGAGCTCTGTCTGGGCGAAAACTTTCTGTCCAATGACCTTCTTCAAACAAGAAACATGAAATACTGGGTGTATGTGAGATGAATGAGGTAACTCGAGCTTGTAAGCCACACTTCCAATTTTTTGTAGAACTTGATAAGGGCCATAATACTTAGGAGCAAATTTGTTGTCCTTTTTATGTTGCTTCAAGGACATCTACTTGTAAGGCTACAAATGAACAAATACCTAGTCACTCACCTCAAAATTTTGCTCACTACGGTGTTGATCTGCTTGTTGCTTCATCCTATTTTGTGCCAAGGCCAAATTCTCTCTCAAACTAGCCAAATCCTCTTGTTGATGTTGAATGTGTTCTTCCACATCTCGAACCTTGGTGTGCACATTTAATGAAGAAGTTATGAAAGGTGGATGGTAACCATATAGTGGTAGAAATGGAGACATTTTAGAAGAGGTATGGAAAGATGTGTTATACCACCATTCTGCAAGTGGTAGCCATTAAACCCAATGTTCTTGTTTATCTGATACAAAACAACGGAGATACCCCTCTAAACATTTGTTAACCACTTCAGTTTGTCCATAAAATTGGAGGTTGTGAGATGAGCTATGAGCTAGTTGAGTACCCAAACAAGAAAATAGTTCAGTCCAAAAATTACTAGTGAAAATAGGATCACGATCACTTACAATTATTTTTGGGGTTCCATGTAATTTGAAAACTACTTCCATAAAAATAGTTGCTACTGTACTTGCTAAAAATGGGTGTGAGAGAGCACAAAAATGGGCATATTTTGTAAGCCTATCCACAATGACCAAAATAACATTCTTACCTTCAGAACAAGGCAACCCAGTGATGAAATCCATGGAAACCTCCTCCCACCTTTGACTAGGAATTGCTAACGGTTGTAACAAACCTGGGGTCTTAACTATTTCACCTTTATTTTGTTGTCATATCAAGCATTCTTCCACAAAATTTTGTACATCTACCTTGAGTCCTTCCCAAAATAATTCTTTCTTAATTCTATGATAAGTTTTCAAGAACCCTGAGAGTCCCCCAATTGGAGATGCATGTAACTCTGGAAGAATCTTATGCTTAAGCTCTAAATTTTTGCACAAGTATAACCTACCCTTATACCATAGGACATTACCTTTCCATTCAAATTTGTCAGAGGATAAATTACCTTGCTGGAGATTCTAAATCAGAACCTATGTATCCTTGTCTTGCTCCCATTCTAACCTAGCTTCATCCACCCAATCTGCTTGCAATATGGACATTGCACAAAGTAATGCTTCTGTGGATGCATCCCGTTTGGATAGTGCATCTGCTACTACATTATCTTTACTCTTTTTGTAGATGATTTCAAAATCATAACCCAACATTTTGGTTACCCATTTTTGTTGTTCCTTAGATGATAATCTTTGCTCCAAAAAGTATTTGAGACTATCATGATCCGTTTTCACCTTAAAGTGTCTACCCATCAGATAAGGCCTCCATTGTTTAATTGCATGATGAATAGCCATCATTTCTTTCTCATAGACAAGTTTTTGTAGATTCTTACCTTTGAATTGATGACTTCCAAATGCAATAGATCTTCCTTCCTGCATTAGTACTACCCCCAATCTAGACCCAGAAGCATCACATTCAATAGTGAATGTTTGTGAGAAGTTTGGAGTAGCCAAAATTGGAGTGGTGCACATAGTTACTTTTAGTTTCTCAAATGCTTTGGTGGCATCATCATTTTAAAGGAAAGCATCCTTCTTTAGCAATGCAGTGAGTGGATCTGCTATGCTACCATAACCTTCCACAAATCTTCTATAGTAACCTGTTAGTCCAGGGAACCCTCGAAAGTTTTTGAGAGTTTTTGGCATGGGCCATTCCATTATCACTTTGATCTTCTGGGGATCAACTTTGAACCCTTCATGGGAAACAATGTGACTGAGGTACTCTACCTCCTGTACTCCAAAAGCACATTTAGATGGCTTCGCATAAAGTTGGTGCTTCTCCAAAACTATCAACACCTATTTCACATGTTGCAGATGTGCTAACCATGTCTGATTATAAATCAATATGTCATCAAAGAAAACTAGCACAAACTTCCTCAAAAAAGGCCTAAAAATAGTGTTCATCAAGCTCTAAAAAGTAGATGGTGCATTTGTAAGACCAAAGGGCATTACCAAAAACTCATAATGGCCCTCATGTGTTCTAAAATCAGTTTTATGAACATCTTCATCCTTGATTCTAATTTGATGGTACCCCGAGCAAAGATCCAATTTTGTGAAATAATTAGCACCATGCAACTCATCAAGTAAATCATTAATTATTGGAATAGGAAACTTATCTTTGATGGTGTAATTGTTGAGTTCCCTATAATCTGGGCACATCCTCCATGTGTCATCCTTCTTCCGCACCATGACCACTGGTGATGAATATGCAATTTGGCTATGCTTGATGATCCCTGCCTCCAACATCTCATGGACCATCTTTTCAATTTCACTCTTTTGTGCATATGGATATCTATATGGTCTGATATTTGGTGGTTGACTACCTGGAATTAGTTGAATGGCATGATCATGTTTTCTTTTTGGTGGTAGTCCTTTTGGCATGGCCCCAAAAATAGATGAGTGGTCTTCAAGAATTATTTGTAGATCAGGATGTGTAGATACCTATGTGGGTTGAACATCTATGGAGCATAATCATGCAATAATTCCCTCTGCCCCCTTTTTTAGCATCTTGGTCATCTGATGTGAACTAATCAATTGTGGAGATTTTGCATGTAATCCATGTAGTTCAATTTTCTTACCTTCAGAATGAAAGTGCGTGAATAGTTCTTGGAAGTTCATCTCAATGGTACCTAAGGTTGTGAGCCATTGGACTCCCAAAAAAATGTCTGTGTTACCCATGGGAATAGCAAACATAGGAGATTCGAGATTGTACCCACCCATAGTAAGCTTAATACTATGGCATTTTCTTGAACAATTAATTGTGCCACCATTTGCAATCATGACCTGAAATTATGGTGCTGGGTAGATGAAACAATTTAATTGAGTGGCCAACTTATGGTTTATAAAGTTAGGTGTGCTCCCTGAATCAATCAACACTGTCACCTTCTATTTCTTGAGGAACCCCACTACCTTAAGATTTTGTCGAGCGCTAATACCTGCAAGTGCATGACAAGAGATTGTAGGTTGGGAATCTTCAGGTACCTCCTCTATATCTTCCTCTTCATCATTAGAGGCATTATCTGCTTCTTCATCTTCATTTGGTCCCTCAATGTAGAATAACTTCTTCTCAGCACATCTATGTCCTTTACTCCACTTGCTATCACAACCAAAACATAATCCTTTTGCACGCTTCTCTTCAATTTGCTGAGGGGTCAATCTAGTAGGTGGAGGAAATGTTGGTGATGATATGCTACGATCTTTGAAGTGAGTGAGTGGCTGCTTCTTATTGGCTATGAATTTTTTGTCAGTCTATGTGCTAGGATAATAGAATCAAAAATATTAAGTGGATTAAACATGCGTACCTCATGTTGAATGTGGTCCTTGAGTCCACCCAAAAATAGGTCATTTAAGTTTGCTTCAGAAATTGTCTCCACACTTAAGGATAGGTTCTGAAAATGATGAATATAATCCTTGACGGAGCTAGTTTGTCATAATTTTTCCAGTTGGCTAAAGTAATTCTCTATCACACTATTGCCATAGTGTAATTGTAGCTCCTCTGTAAAACTGACCAGGTGACATTGAGAGTCATCTTTTTCTTTTGAGCACACAACCATCGATACCAAATGAATTGATCAGGTTCAAGATACAAGGATGCCATGGTAACCTTTTGTCCACTTGGAATATGATGTAGATCAAAAAAACTTTCCATTTGGTTGAGCCAATTGAGTGAATCTTTTCCATCAAATTTGCGCATATCCACCTTTGGTAATAGGTTCCTCTGTGGCCATGGAGTTAGATTTGAAGTAGACTGGTTAGGAGAACCACTCTGGTGGGTTTGTGAAATAAAGTTAGCTTGATGATTTGACTGATTAATGTTCAAATCCATCATGATATCTCCCAAACTATCTTGTATGGATTGCATACTAGATTGTATGTCTTGCACCTCACTCTGAATGCCTTGCACACTATAGTCAAGCTAGCTCACTTTGTGATCTATGTCAAAAAACCCTGGTACAAAGGGTATAATACATCCCAATTATGACTCCATATCATCCTTTTTAGGAGTTTTACATAGATTTTTAGCACCCTTTCCTCGGCCCTGAGTTTGTGGACCTGCCATAAAAGGGTTTTACGATGTCAACCCTTGTTGACACTTTTGACCCAATCTTGACCAAGCGATTATAGAATTATGTCAGCCTCAAATCAAAATATACAAAGAACAAACCATAGCCAAATTTTTATAAGCTATCCAAAAATGTAAATAACTCTGAAAAATTCTTTGAATTGCGCACTATAGAGCAATTTTATGAAAAATCATAAAATAGCAATAACTTTTGTAAAACAGATCCAAATGAGCTGAAATTTTAATGTAAGATTTATTTGATTATTTCTCACCTATAATATAAATTTTTTAGATAAATTCGCAACAATTTTTTATATATCGTAAGATTTAAAAATTTAGTGTTTCGCCCACAAGATTGCCCAAATCGTAGCTCAGATACCACTTGTAATGAAATTACTTCAAGAATTAAGTATAACAGTAGAATTATATCCAAATATTACTCAAATATATCCAAATATATGATAATAGATAAGCCACTTCGAGGGGGCAACCTCCACAAGCTTCAATAAGAGCAGAATTCACAATATGATGATAAATGATTACCCACTACCTCCTATATATAGTCTATCTAGGCCATGGTTACTCCATAGGCCAACCTACTAATCAAAAGAAAGCATAGATAAATGTAATATAATGTCAAAGAGGGATAAGTAAGCCACAAGTCGGCTAATACTATCTTCATACATGTGATAGGTTAGGGGCGTAGCAGTCTCCTATGAATAGGTTATGGAAGAAGATGTAAGTGAGGGATTTTGGTGAAATCTTGGAGTCTTCCTTTCATCCTGATGGGAGGATTTTGAAATGTAACAATGGTCAAATTGGTTTGACAGATAGCTTTGGGGAGGGGAAGGAGAGTGTGGGGGCTAAGGGTAAGATTTTTGGACAATGATTTACTCCTATTAAGAGGGTTAACTATGTTTTAATGTTTTAATGTGAATTGAGGACTTTATACGTAAGAGTTGTTGATTCTGGTTCAGGTCTGAATAAGAAAAGAGCAGAACAGGTTAAAAATAATTTAAACAAATTAATATATTTTTGCTACATTCTTTTCATTTGAACATATTACATATTTATTGGAAATGATATTCCTATATTAGGGATGATATATCCCGACAAAATCTCAACAAATAGCCACCCAAATCTAGACGTATTATAATATATATTATTATAACAAATAACAATATATCACAACAATATATATTCTAACTCACTGTATTAACCATACAGTTATAACCACTAATTATTTACTATTTACCATCTGGTAAATATCAAAATATTTACTATTTACCATCTTAGTAAATATCCTATGTAAACATTATCTGTAACATTCAACCCCCTGATATTGATATGGTACAACATAACTCCTCCTACTGTAACATGTTACACTGACTTGCCTCATAATCTAGATCAAAGAAAGACATGTAAACTTCCAACTGGCTAACTGTCTTACTCCACATGACCACAACTATGCAAAGGAATGCATCTCGCCTTTACTCCATGAAAAGAATGCACTCGGCATTCCACTGACATATCATCTTCATAAAGAAGGAAGGCGCTACACCAGTAAAAGTTTATCTTCTTTTTTACATCTGTGATTTTCTGGATCGACCACCAACCCTTTCCAAATCTATGAGTGTTACAATAAACTTAAAGACACTCTACAATGTTTTCTACTAAGATTTAAAACATCAGGATTTTGTTTACATCTTCTGCACACCAAACTAAAACTGAAAGAAAATATAAAATGAATGTCACATTTGACCTTATAAGAAATCAACTTATTACTTGTAACCACTATGTACGATCATGCCACTCAATCTCATATAGCAAAAAAAACTACCATTGGCACTGGTAGTGTTCCTTGACTTTAACCAGTTTGGTTCTGAATGGAAAATGAAACATTGCTCTATGTTCCTCTCCCACAATGTGAACATTTCCAAAAAAAAAACACACTAAAAAAACTGAAATCCACACCATGCTGAAATGAAATACACACCACACAAAGTCACCAAAATATTGGTGCAACACCGTTGTTGGCGACTAACGAGAGGTCGCTGAAAGACCTCCAACCTCCTGTGCCAACTTCCTCCAGTATGGAATACTGATTACTCCGCTGATAACATCAATATGTGTTGATGGAGCTCATATACATGAATTTTATGAGGGAACCCCCCCATAATGCAGACGTCGTGCACAAGTAAAACTGTGTTTGTAAAGATTTTTTTTTTTTTTTTTACAGTTTTGACTCTAACTCTAGACTTTGACTTTTTCGACATAAAAATGACTCTGAACATTATTTTAACAGTTTGACAATATTAACAACATGAGTTAACTTAGACCTACAATTTATATTTTTATACATATGACAAACTTTATTTACTCTTTAACTCTCATGACTTTATAAATTCTATAATAAATTTAATCATATTGATTAAATTTATGTTTGCCAATAATTTTATAAATAAATGTTTAACAAAATGACTCAAAATTTTGACAACTAAAATACTTAAATACAATTTTACTAAATATAAAAGGAATTACAAATATTAAAACAATTCTCCAAACTAAAAAACTTAATAACCTATACGAAGACGACATTAATCCTCCTGTGACCACGTGATAATATTCCAGACTTGACACAATAATGCAGCGACTTAAAAACCTTTAAAAATAATACCAAATTACTTTGACACATAAACCTATATACAAAGACAATTACTATTAAATTAAAACAACTTAAATATAAAACTACTAGAATATTTAATGACTTGACACGTGTCACATAATACACTAATCTAAAAAATATAAAGAAAGACTCGATCTTTATTATTATGCACGGAATTTGGCTGACGGATCAAATCGCAAACCGCATGACAAGATAATTGGTAGGCGTTTGGAGAAGATTAGAACGTTAGCTGCCTCTTCTCAAAAGTTTGAAACGTTTGGCAAAATGTGAGACTATTTTGAAGTTCGAAAATTTCTGCTCAATCAAAAGTCTGAAACGTTTTCCAAAATGACATATTTTTTTTGAACTTTGGCGCAAAATTGTATTTCCACAGGCAGAAATGCGTATCAAAAGACCGATTCAGATTGTATGCATTTGTGACTTGCACGACGTCCTTCTTTGGTTTCTAAAATCTCTTTTAGGTTGATTACAATCACCTCTGCATCACCTATGACGAAAAAAAAAAAACTTTGCACTTTGTTTATAATAACATGAAAACCTATGTAACTCGATGCTAGCTTAAAAAAAATAAATTCAATGCATAGAGGGAGCTAAGCTGCAATCCAACCAAGAAATAATTCTTCAAAAGACTCTCATTTTTTCTGACCTATCTCGCTCTGATCCCAGATGTTGATTCTGGTTCAGGACTGAATAAGAAAAGAGTCTAATAGGATGAAAATAATTTAAACAAAGTAATATATTTCTGCTACATTCTTTTCATTTGAACATATTACATATATATGGGAAATGATATTCCTATATTAAGGATGATATATTCCTACAAACTCTCAATAAATAACATCCCAAATCTAAATTTATTATGATATATTGTTATAAAAATTAACAATATATCACAACAATATATATTTTAACTCATCATATTAACCATATCGTTATAACCACTAACTATTTACTATTCGGTAAATAACAACCTATTTACTATTTACCATCCCGATAAATATCTCGTGTAAACATTATCTGTGACAAGAGTTAGAATGCTTATAAGTATCACCTATTGTTTCCCTAATTCATTTGATTATATGCATATACATATATGCTCATTATTAATTTTATATAATTATATATTACATTATTTCAAAGAGCTACATATTGATTTGTTATATCTATGTGTATTCTCTCTGCTTTATCGATTTTCCAAATCTAGCACCTTTGTGGAAGAGTACGACCACTTTCAGTGATTGATAGGTGCACACAGACTCTAAAAGGTTTTGTGATTGTAGGAAAATTCATCTAATGATGATCTCTTGATTTTTTCTTTTGTATGGTATATTAGCTACAATGATGTTGTACATAATTATGATAGATTTCTTTAAGAATACTTATTCGCATATGACTATTTTATACATAACTATACTTATTAAGTATTGTATCATTACTTGGGAAGATGAAATCATATATTTATAATAATGTTGTAAATAATTTAATTTTTTATTCAATTATATTATATTTATATTTTTATATTATTTCAAAATGGATTTATTGGACAAACAAAAGATGAAAGTTGACTTGTCTACTTAGGTATTATTGTATTTGTTATTGTGATGAAATAAATATGTACTGTGAAGGCTAATTCAACTTCTGGAATAAACACAACTATAAAGATATCATTAATCATACATTTCATAATGGAATTATATAGATACACAAGTGTATTAAGTTTGTAATCTAACTATGATGTGTAAACATGTAATTGAATTTTCCATGATGGAAATCAAAAGATTGGTTGATTTAGAATACGATTTCATGAATGATTATTGATTTTTTACATAACAATATTATAAAAAATATTACGTAAATGGAATTAAGAAGTAACTTTGAAATGACTTAACTATAATTTAGTTATCATGTATGGTTGGATTATGACAAACTTGTTCACATAATTTTTTACTAAAGAGATAAATCAATAAAAAACTTTTCAGGATGATAGTTTAAAAAAAATATAAAATTATATAAAAAGGTACAATTTTTTTAGTACCTAACCAAAGGGTTATTACAAAGTTCATTGAACTTGATGACAAAAAATGAGGTTTTAAGTGGACTTTTTTTTCCAAAAAAAGAGAAACCTCAATTTACATAGATTATTTGAGATTCTTACATTAAATTTTTTATGATGTTATAATAACATGAATTGTAGCATTTCAAGTTTTGTTTCTAAATAACTATTATTTTTAGTGGTGAAGTCTAAGTGGTTCAAAGAGTTGAAATTCAATGATATATTCCTATTTTTAGTGAAATGTAGTAGAAATCTAAACACCCTTTCCCCTAGATCCCCATTACCCCATGTAAAATATCTTTTAATATTTTTTGAAACCACGTGGTGGAAAGTTAGATGATATTATGTATTTTATGACATTTTTTTAAAAAAAATTATTTTTAAAATATATTATGTTATAAATAATTTTACAATTAAATAAACTTTGAAAAATAATAAATAATGGATAGTCGAATATGCCCACTCCAACTAATTTAAAAAAACATCAATTTTTTTATATTTCAAATATAACTATTCCTAATTTTTTATTATAATTTTTAAAATTTGGGTGGATAGAATACAAGATGCATAAATAAATAAATGCATGCATTAACCTAGTGAAATTATATAAAAATTGATGTTTTCATAAAGAAGAGAGCCACATCGATGTCTTAGTCATGTTTTTGTGAAATGTATGGATGAAATACGCAATGTTTATGATTATGGAAGATGGTTTTTGTTATTTCATGTTTGAAACATGGATTCAACTATATTTCTTAAAGATTAGGCCTTTAGTTCAGAAATTGAATCTATTTATGAGTGATGAGGAATGACATTAAGATTTTATAATTGTTAAAACATGTATGTGTTTTAACACATATGCATGCCTAGTGATGTTTTAAAATATTTTTTTTCAAGTTCAAGATCTCAAGGGATTGAATGGCTTGTGTTATTACTAAAACAAACTTCTAAGTTAGATTTTTGTTGTTACATGTATGTTTTTCAACTGAAATAATTTAGTAAATATAATAGTTTAAGGCTAATTTACATCTTTTGAAAAATTTTATTAGTTCTTGACGACTTACCGTCTATGATATATTTTTTAAAATATAGTTTGGTCATTATTTGTTCATTTTTACGATTTAAAAAATGAATCTAAAGTTTTATTGTCTATTTTTTACACTCGATCTCTATTTTTTCGTGAATAATTCATTTTTATAACATTTTATGTCTTCAATATTGATTAAATATCTTTTTATAAGTTTTAGGTGTGCCAAAATTAAATTTACAAGTATCTCATCTTTAAGATATAATAATATATACAAATATAATGACACATAAATTCACATATATACATATTACATCAAAATAAATAAATAAATAAATAAATATATTCCTTCAATAGGCTTTATTAGATCTAATGAATATCTGATTGTCATACATATTTAATTGGTTAAGTCAAACATGCACTTAGGTGTAACCAATCCCCATTTCATGTTAATTGGTTGTAATTGGGTTCGTGAGGAGAGATTGATTACAATACTTTTCTAATTGAACTAATCACATGATTGATTAAATAAAAGACACAATTTTAGATAATCAGTCCCCAGTTCATACTAATTCTTTGTAGTTAAGTCATTGGTCTCATTTACCCTAACTCGCATGATTTATTAGACTAATTACTAGATTGGCTTAATTAAATCTAAATAGAGATTAATCTAGGACAATTGCACTAATTGGTCACATCTTCTTAAGATAGTCACATCTCATTAAAATAATCATTTTCCCTTATGAAGGTCGTCATATCATGTATCATCAATACCCAATGTAATAATTAGTTACAATAGGAAATGTTTTTGATCGAATAGCCCCGATTACATATAGTGTTGAATAAACTACTTGATCGTATTAATTTGATAGGAAATTGATGATAACTATGAATAAATTCATGATAATTATTTGAAACTAGGTTTTTAGGGATTGATCATTTCCCATTATGCACATGATTGAATAAATTAATTGATTAGTTGAACTAGGCACATAATTGAGATTAATTTACGCCCAAAATTGACTACAAATAAGCTTATAATACTTAATTAAAACTAACTCTACTCTTTGCTGATTGTTCAATCAAGATGTGAAAGTAAAAATCTATACAAAAAAATTAACATACGCATGTTCTAACTTAAAAAATACTGATTATAGCCTCTAAAATACAATAATATGTATTAAGACCTCACCTAATAATCCCACATTTCATGTCTATGTGGGTAGGGGGTTATGAAAAAAACCCTTACAACCATAAGTGTGGTAATTAAACCCCACATGTCCATAAGTTTTCTACCAATATCCTTAAATTTATAAGGTTTATGGTCATAATGAGTTTGATTGTAACTTATTCAGTCATAATTTATTTATATAATCATCGATATCTATTTGGGTTATTGTTTTGTAATATTAATACCACAAATATTACATTTGTATCATGTAGGCAAAGACATATGTGCACACATGACCATATGGTTAGATAATAATATACAAGTACTATTAATTAAATTATTTCTTAACTTTTGTTCAAAAAATTAATTAAAAATAGTTTTTTTAAATCAATAAAAATGAGTTATGGGGTCTTTTTTATATTAATATAGAAAATTCTTAAAAAATGATTATAAAAATAATCAAAACATAATGTTGTTATACCAAATATTTCATATGTTAAAAACCTATAAAATACATACATAAATAAATAAAAAAGGTTAATATAAAAGAAAAATTGTCCACCCATACCTTCCATAACTATAAAAACATGAGCTTTTATATACTTCTATCTTTAAAAAAAATGATTTCCAATAAGATAAACATAAGCATGTCATATCTTCCCAATAAATATGCATTACCATTCTCAACCAAAATATATATCCAACCATTAGTATAAAGTGTAAAAAGAAAGACCATAAAGAAAATAAAATTCTATTTTTTTATCCATTATCTTTCCCAACCATTACTAAATAACCTATTCACCAAACAAAAAAGGAGAAGAATAATTTATAAATTCTTATAAGTATCATCCATTCCAATTAATAAGCCTGTCCATAGGAATTTTAAGGTAAAGTTTGTTCCAGTGAAATATACCAAAGCAATTCCTTTTCACATACCATCCTAAAATCTTGAGGGGAAATATGTGGTGAGTTCCGAGGAAGAATAAAACCTCTCTTACTTGTTTTTACTACTTATATGAATTTAACTTTTCAATTTTTTTCCAATAAATGTGTTTGGTTTGATAATAAATAAATATTTATTTTTTATATTGCATAAATGATAGATTTCAATAGAAATCCTTATTAAACTCTCTCACTAGGTCCTAAATAAAATATATGGAACACTAAATTCAACAACTTTTTCCCCACACCGAAAGTGTTATTGAATATATGTTAGAGAAGTCACAATCTAAGTATAGGGATAAGCATTACTAGCATTTCCAAGAGAACACACAAAGGGTGGGTGATGAGTTAGGCGTGTACATGAGTAAGGAAAGGCTCCAAGGACAATATATAAATCTCTAGCCATTATGATATGCTCATTTTTCCATCATGGAGGAGATTGGTAAGAATTATTCTAGGCTCAAGCTACTTTCACTGATGAAAATGTAACGAGTTATTAATTTATAGCATTTGAAGTTTTATAATATATTCATGCTAGATGAGGAAGAATAAGGTAAATTACTACCCTCCATATAATATTTAGTGGTGAATGCACAAGGAAAGATTGAGGAAGATGTCATGATACAATAGAACGTAAAATACAAATGTAGGAGTAATAAGTGTCATGGTAGGTTGGATTCAAGGGGAATATGAAAATCTAGGTAAGAAGGTATTCCAAAGAGAAGGTGGAGGAGTTGTTTCGACATCTCCTTAACCACTAGGTGTTTTTATGGGAAAAAAGTGCTCAAACAAGAGAGGTGTGAGCCATTTGGATCAATAAAACAATCCGTTCATTATATATCAGATAGAAAACCTAAATTCAATAACTAGAAGAACATTAAGGGATTAGTTCTAAACTTAGTTACAGAACCTCAGCTTCATGTAAGTGATGTTAACACAACTTTATGTTATTGTAAACAATGATTATGAAACAACTACTCTACATCAACTAATAGTTTCACATCTTGTAACCATGTGTAAATTACTGTGAATACTAATTACCCAGTGATTATCAAATTCTTGAGTCTGATTAACATTAATTATCAAACTAGGGTATGTATGCTTTTCAAGGATGTCAGAACTATATATGCATTATTGATTCATAAATCAGCTTGCTTTACAAGTTGCAGTACAATGAACCTATGTTGAAATCACCAGATAGTTATACTATGAAACTATTATGAAAAAATACAGAAATAATTCACACTTATATATCACACATGCATCACACTTTATATAATTAGATTAATAATGAAATCTACTTACAAACTCTTAACTAAAGAGGGTCAATATCTTCACTACAACTCCTTCCAAGGGGGCCCTTCCTCGTTCAGAATTGAGTTCCAATCCTTCTCTGAGAGATTTTCAATCTTATTACAGAATCAACTTTCTCATTACTCAAATCTATAGTAATTAAAGATTGCTACATAAAATTACAATGCAATGACTTCTATATATCTTTTAACTATTCAATCTTCAATTTCAACTCACTAACTCCTAATCTGATCTAGGTTCTACCATCAAATATAGAAGGTAGTTTATTAAATTCTAACCAAAGACACCAAACTAGGAAAAATACAAATACTTTAGAAATTGCCTCAATCAATGGTCAAGTGGTTAGTAATTAAATTTACTTATTTTAAGTTTGACTGGGTTAAGGATAAGGTATACTATTTTATTATTTTATTTCTTTTTGTCTCCTTCCCATTGTCCTTGTCTTTCTCATCTTTGGTAGCACATCCAAATTTTCTTGCATATACAGAGTCCGTATAGCTAGGGTCCTTTCCAATCATCTCAGTTCCCAAGATAGCTAGATGTGTCATTAAGATGTGATCACAATAATAGCTTTATTTTGTACAATGGTTGTGGCCAACCTATAGGTGAAGCCTACAGTTGCTATGGGCACTCTAAAGTGGCTAAAAACAACCTGTAGATGAAGCCTATAGTTGCTACACATAATCTGTAGTGGCTACAAGTAACTTGTAGGTAAAGCTTAGAGTTATCATGGGTAACCTTCAGTGGCTACAAATAACCTGTAGGTGAAGCCTACAGTTGTTGTGGGCAATCTATAGTGGCTATGGGCAACCTGTAGGTGAAGCCTATAGTTTTTATGGGTAGCCTATAAATTTTGTGCCCAAATGAGACCCTGCAGCCTTATGTTATCCTTCAAATGATTGTTAAATAAAGTTACACAAGTATAGTGTAATAAAATTAAAAACATCAATAATTCATAATATATATATATATATATATATATATATTAATGCACACACAAAATCATTCATTTATTCATTTGTATGAGTCATGGATGGTTATGGATATTTACATAAAAAAGATATATAATAGGTATGGATGAGGCTATAAAATAGAGCAATTATTGGCCTCATCACACCCCCCTACTTAACCTCTTTCTCAACCTCGAGTAAGCCTTGGTTGTATTTTGAAACCACATAATTTTATAAAATCAAGGGGCTCAGTGTAGCCTTACCCTTCAAGGATATAGAAGACTTTAGCATCGTCAATGTTCCCTCATCTTTTCTTTTCAGCCTCTCTATCATCTGGTAACTTTCCCTCCCAGTCAAGAATTGGGATCCAAAACAAAGGAGGTTGAAACATCAATCCCAACCATTTTACCTTTCTCCTCCTGATAAGCTCAATGTACATGTATACTCTATGTATGACCTCCCTAGAGTTTTGAGGGGAGTAAGGTTCCTTTCTTTTTAAAGCATTAGAGAGTTCTACCCATCTGTGAGAACAAGAAAGAAAAATTTGCTTACCATCTCCTTCCATAAGACTCAAATAATGATTCTGAACTTCTACCTATTTTTTGATAACACATGCTTGTGGAGTACTTGAGTTCATGAAGGAGATTCATTCTTATATTACAACATCTGAATTACTTGATTCATCCCTAATCATCAGGGTAGCTTCTTTTTATTTTTATTTATACTATTCCACTTATTTCCTTCTTCCTATTTCATTAAGAACATATGAATAAAATGCATTTAGCTAGACACCCCCCTAATAGATGTTTGGATTCCAATCTGCATCACTGGGTACAACATATTAGTGTATGTAAAACTCACTTAACTAAGCTTGGAGGTTATGATCAGCATGTCTATATACTTCAAAGAAAGATTTGGGGTCATAAACCATGTAAGATTGATCATTATAGATCTTATCATATTTGAATTTAAGCCAGGTCTCTTCTAAGTAGATATCATACACCCTAGATGGTGATCTTCACTCCATTAACATTTTAGTGGTTTCATGAATTTTATTAATCTTTTCCTTCAGATACTTGATCATAATTTCAACCATTTATAGTTTTTATTTTAAGTCATCTTATTTCTCTCTTGTTTCAAAATATACCTTAAATCTTTGTACTAACTTCTTGTAGTGAGTTTCATCATCACCAAATTATTTCTTAAGAAAATGCAGGAGGTCATCAATTTCTACAGGTGTAACATATAAAAGATCCACATCAATAACATCTTCTATTGTATGTGGGTTTTTAGTGTGTAATGGAGGAAGAAATCTATTGTAGAAGGGTACTAAAGCCAAAGCATAATCAGCTGCAGGTGCTTCTATGGCCAAGGTAGATGAAGTTGCTGCAGGTTCCTCCAAGGAAGCTATTGCAAGTTCCTCCAATAACCTTTCAACTAAGTGATTAATGGAATGTAATGATTGTACTTATAGTTGTAACCAGACTAAAGTGGTCCCCTTTGGAGTAATTATAAGATCACAAGATGGTTGGCTTCTATGGTCCCCTCAACATGATTGTATGTGATTCATGATAGCCTACATGGAACTAGAATAGGGGTCTTAGACTTATATAAGGCTCTCCTACCACAAGGTGGTTATTACAAAGTTAGATGATCCAAGTCAGGTGTTGCATGAATATGGAAGAGGGTAGCTAAAGGTGTTGTTTATTTGTGATCTTCCTCTGCATGAGCTAGCATGATTTGCCTCTGTGCTATCTTACTATTTTTAAATTCTACCTAGTGACTTTGACTTGTTATCTAGGGGTAGGCCTGATTAAGGTTTCAAATTTTATACTCTAATCCTCTTTCATTCCTCCTCTAGCTAGTTTGGTTTCTTCCTTATATGCTCAAAATCTCATATCTAAGGCCATAGCTTAGATTTTGGGAAGAACTATCTTGCATGTGCTTAGAGAGATGTTAGGGTATGCCTACAACAACCAGAGATGGTCCCTATAGAAACTACAAGGTTATGCCCAACTATGGTAAATTTTCCCATAGTAGTTATAGAAGACTCTATAACAACTGAAAAAGGTGCCTACAATAGCTATAGAAGAGCCTATAGCAATTGAAGGAGGTGCTTACAATATCTATAAAATAGCCCTTGACAACTGGAAGAAGATGAATAGTTTTCTCAGAATGATTGTTTTTTTCCTCTAAATAGCCAGTAAGTTGGTTTTCCATTTAGGTCTATTTTATAAGTTTTGGACAACCAACAGGCTGGTTTTCTACCTAGAAACTACCAATAATGCCTAAAAAGGGTTTTCATTATTGGGTTTTTTTAACTTTAACTGCTACTTGCAATAGAATGTTTATTATGGATCCTTGTCAAGTCAGTAGTGAGGGTGACTGGTCAAGTACCAAGTGAAGGTCTCAATATTCATGCTAGATAAGGGCTAGGATGTCCTCCTCTCTTTCTTCATTTGTGTGTTGATTGGTTCTCCTTTTGTCTGGTGAGACATCATGATGATCTAACACATCATTGTATGCATTTCATACTTGCATGTGTATGTGCTTAGAAAACTCCTAAATGAGTGGATTTTTATATAGCTTTAGTCTGTGGCCATTGATTAGTAGATAAAATCTTATTATATCAATGGTTTAGAGTTACAGTTCTCCATTATCATAAACATGGTAAATCTCAAATGGACCAAGCCATTTGGTTTAGAGTTTGCCCTTGTGATCTTTGCATTTTGAATCAAAAAAAAGGGCCCAATATATTACATTGAATTTCTTGATCTTAATGTACATATCATGCCAACTAATCCATTGGTGTTGTACAATTTTTGTGGTCTATAATGCTTGTTGTCTATATTCATCTAAGGCATTCAGTTTCATAAGCCTTTCTTTCTATGCTTCAAATATATCTATCCTAATTGCTAGTGTTATCCATAAGGTCTTATGTTCAAATTATATTGACAAGACATGTTTCTTCTCATAGACTAACTCATATGGAGCAAATCCTGTATTACCCTTCCATGTGATTCATTAAGTCCAAACAGCTTCAGGAAGTTTGGCCTCCCAATTCTTATGGGACATACTAACAGTCTTGGTCAAAATATTTTCTAACTCCCTGTTGGTGACTTCCACCTATCAATTAGACTATGGATGATATGGAGTTGATTTCTTATGACTAATCTCATATTATTAGACCAAAGTAGTAATTAAACTAGTAGTGAATTAGGGTCCTTGATCAATGACTATTTCTCATGGCACACCATATCTTGTGAATATTTCTTCCTAGAGGAAAGCTGCCACCTTCTCATCCCTGGCATGTGTAAGAGCCTTAACTTCCACCCATTTAGTGACATAGTTAGTACATACAAGGATGTACTCTTTGTTGTTATATTTTGGATCAAAAGATCCTACAAATTCTAGGCCCCATTTTTCAAATAATTCAAACACCATTTAAGGCTGCAAAGGCATCTATTCTAAACATGTAGGTCTCTCCATATGCTAACATCTGTCACAATGAGCAGTATACCTTATTGCATCTTTATGGAGTGAGGGCTAATAATATATTATATTAAAGATTATTATTATTTTACACTTGATTGCAAAGTGCCCTCCACAGGGTTCATCATGGTAGGCTTTGAGGATATCTGGAACTTCATCTTCTTTAAGGCATCTTCTAATGGAGTCAGGTCCAGCATAATAAAGAAATCTAGATAGCTATGAATACCTTCCATTTTTTTTAATCAAATCACTTCTTTGTTTAGGGAGGAAGTGTTGTGGGAGAAACCCTGTGACAAGGTAGTTATCAATATCAACATACCAAGGTGTGGTAAGGGTGAGGGAGAAAATGTGCTCATCTAGAAATGAGTCATCCACTATGGTATCTTCTATAGTGGATTGTAGGTGTGATAAAAAAATAAGACAAAACTTTGTCCCTACCAAGTTTATCTATAATGGTGATATCAAATTCTTGTAATAAG
This sequence comes from Torreya grandis, assembly GCA_037957365.1. NCBI lineage: Eukaryota > Viridiplantae > Streptophyta > Pinopsida > Cupressales > Taxaceae > Torreya > Torreya grandis. Next base: position 3,470,201 of record JARHVA010001331.1, read on the forward strand.
AGCAGCCATCTTATTACTTTGCCTGGGATAGTTGGTTTGTTCATAAGGTACCGAATGGGTGCATGGTCTGTATGAACAAAATCTTGATACCCTGTGATGTAGTGATGGAACTTGTTAATAGCATAAAATAATACCAATAACTCTTTTTCATTAACTGTGTAATTTAATTTTTTTGCTTATAGGTTCTTGTTTAGAAAATAGATAGCATAACTGAGTGCTCCCTATTTTTAGCCTAACACAGCTCCTAGGGTAGTATCTGAAGAGTCTATGTGAATATGGAAGGGAAGCTTCCAATTAGGACCATGTAGAATAGGGGTGGTGGTCAATAAATCCTTCAATTGTTTGAAGGTTTTATCATAGGCAAGAGTCTAGATGAATTCAACATGTTTAGTCAAAAGAGTGAATAATGGTGTTGCTACTTTGCTGAAATTATTGATAAATATCCTATAGTAACCAGCATATCCTAGAAAACTCTTGACATATTTTTGTTTCTGAGGAACAAAGATATTTTTTATGATGCTAATTTTTATAGGGTCAACATTAATTCCTTCAGTAGATACATGGTGGCCTAAGACAATACCTTTTATCATAAGCATGTAGCATTTCTTGTGACTTAAAGACAAATGGTGCTCCTGATAGCATTATAACACTTTCTCTAATTTTTTCTGGCACTCATCAAATGTTTCTTCATAAACAATGAGGTCATCCATATAAATTTTTACACATTCATTTTTCATATCTACAAAGATACTCAAGACAACCCTTGGGAATGTTGCGATAGTGTTACACAGCCCAAAAGGTAATACAACATAAGCATAAGTACCCCAAAGACAAGTGAAGGTGGTCTTCTCCTGGTCCTCAGGAGCAATGCTAATCTGGTTGTAACCACTGAAGCCATTTAGAAAGGAAAAATATTTATTCCCTACTAGTGTGTCCAACACTTGATCAATGAAGGGCAAAGAAAAATGATCCTTTCTAGTTGATGTATTAAGTTCCCTATAATATATGCATACATGTTCTTTTTTATTTTTATTTGGTATAATTACCAAAGGTGAAACCCTTTCACTGTCTGAGATGGGGTATATAAATCCAGTGGTCAATAGTTTCTACAATTCCACTTTGGATATTTCTCTAAAAGCTGGATTCATCTTACGTTGTGGCTGTCTGATTGGTTGGCACTCTTCTTTTATATAGATATGATGTGTGCATATTTATGGGCTGATTCTATGCATGTCGTCATAATCTTATGTAAAAACATGTTATTTTGCATGCAACATGTTGACTAAGCACTTTTCCTCATTGGACTCCAACTTGTTATTAATAAGCAATGTTTTTCTTAGAGAGATTTCAATTTTTCATGAGAGTGCTTTCATCATTTATATATTGCTAATAGATCTGGTTTGGCTATAGCTATGAGGCAATAGCTAGTGAAATATTTCTTGTATAGATCCATTAGATTTATCTACTTTTTAGAAGCAAGAAAATGGGCACTCAACACATTGTATTTAGTTGAGATATGTAGAATGAGTTTAGTAATTATTTTGAAGAATGTTAGAGAGAATTATATCATCTTCTTCTTCAGCCCATAATGTAAGCTCTGGTGCTAAGGTTAGTTGTGTTGGGGGATAGAGGACTAACTTCTTAGCGTGGTTGCCATTGGAGATCAACATGTCATGTGATTTATAGATAATGAAGGCATCAACTGTGTCAAGCTAAGGGCATCCTAAGATAAGAGGATATCCACCCAAATTAGACATAGACTATAGTACAATGAAATTTACAAGATACTCTCAAGAATCTATAGTAATGACAAGATCTTCAATGATTCTTTCTAGTCTGAATGTAGACCTATCAGCCATTTACAACATTGTAGATGTGGGATGAATATTATTCAACTGTAGTTTGTGCATGGTATCATTTGTCATTACATTTAGGTCTAATTATGTATTGGATAGCTATTGATCATGGATCTAGACTGTTACTACTATGCATCTTGGATTTGAATATTTATTTGATATGGTGTTTCCCAACATAAGGTCTATTAGTTGGCCAATCACATACACTGTATTGGGATCCTTCTTCTTCCTTCCAAGTTTACATAGACATAAGTCTCTAATAGCTTTGGAATATATGGGCACAACCTTGATGGCCTAGAAGAGGGTAATTTTAAGATAGAGATTTTTGAGCTGTCCTATAAAATTAAATTCAGGCTTAATTGCATGGCGCTGAAGTGTAAGACATTCTAGAAATGGTGGGGTTAATTTAGAAATAGATTTATTTACTAGTTTAGATATTTTTTGTGGTGATGAATGTGGGTTAGCATGATCTTTTGGAGTTCCTTGATCTGACTCCATTATTATGGGTAGAGCTAGAGGTGGTAGAAATTTCTATGAACATAGGTGAACTTCACTGATGTTCATCATATATGCTAGGTACTAGAGAGGTTCAATAATAAAGGTTAGTTGAACTGACTTATTTTCAATGTTCTACACGAGTTAGGTAGGGAGATGATTAGGCTTGGGTGTAACTTCTATATTGGGCATAAGATCAAGAGGTTGTTGCTGTTGCTATAGAGGGAATCATCCTTGATGATTTTCCTAGGGTTCTTTGGGTCTCCAAGGTTACTACCACTACTTTGTGAAGGGTGGGCCTTAAGTTAGTTTCCAAGCTTGTGTCCAAGGTGGGGATGCATTATGTGGAGGTTGTCAGGAGGTGGTAGGGTAGCTTGTTTGAGATGGCTAACAACTAGAACTAGGTGGTGGGGATGCATTTGGTGGAGGTTGTTAAGAGGTGGTGGGGTAACTTTTTTGAGGTGGCTATCAACTGGAATTAAGAGGTGGGACATTAATCCATGGACTAGTCCAATTGGGAGTAGTATTTAAAAATTATGAGTTAAAGGAGGTAGAATTTACAAAAGGTGGATTTTGTCCCATACTTGGATAAGATAGTCATTGAACCCATAGATTTATTTATGAAACATAGAAAACCTAGTATTCATCTCCTCCTACAACATGTAGCTCAACTATTTATGGTTCTTCAACTGTGATGTTAGGTACTTTAGCTCAAACCTCATGACACATACAATTTGTCTTCTTCCTTTTACAATCAAGTTAATAGATGGTCAAAGCATGATGAAAGGCTATTTTATTTTGTCTTGAGTGCACGATATCCATTTGGGTGGCCAAATGACTAATGATATCCTATTTCATGTCTTGTAATAGGTTACTAACTTCATATTTTGATATTCCACTTACAACTACTACTGGAATCTTGCTACCCCTAGCTTTGTTTATGATAGACCTGGAATAGTTTTTGCTCAATTCTGATTTGTCTACAAATGGTAGATGAGATATATCTCCCCCATTCATTAGGTTCAAGTCTTCTAGATAGTCTTTTTGGACTCCTTTCAGGAAGATGAGTTCTAGAGGTTCTTCTCCTAATGCATTTTACTTGAATTTTTGTACACTAAACATGAACTATTAAACATAGTATTCCAAAGATTTGTCCCCTTCTTGAGTCATCCTGAAGATGTCATTTCTTCTGTAACTTCTTCCTCATCCATATTCCTGATACTTAGCCAAAAAATTCTTTTTTATATCCTCCCAAGTGAGGACCGAATTACTACCCAATCCCATGAACCAACAAAGTGTTGAGTCCTTGAGGGTGGCTAGAAAAAGTTTCAATTTTTGTGCATCCTGCCTATAGTCATAGCTTCTACAAAGGATATCAAATTCAAACAAAAATGTGCTTGGGTCTTCTAATAATGTACCTCTAAAATTGGGTAAGGTTGATGGTGGGACATTTTTCATTTGTGCTATGCCTATTGCGTCTAAAATAGGAAATTCAAGAGTAAATGTGTCTGGAGTCCTATTTTCATCCATAAATTCTCCTTTTCCATTCATGATGCCTTTTATTATGATATGGATACCAAAGGTATTTAAGATCACATATTCAAATTTTGTATCAGTTTTTTCATCATTATGATAGTAAATGTTTATCAACTGCTTCGTAGTATTTTTTCCTGATGAGAAATCTGAAGATCTTTTTTATCTTTCTTGGATTTGTTCAATAAATCCTTGATGGAATACTATTTTTATGATGCTTTTTGGAGTATTTGTTTCATGAATTTATTATTTTTCATTTCTCTTTACTAACTTAGTGAATGCTTCTTTTGTTTTTGTTTTCTTTTTCAAAGCCAATAGTACTTATTTTTCAAGATGCTTCTTTCAATTTTTAGTGTTTCCTTATTTAAGAGCCCTTTGAATTATGGTATATATTTCAACATGATTCTTAGTTGATATAGGTACTTGTGGTTATTTCCCAGTAGCAACTTGTGGCTTGTTTGGTAGGAATCTCCTTCAAGAATCTCTTTCTCTCTATAAAAATGTTATTCTACACCTTTCCATTGTCTTGTTCCTTCCTACACAGGATTAGTGTCTTTTTGTTTTTCAAGTGTTCTAAGGGGTTGTTTTAGAATAAGAAAAAAGTACAATAAAGGAGTGAAAAAATAAAAATAAATGGAATTGAAATTTTACTTCTAGAAAATAATTAAATTATCTACTAAAAATGGGAAAATTACTTTAATAAAAAAAAAAGTAGGAAAATTATCCCAGAAAATAGGAAATGAAAGCAATAAAATTATCCTAGAAAATAGGAAATGAAAGCAAAAAAATTATCCTAGAAAACAAGAAACGAAAGTAGGAAAATTAAAAGCATACTTTGCAGAAAATAAATCACTCTTACAAAAAATAAATCACTCTTGTAGAAAATAAATCCTATAAACATGAACTAAGTAAATTAAAAGATTGAAAAGAAGCATTCAAGTCTATGCACCATTTACTTCTAGAAATTTAGACATCTTTCATAAGACACCATACTTCCCTCACTCAACTTGTCTAGTTGGAACTATATGTCCAAGATCTTAGACATCTGGCATAAGACATTGTAGTCTCCTCACTTCACTTGCCTAGCTAGGTAGAACAATGCATTAACCAATCTTATAAAAAAATAATTGACACCCTCCTTGGTAATGGAATAAAAATGTTGTGCAGACTAATTACCTAGTGAATAACAAATTCTTGAGTCTAATTAACATTAATTATCAACCTAGGGTGCATAAATGTTTTAAGGATGTCAACAATGTATATGGATTATTGATTCATAAATCAGCTTGCTTTATTAGTTGTAGTATAATGAACCTACGTTGAATTCACCAAATAGTTATACTATGAAACTATTATGATAGAAATATAGAAAATAAATACTTCAAACTTAAAATCACACATGCATCACACTTTATATAATCATATTAATAATGAAATCTACTTGCACACTCTTAACTAAGGAGATTCGGGGTCTTCACTACAACTCCTTCCAAGGAGGGCCTTCCTCATTTAGAATTGAGTTCCAATCCTTCTCTGATAGATTTGAAAAAGTTTCTTATAGAATCAAATTTCTCATTACTCAAATCTGTAGCAATTAAAGATTGCTATAGAAGATTACAATGCAATGACTTATATAGTTCTATTAACTATCCAATCTTCAATTTCAACTCACTAACTCCTAATCTGATCTAGGTTCTCCCATAAAATACAGAAGGCAATTTATTAACTTCTAACCAAAGACACCAAACTAAGAATAATATAGATACTTTAGAAACTACCCCAGTCAACCTTCAAGTGGTTAGTAACCAAAGTTACTTATTTTAGGCTTGACTGGGTTAAGGACAAGGTATACTATTTTGTTGTTTTTTTTAATTTTGTCTTCTTCCCATTGTCCTTGTCTTTCTCATCTTTGGTAGTACATCCAAATGTATTTTCATGTAGAGAGTCCATATAATAGCTATGCTCCTTTCCAATCATCCATTTGGTTCCCAAGATAATTAGATGTGTCCTTAAGATGTGATCACAACAATAGCTTTATTTTGTATAGTGGTTATGGGAAACCTATAAGTGAAACCTATAGTTACTACGAGCACTCTTCAGTGGCTAAAGATAACCTGTAGGTGAAGCCTACAATTTCTATAGGCACTCTGTAGTGGCTACGAGCAACTTGTAATTGAAGTCTATAGTTTTCGTAAACAACTTGCAATGGCTATGGGCAACCTATAGGTAGAGCTACAGTTGCTATGGACAACTTGTAGTGGCTACAGGTAGCTTGTAGGTGGAGCCTATAGTTGTTTTGGGTAGCCTATAAGTGTTGTGCCTAAATGAGACCCTATAACCTTACGTTATCCTTCAAATGCTTGTTAAATAAAGTTACACAAGTATAATCTAATCAAGTAAAAAGCATCAATAATTAATAACATAACATATGTATATATCAATGCATACACAAAATCATAAATTCATTCATTCATTTGTATGAATCATGGATGATTATGGGGATTTACATAGAACAAGATATATACTAGGTATGGATGAGGTCATAAAATAGAGAAATTGGTGGCCTCATCATAAAATTCAAAAATATACATAGTGTATCATCATATTTGTATCTTGTTAGGGAGCCTTTAATGCACAAAAGAACATCTCCAAGGATGATAACAAGGATGACATGGACAGAGAAAGGCATCAATGAATAAATTTAGTTTTCAATTATTTTTAAGAAGGATTAGAGAAATGGGATAAGGAACATTAAATTTATATGATTTAATTGTTTTATATCTCATTTTAATATGTATTTGTCCATAAGAATATAGGAAGTATATAATTTTTCTCTTCTTATGATTTTTTCGTATCTTTGTGGGGTTTTCAAGATTAAAAAAAACTTTGTGTCATTTACCTCAATGATTATCTGTTTTTAAATATTTCATTGCATTCACACTTTAGTTATTAAGTACTATTTCACTCTTCCTATAGTGAATAAAATTAATTCTAATACATTACATGAATTTAATTGTCATTTTGAAATAGATTCAAAGTAATTTTTTTAAAAAAAATTATATAATTTTTTAAATTGAGAGTTTATAAATCAATCCTATTGCCACTTTGAAAAACAAAAATCTATTCTAATTGGAACCTTTTATACATTCCCTAGACATAACTAATACTTATTATGGATCTCGAACAAACCAATCCCTTTCTTGATTACGAAAATAGATAATTGGATCCTTTCTTATTCTCTCAAATCACTTTAATTTGATCAATCCATTTGTTCAATACTTTTGGTCAAATATTTTTTCTCAAATCCATTTTATCAATATCTTTTCTCAAATTTCTCAATTCTATTGTTTTTTAAAAATATATTTATATATGCCCCCCTTTTGAGGTGATGGATTATAAAACATGATATTTTGATTACTCATCAAAAAGGATAGAGTTCAAAACATAGTTTGTTATTATAATATATATTATAATATTTAAAACTCCTACAATTTTTATTACAAGGATATGAATATAACCATACTAAAATGTTGTCAAGTAAAACTCAAGGTAGGATATACAAGAAACATGTGTAAGTGCAACTACATATAATATATAGCATTATGCAATAATCAATGGAAAGATATAAATCTAGGGAGTATGAGAATAGAAAAATGGAGGAACTCATATCTAAGAGGATAAATGGGTACTAAATCCATTTAAAACCACATATATATCATCATGAAAAATTATATATGTGTGCACATTCTATTACAAGGATGAAATAATGGATGGGTTGGAGATTAAAACATGCCACACTATAGAATAAATAGGAGCTATGGAAAAATATTATGTTCATATAAAATCATGCAATATATATATATATATATATATATGTGTGTGTGTGTGTGTGTGTGTGTGTGTGTGTGTGTGTGTGTGTGTGTGTGTGTGTGTGTGTGTGTGTGTGTGTAATGCTCAATATGTGTGTGCCCTACTAGGAGGATGAAATATTTAATTGGATGGAAGAAATAACATAATCCATTGTATAAGTTGTAGGAGGGATGGAAAAATAATATGTCCATATAAAACCATGTACTACTAAGGATAGAATTGTTATAAGTTATATATGTGGGTACAAATATGGATAAATCATTATAAGGTTTGTATGTGGGCTCATCCTAGTAGTGATGTTTATATGATGTGATAAAACTAGATTTACAATGGGAATAGGTGGTATAATATATCAAAATATATCATGCATACAAATAATTTAGGCATTTAGTTGTATGTAGGATAATGCCATATCATGATATGTAAGTGATGGATAGGGATATCATTCCACAATAAAATATCTCATTGTTATATTTTTTTCATTTTTTAAATATGTAAATTTTTGGTTTGACTATTTTTAAACCCATATAAATCCTTTACTAGGAGTACCTTAACTAGCAAGAGCATTTGCATTTGTAGTTGACATGTTTACAGGGCCCACCAAATCAGTCAAAGTCTAGTGCTCATGTCTAGGATAACATTCATTAATAAAATGCTAAGTAAAAAAATGGTTAAGGAAAACAATAATGATTAAGTAAAAAGCAATAGTAAAGGTAAACAATAACAATTAGGGTGAAGGCTAGGGGTTAAACTAAACACTAGTTGAAAAATAAAATGCTAATAATATTCAGTACACGTTGACTTGTTATTCACAAGCCCTTCCTCTATTCAAAGAGTTTACTAGTTCTCATTTACCATTCCATTTTATACCTACTTAGGAGCTTGTTCATCATTACTCGATTCAAGAACCACAAACTGTAAGAACATCCCTGGGGAGGCATTTTTCTATACAAGTTGGTTAGATATAATGAATCAAATTGTCTACAATGTTGAATCGTTAACCATTGAGCATGAGATTGATTTAGCATCTCAGAAGGGCATATCGGTTTAGATTGTGTAATACATTTGGTTTTTTTGTACATTGATTGTATTATGGATTGCTTGAAGTAATTATTGATTACTTAGGGCATATTCATTCATGTAAGACATATTTTATTGAATAGTTTGTGTAATTAGGATATGCCATATATAATTCAGTGAATGCATGTGAATTTAACACATAATCATCATTGGATATTCTACATATAAAGGAATTGAATGTTATACCTTTGTATTATAGCTTTATATCGTAAATGAATTTGAATGTTTAGAAATTCGACCCCTATTGTGTACATGAATTCAAGTATAGTTATAACCAACATTAGAATGAGCTTAGTAATAGATTATAGATGCATGTTTAAGCACAAAATAAGTTTATATCATAAAATCATTCTTAAATAATCATTCCATACAGGGTTCAAATAGTTAAAAATATAGTCAGTGCCCTATTATAGGAGGTAGATTATAGGAGTGTGAGTTTTGTTTGAAGTAGTAACTAGCATTGAATGAATTATGTGTTTAATGAATTCAATGTATCATATCCTAATTACACAAATTATTCAATAAATTATGCATTGAACGAATGATTTTGCACTAATTAATCATTAATTCCTTCAACCAGTCGATAATACAATAAACATAAAACAAAATATGCCCTAACTAATCATTAATTCCTTTAACCAGTCAAAAAATAAGTTAACATAATACTTACCAGTGCTTTATTTATTTTACACTTGATTGTACTATTATTAATCCCTATGTAATAATGACCTATTCTATGAGGCAGAGTATAGGAGTGTGAGTTCTATTTCATGTAATAATCCACATGTATTTTTTTAGCATAATTATAAATTAAATTTTCTATTCCACATTCGCTATACTCATTAAGTTAACGTATTCAAGGCATTGAAAGAAGCTTTTATTTTATGCAGGGTTCCCTTGTATTTAGTGTGTAAATACTTTACACACTAGTTATCTCTTGTTAACATAGTTAAGTTAAGATGAAATGATTGGCATGTGAAATTTATCCTTAGTTTTTCAATTATAATTGTGATAATGTAAAGGATGTGCATGTATAACCATTTTTATGGGCTTATAAAACACTTATTGTGTTCATTTTTGTTGATAACTCAATCAATTTAATAATATCAGGATAATTAAAACCCATTTAATGTATTGTTGACTTCTTGAACATGATGGTATGCTTATTTAGGAATGATTTTATGATCTTACCTTATTGTATCTTTAAACTTGCATCTATCTTTTATGACTCAACTCATGATGAGGGTGGTTATAACTATTCCCTGAAATGGTGATATGAAAGGATATTTTTAATGTTTAATTTATTGTTGCTAATGAAAAGAGTGATGTAGGTCATGGATAAATTAGTACTATGCTTATCTCAATGTTATGTTTATCTTTACTTAGTATTTAGTATTATTATTTCTTGTGAGCTTGTAAAACACTTATTATGTTCATTTTTGTTAATAACTCTATCAAATTAATAATAGCAGAATAATGGAAACCCATTGATTTTATTTTTGACTGATTAAACCTAATGGTATGATTATATAGGAATGATTTTAGGATCGTACCCTATTCTATATTTAAACTTGCATATATCTTTTATGAATCAACTCATGCTAAGGGTGGTTATAACTATTCCCTTAACTAGTGATATGAATGGATGTTTATAATGTTTAATTTGATATTGATAATAGAAAGAGTGACATAGATGGTGGATAAATTAGTACTATGTTTCTCTAAATGTTATGTTTCTATTTAATTAGTACTCAGTATTAGTGTTCCTTGTGAGCTTAAAAAACACTTTTTATGTTCATTTTTATTGATAACTATATCAAGTTAATAATAAAAGGATTATGGAATCTCATTGACTATATTATTGACTGCTTGAACCTTGTGTTATGTTTATTTGGGAATGATTTTAGGATCTTACCTTGTTCTATCTTTAAACCTACATCTAAATTTTATGACTAATCTCATGCTTAGGGTGTTTATAACTATTCCCTTAAATGGTGATATGAATAAATGTTTCTAATGTTTAATTGCATGTTGCTAATGAAAAGAGTGAGATACTATAGTATTATTTGGCATTTGAAAGGTTTCATTTATATCCTTATATTCAATCTATTAATGCAATGTATGGTAAATATGTACATTGTCAATTTTTTATTTTCTCGCATTATCTAAGGATAACCCTATCAAAGTGTTGAGGTTATTACCTCTTATTTGTCAATGTTCATTTTTTATCAATGCTACTCATTTATTAATGTCATTTGTTTATCAATACCCCTTGTTTATTTGAAAATTAATAAGTATATGTTTTTGGCTTGCTCGTTTCATAGATGACGTCCAAGTGGAAGATGTTATTATCTCTTATAGTGAAAAATATACATCTTAGGGAGTTCTCTTATAATAAATTTGAGTAGACTAAAGGGGAGTACAATTTGGGCAATGATGAAGATATCATTGATAGGATATAAAGAGATTGTACAGAACACTTCTTAAATGGTGAATGCAAGAGATTAGGGTATCCCATTTCCTTCCGTATCAATGATACTATATTCAATAATGTGTTATCTGACTTGAAAAAAGTTAGGATTGATATATCTCTCCAATACATAGTGTGGGTATTATGTCTTGTAATAGTTTTTTTAAACTATGAATTGGTCTCTTTTTAATTTTAATTTATGTATGTATTATACAGGTATTAGTTTACATATGGCCCTGAGTATTATAGGGTTGAAAGATGACATGTGTTATGACATTTCAAATGTTTCAAAGATTGGTATTATCAACCAACCTAGTCTTAAACATTTATATTATGGATTCTAATATCACTTTTATATACATGTGTTGATGAAGATACAAGAATAATATTTGATTATGTATAAAAACATGGGCCGTATATACCGATGGGACATGGTTTCCCTTAGGTAAGAGATTCATGACTTATTGGGTAATCATTGTATTGTGGATCTATTCATTAGTGATGCATTGAAGGATTGGGTGGAGTGGTTGTTATTGTTGGGCCTCACTACTAAACTTATTGAACAAAATCATCATGAAATGGTCCATGAAAACTTACATTATTTGAAGTTTAGATGAAGAGGGATCATTTCATGACTAAATATGGCATTCACAATATTTATATAAAGATGAAGGAATCAAAATACAAATTTGAGCCTAGTGATGCAGATAGTGTTCAAATATTTGTAACTAAAAATCTTGACAAAGTATTTGTGTATGAAGACTTTGAAAAAATAGGAATGAAGAAGCAACCCTATGTCTTAGGCCTCCAAATTCCTCAATAACATCAGTGGATGTTGAAATATGCACACAATAGTATACTTTCAATGGACTCCATATGTGGGACAAATGCATAGAAGTTACTTACAAATTTCTAAATTATAAACTCACACTTCTTAATGTATAAGACTTATGTTTGTGTTTTGTGATATAGTTTATGTTATACACACTTCTTGTATGTGATAGTATGCAGAATGGACTTCCTATCACATGGGTTTTAATGATGAGGGCTATTATTCTAAACCTAACTTTTTGGATGTGGAAATTAGTGGTTAATGCACATTGTCACATGTTGGAATAGAAATAAAATGATTTCATGGTGGACAATGCTTATGATGAAATTTTTGTTATTAGTAAAGTTGAGCCCATGTATATTATAAATATTTATTATTGTCATTGAAAACAATTCTTTGTTCAATAATTTTGTTATTTTTAATTTGTCATTACCATTCTAGGGAAGTGTTTCAATGTGAGGTATACCTTTGTAGTTGATACATGATGAGAACATGGATAAAAATCTTGATTTCAAAGGTCAATGATGCTAAAACAAGGATGTCAATGTTTATAATCATGGGTGGAATAATGAAAAAGTCACCTATTGAAGAGGTAATAATTTTTGATGTAAACTTGTTCATTCAACAATATGTGGCTAAATAATCATTCATCAACTTTTGGAAAGATCAATGGTTCAATCAAATTGGCATGTGGGCAAGATGTTTGTATACAATGCACCATGTAGTTTAAGAGATAAATGTTTCCATAGAAGTATATCACTCTCATTTGAATCACATGTTTATAAATGAAATTAGAGTTTCATCCCATCAAAGAGAGGATTGGTTAGTGAAGAATTTAATGTCTGTTCTATTTGTGTATTATCAGTGGATCCAAATGTGAAAGGAAAATGGTTTTACAAGAACTTCAAGCTTGAGAAATTAGAGAAAAATCCATGGATGAAATCACAAATCATCCATGATGGACATATGATGTTAAATAATATTGACCTTCACGTGGCATGGGTGAGAATATAAATCAAAGAAGAAACTTTTTACAATGTTAGAATGGTGAATCAATATTTTACACTGTATGAATGCATGTGGTGAACCCAAGGCCATATGTGAAAGCACATGTTTAAAGTTAGTGAATTGAGAAACAAATTTGGTTAGGAATTTTCATCAAGAACCAATGTTTATTCCCAAGTTTATACCCATGCAAGTAATATTTGTGTATTGATTCTTATTTGTCCTTATTTTGTTGAATTTGTAAATGATTTTCATGGATTTTCATATGGTTATTGACAAACATATATTTGTGACTTGTTTAGGATGATACCAATAACATATTTTATGACCTTACCCATGACAATGTTTTCAATGTTCTCGTAAATGATATAGATGACCCAAATGATCTACACCATTATATAGAGTATTGGTTCATTGAATCCTTTTCTTTATGTAGCAAGATGGATAATAGTAGACCATTACAAAGAATGTATAGGGTATTATACATAGTACAATAAGATGGACAATAGTAGACCATTATATGGGTTGATGGTTTAGTGGCTCCTTTCTTTTATGTAGCGAGATGGATAATAGTATAGAATGTGGAGGGTATTATACATATAAGTAAAATGTAGGTTATTAAATAGACTATAATATATGGTTTAGTGTTTCAATGAATATATATAGAGACTCTATGTATACCATTAAAAATAATGAAAAGGTTGTATTTTTTCTCTGGCCTATAACAAAAATGATAAATGTCCTTACAGCTTTGATGGAATTATTGTCTAAAGTTATAGTGTGATTCTATACCAAGAGGAAAATTTAAAATGAGGAAATATAAATGTTTTGTTATAGAGGGAGTAGAGGCATCTCTATCATGATCATTTTCTTATTGTTATTCCATTTTATAAAAATGTGTTTCCATGATGACATAAAAAATGTATATTTGGTATTTTTACAATAATGCATTATATAATTGATTTTTTATTCTGTAATAATGTATGTGGTAAAGGGTATATTTGATTTTATTTATTAAATCTATGTCAATGCAATTAGTTTTTCTTGGTATATAATGTGGTTATATAGAACATGTTATAATACTAAAGCTAGTATGGAATGGATAATAATCCTAGTTGAGGAACACATGTTTTGTATGCATCTCTTTCATCTCATCTGACTTCCTCCTCTGCCACTATAATTGTATAATAGAGAGCTAGCATGATGTCTTGTAATTCATGTTACATTTCTTTCCATGTTTCTTGAAATTTTCAATTGTATCTTCTAATTGTCCTTTCCAAGGATCCCCATGCAATGATACCCTCATCTTGAAAAAGTATCTTGATGTAAGGATTATAATGTTGTAAATTAAATAATTAAAAGGATGGGATTAAGGACTTAGTTTACTAAAGTGATAATGAAAGCTTAGGTTTTATGTTAACAATAAGTTGAAGGCTTAGTTATGGGAAAGAATCTTCAAGGGTTAGCCTTTGGGTAAGTACTTATATGAAGTCATTTCAATCATTTTATCATCAATATTTCATATAATAGAATAATTATATACTACAATATATCTGTGGTTGTATTTTGTTAATGTATGCTAGTATAACTACATGTGTGTATGATGAATTAATTGGGTGTGTGTGTGTGTGTGTGTGAATGCATGCATGGACATGGAAATTTTTGTGTGTTTTATTAGAATTAAAAATAATAATATGGGGGGTGAATCATTTTCCTTAAAACAATCCTTAAATTTCACTCATCATTCATAAAGCATTCATTCTCATACATACATTAACCAATGTGTAAATAAGCATCTTTGAAAGCAAAAAACGTAAGAACAAAAGAGATATATGGGAAAACCTCTTGGTAAATAAGAACCACTGAGACATATCTTTGACTATAGTCCTATAATAAATGAATAAATATTTAGTGAGGTACCAACCCCACAAAGAGCACCAACCCCTCACTAGTCAAGAACCAACTCAACTAGTCCTTCAACAAGCACCAACTTGCAAGGAGGTACCAAACCCTAGGTAAATCAACACAAAATCATATACATTTAACCTTATGATCACTTTTAAACACACATTTCTTACTCAAATTAATATTATCACCTTATTTTTCTCTTCTTACTCGTTTATCTCTCTCAAATAACCTATTATGCTTTCTCACTCAATTAACCGTTTCCTTGGCAGAATTAGATCATATAACCTTGATCATAACCTATAAAAACATAGTTAGATAATCATAAAATATTTATCACACCTCTTTTATGGTCTTCAATCCTTCTACCTAGTTTCCAGAACTCTATTTCATTCACTCATATCCTCAATATTCTAACTAGTTAATTAGGCTTATTAGACCTTCTCTTTATACTTGAATTTTGCTCTCACCCATCTTAGTCAGAAAAAAAATATCCATAATTGTATCACCTTTTAATAGATCAATAAACATGTTTCACAAGTGAAACAACCACTACATAGGTCGGTTATTACCCTTAAGGACCAAAACCACCATTAGGCTTAATAGAGACCTAATGTAATTAGGCCTTCTCAAAGAACACATTTCACCTTGACCACATTAGAATACCATGGTCCTTAAAAAATGTATAAGAAAATTCACACATTATTAAAATATACCCTTGATAATCTCTAATTAGGTACCCAACACCATTTATCTCATTTCACTCCTTGAACCACATAATTAGGTTTACTCATAATTAGGCCTTATCACTGCCAAAAAGTCTATCTTGAAAATTTGATGCATACACTCAAATTTGAAACATAAACCTAAAAAAATCATATGGATATAACCTATATTACCTCAGTGTCATCACCAAGTCCATTATATTTCACAATACATGGCAAAAGACCTCAAACTGATCATCTTCATATGCTCACTCAGAACGTTACACAGGGTCCAAAAACCCAGTCGATAATTTTGACCTTTTACACCTTAATAAGAGTTTTTCATGAATTTAAATAAATTAAAAATAACATATCATACCTCTATAAAAAATTCATGTGCATTGGATTCTTCAAATCTATAGAAAAAGACTTAGTGACACCATTTTCACTCACATATAGAAAACTGCATATAGCTCCAAAAACAAAGTCATGAAAACCAAGTCTTAGAACACTTTTGTGAACTTAAAATGGGTTTAGATGATCTTTAAACATACTTATAACATTTTTAGATATATATATTAAATATTTTAATATCAATATTGGTCTTACAGACTAATCTCATATCTTCACCCTACACACACTTCATTGTGTTCGACAAGTCACTTCGAGAATAAGTTTTTGATTATATATGAAAATTACCAAATATTATATTCAATGGGGAAAATTGATATAGGTATTCAAAAATGAACCAATGTATTTGGATCCATACCTAATCTCATTTTCACTTTTTCCTACTTTTCTCACTATCTTGCTCATTAGGCCCTTTTAGCAATAGGCCAACTTCCATTACTAGTTTAACATATTTTATGTATTCAACCTACTCATAAACCATGATTTTAATATTATATAGGTCTCAATATTCAACATCCAATAAATTTCATGCTTTGACTTGATCGATCCTGCCTGCTATATCAAAACTCTAATAAACAAGGGTTTTTTTATAGCTTCCATTCACTCTTTTAGCATACCAATGCCACTAGAAAAACTTGGGAGAGTTATCTACATGATCCAAACATAAAAATAGGTCATTCGATCCATTTTTATCCATTTGTAACAAGATCTTTCCTATTGGGTCATTATGTGGGTTTTAGGAGGGTTTAGACTACTTTTCGTTCTTATTAATCATTCATAAAGCATTTCCATTAAACTCAAAAATGATTGCTAAAAACATTAATATAAGACCCTTTCCCAACTACTATTATTTTATTGAATCCCCATGAAAAGTATGAATGTGCCAATGAGCATAATAAAGTCCTTCTCAGGTTTACAACACTTCATTCTGTGCACATAGAAAACTTCAATACCAAATTTCATGATTTATCCTTTAGGATTTGACCTCAAACTTGGTCAACAAACATTAAAAAACATTTCACACCTTTGACAATGATATTATGATCTCTGGCACTTTGGTGACTAAACTTGACCCCTCAATAAGCCATACTAGGTCTCTTTGGTCATTAGACCTAAACCTTAAGCCATACTTAGACCTTGAACACACATTGAAACCTCTTGTACTAATCTCAAAAACTAATCCTCATGTCAAATAACTCCATTCCATTCTCATATAATGATAATAATTTTCTTATAAGTCCCATACTTCTCACCTTAACATGCTACTAGACCTATGTATTTTAACAAGGTTTCTTCATGTAAGGACCGACCCTCAAAACTGACCTTGGAACTCTTATAAAGGCTTATTTTCCTCTTTCACATGTTTACACAACTTTTTACACTCTCTCATGCCTATAATGACATAATTCACTAGGCTTTACTATGCTTTATGTATACACCTTCTCATAGGGCTAAACTAGGCTTCTCATGATACCTAGTACTCAATAGTATGCTTACCTCGTATTTTGATCTTGAAACATGTCATCAACCTTAAAAAAGTTACTAGGTTTCCTTCAAATTCTCTCTCAACAAAGAGATAATAGGTTTCATTCAAATTATCTCTTTACATAAGACTCCTTGTCACATACCACTTCACTATACATGACATCAACTTTGACATTGACATTAATGACCTCCATCTTGATCTTGACATCACTAAAAACATCAATGACACAAAACCAATAATGGTAACATAACTCAACAATCTTCCCCTTTGACATTTATGGTAAATGCTCAAACATAGTTGATCATTCTCACCTCACCAAGTTGGATCTTCTTCAAACTTACCTTTCTTCCAAATTGGGACTTTTTCCCCCTTTTACATTAATGGAAAATGGTCATCTTCTTGGTAATTATCTGATCCTTAGACCTGAAACAACACACCTTTTCTTTCCTTGAAAAAACTCATTATCTCTCTTTGACAAAATCTCAACACAGATCATGCTCACATACCTACTCTTGGAGTATGATTTGCTCCCCTTGTCTCCATGAGATATTTATATACTATCATGACTGTGACTTGGTTTTATCAATTCATCATACAAACTCTTTGTGACACATCTCTTATGATCACACCTCTAACAAACTATTGATTAAACCTTGGATCTAAATGTCAACAAAGAACACAAAGCTCCCCCTAAGACCAAGCATCCTTCACACTTATGATCACTAGCTAAGTTCCTCCATGAAGCCTAATGGAGTCACCTCTTCTCTCTTGAGTACTAAAAAAACATAAACTTAGGAGATTCCTAAATCTCCATGTCCTTACTAGACCAAACTTTTAGCATGACCATTTTAGCCTTGAATTCTTCCATCTCCGTTTAAACACCATCATTATTTGGTCTATTTGACTTGAGTTCTTCATCCATAATATGATTTGATAGGTAGAATTCTTAACACCCTTTTTCATCTGAACTATGCTCCACCATGGCAAATATTCCACTTAGACTTTCAAACTAGTCATTATTCACCTTAGATACCTTTGATTTCCACTCACTATCTTCTCTTCTTTCTTGCATTCTAGGGGTCTCAAATTTTTTATTTTATCTTGAGAATCCATTCTTATAGTATTTTGAAATATGACCAACCTTTTGAAAATTGAAACACACTATTCCATTCGATGGAAATACACCATAACCCATACCTCTTGATTGATAACTCTTCTCATAGTTCCATCATATTCATTCTTGGAAGGCCTTCTACAATGCCTTACTCTATGACCAAATTGGTTACATGAATAATAATATCCATGGAAAGGATTATCATACCTTATAACATTAGGTTGCCTAATAGGATTAGTCTTTATTATGTCATCACCATCATTCTTTGATTGACCATTGACATTTTTAATCATATTAGTGTTCTTCTTTTGGTCTCCATTGAAACCAAGACCTATTTTGTCATTAGCAATCTATTGACTACTTAGGATGTTATCTAGATCGTAGGTATTCTTTTCAAACTTTATAAAGGAATTAACCTTACTTGATACATGTTCCAACTTATCTCTCAAGGAATCCACCTTAGTTACATGCCTTGCACATTCTTTTTCTTTAACCTTTAGGCTTGTAGTCACAATCTCAATTTGAGTCTCCACTTGTTTAGCTATTTCCTCTTGTTCCTTGGAGTTGTTTATCAATCTAGCTTCAAACAATTTGATTTGCTCATCATAGTATCTGATAAGAGACCTCATCACCCTATTATTCTTCTTCACCATCTTCAGTTCTTCTACAGTATTCATCAACTCAGCTTCAAAGTCCACCTCATCTTTTTTTATCTAAATCACTAATAGTACTTCCAATCCATATGGACTATTCTTGATTTGAGCAACTTGATTCCTTATCTATGAAGACTAAGTCATTAATGTCAAGACCATCATGTTCATGGTCACTCTCAAAATCACTTCTCTCACTCTCATCAGATGAGCTGTAATCTTCCTTGGTGTAAAGGCTTCTTTTTCTCAAAAAATGTTTTCTTTCCATCATACATTCTAAATATTTTCTTGTTCTTGTCAGACCTATAGGATTTTTTTTTAATCATAATCATGAAATTAATCATGTTATTCATCATCCTTTTCCTTATGCTTATGAGGGAACTTGTTAGCAAAGTGTCCAATATCTCCATAATTAAAGCATTTAAACCTTAACCAATTTTCAAATTTCCTGCAAACATAGCTATCAACTCATCATCATCAATATCAAATTCATCATTGGATTTTATTTTCTTACCTTGTCTCTTCTTATCCTTTGATTTATTTTCTACCTGGAATGTATCTTCCTTATTTGCAAGTCTTCCTTCACTTGTCTTCATCTCGTAGGTTGTTAGGGTGCCATGAAGTCTGTCTATCTCTAACTTGTTTAGATCTTGCATCTCTTCAACCTGATACACTTTAGAATCAAAATTGGGAGTTGGATATCTCAAGAAAATTTAAACAATATTAGACTCTTTCAATTATTCACATAGGCCTCTTATGATGTTGACTTCTTCATCAACCCTCAATAAGTAGGCTACAATGATCTCATCTTCATTCATCCTTAGGATTTAAAACTATCTTCTATGGGTTTGAAACTTAGACAACATAACCTTGGATTCTCCCTCATGGATAATATTTAAGATTTAACACATTTATTTAATTGATAGACAATGCGCTACCTTCATAATTTCTACCTCTAAGGCCACACATAATACCATTCATACCTTTTGAATTGTTGTCACTAGCTTTCTTGTTTGTTGCATTTGTAGGAGGAATAGGGGGTGTAGTATATCCATCTAAAAATGATTGAAAAAAATCATGACCTTGAGACATAAAATATTTTCTCATCCTGACACTCTAAAAATCATAATTATATCCATTAAATAATGGAGCCTTACTTGTAGAAAAACCACCTTGTGCTTGACTAGCTTTATTCGCTTGTTTAGGATCTCCTTTAGGCTATTAGGACTCCTTATAAGGACTTGATCTGATACCAAATATTTTGAGTAAATTTATTGAGAGGTGGTTAAATCAATTTCCTTAAAACAATCATTCAATTTCACTCATCATCCATAAAGCATTTATTCACATGCATACATACATTAACAAATGTATAAACAAGCATATATGAAAGAAAATAACATAAGAACATGAGATATATGTGGGAAAGCCTCTTTGGGAATAAAATAAACTAAAAAATATCTTGAAATAAAATTATATAATAAATTAATCAATATTTAATGAGGCACCAACCCCACAAGGAGCACCAACTCAACTAGTCCTTTAGCAAGCACCAACTTGCAAGGAGTCACAAACCCCTAGGTAACTCAGAACCAACTCCACTACCTTGAACCTATGATCAAATTTGAACAAATTTTTATTACTCAACCTAATATGACCACCTTATTTTTCTCTTCTCACTATTCTATCTCTCTCAAAAAACTTATTAGGCCTCCTTGCTCAACTAGCCCTTTCCTTGGTAGAATTAGGTCATATTACCTTGATCATCACATATATAAAAATAGTTATATATTAATTACATATTAAACACATCTATATTATGGTCTTAAATTCCTCTACATGGTTATCAAAACTCTATATCATTTTCTCATATCCTCAATATTTTCACTAGTCAATTAGGCCTATTAGACCTTCTCCTTATACTTGACTTTTGGTATCACCCATATTGGTTGGTAAAAAACCTATCCATACTTGTATAAATTTTTTAATATATCAAAAAAAATGTTTCATAATTGAAACAATGACTACATAGGTATGTTTTTACCCTTAAGGACCAAAACCACCATTATGCTTAATAAAGACCTAATGCAATTACGTCTTCTCAAAGCACACGTTTCACCTTGACCACCTTGGAACACCATGAGACTTATTAAATGGATTAGATAATTAAAAAATAATTAAATTTTACCATTTATACTCTCACCTTAGGTCCCAAAAACGATTTACCTCATTTCACTCCTTGAAACACACAATTAGGTCTACTTCCAATTAGGCCTTCTCACTACCAAAAAGTCTGCCTTGAAAATCTAATGTATAAACTAAATTTTAACACATAACCCAAATAAAAAATAAAATTTATATAATTTATATTACCTAATTTTCATCACCAAGTCCATTATATTTCATAATGCATGGAAAAATACCTCAAACTGATCATCTTCATATGATCACTTAGAACTACACAAGGTGCCAAAAACCTAGTCAAGAGTTTTGACATTTTACACCTTCATAGGAGTTTATCATGAATATAAAAACATTAAAAATAACCTATTAGATATTTATAATAACTTAATGTGCATTTTATTCTTCAAATCTATGCAAAAATACTCAAGAACACCTTTCTCACTCACACATAGAAGACTACCTATAGCTCCAAAATCACAGTCATGAAAACCAACTCTTAGAACACCTATGGGAACACTTTTACGAACTTAAGATGGGTTTATATGATACTTAATAATACTTATATAATTTTTATCTAGATATATTTCAAGGTTCAATATCAGTATTGGTATCACAGACCAATCTCATGTCTTCACCCTACACAAACTTCATTGTGTTAGACATGTCACTTAGAGAATAAATTTATGCTTGTATATGAGCATCAAAAAATATTATATTCAAGGGAAAAAAGTTATATATGTCTTTAAAAATGACCCCATGTGTTTTGATCCATCCCTAATCCACTACAACCCATCCCTAATCTCATTCTCACTTCTTCCTAGTTTTCTCACTATCTTGCTCATTGGGCCCTTTTAGCGATAGGCTAACTTTCATTACCAGTTTAGCATATTTTAGGTCTAAACAATAATCAAAAACCACCATATTTATAATATATAGGTCTCAAGATTAAACCTTCAATAATTTCCATGTTTTCACCTAGTCAACCTTGCCTACTATATCAAAATTTTGAGAAACAAGGGTTTTCCTGTAACTTCCATTCACTCTTCTAATAGACCAATGACACCTACACAAAAATGGGAGAGTTATCTACATGTTCTAATCATCAAAATATGTCATCCAATCCATTATAATCCATTTATAACAAAAAATTTCCTATCGGGTCATTATGAGGGTTTTAGGATGGTTTAGACTGCTTTCCATTCTTAGCAATCATTTATAAAGGATTGTCCCTCAAGTCAAAAACAAATGCCTAAAAATTTAAGCTATAATTCTTACCCAACTACAATGAGTTTATTGGATCCTAATTTAAAGGTTAAACATGCCCATGATCATAAGAAAGTCCTTTTCAAATCTATAATACATCATTCTATGTACACAGAAAACATCAATACCAAATTTCATGATTTATCCTTCAAGATTTGACCTCAAACTTGGTCAAAAAACTTGAAAAGACCTATCACACCTCTGAAAATTATCTTATGTGATATAGCACTTTGGGAACTAAACTTGATCCATCATTAGGCCACACTAGGTCTCTTTGCTCATTAGACCTAAACCTGTAAGCCATACATAGACGTTGAACACACCTTGAAACCTCTTATACTAATCTCAACCCCCTCATACTCATGTCATAATAATACATACCATT
This sequence comes from Torreya grandis, assembly GCA_037957365.1. NCBI lineage: Eukaryota > Viridiplantae > Streptophyta > Pinopsida > Cupressales > Taxaceae > Torreya > Torreya grandis. The sequence continues at coordinate 3,493,444 of JARHVA010001331.1, forward strand.
CTCATATATTGGCAATCATTTTCTTTCAAGTCCCATATTGCTCACCTTAACATGTTACTAGGCTTATGCCTTTTCACAAGGTTTCTTAATGTAAGGACAAAGCCTCAAAAATGACCTTGAAACTCCTATGAAGGATTATTTGCCTCTTTCACATGTTTACACAGCTTTATACACTTTCTCATTCTTTTACTAACACAATTCACTAGGTTTTACTATGATTTATGCATACACCTTCTCATAGGGCTACACTAGGCTTTTCAAGATACCTAGTACTCAACAATATGCTTACCTTGTATCTTGATCTTGAAACATATCATCAACCTCAAAAAAATTACCAGGTTGCCTTTAAATTCTCTCTTGTCATAAGACTCCTTGTCACATACTACTTCACCATGCATGACATCAACTTTGACTTTGACATTAATAACTTTCATCTTGATCTTGACATTAATGACATAACACCAACAATAGGAACATAACTAAACATGTTTTTCCTTATATTTGGATATTTTTTGTGTCGCATAGCATGGGTAGTGTCAACATCTAAGTGTAACTAATTTTTATGGTAGTGAAACTTGATACAAAATCAATACATAGTAAAATGAAGGACAATAAGACAAAAGACATGTAGTAAAATCACCTTGATAGGGAAATACATGAAATTTTATTTATTCAGGGTAAATATGTACATACAATTCTCTAATAGGAAAAGTCTCATTATGTTAAACAAATCCATTCATAATATGATCTGAGAACATATTTATACTCTCTTCTTTGGATTTAAGAATATTATGTCATAACATTTGATAGTATGTATCACACAAATATAGAGAACCTCCACATACTGAATAAGCCATCAAACATTTAAAAAAAAAATTTGAATATTTATCATCCTATTTCATTCATTTGGCATCTAAAATTCCACATCATTGTCATACTCACATGAAACATGTGAGCTTTGTTCTTGTTTGGAAATGGTAACATGTTCCTATGCAAGTAAAAGCACATAAAATAAGATCACAATCTTGTTTCATATCACTATAAAATTTTATTGTGCAGTATGAGAAAAGCTTAACAAAATGGTAAAAAATGAAATATTTAAATAATTTTAGAAAAGCTTACTTATACTATAATAGGAAAATATTACAACTTCAACATTATTGTTATGATGATGCATGGTATTCTACACTTAATTCTTAAGGTAATCTGAGTGTGTTAAAATATATAAAGAAACCATCATACATCAATAAGTGCTTAGCCCTAAATTGGATAAGGAATCCTACATGGATATATAGGTAGAGTTTTTTCAGTAGTGAATATTCCTTATTTCATGAATATTCCATTTTTAAGATTTTGGTTTTGGCAAATTTTTAGGGTCACCAGATGGGACCGGATTGCCAAAATTTTAGGGATATTTTTTTGAGGGGGGTCAGCTTGCCAACCGTTTACAATGATATATAAGATTACACTTAAATTTGATAGATATATATAGTAAATCTCCTGAGGGCCTAACTTATACCAACCAAGGGAACAAGCAAAATTGCAACCAAAGGAGCACAAAACTAAACAACAATAACAAACAAAGAAAATGAATGATAGTACCAAACAACAAAGCTAAATACTTGAGATGAATGATAAAGATAAATAGAATAACTTAATGACATAACCGAGTGACACAACTAAATGACCCAACTGAATGACCTAGATGAACGACATCATCAAATGACCCAAATGAGTGACCTTGGTGGAACTATTTGAATAGGGAGAATGGTTCAGTCATTCGGTTCAGTTATCTAGCTTAGCCATTTAGCTCAACTACTTAGCTCAACTGTTTAGCTTAACCATTCGGCTCAACCATTTGGATCAGTCATTTGACTCAACCATTCGATCCAACCATTTAACTTGATCATTTAGCTCAACCATATGATTAATTCATTTGGCTAAGACATTTGGTTCAGTCGTGGAATCCAACCATTCAAATTGACAATTCAGTTTGGTTGTGTCTCTCAGTCGGTCATCTTTTCCATTCAACTCACCCATATGGCTTTGTATGCTTATCATGGCATTCATCTTAGGCATCTAATTTAGTCTTTTAGTTTGACCATTCAGTTTAACCATTCACCATCACCCTCAAAAAATTCACCATGCCCACAAATCAAAATTTTTTAGATTCACCAGATATTTTCAATAAATTTTATAGTAGGGACTCTTAAAATAAACCATGTATATAGGGTTAATAATATAGAAATGATAATGCATAAGGGTGATGATCAGATCTACAACAAACTAATTCAATGCTAAACTCATATATAAGCATATATTGAATTTATTAAAACAAGACAAACTAAAAATAGTAAGTGCAACTATGTTAAGTATATAAGTGATAAATAATTAATGTACTTATCTTGTTCTCATGCTAGTATAGTTATTGATCTGGAACACACAAAAAGAACACTAGAAGAGGATTCTAGAATAGTCATCAGATTTTGATTTTAGTGTCTCTGGAGCTATAGACACTAGTGTCAGCATATGATGATTGCATCAATGTTAGTATTTGAACTTGATCCAAGTATCATGTACAAAATACATGTTGGAAAATTATGTGACCATATGGATGCTTCTAAGTTTTTCTTCACTTTTTCTTTGAAGCATTCAGCTATGGGTCATGGAATGTCATTCCTCATTAATTTTTAAAACCCTATTTATTATTCTTCATGTTGACCTTGGGGAAAATAGTTTAGTGGGCACATAGTTTCGAGATGACACCAAACACCTCTCTAGAAAAGAGAATTAATACATATAAAATACTCTGAATAGGGACTCAAGATGATGTAATCCTCTCCTACGCATTGGATTATGTGTAAATCATGTAATATATGCAAAGAAAGTACAATAGTAACCTATATTATAACTTAGAAAATATAGCTCTTGGGTTGCTTCTTCAATACTTCAGACCTATGTATGTGTTGTCCCTATGACTACTAGGAAAGTAGAAGAAAATAGGGAAGCTTTACTCACTTGAGTTCTTGATTTAATGCCTTTTATAAGGTACATGGTAAGTAGGTAAGAAGTTTCTAGGTGAGTAATAAATGAGGTTTAATCTTATATTTATTTAAATCCTTTTCAAGAAGTAAATCTCATTAAGAAACTTAGGCCAACCATTAGTATATGTTTCATTTGTAAATTGGATGGTTTTATGGCACTGGACACTTGTGTCAGGGTAAGACACTAGCATTAATGCAAGTGTTTATCTTGAATCAAGGAGCAAGAAAGTAGGTATAGACTCAAAACTTGCATAGGTGGAATATAAGTAGGTTTTAATCACTTTGGGCAAGATATAAGGTCTAGGTCATCAACATAAGATTGGTTGAACTAAAATATAGGCTAAGGGGCATAATGTATAGAAAATATGAGACTTCATAAAGTGGAAAAGGTTTAGAACTGACAAGAACAACCAAGGTTTCAGTTTTTCAAGTGTAAAAGATTGAGGTGCTCTATAATCCTGAAATAATGTCTACATTTCCCCCCTTTTAATCTAGTAATAAAATTTTTAGTTTAAAGGAAAGGAATGTTTACCTAGGTGTTTAAAACACACATTGTATTTGCTTAATCTAACTTGAGTATTTTGTTTGGGATTGACCTGCAACCAAGAACATGTTATATTACATAGTCAACATATATAATTTGGTATTGAAAGTATTTGAAAATATTTAAATTGAAAGAGAAAAGCTTAAGAGTACACCTATGTATCAATATAATCACCTTTCCTATTGGTAGGTTTATTTGAAAGATGCATCATCGTACAACTCTAAAATTGAGACTAGAATATATATATATATATATATATATATATATATATATATATATATATATATATATATATATATTGGAAGGCACATACCCAAAACCTTGGAGAAAAGGAGAGTTCCCACTCGAAAGTTGAGATTAGCTCAACTATGAAACCCAATCATACTTATAATTTAGTGAGCATGAATGAACAAATTCAAATCATATTATCAAATTTGAAAGTTTGGATGTTACAATCAATTTCAAACTAAAAAATTGGTAAGATTGAGTGATTTAATCACCTTTACCATGTTAGATTGACTCAATATAGTCTATAAAATTACATCTTAGGTATCAGTGCATAAAATTACATCTTGGTGGATGATTATAGTACTTGATAGTGTTTTTAAATCTTAAATTAATTTATAGTATGTAATATTAGGTACACATTGTATAGCACATGCACCTTAGATATGTTTCATGTTTAAACTATGTATAACAATGGTACCAATGTATAGAATTATACCATAACCATGAAACTAAATTATATAACTATGTGCTTTGGCCAATTAAAAAATTGTGTAAGTGTGGATAATATGCTTCTAAAGTATACCCCCACTATATATTAAGAAATCTACAAATTGAAATAAGTACCAATGTAGAGGGCATGTTTTCAAAACATACTCCCACTGAATGTGGGTGTGGTGAATACTAAATAAGTGTGGAGAACATGCTTCTAAAGGATTCTCCCACTAAATCTAAAACTATGAATGTGTATAATCCTTACCTATATGACATGCCCCCACTGAATCTAAAAATTAATATAAGTACCTAATATTGAATGAGTGTGGAGAACACAATTCCAAAGTATATGCCAATTGAATCTAAAAATTATGTCAAATGTGAAGGACATGCATCTATGGCATACCCCGAATGATATCCCCCTCTTTTAGGTGATGGAAGAATAGAAACATTTAGTTACCTCACCTAAAAAGGATAAGACAAATGTATAATATGTAAATGGAACCATGTAGCATATAGAAGGAACATGTCTAGGTAAATATAGCATTAATGCACATAGAATAATGCAATAACATGAAGGCCTAAGATGCATGATAAGGATAAAGACAATGTCTAAATAGTAATAGTACAAGTGGAAAAATAAAATTAAGCACACATATAAGAGCACTCAAAATTAATTCAAAAGGCAATGGCCTAAGGAGGCCACATATAAAGGGCATGTTTAAATGTTGCATTATTAAAGGAACATGACTTAGTCAAATGTCCATAAAAACAAGGATAACATATTCAAATGTACATACAACAATCAATGACATGTTAAAATCTCAAATAAATCACACATAGGCATGGGGGATACAAACAAATGATCATATTCAAATGATTGAATAAGCAAGACAATAGTAAGGCAAGACACTTGAGGAAGCACATGAAGGAAGGGATAAGCACCTAGCATAAACATATCATAATATAATCTTGGATAAATACATGCGTAAGGTACGTATATGAACTTAAAACATGATAATGTAGAGTGACCATACAATGATATAACCTATGAGTATCATGATCATAAAGGTGGATGTCCCCAATATCCATATTACATGAGTGGAGGAAAGGCGCAACATACAAAATAGGAATATATCATATATCTATTTATGTTTGTATCACACTCTAGTAGAAGCGTGACACACAGGTGTATGTAAGTGTAACTGATATGCCACCTATCAACATGGAACTAACACATAAATGCCAAGGAACCAATAAAATGTGTTGGTGTCAAAAATGTTTTTGTATTTTTGAATGTTTTTTATTTTTTGGTGTTTTTATAATGTGAAGGGAAATGTTATCCTATGATCCCATACAAAGGGTAATTATAGATATCTCCCCACTATAAACCTAGTGTAATAATCTGGTGATGATGTCGAGGAACATGTATAGGTACAATATATATCACTGTAGTGTTTGCAATGCTCTGTGCATGTAAAATAGGACCATGTGGTCTTGGAGAAATAGTAGGAGTATTCCATAAAAGAACATTGAATGTGATGCATGAGGATGTAGCTTGCAGGGTTTTTCCATTTATATTGTAAGATGTTGCCTATGACTGGTTATTCAATGTCATTGAAGGGTTAATAAGGTCTTGGAATGAATGCCAAAATATTTTACTAGGACAATACGACCAAGTTACCAGTCCTAGTGTAGTGTATCAACACTTCCCTAGCATGAAAAGAGAGCCCAATGAAAAATATTTGACATTCAGATTTGAAAAAATAAAAAAAGATCGAATAATTTAACCTATTATATATTCACAAAGTACTCATAAATATTTTTTATTATCGAAAAGCGTACCTTTCTTGATAAAAATTAATAGTACAATGCTAATCACACAAAAAAACATAGGTGGAAAAAGGCACACCCCAAAAACCAAGCTACACTGAGTAAAATAAACCAAAAAGCTAGCAATTAAAAAAATAAAAGACAAAAAACAAGAATAACTAAAGCCCATATCCTCACTATGATCCTTTTTTCCCTTTTACTTTTGAACCTTAGTTTAACACTCTAGATGACTAACATCTATTGGACTAACAATGACTATCAAAAGGTTGTGATTATGATGAAGATCAAACAAAGGTTGATCCTTGTGAGATTTTGAAGATTCAAATTCATTTGATCTCTTGATACCAACACCTATAGCATTATCTACAAATATATTTTAATAAGATAACTTTGAACTTTCTTGTTTCCTTGTGGCAACTTTATATTCTTTTGTGACCTTGGTTCAAAAAGTGTTCTCATATAGCTGTCAGCCTTTAAGATGAGAAGACATGTCATTTTTATTTTTTGGCTTACCTGTGTGTGGACAAACCCCTTGGAGATCCCAATTTGGTGGCAAAGATGACATCTAAAAGTAGTGTTTGTATAATCCAAAATTTGAAACTAATGGGAATTATTATGTTTCAATTGGATTCGATCTGGAAGACCTTTGCTAAGATCAACTTCTACATAAATATGGACATAGGTAAAAAACCCTTGCATAGACCGTTCAAGATATATCTTGATGAATCTTCAAAGTGATTTACCAATAGCTTCACGTACTACGAGGTGCCAAAAGGTAAGAGGGAGGTTTGGGGGCCAAACCTGAACTAGTATTTTGGACACCACCATTATTGAGGGATCAAAGTAAAAAATCCATGGGGTAACAAATATCCCAAATCTTACCCAAAACCAAGGAACCTCTTTAAAATCTCTATGATAATCCTCAAGCTCCATAAACTAAACTACGAAAAACCTTTTAAAGCATAAATGGATCACATTGATTTTGGTCCATGTAACATTAATTCGTTGATACAACTCTTTTGACCAAGGCCAAAACTCATTAAATCTATAAATAATTACATAATCTTCAAATGAATAAATTAACCCATTTACGTCAAAATGAGATATTTTTAGTGCAAAATTCTCATCAGATTTCTCTACAATATATGCACTAGGCAAAACAAAAAGGTGAAACCAATGTAGCCTTGGATCATGCAACATCTTTGTATGAAATACCAAAACTACAACTATAAAAAGCTAAAGAGCCATACCATAGAATAGAGGAAGGAAAGAGATCATGGACAACCACCACCCTATTGTAGTTGCAGTCACCTCTGTAGGCTTCATCCCCCTTCATTTTCGTTTACATTTTATTCATGCACCTCCTTCTATTTTTTCCTTGACTCATTTTTTTAATTATTGGTCTGGTACAATTATTTGGATTAACCAAAAATACATATAATTATCCCTCTAATATTCAATCATGAGTTGCAGGAGGCTGACCAATAGATCACCACTCACCAAATAAATTGAGTTCCCACAAAAACAAATGTCCATTAAAAACTAAACTATTTATAATGACAACACACTTAGATGGTGGGCCCTAACCCTCTAACAAGTTGGGATGGCACTCTAATGGTCCCTTTGTGGCTTTATTTGATTACTTTCATGGGAATCTGAGAAACAAATTTGGAAGTTCATTATTTTTTCTATAAATTCTGAACATATCAAAGTGTGGACATTATAAATATATAATTTTATCGTCATCAATAAGTATATGGTTTAACAATTTAAAAAAAAAGCAATGCTCGAAATTTATTATGCACCATCTTGATAGTATAATTCTATGATAAAGTAGATAGAATGAACATCTCTTATGGAGTTTTCTCTTGTATTTGACTGATCTTTTACAAGAGTTAAGAAGTTCTAAATTCAAATTTAATTATTCATTCAAGTTCAAGTTCAAATTCAATTCAAAGTTATAATTGAAACTAGGGATATAAAATGGGGTCATAAATAAAACTATTCCCTAACAATAAATAAATTGCTCAGTTGCCACCAAGGTTCTTCTTGATTGTATCCACTTTTGTAATCTTAATCTGGGATGACTTGACCAAAACATGGTTAGGAATGGGTGGATTAGAGGCGAAAGTAGCCAGTGGAATTCTAGAGTTATTGGGAGCTTGACTGTTAAGATCTATTATCACAGAGGCAGGTGTGTCTCCCATGTTGTCAATAAAGTGAATGATGCCCTTGGGAAACACAAATGCATCCACTATTTTGATATCTATAGAGAAAATATTGTTGGTAGCATTGATAGAGCTAATGATGAGAGTGCCTTATAGGATAAATATTATTTCAGAGGCCTTTGGATGAGTATGAGGAGGAAGCATTGCTCCCACCATCAGATCTCCATGTTTCAATGAATAATGTATCACCTTGGGTTCATCTATCATGTGGATATCTTCACCTTGGGCTTCTCACAACTCTCATACACCCTATTCTAAAAATTAGAATTATGATCTACATATAGAAGCCTCACCTCTATGTTGTCTTCCACAACAACCTACTCTTTTGTGCACCTAGACATGCCCATGCGACCTCTCAAAGTATTCATTAGTTGTTCACATGAAATATCCTCATCCTTATTAACTCTCTTGGAAATATTATTCTCACCCAACACTCTCAAACATTTCAACATAAAACTTACTCAATTATCCCAATTGTAGTTTTAGGTGCTTAAATTGATCCAACATCTTGAAAACCATATGTTCCCACTCACAAACCTTTTGCTTACGTTTTCTTTGTCTCCTCACTAAGAGATATTTTCAATACATGGATGTAACTCCAGAAAACCATTTGCATGAAACCTTCACCCTCATGGGGTCAACAACATTCATATACACAAAATATAACTCAAACTCAACTATCAAAGTCATGATTTGTCCTAAACTTTCATTTCCACCAAATAGAAAAATATCATCAAATGATTTACCTTTTTTCTCCACCACAACCTTGGTTGGTTTCTTCTACTTGCTAGCATCTTTTCCTCCACTTTTTTTCCCTCTTTCCAAAGCATATATCTACAATTTTAGGGTTAAAAATCTCACCATAAACTCTTCCTCATCACCATCACACATAGTTGCACCGTCACCAACTTGTGCATTCTTTCCCATCATGTCTACTCTCTTGTGGAACACTTTCAACACCTCTGTAAACTCACCAATCTCATGTGCTCTTCTCTTGTGTGCTATCTCTTACCACTAATAAATAGCATCCTCTTTCATAACCTATAATGAACTCCAAATTGAACTTCTCACAAACTCCCTCACACTTTTACAGGACATCACACACATGCAACTACCTATGCAAGCTTCTCAACACCTTCCAATCTCTATGAAGACTTATCTTTCATAGCCTATCACACACATTGAGGAGTTTATCAAGACCACAAATAAACTACCTTGATCTGATATGACTTGGTGGAAGCATAATGAGAGGTGGAAAATTTAACGTCTACCTTTATCTCCTAGGTTGTAGGGGTTTCAACATCCATAGACACACATGCACATTTTGTCAAATAATTAATTGTCACATAATAGAGACTATATTATTTCAATTCACATATTGGAATGTAAATCATAATCTCAAACACACACGCACACTCAAACATGCCTCTATAGTATTATTTCATTACATGAAATAATTTTTGATTCTCATACAATTCCACTTGAACTGATATAACTCTTTTTCTAATCTTGGAGAGTTTTGCTCCTTCACCAGCTTGTCTTTCTCTCTGAAAAACTCCATTTCTTTCATGGGGTGTCTCTTCAACTTCATTGACCTCCACATAATGTTTTAAACTTAGGTATTAGTTTTCAAGATCAACACCTAACTAACTGTCAGTAGCTATCAGAAACTATCGGGGCACATTTCAGGTTGAACAATAGTTAGGAAAACCACTATAACTTCAAAATAATTAATCCATTTGATATGAAATTTAAAAAAAATATCATATGATATATTTTACATCACCCATAAAAAATTTATCATCTAAATATTAACAAAAGTTATCGAAAGTAAAGAATAACCTTGCCAATTCACGCAAACTACATAGATGATAGTACAAGGTAGAATGATAATTAATAAAACGTCCACAACATAGTTCTATGTGAATACAAATGATCTAAAATTAAAATAGAGAAAGATGAATATATTTAAAAAAACCCACTGAATTTGCTAACCTAATTCTTACCATAGCTCTACCGTAAGGTAATGAACCATCATGCTACATAGATGCATTTTATAGCTCAATGAAAGTCATAAAAACTATCATAATATTTCCTCCACTTACCCAATTGAGCTTAAATTTGGAACACATATTTTAGGATTTATTTTATATCACTGATAGAAATTTAAAAATCTAAATATTAACGTAGTTATTCTAAAAAATCATGAACCTTATATAGACTTGACATATGCATCTTCTAGTTGAATGAAAGTTAAAAAAACTATCATAACATTGACACCACTTATCTAATTAAGCTGAAATTTTTAAAATAGATTGCAAACTATAATTTATAGCCTTGTTCAAAATTTGGCGACTTAAATCTTACCATCAGTATTCCTCCACGACATAAATATAAGAATCTAAATTATTTAAATTTAAAATATATCAAGATCAATACATTTATATAAACCCATAAAATTTTCTAACCTACTTCTTACCACAGCTCTAACATAAGGTAATGATCCATCAGGCTACATAGATGCCTTTTCTAGCTAAATTAAAGTAAAAAAAAACTATCATAATGTTTCTCCCACTTATCCAATTGAGCTTAGATTTGGAACACACATTCTAAGATTTAATTTATATCACTGATATAAATTTGGAAATCTAATTCTTAACGCAATTATTTTGAACAATCATGAACCTTATGCAGACTTGAAATATGCATCTTCTAGTTGAATGTAATTTACAAAAACTACCATAACATTGGAGCCACTTATCTAATTGAGATAAAATTTGTAAAATAGATTGTGGACTATAATTTATATCCTTGTTCAAAATTTGGTGACTTAAATCTTACCATCAGTATTCTGTAAGGTCATGAACTCTATGTCAAGTGAAACAATCATAACCTAAAAGAAATAGATGAAAATTTTCCATAATAAATCCAAATGGTATGAAAATTGGTAAAAATATTTTATGTGTCATATGGTATGAACCCAAAAAAAATCATCATTCAATTCATTTGGTAGTATTACCATAACTAAAGAAACATCATGTTAGTGTAACAGTTGAGACACCTTTGTGGTGACTCTAAATGATCTAAATTTTTTTGTTGATGTTTTAAATGTCAATTTATATGATCCCACCAAGTTTCAATATCCAATTCCTTTCACATAATAATCAAAAAATAAGGAAACCTCGTACTAGTGTAACATTTGGTACATTTCTATAATAGCTAAAAATGGTCTAAAAATTGGTACATGTTATAAGTGTCATATGCTATAACCTCAAAAACTTTAATCATATAATTCTTAGCACAATTGAATACCATTTTTGACAAGTTTATGTGACAAAATAGTCCTTGTAGATTGACAGAAATAGTCAAAATATCTATGTGTTTTTCTATAGCAAAGGACTAATTTTGCACCAAAATTCTAAGAGGTAAACAAGATCAATCAAATAACACCACAAATATAAAATAAAATAAAATGTACTACATTTTTGTTTTAGTTGATGCAACATTTGCACAAACCCTAGAATTTTCCTGCATCAGACTCTTGATGTTTATAAAATGTGAGCTCCTACTCACATAGATGGAATGAGTGGTACATCCACTCTTTTGACCATAAATTATAGTGTCCATGGTGTTCACTTCCAACACACCAATTAATTCATATATTTTTCATTTTTTCTCTTCCCTTTCCACCTTTTTTATGGTTTCAATTCATTTCTTCTCATCTTTTCTCACTCCTTCATTTGTGGGGTTAGACCCACCATAGTCCATCCTCATCTGATATAGGCTTATCTTTTCTAATTTACATATTATTTTCATTTAGAACCCATCTTCAATCAACCACCACCACCCAAAATCTCATTTTTTCATCTTACACTCCCTTATGGGCTTAAACCCACCACAGACTGACCACCTCCTCCTAAAGCCTTCTTAATTTTGGCTAATAAATATTCAACTTGATGTTGGCTCAATCTTATCTTTTTTTACATCTTATCTCATGGTTTCCATCTCCTTTTTCATTCTCAATAACATTACTAAAAACTCAACATACATTTGGGCATCCAAATGATAACTAACAGTCTCTAGTACTACCTCAAAGATAGTATTTATCTTCTCATCTCTTATTGTCTGCATTGCTATGTTAATTCATCTCTACACCTCTAATACACCATCAAAATTTTCTCTAAATGCTTTGGTTGATAAGAATTTTAGTAGCTCCTCCTCACACATTGTAAACTCAAGTAGCTCACTATCATCACCTTGGAAGGCCTTATTGAATGCTTCCTCTCTCTATTTATACACTTGTACAGTAGCTAGAATTAAACATTAGTTTATAAACATGAGACTTAATAGTCCCCATCAGTGTTTCATCCATCTTCACACTATTCTTTTGATTCTCATCAAGCCTGAGATTCTCAAATCCTCTATCACTCTATCATTGCTCATTTAAGATATCATTTTCACTTCCCATCTTATTTATATCACCTTTGGGATGATTCCTTTCATCTTATTTCATCTCCTATGTGTCATGTGAAAATATTATTTCACTCTCCTTGTCTGTATGAGGACAATGCACAACTTGAATCATAAGATTCTCTCCTCTAACATTTATATGGGTTCCTTCCACATATGCAACACCACTTTCATCTTTTGGTCCTCTTGGTATAACCATGTCCACCATCTTAGTCTTCATATCCTTTTATGTACCTACACATTGAAAAAACATATTAAGTGAATCAAGAGTTTTTTAGTTACTTATTCCATATCTTCTTCGCACTACAAGGACATGTTGTCCAAGTCTTCTATACTACTCATAATCTTCTCACAAATTTATCCCTTGTTATGGACACCCATAGACCCATTTTAACAACCTCAAGGGTTTTTCTCTCTGCATTGTTATTTATATTTTATTATCCTTTAAATGGATGGTATAAAACCATACTATGTTCATGTGGATTAGCTTTCAATTATTTTAGCTTCATTGTTTCCTTCATGGAAACTTATGACTCTTCTTGATTGAATTCTTCATTCACCTCTATCACATGTGTTATTCATATGTTGTCCTTAACCTTCCTACTCTCCAAAATAAAATTATCAAACTCATTTTTATCATGAAATAAGTACAATTCAACATTTGTCTACTCATGAGACTTCACAATCACTTTCCCATCATCACACAATGAGTCTCCATCTTCTTGCGAACAATGTATCACCTTTACCTCATCCATCATGCATAAACCTTCACCTATGGGATGTTAATATCTCTCATAATACCTATTTAAAAAAATATAATTAGGCTTTACATATAAATCCTCACTTTTCTATTGTCTTCCACAATAACATACTATTTTGTGCACTATACACATCCGTGCAACTTTTAAAAATAGTCTTTGGTTGTTCACATGAAAGGTCCCCATACTTATTTCCCCTCTTGGAAATATGATTCTCACCAAAAATATCAATCCTTTTCAAAGAGATATTACTCAATCATCCTGACCATAATTTTTTGGTGCACAAATCGACACAACATCTTGGAAACCATATGTTCCTACTCACAAACCTCTTGCTTACCTTTCCTTTGTCTCTTCACTTGGATATATTTCCAATACATGGTTGTAACTCCACACAACCACTTACATGAAACATTCAACCCCATGGGGTTAAAAAAAATCATATCCAAAAAATATAACTCAAACTCAACTATCCAAGTCATGAGTTGTTCTAAAATTTTTTTTCCAAAAAATAGAAAAATATTATCAAAAGATTTACCTTTTTTCTCCACCACAGCCTTGGATGGTCTCTTCCTTTTTATAACATCTTTTCCTCCACTTGTTTGGCCTATTTACAAATAATATATATTATTATATAGATAACAAACCCACCATCTACTCTTCCTCATCACCATTACATGCAACTACATTGTTATCACCTTATGCAGTGTTTTCCATCATGCATTTCAATATCTCTATTGAATCACCCATATCACATTCTCTTTTCTTATGTGTCATCTCTTACCACAAATCAGTAGGATCCTATTTGATAACCTAAAATGGGATCTCAATTGAGCTTCTCACAAATTCCCTCATATTTTTATAGGACTTCACACATCTTCAACTACTTATGCAAGATTCTCAACAACTTGCAATCTCTATGTAGACTTCTCTATCACATCCTACACCACACATTGAGGAGTTTAACACAAATAAAAGGAAACTACCTTTATCTAATACCATTTGGTTCATACATAGGGAAAGTGGGGCATTTAAGGTCTATCTTTATCTCCCATGTTGTAGGGGTTTCAACATCCATGAACGCACATGCACAATTTGTCAAACAATTGACTATCACATATCAAAGACTATGTTAATGTATTTCACACAACAAAATATAAATAATAATCTAAAACACACACTCACACACACACATGAATCTATATACTTATTTCATTACATGAAAGAGTTCTAGACTCTCATACGTTTCCTCCTAAACTGATACAACTCTATGTTTTGCTCTTGGAGAATTATGTTACTTCACCAACTCGTCCTCTCTCTCAAAAAACTCATTTCTTTCCCTCTTATATTCATATTAACATCCCAAGATTCATGGTGTGTATTTTAAACTTCCTTGACCTCCACATAATGTCCAAATTTCAAATAGACTTTAGTTTTCAATACAATATTTAACTATCATTAGATGTCATAAATTGTCAGGTAACATTTTAGGTTGAATGATAGTTATAAAAACCACCATAAATTCAATGTCATTCATCAAATTGATATTAAATTTAGAAAATATATCATAGACTAAATTTTTCATCACCCCTCCAATTTTAATCATCGAATCATTAACACACATTACCATGGGTTATTGTAGGTAAAGAACAACCTTGCCAATTAATGCAGACTACAAAGATGATAATTCTAGGTAGACTGATATTTATTAAAACATCTAAAACTTAAAATTGTTAATCCAAAAGATATTAAATTTTAAATATATCAATATGAATACATTAAAACCCATTAAATTTGGTAACGTAATTCGTATCTCAGCTCTACTGCAAGGTAATGAACCATCAAGCTATACTTATGAATCTTCTAATTTAGTGAAAGTCAATAAAACTATCATAATGTTTCCCCCACTTATCAAATTGAGATGAAATTTGGAAAAAACATTTTAGAATATATTTTATATCATTGATATAAATTTGGAATTCTAATTCTTAACAAATTTATTCGGAATAATCGTGAACCTTATACATATAGGACAAATGCATCTTCTTGTTGAATGGTAGTTATAAAAACTATCATAACATTGGCATCACTAATCTAATTGAACTAAGATTTGTAACATATATTTTAGAATAAAATTTTTATCACTATTCCAATTTGGTGACCTAACTCTTAAATAAAGTATTATGTAAGGTCATAAACCTTATGCCAAGTGATGCAAGCATAGCCTAAAAGAAACAACCATAAATTTTCTATGGTAAATCCAAATGGTATGAAATTTGGTAAAAATATTATAGGTGTCATATGATATGAACTGAAAACATTTCATCATCCAATTCATTCTACACCATTACAATAAGTAAGTAAACCTCCTATCAATGTAAAAATTGGTACACCTCCACAGTGACTCCAAATGATCTAAAATTTTATTTAGATGTTTTAAGTGTCAAGTTATATGAACCCACCTAGTTTAAGAATCAAATTACTTCCACATCCTTACCTAAATCAAGGAAACCTCCTACTAGTGTAACATTTGGTACATTTATGTGGTAGCTTCAGATGGTCTAAAAATTGGTACAAATGTTGTGTCATATGCTATGACCTCATACAATTTAATCATCTAATTTTTAATGATTTTGAAGATCTATTTTTAACAAGTTTCTATAATTAAATAGTCCCTGTAGGCTGATAAAAATATTCAAAATATCACTGATCTTTTTCATGTCAAAATAATAAATTTGTACCAACATTCTAAGAGGCAAACAATCTCAAATAAATAATGCCACAACCCCAAAATCAAAGAAAACACACTGTAATTTATTTTAATTGATTCCAGAATGTACAAACCCTGCGATGGTCCTTCACTGGGATGTTTTATGAGTAGTGAAATAATTATGTTTTTGAGAACAATTCCATTATTTTTTGTATCCTAGCTCTAATGACACAATTGGCACCAATATTTTCAATTTTCATTTCTTCTTAAGATATTTCTATTTAATTAGATTTTTTAAAAAAATATCTAACTAGATTTTACCATGAAAAGGATACCAACCTCTACCAAGTATGCACAAACCATGACTAAGGTATGCCTGGTAATTAATACACCATATGATTTTTCATCCAATAAATATTTAAATGAGTCCATTGGTAGTTTTAAAAAACATTCAAATGGAATTGGATCTAAGTTGTAATTAAAGATGGGTTATGACAGAAAATGGCTTCACAAGATTGGGAAAAGAATGAAAAATCCCATAAATGTTGAATAAAGGGATAAATATGTATGGAATAAGTTGTATAATTCTCCAAAATGTTTAAATCATGACAAGCTTGCAAGGACAAAGAGGCCAAGTCTCTAGCTCAAAAAAATAGAACTGTAAGATAAAGCCATCATTTTTTTTGTCAAATATAATGAGGCAATAGAGTGTCTAAATAATTGATAGGTTTATAATTAAGAGGAAGGTAACATTGCATTTCTTTAAAGTTCCAAAGAAAATTATCTAGTAGAAGGGAAGAAACTCTATTAATAAGGAGATAGCACAACATCACATCATGATTACATGAATGAATTCAAGTTGGCTCCAAGTAGAGGACAACCTTTTAATAAAGGAATAAACATCAAACAAGAGTGTAAATCATCTCCAAATATAGAACATCTCAAAAGAGGAGGTCGAACATAACCACTTCATCAAACTTGCACAAGTAAAATGTATAAGGGCGTCCGAAGAAGGTATGCAAGATATGAGTATTCCATTATTTGCTTCAATTGTATAAAGGCCATATAGAACAAGAATTTTGGATAACCTATCCATGTTCATTTTTTTATAATTAATAACCATTGTTTGGCCATGTTTTGGAATAAAAAATCTATCACCAAAAATCCAAAGTATTTCAAAAGGAATAAAAATTGTTTACACCACTCTCCAAGCCAAATAAGAGATCAAGGTGTAATAAGAAATAAGGATGAAAGTTTTAAATACCACTCTACAAATTAGTATGATAAGAATTATAATAATAATTAAATTTTGTCTAAGGACATGGAAAAGATTTATTTCACTCATTGCAACATGTGTGGGCCTTGACACAAAATATTAGAAATTTCATTCAAAACTCCACCCAAAGAATTGCAAGGGGAATTCCAAGAAGGGAGATGTGTCTAACATTAGGAAGGAATAAATTTTTCCATCACACACAAGTTAAGATATATGAAATGAAAAATAAGATCTACCAATGGAGAAGGCATCAAGGAGCAACAACCCATAGAGGATTCCCCATCACCATTGAAAGTAGGTAAAGGTAAGAAGCCATTCTTGATGTCATAGATAGAATAATAGCAAAGCTAAGATGTTGATTGACATGTATACTTACCTCAAATAGCTTTGGGTGTTACATTTGTTTAAATAATAAATAATGGAATTGACCCCATTTGCATGAAAGGTAATGAGTAATTTCACTCTTCAAGGGTGAATATGGAACAATTATCCAATCTATTTGAGAAGCATAAGTTAGGAAATCCATTTGATTAAAGAGGTTATATCATTTTAAAAATTCTCATGTTGGCATATGATGATAAGAGAATAAATGGCCAAGCTAAGTGTAATGAAAAGGGAGAGAACAAAGTTAAGGAAGTGAAACAAAAGAGCTATAACTAACAATGCCTCAATGATATTAATAAGTTTAATGAATACAAAACATGAATAATAAATGATAAATGATATCAAACCATTGTAGAAATGGTATCCACATTAGAATAGTGAAATGTCATCAACAAAGCTAACAAGGATGACAAGATTGTCCATAAGTAGCCAAACATAGTACCAGATTCCAATTAAGGATCACAAAGAAAATAATCAAATGGTGTGGCCAAATCATTAGAGGCACTTCACACTAATATATATATCTATCTCAAATATTATATTATTTTATCCTACATATTTCTAATTGGAACATATATTGAAGGATTGTAAGTTAGTTTTAGGATTGTAAGGTAGCACGATTTTAGTCATTTTTAGTTTTTCTTTTAAGTCATCTTGTTGTTATCTTGTTTCGACATATACCTTAAATCTTTGTACTAACTTCTTGTAGTGAGTTTCATCATCACTTAATTATTTCTTAATAAAATGTAGGAGGTCATCAATTTCTATAGGTGTGACAGATAAAAGATCCACATCAATAACTTCTACTATACGTATTTTATAGTAGGAAATGGAGGAAAAAATCTATTGTAGAAGGGTACCAAATCTAGAGCATAATTAGCTATAGGTGATTCTATGGCCAAGGTGGATGAAGTTTCTATAGGATCCTCCAAGGAAGCTACTACAAGTTCCTCCAATAACCTTTCTTTACCCCTAGAAGGTTCTACAAATTCTATTTCCCCTAGAAGTGTTTCAATGCCTCTCTTACCTTTCAATTATATTATCTCATTCCTCAGTCTATATATTTATTTCATAGCTTGTTCCAATGTTTGGAATTCTTAGGCATGAAGAAATATCCCATGTTCTACTTCTTTTTCCATAGTATCTTTTTCAATCAATTCTTCTTCTCTTGCAGGCTGATCTGTCATTCTCAATTCTTCTTCTGTATACCCAATGTGTCTGAGGAGATTAATATCTTCCTCAGTGAATCTAGATGGTTGGGGTGATTTTTATTCTTTCTTGGTAGATTCCTCATCAGTAGACTATTCTTCAATTTCAAACCCATTAGGGGTCTTCTAAAAGCTGGGGTCTTTCTTTGGCTTTTCATCCTTGTTAGAGTTTACAAAAATCTTAACCAAGATCTCTCTAAGAATTCATTTTCACAGCCATGGAGATTAACACATTTCTCACACAATAAAAAACTATCTATTAACAGAAGAATAGATTACAATGTGAATCACTCCTCTATGTCTCCATATCTTCCATGTTATGAAATACACTCTAGGAGTGTTTATAAATAGGAGAGAGAGTGAATGAGTGGCTAAGTGGGGGTAGGTATGTCAACATAATGTTGGCATCCACCTAAGTAAGCTTAACAAGTAATTAACTCACATTAATTACTTTAACACACTCCCTTAAGTGTAACTTAGGGAGCAGTGAAAAATAAAAGAGTGTAAGACTCCTCAAAAGATAGGTCCCAATAACTATGCCATGTTGGGTACCTATGTACAATGTCAAAATAATCAAGTGAAGAAGCCAAGTGTCCTAATGGATACCAATCCATCTTGCTAGAATACATGGATGCCAATCACTATAACCTCTAAGTAAATTAGGAACTAGTGTTGAATATAGGGATCAACTGGAAGTAACACTAATCTCCAAAAGACTGGGTAGAAGATGAAACCTGAGAAAGCATTTCTAAACATCCCCCCTCATGTTGAACACCTAACACTGAACAAGTTTACAATGTATACACTATAATAGCTTCATGTCATGCCAAATGAGACTATAAGACTATCAAAGAAGATAAGATGACACTGGGAATCACTAAAATAGTTGTAATCAAGTTGTGGGAGACTGTCAACTATCAAAAAAGTGGTCTTAAAAATACAAAAGAGTACACCAAAGAAGGCCAATAAATGATGAGACATTATGTAATCCTCATATGTGTTCCAACAAAAAAATTTCTTGAATAAGATACCCATATACAAAGGAGGAATCCAAACTCATTATTGTGCTAAAAACATGAAAGCACACATGCACACAAAATATGCAAAAACATAACTCTCAGAAAGTGGAGAAAATAGATAAAACCCATAGGAAAAACTCCCTCCAAAAAGAGAGAAAACAAAAATAGAGAGAAAAAATCCCTCCATATATGATGTTGAAGAACTCCACACTCCAAGTACTCACAAGTCACAAAAGGACTCAGTTTGTATGAGTGGTCTGAATCCACTACTAGATCACAAAAATAATTGACACTGGGCTTCACCATAATAGCTTCAATCATGAAGACTGTCAGTGGTGATGAAAGTGCATAAAAATATTGTGAGTGGAAAGAATGTTCAACACCAAGAATCAGAATGTACATCACACCTTCCCCATACTACTGAATGGATGGAGTAGAGAAAAGAGGTATGCATGAGTGGTCTAAATCGGCATCAGAATAGCTCTAAGAATGAGGAGACTATCAACTATAAAAAAAGGTATCAAAAATGTAGAATATGCTCTAAAAAAAGGAGTAAAAAAGTGTCTCCATGGAAGAAGGCAAGCCACTAAAAAAAGGGCCTCGAGGAGACAAGACACAACTATTAGTGTTTCTATGTACTAATGCATGTCATGGGCTGATATAAGAGTGTGGAAAATGGCAAAAAAAGCCATGATATATGAAAACACACCAAAGAATAATCATCCACCAAAAAACAATGTGCAAAGCACATGTAAGGATGCCGAGCTTAGCCAAAAATGTGTTCAAAATGTATACACAAAGAATAATGTAGGGCCCATAACATAAAAAAACCCATAGTAGTCACTATGTACTCTCAATAATAGGATGTTAGACTCAACCAAAAATGCATCCATGAGTGCAAAAAATGATGATAATGCAAAGGAGCAAGAAGGAAGTATGTATTCCCTGTGAGGGGGTCTAATCTCCTGCAAAACTAGACCTCACCCTTTGATATTTGAAAAATGAGATAAGGTACATGCAAAACAATGAATAATCCTTCTACAAATGCTCACAAGATAGAAAAACGTGTCACCATTGAAATTCCACCATAGAATGTAATCAAAGGCAACACATTAATGCAATGAGACTCCCCTAGAATTTGTCACTTTATAGATTAGTGAAGTTTACACTATAAATAGGACCATAGCATGGGAAATTTAAAAACATCAACTTTTGAAAAAGATGGTGCTCAATTTTGAGCTACTGATCAAAAGTTATTAATTAAATAATTTTCCCATAAAAAAATTCCTATTTAATAAAATTTGCACTAAATGTTAAAAAAATGTACTGTAGCAAAGGAGAACCTAGCCTTCTAACCACTCATTAGAATTGACACAGAACCAAGATTTCAATGGTTTTGTTTATAAGGGGGAATTGACCTCCTGCCAACCTGGACCTCACCCTTCGTCTTTGACAAGCGAGAGAAGAGGGAAAAAATAAAAACCATTAAACTAGTTCCTTACAAAATACTGTTTTGGAAAAAAAAAATCAAAAGTATGTGCTCACACACCATGTGTGAACACAAAAGATCCCCTCCCACTCCACATGCAAAATGGCCCCATAAATCATCGCTAAAAAATTGTCTCCCATGCAACAAAATAATATTTTAAAATATTACCAATTTGTGAAACAAAAAATTTGACTTGGTTAAATTAAAGCAACCAGTGGGTTGGTGGTGGAGACTACTATGAGAGGAAGGAAAAAATCATACACCTCCCTTTGGCAGTTGTTGACTAGATGGATGGTAGGCCACATGAAGTTTATCCACCACAGATCTACCACCATGATGTCTAAAGAAAAAGTGGCTAAGGGTGGCATGGAAGCATGGAAGGAGGTTGCAAGGTTGATGGGGAATGTCTTCAAACTTCAAAACAAACTATAGGCAAAGCTATTCCCAACCAATGCTTTTGTACAAAAAAAAAACTTCAACCAACTATTAGAAAAAAAAATGTGTCTGTCTACAAGTCCTGGGTTGTGAGGCTACCAAGGAGGATGGCAAGGGCAACTAGGTAGGTGGAGGAGAATGGAAACTAGGGTGGTTACATGGTTGGATGGGTGGTCATGATCTTATTTCATCATCTGACATAGCAGACTCCAGATGCCATTCTCTTATTAGTACGCAGTCCACCAAAAAACATTCCTCCAATGCTTTTCTTCTCTTGGCTAGATTTAATTCCCATGCATGGAGATAAATGCATATGTGTAGTCAATTGAAATCCTTGACTGAAATGGAATGTTTTTATGCTTGAGTTGATTAGCTCAGATAAAAATATGGTGGCATAGTTTTAGGTTGGAGGAGGAGCGGGCAATGGATGAAGACCAAAGGCATAGAATGAGCAAATGATACCGAGAATAATGATGCCAAGACTGTAAATCTTGTTGGTTTCCAATTTAGGAGAAGATCCCAATGCTAAAATAGGATGCCAAGATGATAAAACAAGGCTGATATCATGCAATAAAGTTCAATATGATGCCAATCTTCAAAAAACAATGCCTAGCAAATGAAAAAGGCCAAGTTTTGAATAAATAAGAAACAATCAATCCCTCTCCAATGCCAAAGATTTTAGGTGATCAAACTCAAAAAACTCTAGTGCTACAAGGGTAAAACAAATGAGAAGATTGAACTCTTTCCCATGCCACTTCTACTACATCTAATGCCTTGCAGCATATGACATCACAAAAAATACCCAAAATAGTAGATTAAAACAATCATAACTTTCTTAATACTCATTGGAATTTGAAACCATAAAATGTTTTGGAAATCTGGGAGAGAGGAGCTCATAAATAGAAAATAATTGCTTAAAATTCCTTTGGAGTAGAAAACAGCTGATCAAAACATATCATGTTTTGGTTAAAAAAACCATAATTTTTTCCAAAAATAGATTTATACAAAAATGACCATGCAACTTCTTCAAACTAAAAAATAGAGTTATGGTTAGAGGTGAATGGCCTGCACAATGAGAGTTTTGACAAACAATTCAAAAAATCTCTCAAAAAATAGTGTACATCAAGCACAAAAAATAAATCCAACCAACCTAAATACCAATATTCAAAATAGAAAAAAATAGATTTTGAAAATTATAAGCTATAACAAAGGGAGAACATAGACACACTTAGCAATGGAACTTTGAAATGGCTCTAACACCATGTCATATTTTTCAAAAGTCTTTACCAAGATCTCTCCAAGAATCCATTGCCACAGCCATGGAGATTAACACATTGCTCACACAATAAAAATTTATCTATTAACAGAATAAATTATTACAATGTAAATCACTCTTCTATGTCTTCATATCTTCCATGTTATGAAATACACTCTAGAAGTGTCTATAAATAAGAGAGAGAGTGAGTGGGTAAGTGGGGGTAGGTATGTCGACATAATGGTGACATCCACCTAAGTAAGCTTAACAAGTAATTAACCCATACTAATTACTCTAACAATCCTCATTGATGTCTATGGGTGAGGAGGCTATAGTTGTCTTTTGTTTCTTAATTCTTTGAGATCTCTTAGGAGGAGGTCTCCTTCTCCTTGATACAGTGGGTTTATTTTCTTCATTTTTCATCTTCTTTTCATGAGGGGTGGCTAATGGAACTTGTTCTTCTTATATAGTAGTTGATGGAAGAACTTCTTCTTGTCCTTAAGGAGCCATGGTGGAAGAATCAATATATGGTGAGGAAACAGTGGGAGAAGGAATATGTTATTTTGGACTTCCCTCCTCTATGTTAGAAGGAGGTAGGACTAGTTTTCTTCTCTTTCTTATACCCATAGAAATTTTAGATGGATCCTCAGTAGCTATGGGCTGGCTAGTAGCACTAGTGCCCGTAGCATCTTCGTGTATAATCTATTGGGCCTCTTCCTCAGGGGATTCCTCTTCATTATTACCCTCTTCTTGTTGAGGTTAATTATTTCTTAGGGATAAAAATTGCTCCCAACTTAGATCAAGTCTGACAAAGTTTATTCCATGTTTAGTTATCAACCATATTAGGCAATGATGGGATAGGGCTTTTCCATTATCTTTCTAGTACTCTTTGGCCATCCTTTCTATAATGTTCCATAGGTGATATAGAACATGAATGGCTATATCATGCCTTAAATGATTCAAAAATTTAAACTAAAGAGTATAAATTAGGGAATACCTCCCTACACATGTCTTATATCTGAAGTGTGAGGCTATCTCCCTCCAAGCTATAGGTAATCTGAGTCTCTCCACACCACCTTTCTTCAGTACTAGTCTTTCATCATCTTGACAACACTATTGTCTAGCTTCTTGACCATTGGGTTTGTCTTGCCAGTTGTCTCATATACTTGGTAGTCCATTTGCCTAGCTCACTAGTTCTTCAATGACTAAGAATATGATGACATGTACAGTAGCGTGGTCTCTAGTAAAGGATCTTGTAAATTCCCTAGCAAGGGGTTCTGAGAAATGTTTCAATTTCTCAAAATATGTGGTCCAACCATCTCTATTGAAGATAAACCAGTTGGCTTGGTCTCACTAAAGTTGCTTATGATATGTGGGTTCTCTCCTCACAACTGACCCTCACATTTTGTTAAGTTCAACTTTTTATGTCAATCCTTTTAACCAGTAATTAGCAACACACTCTATTTGGCTTATAAAAATCTACCTATATTAAAACAAGGTTTATTCAACAATGATGATTTGTAGTTGTAGGTTATAGGGTTACAATTTATTGTGTGCTTCAAATTTGCATGAATGGTTGTACTTGTAAGGGAAAGCATTGAAATTGATTGTTTTACATATAGATTATTATGGCTTCATTATGGTGTCTAATCTGGCATGTATGGATCTTGTAATGCATGATATTTTCACCCATAGGATCCACCCCCTTATGTGAGTCATCATATGTCCTCAAGTGATGTGGAGTGAATAGGGTAGAAGGGATAAAATGGGGTCATAATTAGGGGTATAAGTGTGGGTTGGGACATCATCATGTGGGTTTAAGTGTGAGTTGAGGGGTATTAATGAATGATGTGTTTCATGATTTAATGTGCTTTTGAATATCATACATGCTATATTGAAACAATGAATACTTTTCAATGATCAAAATATATGACGTACCTTTTTAACCATTTACCTATGGTTATGTCGAGGATTCACATGTGAGTGTTTGCATGCAAGTGATTGATGGAATGCAATGATTGTACTTGTAGTTGTAACTAGATTGAAGTGGGCCCCTTTGGAGTAATTATGAGATCACAAGATGGTAGGCTTCTATGGTCCCCAAAACATGCTTGTATGTGATTCATTATAGCCTACATGGAACTCGAATAGGGGTCTTAGACTTGGATAAGAGATGATTGCTCTCCTACCACAAGGTGGTTATTGTAGAGATATATGATCCAAGTTAGGTGTTAAATGAATATGGAAGAGGGTAGCTAAAGGTGTTGCTGCTTTTTCATCTTCCTCTGCATGAGCCTACATGATTTGCCTCTATGTTATCTTACTATTTGTGGATTCTACTTAGTGAATTGAATTGTTATTTAGGGGTAAGCTTGAGTAAGGTTTTGAATTTTACACTCTAATCCTCTTTCATTCCTCCTTTATTTGGTCTGGTGTCTTCCTTGTATGCTCAAAAGCTCATATCCAAGGCTATAGCTAAGAGTTTGGGAAGAACTATCCTGCATGTGCTTATAGAGATGTTAGGGTATGCCTACAAAAACTAGAGATGGTCCTTATAAAAACTATAAGGTTGTGCCTCGATATGGTAAATTTTCCCATAGTAGCTATAGAAGAGTCTATAACAACTAAAAAAGGTGCTTGGAGTAGCTACAGAAGATCCCATAGCAACTGAAGGAGGTGCCTACAATAGCTACAAAATAGCCCTTGGCAAATGGAGGAAGATGAATAGTTTTCTTAGAATTATTATTTATTATTATTTTTTTTTGCCCCTAAATAAATAGCAAGTTGGTTTTATATTTAGGTCTATTTTACATTTCTAAACAACTAGCATGTTATTTTTCTACCTAGAAACTACCAACAATGCCTAAAAAGGGTTTATATTATTGGGTTTTTTTAACTCTAACTACTACTTGGAGTAGAATATTTATTTTGGATCCTTGCCAAGTCAACAGTGAGGGTGAATGGTCAAAGACCAAGTGAAGGTCTCAATCTTCATGCTAGAGGAGGGCTAGGATGTCCTCCTCTCTTTCTTCATTTGTGTGTTGACTGGTTCTCCTTTTGTCTAGTGAGACATCATGCTGATCCAGCACATCATTGTATCCATTTCATAATTACATGTGTATGTGCTTAGAAAACTCTTGAGTGAGTGGATTTTTCTATAACTTTAGTCTGTGGCCATTGACTAGTAGATAAAATCTTATCAGATTAATGGTTTAGAGTTACACTTCTCCATTATCATAAACATGCTCAATCTCAAATGGACCAAGTCATCTGGTTTGGAGTTTGCCCTTGTGATCCTTATATTTTGAATCAAAAATAATGGACCAATATCCTACATTGAATTATTTGGTCTTAATGTACCTATCATGATGACTAATCCATTGGTGTTGTATAAGTTTTATGGTCTATAATGCTTGTTTTATGTATTTATCGAAGGCATTCAATTGTGTAAAACTTTCTTTTTGTGATTTAGATATATCCATCCTAAGTTTTAGTGTTTTACATAAGGTCTTATGTTCAAATTGTATTGACAAGACATGTTTCTTCTCATATACTAACTCATATGGAGTCAAGCCTGTAGTAGTCTTCCACATGATTCGATAAGTCCAAACAGTTGTAGGAAGTCTAGCCTCCAAATTCTTATGGGACATATTAGCAGTCTTGGTCAAAATATTTTTTAACTCCCTATTGGTGACTTGCACCTATCCATTGGACTATGGATGATATAGAGTTGCTTTCTTATGCCTAATCTTATATTATTAGACCAAAGCAGTAATTAAACTAGCAGTGAATTAGGGTCCTTGATTAGTGACTATTTCTCATGGCACATCATATCTTGTGAATATTTATTCCTAGAGGAAAGTTTCCACCTTCTCATCCCTAGCATGTGTAAGAGCCTTGATTTCCACCCATTTAGTGACATAGTTAGTATATATAAGGATGTACTCTTTATTGTTAGATTTTGGATCAAAAGGTCCTACAAAGAATAGGCCCCATTTTTCAAATGGTTCCAGCACCATTTGAGGTTGCAAAGGCATCTAATCTAAATGTGTAGGTATCTCCATATGCTGACATATATCATAATGAATAGTATACCTTATTGCATCTTTATGGAGTGAGGGCTAAGAATATCTTTTATTCACAATCATTACTATTGTACGCTTGGCTACAAAGTGCCCTCCATAGGGTTCATCATGGTAGGCTTTGAGGATATCTGGACCTTCATCTTATTTGAGACATCTTATAATGATGGAGTCAGGTCCAGTATAAAAAATAAATCTAGATAGCTATGAATACTTGCCACTTTTTTGAATCAAAAATTTTCTTTGTTTAGGGAGGAAGTGTTGTAGGAGTAACCCTGTGGTAAGGTAGTTAGCAATATCAGCATACCAAGGTGTGGTAAGGGTGAGGGAGAATAGGTGCTCACCAGGAAATGAGTCATCCACTATGGTATCTTCTTTAGGGGATTATAGGCATGATAAAAAATTAACCAAAACATTGTCCCTACCAGGTTTATCTATAATGGTGATATCAAATTCTTGTAATAAGACCAACCATCTTATTACTTTACCTAAGATAGTTGGTTTATTCATAAGGTACTGAATAGATGCATGGTCTGTATGAACAATATCTTGATACCCTATGATGTAGCGATGGAAATAGTTAATAGTATAACCTACTACCAATTTTTTTTTTCAATAACTATGTAATTTAATTTTTCTTCTTGTAGGTTCTTTCTTACAAAATAGATAACATAACTGAGTGTTCCCTATTTTTGGCCTAGCATAGCTCCTAGGTTAGTATCTAAAGAGTTTATGTGAATATGGAAGGGAAGCTTCCAATCAGGACCATGTAAAATAGGGGTGGTGGTCAATAATTCCTTCAATTATTTGAAGGTTTTATCATAGGTAGGATTCTAGATGAATTCAACATCTTTAGTCAAGAGAGTGAATAGTGATGTTGCTACTTTGTTGAAATTATTGATAAATCTCCCGTACTAACAACTATATCCTAAAAAACTCTTGACATATTTTTGTTTCTGAGGAACAATGAGATTTTTTATGATGCTGATTTTTCTAGGGTCAACATTAATTCCTTTAGTAGATACATGGTGGCCTAAGACAATACCTTTTGTCATAAGCATGTAGCATTTCTTGTGACTTAAAGACAAATAGTGCTCCTGATAGCATTTTAGCACTTTCTCCAATTTTTTCAGGCACTCATCAAATGTTTCTCCATAAATAATGAAGTCATCTATATAAAGTTTTACACATTCATTTGTCATATCTGCAAAGATACTCAAGACAACCCTTTGGAATGTTGCGGGAGTGTTACACAGCCCAAAAGGTAATACAACATAAGCATAAGTACCCCAAGGACAAGTGAAGGTGGTCTTATCCTAGTCCTCAAGAGCAATGCTAATCTAGTTGTAACCACTGAAGCCATTAAAAAGGTAAAATATGTCTTCCCTACTAGTGTGTCCAACACCTGATCAATGAAGGGCAAAGAAAAGTGATCCTTTCTAGATGCTATATTAAGTTCCCTATTATCTATGCATAAGCATTATTATTTATTTTTCTTTGGTATAATTACCAAAGGTGAAACCTATTCACTATCTAAGATGGGGTATATAAATCAAGTGGTCAATAGTTTCTGCAATTCCACTTTGACTATTTCTCTAAAAGCTAGATTCATCTTATATTGTGGCTGTCTGATTGGTTGGAACTCTTATTTGATATAGATATGATGTGTCTATATTTTTGGGCTGATTCTATGTATGTCCTCATAATCTTATGCAAAACCATGTTAGTTTACATGCAACATGATAACTAGGTGTTTTTCCTCATTGGACTCCAACTTACTATTAATAAGCAATTTTTTTCTTAGAGAGATTTCAATTTTTCATGAGAGTGCTTTCATCATTTATATATTTGTAATATATATGGTTTGGCTACAACTGGTGAAATATTTCCTATACAGATGCATTAAATTTATCTACTTTTTAGAAGCAAGAAAATGGGCACTCAACACATTGCAGTTGGCTGAGATCTGTAAAATGAGTTTAGCAATTATCATAAACAATGTTAGAGAGAATTGTATCATCTTCCTAATTAGCCAAGGTGCATGCATGGTCTATAGTGAATACAAGAATCCAAGGAGGCTGTTATGCCTCATCTTCTTA
Source organism: Torreya grandis (assembly GCA_037957365.1). Lineage (NCBI taxonomy): Eukaryota > Viridiplantae > Streptophyta > Pinopsida > Cupressales > Taxaceae > Torreya > Torreya grandis. The sequence continues at coordinate 3,522,998 of JARHVA010001331.1, forward strand.
AGCCCATAACATAAGCTCTGGTGTCAAGGTTAACTGTGTTGGGGGATAGAGGACCAACTTCTTAGTGTGGTTACCATTGGAGATCAACATGTCACCTAATATGTAACTAATGAAGGCATCAACTGTGTCAATCCAAGGGCATCTTAAGATAAGAGGATATCCACCCAAATTAGACTTAGACTATAATACAATGAAATCTACTATATACTCTCAAGAATCTATAGTAATGACAAGATCTTCAATGATTCTTTCTAGTCTGACTATAGATCTGTCAACCATTTATAACATTGTAGATGTGGGATGAATATTATTCGAATGTAGTTTATACATGGTTTCAATTGTCATTACATTTATTGCAGCCCCCAGGTCTATCTATGTATTAGATAGTTGTTGATCATGTATCTAAATTGTTACTACTATGCATCTTGGATCTAAATATTTATTTGATAGAGTGTTTCCCAGAATAAGGTCTAATAATTGGCTAATCACATAAACTATATTGGGATCCTTCTTCTTCCTTATAAGTTTACATAGACATAAGTCTCTAATAGCTTTGGAATATTTGGGCACATCCTTGATGGCCTAGAAGAGGGGAATTTTAACACAAAGATTTTTTAGCTATCCTATAAAATCCAAATCAGGCTCAATCGCATGGCGCTGAAGGGTAAGACAGTCTAGAAATGGTGGGGTTTTTTTAACAATAGCTTTATTTTCTAGTTTAGAGAATTTTTATGGTGATGAAGGTGGGTTAGCATGATCTTCTATAATTCCCTGGTTTGACTCCATTATTATGGGTAGAGATAGAGGTGGTAGAAATTTCTCTAAATGTAGGTGAGTTTCACTGATGTTCACTGCATATGTTAGGCACTAGACAGGTTCAATACTAAAGGTTGGTTGAATCGGCTTATTTTTAGTTTTCTACACTAGTTAGGTAGGGAGATGATTAGGCTTGGGTGCAATTTCTATATTTAGCATAAGAGCAAGAGGTTGTTGTTGTTATAGAGGGAATCATCCTTGATGATTTTACTAGGGTTGATTGGGTATCCAAAGATGTTACCACTAGTTTGTGAAGGGTGGGCCTTGATGTGGTTTCCAAGCTTGTGTCTAAGGTGGGGATGCATTTTCTGGAGGTTACCAAGAGGTGGTGGGGCTTGTTTGAGGTGGCTGCCAGTTGAAGTTAGGTGGTGGGGATGTATTTGGTAGAGTTTGTTAGGAGGTGGTGGGGTAAATTATCTGAGGTGGTTATCAGTTGAAATTAAGAGGTAGGACATTCATCCATGGACTAGTCCAGTTGGGAGTAGTATTTACAACTTATGAGTTAAAGGAGGTAAAATTTACAAAAGGTGGATTTTGTCCCATACTTGGATAAGATAGTCATTAAATCCATGGATTTCTTTGTGCAACATATAAAACCTAGTCTTCATCTCCTCCTACAACATGCAACTCAACTATTTCTAGTTCTTCAACTGTGATGTTAGTTGCTTTAGCTCAAACCTCGTGACACATATAATCTATCTTCTTCCTTTTACAATCCAGACAATAGGTGGTCAAAGCATGATATAAGGCTATTTTATTTTGTATTGAGTGTAATCTATCCATTTGGGTGGCCAAATGACTAATGATATCCTATTTCATGTCTTGTAATAGGTTACTAACTTCAGATTTTGATAAGCCACTTACAACTGCTAGTGGAATCTTGTTGCCCATAACTTTGTTTATGGTAGACCTAGAATAGTTCTTGCTCAATTCCATGATGTCTAAAAATGTAAGATGGCATACTTCAAGTCTTATAAATAGTCTTCTTGGATTCCTTTTAGGAAGATGAGTTTTAGAGGTTCTTCTCCTAGTGTACTTTGCTTGAATTTCTATACACTAAACATGAATTGTTCAACATAGTCTTCTAAATATTCATCCCCTTCTTGAGTCATCTTGAAGATGTCATTTTTTCTATAACTTATTCCTCATCCATATTCCTTATACTTAGCTAGGAATTTATTTTTTATATCCTCTCAAGTGAGGACTGAACTACTACCAAGTCCCATGAACCAACAAAGTATTGAGTCCTTAAGGGTGTCTAGAAAAACTTTTAATTTTTGTGCATCCTGCCTATAGTCATAACTTCTATAGAGGATATAAAATTCAAAAAAAAAGGTGGATGGATTTTTTTATAAAGTACCTATAAAACTGGGTAAGGTTAAGGGTGGGATATTTTTCATTTGTGTTACGCTTTTTGCATCTGAAATAGGAAATTCAAAAGTAACTGTGTCTGGAGTCCCATTGTCATCCACAAAGTCTCCTTTTCCATTCATAATGGATTTTGTTGTGATATGGATACCAAAGGTACTCAAGATCACATATTCAAATTTTGTATCAGTCTCTTCATCATTACGATAGTAAATGTTTATTGACTACTCCACAGTATTTTTTCTTGATGAGAAATCTAAAGATTCTTCTGATCTTTCTTGGATTTGTTTAATAAATCCTTGATGGAATATTATTTTGATGCTACTTTTTGGAGTATTTGTTACATGAAGTTATTCTCTTTCATTTCTCCTTAATAACTTAGTGAATGCTACTTTTATTTTTGTTTTCTTTTTCAAAGCCAATAGTAATTCTTTTGCAAGTTACTTCTTTTAGTTTTTAGTGTTTCCTTCTTTAAGAGCCCTCTGACTTATGGTATATTATTCAATAGGATTCTTAGTTGTTGTGGGTACTTGTGGTTCTTTCTTGGTAGCAAATTGTGGCTTGTTTGGCAAGAATCTCCTTCAAGAATCTCTTTCTCTCTGCATAAATGTTGTGCTACACTGTTTAGTTGTCATGTTCCTTCTTGCACAGGATTGGTGTCTTTTTGTTTTTCAAGTGTTTCAAGGGGTTATTTTAGAATAAGAAAAAAGTACAATAAAGGAGTGCAGAAATCAAAAGAAATGAAATTGAAGTTTTACTTCTAGAAAATAATAAAATTATCTATTGAAAATGGGAAAATCATCTAATAAACAAAATAGGAAAATTATCCTAGAAAATAGGAAATGAAAGCATGAAAATTATCATAGAAAATAGGAAATGAAAGCAAAAAAATTATCCTAGAAAAAAAGAAATGAAAGCAGGAAAATTAAAAGCATATTTGCAAAAAAATAAATCACTTTTGTAGAAAATAAATCCTACAAACATGAACTGAGTAAATTATAAGATTGAAAAGAAGCATTCAAGTCTATGCACCATTTACTTCTATAAACTTAGACATCTAGTACAAGACACTATAGTGACCTTACTCAACTTGCCTGGATAAAACTATATGTCTAAGAACTTAAAAATCTGGCATAAGACACCGTAGTGTCCTCACTCGACTTGCTCGGCTAGGTAGAACAGTGCATTAACCAATCTTAAAAAAACAATGATTGATTTTAGAAAACAATAATTGACATCATCCTTGGTAATGGCATCAAAATGTTGTTCAGACTAATTACCTATTGAATACCATATTCTTGAGTCTAATTAAAATTAATTATCAACCTAGGGTGCATACACTTTTTAAGGATGTCAGCACTATATATGCATTATTGATTCATAAATCCGCTTGCTTTACTAGTTGTAGTATAATGAGCCTATGTTGAATTCACCAGATAGTTATACTATGAAACTATTATGATAGAAATACAAAAATACTCCACACTTATAAATCATACATTAATAACACTTTATATAATTAGATTAATAATGAAATATACTTACACACTCTTAACTAAGGAGAGTCAGGGTCTTCACTACAACTCCTTTTGAGGGGGCCCTTCCTCATTCAAAACTAAGTTCTAATCCTTCTCTGATAGATTTGAAAAAGTTTCTTATAGAATAAACTTTATCATTACTCAAATATGTAGCAATTAAAGATTTCTACAGAAGATTATAATGCAATGAATTTTATAGTTCTATTAACTATCCAATCTTCAATTTCAACTCACTAACTCCTAATTTGATCTAGGTTCTCCCATCAAATACAAAAGTTAGTTTATTAAATTCTAACCAAAGATACCAAACTAAGAAAAATATAAATGCTTTAGAAACTTCCCCAGTCAACCTTTAAGTGGTTAGTAACCGAAGTTACTTGTTTTAGGCTTGACTAGGTTGAGGACAAGGCATATTATTTTATTGTTTTATTTTTTTGTCTTCTTCCCATTGTCCTTGTATTTCTCATCTTTGGTAGTAGATCAAAATATCCTTGCATGTAGAGAGTCCATAAAATATCTATGGTCCTTTCCAATCATCCATTCGGTTCCCAAGATAGTTGTATGTGTCCTTAAGATGTAATCACAACAAAGCTTTATTTTGTATAGAAGTTATAGGCAACCTATAAGTGAAGCCTATAGTTTCTATGAGAACTTTGTGATGGCTATGGGCAACTTGTATATGAAGCCTATAATTTATAAAAGCACTATGCAATGGCTATGAGGAACCTGTAAGTGAAGTCTATAGTTTTCATAGCTAACCTGCAATGGCTATGGGAAACCT